>CANUEZ040000003.1:3694285-4925714 GCA_948099385.1 Fasciola hepatica | reverse complement strand
TTACCAGCGGTTCAAAGAACAAGCAGATATTTTCACTCACGAAATACCATCCCATCATCTGTCCATTTTCCGCTTAAGAGTACTTTTGCCGGAGAAACTGTGTGCGAATCTTACAGAAATACCGCGTTACCATTTTTTATACCAGTTGACGACACTGGAGTTGTGGTCCCCTTTATGCCTACACTATTGAGATGAGGTTATTTTTATACAATGTTCATCTTATTTAGTGCTGACCGCAGTATAATGCTTGCCCTCTTCCTATGTAACAGAAAAATATACGGGAACTCCAAATTCTTCCGCACTCTAAGATATTTCTAATTGTGAAAATCATGGGCCTGGGAGTTAGGAAAATAGACCCACAAAAAAGGTGGTAAATGGTAGGTATTCGCGCTGGCCTCAGACTGCAGAGGACGAAGTGGCCCGTCGTCGCCGGAACGACGAAGACCCTGGCATCAACATTACCTTGCTCGAAGTCAGTATCCTTCACATTTGCAATAAGTCCTGGGAAATCATATACTTTGCTTTACAGATGATATACAGGAAGCGAGAAGATTGGAAAGTGGTTTTGCTAATAGCTCTGATGAAAACCACGATTTCCACAGAGGACATATACACCCGCTGCGCTTCATGTAATGAGGACGTTTTGATTGATACATTTTGCAGTCAACGACGACATCCATTCTTGACCGCCGAATCAAACTCTAATGAATCGGATAACTCGCCTAAAATGGAGGAGTGCCATAGACAATCTGAAAAAAACTTTCCACCAATGCTTCAGTCTTATCCGACACCACTAAGCACACTGAAATAAAGGTTTTGGCATATTTTCATGGGCAATATGCTCAGAGAAGGAATTCCATCAACGTCAGTGGTACCAAGAAAAGTACCAATGAGGAAGCTGTCCAACTCGAGGGACTGCTTTCGCGTGGAACCGATTAGTTCCTGCTTCAACAGTCCGCAGGGGCTGTAAATGATGCAACGGAGCAACGACTTCAGAAGATGCAACACAACATTGAAAGTATGAAGGGCAAGCCTTCAGTTTTTACTCGAATGTCCTCTGTAGATCTTGATCAAACAATGGATACCGATGCAGAATTTTAGCCGTGAATAAGCAAAAAGAGATCCATACTTCGATGGTGGACACAGCTGGATTTATGGCCAAGAAGAATTTTCATCTGCCACTGGAAAGTATTGATGATCCTATGTTTTTAAAGTTTTCACCACGTTTTGTGCTGGCTGGGATGTGACAGATACCTTCGACAGAGTCCAGCGTCTGCAGTTGCCAAACAAGATTGTAGGATATGGGATTGAGAAAATTCCAACAACCACTGCTGCGCTACACCAGGTCGTTTTGCGTGCTGTTATCGATGTTTTCATTCATCTGTCTTAGGAAATACGAAGAATTATATTTTCTCGGGGTATTCCGTTAACCCATAGAAATTCAGGTATTTTTTTTCTCAGTAGCAAATTCTAACCCAGTTCTAGTTTGCCGTTACTTTTCCACCTCATTCACAGCATCTTTTTGATATTTCAAAATGCCACGTGTAGCAAAGAAGACTTCAAATACTACCCCGTCCACTCATACCCCGGTTACTAGGAAAAATAGGCTTCTTCAAACTCCCGTGGCCTTAAAACAATGTTTGGTTGACCTCTGTGACTTTGTAGGCTTGGCGACGGAAAGAACAGCTGTTCTAGACCGAAGTATTTCAGATATAAAGTTTCAGCTCCTGAATTTGGAAGATACGATATCTAAACTCGCCCTTTTACTGTGCATCACTGAACGCATCGAAAATTCCACCTTACAAAACCTGACAGCTGCGGGCCGTTTTATCGACTCTGTCGCATCCGAAGTTCTCATAAGAGTGAGGAACTCTCGTAATGCAGTCGTTTTTAATGTCCCAGAGAGAATACCTCTGGAGCATGTCAAGCGCACACTGTTGAACGCATGTGGTATGGCCCACCTTCCTTGTCAGATAACAAGGCTGCGTGAGCGCGTTCGGCGGTTCAACTATCCGATCCTTATGCGATTTGCAGAGGATCTATCTTCCAAAGAATTCATAAAAATGCGTCACACTATAGCTTCTAATTCTCCTTATAAAAACATGAAAATAGCCGAAGATAAAACCCCACTTCAAAGGGAAATTACCAGATCTCCTCCAATTTTCCCCACTAGAAAGACGCCTGATAGTTCTGAGCGTTCGACACAGACGGCTGGTTGCTCCACAGCTCCTTCTTTAGTCCCCACTGCTTTATCTTCGCACGCGCCTCCTGCCTCTTCACAACCGCCCACTGCCTCCTCATCTGCTCCCGTACTGAACTCCTTAAAATCTAACCCCATTACTGTTGATCTAGACATTTTCGCTTCTCCCCTTTTACTGCCACCCAGCAAGAGACGCCAACTATTGCCTCGCTCTCCCACCTCATCGCCTGTTGGATACACCCCGAACTCTAACTCGTCCTCTGTTCCCTCCGGTGATAAACTACTCGCCGTCCAGAGGAATAGGTCTAACAGTCTTCCCATTCTTCTCACGAGCCCCTCCCTCATTCAACTGTCCCCTCTTAAACCAACCCGCCTTAACTCACCGAATAAGGTTTCGACCTTAGAAAATACCCCTTGCTCCAATGCATCGGTGATCCCTACAAATTCACCGTGCTCACTGCCTGTCAATACCAAAATACTACCCCCACACGCCGTCCAATCTGCCTCACGTCGTACTTCTCACCCGACAACTATCTCCACTGCCCCCGCTTCTAACTGCTCCATATTTGGGGTTCCACCCAACTTGAGTTACCTCTCCCACAATGTGCAGCTTAATCTACCACCCTACGCCCCTATTCCTCACACACTTTCAACCCTGCCCTCTGCACTTCCCTTCAGCCAATACTCGATTCCGACTGGCCGGTATTTATCCACAGCCCCTAATCACCCTTGTCTGATATCGACCCGCCAAACCCCACAGGTTTTTCCCTTTGCTCCGATGTTTCCCCCTCCGTTGATGCCCAGTCACTCTACCCCTCAGCAGTCCCTCTCACTGTAACATTTAGTTCAGCTTGGCTGTAAGCCACCTCATCCGAGCCTCCACTAGCCTCAACATCAACGTATTCCCCTTTGACCCTAATCTTCGCTCCTTCCAATCGCGATAGCCTGCCTCCTTCCAAATTACACCACCCCCTGATGTGCTTATACCACCTCACACAAATGGTATATCTCTAGCCTTATTCAACTCGCGTTCTATTCTTGACAAACTCCCGCACCTAAAAAACTTGTCCTTACAAATAATTACGACATTATCTTAATAACGGAATCCTGGCTTTCTGAGAGCACTCCAAATGATCAAGTATCTTTGGCAGGGTACAGTCTTCTAGGGACCGACAGACCGAACCGGCGTGGTGGTGGGTGCCTAGCCTACGTCAAGAAAGTCTACACCACGACCCCGCTTTTACATACGGCACTCGATTCTATTCCCGATTCTCTCTGGTTCACTATGAACCTCCAAACCACTGTTCTTTACATTGGCTGCGTGTATCGATCACCAAATTCCCCCAGTTCCTTATTTCCACTTCTCATTAGGTCTTTCAAATACCTCTCTTTCCTTCCTTCTGGAACCAAGCTTATTGCGGGTGACTTTAATCTCCTTCACATCTGTTGGCTCACCCTCTCAGCTCTTACCAATCTTATGGACCTGATCACTAGCATTCATCTTGAAGGCTGGACACAACATGTTGTCGAACCTACCAGAAATGGGAACATACTAGATCTGGTATTTACTCATAACATGCCTCTCATCGACATGACCGTATCACGAAATTTCCCCGGTAGTGACCATAAATGGTTATCTGCCATCTGTCCCTTAGTGGCCCACCTAATCCCGCACACCCCTCCAACAATACATTCCTATGCAGAAATTGGGCCCTACTAGTCACGCTTATTCGGCAGAAAAACTGGGATGATTATTTCCTCACCCAGGACCCTCAGCATGCTGCGGATATTTTCTACTCCTTCTTTTCCGATTGTCTGGAAAAACTGTCCAATACTGCCCAGTCTGTACCTAAAAAGAGGTCGCCTGTCTCGCCACTCCATAAGAAGTACCATAAACTTCTCAAACAATTACATAATTCCAACGACTTTTCACTTTTTATTCGTCTAAACCGCCTCTCCACACTTATTCAACGACAAGATAATACGCGACTTCGTGACCAAGAATCTAAGGCTTTGAGTCATCCCAACATATCGCAACTTCTTTCTATGTTGCATAAGTCTAGAAACGCTGATGTTAAGGTCGACTTCCAACTTCTGATTCTGGATAATAGCTCATCTATCACCTCCCCACCTTGTATAGCCGAAGCCTTCAATGCATTCTTTGCTTCAGCCACGGCTCCAGCTACTGTCATTGCCCCACCCCCATCTTCACCACTTACCGACTCTGTCCTTTCTACGATACCCTTCGATGCCAGGAGTATTGCTGAGCTACTATCCAATAGCAAACCCTCCTCTCGATTAGGCCCCGACGGCTTACCACCAATTGCACTCGTCAATGGTGGACCGGATCTCCCCCTGTTGTTGCTTAGCCTTTTCACTCTTTCACTTAATGGTAGCACCGTACCTGCTAACTGGAAGCGCTCGGTAATCGTCCCCATTCATAAAAAAGAACCTTTACGTGAGGTATCCAATCATCGCCCTATAAACCATAACCCCATCTTATCCAGAATAATGGAAAAAATAGTTAAAGATAATATTATTAGCTATTTATTAAGCCTCAGTCTTATTAATCACAACCAACATGGATTCCTCCGTTCACGGTCCTGCATGGCTCGTCAGTATGATTTTTTGAATCTCGTCACCGACTCTGCTGAAAGTGGGAAATCTCTTGTTCTTTATCTTCATTTATCCAAGGCATTTGATCGTGCACCTCACCCCCACCTTTTAGCAAAGCTACGGTCATTTGGGATTGTAGATCCACTTCTTTCTTGGTTCTCGTCTTACTTATCTCATCGTTCACAGGTTGTCTTAATTAACGGGCACACCTCTAATCCTAAGCCTGTTACTAGCGGCGTTATTCAGGGCAGTGTTTTGGGGCCCCCTGCTTTTCCTCCTATATATAAATGATATGTTTCCGACAATACTTACTGGCACGCCGTTTTTGTTCGCGGACGACATTAAAATAGTCTACACTTTTTCGCCTGGCAACCTCAGTACTACTATCCCTAAAATCTCTGCTGATTTAGCCGCTCTTGATGAATGGTGCTCAACCTGGGCGATGAAATTCTCCGCCGACAAGTGTATTTTCCTCACTTACAAATTCCAGGTTCCTCCTGGTTCTTTATGCATTGGCAGTTCACCCATCGGCAGCCAGTCTTTAGTAAGAGACCTTGGCTTAAGTTATTCCTGCTCTTTCAACTTCTCGGAACATGCTGTCCTCCAAACGGCGAAGGCTAAAAAGTGTCTTGGTCTTCTGTTCAGATCCTTCCAGCTTAGGCAGAGCATTCTGTACATGTACAAAGTACATGCCAAGCCCCTTCTCGATTATTGTCCCCTAATCTTCACTAGCATGAGAAAATCCGACAGGATTACTATCGAATGTATTCAAAGAAGATTCACAAAACAGCTTATCGGTTGGTCGTCCAACTTAAACTACGGGGAACGATGCTTATCTCTCAAAATCGAACCACTATGGTTTCGTCGCATCAAGCTTAATTTGATATTTCTGTATTAGCTATTGACTAAGCAGTCCTATTCCTCCAATCAGTTGTGCTTCTCCCCGGATACTGGATATTCACTCCGTAATAGACAGTATACTATTACCACACCCTCCGCGAGGACAGTTCTACGCTCTAAGTTCTTTCTCTTTGCGTACTCCAGAATCTGGAATAAACTTCCCTTGCACATCAGATCTTCTCGGTCTAAGTATGCATTCGTGCATGCTATTGATAAATTCCTTTCTGTCCCAACTGTTTTGCGCTTATACAACGTTCACGTAACCGAAAGTCAAGCTTACGAGATAGGCCTCGACTTTTAAGCCATTGCTCTGCCTTCTCTCTTTACCTTACTTTCCGAAATAACCTCACCGCTTTTAAAATTCTGATTGCTTTGTTTGACCGCTTCTCCTAGACTTCGCCATCGACATATGTAAGCATGTCTGCGTCCACTAACTGTTTTTCCATACCAACTTATAGGATCCTGCCAATTCAACTTTGAAACAAATCCTTCCAGATGCGCTCGCATTTATAGAGACCACCGTATTACTCCCCACAGGTTGTCAATATGCCATACCCGATCCACGATTAATTAACTTTATTTAGTTATATCGCGTCTGCGGCCCTGAAACCAACCTCAACAACGCTATAAAAACTGCTTCAGTATCCAACCCCTGGTCAGCTTTATGTATACATATGTATATATAATATATATATATAATATTTGTATATACAAATATATATATATATACACATATATACATAATATTTCTATATACAAATATATATATATATGTACATGTATATATATATATATACTCACTACTGTCCTACAATTATTAACACAAGCATGGCGAGTAACTCAACGCTCCTCGATATCTCTCAGCTTACAATGCCTCTCCTCCACACCAGGTCCCACCACATATACTTCCCTCACCACCTCTGCGATTTCGATACTGGAAAATCCAGTCTGATTTATCTCACTTGGCGTGACTCACTAACTGAGCTCAACACCCAGTTATGACGTTACCATTTCTGCTCCCACCCTATCCTCCAGCGAAGGTTCTTCTGTAATTTCATGCAGAACTTGGTCTTTACTCCTGCTCAATGACCATTCTAGGCGAAATACTAACTTTCCCATTGAAACTTTTAGACACATTTAGGCGTTTCCCTTTAAGTCTCACGTTTCATGGCCTCAATGTCCTTAGGGATCCGCTGCACCGATGAGCCCGTGCTTAACTTTTGTTCTTCTTTCCGTTAACCGTTGATCCTCAGCTGCGTCTCACTTTCCTTGCCACAGTCTTTTGCGTCCGACCGCCTTCGCATGACCCGTCCGATGATCGCACCCACGTATACAGCAATATTTATATATATATATACATATATAAGCATACCTTATGTATGCTCCACTCACTTTTGTCTCGCTTCCTAACTAGATTGTGCCACTTTAAAACATATTTTGCATATATATAAATACAACCTTTCCGTCCTTTGGCGATGGGTACTCGCTTTCACTTAATTCCTGGCTCAGGCCAGAACTCAGCCGTCCCATCCTGCTTTATTTTGCGCCTTTCTCGTAAACTGAAGCCTTGCCACACGGATTACCATTCCTCAGTAACAAGGCTTCACTTCTTTGCGCATATGCTCATGGTAAGTTAAGACCCCATTCTAACCGGAATCCGTATGCCTCCGATTTCTCTTGACCCTGCGGAATACCCGCACGTTTGCTCCCACATGAAAAATCTTCATTTTAACACCCAGTGTTTTTCTCCCTTCTTACTGTTTGCCGTCCTCGACCACAGCTGGTGAACTGACCAGACTGTTATCTTCCTATTTCCTCATTCTTCTTCCAGACCATACCCTCTACTATGGTTTTATTCCTGGTTCCCAAACGGTCACCCTCTCCTCATCCACCGCCTACCTGATATCGCTCTGACTCTCTACTATCATCAGAATATCCTAGAAAGCTACCAGCCTCCGTCTAGGGATCCCTAATAGACCGGTCCACTAGCCAAACGATAACTAATTGCTCGGATAACAAAATGTTCATTTTCTTGCTTCCATAAAAACGATAATCATAACCTACAGCTGGAACACTCTCCAGACTGCCGCACTCCTGATCTCTTCCAGATTGCATTGGTTAACTGGGTAGCCATCGGCCAAATGGACGTTTATTCCGGATTACCATAAAGACTGGACGATTTGATCAATGGTTTAAACCTATACTTTCGCCTGCTGAAGTTACATGGGACACCGTACACGGATTAACAAAACCTCATGAAAGTCTCACCGGATCGTAGAGGTGATTCCTGACACCAACCATCAACACATCCGCTCAACGTCTATTCGCAAATAATCCAACCCAACAGTTCAATTCTTCCCGCGTTGCAGTACGAAACCAATGACCCGAACCCAGCCCTCGCAGCAGTCAACTTCGTCAAGCCAGCACTTTTTTACCTGTTTCCCTCGACATTCTACCTGCCACCACCTGCAACCAAGGTCTTTACGGAACAGAATACCAGCCATCGGCAGCCAACCATAATTTGGTTAACAATTTTTTATCACATACCAAAAAAAATTTACACTCTTCCAACTTCTGCCTAGCCGAACCATTGACGTTTGTCTCCACTAATTGGCGGCTTTTCATTAAAAGTCCGTTATACGTCCATACACCATTCATGCTCTTCAAAAGTTCACTGAGGTCCCTGCAAAGCTTTTTGCCTTCATCTGAATTTCCATATGACACTGTAATCACCTGCACAAAAGGTCCGTTCTATTATCACCACTGACTCACTTGCCTTTATTTCACATGCCCCCTCCACAATTAGTTACCCAATGCGGGATCAGTTTCCAATATTCCACTGGTATCTCTGACGGCACTTTGGAAGCCCAATGCTTGCTTTACTTCTAACAGTGTTCTTTGGCATCTCTTCCGCCCAGTTACTCGTTAGTGACCGTCCAATTGTCGCTTATATCAGCAATCCCACGACTGCCCAGCTAACCACACCGTCCCCAGCGATTTCGAAACCGACTTGGAATTCCCGCCTCAACCATTACCACTCTGGTTCACTCAAACACTACATGACTTTACTGGTGTATTTCGGTTGCTGTGTGATTTATAAATTTAGAATTTGTGAATACCTCACATTGACATGTGCTGCTGTATACTCTGAGCTTGCCTTGTGCATGTGTATTGACCACGGTCAAGAATTATACTATATTATACTATACTAAAACCCCTCCTCAGTTGATTTAAATCCTACCTACAAGACCTTCACCAGGTTACCCGCATCGACGGCCAGATCTCAGGTCCCCACCCGGTAGGCGGCGGGGTTATCCAAGGTAGCGTTCTAGGACCACTGCTGATTTGACTACATATAAATGACATTTGCAATGTCATCACTTATGGCGAAATTTTCTTGTTTGCCGATGATATGAAGATAATCTACGAATTCGAACGAGGAAACCTACCTGTAGCACTGAATAACATCACGGTTGACGTACAGTCCTTATCCCCCCGGTGTGATAGCCGGAAAATGGAATTTTAAGTGAAAAAAGCAGTTTTCTCACGCCAAACTGCAATATTCCCTATGATACGCTTAGAATTGGAGGTGTCTCACTCCCATATTCCCTAACAACGAGAGACCTCGGACTGCAGTATTTTTGCGTTTTCATTTTCTCTGAACACACTTCGTACAAAACTGCACGGGGCAAACAAGTCAGTTGGCTTGTTGCAGGGAAACTTTCTTCTCACGAACGGTAAGTTAGAGATATACGAAACTCAAGTTCGCCCAACCCTAGAGTACTGTACACTTGTGTTCTCAAATATGCATAAACGTGACATTATTGACATTGAGAATGTATAGCGTCGTTTACCAAAAAACCGTTTGGGCCTTCTACGACTCTGACCTACAGACAGCGGTGTACACCCCTGCGGCTTGGTCATCTGCGGCTTAGGACAATAAAACTCTACCTTGCATTTTTGTTTACTTTGCTCCACAAACAAGCTGTATCTTCTAGCCAAGTTCAGTTCAGTGTAAACTCAACACATCAGCTGCGCAATAGGGAATACCTTATAATCATCCCCATATATATATATATATATTTGTGCATGAACCTGCACCCTAAGGAAGGTTGTCGCCTTCCACTTCCCAGGAATAACTTGGACCCTCTCTTGCTGGACAGGACAAACGAGATTCACACACAACTTCATTTTCGCCCGTCTCACGATCGCTTTCCCCAAGATTCCCGCCATCGGACTTCTTGAACCTGGACTACTCGATCTCACTGCATTCATACAACTCATTTTAATCCCATATGTCATCCTGCCCGTTCCGTGTTAGAACCCGCTAATACTGTTCAAACACTGGCACCTTTATTGTCACTGTTCATTGCTTCATCGGTCACCAAAAAACAAAAGTCCGGCGCTCACATATCTTTCAGCAGTCCTCCAGTGGGCAGCGAAGTAATTAGTAACTACCTGCACTCTTCATCGGTCCATCCGATCGCGTCCGTAATGCTGTTGCATCGAGTGTTCGGGCTCTGTAGATCACTGCGTTCCCTCCACGATTGAACGTCTTCGATACACTTCCCATGCTGCATCGCCGCTTCGTTCCCATCATTTGTTACACCTGTCAAATTGGTCATTAGAAATGTGACGCTCACCGTCTACTTACTATACCATCACCGTTATTGTGACCTTTGATCTTCCAGATGTTGCATTCGTGTTATATTACCGAAACTGACCCCGTATGCAGCCTCTAAATCACACCACTATCTGCACCGGCTGATACATTTTATTTCTATATTCGTTGATCCACGGCCGCTTCCCGCGATATACCTGGGCAGTTTTATTGATCTGTCATTTTTGCATGGTACATACCACACAGCATTCATCTATTGACGTACACTTATCTGTGGATTACTTTACCTTTCCTCTCGCAGAACTGAACACCTGTATAATGGATGTAACCACACGGTCAATATTGATTAGTCTTCCACTTCCGCTTTGACATTTCATACCAACCCTACATTGAGTTAACAATTTGCCGCACGCTCACCTGTTTTCCTCCGGCCGTTCCCTGCCACCATCACTCTGGTAGTACCCCTCCCAAGAAATACGCAATTGTTTGCAACATATTTGATTCCTCCAGTATACAGCCACCACTTTATATACTACCATCTTTGCAGACTGAAATATTTCCATGTTAATACTTGTTGACATACCTGTAGTAAAGTGAATAATTCACCGAACGCTTCGACGAGATTTCTATCCATATGCCTCTCATATTCTGTAGCGCACCAAAAACATTTCCTTTGAATATGTGCGAATTTCCACTAGTGGTAATTAATTCATATACCACTTATGCATGTACTCCAGACCAACTGACATCATTCGACCTTGACCTTCAAATTTGCCGGGCATTACTAGAGTTTTAGTTCACTGTAACACTCTCTCTGATACTCTGCATGCACTTGTTGTATCCTTTTGTGAATTGTCATTCCGGCATCACTATAATCATCTGATCATGCATTCTAGCATGCTTCGGGCGCATCCGAAATATACAATTATTATTATTATATCGGAAATCCCAAAAGCAAAAATTCTTCCGCCCAAAATATGTAACTTTGTTGGATAAACTCCCAGCTGATATCCGTTCCATAGATTCTTAGGTCATATTTAAGTCTAGACTACAGGTAGAGCTGGATACCCAAAGACTGACCGCTCTTGTGAGCCCATATATGGCTATTAATAGAGCTCACGAGGATAGCATTGGGTACTAACCAGAACCCTTGATAACCTCTAGGATGTGGCACACCATTCACCGTAACTGCCATCACCTCAGTTACAATGCCTAAACCTTGTACCTTCATGACTGAGGCCAGTGTCTCCGAAGTCGTATTTTATCATTTGAAATACCACTGGTTGCATGAAAGATAGTATTTAAACATTTCCAGTTCTATTTTTTATTAAGACTTAGCCTCTGTCTCTAACCCAATACACAGCATCTGTCAGACTCCTCGACCTCTATCCGGTAGTATCCTTATATCGAATCATTACACACTCACAGTTTAACTTCCCTCCCTATCATATAACTCTAGTATCCTCCATGATTGGCCCATATGACATTCGATACTTAGTCGGCGAAACTTCAAACCATCTGTGGATCGTCCTGATGCATCACTTTGTTAGTGCTGCAAGTAGTGCCCTATCTTTGTGCAAACTGGTGTCTTGGCGAACATAAATCCCATCGAATAATCACAGGCTGTGGTTGACTCTACCTGCACTGCACTTTTTGTCCCATGCAAACGGTCTGGGGATTCTGACTTCACGTATAACGCGATTGTTAGCACGGCAGTTCTGCAAACATTCCCGGCATTGACGCTCTCCCTGCTCAGAGTTGACCACCAATCAGACGTGAACATCAAATAATAGGAGATTGGCATAAAAAAGTGAGAAAAAATACCCCAGGGACACCAGCCTTGTCACATGTGACCCATGTCTCCAGGCTGCCGTTTTGCTACGGATAGACTGGTGTGGTTGACCTATTTTCAATGCGGCTCGTTACATGCGGTCCATGTTTCGGCCAGGGCGTGAGCTGTGGTCACCCACCAAAAGCGGTTCAGCCTTATCTGACAGCTATGTATCCGACCGTGATAAAACCATAAAAAGTGAAAATAAAAGGTGTGGATCATTCCTGGAGCGCCACGTGCGGGATGCCAGTGGTGGTGTATAGTGGTACCTCCCTACCTGAAGCAGGCCCTTGTGCCGCATACCATGAACACTGAATTTGTGCCGTCAGAGTTCCCCCCCTGACGAGGAAAAGGCCCCATCTCATTCCCACCTATCACGGTCCCCAAACCAGTCCCCACATTGGAGTTGTCCTGCATTGCAATGTGATAATGACGACGAAGATACCACGTAATCCTTGCAATCATCAGTACGTCAGTCTCCCCCACTCACACTCAAGCAAAATCTCAGTGCGATAGCACCATCGAGTAGAAGCAGAGACTAATTTACTTCTAATTTTCTCGGCACCTGACAATTTCATCTAATGCCTCACCACCGACACCCCAATAGCCTCTTCTACTTTAAGGCTCCTCAGAAACGATTCAGTACAGAACAACCACTAAACCAGAAAAGACAGTTGCGGCATGGCGCTACGCTAACAGCGTGCCAATTCCATTAACTCGCAGTCTGTTATTTCAAACCTATGTTATCGCTGTGGTGCCAAACCGCTTTCTGCTTAAGCAAGCGGTACTGAGCGTTACCATTTCTAGCTTTTCTAAGCCATTGAGCCTTGGGTTTTTTATTAGTATCAGAGCCATGCCTCGCCAATTTGCAAATCATAAGTCCTTTGGAATGCATACACAGTTGCCCAACTTGTGTACACAACTTTGCTAACCTGTAGCAGTATAGCGCGAAATCCACTGCGAGCCCACTTTACCAAGAATGTAGAGTAGGCGCCATTCCCTGCTCAAATGAAGCTTCATCCACGCCTCTCTCACATAGACCTAACCAGCCCATTATTTTTGCCTTCATATATTATCATAACTAACAGCTGGAACCAAGTCCAGACTGCAATCCCTATTTGTTTCAGGTTCGTTGTCTCCCACTATCCCAGTAGCCAAACCGGATAACCAAGGATGCCACTTTGACTCGTACGGACAGAGACCCAAGTAGAACCTTTTGTAGCAACTGGGACCAAAATCAAGCCACCCGACGGGAAATACTCTCAACCGCTTATCAAATCGTTCAGCGTTTTTTAATGCAAAGCCTATCTTGCCGATAACATTAATGCGGCCAACACAAATAACAGCTCACTCACTTCTTGCTAATATACCGGTCAGTATCAGTCATCGGTTAAATCCGTCATATTTCGTCACACTCGGCTGACTGACCGACACATACTTGACCCCGCCAGATGAAACATACATATACGATGTGGTATGCTACCAGAAAGGAAGCTGAATAACACTGAGGCCAAATGTGTCGATAAGTACATATATATTTTCTTCAGTGAAAGGGCATAATAACGCTTAAGTCTATGCGGAGATGTTCCACTTTGGTATCCGTCCCACAGTTTATCTTCCCCTCGAACTGTAGCCAGCTGGAAATTGACTCCCCACTTCTCCAGGACCCTCCGGTTGCGCCTTCTCCCTGCTGAATGGTACGGGTTACTGGTCCTGAAATCAAACTCACTTTTTTATTGACCTCTGTTTCTCCCATATCCACCAGTGTTCCCAAGCTCAATTTCACAGAATAGATCTCATGTCTCCCTGTTTCAAAACTCATCCTGTTTGTTGAACCTTGGTAGATCTGTCGTTCAGGGCTTGCATTACCTTCATGGATCGCTATTCTAATCGCATGCATTGACTTCCTCAAGTGGGCTTTTTCAAATTTTTTTATTCTTCCCTTTTCTTCTTGTTTGGAACCTACTCTGTTCGCAAAACCTCAGTAAGCCTCCGTTTTCCTTTGTTTTCGTCTTTCTCGTTCATGAAGCTTCTTTGGCACTATGTTAACTACTTTCTCGACATCCTCATTCTCCACCATGGCCCAGATTGAATTTGAAACTGGTTAGAAATTGCCGCGCAAACCATCATTAGTGTGATCTATTCATACTAGTGCTGGCTGTTTTTCTATCGCCGATACTCTTGGCATTCATTATTAGAATTCGTGAATATTTCATTTTATTGAGTAACGTGTTACACCATGACCATGCACGTGCATTATTATTATTATGTATATACGTGCATGTGCAGGCATCGATATGTATATATATACACATTTATATGTATACGTGTACATATAAATAGATAAGTATTCTCGTGTATAGATATGATAATACGTGTAAGTATAAGCGTGTAAACGAATATGTATACATATATGTAAGTGTACACATAAGCATATACACACGAGTGTACACATGTGCACTTATACATATATACATGTATGTTTACATATACATATCGATATACTTACGTATATATATATATATATATATATATATATATATATATATATATATATATATACGTATACACGGTTCACACTTTCGGGAAACAACGTTTTCCTTTGAGTTTACAGTAAAATAACATGAATTCACTTATAGAAGTCCTTTCTAGGATTTCAACGCTGCCCTCTAGCAGCTATCATGAGTTGCATCTTTTCAGTTATCGCGTACCATACAATCCACCAAAATAGGTATCAGTTATAGAATGTGTTCGAACTATGCGCCAAAAGTAGCTTTTTCTCGCACCTGCGATTGGTTTATACCACAAACGCCCTCCCAGAATTCGAAGCTGGTTTACAATTCCCGAGTTAGCCTTCTCCACTTTAGTTCACTCAAACACTGCTCAGCTTTACTGTTTTATTTCTACCACCGTGTGGTTCTTAAATTTCAAAACTGCAAATACCCCACTTTATTATGTACTGCTGTATTCTTCGATCTTGCCTTGTGCAAGTGTATTGAACATGGTCAAGAAAACGTACCATTATCATTTTCGTCTTTACTCTGCCCCGTTCTATAGCGAACAGATTATTAACTGCCTTGTGGATAGGCCGACTACGGCGTAAAACGGAACACGAAATCTATTCATTATTTATACAGATAGGGAGGCTCCAATTCTTGTGGCTAGCCCACCTCAGTTACCGCTTCTCCGGGCTACCCACCCAGGTTGCTCCAATGCAGTGCCCTGAAACATCTGACAAATTCATTCGGACTTCTCCCATAGATAAATACCCCTGGGCCTCTTCTCTTCCCCGCATCCCGTCGCCCATATAAGTCTCATACGATTCCAGCACATAAATTTCCCTCCACATGTATGACTTTTGAGCCCAACCCCGCATTACTATTCCTATCAGCCTTCCCACGCTACTGTCATCTCAGTGCCCCGCCTGGCCTTCCGCTCCCCTGTGATACTGCATCGGTTCTTTACCCTTTACCCCGTAAATACAGACTATTTGTCCCACCGGCATTAGAAACAACACTCAACATATTCTACCTCATGTCGTTGCATTACCAGCGCTTTTACTTTTACATCCCTTAACTTGGCCTCAGCTTGACACTTCGCTGCAGTAGCCGGGGCTCCATCCTCATTTGGCAGACTTTCTAATGACCGTTCCCACCCGGCTAGAACTAGCAACTTTCCTTCCTTTCAACTATCTCTCTAACGTAACTGAATCCACCCACATCACAACTTAACATAGACGAGCACCACTATAACGCCAGCCCTTCTGTTTATAGGTGAACAGCTCACTGCTTTACGGCTTATAGATGGCACCCACCAATTCTAAAAGCTAGCTCACCACTCTAGTATGGATCTACGCGTCACACCACTAGATCCACCCTCAAAGCACATCGTCAACTACTATCAAGTCTGTCACGTGGAATGACCCACATACTCCAGGCCGTTGAAGCTACTGAGGCCCGACCTTCATCTGACCCTATGGCCTACGACCCCCTCCCTTAACTTCCGGTAGCTGTACCCCATCAAATTAACTCCCACCTCCCTTTTAACGGATTCACTTTCGTACTATTTTCGTGAGGCCAGGCACTACAGCCCGATGTGCAATTACCAAACTGGACGAAGCAGGAGTTGTTTGCTAATTATTGAACGTACTATCTTCGGTGTCTTGTCAATGGGTGCTTTGCACCCTGTGTTAGGCTTTTTCGAGTGATGCATACCCAACTCGCACGAATCCCAAAACCGGAGTAAGATTTGTTTGCAGCTTCCATGATGTTGAATCATAAAATGAAGGGTGTGGCAAAATGAATTTAAATCTCAAATATACGATCACAAAAGCTCAAAACGAGA
Organism: Fasciola hepatica; assembly: GCA_948099385.1. NCBI lineage: Eukaryota > Metazoa > Platyhelminthes > Trematoda > Plagiorchiida > Fasciolidae > Fasciola > Fasciola hepatica. The sequence goes on along the minus strand of CANUEZ040000003.1, from coordinate 4,909,202 downwards.
GCTAATTTCACTGCGTGAAAAAAACGGGCACGTGAACCACACAGGTCCGAACAGGATATGACAAACTAGCGCGCTGAAAGTAAATAAACGGTGGTTGGTTTACAAGAATGTAAGTGGTAAGAAACACAGAAATAATATCTACCTACTGACGACTACCTCGTGCGAGAGGGTAAATCAACTCGTGGATGTCTTCAATGGCGCCTGTTCGCGCTTTTTGGTCTGCGGAAAGGTCTGCACACCGAAAAATTCAGTTGTTGCGCCAGCCGCAAAGCGAAGACCGACGGAAGGCCTAGACGATCCATGTCTGCCTTATTAGTCCTAACCCATGTCTTCAGTTGGCTACCAAGGTGAAACAGTCTAAGTGGGGCAATGGCAGTAGGCTCCTCTTCGTAAGTTCCGTTTCGGGTCGTCGTAGGGCAAGACCGAACCATCGTGGGCGACGTCGTCGGAGGAAGAAAGGAAGTCTCTCTGTATTCGCACAGTGCTGATGCAAAGCGAAGTTTGTGACGCGATCATACTACTTGATTTTGGCCATGTAGCACAGGAACCAGTTGTCAAAGCTTTCCAGCCTTTCGTGTCATCTACTCTCAACGGCCAAGTCGTACGTGAGAACTGGGCAGACGACAGCTTTTTATGCGAGCAGCTTCGTGTGTAGGCTTATTTCGCTGCGAGACCACAATTGTTTTTTGAAGTTGTAGGAACGCTTTCCTTGGGCAGTCTACAGGAAGTATAACCTCCTCCCTGACCTGACCGTTTGGCTGTATAGTGGGACCTAGGTACTTGAAGTGGTGCACCTGTTCTGGAGTTTCACAACTGACAAGTATAATGTGCTAGGTCTTGCAAACACGCGAAGAATTTCTCTTTCGAATGAATGTCTCCAGCTCAACAGCCTTATCTTCACAAGCAGTACGGTAGAGAACCATTTTCGAATTTCCAGGATCCTCTCCTAGAATGACGATGTCGTCGGTGAATCTGAGGTCAGCAACCCGAGAATTGTGGCCGAGTTGTGTTCGCCAAAAGTTGCCTGAGGAGTGATGGATTGTTCTGTCAATAGAGTAGTTAAATGGGACAGGTGAGAGAGGGCATCAATGGCGGAAGTCGATGGGTAGCTCTGGAGATTCCGCCGCAGGTTTGGGCGCGCACAGGTTTTGCCGATTAGGATGGCTCTATCAATCCAATGTACTTTTCTGGGATTCCGCTGTTTCACTTTACGCCCAAGGTAGACTGAATGTCAGTGGAGGCGAAGGCAGCACGGGAGTTATTGGAGCACGTTGTGGTGAGTATTAGAATCCACAGCTTTGTTCTAGTTTTCGACAGCCCGTTGAGGTGTCGGTGGGCTTCACTTCCCGCCACTGATCTACAGTAGTACCATCAGGTATGACCTTGAGCTCATCGCCTACAAAAGTGCCAGAGTGGCTGTTGACGTTGTCAGAGCAGCACAGTACAATGGGCGAGTCTGTCCAAAACCTGGCTGACCAGCTATCGAAGTTGAAGCTCCTGTTTATCTTTTTCGTAGCCTTAACCGCTGCTGCCCCAAGTTTGTTGCGCTGGTTGTAGACCGACTTTAGAGGACAAAGCAGGCTGAGGCCAAGAGGAGCAGTGGGGTGTAGAGTCCGTTACCAGGGCACCACCCTCCGTAAAGGATGGCCCCGTAACCAACTTTACGAGCGTCAGAAAAAGCGTGCAGCTAATCCGTTTAGCTCGTAAAGTAGGAAGGTACTCAACCACTGATTCCTGCATCCTCAGGTTTATTCAGCCTGGCCGTGACTAAGCAACGACCAAACCAATTATCTGTCTTGCCGTCACACTTCCCTTTAGTTCCATCCAAACAGAATCCAGTATTTATTAGTCTTGGCATGCCCCATTTGCCTCCTCCTGCCACTTGCAGCCTCTAACCTTACATCCATGTGGTCATCCTCCCAGTAATTCCAGGTTTGGACCAATACCCCATCTCTCCACGCCTCGCATGATTCCACCTCACTAAAGACCACTATATCCCTCATGAGCCTCCAGCTCTTTCCACGCATGGACACTCATATCCTAACCCTTAACTCTCATCATTCTCCCTTACCTCGCCTACATCCCTTCAACCGTATGCTTTTCTACTCCTTCTGCACCGGCCTCGTACAACACATACACAATCCCCCGTCTTTAAATCATTTTTTTCTGGCCAGAGCCCACCACATCCCTGACCCTGTAGCTGACCACACTTCAGCCGACGTCAACAGCCTCTTGCATAGCCGTATTATCGATCACCGACAACAGTCCGCTGAGCCTCATTCCAATGATTTACCTACTTATTGTCCCCCTTTCAAAATCGCCTACCTTCCCACTTCCGATGACGGCCTATCCCCATTGAGACCCAATGCCTATCTCCGTAGCAATCCCAATATTATTGCACCCGGCATCAGCGCTTTGCGCTCCCCGACATCGAATAGGTTCTTACTAGTCCTCATAAAATCCCGATCAGCAGTTAGGAAGATATCGCATCCGCGGTCCCTGGCACATGTTTCAAGCCCTGACATATTACTTGTAAATGAATCCTGGCTCTCCAAAGATACCTAAGTTGACCTTGTTTGCTTGGCTGGGCATCAATGCTTCTTAGGCTCTCGCTTGGCTGAGTGTGGTGGTGGTTGCTCTGTCTTTGTCAAATACACTATCCACGCTAGCCTTAGTGACCACCGCTTTCTTTTGCTCATCGAAAGTCCTCCACGGCTATCTATTACCGCCTTCAGCCAGAACCTCCTTCTAGACCGCATCTACTTCCCCCCGGGTCTGAAACCTGCAAAAATAGACTCAGCCGTGGATGTCTTAAGTGCTGCGCATGGCTATCCTGCAGGTGCAAAAATTATTGCAGGCGACGTTAACCCTCTCCTAATCTGCTGATCCTCTTAAACTAGCCCTCCCTCACACTCCACCTCCCTTTCCAGTGTCCGTCTTGGTAGGTGGACCCAATGTGTCTCCAACCCTACAAGGGGGACAACTACTTGGACCTTGCATTCTCCATCGGTGTTCCTGATATCACTATCAGGGTCGCTGACCACATCCCGGGCAGTGACCACCATTCTGTCAGGTGCAACTTCAGCGGCTTTAGCTTTTCCCACCCGGGCCAACCCGCACCTCTTGTCCCGACCTCATACCGTTCATGTAACTGGCCTCCCGTACCAACGGTCATCCGTTCCCTTGGTTGGGACACATTTTTTTCTCCCCTGACGTTTTCATTGTGGTCAACTCTCTTTACTCCTACTTCTTGCAGTGCCTTAATGCCGCTAACCTATGTGTCGAACCGCGCCCCATTTCCTGCAGTTTCCATCTGTCACTTTAAAGCGTAAGCTGGCCAAGCCGCAAAGTACACTCTCCAAATCACCCAACTTCACAATTCTTCTGCGCATCTGCCAATTGCAACCGAAGCCATATCGCATGACCAAGTCGCATCTGAGAAAGCGAGAAGCCACCGCTTTTGCGAGCCTCAAAGTAGTTGGCCACCTTTCTAACCTGTATGGTGGAAGATCCAACCACTCCACTCTTGCCTCGCCCAAATTTCTCATATGTGGCTCACTCACCGCTAATACACCACGGTCTACTTCCGAGGCCTTCAATATTCTCTTCTCTTTCTCTCTTATCACCTCTCCTAGTGTCCCTCCTCCAGCCATCGATTCCATCACCTCAGCCTTTCTTTCATCGATTCCCTTCACCCATCTGGAAATTGACAAATTAGTCTCCTCCGCTAAAACCTCTCCGTAAACAAGCCAAAGTAGTCTCCTACCGGCCCTTCCCCATTTTGGTGGTCCCGATCTCCCCTTGTTGAAATCTATTGTATACAGGGACTCCGTGCATCGTACCTTTGTCCCCTCTCAATGACAAACCTTCGTCGTCAGTCCGCCCTTAAAAGCGCGCACAATATGAGCGGATAACTACCGAACCATTAACCACACCCTTGCAGCCTGCAAAATCATAGAGTCAACAAAAAATATTTTTGGTGTCTCTCATCTAACGACCTACTGCATCCTGAACCCCGCTCTTGCTATTCCCGTCAGCTGGACTTCCCCAATGTTCCATTGTTGGCAGTTGACGCCGGCATCTATGCAACTGTCCTGCACCTGGACACGTCAGATGCCTTCGACCGTGCTTCCCGTATGCACTGGATAGCCAAAATCCAGTCTCTTGGTATAACTGATACTCTGCTCTCTTGACTTTCCTCATATCTCCCTCACAGTTTGCCAGCTGTGTCGGTTGATGGCCATTGTAACGACCGGTCGTGAAAGTTCCCCCAGAAACACTGAAATCTCACTTTTCCTTGACATCATTCACCCATTTACACTATCGGCTCGTTTTTATGCACTGTATGTTTCCATGAACCAATGTTTGTTTGTTCACACCTAGTGCGCTACTTTGTCATATCCAGTTCTGGACCTGCTTGAAGCATGTGCCCCTTTCCCAAAAGCCCCAACTTGGTTCTCGGTTTCTGAGTCCCTGTGGTCGCATAATTGTGGTTCGTATCTGTTTTATATCATTGTTCACTTGATAATCTAATATCGCAGAATTTCACGGATAATCGCTTTCCGATTTCGGGATTTGTTTATAATTAGGCTACGTATTGCTCGAAGGCGTCTTACAGCCACTCATATTTCGCCAAACCAATTTTTAGTGGTATCATCCAAGGCAGAGTCTTAGGCGTGTGACTCTTACTAATTTATGTCAACAACACTTTCTCCTCCAGTTTCCACGATACCCCATTTCTCTTCGCCGATAAGTTGAAAATAGTTTACTCCTTCATCCTCAATGGCCTATCCACGACCCTATGCGACATAATGGGGGTCTTATCCTCTCTCAAAACCTGGCCCGCCCCGTGGTTCAAAACATTCTCTGCAAAAATGCCTCCTCCTATCTAACAAGTGCACCGTTGCGCCCGATCAAATTTTTTGAGCGGCCTTCCAGTCCCAATACACCCCAATGTTATTATTCTTGGCATACATTACTCCTGTTTCCTTGACTTGTCAGAACAGATATCGTTTCAAACGGCACAAACCAAGCGAACTCCAAGCCAGATACACCAGTGTTTCTTAGTAGCTGCCACTCGCCTCCGATATCTTTCACGTGTAAGACCACTTTTTGAATACTTCTTGATTACCTCCAACCACTGGCTACTTTATTTTGTTATATCTCTCGAGAATGTTCAGCGTACCTTCACCAAAAGCCATTGGGCGTATCCATAGTTCACACCCGCCGCCAGCTCCTTGAGCCCCCACACTTCGAGGTGCTGTGGATTCGCCGCGTGAGGCTCAACCTGGCCTTTCTCTATAAGCTAATCCGCAGCCAATTGTACACTTCCCATCATATCTTAATTACTTCCACCTGCTCCTATCCCCTTCTTTATTGTGGTTCTTCTCGCCCTGTCCCTCAATGTGATTTCAATCGGAGGTCCCGATTCTTCCTGTCAGCCTATTTCAAAATCTGGAATAAGCTTCCACTCAGTACAAGCAAGGCCTCCCTACTGTGCGCTTTAAAGCGTGCAACTCTTATCTACTTAACTGTCTTCAACGCTATATTGCTAGCCAATGAACACATCTCCAACGATCTAGCCTTTGGAAGAGGCCTGACACTGCAACCTTATTACCAATGCGCCCCAAGCCAGCACCTATGTTCCATGCCCAAACCTTTTCTTGTTCTCAGTATCACGAACTATGGTCACTGCTACCCTGATCAGCAGTGGATGTGTCTTCCGCTTTCGAGGCTATAACTTTACGCCTGACTCGCGTTCTTCTGCTTGCTCATGCTGACTACTCCCCTCTTTCTATCTCGCGTCATTTGGTAGACCCCATCATAGTCCCTCACTGAGTTCACCTAAGCTAATACAACTGGTTGTAGCCATTCACGCGTCCTATCAAGTTTCAACTACACCTAGGGCCCCACCACATGGACAAGCTTTTGTTTCACCACTTTAACTTTTGCCTTTCCGAAAACCGTTGACCCTCAGCTTAGGCATGCCCAAACTATTTTTCTATCTCGTTTTCCTGTCTAGTGATTCTCAGTGACTGTCAATCTCGTCGGGGGCTGTACTGATCATTCCTCTTGCAGAAGCATCAGGTCAAAAATTCACTCGGCACCGTTGGCTCCGCTATTCGAGGTCTCTCACAATCTTCCTCCTCATCGTCTCCCACATTTAGGCCTGTTAACCATGGATCAAATGGCGTTATCGTGGCAATTCTTTCCAAATGTGCAGCCATCAATAATCACACTTGCCAATGCAAACTGTGTGGGGCGCCTTCAGATCCACAGCCTTAGCCGGCGCACTTCAGGCTTGCAGGCCACCCGCAAAGATGTGTCGGCGCTACCAGGCTGGATGATCGCACCCCCTCCCACCAAAAACGGTTTTCAGGTTGTGTCCAGCGCACGGCCGGTCCCACCCACTAGCACCGTTTGCGGATTACAAAACACCCTTTTTGGGCCCGTATTGCTGCTGATAACATATCACACGCTCTGTGTTCTACATCGACTGTTTTTCTCCCTCGAGCTCACTCTCAATACTGTCGTCATAACCTACATTTTCATGCCCGGTAAATTTTATTATTCCACCTATACTCCAAATAGCCTGTGGATTTCACACCCACCTAACAACCTCCACCATCTTTGGCACTCTATGATTGCCTGTATAAGTGCTCATCAACCCTCATTGCCTGCTCTCTCCGATACAGTATTCATCAAAGGCTATGCACGTACCTGTCTCCACTCCGTCATCTCTCTTGCGAACTATCCCCCCTTATCATCGCTGTAGACGTGTGAACACATATTAATTTATCCTCCATTTTTACCTAGATATTTTTGGGGCCTACCCAATGTAAGGAACACAATTCGCTTCAAGTTTCCCTTTTTTCCCCGGCCTTCCCCTCATCACTCTGGTGGTCTGCTTATCACTCCACAGGTGTCAATCCCTCCCTTTAAAACTGTCTCCGGCAGTATCTAGCCACCAATTTCTACCTCCAACTCTGCAGACTGTTTCATTTTATTCTTAATCCGATGCCCCGTTCTTGTTCTTCATATTACAATCATTGATGTCGTAGCTATCGCTCCACCGTTGCAGTGTTATCAGCCTATCAAAACGGTGATAGGGTCACTTGTCTACCCTCTACTCCATTGTCGCTTCTGCATGGTATTTGCCTCAGAGGTCAGCAGACAACGCAATTCACGTTGATTTTCTGCCACCATTCCGTATCCTTTCCGTCGCATCGTGGCCTCCCATCCCAGTGGAAATAAAGCGCCGAACACTAACCGGCCTACTTCTGGCTGTTTCGTCTATCATCGCCCTTGAAACCCCTCCCCTACCCATTGGAGTTTTTGGTCTCTTTCCTTGCTTTTGGCTCCGTAGGCATCTCACCATCGAGTTTTACCACCACACCGGTCGCTGATTTATAACTTTTTGTCTCTGATGATCGATTCTTGTACATCGTCGAGTTCTTTTATCCATATAAATTTCCCACCCTGCAGCGTGCAAACGAATTTTGGAATCCCCCGCGATGAACCCTTTTTTTCTCCCCTCTCTCAATTTTTTAAGAAACACCCTTTGATTTCAACAATGTTTCTAATGTTGTGATTACCTCCGGTACCTTTTATGCATACTTCCTCCCTTTTTATTCGACTCCATCCACTATTAGCCAAATCGTCCTCTTGACCTTGATCTTGAAATTTGCCGGGCACCATTACCGTTTTTGTTCAGTTTAGCACTATCAACAATAATCTATGCCCGCGTGTTGTGCTCCTATGCAAATTGCGCTTCTGATATAGCTCCATTCATTAGATCATGCACTCAAGCAAGCTTCGACTGCTTCTGAAATATACCGTCATTTTTATCATTTCTATTATCTACTTGGTCCTGCTTATCTTTCGTGTCATTTAGATGGTCGCAATCACTCTTCCTTCGACAAAACCGCTGCGGTAGAGCTTTTAGTGGCAGGGACCTCGGGCAAACGAAACCAAGTAGATCAAGCAGCCTCAAGATAGTAGACAGCTTTCCGTGGCATATTGCCGGCTGGTCGGGGGGTTCATTTCGGGGCGAATTCTTCCTTTTTAGCCATCCGCTCCACTTCAAGAGTGCGCTCAGTTTGAAGTGGAGACCAGTATAAACATCGAACCTTTTCCACTTTATCGTCTGAAATACTATCCAAAACCCCGGACTGTCTGATATTAACTTTGCGAGCTGAAGGCCATCTTGTTTTATCGGCTCCGCCAACGTCTCCATATGGTTTACGGCCGAGTTGAAGTCATTATACGACCTCAGATAATCAGCCACTTAGAAACCGCTGCTTACTCTATCTGCCACCCTCCGCCAACAGCCGCAGCCGACATGGCTGCGGTCTCGCGTGGGGTATGGTCGGCAACGAACAGCTATGAGGCTGCCCCGAATGGATGTTCAGCCAACCCGTATTCCACCTCGGATTTGTCAGCATGGCTCCCGTCCCACCGCAAGAACAGAAGTGCATTTCTTTCCTAAAAGATAGCTTCAGTTGCAAAAACATTTCCTTACTTCGGTTGATACTCCTAAGCCGACTGACCTGAACCAACACAAGACCTCAATCGGTGGGGCTGTCAAGTCTGGTCCTTGTAACAAAAATCGATTAATGGTCTTCCCCGGAACTTGGCGGCGCAGTCAAAGACAAGCCGGATCTATTCTGGAGTTTTGAGGTTGAAAACTGGATGATGTGGCAAGTACCATACATTTCCTCCGAGGTCAGAGGCGGCAGTCACATTTTCTATATAGCCAAGGGTTTCGTTGAGTGCTATCGCGAGGAGCATCGTCTTCGAAGATGGTCACCGCAACTAAACCGCCCCTCATTGGAAGCCATCAGTGAAAAACGTAGCTCTTTCTGTCCACGAAGCGATCTGTCTTGGTACGACCTGAGAAGTGCGCTTCGAAGTCATTCAGGGGGGCCTCACTTCCCCCGTCTTTGTAACGACCGATCGTAGAAAATCCTCCAAAGACTACAATTTCGTGTTTCTCTGATACCACTTGCTCACATACACTGCTTGCACGTTTTTGTACACTTTGTGTTTTTATGAACCAGCCCTAGCTTGTTCGCCTCCAACGCGCTAGCCTGTCGTGGCTTATCTTGGACCTGCATGACGCGCTTGTTTGTCTCTCGCACGTCGCAACTTGTCTCTCGTTTTCTAATTTCGTGTTATTGCGTAATCGAGGTTAGTATATGTTCTATGTTATTGTTTGTTTATTAATCCATTATCGTAGGGTTAAGGACCAATCACGTTTTGGCTTCGAGACCCGTTCCGAATTCGGCTATGTGTTGCTCAAAAGCGAGTTACAATACTCAGTTGATCAATTTGGAACAGGAAAAGAAGCCACATGCCCAGAAAAAGATCGAAACAATTGGAATCTGGATAGGAAGTAATTCGGCAAGTCACTGGGGAGGGTCCATGTTATTTTGCTTTTACAGTTATTGTTAGATCACCTAGACCTAAAATAGAAACCTCTGCTCTGGCGGTCGAATATAAAACGTCGATGCAATCAACGATCGATCTGCCAAGACTATGACTGACAGCATTTGACGGGCGGTCTGAACGCTACTACCGGTTCATCGGGTAGTTCGAAACTTCCGTCGAAAGCAAGATGACCGACCCCGGTTAGAGGCTTCACTACCTGACTCATTACTGTCGAGGCAGAGCAAGGGGAGCTATCGATGAGTGTAACATCATCGACCCGGGAAAAGGCTACACACGGGCAAAGAAGATTTTGAGAGACCCGTTCGGCCAGCCATTCAAGGTAGCCCGTAATCCAATAGAGGGCGTGATGGTAGAGGCCAAACAACCAAAGGCGACGTCTATACAAAGGCCGACCCAGTGATCAAAATGCAGAACTGCTCTTCTATTTAGGTTATAAGGCTGACCTCGATGAAATGCACACCCTGGAGGGCATAGTTTGCCACCTCTCTCTCGAACTAAGGGTCGGTGGGGTGAAGAGGCGGAAAGTATAAGCCGGAGCCACCTTGAGGCCAACTTCGAAGAATTGACCGAATACCCGGGCAGACGAACCAAGATAGCCCACAGTAGATTTGGCTGACTCATCCGGGGCAATAACCGGTTAAACAAACCTAGCACTAGCCAGGATGAAACGGCTGCACGGGAACATTCGAAATACCAGCCTTGGACCAATGCCCAAGCCATTTCACGCGAGGTTATAGCTCATCCAATTTGCAGGTCCTGCAAAGCTAGCCATGGGCTACTAGAATGCTCGAAGTACATCAAAGCTGCAGTAGACAAAATTTGGGGAATGGCGGGGGCGACGGGAGCGTGTTTTGTCTGCCTTGGCACCACAAATCAGGCGCCAGCTTGTCGAACAAGAACAACGTGTGGTCACGGACGTTGCGCTGACGGACACCACCTATTTTCACACCAGGCGAGAGGAACTACACCAGAGGCGAACACCAAGCCCAGTGTGATTTGTCCAACGTCGCGGTCTGCCAGTAAACCAATACGGTTAGGAGTAGTTGCCGTGGGAGTGATCACCGCAGATAGGGTGGCCAAAGCGTTGGCATTCGCTGACAGCGAATCGGGCACTAGCCCATTGAAGGAGCAGTTAGCCAAAAATCACGGGATCGCTAAAAGCGTGACGTCGTTAGCGGTCAGTGCGGTGGGCGAAACACAAGTAATGACTGTCGGCCGGTTGAGGTTACAGCACATCCCCCCAGAAACCAACAAACAAGCCAGATCAACGGAGATGTTCACATTAGCTGATCTCCCCATGCCAGTTTCAAGGTCGGTGAGTGCAATTTTAACCAGGTGGCCACAATTTCAGGATATAACCGTTGTAGAGCAAGAGGACGACTAATTGGACCTCCTCATCGTCTGCAACTTGTCAGAAGCGCACTGGATGCTGGGCCAGACAGTAGGCAACAGCCAGGTACCCTAGGCCCTACGCACAACGCCAGGGTGGATACTATATGGTTAAGCCAGGCGACTTGGCTCCATCAATCACCTATCAGCGGAAAAGTACCGCATGGAGTATCTTTTGGAACGGCTGTATGAAAAGAAGCTTCACGAAGCTGGAGACGGAAGACTATCATTGTATCAGGAGGACCACCTCGCTCTGCAAACTGTACGGCAAGGAACTAGAGGCCTTCAAAACATTTCGAGGTCCTCCCCACAATGGCACACACAAGCCGACGTTATGGTTGACAACAGGATTTGTGCTATTTAAAGAATACTACGAAGGAAAGAAAGCTATGTTCCAGATCGGCATCGCTGGAAACGTTTCGCAGAATTAATGAAGAGAAAAGAGGCCCCCGGCTACGTTGGAAAGGTGCCTGCAACCATTGAAATCCGGAAGGGGATGTGGTCTCTTTCCCACCACCCGGTTCTTCACCCCAAAAAGCCCGAAAAGCTGCGGGTGGTCTTCGACTTTAAAGCCAAGTTCCAAGGCAAGTAGTTTAACGAGCCCCTGCCACAGGGCCCCGAATGGGCTACGCCGTTGATGGAAGTCTTGTGCCGTTCTAGGCCGGGCAGAGTGGTCTTGTCATCCGACACCAGGGAAGAGTTTCTCTTTGAGAAAACATCGGTAGACGAACGAGATGCTTTGCGATATCACTGTGTGAAGAAAACGGCCTGAATGAATCGGTGACAAACTAAAAAATGACAGTCCGTCTGCTCGGATCGATATCTTCTCCGCTTGGAGCGATCTAAGCCCTCCGAGAAACAGCGAACAAACCTGGAGCTGTGGCACACCGGTCAGCAGTAGGCAGCGTCAGCAGAAATTTCTAAATCGGAGACTACCATGGGCCTTTCGAAGACGCTAACTCGGCCCTAGCGCAACCCAGGAGCCTAACATGATTGCTGGAGGAGGGCGGTTTCCATCAAACGTAATGAACGCCAAATGCTCCGGAATGGCTACAAGTCATTCCGCACCACAGGAAGGCCAAAAGGGTTTGAGATGTGACCGGGTCTGCGCACCTTACCTAAAGCACACTAGGGGTACGATGGACTATGGAAACGGATAATTTCGTTTTCGGGCTAAAAGTTCCCGACGAACCGGTAACCTGTCGTGGTACTCCGTCAGCTGCCACTTGTCCGTTCGATCCGTTTGGTTTTCTCTCCCTGGGTGTTACCCAGAAAGACCCTGCTGCAGCAGATCTTTCGTAAGGAAGTCGGTTGCGATCAGCCACTGAACGGGGAATATGGGCTGGAATGGGGAGTTTTGCTCGCTTTAAAAAGGTTAGGATAGATATATGGATTCCACGGTGCTTGCCTCACGGACGTACACTACAGATGGGAGAGCTTCAAGCCTTTTCTGACTCGTCCTAAGACGGGTACGGAAAGATGGTGTATGGACGACGGTGCAAAGGAGATAAACAACACGCTACGAGAATCCTGGTAGCCCAAGATCTCGTCGCCCCACTGAAATCAGTCTCAGTCCCGCGCCCCGAGCTTAGCGCAGCCGTGTCAGCATTAAAGGCGGTACAAGCGGTAAAAAGATGTTTCGACTTCTATAGTTGGTCAGTCCGTTTTTGAACGAACTCGACGATAATACTGTACCACGTTAACAACGTCAGGAGCTGTTTCAGTACTTCTATTGCTAACTGGCTCAGGATCATCTACGACGAAACTGCCATGAACCATTGAAAACATGTCACGTCCGTCGACATCCCAGCCGACCTGTGCTCCCGAGGTGCGACTAAATTCCGGCTGCTGGACAAGTGGACGGGATGGCCGAAATTCCTGCACACCCACCATCAGAATCGGCCTGTCAATGAACCAAAGCTCTCTCTGGAATTGGAACTGGAGGTCAAGGGAGCGGTGATTATGGTGATAGCAGTCGAGTGGACATCTACTCCGCCATGGTTGGCCAGGTTTTCCTAGTGGATGGAGACTTCTTGGTCACTGGTGTGACTGGACAAGTTTCAGAGACGTTCTCTAGTCAAGAAAGGAGTCCATAAGTCCAGCCGTGAACGAGTGTGTCCAATAAACAGTGAGAAACCAATAGCTGCAGAATATGATCTATTCAAGCTGATACAACATGTGATTCTCCCCGAGAACTGGAGGCTGCAGGAGAAGCTTGGCCAATCGACGAAACAACCTCACTTCCGAAGGAAAACAAATTGGAGCATGCAAATCACGTACTTGCCAATGGATTACTACGGGTAGGCGGTAGAGTGACCAAATCTCACCTGAGTGTTGACACGAATTATTCTATACTGCTTCCGGCTCGAAAACTTGCCATAGGATCAATGATTCAACACGTATATACCGTAGAGGCAGGCCGGAAAAAGCCATGTGACAAGCTTCCTCCGAGAGCTTCTGTAGTTACTGAGATGAAGAGCTACTCGGAAAAGCTGGATCGAAAGTTGTGTACACTGTGCGAAAAGCCCTACCTTCAAGGGCAAACAAATTATGGCTCCGCTGTCAAAATATGGACCAACTCGCCCAATGAAGCGGAGTTGAATCACCTTGGTCTTTTGTGGGTCAAGTGTGGAAAAAGGCTGGAAAAACCATACGGGTGTATCATGTGCTTGAAATCACGTGCGGTACTCTTGGAAGTTAAGCATCCGATGACTACCGACTCTTTTCTCCGGGCTCTGCAAGATTCATTAAGCGAGAGGTCGTCGTAGCAGATACACTCCAACAAAGGGTCAAATTTCGTGGCCGTCCAAAGAGAACTGCGGCTTTGGCGACAAAAAGTGAACGGAGACGAGACGGAGAACCAAACCGTAGATTATGGTATATGATGGCACTTCAACCCCTTGCAGGCCAGCCACCGGTGCAGCTTGCGGGAAAGCCCGATCTGGTCCACCAGGCGAATACTGCTGCCGATCACTGGTAGACAGCCGCTCGACGAAGAAACGTTGAGCACCGTCATGACTGAGGTTGTATGTATCAACCTCCCAGCAACGACACTTCTACATCTAACCTCATCGTTTCTGTATTTAGTTATACCGCTGACCTGCCACTCGGGGGTAAATTTATAGCAGGTGACTTCAATGGCCCGGGCATAAAGCAGTCTTCTTTAGATGCCCCTTACAAATATTTGCAACTCGCCTCATGCTTCCGCCTGGGACAATGGGCCCAACATGTAAAACGGTCTACCAGAAAGAATAGCATTCTTGATCCGATATTTAACCCAGATCTAACTAACTTTTCCACCTCCGTACTAAACGACTGCACAGGAAGTGGCCATAAAGTCGTCATTGCATATAAGAAGTCAAGCCACATGCTGCGAGCCTACCACGTAAAGGTCCTTTCTTCCGTCATCTGAAATGGGACCACATGAGCTTTCTAATTCGCTATAGAAACTGGGGCGAGTTCTTCTTAACAGCAAGTCCTCAGTGAGCCGCTGACCTCCTCTACTCAAATGTGCATTCATACATCGCAAAAACATCATGCCTCTACCATCCGTACAGATCAGCAGATTACCATATAACCAGGCAAAAACGGAAATACGGCGAGCCTTGACTGCAGTATTAAGGAAATGGGGACTTTTTACAGTCATGCCAATCTAACGCTTATTCAGTGAAATTCACCTCAGAGCTTGTGACCTGCAGCCGGAGCAAGAAATCAAAGCACTACGCCTCTCAGACAAAAGCTCACGGACTAGCCCAGCTGCACGGGGCTAGTGCCCCACAATCAATCCAATGCACAAAACACATAATCCATTAGGATAATCTCATAACCTCACCTCGGAAGATAGCTGACAAGCTTACCACATTGTTCACGACCACCGTGTCTCCGAGCCCAGTGTGAACCCAGCTTGCCACCTAATTAGTCGCGAATTCCCCACTCAGTTCTACCACGGTCACCACTACGGATAAAAATAGATACATCCACATTTTCAAACTGACCTACCACCCCGGAACTGATGGCCTACTGTCAGCAATATTCGCTGCCGATAGCCCGGATGCTTCCCTTCTAAGGCTAAACCTATACGATCTACCTCTCCATACCGGAACATTCTCCAGCCAGTACAAGAAAAGCGTTATCATCCTCGTGCATGAGAAGGACACAGTGCATGACATTAGCAATTGCAGCACAATTATCCATACGCCAGTGATCTCGAGGGTGCTAGAAAAAGTCGTGAGACACTATCCGACAGACTACCTTTCTGCACAAACTCTTCAACCTCAGACAGCACGAATTTCTCCGATCTCGCGCGTAATCATCCTACCAATTCGACCTTTTGAACTAGGTAACAAAGGCCACCGATAAAGAGGGAGCTCTGGTCATCATCTATCTTGATATGACAAAGGCCTTCAACAGGGTCCCGCGTCTGAATTAGCTGAACAAAATTAAGGAGTACAGAAACGAAAATCCCCTAATCAAATGGTTTAAGTCCTACCTACAAGACCGTCACCAAGTTATCTGCATCAACGGCCAGATGTCGGACCCCTGCCCGGTAAGCAGAGGGGTTATTCAAGGAAGTGTTCTAGGACCACTGCTGATTTGACAAATGGAAGTGGCATTTATGATGTCGTCACTCGAGGCGAAACTTTCTTATTTGCCGATGACATGAAGATAGTCTATGAATTCGAACAAGAAAACTTACCTGTGGCACTAAATAACATTACGGTCGACGTACAGTCCTCATCATCCTCGTGTGATCGCTGGAAAATAAAACTTTCAGTGAACAAAATCAGTTATCCCACGCTGATTTGCAATATTTCTCTTGATACGCTGGAAATTTGGGGTGCCTCACTCCCGTATACCCCAACAAAACGAGACCTTGGACTGCAACACTCCTTCACTTTCAGTTCCTCTGAACACACACCCCACATGACTGCACCGGCAAACATATCCCTCGGCTTGCTGCAGAGAAATTTTCTCCTGGAGAACAGCAAGTTAGAAACGTACGGAACTCATATTCGCCAAACCCCAGCGTTCTGTACACTTGTGCCCTCATATATGCACAAACGTGATATTACCAACGTTGAAGATGTACAGTGTTGATTTATCGAAAACTATTTCGGCCTTCTAAGAACCTAAGCTACGGTCAATGGCGTGCGCTCTTGCTGCTCGACCCTCTGTGGCTTAGGAGGATAAAACTCAACCTTTCTTCCTTGTTTAGTTTGCCACAAAAACAGGCTTAATTATTTAGCCAAGTAAACTTCAGTATGAACACAACACATCAGCTGGGCAACGGTGAACACCGTACAACGATTACTACCTCTTGGATGTCCTAAGGGCAAAACTTCTTCCTCCCTAAATATGCAAATTTGCGAAATAAACTCTGAGATGACATCCGTTCCATAGATTCCGAAACCATATTTTAGACTTAACTACCCGTGGAGCTGGACAACCAAAAACTGACCGATTTTTTAATCTGTATATGACTATTGGTAGGGCTTACGAGAAAAGTTTTGGATACTAACCTGAAACCTCGATAATCTCCTGGACGCGCCACACAATTCACCGTAGTTGATGTTACCCTAGTCTAAACCTACCAGAAAACAATGCTCGAACATAATTACTTCCATGATTGAGGCTAGTGCTTCTGAAATCGCCCTTTTACTAATGGAATACTACTGGTTGCTTGGAGGATAAATCTTGAAACATTCTCAGTGCTAACTTTGATCTAGTCTCCGCCTCTGTCTCTGACCCAGTACACAGCATCCGTCAGACTCGTTAACCTCCATCCAGTGGTCTCCCTTAATCGAATCACTGAGCTTCCGTCGCTCAACTTTCGTCCCTATCATATGATCCTGGCACCCTCCCATGACTGGTCTACGTAACATATGGTACTAAGTCATCAAAACTACAAACCACCTGCGGATCGTCCCGACGTATCACCACAGTTCATGCTAACAACAGCCGGCTCGAGTATAAAGTGAGAGTCGTCTGGCTCAGGCCTTTGCTGAGACCAGTGGTCAAGTATGCATTCCCCGGGTATTGAAATCGTTCCGTGTGTCTGTCTCTCACTCCCTCTTTCCTCCGTAACCCGGAGCCGCGGCACCGACTGGAAAATGGCAACAAGCCTGTGGTTCCCTTATAATGGGGGGGGGAACAGCCAACCCTAGCAGGGCGGGTCTCATGGGTCACGTGCAAAGAGAGGCGGGCGGATGAGAAATGAGAACTACGTTCCACGGGAAAAGCATGCTCTCCCGCTCCTCTGAGTTGAAAAACAAAGTACCAAAAGTACTTGCGGCTGCGAAGGTATTAGTTTCATTTTCTGTGTCCCTTCAACAACCGGTGAATTCACCGTTACAGCCAAGACCCGACCCTGCGTATAGGATCACCCGGAGAAAATAGAGCTTACGGGCAAGACCCTCGGGGCTTCTGTCTTACCCTCTGTGAGGTGATAATCGTGCTGAATGAGCTATTCACAGATAACCCGACCTCACCTCTCTCATCTTAGACCCTTTCGGGCTCCTTGTTCAATCTCCGATCAGCCCGGTGATGTCAAGCTCCACTGCCCGTACACGTTTTCCAGAGCCTTCCATGTGAAGTCCGCTTTATCTAATAATTTTCTTGCTAATACATGGACGGATTAGCACCAGCACCTGTTAAAGCTTGAGAATAATGTGAAAGCCGACTCTCTCTTAAGCCAACCCCTTGATTCTTACTCATAAGTTGTTTGCGACCTACCTAGGCCTCCATGTGTCTAGGTTGATTTTTCTTAGCGCGAATGAAGCGTTAACACGAGCTTTCTACGCGGTAGCCTCAGGCTTCAATCTCCAAGCATATAACTACACAAAGAGTACAATATCTATGCCTCACACATCAAGAATATTTACCTTCCCATCGTTGACTTTAGCCGCTGACGAACGGAGTGAAACCAAACGATCACCTACCACCCACACATTGTGAAAACAGGTGTTCCAATATCCGCAGTATATAACGCTGTTCTCTTAAGATTATATATGACTTCATATCCAAGCCTAGCAGTCGTCCCCACTAATACGATGCCCGTTCCGCCAATTGCGCGGATGCATGACCTGCCATCTCAATGATAAGATTTCTCTGAAAAAAAGCCTGGACAAAAGGTACAAGCCGAAATTTTCCTCTAACATATTGCCGGCCATCAAGCACACGCTCGTAGTCAGCTGTCGATCGTGACCGAATAGTCATCATGACACAGAGGAGAGTCACCTATCAGTCCATGACCCTGATATCACATCGAAAATTTGTTCACTCACTCCCCGTCGAGACGAATCCTGTCGGGCATGAAGCGCTTCGGCACACCGCAACTTTATTAGCTTGTAGCCACTTATGTACTGCCAAAACTACGGATTATTCCCGTCAAAGCACTCCCTTCAAGCTCCCACTACCGACACCTGAATTTGAAGTCCTGTTCACGGCATAATACTTGTGCCACCGTAGGCATAAACGAAGCCGAACTTTTTCCCTGATAATACAAATTCACTTAGCTCATCATATATTGCTTTCATTTGCTACCATGATCTATAGCTGGAACCAATTCTAAATTTCCCATCTTCCCACGTATTCTGGGCCTTGATTACACTCCTAAAGATGTAATCGTTGGATTTCTATTGATAGGTAATCAAAACTGCGACTGGAACGTTGTTCGAGCTGCCACATCCCCAATCTCCTTTCATGTCAGGCCGGTTGCTTGGGTAGCCATCGGTCCACTAGGCGCTACCCTTGGGCAACCTCTCGGACTAAACGAATCAAACTGAACGAAGAGGACGATTTTCCGAGCAGGACGTTCAAGGCTCAGACTCATGCTCAAGCTGGTCGATGCTGAGTGGAGCCCCATTTGTTGCACACCACTGAGACCACAGAATTGCTAGTCGGGTAAGAAACCACCAAAACAGATTCAAAGGAAAGCAAGGTGGATTCCCGAAATTAAAGGCCACCAAGAACAGCTCCCAAAATTACTCCCGGTATGCCGTCCAAATTGCCCTGTTTATACTGCTTTGCAGTATCTAAACAATAACCGGAATCTTACCAACGCCTTTGCATTCTGAACCTACTATCCCCCGTTCCGTCAACCAAAGCAATCTCAGCCCATTTTTGCCCGCTTCCCTAAGCTCTTTCCTCATGAGCGGTCAGCCCGTCTGGTGAGTCCGTCCAAGCTCGGGCTTTAATTCGTGACCTTACCTCCATGGCAATCATGAACATTACGAAATAATATGTCAAGCTCTCGATTTTGGTCCAAATTTGATTCTTTATACTGTTGTTGTGTACGCAGAAAAGTTATCCATACATCCAACATATTATCCGTCCCTGCTTTGGGTTTGGTCCTCTGCAAACCACTGCCATATGACTTGGGCAGTCGCGATACTTCTCTCCACAACATCTCTTCATATTTTCTATGCCGCATCCGTGCCACCTTTTACTCCGGGCGACAGTTTCCTTAATGTCTCCCTCAAATAATCTCCAGCTAAGCGCCCAGACATCATTCATGCTGCTTCAGCAGGACATCACTTCCCTCTGGAGGTATTTTCCTTCATGTTCACTTTGAAGTGAAACGTCGTCCTCTGCATACTGCACTGGAGTTACCAAAAACAAGACAACCAAGATAGGCTTTCCCGACCTTACAGGCTCCCTCCTCCTCTAGGTATTTCAAACCACCTTTAACCGGCTCAGTAATTCGTCCAAATGGCATCACTCGTACTGAGCTTCTCCATACCAGCTGACATCATTGATTGATAGTCCGATGTTGGTTTTATCCTCCATCTTGACTGGCTGTTCGTTTTGTGGAGATCTGCCTCAGATTTTTTGATTTGGATCCTTCAGATATCCAGTCATTTCTTTCATGAGTTTCTTCAATTATGCCCCGATTTTCCTTTGATTTCTAGGTGAACCGATGTTTAGTCAACTTTTGTGTACACTGTATCTTACGCACACTTTACCAACGCTTGAATCAGCAGCCTCGAGTTTGGCCAATTCTCCACAAAGCCGAGCTCCGGAAATTGAACGTACTTTGCATTTGCCGCGTTAACCGCTCCCACTTTAGCTTGGTCAACACTGGCCAGCTCTCGTGGTAAACAAGAGAGAGGATCCGAGAATGTATTATAATAACACTTATCGATACCATCAGAATGGCACAGTGAAAACATGTGATAGCAACACATGACGTGAGCATTCTCTGTTCACTGTTCCTGTCTTCTGATGTTGTCTTGTCCAGGTCCGAATTCGAAGTTCGATTTGATCGGCTTAAACATAGGGGAAAGACAACCTGATCGGGTTTGTCTTGTTTGACTGTCCTGCTCAAGGTCAACATATTTTCACTATACACAACTCCCCCTTCGACTTTAGCACCGTCCCCGGTGCTCTACTATTAACCGATGCAGACATTTGCGTAGACTGTAATAATCTGACCTCTCGGGCTCTTGACTTATGGTGTATATGTCAGCCAAAGTCTGGATTCGGTTATAGTCTTCCCCTACAACTTGAGCCGATGTTGGTTTCGTTCGATTCAGCTTGAAACGTTTGCATACGATTCGTCCAAATCGGCTGTTGACAGTGCTGGAATGGCGACCTATAAACTCCGTCAATCGTCGAACTTGGATTCTAGCCCTAGCATAGTTATTTTTCAGCTTCCCGTGCCCACTGGCGCTGTAAATCAATGGGTGGACGGTAAACGAGGCATTTCCAGTGGGCAAAGCATTCAGATTAGGCTATCATTTCAAATGCTCCGGTGCCATACCTCAATTCTGCTTTTTATCACCAAACTAGACAATAAGTCATAGTTGCCCCAGTCCTTTTCGCCTCCGATAAAACACCACCCATCAAGCTTCTAGCCACCTTTAACGGTTGTCCAAAAGAGTATTTCAGGATCCTGTACGCCTTGTTGTACCTCTTTGGTGGATCAGTCACCGGGCAGCCTTCGGTAGCACTTTGGGCCCTTCCACTACAGCAGTGCATTGATTAAGAAAACCTGCAACTTTGCACTGAACAAGATTTTTGAGTTGCTTCATGAACGTACAATATTGCTCGGGGTTCCCCGTCGAAAGCGGCTTTCTTCGCTCTAGGCAGGTAGAATGCTAAGGCCCCGGCAGTTTTGGGCGGTTTCAAGGGTTTATGTTTGTTGATTACGTCGCCATTTCGATGTTTATATCGTGAACTACATGGCTGGCTGGCCGGCTCAATTCAGTTCCTTACTTAAGGGGCTCTGTTTTCTTTCCAGCTAACCACAGCTGATTCTCTAATTCCATCGCACCCATTGGTTGTTTCTCCGGAACCAAGTTGAAATTCGCAAAAATTACAAATAAACGCAAAATTCACTTTTGCGACCCAACAGGCTCAACAGTAAAACCCAAGGGTTCAAAGCCCTGTGGCTTTAGCAAGACAGTCAGAAGCGATCCAAGGCCAAATTCAAATAACTCACGCTAATAGACAAAGGTGCACATGCCTGGCTTATGGACGAGCTTATCATAGCAAATGTCAAATATAGTCACAATCTCGATGCACATGGAACATTGAGAAGAATTTCCAATAATTGTTTTTACACTTTCCATGACAGCCTGGCTAAAAGCGTCATAGGGCTTTTCTGCGAACAATAATAATAGTAATAATGGTATATTTCTCGGCCTTGGTCGAGACGCACTCGCAGGCGCATGATCATGGTGTACAACTCCACCCAATAGGACGAAATGTCTACCAATTTTAGGAATGAGGGTCAAGTTTGTGAGCGACAGAAACATGTGGCCAGCAATAGTTTGAATGGACCATTCTAATAACTGTTTGCGCTGCCATTTTGAACGGATTCAGAGTTTGAATAGGGCGGTGGTGCATGGTGCGCATACCGAGAATGTGGTTAATGCATGAAAAAATGAGGCTTACTGGGGTTCTGTGAACAGCGTAACTTCTAAAAAGGGAGAAAAAGAAGTTGTGTGGAAGTGCACTCGGGAAAATCGATGCATGATAAGGGAATAGCTAACCATGAAGATGATGCAAGCCCCGAATGTTGGTTCTGCCGGGGTTCAATAAACGGAATAAGCTTTGAAACAATTAGGAGTGAAACAAATTTTACCAGAGTGCACTTGGGAACATTGGTGGGAGTGGAAGGAACAGAAGTCCACAGAAAGTTGAGTTTAATTCCAGGATCAGTAACCGGTATAATTCAGAAATGAGAAAGCGCAACTGGAGGGTCCTGGAAGAGTGGAGAATCGATATCCAGCCGGCTACTGTTCCGGGGGAAAATGAACTGTTGCAACGGATACTAAGGTGAAAAATCTCAGCATGGACCTGGGCCCTATTAAGCTGTTCAGCTGACAGATATATATACAAATATATATTGACTGATTGATCCCGAGTGTTATTCAGCATCATTACTGGTAATGTACATCAGTCCATGGGTTTAGTTCGTCTGGCTGAGTAGATAATGTGTCGACCAACCGGCCGGGTGTGGTGAGATACGACAGATCAAACAGATGACCTTTACTGACCGGTAAGTAATCAGGTTGCGCGTGAACTGTTGTGTTGGCTGCAATGGTGATGCCAGCAGGAGGGCCCTTACGCTGGTGAACTCTAATCTATCTGTTAAGCTGTTGGGGTATGCTCTGTCGGTTGATTGCAGTCCCAGTTGCTGGAAAGGTTCCTCCTGGATCCCCTTCTGTACCAGTCAATTGTTATCCTTGGTTATCCACTGTGGCGACAGGGGTAGTGGGATTCGAGGAACCCGAAATAAATGGGGATTGCGGCCTGGACGCGGTTCCAGCTGTGGGGTATGGTAAAATATGACGAAATTAATAGTGAGCTGGTCAGGTTTACGTGAATGAGGCGAGAATGAAGCTCCATTTATGAGGTCATTGGCCCCCACTGAACGTTCTAGGTGAAGAAGGCCCACAGAGGACCTCGCTATACTGCTACCAGCTAGCCAAGGTTCGTACACTGGGTAGGCAGCTGTGTATGCATTCTAAGGTATTAATGGTTTGCGCCTTGGTACGGCAGGGCTCGTATACTAATAAAAACCTAAGGATCTGTGGTTAAGAGGAATTCGAGATGGTAACCCCCAATACCGCCTGCTTATGCAGGGCGCAGTTCAACACCAAGGCGGTAAGATAGGTTTGAAAGAACAGTATGTGGGTGAATAGTACCGGTACCCTAGTTGCATAATATTATATTTGTTACTGTTTCTTCTTGTGTAGTGGTTATCCTATACTGAATAATTTCTAAGAGACCTTAAAGCAGAATAAACTAATAGGGTGTCGATGGTTATGCCTTGGAGAAAATTGGTCTCGTGCCGAGAAACGTAGACACAAGATCTTCTAGGCTTTTACTCGATTGTGGATAGAAGACGATACCCTCGACAACATAAACGATTTTTAAAGGAAGTTCGGTAGTGGGGCACGCTTGCCCTTGCTACTGGAAGATGAGTCCGTAAGCAGTGAACTGCTCTTCTAGATTTTAGGGCAAAGGGAAAGGCTCCCCGGTAAAAAAAGGAAATGCCTTAACCGGGCGGGCATTGAAGGGCTTTTCAGGCACAAAATTCTAGAAATAACAGCAGCAGACTTTCATGCGGACAAACAACTACGAACCCAGAGCTGTTCCATGAAGATGGCTAAGCGATGCAAATTCAAAGAAGGGCTAGCAGACGAAAGTGTGCTTGCACCAAAACGACTATTTGCATATCTGAAAAGGCCAACAAAAGCAAAACCTGGTGCGTCTGCACTGATGATGGACGGGAGAGTGGCTGATTCCGACGTAACTGGGGCAGATGCTCCGGGATGCCACCATGCATCTGCGTTCGCGCGTGATGAGCCCTGGTTACCTCTCTCGGCGTTGCCCCAGCCTTCAATAGCATTCGATGATATCGAAGTGGGTGAAGTTATGACGTTTCTAAGGTCTCGTAAACCACACAAACCACCCGGACAGGATGGAATCCACCCACTGATATTACGGCAGTTGACCGAGGTTCTCATGAGCCCAATCACTAAGTTGTTCAACACCTCACTGGCAACTGGAAAACTCCCGGTCGACTGGAAACAAGTGATCGTGGTACCGATGTTCAGGGGCGGAGACAAGACGGCAGCCTTCGGCTTTAGACGGGTAGGCTTTACATGCCTCGTCTTCAAGGTGATGGAGCGGCTTATAGCTAGGCTCGTTGAAGAACATCTCGACGAACACAACCTGCTTAGTCCTGCAAATCATGGATTTTGCAGACCACTCCCAAGCATTTCTAATCTCCCGTCGGCCAGGGAACACTGGGCTGAGGCATAGACTGAGGGATTCCCAGTATATGTCGTTTTCGTCGACTTCAGTAAGGCATTTGAAAAGGTGCCACAAGACCGACTCTTCCAGCAGCTCATGCTATGGGGAATAGCTGGCCCGCTACTACTTTGGATAGGGGAATTCCTCAGAGAACGAAAATGCGCGGGTAAAGCTCCTGGGACCCTATCCACGTGACAGCAGGCCTACAGTGGTGTTCTCCAAGGTTCAATATTCGGTCCACTGCTGTTCCTGGACAATATCGACCATCTCTTAACGAGCTTTAACTCGTCCTGCTTACTCTATGCTGACTATCTGAAGGTGTAGCTAATTCTGCTATCTGAAACGGGCAAACAACCCCAGCCGGACGGTCTCGACCGGTTGACTCATTGGTCCCACACAAAGACCCTCCCGGAAAACTTAGAAAAGACCGCGCACAGGCGCATAGGTGGAATACAGCCGACCTCGGACAATACACTCTCGGGCACTCTGCCGATAACGATAGCCTGTAGTTGTGGTTGTAAAAACCGGTGGTGGAAAATCCCCCTTTTTCCCTCGCGATTCAGTGTTTTTCCTAACATCACTCATTTCCATACACTATTGACTTGTCTTTACGAACTGGTTGTTTCTATGGACCAATTGTTGTTTGTTCGCGCCCACAGCGCTACTTTGGCACATCCTTGTTCAGGACCTGCGTGACGCACGTGCTGTCTGCTCACACGCTGCTATTCGGTTTCTCGTTGTTGAGTCCTTGTGATCGTATTATTGAGGTTTGTATATTT
Source organism: Fasciola hepatica (assembly GCA_948099385.1). Classification (NCBI taxonomy): domain Eukaryota; kingdom Metazoa; phylum Platyhelminthes; class Trematoda; order Plagiorchiida; family Fasciolidae; genus Fasciola; species Fasciola hepatica. The sequence goes on along the minus strand of CANUEZ040000003.1, from coordinate 4,884,318 downwards.
TTTATGTTATTGTTCATGTTATAATCTAGTATCGTAGAATATCGCGGATAATCGTCTTTTGATTTCGGGATCCGTTGCGAATTTGGCTTCGCATTGCTCAAACGTTCGTAACAATGCTCAATAGATCAATTTTAGAACGAGGAAAACACGCAAAATGCCAGGGAAAGGATCGTAAACATTGGAATCTGGACAGGAAGTAACACGGCAAGTCCCTGAGGAGGCTTTCGGTACATTTGATTCTTTAGTTAATGTCAGATCGCCTAGTCCTGTCAGTGCTAGTTCATGTGTTATTGAAAACAATATTGATCGTAAGGATGTCGATTTATATAAGCTGAGAATACTAGAACTAGAGCAACAGTTACTATCGGCTAGACTACAGGCGCATGAAGCAGAGAAGATGCGTACACAGAAAGAGCGAGAGCACGAGACCAGCGACTACGACACTTCCAATAGATCAGGGTGCAATAAGATAGGGAACCCCACGCCGGTTGCCGACTACAAACCACCATCGATCGATCTGCCTAGAGTGGAGTTAACGGTTTTCGACGGGCGAGCTGAGCAATCTTGCAAGTTTGTCAAACAGTTCGAGACGTTCGTCGAAAATAAGGTAACCGACCCCGGGCAAAGGCTTCTTTACCTTACTCACTACTGCCAAGGCCGAGCACGAGAAGCTATCGACGGGTGCACCATGCTCGATCCAGAACAAGGCTATACAAGGGCAAGAAAGATTCTGAGAGACTTGTTTGGCCAACCTTTCAAAGTAGCCCGTAACCTAATAGAGGGCGTGATGGCAGAGGCAAAGAGAACCAAGGGCGACGTCTACACCATGGCCGACCTGGTGATTAGGATGCAAAACTGCTCAATAGCCCTCGAGCATTCAGGTTACAGGGCTGACCTAGATGCCATGCACACTTTGGAAGACATAGCCCGCCACCTCTCTCCCGAACCACAGGGTCGGTGGGCGGAAGAAGCTGAACGGATAAGCCGAAGCGACAGAGAAGCCAACTTTGAAGACCTGACCGAATACTTGGACAGGCGAACGAAGATGGCTGACAGCAGGTTCGGCCGACTTATCCGGAACAGCAATTGAGCAAACAAGCCCAGTACTAGCCAAGCTCAAACCCCTGCACGGGAACATCCAAAATTCCAGCCTTGGACCAATACACATGCCACTTCACGCAATGCCACGGCGCAATCCAATTTCAGATCCTGTGGTACTAGCCATGGCCTACCAGAATGCCTCAAGTTCGGCAAAGCCACAATAGACGAACGGTGGATGTATCGAACGTTTGAGCAATGCGTAGCCAAATTCGCAACGAATCCCGAAATCAAAAGACGATTATCCGCGATATTCTACGATACTAGATTATAACATGAACAATAACATAAAAAATATACAAACCTCAATAATACGATCACAAGGACTCAACAACGAGAAACCGAATAGCAGCGTGTGAGCAGACAGCACGTGCGTCACGCAGGTCCTGAACAAGGATGTGCCAAAGTAGCGCTGTGGGCGCGAACAAACAACAATTGGTCCATAGAAACAACCAGTTCGTAAAGACAAGTCAATAGTGTAGGAAAATGAGTGATGTTAGGAAAAACACTGAATCGCGAGGGAAAAATGGGGATTTTCCACGACCGGCTGTTACACCGCCCACCAAAATCCTCCTGGATCCTTAGCAGAGTCAAAGGTTCCGTATAAAGGTACTGATTCTTTCTACTTGCCTAGGCCCTGCCGTCAAAGCGCGAGCCCAATTCTCGTCGTCATCGTTCTACTACTGGATGTATGTGCTTGAGTGTGTGTGTGAGTGTGTGTATGCCGGGGTGTACAATGAAATCACAGGTATGACTACACATCAAAGGAGGACTTTCTGCAATGTCATCAAAAGACCGCGTGGCAAGAAAACGAGTAAAATGTAGCATATGTGTATGACCTAAGCTCCGCTACTTCCACATATGCAAGGGGCATTAGGTAACTTCAAAGAAAAGCAAAACAACGAACACTGTCACGTTTTTGGTGGGGTTACGGGATGTTGAGTGCGTCGTGCATGTGTCTATGTTTCGGGATGTACAGTGGGATCGAATTTATCACCACATATCGGAAAGAACCTTCTGTAATGTCAATAAAAGACCGCGAGCACTGTAGCATGTTTGGCGGACACCGTGTGGTATATATGGTGTTTCTTTATCCACCTCGATTACTGGTGTGAAAAGGTCTACTAGGCCTCAGGGTTATCAGCTCCTCCGCCTTCGCCCTCGAGTAGGTTAATACTGCGTATGTCACGAATGAGCACTCCGTTAGCTGTCTTCACCTTCACCGTTCTTATCATTTCGTCAGTGCTTTCGATGGTTTCCGTAACTACTCCCAAAGACCAAGTGCTGAAATGTGCGCGTTCGTCGGCGATCATAACCAAGTCCCAAACTTTGAATGGTCTTGTTTTGGCCAGCCACTTCTGTCCAGTCTGCAAAGCCGGTAGGTACTCCCGTAGCCATCGCCTCCAGAAGACCTTGGCCAGATAGTTCGCTTGCTTCCATCCGTGGAGGTAGCTCCCACGAAGGTTTACCGGCCATTGGAAACCCTCGTTCGACCTTAACGTCAATAAGTCGTTCGGGGTGAGCGTCAGGTGGGTGGGGTCGCCGTTCAATACTGGAACCAGGGGGCGGTTGTTAAGAATTCGCTCCATTCAGTCATGACGGTGTTCAGCGTCTCGTCGTCGGGCGGCTGCTGCTCCATGATTGACAGCAATATCCGTCTGGCGGACCGGATCATGCCTTCCCATATGCCGCCTCGGTGACTGGCCTGTGGGGGGTTGAAATGCCATCGTATGCCGTAGGCAACGGTTCGATTCTGCAGTTCGTCCCTGTTTATGTTCTTGTGCCAACGCTGCAATTCCCGTTGAGCGCCCACAATTTTCGACCCATTATCTGAGTATATATCGGCCGGTACGCCTCTTCGGTTGATAAATCTTTGCAAGGCCCGTAGAAACGAATCGGTCGTCATCGAATGTGCGACTTCTAGGTGTACCGCGCGTGATTTCATGCACGTCATGGTACATCCGTATCGCTTTCCTAATCTTCTCCCGAATTGATCCATAAGGGCCCGAAATAGTCCAACCCCTGTGTCGCTGAAAGGCCACCAGCACGCAGTCACCCTGCATTCTGGTAGTGGGGCCATGTGTTGTTCGCCCGCCGTGGCATTGCGTCTCCTACATTGCACACACCGTCGGATTACGCGTTTTACAGTCTCTTGTCCTCTCAACAACCAAAGACGCTTTCGGATGACGCTCGTCACGTGAATTTTCCCGGCATGTCCCTCCACGGTGTGGACGTGTTGAATCATTAGCTCTACTACAGGTTGTCTCGCAGGCAGCAGTATAGGATACTTTGCGTCGAAGTTCAGGTGGGCGTTGGTCAGCCTACCATCCACCCGCAGCAGTCCGTTGATGAGTTTGGGGTTTAAACGCTTCAGCTCGCCTCTTGGAGATGGCATGTCTTCATTGGTCGGCCCCACTTCTTCCGCCCTCTTGAGTTCTCGGGCGAAAGCCTCGCGTTGTATCATTCTGAAAATATCGTACTCTGCCGCTTGTAGCTCATCGGGACCTATCGGGCCGACCGGTATCCGACCTGAGGGCCGTAGCCCTTTCATGACTAGTAAATTTCTCTTGAACCTGGTTAACCAAACTAGCGAACGAAGCGTCTTCATCCAGGAAGAAAACCTGACCAGTCGCGATAAAATGGACGACGCTTTGACGACGTTGGTTGCTATCACTACGCCTTTGATCTCCAGTTCCAATTCCGTAGGGGGTTTTAATTCGAACACGGGCCAGTCCTGTTTGGGCAATTGCAGGAAGTTTGGCCCTCTCGTCCACGTGTCCAGTTGCCTGAAGTTGTTCGCACCTCGGGAGCACAGGTCGGCCGGATTATCGCCAGACCTGACATGACTCCACTGGTGCGTGGCTGATTCATCGTGGATAATCGTGAGCCGGTTAGCAACGAAAGTACTAAACCGGCTCCGGACGTCGTTAATGTAGTAAAGTACTATCGTTGAATCCGTCCAGAAGCTCACCGACCAAATGTAGAGATCGAAACATCTCTTCACAGCTTGCACCACCCTGACTGCTAACACGGCTGCGCTGAGTTCAAGGCGTGGGATTGAGACCGACTTCAGTGGAGCAACGCGGGCTTTGGCGAACAGGATCCTCGTGGTATATTGTCCATCTCCTGCGCACCATCGTCCGTACACCACAGTTCCATAACCGACTTCGGATGCATCGGAAAAAGCATGTAGTTCTCCAGTCCGTGTCGTATGGCCAGGAGTCAAACATCGTGGGATCCTTATGTCCCCTAATTTCTTCAAGGTGTTCAGAAATTCTTCCCAGTCCAGCCGGTCCCCGCGGTCCAGTGACTGGTCCCAATCAACTTTCTTACGGCACAGCCGCTGCAGCAAGATCTTTCCGGGTAGCAGCCATGGTGAGACGAAACCGAGCGGATCGAACAAATTTGAGACAGCAAATAGTATGCCACGATGGGTTATTGGCAGCTCGGGAACGTTCAGTTCGAAAACAAAATCGTCCGTTTCCGCGTCCCATTGTATCCCTAAAGTGCGCTCGATAGGAAGTGGAGAGCCGTCCAAATCTCTTACCCTTTCGGCCTTTTCGTGATACGGGATGACCTCTAGCACTTCTGAAGCTTTCGACATCCATTTAGTTAGATGGAAGCCGCCCTCTTCCAGCAATCTCGTCAGACCCCTGAACTGCTCTAGAGCTGATTCCACATCATCGAATGACCCAAGGTAATCGTCGACGTAGAAGTTCCTGCTGACGCTTTCTACCACCGTCCGATGTACTAGATCGCCATGTTTGTTCGCTGATTCTCGGAGGGCGTAGTTTGCACAAAATGGTGACGATATGGCTCCGAAGGGGTGGACGGTCATCCTATGATTCACCGCTGCGTTGTCCCGGTCGCTCCCTTCCCACCACAGGAAACGCAGCACATCTCGTTCTCCTACCGGAATCTTCACCTGATGGAACATTCCCCTAATGTCAGCAGACAAAGCCACTTTACCCACTCTGATACGGCACAAAACATCGATCAGTGGTGTGGTCCAGTCAGGCCCCTGTAGTAGGCGATCGTTTAACGACTTGCCCTGAAACTTGGCCGCACAGTCGAAAACCACCCGCAGTTTATTGGGTTTCTTGGGCTTGATAACCGGATGGTGAGGCAGATACCAGATACCCCTTTTGCTGTCGGTGTTAACAGGCACCTTTTCAACGTAACCGAGGGCCTCGTTTCGCTTCATCAAATCCGCGTATCGTTCCCACAGATTCTGGTCTCGAATGAAGCGTTCTTTTAGTCGTAGTAATCGTTGGAGAACATAAATTCTGTTGTCAGTCCACGTGTCGACCGATGTGCGCCATGGTAGGGGAACCTCGAACTGTTTTTTGAGGCCTCTAGTGCCTTGCCGCACCGTTTGTAGAGCGAAGCGATCCTCTTGAGACAACGTTGGTCGTTCGTCTCCAATGTCATGAAACTCCTTTTCATACAGCCGTTGCAGATGATACTCTATGCGGTCCGTTTCGGCGGATAAGTAATTCACGGAACCGCGTACCCCTACTGGACCGTATAACATCCATCCCAGAGCTGTGCGTACGGCATAAGGTGCCTGGCGGTCGCCCACTCTCTGGTCAAGCACCCAGTGCGCCTCTGGCACGTCGCATCCGATGAGGAGATCCAATTCATCATCTTCCCAGTCTACAACGGTTATATCCTTCAGGTGGGGCCACCTAGTCAAGATTGCGTTGACCGACCTTGGTGCTCGCATGGGGAGATCCGCTAACGTGAATGCCGCCGCTGGTTCAATTTCCTCGTTAGTGTCTAGAGAGATGAGTTGCAGCTTCAATCTACCGGCAATCATTACCTGTGGTCCGCCCACCGTGCTCACTGCCAACTACGTCGCACATTTAGCGAGTTGGTGTTTGTCGGCAAACCGCTATTTCACTAGAGTAGTGTCGGATCCACTATCGACGAAAGCCAACGCTTTGACCACTCGTGTTGGGGTCACTACTCCCACGGCCACTACGCCTAAACGTACCGGTTTACTGGCGGATCGTGACGTTGAACAAGTCACGCTGGGTTTGGTAATCGCCTCGGATATGGTTACTCTCGCCTGATGCAGCAGCCGATGGTGTCTGCCCGTGCAGCCCTCGTAACCACATCGATTCCTTGTTCTACAGGCTGCTTCCCGGTGCGTGGTGTTGAGACAGATGAAACATGCTCCTGCCATCCTCGCCATTCCCCACCGTTCGTCTATTGTGGCGTTGCCGAACTTGGGGCATTCTGGTAGGCCATGGCCAGCACCATAGGATCTGCAATTTGGTTTCGCCGTAGCATCTCGTGAAATGACGTGTGTGTTGGTCCAAGGCTGGAATTTTGGATGTTCCCGTGCAGGGGTTTGAGCTTGGCTAGTACTGGGCTTGTTTGCTCAATTGCTGTTCCGGATAAGTCGGCCGAATCTGCTGTCAGCTATCTTCGTTTGCCTGTCTAAGTATTCAGTCAGGACTTCGAAGTTGGCTTCTCTGTCGCTTCGGCTTATCCGTTCAGCTTCTTCCGCCCACCGACCCTGTGGTTCGGGAGAGAGGTGGCGGGCTATGTCTTCCAAAGTGTGCATGGCATCTAGGTCAGCCCTGTAACCTGAATGCTCGAGGGCTATTGAGCAGTTTTGCATCCTAATCACCAGGTCGGTCATTTTGTAGACGCCGCCCTTGGTTCTGTTTTCCTCTACCATCAAGCCCTTTATTAGGTTACGGGCTACTTTGAAAGGTTGGCCAAACAAGTCTCTCAGAATCTTTCTTGCCCTTGTATAGCCTTGTTCTGGATCGAGCATGGTGCACCCGTCGATAGCTTCTCGTGCTCGGCCTTGGCAGTAGTGAGTAAGGTAAAGAAGGTGGCGGGCTATGTCTTCCAAAGTGTGCATGGCATCTGGTGTAACAGCCGGTCGTGGAAAATCCCCCTTTTTCCCTCGCGATTCAGTGTTTTTCCTAACATCACTCATTTCCATACACTATTGACTTGTCTTTACGAACTGGTTGTTTCTATGGACCAATTGTTGTTTGTTCGCGCCCACAGCGCTACTTTGGCACATCCTTGTTCAGGACCTGCGTGACGCACGTGCTGTCTGCTCACACGCTGCTATTCGGTTTCTCGTTGTTGAGTCCTTGTGATCGTATTATTGAGGTTTGTATATTTTTTATGTTATTGTTCATGTTATAATCTAGTATCGTAGAATATCGCGGATAATCGTCTTTTGATTTCGGGATCCGTTGCGAATTTGGCTTCGCATTGCTCAAACGTTCGTAACAATGCTCAAAAGATCAATTTTGGAACGAGGAAAACACGCAAAATGCCAGGGAAAGGATCGTAAACATTGGAATCTGGACAGGAAGTAACACGGCAAGTCCCTGAGGAGGCTTTCGGTACATTTGATTCTTTAGTTAATGCTAGATCGCCTAGTCCTGTCAGTGCTAGTTCATGTGTTATTGAAAACAATATTGATCGTAAGGATGTCGATTTATATAAGCTGAGAATACTAGAACTAGAGCAACAGTTACTATCGGCTAGACTACAGGCGCATGAAGCAGAGAAGTGTACACAGAAACAGCGAGAGCATGAGACCAGTGACTTCGACACTTCCGATAGGTTAGGGTGCAATAAGATAGGGAACCCCACGCCGGTTGCCGACTACAAACCACCATCGATCGATCTGCCTAGAGTGGAGTTAACGGTTTTCGACGGGCGAGCTGAGCAATCTTGCAAGTTTGTCAAACAGTTCGAGACGTTCGTCGAAAATAAGGTAACCGACCCCGGGCAAAGGCTTCTTTACCTTACTCACTACTGCCAAGGCCGAGCACGAGAAGCTATCGACGGGTGCACCATGCTCGATCCAGAACAAGGCTATACAAGGGCAAGAAAGATTCTGAGAGACTTGTTTGGCCAACCTTTCAAAGTAGCCCGTAACCTAATAAAGGGCTTGATGGTAGAGGAAAACAGAACCAAGGGCGGCGTTTACAAAATGACCGACCTGGTGATTAGGATGCAAAACTGCTCAATAGCCCTCGAGCATTCAGGTTACAGGGCTGACCTAGATGCCATGCACACTTTGGAAGACATAGCCCGCCACCTCTCTCCCGAACCACAGGGTCGGTGGGCGGAAGAAGCTGAACGGATAAGCCGAAGCGACAGAGAAGCCAACTTCGAAGTCCTGACTGAATACTTAGACAGGCAAACGAAGATGGCTGACAGCAGATTCGGCCGACTCATCCGGGACAGCAACCGAGCAAACAAGCCCAGTACTAGCCAAGCTCAAACCCCTGCACGGGAACATCCAAAATTCCAGCCTTGGACCAACACACACGTCATTTCACGAGATGCTACGGCGAAACCAAATTGCAGATCCTATGGTGCTGGCCATGGCCTACCAGAATGCCCCAAGTTCGGCAACGCCACAATAGACGAACGGTGGGGAATGGCGAGGATGGCAGGAGCATGTTTCATCTGTCTCAACACCACGCACCGGGAAGCAGCCTGTAGAACAAGGAATCGATGTGGTTACGAGGGCTGCACGGGCAGACACCATCGGCTGCTGCATCAGGCGAGAGTAACCATATCCGAGGCGATTACCAAACCCAGCGTGACTTGTTCAACGTCACGATCCGCCAGTAAACCGGTACGTTTAGGCGTAGTGGCCGTGGGAGTAGTGACCCCAACACGAGTGGTCAAAGCGTTGGCTTTCGTCGATAGTGGATCCGACACTACTCTAGTGAAATAGCGGTTTGCCGACAAACACCAACTCGCTAAATGTGCGACGTAGTTGGCAGTGAGCACGGTGGGCGGACCACAGGTAATGATTGCCGGTAGATTGAAGCTGCAACTCATCTCTCTAGACACTAACGAGGAAATTGAACCAGCGGCGGCATTCACGTTAGCGGATCTCCCCATGCGAGCACCAAGGTCGGTCAACGCAATCTTGACTAGGTGGCCCCACCTGAAGGATATAACCGTTGTAGACTGGGAAGATGATGAATTGGATCTCCTCATCGGATGCGACGTGCCAGAGGCGCACTGGGTGCTTGACCAGAGAGTGGGCGACCGCCAGGCACCTTATGCCGTACGCACAGCTCTGGGATGGATGTTATACGGTCCAGTAGGGGTACGCGGTTCCGTGAATTACTTATCCGCCGAAACGGACCGCATAGAGTATCATCTGCAACGGCTGTATGAAAAGGAGTTTCATGACATTGGAGACGAACGACCAACGTTGTCTCAAGAGGATCGCTTCGCTCTACAAACGGTGCGGCAAGGCACTAGAGGCCTCAAAAAACAGTTCGAGGTTCCCCTACCATGGCGCACATCGGTCGACACGTGGACTGACAACAGAATTTATGTTCTCCAACGATTACTACGACTAAAAGAACGCTTCATTCGAGACCAGAATCTGTGGGAACGATACGCGGATTTGATGAAGCGAAACGAGGCCCTCGGTTACGTTGAAAAGGTGCCTGTTAACACCGACAGCAAAAGGGGTATCTGGTATCTGCCTCACCATCCGGTTATCAAGCCCAAGAAACCCAATAAACTGCGGGTGGTTTTCGACTGTGCGGCCAAGTTTCAGGGCAAGTCGTTAAACGATCGCCTACTACAGGGGCCTGACTGGACCACACCACTGATCGATGTTTTGTGCCGTATCAGAGTGGGTAAAGTGGCTTTGTCTGCTGACATTAGGGGAATGTTCCATCAGGTGAAGATTCCGGTAGGAGAACGAGATGTGCTGCGTTTCCTGTGGTGGGAAGGGAGCGACCGGGACAACGCAGCGGTGAATCATAGGATGACCGTCCACCCCTTCGGAGCCATATCGTCACCATTTTGTGCAAACTACGCCCTCCGAGAATCAGCGAACAAACATGGCGATCTAGTACATCGGACGGTGGTAGAAAGCGTCAGCAGGAACTTCTACGTCGACGATTACCTTGGGTCATTCGATGATGTGGAATCAGCTCTAGAGCAGTTCAGGGGTCTGACGAGATTGCTGGAAGAGGGCGGCTTCCATCTAACTAAATGGATGTCGAAAGCTTCAGAAGTGCTAGAGGTCATCCCGTATCACGAAAAGGCCGAAAGGGTAAGAGATTTGGACGGCTCTCCACTTCCTATCGAGCGCACTTTAGGGATACAATGGGACGCGGAAACGGACGATTTTGTTTTCGAACTGAACGTTCCCGAGCTGCCAATAACCCATCGTGGCATACTATTTGCTGTCTCAAATTTGTTCGATCCGCTCGGTTTCGTCTCACCATGGCTGCTACCCGGAAAGATCTTGCTGCAGCGGCTGTGCCGTAAGAAAGTTGATTGGGACCAGTCACTGGACCGCGGGGACCGGCTGGACTGGGAAGAATTTCTGAACACCTTGAAGAAATTAGGGGACATAAGGATCCCACGATGTTTGACTCCTGGCCATACGACACGGACTGGAGAACTACATGCTTTTTCCGATGCATCCGAAGTCGGTTATGGAACTGTGGTGTACGGACGATGGTGCGCAGGAGATGGACAATATACCACGAGGATCCTGTTCGCCAAAGCCCGCGTTGCTCCACTGAAGTCGGTCTCAATCCCACGCCTTGAACTCAGCGCAGCCGTGTTAGCAGTCAGGGTGGTGCAAGCTGTGAAGAGATGTTTCGATCTCTACATTTGGTCGGTGAGCTTCTGGACGGATTCAACGATAGTACTTTACTACATTAACGACGTCCGGAGCCGGTTTAGTACTTTCGTTGCTAACCGGCTCACGATTATCCACGATGAATCAGCCACGCACCAGTGGAGTCATGTCAGGTCTGGCGATAATCCGGCCGACCTGTGCTCCCGAGGTGCGAACAACTTCAGGCAACTGGACACGTGGACGAGAGGGCCAAACTTCCTGCAATTGCCCAAACAGGACTGGCCCGTGTTCGAATTAAAACCCCCTACGGAATTGGAACTGGAGATCAAAGGCGTAGTGATAGCAACCAACGTCGTCAAAGCGTCGTCCATTTTATCGCGACTGGTCAGGTTTTCTTCCTGGATGAAGACGCTTCGTTCGCTAGTTTGGTTAACCAGGTTCAAGAGAAATTTACTAGTCATGAAAGGGCTACGGCCCTCAGGTCGGATACCGGTCGGCCCGATAGGTCCCGATGAGCTACAAGCGGCAGAGTACGATATTTTCAGAATGATACAACGCGAGGCTTTCGCCCGAGAACTCAAGAGGGCGGAAGAAGTGGGGCCGACCAATGAAGACATGCCATCTCCAAGAGGCGAGCTGAAGCGTTTAAACCCCAAACTCATCAACGGACTGCTGCGGGTGGATGGTAGGCTGACCAACGCCCACCTGAACTTCGACGCAAAGTATCCTATACTGCTGCCTGCGAGACAACCTGTAGTAGAGCTAATGATTCAACACGTCCACACCGTGGAGGGACATGCCGGGAAAATTCACGTGACGAGCGTCATCCGAAAGCGTCTTTGGTTGTTGAGAGGACAAGAGACTGTAAAACGCGTAATCCGACGGTGTGTGCAATGTAGGAGACGCAATGCCACGGCGGGCGAACAACACATGGCCCCACTACCAGAATGCAGGGTGACTGCGTGCTGGTGGCCTTTCAGCGACACAGGGGTTGGACTATTTCGGGCCCTTATGGATCAATTCGGGAGAAGATTAGGAAAGCGATACGGATGTACCATGACGTGCATGAAATCACGCGCGGTACACCTAGAAGTCGCACATTCGATGACGACCGATTCGTTTCTACGGGCCTTGCAAAGATTTATCAACCGAAGAGGCGTACCGGCCGATATATACTCAGATAATGGGTCGAAAATTGTGGGCGCTCAACGGGAATTGCAGCGTTGGCACAAGAACATAAACAGGGACGAACTGCAGAATCGAACCGTTGCCTACGGCATACGATGGCATTTCAACCCCCCACAGGCCAGTCACCGAGGCGGCATATGGGAAGGCATGATCCGGTCCGCCAGACGGATATTGCTGTCAATCATGGAGCAGCAGCCGCCCGACGACGAGACGCTGAACACCGTCATGACTGAATGGAGCGAATTCTTAACAACCGCCCCCTGGTTCCAGTATTGAACGGCGACCCCACCCACCTGACGCTCACCCCGAACGACTTATTGACGTTAAGGTCGAACGAGGGTTTCCAATGGCCGGTAAACCTTCGTGGGAGCTACCTCCACGGATGGAAGCAAGCGAACTATCTGGCCAAGGTCTTCTGGAGGCGATGGCTACGGGAGTACCTACCGGCTTTGCAGACTGGACAGAAGTGGCTGGCCAAAACAAGACCATTCAAAGTTTGGGACTTGGTTATGATCGCCGACGAACGCGCACATTTAAGCACTTGGTCTTTGGGAGTAGTTACGGAAACCATCAAAAGCACTGACGAAATGATAAGAACGGTGAAGGTGAAGACAGCTAACGGAGTGCTCATTCGTGACATACGCAGTATTAACCTACTCGAGAGCGAAGGCGGAGGAGCTGATAGCCCTGAGGCCTAGTAGACCTTTTCACACCAGTAATCGAGGTGGATAAAGAAACACCATATATACCACACGGTGTCCGCCAAACATGCTACAGTGCTCGCGGTCTTTTATTGACATTACAGAAGGTTCTTTCCGATAAGTGGTGATGAGTGCGATTCCATTATACATCCCGATACGTACACGCATGCACGACGCACTCTACATCCCGTAATTCCATCATACAAGTGACAGTGTTCTTTGTTTGCCTTTTGTTGACGCTACCGAATGCCCCTTGCATATGTGGAAGTAGCGGAGCTCAGGTCACACACACATGCTACATTTACTCGTTTTCTTGCCACGCGGTCTTTTGTTGACATTGCAGAAAGTCCTCCTTTGATGTGTAGTCATACCTGTGATTTCATTGTACACCCCGGCATACACACACCCACACACACACACTCAAGCACATACATCCAGGGCAGTACGGCCCTTTACGAGGACAAAATCTATGTGACCCTTCACGCCCGCCATCGGTCATTAGGTCTCATGGAAGATGTAGAATAGCCGCACGTCTCTGTGGCCAACGGATTAGGTGCGACCAGTAGTAGAACGTCGACGACGAGCTTTAGACGCGCGCACTGACAGCAGGGCCTAGGCAGGTAGGAAGAATCAAAACCTTTATACCGAACCTTTGACTCTGCTAAGGATCCAGGAGGATTTTGGTGGGCGGTGTAACAGCCGGTCGTGGAAAATCCCCCTTTTTCCCTCGCGATTCAGTGTTTTTCCTAACATCACTCATTTCCATACACTATTGACTTGTCTTTACGAACTGGTTGTTTCTATGGACCAATTGTTGTTTGTTCGCGCCCACAGCGCTACTTTGGCACATCCTTGTTCAGGACCTGCGTGACGCACGTGCTGTCTGCTCACACGCTGCTATTCGGTTTCTCGTTGTTGAGTCCTTGTGATCGTATTATTGAGGTTTGTATATTTTTTATGTTATTGTTCATGTTATAATCTAGTATCGTAGAATATCGCGGATAATCGTCTTTTGATTTCGGGATCCGTTGCGAATTTGGCTTCGCATTGCTCAAACGTTCGTAACAATGCTCAAAAGATCAATTTTGGAACGAGGAAAACACGCAAAATGCCAGGGAAAGGATCGTAAACATTGGAATCTGGACAGGAAGTAACACGGCAAGTCCCTGAGGAGGCTTTCGGTACATTTGATTCTTTAGTTAATGCTAGATCGCCTAGTCCTGTCAGTGCTAGTTCATGTGTTATTGATTTCGGGATCCGTTGCGAATTTGGCTACGCATTTCTCAAACGTTCGTTACAGTGATCTCAGTGTGATACTGCCGAACAACTTAAAAACGAGAGGTCGCACAGATGGAGGATGTGCGTGAAGAACCCCCAGGGCAATCCGCCGCTTTTTCGGAAGCTCATGATGCTCTTCGATTTTTGTACTCCATTCATGTTTGACTTCGGTTGGGGTATGGGGCTGCAGCCTCATATCCGTGTACCTCCTCCGAATCGGTTAAGTTGGAAAGCCTTCAGAGGTCTGCCACTCTCCTCATTGCGGGTTTGCGCTGGACTAACCGCCAAGGTTGCTTACTTGCTGCCGGGCCTTTTCCATAAATCTATCAGAGGATATAAGGAGACCTCATTTGCATCCGTCACATTATCCGAGGAGATCTAGGACCAGAACTACGTGCTATCTCTAAACTGCGTGGACCTTGTCGAACGCGGGGACTCTAATTGGTGCCCTCGAAGTTGGAATCCATTGGTTTGCAGCTGGTACACCGCCTGTCTCGAAGAGTCACCGTCGCTGGGAACTCGCTTCCAGCGGAAGTGGTGGAGGGGACACTTCAGGGCAAGGCAGGACCCCAGCAGAGATCGTGCCGGCGGGGTTATCATATACCACGACAGCCCTATCCCTCCTCCCACTGTATAACAAACTTCCAACGTTTCCTGTACTGATCGTTTGTGGGCTGTGTTTACACTCTCTAGGACAGACTCCTTACTGCTTGGTGTATTCTATTGCTCTCCCGCATGCAGTTCAACCGATAACCTAGATCTCATAGGCTCATTAGTTCCCCTGAAAAGCCGCACAGGCTTCACCCATCTGTTAGTCACTGGTGATTTCAACTCACCCAGTACCGACTGGTAAAGCGCTGAAGCCCCTGATGTCACCTTTGGTAAACCTCTCCTAGACCTCGCACCCAGGAACTCACGGGCACAGAACGTAAAAGGTCCGACCAAATATCGCACAAGACATGCCCCGTCCCTAACAGACCTAGCCATCACCAACGAGTGGCTGCAAATAGATGTAGTGCTCAGGCGAACCAATTTTGACCAAGTCAGCGCATTCGTTCGCTCCCACCTAAATTCACCTTACCTAGGTAACCCTGTTGATGAGATGGCAGAGAACCTTAGAGAGTTGAGCTGTAAAGCAGACAGGCTACTTGCCCCCAGCATTCGTCTTCCACAGACCGGCAAGCGCCCCCCTCGCCCAATTGGGCGCAATTTAGACGAACGCGCAAGCCTCTTTGCTAGATATAAAGCCTCTGGTCTTGCCTGCGAAGCAGAGGCCCAGCCTCTTTTCTCCTTGGTCAGAGCAGAAATGTTTTTAAACCGAGAACACGCATTTCTGTACTAATTAACTTTTTTTGCTACAGTGCTATCACTCTGCGGAACGCACTCGCGGAAGATTGTTCTCTTGCAGAACAAATCTACCTTCAAGAAAAAGTTAGACCTCTACCTGTGTCTCTCCCAGCAATTCCTTGTTCAAAAAACTAAAATAGATGTTTTTTATTGCATTTCCATTTCGCTATATGCTCGTGAATGTCGCACCCCGCTTAGGACACCGTCCATGATGAGACATTTCATGATGATATGTTTACTGTATTTTCACTGCCGCCCCGGCCCCGCCGCTTTTTCCCTTCAGTCTCGTTTTAGCTCGATGAATCAGACAGACCATCAGAGATTTCCCCGAGACCCGGGAAAACTGCTCCAAAAGCCTCAAATCCGCGTAGTACTTCAAGACTTGAAGACTTCAAGGGATATACTATTAGACCTTCAAGCAAAAACCAGACGACTTTCTGACTGATGGGTGGTGTGATTCTCTTTCATGAGACCACACCAAAGAGCTGTGAGGTGCCTAATACGGAAGGTTTCCCTCAGCCTCTAATCACGAAGACCGGAGACTGATGACCGTAAGGAATGCAAAGTTGTTCACGTCAAACTCGTTCCCCTGCGTTGTGGGTTTCGCAGATGTGTACAGTTTTTGTGGAACTTTTGTAGTGTGCGGGTTTGCTGCACTTGCATAGAGTACCCTTTGTGTCTGTTTAAAAGGTGGCGTTATTGTCCCACTGGTGTTTGAGACGGTAGTTTCAAACAAACTCGACCATCACTGCCAAAATGGCCAATGATCCCATTGGCCAGGCAGTAAGCAGGAACGCACAGACCTGGTGCAAGATGAAGGAATTCAATGCGACCAGTGTTGCATTTGGAATCATCAAAAGTGCTCCAAGCTGGAAGAGAAAGACCTCGAGCTGCACATCAAGTACGCCTCGCTCAAGTGGATATTCGCCCACTGCTTTGTGTTTGCAAGCGAGTGCTCGCGCATAATTGGAGGCGAACTAAGGAAGAGGGACAGGAACATGAAGCTGGAACCACGACTAGAGAGAGCCAGGTCGATCCACAGCCCAGAGGGAAAGGAAAACCGGGTGCCAGAGGGGGGAAATTAAAAAAGACAACCCAAGCCAAAGGGCAAAGAAAACAAAGTGGTAGCAGGATTCACCGATGTGGAGAAAAGCCTCCTGACGGAGGTAGAATCCCTCAAGGAGCAGGTCAAACGCCTAGATGCTGAAGTGCAACACATGAAGCGCGAAACTGAGGTCATGGCAGACGGAAGTAAAAGACTGCTACTTCATAACTTCGGGGTGAACATCGTAAACGACGGTAGAATCAGGAAGGACAAAAACCGCCGGCATGTGACCGAGGTTCTTAGGATGGATGGCCTACCTTCTACGACACCAATATTCAAGTGCCATCGAACAGGACTATGGCGTGGAACACAACCAGCGCCGCCACGACCCCTGGTAGTTGTGTTCCACTGTGTCTACTGGAGGGATATTCAGCTGTCCAGGGCGGGAGCAGTTGAGGACAACACACAGGGAATAGTAAGGGTTACACCTGACAGCCCAGCATTTGTCAAACTGGGTAATGCCATAGGCTCGCTGAGAACGGGCACACCTGATCTTAAGGGGCCGAAGCTACGTATAACGAAACTGGAGATGACCCCTCTTGGGAAGTCAACACCTAAGGCCCAAGGAGTAATTCAGGTAACCAAAGGTGGCTTCAGGCGCCGGTAAACAGAAAGCCAAAGATCAGGAAGCTCGGAAGAACAAAAAGAAGGGGAATCAGAGGGCATTCAGTCCGGTTAGTGTTGAGAAAGTGCAGCCAGACGGCCCGATTCTAAAGGAGACCTCCGAAAAGTCCTCTCTGGCGCGACCAGCGAAGTTGGAGGTATCGGAGGGAAGAGCCGAGGAAACCAGTTGGGCTGAGGTGGTCGCAAGACCATCCCGGGCCATCGGTATGGCGACTCAAAATGGGGTAAAGTCCCTTGTGCGTGTTAAGCCTGACATCGGGTCGACGGGTGGAAAAGAAAAAGCCACGAAACTCAGAGTGTCAATTGATATCCAAGATGCAGAACCGCCGACACCTTTAGAGGCAAAAAACGGGGCATCATCTCGGAGATTGCGCCCGAGGGTACCCTGGTCGTAAAATTAACAGTGAAGTCAGTAACGAGGACCAGGGGACCGTCAGTGTGGTACACCAACACCTGCAGTCTCCCGGGAAAGAGAGGGGAGTTCACGACTAGGTTCGCTGAGTCTGACGTCGTTGCATTGACGTAAACTTGGATCAAGCCAGATACTGACATGCGCTTTCAGGGATACGCTGCCTACAGACAGGATAGAACAGATGGAGGGCAGGGGGGTGGATTGGCACTTCTAACACGGACCTACATAGGCCATTGAGAGGCTCCGTTCAACTTGGTCCCAGGTAATGTACAGGCCAGATCCTGCTTTATCAGGATCGAGGCGCGAACAGTATGCATTATCTGTACCTACAGGGCACCGTTAGCGACAGATGAGAAAGACGTTGAGCTCTTGCAAATGCTGGATGTGGTGCTGGCACAGACAAAGGAGTTCATCTTATTAGGGGATCTCAATCTACCCAAAATTAACTGGGAAGGCGGGATTGCACCAAGGGGATCAACGGGCGACAAATTTCTGCAGTGGGTCCAGTTACATGCACTTACGCAGTATGTGAGGCAGGCCACTAGACACAGAGGTGGATAGCACCCGTCTCTCCTTGATTTATTCATAACGCGGCACCATCAGGACGTTAGAGAAATTAAGCGGGAAGCGCCACTTGGAAAAAGTGATCATGTAGTCCTAAGGGTCACACTAAGACTTAGCAAGGCGCCGAAGTAAATCGTATTACGTCAGCTCTATGGGAGGATCAATACAGGTGAACTAAATAGGGCGGCGGAGGAAGTTCACTGGACACCGGGACACAAAAACGCCTCCGTAGAAGAACGTTGGGAGGCCATCAAAATGGGGCCACTCGAACTTACAGAGGAGTTTGCAACTCTGAGGGTGGTTAGCAGTAGAAATCAACCCCCATGGTGGAACTCAAAAGTCCGCAGGGCCATAGTTATTCGTAGGCAACGATGGGCGGCGTACAAGCTGTACAGAACTCAGGGGGCATGGAATAGCTATAAGATGGCTAGGAACAGGGCTCAAGAGATCCAAAGAGTGGAGAAATATGCCTTCAAGTGTCGGTTATCTGAGTCGGTCCGCACAAACCCAAAGCGATTCTACGCCTACGTGCAATCTTACAAACGTATGAGAGAGAGCGTAGCAACTTTGGAAGGAGCACAGGGACGACTAGCTCTAAACGACGAGGACAAGGCTGACATGCTCTTGGCATTCTTCAAGAGCATATATCGACCAGAAAATAGTTTGGAGGAAAGAGCGGAGGGCCTCCAGGCGCCTCCATTACCCGAACTTACTGTAGGAGAAGAAGTGTACGCGGAGTTGCAAACGTTGAATAGGAATAAAGCAGCAGGTCCAGACGGGATTCGTCCAGCAATCGTTCAGCCTCTGGCCGAGGTCCTGAAGGCTCCGGTGAGGAAGTTGTATGAAACGTCACTTAGAGAGGGAATTGTGCCGGGAGACTGGAGGAGGGCAACAGTGGTAGGCATTTACAAGAGTGGACCCCGGCAAAAGGCGGAAAATTACCGGCCGGTTAGCCTGACTTCAGTACTGTGTAAGTGCCTGGAGCGAATAGTCAGGAAACAGATCTCCAGGCATTTGGTTCAACACAACCTCATATCAAATGCTCAGCATGGGTTTGTGGCGGGACGATCTTGTCTGACGAATCTCCTGCTGTTCCTCGATGAGGTAACCAAGCGTCTGGACGAAGGGCAATCGATTGCGGTATGTTACTTCGACTTCAGCAAGGCGTTTGATTCTGTGAACCACAGATTTCTGGACGTCAAACTGCAGACCATGGGAATTGTTGGGAAGGCAAGACAATGGATAAGTAGTTTCTTAGCAGGGCGAACCTTTAGTGTTAAGGTGGGGAGTCATGTTTCAAAACCAGAAGGTGTATCAAATGGGGTGCCACAGGGCTCGGTACTCGGCCCTCTGCTGTTCCTCATCTTCATCAATGACCTAGCACGTGGGCTTACAAACCCCACCTTTATGTTTGCCGATGACGTCAAGATAGCTGGAGTAGATGTAGAACTTGACGTGTTAGCAGTACAAAACTGGGCACGCAAATGGGACTTTCCACTAAACCTCACCAAGTGTCAATGCTTGACCACAAATACAGGGGCTAGTGAGAATGGTGTGGGTTCGTTGCAAGTGGTCTCGCAGGTGAAAGACTTGGGCGTTATAATGGACAACAGCTTAAAGCCGTCAAAGCAGTGCACCTCAGCAACCAATACGGCCAGGAGAGAACTCTTTCGAGTTAGATCCATTATGTCGTGTAGAGATCCGGAGATTTTCGTTCCGATATGTCAGGCCATAGTTAGGCCGCATATGGAGTACTGCGTGCAGGCCTGGGCACCGTACTACCAGAAAGATAGAGACTGTCTGGAGAAAGTGCAAGAGCTAGCCACTAGAATGGTGGCTGGGCAAGGGGGGTTTAACTACACAGAGCGTCTCCGTGTCCTAGACCTATTCTCGATGGAAAGACGGCGCATTCGCGGGGATTTGATAGAAACCTTCAAGGTAATGAAGGGACTGTCAGGAATAAGTCGAGAAGACCTTTTTTCTCTGATCCCCGAGAGAGGCACAAGGGGGCATAGCCTTAGATTACAAAGGAAGCAGTCGAGGCTCCAAATTGGGGCGAAGTACTTCTCAAATAGAGTGGTACCCTATTGGAATAAGCTCCCGGAAGAGGTCATAAATACCACAACCCTGAAGGCTTTTAAGAAAGCAGTAGACCTATGTTGGGTGGCAGTATACCCTGAGTTATGTTAAGCAGCTTTTAGGGTCAGACGCAATTTACTTATTGTTTCCACCTTACTCTGCCAGGGCTGATACTGCACAAAATTTCTGCCTTTCAGAAAAAGAAAATCACGCAGTGTTGGGAGCTACGGAAACGCGCCGACAACACAACTATCTGGACACAAGATTGGCTCTAGACACACCAAGTCCTGTGCAAACTGAACTGAACTGAACTGAACTGAACTGACAGATTGTTATAATAGGTTCAGGTTCTGTGTGCGCGCGGCTTCAAAATTACCTGAGAAAGTGTGAAATTTGTCGTCTAATGACAGCGTCCCCGGAACGTGTTGAAGACAATTTACCAGGTGCGTAAAATGAAGAAAAGTAATTTCTCTTTTCTTGATTATTTCTATGGTCGCCAAATGCCTTAGTACAAATTCATTTTTGTATACTGAACGCCGCGATTCATGGGAGTTCGATGGTCGTATGTGTGGTGTTGGATAGCTTTAGAAGGAAATTTTTATGTACATGATATGGATAATTCTTCCTTATCCTGTCCGAATAGTGGTTTGCCAAGCCATTAGTTATAGCGTCTCCGCGGTTTAGGGGTTTTGGTTGTCGGTATCTGCAGACGGAAAAACGCAAATCTATGCTGACGCGAGGAGTTTCCCCGAGTGTCCCCATCCTTGTTTCATTGGGGCTACACAGTGGTTCTGTCAGGGAACACCGCGGTGACTGTCAGGAGAACACTCACCGTCAGGGTGTTAGATATTCTCTCGATTGGCTGTTTTCGTGTCTGGCGTTCTGGTGACGCTGGTTTAGTTGTCTTGTCAGGTGTTCTAGAAATCAAGTCAGATGAAAATATGAATAGCTTTAAACAAATATAGATGAATGCTAGGTAAATGATGGGCCGTGGACCCACGAGACTACCACTTTTTCTCGGCTGCAAGCCTGGTCTGCACCCTTGATTTTCGTAGGTGGGTGGTCAATCATCCTGCACTGGAATAGAAGCGCTTGACTTCGGAACTCACGGGCACAAGTAATTTTAATTCTGTCGTCATGAATTTTTCGCTTCTGTCCCAGATTTACTGTGTTGTCTTGCATCTAGATCCTTTTTCCTGCTTTTTGTTTCTGGATTTGGTGCTGTCGCATACGTGGGGGACTAGGCGGGTGGTAAACCCGGAGCATGTGAGTGCCACTTTCTCCCGACAGCATCCGTTTCTCCTTAGACCACTACCCCAATCACCCTTTAGCACCAACCGAAATACTTGACATCGCGGTCTGAGAATTCAGCTGTTGTAAGAACCTGGACAACTACGTTTGGTCGAAGCCGGCAGTCGTGTAATCTGATCTGAGATCAAATGAACTGAGACCTGAATTCCACTGACCTGACCTAGCACTCCTTCGTGGATTCATGCCCCGTAGTTGAAGCGTTGAAGCCCAAAAGAGTTCTGTCCTTTTGTATGTGAGACTGACATTTTTACAAAACTAGCTTCAAACCATTTGGCTAGTGATTGACCTCGGTTATCCTTTGGACCCCGCATTTTGGTCTGTAGTTTAATTTGTGGTGGAGTCTTATGTATCACAGTTTTGATCTGCTTTCGTTACGAGAGGTCGCATGCATGGCATTTGAAAACACCGAGGAGGTGAAGGGCAGTTTCTCTAGGCGGATGATGCTACAGAAATGCATGTGTAGATCCACCGCTACACCAGTTCTCAAATTAGATGTACCGATCGAGTTTTTCGAAGCGGGAAGTCGAATCACCGCTCATTTCTCAGAGTTATAGTTGTTCAAAATGCACACTGCTAACATGCGTGCAACCATTTTGTTGTTGACGTGAAGACGTACATTTTATTTGAGTGGATATGCCAGTTTAATGATCTGCTTTTGTTACATTCTTTGTAGCTTATTGATGCAGGTCCAGTGAGCTTAGTCGGAAGCCATGAAAAGCGTCAGTATCTTGAGGCTTGCTTTCAGGGTTGACATGTCGTCTTTTGTTTTCTCACTGCAAACCTTTGGTTTAAGTGTTCCGGTCCCGGCGTGTTAACTAGTTCAACAGTTATAAGCCTTAATTCTTTCGTCACCCTCAAGCGTCAAATGAAGTCAGCATTGGAATCCGTATTAATCCCTGTGTGGTTTCTCAACGACTTCAGTATAGTCTGATTCAGGAGCTAGTAGATAATCGCGGACTTGAAAATTTCTCCCATTCGGCACTCGTCATTTTTATTCATACCTAGCTGATTGGTACTAATATATGCTGTTCTTTATCTTCGTGATGTGAATTCGCAGTGAGTTTCTTGTTTACCACCAAAACCGCAGCACCAGGTGCAGGGTAGTTGGTTGTTTTAACTGTTTTGTATTGTCATTTATGACTAATCTAACTTTTCACTCAACAATCCACCTTCGATGATGCGCCAGTTTAATCCCAATTAGGAGGCATCTGCGATTACGGAATTCTGATCGAGACTCGATACACAGCACACAGCCCTTTCATTTCATGCTCCTATTCATTTTGCCCTTTACTCGACAGTGCTGGGAGGTAACAATCAAAGCCAGGGCACAAGTGCAAGGTAATGGTTGCATAAGTTGAGCTGAACTATTAGGTATTGCTCTTTCAGGTTTCGGACACTTGCCAAATCAGCCATCCTTTTCAGATCTTCGAATATGCCGTCATAGCCCCATCCTTGGGTGTCAACGTTCTTAATCTGCATGCTACGTCCGCAGGCCAGCAAAACGGTGCCACAACTCGCTTCCTAATCGTAGCGTGCTTTTCAACTATAAATTATACTTTTTGATATCTAACTCAAGTTTCACATTGATTGACCTCGTCCTCGGGACCACAGTCAAGTCTCACGCACGTGTACCTTCACCTCGAGTTTGAGTCTGCATTGCCACTTCGCCTAATCCCAGGTGATGTTAGTCGGTTAGCGTAAGTCTGTACCGGTGGTGGTCCAGTGGTTTAGAGCGTCTGTCTATCACCTCGAAGGTCAGAGGTTCGAATACCCCCATTGCCGGTTAATTGGGTGTTTGACAGTAATCCGCTGTTGGGCTCGTCACCATATCTGACCAACTCATCCAACTATGTTTCCACCACTGAATACTCTTAGCGACGAAGCACGGAGATGCCGTAAATGCCAATTGATTCGGAGCCTAAGAAATGACCGTGAGCAGTAATGGATTGCAAAGTTTAGGGAACTGAAAAAAGCTGCCGCGAATGGCAACAGCCGCAACGTTTTCCGTCTAATTAGAAATACTGGTCCACAAAAACAGGCAAATTGATCAAAGAGGAAAACGGCTCACTGATTCAGACTCAGAAACGTCGTCTAACGCAATGGTTACAGCGCTGGTAGTAGATACCAGTCCTCCGTCAGGAACGAAGGTTCTCCGTGAGATAAGCTATTTTAAACAATAAACTGCCTTACCGGATGGGTTGTCTTCGTTTATTTTCAGCATTGTCACTGGAGTGTGCAAAACTCCTCGGTTTGATATGAGAGAAGAAACAAGTTCCAAAGAGCTGGTGTGAATCGCTAGTCGTACCAGTTTATAAGAAAGGCGACAGGTCCTGTGAAAAACACGGGAATAAGTTTGGTTAGCATCGCCTTCGACTCAGTCAACCGCACGGTTTTCTGGCGCTGCCTCTTGTTGAGATATGTACCGGAGAAATTCACTTACGTCATAAAGTCTCTTTGCACGAATAGCCGAAGCCGAGTTCGGGCTTACGGTGATCTTTCACCCCAGTTCGCCACGAGAAGTGGTGTACTCTAAGGTTGTCCTCTTCTTTTCTTTTAAACTTTGTGATTGATATGTTCATGGAGACCGCGCTCTTGTCAGGTGATGGTAGTGGCGTTGAACTTTTCCCGAGTGAAAAAGTATTAGACCTTGAATGTGCGGACTACATAGTTGTTCTAAGTGAAGATCCAAATAAGTCGGAAGCTTTTCTGGACAACTCGACGAACTGCGTAGCAATGTTCGGTATGCGTCTTGCACCTTCAGAGTGAAAGATGCTGTTGCAGGACTGGGTCAATTCAACATTAAACCTTTCAGTATATGGAGAAACTATAGACCTTGTAGATAAGTTCCATTATCTGGGTAGCTGCATTTCACCCGAAGGTTGGATGTCAGATGAAGTGTCTTTGCATATACAGAAGGCTCGTTTGGCATTTACCAGTCTGAGTCATCTGTGGCGTCGACATGACATCCGTTTGTCTATCAAGAATCAAGTGCACGCTGCGGCAGTCAAACCAGTGCTTCTGAACGGTTCGGAGACATGACCACTGTGGGTGCAGGATATACAAAGATTGTCGGTAATTGAACACCGGTGTCTTCGTAGCATTGCTCGAATCTGATGGGAACACTGTATAAGCAATGCTGACGCTCCTCGGAGAGTCTTAACTTCACGGATTAAATCATCAGATGAAACACTTAAGCTCGCCGGGCTAAGATGGTTGAGACATGTGTTACGCATGTCCCTTGACAGGATTCCTTGGCGTGTTAGGTTTGCTGTGGCCGGTGACTGTTAGAAGGTGAGTAGTGGTGGCCAGTCCATGACATGGAAGAAAAGTATGAGAGTCCTGACCAGTGGACTTCGCGATGTAGGATGCGTTAGACTTCCTGGTTGGGATCCAACAGACCCTCCCACTCAATGGTTAGATACGTTGAAAGATGTGGCTAGCTCTCGCGATCAGTGGCGCTGTTATATCCACAAACTTTCTTCAACTTTATACCATTATTTGCAGTTCCCCTCTTACTCCTCTCATACTCCTTTCTTTTTCATTATTTCCTTTTGAGGTTGCCGCTAGGAGATAGAAGCCAAAGCCACCGCACCCAGTGCATGGTTAATGGTTGTCTGAACTGAACTGACCTGTTATCCGGCTCGTTACCACACCTGATCCATTGGAACCTTATGTTGTTTTCCGCTCCAAGCCCCAGGGTCCGGTTGCCGGTTATCTCTAATAGCACAATGGGCCTTCGCGACTCAGTGCACCCCATCCATTGCACTCATACGGAAGCATGTAATATAAAAGTATAATATAGGAGATCCGAACTGCGCCACCGTCGGTCAACTTTTATGATGTACTGTACTCCGCCGTCACCCAGTTTCTTGTCACTCCTGGTCGCATGAAGCTTTACGTGGTTCGCTCTCCCAAGCTTCAAGGTTGGGTACCGGTTTCGACGAACTTCCCGCAGTTCTTTTCAAATTGGGTGGAGATGTCCTGATGAAATCACTTACCATCTTGCTACATGACATTTGGAACGAGGAGCGTATTGCGTTATCATGGGGCGAGTCACTGATTGTACCCGTCTTTAAGAGAGGAATACGCAGTGATCATACTAATCATTGTGGGATCAGTTTAACTCCGATATTCACAAAAGTATTATCCTCGATGTTGCTCCGCCGTCTGACACCGGCTGGCTAGAGAAACACCCGCAAACAATAGACTGGATTCCTTCTAGGTCGAGGTTGCATCGACCAGATTTTTACTTTCGCCACTTACTTGGAAGGTATCACACATCGTCGACCGACAATAAGTTTTCCTTGGCTTGAAAAGCGCATTCGAATCAGTTGATCGAACAGCGCTATTCAAAGCTCTTCACCGAAAAGGTATGCGACGGAAGTTCGTGGATCTGCTGAGACCATTGCACTCGCATACTTCTGGCCGCGTAAGGATTTACCTTAGAAACGACCAGTGGTGTTCGACAAGGGTATCTCATTTCGCCATTCCCCGTTTAACATCATCGACAAGATAATGGAGAATGCTTTGCAAAATCTTCAGGATGTAGGAGTCGAACTGGCGAATGGTGAAAAGTCGTGACCTATATTACGCGGACGACTTTGTTCGCTTGTTCGAATGCACGGAACATGCTAAACGTGCACTAGATAGGCTCGCAAGAGCTGTAGCTCCATTCGGCATGCGCCTCGCACCTTCGAAGTGTAAAGTGATGTCGCAAGACTGGATATCGACGGTTCCGAGTTTGGTGCCCGACGGGGAGGTGCTTTAGCTGTCGACCGCTTCACTTATCTCGATAGCAGTGTGACGACAGATGGGAGCACAGTAGTAGAGATGAGCATGCGTATATCCAAGACTCGAGCGGTGTGCGCTTAACTGAAGCACTTGTGGCGCTGACCTGATATTTGACTGAAGTTGAAAGGTCGTGTCTACTGTGCTACAATGCCCCCAGTTCTGTTGTATAGTTGCGAGACATGGAGTCCGTGCAGATGTTCGTCACTAAGGTTTTCGATCATAGATGTTTGCATAGTATCGTTAAGATTCAGTGGGATGACCGAGTGAGCAATGCTGAGGTCAGAAATCCAGTGTTGAGTACTAGTTTAGCGAAAGTTCTGTTACAGCGTATACAGCCTAGTAGACTTCGTTGATTGGAGCACGTTTTGGGTATGACAGACACGTCTGCCGTGCCCTGCCCTGTTTTCCGTACTTCCTAGGGAGTGAACGAAGCCACGCAAAGATCAGTGGATGGCGTGCCTGTGGAGAACGATAGAATGTACAGCAAACTTGAGAAAAGTAGATTCCTCGTACCTTTGTGGTTCGGGGTCAAAAAGACCCCTCAACCAGTTGGTTGGAGACACTGAAGGATGTGGCAGCAAACTGCGTTGTCACTTTCTGTCAAGTCAGAATGATTGATTAATGTGCGTTTGTACAGTTAGACTGTGTATTCCGTGTTTTGGCTTCTGGGGCAGTGTTTCCTTTTCCCACTCCTGTAAGTCCACTCCCTGTCCACCTAGTATATTCATTCTTTCTAATTCTGCATGCGACATGGTGAGAAAAGCAGTGGTTTTTGGGGCTTGCGCTGCTGTGTAACGCTGTACGAAGATGATGACCGGTTCTCAATACTGCACGAGTCCGATAGCGAACAAGTACCGTGAGAGAAAGTTGAAAAGTACTTTGAAGAGAGAGAGAGAGAGTAAACAGTGCGTGAAACCGTTCAAAGGTGAACAGGTGGAGTTGAACTGCAAGCTCTGAGGATTCAACTGGTGAGTGTGGCATGAGCTCGGTCAAATCGGTTGTGTGTTCGGATATGCTTAGCTGCAAGTCTCCGCTTCGGTGGGAGTGCGCGAACCACTCATCAGGTGTTGTGCGCCCGGATACTGACAAACCTGCTTGCCCGTGCACTTTTTCAGTGTTCACCACGACCGACGTTGCTGTCTGGCTGTTGCGGTTAAACCGGCTTCGTAGGGTCCTTGCGTCCTTGCTAGATCAGGATGCAGGTAACCCGTTGTGCAATTTATCGTGCTTCGGGTGTAATGGCCGACTGCGTCGGTTCTGTGCGGTACGTCGGAGACTGTGACATGACCGGTGGTGGTCGGGTGGTTTATAGCGTTTGCTTACCATCTCGGAGGTCCGAGGTTTGAATCTCCGGTTACCTTGGTGTTAAACAGTAATCCATTGTCATCCGGATCGTCACCACATTTGACCTGTTGGGACATTATGTGTAGTTCTTCGCATCTCCAACTCTCAGGGTCTGGTTTCCGGATATCCCCGATAATGCAGTGGGCATTCGTGGCTATGGGGTAAATGCCCCTTCCACTGCACTCATGCACACGCATGTAATAAGAAACCGCGTTGGTTCTTCGTGATGCCTACTCCACTGAACCAACGTAAACGGGTTAATCTATGCGATGTACCTTTTCCATTCCACTCTTGCCTGGGCATGAAATGGGATCAAAAGTCAGTGTTTGTCACCCACTATTGATGTTTAATATTCTCCCAAAATACCACCATGTATGCCATATTTATAATAACAAATCACCCTCATGGTCCGATAGTTCGTGCGTGGTAAGATTCACTTGTAAGTCCTTTTTTCTAAGTACGAAGTACGCATTACCGAATGCATTTATTTCGTATCAAAGGGGAATCATTCTTTTCAACTCCAATCCAGGATTTTGCTTGCATTAAAGAAAAACTCATTGTGGTTACGAACCCGAGTTTTGTATTAATTTAGGTAAAGAAAAAGCACTAGTGTGCGTTGTAACCCTGATAAATACTTTTCCGTGCATCGATCATTGCTAGTCGCGGTTACGTTGTTGTTGATTTTTAGGTCCACAAGTACTGCAACGTAAGTCTTGCAAGTGATGTGGTCAGTGTTCAGAACTTAGCCATCCGTTCGGGGTATTTTTATGATCGATAGTGGTTATTCACTAGTGGTGCGTGCGACTTATAACAGTCAGATTCTAGTAACAAATGCGTTGAAAAAGGTTCGCTGTAAACAGCCTTGACCTTCACACAAAGATGTGGTGCTTCTGGTTGTTTTCCAAGCGAAATTTAACAAAGAAGCAGAACAATGCTTTATATACAGTAAAATCCCTCAATAGAGGGGCCCACAGGGACACTTCTCAATTTCCCGCCAGCATCCTAAGTACTTCGCTTATTCAAACAAAGGAGAGTTTATGGTGTCCCTCCGGACCAAAGAATCCATAAAAGACTGTCTACCGCCAAAGTAACCGGTTGTGTTGGGGATTCGAACTTCTGACCTTCGAGGCGGTAGGCGAACGCTCTAAACCACTCCACCACCACAGGTGGATATATATCAGCTTGAAATCGAGCACGGTTCCAAAGTAGCAGTTACAAAAATGGAAAGGGATAGTACAGCAGTATGAAAGCTACTGGTAAGAGGGTGTGATTCGATGTGAACTTTTCACCCGACGCATTTTGTTTGTTTGTCTGCATGACGCGAGAGGACGCGGGAGTTCAACGGATGGCATTCGCACCACTGACTTCTATTCAGAGCCATATTTCTCGGCGTCTCTAGCTGACGACAGTCCTCCTCTGAGTCTCAACTGGGAAGGTTGGAAGAACCAACCGAAGGCAGTGTGGATTCTGACTGCTTCATACCAATACACTAAGTCATAGTCTTATCGCTTCTTCCAGCCTTGCCCAGCACGTGCGAATAGAGTAGGGGAACGTCGATGAGGGACCGGTATACACAAAACATGCCCAAGTCATCCGGTGCAATATAGAGCGGTTACTTCAGTCAGCGACTATTTGCGCTCAACACGACGGCGGACCTCATCACTACTCATTCAATGTTTCCACCGAATACGAGCAAATCTTTCGAACACAGACGCCGGGCATTTTTGTCGCGTAGTGGCCAAGTCTGGCCACCGTAAAGCAACACGCTACAAACCGTGGCGTTGCAGTGCCCCACATGCGTCCTAGGTTGGCGAAAGTGATTCGTTATGGGTGATGAGACCTCCCCAACACCACCTCCAGTTAGCGACTTACTAGCTGATCAAAAAGGATGAGTGCAACCATGGGCCTCTGCCAGTCTTGAAGAAGTACTTTGCACATGGAAGTCACAAAGTGCATACCACCACTTGACGATTGAGGTATCCCGATATGGTATACACTTTACGCCCTCCAGTTGCCAGGTACTTCTTCAAGACTGACAGAAGCCTGTTCCTGCGCTCACCCTTTGTGGTGATCAGCTAGTTAGTTGCTAGTTTTAATCACCTCCGTCAGAAGCAGAGGTTCTCTGTGAGATAAACTGAGGCTGCTGCACTGGACGGGTTGTCTCCTGTTTCAGAAGATGGTGACAACGTTATCACTGGGGTTGTCAAAACTCCTCAGTTTGATATGGGCGAAGGAAAAAGTTCAAGAGCTAGTGGGAATCGTTGATCGCATCGATTTATAAGAAAGGAGGCAGGTCTTCCTGTGAGAACCACAGGGGAATACGTTTGGTTAGCATCACATCTAAACCGCTTATCTAATGCTCGCGAACAGTGTTCGCACGAGAGTCAAGTTGGGTTTAGGCGTGATCGAGGTTGCGTTAGTCACATATCCACTCTTAAACAAATTTGAGGACATAGGCACACCTTCCATCGGACCATCATCTCTTTTTCTTGATTTTGAAGCCGCCTTCGGTTCAGTTAGCCGCATAGTTCTGCTGTTGCCTCACGGAAAGGTGTGCCAGAGAAATCAAAAAGTCCGTCTGCATGAATAGCTGAAGCCGAGTTCGAGCTTACGGTGTTCTTTCACCCCAGTTCGCCACGAGAAGTAGTGTACTTTAAAGTCGTCCCCTCTCATTTTCTCTTTAACTCTGTGATTGATATGGTCATGGAGACTGCGCTCTTGTCAGGTGATGGTAGTGGCGTTGAAATTTTCCCGAGTGAAAAAGTATTAGACCTTGAATGTGCGGACTACATAGTTGTTCTAAGTGAAGATCCAGGTAAGTCGGGAGCTTTTCTGGACAACTCGACGAACTGCGTAGCAATGTTCGGTATGCGTCTTGCACCTTCAGAGTGAAAGATGCTGTTGCAGGACTGGGTCAATTTAACACCAAATATTTCGATATCTCGGATGACATACACACCCGCCTGATTTCAGGCTGTGCCAAACGGAACAGTGCAACCGTGGAGAAGGGTTAGATGGAATCAGATTCTGTGATTTGTTTGTAGGCGCAGTACTGCTAAGTTACCCAAGTCAAAGCAGGTGATTTTCTTAGGGGTCCACAACCAGTTCCCTTAGCTATCCAAAGCTTAACTCGCAAGGTAGCGGGACGAAACATGGGGTCCATAATCCAATGGAGCCGGTGACTTATGGCTCAGTTCATACATCCTGCGGTTGAGGCCAGATATCCTGGGTGCCCAGTTCACCCTTCCGCCACAGATGCCTGTAAGCGCAGTTCTATATTCTTTGTACGCCGTCCATGGTTAGTTTAGAATCAAGGTTTAGCCACCCCTAGATTGACTATCAGTCAGTCCACTCGGTGGAGAGCGCCGGTCGTTCGCACTCGCCCTCACACACGTGTGAAAACACCTCCGCCACAAGAAGGCAGTGGGCAAAACTTCAACAGAGGATGTATAAGACGCGCGGTCATTTGGGATTCAGCACAGTTCCATGGTGCAGTCTTGTGGATAGAGTTGAAGACTGCACGGATGTCTAGAAATACGATGATCATTGATCTTCGGGAGAGATAACGATGCTCTAGCATCTACAAAAGGATAAAAATCAAATCACCTACGACCGATGCGAAACTCAGCCTGCTCCTTGTAAATCTGCACTTCACGCGTTTGGTACAACGCGCGAAGTACGACATGCTATTGAGATTAGGCTTATACCTCTATGGTTACCACGGTCACTACGCGAGCCCGTCCTGGAGATGGTGACAAAGAATCGATTTCCCTCACTATAAGAAGACCTACCCTCAATACCAAATTTTAGAAAGTAAGATGTGAAGTTCTCTAGCAAGCTGCACCATCTTTGGAAAGTGCTGGTGGAAGGCCATAAAAACTCGGTGCTTCGTGAGATTCTAAGGCTTGGGTTTCCTTGTAAATCTTTGCTTCGGTTGTGGATCTGTCGATGCAGACTACGAGGTATATGCTGAAAGAGCTATTAGAGAAGCTAACTATCTGAAAGAACGTTCGGAACGCCGCGGCTGAATGTGCATGGGTGAATCGTTAACCTCACAGATCGTTTCACTTACATCTAATGGATTCCCACTGGCGACCAGGATAAGATGGAATAGCTTGCGGAGATTTTTCATGGTAGAAAAATGTTCCCTTTCTGATGCACGTTACGACCACCAGACTTCCCGATCCAAAGACTTGCGTTATGTGCACGTTTTGTTACGAGTCCTGTTTCATTATACTTGCTTTCGGCCGGGATTGCCTGGTAAACATTGGGAAGGCACAGAGATTCAGCGGAAACCCTGGATTTTACGACGGACCATGGCTTTTACGGAGGGCACATCCAGTGTGAAATTGAGAACTGCAGCGCAAATATAGGAGTGACAGTGTCTTATACTGTATTACCCTGCGTACAAAGACCGCGCGCCTTCTTGGACCGATGAAGTGTTCAAAGTTGCGCTTGCAGCTGTCGCGTGCGCGAATGGTTCATTCACCAAAAATTCCGACAGACAAATGATCCCGGCATTGCGGACGTTGGGATTGGTGTCAATTCGACCCAACTACTTTATGTCCCAAAGCGTGGGCATTGTTGCTGCCTAGTCAAAATCCATAGTACACACTTGTGAAATGCTGCATGAACTACCACTTATCCCATTTTTAAAGGAAAGTAAACCGTTGCGAGTTTTCTTTTATTGTTTCATTGTTGAAGCGATGGCACCATGCATGTCCCAAGATCGGTTCAAGTTTTTTGGTCTCGAAGCAGTCTTGGTATTAACAAAGTTTATGACAGCTAAAGCTCTGATACTAGTTGAAGAGCATGGGCAAGTCTAATGAAGATAGCTTTGGGAGTTGTTTCAGTTTGGTGTGGTGGCTGTTTTCTTATGACATGCCTGCGCATAAGTGCAGCGGAAGGGAAATAGTCTGAAAGGTTAACTGGATTGTGGAAAGCCGGAAATCACGCCCCACGATTTGGAGTTGGAAACCACATCAAGTCTCTAAGTCAGGTATGTTAACGAGTTGGACGACAGCGAATTATTTCTGTCGGGTTCATATTTTCGAATTCCCGTTGTGCTGATCACGCTTGCTGAATGTTTGAAGAATCTTTGACGTCATCCCTAATTGGTCCCATGTAGATTTACTTTCTCAGTAATTTGTCTTTGAATGGTACTAATTTGGAACCATTGTTGCAGTATATTACTTAAATGATCATACGAAGGCTGGCTTGTTCCACCGTACGCTTTACCAGATTTTACTTGTAACTAATCTCATCAGGACCTACAGAATCCCATTTCCGAAGTGGTGAAGAAGCCCTATCCCACTTGGACGATGTAATCAATTTTGTGGTTTCCGAAGCAATCGACTATGCCGAAAAACCACCTGAAGAACGCACCCTCCCCAAGTTAACTCGCAAGGCACCTCCACCCCCACGCATCCGTAATTCCTCCATGGTGATGGGCAATTTGGCTCAAATGCATCCGGATGCAGCTAACGGTCAGTTAATCTACTGTGCTTTGATAGAGTTGCGTTTATACATGTTCTGTACACTAATCATAGCTCATCTACCAACAGGTCTCAATCGGATGACCGTTCTTGGAGGAAATGCACAATTTCAACAAAAGCTGCAAAATCAACTTCCGACCATGGTGCCTTTTGGAGCAAATCAGGTGAACGCGGCCCAACAGCAACAGCATCAGCAGCAACAACAACAACTCCTCATGCAATACAACGGTCAGTATCAAGCACAAGCCGTTGCAGCTCATTCTCAGCATCAACAACAACAACAGCAGCAACAGCAGCAGCAATATGCCCATTTCCAAGCGCTGCACAGCCAACAAGCTCAGTATCAAGCAGCCAATGCTGCGGCAATTGCTCAAATGCAACAGCTACAAAGGCAACAGCTTCAGGTAAGCTAATGACCGTTTCATGTTTACTTTGACTCCACAGATGTCTTAGATCAAATACAACGAATCGATTGTAGGATTGTCTACCGTATTTCAGTAAACTAATCATACATACAAGCATACACAATTAACGTAAACCTATCGCAAGGTCTTCTGGCATGTTATCACTCAGTGGTGATGCTGTTGTGTAATGGATTTATTGATCGAGGCATTGCGCTGATTTACCAAGTTCTGTTCTGGTGGACCGTGGCCTATGATCAGGAACTTTCGGTCTCAGTTAGTTTCGGATATGCACTTCAACTTATGCAAAGAAGTATTAGTTTTATAATAACTGACACATTGGAACAAATACTAATTTGATTGTACTTGTAGGCAGAAGAATCAGTTTACGATCCACTTTCTGTCAGAGTTAACACAACATTTGGAATAATGCAGATGCCTACTACTTATTGCCGCAGTATTTCATTTTTCTTTTTTGCATTGTATTATTTGCCTTTTTGAGGATGTGTTTATAGTTATGTGAAGACAATATTCACCCGTGGGATGCATAAAGCATTCACTGGACTTGACTAGATAACCTTCATATAATGTTCACCCAGTAAATAGGTGACTATTGCCAACTTGTGCAAACCACTGCATCTTGTTCCGTTCAGTACAGTACGTTCTGATGTAGACTGCGACCATGATCATTGATAATCGGCTCAGCTTGCTTGATAAACAGCATTGTGTAATTCATGTGTTCCGTACATCGTTGCAGATTATTTGACCAAGATGGATGGTTACTTTGGGTGGTGGAACCGTATCCGATTTGTGGTCCTCCTAGTTTTGGTTGCTCTGGTCATCTTCCAGTCTCCCGAAATTCAGTTGACCTATCAAGTGGGACTGTATCACATTCCAGTAGACAAACAGCAACATAATAGCCGATTGCTTCTGAAAGTTATTTAAGCTTGGTAGGCGAAAATGGTCAAAAAATACAAGTGGCGATTGCTTTGGGGAACAGTCTGAGGCTCCTCACTTCAATACGTCACACAAATCCATGGTAGACTACCGTCGTCCGACTTGTTACCACACTTAACCTATTGGGACCTTGTGTGGTTCTCCGTTTCAGGCCTCAGGGTTTGGTTGCCAGCTGTCACTAATAGTGCAGTGAGTCTTTGTGGTTATGGGGTATAAGCCTTCCACTGCACTCATAAAAAAGCGATTTTCCTTCTGCTGCTGCTAACTAATATTTCTTTCAACCGTTAACCCACATTTCTGTGCCCTGGTTTTGTCTGCTACCTCGACATCGTCTCATCGAGAGAAAAACATAAAAATATAAAGAGCAAACGTAGACATATGGAAACCATGAGGACGAGAAAAGAGCTCGAATCCAAAAACAGTACTGACTGCGGCACTTGAGGCTCCTCTATAAGTATCTAGTGAACCTTCAATTAAAAATTCGGCGATGTGGACAGCCGCAAAGTATGATCTGCCCAGAAATCTCCCACAGTTCCTCGGAAAACATTCCTCGTCTCTCCACTTATCATCTTTCACATTCAAGCTTAGATTTAGGAAAAAATAAAGAGTCGATTCTCAGACCTTAGCATTCTCTTCACTTAGCTGCTTTTTGCGTTCGCACTTTGCGAAACGGGGTAACAGACTTCCCTAGTTCGTACTGCTAGGTCCTTTGCAGTAAATGTGTTTTTTCTCCGAAACATGCACTCAAGACCCCACTTCAGTGTTAACACTGGCTTCTCTTTTCACTCCGCGTGTCGAGTGATTCGGTGTTTAATGCTCGTGGTCAGGCTGGCGTTGGCATCGCTTTGAGCATGAAACCTGAGCGTACACTGCTCGGCTAGCTCCTAGTAAGCAGTCGTCTGTGTGTGGTTCGATTGATTCATTTTGTGCATGTTAACAGTAATAGACAACCGTCGATGCCTGTTTGTCATTTCTGTCTGTTTCAACTGACTGTGGCTCTCCTGAGGCCAAAGACGAATTCTACGGTGGTTTTTCTCAACTGTTGTTCAGCGTGCTCGCTGTAGATGCGACAGTGGTTGATGCTGGTGATTTCATTCCTCAAGTTGAAAGCCTAAACGAGACAGAGTAATATAGGAGGCCGATTTGGCATTCCAGCTGATAAAACCGATAACGGTGACCAACTCACCCAACAATGTTCTAACGACAGACTATTCCTAGCGTGAACAGATTTCTCGCAAAAAGTAAAAAAGGGCCGACTAACCTGGAGTCTTCCTGCTCCTTCATATCGTTTGATTCAGATCAGTCACATAGCTGTTTGTTTCCGCTGGCGCAGATCAGTTCAAGATTGTCGCTCATCTTGTTCCACGTCAGTAGGCACTGACCACACTCTTGTGCGCACGCGTTTTAGCCTACACCTCGTCAGTGGCTGAACCAACGTCAAAGTCAGCCGACCCCGATGCTGCTATTGGACGATGACCATCGATCTGCTTTCCAAACAGAATTATTCGTCAAGTTATTGATGCAGTCAAATGCCTCATCGTCATCATCGTACAACGTTAAACAGCAGGGCGAGCCCCGCTGATCACTGCCTTTCTCATCATGTTGCACATTGAATCAGAAAATATGAATACGCAAGATGGGCAGGGAGTGGACCTACAGGGGTGGAAAAAGGAAAGAACGCCAACAAACGGAATACACAGTCTGACTGTACAAATTCACATTAATCAATCATTCGGATTCGACAAAAAGTGACAACATGATCGCCACTGTTCACGGTTTGCTACCATATCCTTCAGTGTTTCCAGCCAACTGGTAGACGGATCTTTTGGATCCCAACCACGAAGATGTGAAGCACATACTTTTCCTCAGTTTGCTGTACATTTTCTCATTCCTCGCTGCCACATGATCTGTTGACCTCCACGTGGTTTTTCCCATCCCCCAGGTGGAACGGAAAATAGGACACGGTATGGTAGACGTGTGTCTGCCCTTCGTAACACTTGCCCCAACCAACGGAGTCTACTAAGCTTTATGCACTGTAACAAAACGTTCTCCGAATTGGTACCCAATACTCGATTTCTGACCTCAGAAAATGCCTAAGATCCAGATGAGAGTTGGACAGAAATCAAAGGGCCGTATTTGGGTCGGCTAATACTGCCTTAGACCCAGGTACCAGACACGCACAGAAACGATGGGTATCTGCATCCTCAGTCGCACTTTTAGATGCGCGCGGGTCGATTCCTCAGGACCCAAGATAATGAGGCACGGAGATTCCTTAAACATCAACTGATTCGGAGTTTGAGAAACGATCATGAGCACTGATGGATTGCGAAGTGGGAAAGGCTGTGGCGACTGGCAACAGTCACAACGTTTTCCGCTTGGTTAGAAATACAGGTCGATGAAAGCACGGCGTTAGCGAACTGGTCAAAGAGGCAAACGGCTCACTGACTGAGACTCAGGAGCGTCGTGTAGATTGTTGGCGGGGCATTTCGAAAAACAGTTTAACTAGCCTTTATCCACAACAGGTGTACTGAGTGTACTGCTCAGTACAGCTCTATGGTTAGAGTTCTTCATGTAGATACGAATCCTCCCTAAGATAAGCTATTCTAAACGACACAAAGCTGCCAGACAGGATGGGTTTTCTCCGTCTATTTTAAAAGATAGTAACTTAACACTGTCACCAGGGTTGTCAAAACTCCTCAGTTTGATATGGTCAAAGGAACATGTTTCAAAGAGTTGGCGTGAATCGATGGTCGCGCCAATCTATAGGAAAGAATGCAGCTCCTCGTGTGAGAACCACGGGGAATACAGAAGGCTCGTTTGCTATTTGCTAACCTATGGCGTCGACATGATATGCCAAGATTCGAGTGTACGCTGTGACAGTTAAGTCAGCTCTATGTGGTCCCACGGGTGAAAGGTATACGAAGATTGTCCGTATTTAAACACCGATATTTCCGTAGCATTGCTAGATTCATGTTGGAGCATCGTATCAGCGATGCCGAGGGTCGGCACAGAGTCTTAGATACACGAAGCAAATCATTAGGTGAAGCAGTTAAACTCACCACGCTGAGGTGGTTGGAACGTGTGTTGTGCATATTCCCCGGCAGAATTTCTCGGTGCCCTTTGCTCGTCGAAGGGGGTTAATGATAGGAAGATGAATAGGGGTGGCCAGTCCATGATGTGAAGGAATGTATTCAAAGTCTGGCGAGTGGACTTGTATGATGTATTAGACTTCCTGGATATGTCCAAAAGACCCCCCACTCCGTGATTGCATACATTGGACGATGTGGCTCGGTGTCGCAATCAGTGGTTCCCCTGTACTCACAAACTTCAGTGACTTGATACTACTATTTGTGATTCTCTTATTACCTTTTTCATATTCTTGTTTCTTCATTGTTCCCCATTGAGTTTGCCATTGAAAGATAATCAAGGTCACCGCACCCATTACACGGTAATGATTGATGAACTGAACTTGAAATAAGACAGACACGGAATTGTGTATTCGCATACCTCAGTGGGGTTCTGTTCGTACTACCATCCACCATGCATTGGGTGCGATGGTTTTTGTTGCCATCTCAGCGGAAGCCTTATGGGTAAAAAAACAGTAGGACAAGAGTAAGAAGAGAACTTCAAGTGGTACCATCAGTACCCGTGTTAATATAGAACACGCCCACTGGCCGTCATTCTCCTCGATCCGAAGGCATCTGTCAGCTCAGCTGACTTCATATTTCTCTTACTGATTATTAGCTCGTACACTGTCGAATTGTGTTTTTTTGCATTTTTCTGCAACGAAATGTCGGGGTTTTCCTCTGCTTTAATCTTTTGCTCTAGTTCTGCAATTAGCCTCACTCTCATGCGGAGAGAACACCGCTAGTAGTCGACTGGTTTAGAGGTTTGCTTACCACCATGGAGATCAGGTTCGAATCCCCACCATTACCGACTACTTTAGTGGTAGTAATCAAATATCGTCCTTCTCGTATTCCCCCTGACCTGTTGGGAGCTTTTGTGGTTTACCACTCAAAGTGTCAGGAACAGGTGGCCGGTTGTCTCCAATAGTGTTTTGAGCCTTCGCGTCTCTTAGACTGTGTCCGGGAACTGTGATCCTATTTGGTTCTAATGAGCTAATCAGCCACTTCGCTACTGTGTTATACGCACAGTTGCATATTTCCAAAATCAGTCTCAAGGGGATGCCTTCTTTGTGTACCTTCAGTAGGCCGTACAATGTGGGAGATATTGTCCCAGTTGGTCGTATCTCTTCAAACAAACGCCTCGATTATTCCCTCCTGTTTCAAGGATCGCATTCGTGGGAATTGGTTTTTCTTTATGAATGATCATTTCTTTTTAATTTGGGGTCTTTGTAAACTTGAAAGCATCATTCAATATCGTCTTCATCTTCGCTACGTAATACGGTTCATTGATGACAATGCCCACACTTACGTGGTCTTGATAGGATCACTTCTCTACAAGCCTGAAATTCTTTCAGACGGTCCAGGTGTTCCTACGTTATTAATCCTTTCGTTGACTGTCTGTTTTCACGATATTGGCAGCGCGTTCGAAATTATGGATTCGAGCTTTTGTGACTCCTGTGGAGAGGACTAAATGAGATAGTTGATCAAAGCAGCTCTAAAATACAACCTCCATATCCAATTGTTTACTCTTATTGGTTGAGCAGCGAAATTTTGGTCCTAGAGTCAGCACCTCTAACAATGTCTTGTCCCGACTTATAGAAGACAAGTTATGGACAAATCTCTTCGGATCTAAAGAGAGCCCGTCGGTCGATCCGCTCGGGTTGACGCGTTTTCGTAGTGTAGCACGCCCACTTTATCTGTTCATTAATTATCAACTTAACATAAGAAACGATCGTCTTCTTTTTTGGGTCCAAGCACCCGAGACGATTTCACACGTTTACGCATACCTGATGAGCGGCCAACCGCGAAACCGGTCATATGTATCCTGGGAAGTTTTGTCCACCCATCTGCATGCTACTTTGTATCCGTTGATGATCGCTGTGCTTGACGTTTAAGTCACAAACGTTTCATCACAAGTCGAGGTGATACCATCAGTGCACAGGCCACCAACGGATACAAACCATCAACCTGAGTTACAGTCAAACTGTCGGCGCGTACGTGATATAGATACAGCTTTTGAAAGTTCATTGTATGGAGGGTGATGCGTCTCTGAAAGTATTTTGGAGGTAAATTGGCCACTGGCCTTGCAGCGTTTATCAGCGATGGTATCAACAAGTGCATCTTCGAATATGCCATTGCATTAAGCGATGCGTTCTATAGATTTTATTATCAAGGTAAGGTTTTTCTTCAATACAACTGGGAAAATAACTGGAGAGCAGTGCAACCGGTTGGGGTGACAGCATGCCGTCTCAAATTTAAAGATTCACTAATAAAGGATCCAAAGTAATGACTGCTTTCTGACTTAGGAAAATGCCTGTTGAACATGCGTGAACCATGATAGATTATGGGATAGTGTAACACCAAGACAATTATTTGAGATATTGGCTAATTGAAACGAAAGAACGTCAACACTCAAGTATAACAAAGTATAGTTCGGCTGGATCATGAGCTCTGTTTATCTTCACCTTGCACAACTGTTGGAAGATCATAGAGAGTTCGATCGTTAGTGACTGAGATGAGTTGTTAAAGGCTGTCATGGAAGTACACTGCGGTATTGAAATGAAACCAGATTTGAATTTTTCAACACCAGCGTTTTCTTCTTTGTTTCTTGAGGTACTGCCACATAATTGTTTTATGCCTTTTCAACAACAAATGACATTTCCTAAGGTGGTATCTGTAAACAACTTATTCAGGCGTTTAACTTCAGATTTGATCGAGTTGGTGAATTTTCTGGCCCGTGTTCTCTTTCCATGTTTGTAGGTCTGCTGTTTTTCCCATCTGTTTATGTACGGGTGAGAAATATCCATCAGTTCTGACGTAGGCAGTTTCAAATGAGCAACAATGATTAGAGCAAAATTAAGGTAATCAGTGACATGTTCATAGAAGACGGGGAGATTGGTTAAGCTAGCCAGAGCCCATAACCTGACTAGATTGTCCGGTGAACAATTCCTCTCATTGTTCTGGATGGTCTTGACATAGTGTGCCGTTTGGTTCTACTATGCACTGTCGAACATACTTACTTGAACACAACAGTTGTAGCCCATTTGTAAGAGCTAAGTCTAGTTGTGTCTAGTCCGGTGGGAAAACGTACCAAATTTAATAAGTCAATCATGATGAGGAAAGTGATGTCGTGCCTGTTGAAGTCACCGACAGATATGCAGAGGGTTCACTCATTTGTGCAATTGCTGAAGTAGACAAAATAAATTTGACTCAGAAAGTGATGTGCTAGGTGCTAAATAAGTGCTTCCGAGGGGCATCAAGGGAGAACCACCTGGAAAATATGGCTTACGGTCTACAACGTGACAGCAAGTCTCTTCATGTGAGAACGTGAAGACCAACTTAATTCACTGAATAGTCCCATTTCATTATATATAGAAAATACGAATAGCGAACAAGCTCGTTTTCCGTAACATCATTTATAGGTTAGAACTGTATAGATTGTGTGGGAATGTTACTGGGTGGTCATCACGGTTGTTGTTGCGTAGTTGGGAAAGATAGGAGGGGAAATGTTCCGTGCTTGGGAAAAGGACCACTGAACATTGGTTTCGGCGATTATCCATTTCCGGTTTCAAACAAAGGGTCAGCACTAAGTCACACTGAGTTCCAGGGTCGGTCTCGGATCGCGGACAAGGCAGTTTGAGTGCTTCAGCGAAACTTTCTTGAGAACAAAGCGATGAATTGAGTAATCTGTTCGCTATAGCCTCTGCCGTTGCTAAATGTTGTTTTCGGGCGACTTTCGGCGCGCTCGTAGGGACTCGAGACTGCTTTGAAAGCGCCTTCGTTCACGTTATGTCCAGTGTCCGCAAGGTGCGCAATGGTTCAGACAAGTGATAACACCTCCACGATTGTGGACGCCAACGGCTTGGTCCAAATGGAAATCATGCAGTTGTATATTTCCATTGGGTATATGCTTGTGCAACCAAGACACCTGTAACAATAATTTCTGCATTTCCATACCTCTGCTGCCATAACAACCAATAACGAATATTGCTCGCTAAGATCACGGGAATCTGAGTTTTTCCAGCTCTGCGTTGTCGGAGACCAACTTGCAAGCTTGTACGGTGTTTCTTTACTCTACCATCACGTTTTTGATAGTCCGTTTGAACAATTCAAAAAATACTCAGTATGCGTGAGA
Source organism: Fasciola hepatica (assembly GCA_948099385.1). Classification (NCBI taxonomy): domain Eukaryota; kingdom Metazoa; phylum Platyhelminthes; class Trematoda; order Plagiorchiida; family Fasciolidae; genus Fasciola; species Fasciola hepatica. Next base: position 4,842,750 of record CANUEZ040000003.1, on the reverse strand, counting down.
ACTCGTAACAGTTTCATAAACGTGCAAATACACGACAACATTCCTCACCTTCAGTTTAGTACGATAACGAGTATTGATATAAAAATTCATAGAATAAAACGACAAAGCACTACCAGTTTTGACGGGTTTCTGTTTTAAGCTTAGCGTTATAATGGCGGGTCAATTATAGCTTGGTTGTTTTGAATCCCCCAGGTCCTGGTTTATGGGACCCTCGGAACACAGTTCTGTCGCAAAAATTATGACTGCATACGATGTTCGTGGCGCAAATTGATGATGTCACCTGGGGTTGTGATGTTACGTTTGCGACCCAAACTTGTGTGCAGTAAACAGGAAAATGCGGATTCCGCCTTCCATAGTCACCGTTAGATTGTTTCTTCACTGATTCAAGTAGTTTTTTGTGCTGTCAGAAGCTAGACTAGGAAGCGCGCTCGAGCACTGGTTGCGAAAACGCCTGGGATCGCCAGCACAGTTCCCATGCTTCAGTTCTCGTTCTCTGGATCTTCTCCGTCGGTGCCATGTTTCTAGTCGTGAGCTGTGATCAATTTGGGGGAGGGCATCGTGACGCTTGCCATATCGTTGTTTTTAGTTGCGATCATCCAGTGATTTTCATGTCGCGTGGTTGACCCGCAACCAGGGGATTACACAGCCGACGACCGTCGTTCTCGCTTGTCTCAACCCCCTCTCCGGGTCGCAAGCTTGGCTCGGCTTGTTGCCCAATTTGTTCTGCCCACAGCCCGCGGAGTAGCGTACAGGCACAGGCTGTCAGACGTCATTGTTCCTGTCCTAGTGTGTATGCATGCGTCTCGAGTCTGCCCTTGTTTCAAACGTCTGGCGCATGTCTACCTTTCATCCCACTCGGCCCCCAACCTGGTCGCGAAACCGCGATTAGTCATTTTTCGGTCCGACCTCGGACCATGGTGATTGGCTTCGTGGACAGACACACCAGACGGACCGTGTAGCCTGATGGCTTTGCGACCGACCGGTGCGGCTTGTCCACTGCGGCGTGCGTGTTGTGTTTGTCTATCAATCGCCACTGTCGGTCATTGTTCAAGCGTTCGCCTTTAACACGGTTTCGCCTTATGTGTGTCTCAGTATATGCATAAAGGTGCACTGACGCGTGCATATGCATACACGCACTGACTGAAAGTCAGGTTTCAGCCCTATTGAACCTAAGCTGCAGCCACAGCACGGCCAAATAGCCTGTCTGTCTAGTCACCTCGTCCTACACGGGCACACATTCAACCACTAGCACACCTGTACCGTTCTAACCGCTACTGTTTAAAGATCCACCGTTCGTCGTCACGTGGTGCCTGGTCAGATGGTTATCCATCCTCCCAAGGGCCACAGGTACGCGTGGGAGGACCTCGTGAAAGTATAGCTGTGGACGTTCGTTGTTTCCCACTTAGCGCCCCCAGTCAACGGAAAACCCGGCCCTCCATTCCTTTTCAACCGTCCAAGCCCGAACCACTCATCATATCACGATTGAAAAAAATCGTGCGGTTTCACCGGACGTGATGGGATTAAGGACAGGTCTAGCATGGACTAGGCATTTGAGCTGTTAAGGCGTGTCTGCCACCTTGAATTATCCGACCACCACCGGTATGAAGCATCCGTTACTAAAAAGTTATCCATATACCTACAGGATTTACTCGCCTCAACTTAGTGTATCGTCGATAGGCAGTCCAGTGACGGATCCAACACCTTGAGTTCAGTTTCAAAATGTCTCGTAATTCGTCCAGTGAGAGAACTGCTGCGGTGTTTGCTGCCGGATTTTCTACACCCGTGCGGATAGATATGGAACAGTCACCGATAGCACGAATGCACATTCTAGACTAGAAGTCACAACTGACAAAGAACTGTCGGAATCCACCAAAGATTGGCGATGGTCGAGGAGTTTAGAGCGCCTACTTGGTACCCAGGAGGTCAAAGATTCGAGTTCAGCCACCGCCGGTCGCTTACGTGGTAGACAGTAACCCGTCAACGATCCCATCGTTATCACAACTGATCTATTGAGAGTCTCTCCATTCTAAACCTCGGGGTCATTATTGACTATCCCTGACAGTGCAATGGGCCATTGAGTTTACGGCATGTGTACCGCTTTCACTGCACTCATGCGCAAGCATGTAATAGGATGAAGTAGAACCAAACAAGCTCAAAACCTCTTGTTTTTATCCAATAGATGCTAAGGTAAGCTGCCTTTGAACCTGAAAACGATGATGCAGTTAGGTGTGGCGAAAACTTGAGTAACTGCTCGTCTGTGGTAGACGTTGAAGAATTCAATCCATGTACTACCCGTCCAGAAACTACACTGAGCGCCGGTTTTCATTTAAACTCGGTTGTGGGCGTCGTTTATTCCTCAGCAGCACTACTAGTGGTCCAGATGGTATGCGAACCATGGTGCTGCTGAATTGTACGGGACCGTTGTCCCGAATATTCGCTTGAATCGTCAATAGGTGTTTAGGTAACAGCCATTCCTCGTTCATCACGACGCCACCGCACTGTTGGTGTAACGGCTTGCGTACCTCCATGACCCAGATAGCTACGCAGAATGGCTTACTTACGTCACAGATAGTCATGCCTGATAGGTCGTGGGTAGAGACCAGATAAAGTCCAGTTTCTGAATCAGTTGATGGGTGATATTTGGTTCCATCCACTGCAGAAGACACTTCAGTGAATAAACACGGTTAAGAGCGTTTGAAAACAATCTCGGAGGTCGGAGGTTCAAATCCTTGACACCACCGATGGTAGAGAGTGATGTCTACTAGCGTCCGGCTCGTTACCATCGTTACTGTTGGGATCTTATGTGCTTTTCCATTCCAAGTCTCAGGGGCAGGTGGCCTGTTATCTCTGATAGTGCGGTGGGTCTTTATGGCTATGAAATATACCCTTTCCTTTGCATACATACGCAAGCATGAAGTAAACAAATTTTACCGGTCTGAAAACTCCACTAAATGGACGTAAAACTCTGGTACCTGGGGTTTCTCTTGACGGTAAGAGAAGTCATTGTACCTCACTAAGCAGCTATCGCTCGCCAAAGATGGACAGACCCCAGCCTGAAGGATGCCTCCCGGTCCACGTTCTGCTTGATCCATTGGGTGCGTGAAGCTGGGCACCGAATAGAAAGAGCGGATCGATAACAATGCACCACCTGAGACGTTTCACGTGACAGATCAGAAAAATTTCCTTCATGAGTGCTTCGGTTAGGTTGCTGTGCTGAATTAACGCCCCACTGTCTTGTGAGTCAGTCTTGAGTTGGAAGCTTTGGCTAATGTTCCCGAAGAACGTGTGGTGTGTACGGTGCGAAGTATGATTCGCCCAGAAGCCTCCAGCTTCCTTTCTGTAAAGAGTCTTACTGGTTTTCCTAAAGATGTGCATTTCTTTTTCGCAATACTTGTGCACGAATAGTCGAAGCCCTGAGTTCGTGCTTACGGCGATCGTTCACTCGAGTTCTTCACGGAAAGTGATGTTCATCAGTCTTTCGTTGTATATACAGAACGCCAACCTCGGTCATCTGTGGCGTCGGCGTAACATCCAACTGTCTGCTAAGGGTCAAGTGCAAGCAGTGGCGGTTAGATCCGTTCTTTTACACGGCTCAGAAACATAACCGTCAAAGGCAATCTGACGGTGTTTGAGCATCGTTTTCCACGTAGCACTGATCAAATATGGTAGGAACACCGTATTAGTATTGCTGGGGTTAGGCGTAGGGTGTCGAGAGCTAGATGTCAGTCACTAGAACAGGTACTGGACCCAAACAGGGTAAGATGGCTCGGACGTGTTACGCATGCCCATCGACAGACTTCCTCAGCATACACTGTTCCCCGAGGCAGGTTCTGGTGGTCAGTCGATGGCATTGCAAAAGGGTATGAAAACCTTGGTCAGTGGACTTGAACAAACATGACTTGTGAGACTTCCAGGTTGGGGTCCACGAGACCCGCCCGCCACAGGGTTGGAGACAGTAGGTGATATGATTAGGAATCGCGGCCAGTAGCGTAGTTGCACAAGGGTTCTTTCTTTTTCTTTGTGATTTCCGTCTGTTACTTTGTTTTCTGCTTCTTTTCACTTAATACTTCTATGCATTCTGCCTCTGACTGGACGATGCTGTGAGTGAGCAACTAAATCCAGAGCAGTCGTGTGGAGTCAGTGGCTTAATGTACTGAACTGACCGTTCGTGACTGCAGAACGATGATCTTTTACTCCGGTGTGAAAATAGCATGAACAAGGTGACATCCCACTGCCAGTACATCGATAGCTCTCGTGTTTGAGAAATTTGTACCGTAAAGATTTTGTGCCTCATTCAAACATTTTTGTCCCAAACCAATTGGCACCCAAATCTTGCTCAACTCAATGCCCCATCTTTCGTCATTCATTTTATTTTGTAATCAGAAGATTTCAAACACAGGTTGTTAGAAATGGCATTCTTGAGCACAGTGACGTGCTCAGTTGTGTCAGCAGATCCACAGAACCACTAACCCTCGGTGATTGCTTGGTCAACTATTGCTTGATTGTATTTTCGATCTACATCCATTCGCAAAATACCATAGACAGTAGGTGTTTTGCTGGATGCCATTCGTCTTTCTCAATTCATGCCCGCGTATAATCACGGTCTGCTTATATGTGTAAGCGGTGCTTTTTTTGGGCCTCATCCCAGCGGCTCTATCCAGTCTTTCCTGTAACAGTAACACAATTCACCAGTTAATCTTCCAGTCTTAAGCTGAGAACGAATCTTTCCAAATACTGACATTTCATTTACCCATGAAAAACTAGTCAATTCTCAGATCAAATGATATCCAGCCCAGACTCATGATTAACGATTTTCTTGGGATAACTGTCAACCGTAACCTAGCCTAGTCTGGCCACGTCGCTATTGTTCCACTGAAAAATAGACGTCTCACATTATGGGCTATGGTGGAAGTTTTTTTCCACTCCACTTCACTTAATTAGTCACTATATTTACCTGTATTTTGCCATATCGGCTCTAAGCTTCAAACTCTGTCAAATCCCTCGAGCATCTTCATAAATGCCGCAGAATATCCTTAAGTTAGATGACCTAGTGTAATAATTATACTTCAACATTTGGCTTGTTTGAGGTTTTGTAAGATATTGATTGACCAGTCACTTTCTTTTTTTACTATATCTCAGTGTGTTTTAACACCCGGTGCTGGGTCTTGGTGGGTACTTTTTTGCCCCCGCCAGTGCTTGCAAACCCTGCACAGTTACCCATCTGAAAGTTTCCCATAAGCCCCGAGACCGTTACGAACGATGGGGACAATATAATACGTTGGATACTTTCTTCATGAGAGCTTGAATCTGGTATGCATTAGAGTGGTTATGTGACAGTATATAAAGCATTTACTTGAATTTCTTGTTTAAAATTTCTTTAACATAGTTAGATATTCCCAGTTTTTCAATGCATTTTGTTTGCTTCAGAATCTTGCTTAAATAAATTCGAATATACACACACGATGCACTCATTGTTTTCAATGACGTATCACTTTATTATTGTTGACATGATACAGTTGTGATATTCCGCTTGTGTGTGCAGACTCCGGAGCATTATTTCGAGCAAAGCTTCTCCTGGTTAACGCACTATTTTTCGTTGATTTCGATCATTCGTCGTGCTTGGAGGGATGAATGCGCCTTCATGGAAACAACTGGTATTATGGTATAATCCATTCCTACATCCACGGAGTCATTTAATCTGGTCGTCTTATCAGGGCTGAGTAGTCCACTACGGGTGAATGGATGTTAGCGCTGTAGGTGTTGAGTATTCACATCTTCAGGCTGATTTCACGCGGTGGGTCAGTGTGAAAACATGTTACCACAAGATTTCGATCGATGAAACAAATCTATGCGTGTTTGTATGTGCATACAGGCATGTCGCATCATGCGTGCAGTCGTATACATGCGAATCACATGTTACCTCCTGCGCGGGGAATACATGAATAGCTCAGATCTCAGGAGCTGTTTCATTAAATGTAATCATCAGCGTTTGACTTTGTCTACTAATAATCCGAATGAATTCTGTTTGTCTTCGATGCCGACAAGGTTTTAATCTCTGATTCGAAAATCTACTTTATTCACACTACCTCACCGCACAAGTTCAGTTTCTCGTTTGCTATCACATACCTAGCGATATCAAATTCGTTATTCAAGAAAGAACGCACTAAACCAGGAGGTCTTCCGCTGCCCGTTTGCGTCCTCAATTATTTATGGAATTAAATACAACCGAAATCAATCTGGGCCATCTGCTCTGGTTCCGGAGTTTCTGTGGGAAATTTTTGCACTCCCGATAATTTTTATGAATCCCATAATTATAATTCACGGTTGATGCACGGACTGATTCGGAGGTGCACAATATTCGACCTTCAGACGCACCACAGGGCGGAATAACTGAACCACTACTGGGTAGTATAGTATCAATTAAGATACCTTCTACAATTCCACATACGTTACCCGTGGAAAGTATAGGCGTGTTATGATTTCGGATCAGTTCACGAATAGTGAGAGCTAGCGCAACTTTCGCCAACCTGCAATACTTGTAGCATCGCCGTGACATCGACTTACTTGAGGGGCGGTGTACGTCGACCGGTGGTGGTCAAGTGGTTTAGAGCGTTTGCTTATCACCTCGGAGGTCTGGGGTTCGAATCCCCGCCACCACCGGTTACTTTGGTGGTAGACAGTAATCCATTGGTGTCCAAATCGTTGCTACACCTGACCAATTGGGACATCATGTGTGGTTCTTCGCCACTCCAATTCTCAGGGTCAGGTTTCCGGGTATCCCCGATAGTGTAGTGGCCCTTCGTGGCTATGGGTTAAATGCCCCTTCCACTGCACTCATGCACAAATATGTAATAAAGAAACGTCACCGCGGTTCGCAGTTTTGCTTTATAGCTGTAGTACCTGGCCAGTTCGTGTTGGCAATGCTCGGTGTCTTTCTGTGTTTGACAACTGATGTTTCCGAAGCATTGATCGCGTCTGATGGGAACATCGAGTGAGTAATAATGAGGTGCACCTTCGTTTGTTCGGCATGAATAGCCGCTCATTTACCGAAGTGATCTCTTACACCACCTCCGGTGGCTCGAACTTGTTTTACGAATGCCTCGCCATCGTGCATTTTCCCAATTGCCGTGCAAGACTGAAAGAAGCGACGCGGCGACCGGACAACGACTTGATGTGAGTGCTGGTGCTTCCCGCCGCCCTGGTTGGGGCCCGAGAGATGAGGGTTGTTGTTGGCTAAAGACGTTGAGGAGCATGGCATAGAATCCAAATCAATGGCGCGAATGCTGTGCGGTCTGTCCGACGAACTCTCGTGCCCCATAATCACGGAGTTTCATGCACATAAGTAATCATGGGAGTGTACGGTGAAAAACAAAGTACTGTACTTCCCTCCCGCCATTTTTTGGCGTTTGTTGTTGTTGTTGTTGCGTTAGCACCTTGTTAGATTCTCGACCGGTGTGGTCTTGAGCGATGAGTTGAACGTTGATGCTAGATAATGAAGCATTATATAATAATAATAATAAACAACAGAATTGTAATAATAATATTTTTTATTATAATCGCGATTACGTTCTTTGGTTGCTTTATGCAAATAGTTCTCCAGATGAGGAAATGCCTGCGTGAAATCACACTTATTAGCCCGTTGTAAACACGATCTCTTGACTCACCCGATGCGCATTCATTCTTCCTAGGAATTTCTACCTCTGTTCCGTATCATTTCTATGCTGAGGCAAGATAAGTCTATCTTCCTTGCATTCAGATGTGGTATGAGACATATTCTCTCGCCAACCAGAATAAGACCTTCAAGTACAGCTCTCAAGGGTGTTTTATTTAGGAGATTTGGCTACCAAATTGTTAGAAATATTCGGTGATATGACTAGCTGTCGCAGTCAGTGGCGTAGTTTCATTCAATCGTTTTTTTCTTCGTGATTTCGGTTTGTTAGTTTTGTCGGCCATTCTTCTTTTTGCTTTTGACTGTACAATGCTGCGATTTAGCAACCAAAATCAGAGCATAGAAGTGCGAGGTTAATGGTTCAGTGAACTGAACTGGAATCTATCCAGTTCAGTATTATTATAAAATTACGCGATTATTGATACCAGACGTGTAAAGCGAAAACGCTTTGCTCGTGAGAAAGCTACACTAAATAAAGAAGAGACGCTGATTTTGCTTAGCTTTTGGTATTCGCCACGACGTATAGGCCACCACTCTGGGCACCGGATTCCAATGGACATGATCTTTTTACGTTTCACTACCTTGCGGGAGACCCTTTGGAGATGGTGCCTCCCAAGCCAATCCACTACCTCGGTCCGAACAGCCAAGTAGCATTCAACCCATCTGCTTCTCAAGTTTTGTATGGCACCACCCTTCTGTCCTCATAACTGGATTTTCGATGAATAGGTAATCAAAATGATGACTTGTCATGTCATGCTTAACCCGGGACCTATTTTTGGTCTGAAAATGTCGCTGCAGTCTTTCTGAAGATAAGATGGCTCACTTGTTTTGAAAGTACAATCTCTTGGTACTCTCCACTCAGTCTCATCCGAAAAAAGGGTGTCTACTCATCTGTATTATCCCGCCGACTCTATGTTTCTCCTTTTAATATTCCCTGGATTGCTTGTTAATGACCTCAAACTAAATTTCCGTTTTATGAAGCATTTATCTAGAGGTAGTGGCACACCACGGAATCAGTTAACCTATTTTATGATGTGCCAAAACCGATTTATGTTCAAAGTTCTCCCGTAGAATAATGAACCACATCCCCTTTACCTCAGTAGATGCATTTCTGCTTCATCCACACGATTCTGCTTTAAACAACTATACACTTGTGCCAAAACCTACAAGCCACTTTGTCGCCCGTTTTCTCACTGATCCTGATGCTGTCACTGCAGAACTAAACTAGGTCATTGAAAGTGATTATTTTGCCGCTGGGTATCCACCTTCGGATGTATGAGATATATACATGACTTGACTTTAATGACCCAGTCGCACGTTTCTGAACGGTCGTTAGTGCGTCAAATGAGACCAAGCCTTATATCGTAAATTGCTGTTTGTCACAAGCGGGGTATAATTCAGTGATCATGAGTGAATAATTGCAAGCTTATCGTAATCGATCCGGTCTGATTTGTTAAATTTAGATCGATTTATTTTGTCTTCAGATGTTCTTATAGTAAAACATCCATCCACCGAACTTGTTGAGAACTTAATCCCTCCTATCCCGCTTCTCATTGCCTTTGTCCAATGATCGTGTCAGCAACAACAGAATGCGGCAACCACTCGGCAATTACTCTATCCGGCACAATCCGCCACCTCCCCTCCCATTAGTCCCGCAGTGAGCAATTCACCAAGTTTGCAGCAGCAGCAGCAGCAGCAACAGCAACAGCAGCAGCAGCAGCAACAACAACAACAACAACAAGCCCTTGCATCAGCACAGCAGCAGCTGCACCAGTTGTATGCTGCCGCTCACCAACTACCTGGTATGTCCATTATCATTCCACCGTGTATCAAATAGTCTATTACTGAAGCCCTATTTAAGACGATAACTTTTATCAAAAATATTCCAATTATTGGAGCTTTCATCATCATATTAGTATCTCGAATCCGTGCAATTTACACTCAGCTGGTTGTCGTTTTTCTTCGGATTACCATTGCATCGTGTTTGTCTTAGGTTGTGTGTGTGTGTGTGTGTGTGTGTGTGTGTGTGTGTTTGCCTTTCCTTGAATAAAAGACCCAGTTATGGCTTCTTGACGGATTTTACGCTTTTACATGCACGTAATCCCGTACGTTACACACAAAAACGTTCGACTAATAACGTTTGAATTGCATTCTTTGTTATTTCGAACGTAGGCAGTTTTAGACGGCACAGTTTTTTCGAAGTGATGATTGTCCATCATTGTTTCATGGTGCCGTTTCGCTGCACCCACATAGAGCGGAGTTACTCATTTGACACAGTCGATTGTTCTCTCAAGCTGACAGTTTATTGGGTATCGAGAAAGGTCACAGTTTTTTCATTCCTACGGAGTCGTCACTTTTGTTTTTGATCTTCTAGTGCTTGTTTACTTATTTCGACCGTGGCAATTGCCCCTTATTCATCCGTCGTCTTGTCCATTTTATTCTATTAGTGTTTTGGTTCCCAGGGTCCCTTCGACCGAGTGAGCTGTAAATGCCATTTATAATTTTTTTTGCGCAACGCCCGGTTCGTTTTTCCCATTGCTTCCACTCCCAGTGTCTAACAGAAAATACACTCCCGAACAACCAACGGTAGCATTTATTTAGGTATAGGAAGAAATCGCGACTGCTTGAAGATATACTGACATTGTCCAAACACCCCCAACATTGAGTTTGGTAACGGTTCTGTGTTTTGGCTTATTCAACGGAACCTCAAAAACCAGAATTCAAGTTCAGTTCCAAAAACAACCATTAACCATGCACCGGATGCAACAAGCGCACTGTATTCAACATGTAGATAACAATACATCATCTGACGTGGAATTCATCTGGAAAATAGTTTACTGGACCTTTTGAGTTATCTGTCTCTTTCCTAAGAAAAACTAACCATCTTGATATTACGTTCAGAATCCAAGAATTAGTGTGAATCGGTTGCGGCACTCGTTTAGAGAAAGGTTGACAGGTTCTATTAGGGAAGCTTCCGAATGTCTAGTTAGCTTCGTTTCTTATTCCCCACCGATCATTAAAAAGTGACGAATAATGCCTACATGATCGTCCATCTTGATTTTCGACCTGACCGAGTATACTTGAAACACAGGCATACTATTCCTTGGTCTGTGATATAATCCTTTTTGGACAAAAAAGTGTTTTACTGGGCTCCGTTAACATGCGTTGTCCTAGAGATCGTCGTGACTTCAGTTATCTTGTATGTGAAGTCCCATTGAAGTTGGAAGCTCTCGAACGGTATGAGTAACTGCACAGCAGGACATAGGAGGCATCTCGCTTCCTCAAGGTGCTCTTCATTACCATGAAACCAGATTAACCCAACACCAAGGTTTACGGTGTTAAGGGACAATGAATCAGATAATGTTATCTGGACAGCTGCACTTCTTTTTCCGAGGTCGGATATCGGATAGAGTGTGGTTGCGGGCGCAGACGGCCCGTTTGGCTTGATCAGCAACAGTTATCCGTATCGTCGATGTGACATCTATTTTCCCAACTGGAATCGAACGTACGCTGTTGCATTAGACCAAGTTTCCGGGTTCAGTTCCCTGACTACTCCATAACCTGTGATGAAAAAGTATAACAAAGCTAACCGGTTGACTTTGCCAATCAATGCGTCTGGACCTTCGCTGATGGTATCGGCGATACCCATTTGCAATTGAGTAGTATGAGATTAGATTTGTATATAATATGACTCATCATGCAGCTTGAACGCTCAATTCACCATTGAAAACCATGGAAGCACTGTACAGCTGTTTCATCCTTGTTGGGAATCATCGGCAATGCACATCCACCGAGCCCCCACGGGGACTCGAACCCGGGGTGAACGATTGTGAATCGAACACCTTAACCACATGGCTATCCGGGCTGGCTCTCAACGGTTTGTTGAACATCTACACTACATGATATAGCACCCTTCCGTCACTGGCTTTGAACGGTAACAACCCGCTTCCCAGACACAGCGATCGCCTCCTATGATGGATGACTTCTCTGTAGGGGCCTAAGTACAACGAAGGCATTCCGTTATGAACAACCCATTTAGTCCATTGGTAGGTGCATTAACAGCCGTCAGCTCGTCGCGACCGACGTAGTTCTTGTATTGACAAATGTCTTCGTTTAATTAGGGCTCTCATCTGTATTTCTCTCATTACCATGATCAAACCCTTTATCTACCAGTTTTCGATTGTTATTAGTTTTTTTAAGAAATAGAAACCGGAAGCGGCCCACCTGGCACATAGTTATTGGTTGTTCAAACCAAAAGAGACCAAATCATCCTTCTCTCTCATCCCTGTCTACAGGAGCATAATTTAAACCGAACTGATAGGGACATCAGGTTTACCTGTTCCCAATCGATTTAATTTCTGGCAGATAATTCATTTTTATCACCTGAGATCCGTTGTTAGTTAAAATAGATATAGGGTTTTATAGCTGTTGGCACGTTATCTGAGCAGTTTGCCCTTCACTCTTCAACGGTTTGCCGGTTTACTTCGCTTGCGTTTTAACTTCTTTTTCATGCAAGTGTGCCAACTTTTTCATCGGTTTTCATTCAGCACTTGTTGTTTCCTGTTCATATTCTTCATCCGCTTGTTAGTTTTTTAGTTCTTCTGGCTCAGTCGCTTTTGATTTTCAAGCTAGCAGTTTGCTGTTTGTGCTGCTTACTGCTTGGTCTATTTCCTTGACTAATACTGTTGTCATCAATTTAAAATGTTGTGCCATTCACTGTTGGTCGTTGGTAGTCTCATGGCATACGTCACGAGTTTTCAAGCATGAGGTACAAGACTGAAATTCCATCATGCCAATGTCGTGTTTTTCAAGTATAACCTTCCGAATACACTCGTACATAAGCATGTATTAGTTGTCCGATTGTGTTTCCTCCTCAGTTTGTCGCTGCTTAAATCACGTCGTCCAATGTAGAGGGTGGGTTTGGAAGTACAAGATGGAAACTCCTCGTGGTACCACTGAGACCTCAAACCCACATGCTTCCCACCCACAAACCGATCCATGGGCACCGAACATCTGAGCCCGCTGATCAAATGGTTGATCAAGAAAAGCCTCTCTCTCTCTCTCCCTCACACCCACACACACACACACACACGCACACGCACAGGTCACTTCACTGTTAGGAGAAGTCGCAAAAATGATGTAATCACTTTATTGGAATGTCACCCACGTTGATTCGACTACGGGGCAGAGCACAGACATCCAACTCCGAATAATTTATAATTGACTTGGTTGCATAACATGTCGGTGGTATTGGTGAGATCTGATAATGTGTGCAAGCGGAGCTAATGTTGAACGTTATTGGCCCTCAAGCTCCGTTACGAGACATCTATTTAATAGAATGTATTATCGACACGAGGGGCTTAAATCTTATGCCATGGAGATTCACTTGCATTTTTCACTTCAAATAGTCCAAAGCCGTGAGCCGGAATCAAACCGCGGATCATCGACCATTCCCTTGCTTTATTCACACCCGACTGCCCGTACCGCCATATCTCAGTTGGCAGGGCATTTGCTCTCGAAGCGGAGTGTCACTGCTTCGATTCCGGCTCACGACGTTCGAATTTTCGATGCGAAAGATGCAAGTGAATTTTCCATTACATCCAGTTGAATTCAGTTTGCTCGAAAAGTTAGAATAAAGGTAGCCCTACCTTATTGACTCATCATGATTGGGGACAATGTTGTTACAACTTACGGAAGACGAACGTTAGGAGGTTTAGAAGCTATTCTATGAAACGAGGCAATGCATCACACAACAACTTCTTACTGGTGAACATGCAAACCGCCCGCATTTCTCTTTCTCTCTCTCTCTCTCTCTCGGAAGTGCGTTCACAACCTTAAAGAAGTTCAGAGCGATGGTAAATCGATTTCAAATGTCCAATGCTTGGTTTTCATGATTGATTGTGTTGATTTGAATTTTTGTCCGTTTCTTACACGACCAACACACTTGAGAATAGATAAGTGTTGTCTTTTCGAAACATTTCTTGTGTCACAACCCGAAGGCATTCTAAAGTAGCCGGTATGGGAGTGCAAGCGGTATTTGAAATTTTTCTATTACATGCTTGCGCAGGAGTGCAGTGGAAGGGGTGTTACTCCCTTAGCCACGAGGGTCCGCTGCACCATTGGGGATAACCGGCAACCGAGCCTTGAGACTTGAAGTGTCGAAGAACTGCATAAAATCCCAATAGGTCGTGCCTTTGGAAATGGGAATTTTTTGTGCGTAACAATATGCGGAGAAGGGTGGTGAAGAACGATAGAACCATTTTAACTTTTGCTTCCCATACGGTGCTCTAGTTGACTTCCATCAGCCTGCTTGCGCGATAATATCCTTTTCAGGTTTTTGCGCCTTTGTTTCCTTGTAACCACGAGATCCGTTGACCTTGAAAAGTTTCATCACCGATGTGTAAGTTACATGAAAATCACTGACCGGTTCCCTTATGCTTTCGTGTTCAGAGTCTGTTTGCCGGAGGATGTCCTCTGGGACAACGCCGTTTAACAATGGTCTCATTTCCTCTGGTTGTTCCCGATTTCCCTCGTTCAATAAAGTAGCTCCTAAACTTCAAATTGTTCGTCTTCCGTAAGCTGTAACGACATTGTCCCCAATCATGATGAGTGAATAAGATCGGGCTACCTTTATTCTACCTTTTCGAGCCGACTAAATTCAGCCAAATGTCTCGTAACGGAGCTTGAGGGCCAATAACGTTCAACATTAGCTCCGCTTGCACACATTATCAGATCTCACCAATACCACCGACATGTTATGCAACCAAGTCAATTATAAATTATTCGGAGTTGGATGTCTGTGCTCTGCCCCGTAGTCGAATCAACGTGGGTGACATTCCAATAAAGTGATTACATCATTTTTGCGACTTCTCCTAACAGTGAAGTGACCTGTGCGTGTGCGTGTGTGTGTGTGTGTGTGTGGGTGTGAGGGAGAGAGAGAGAGAGGCTTTTCTTGATCAACCATTTGATCAGCGGGCTCAGATGTTCGGTGCCCATGGATCGGTTTGTGGGTGGGAAGCATGTGGGTTTGAGGTCTCAGTGGTACCACGAGGAGTTTCCATCTTGTACTTCCAAACCCACCCTCTACATTGAACGACATGGTTAAAGCGGCAATGTACGTGAAAACTGCTCCTGGCAGGGTTTGTCGATTTTCGGAAAAACAGTCTATAAGGGCTCAGGAGACGAGAGCTGTTGTTAGTTAGATAAGTTAAGGAACATGGCTTAGAGTAGAAGTTAGTGGCGCAAAGGCGATACGGCATGTTTGTCGCATGCTGTGCCCCAAAAAATGTCATCCCGAGAAGGAAAGTGACAAAAAATAAAAGGTGTACAGTGAAAAAAGAAGGAAAGAATCGCAGCAGTTTACATTTTTGCAAACTCTTTTACCGTGTTCTGCTCCCTTTCTTTCATTTTTGTAGTTGTTGTCACGTTGGGACCACGCTTGATTTCAAGCTGGTGCCAAAATAATATAATAATAATAATCAGTCACTCAGGATGTCATGTCTCTCTTGGGTTAATCAAAAGCGATCCTGTTCTGCCGTTGTCTGGTTGCACGGCATAATTTGTGCGGTCGTAATGTTCGCACATTTGAACTTCGGTCACAGACATGAAAGCTCGATTACCCCAAAATTGTTTGCACTGTGATGTGCGAGAACTGGCAGCGAAATTGATTAGGAACTATTCAACTCAGTCACCGCAACTTCTCAGAGGCTGACGAAGGAAATAATGTCCCAAATCATGACCCTGTTTCAACCACTTGGAAATGATATGGACCATCGTTTGTACAATTTTTCTCCGTGGAGTAGGAATGAGGGGAAATGTGAACAAGCAACAAATGATTTTGAGAATAATGAAAATGGAGTACTTTTGTTCGTGTTGTTTTTGGAGCAAATCTGTTTTCGTACTTAGTTTTCGTTCTCGTTGTACTTAGTAACTTGGTTTTTTATCGTCTCGTTTTTTCCTCAACCTAATGTTTAAATTATTTTTTTTTGTAAACCAATAACGTGATTTATTTAGGAGGAAATAATTTTCATGCTCTTAGGGTCTGCGATATAGCTGGGAAGTGGGTTTATATCTGTAATGTAAAAACGAGCTTGTTGGTTCCGTGCTTCACAGATCGTAAGAAAGAGGAATTGCCGACAGGAACGGGGTGTTTCACAGTTCTTAGAATGATGTACTTGAAACCAACGGTGCTACAGGTTAGGTCAGCCACTTTATGTGAATGGCTTTTTACCTACACACGAGACGTGTTCGAACCCGAACCGTGAACAATTTTTAATCACAGAATCGATGGCAGTAACAATGGAAGAGACTAAGTACGTTGAAGAAATCCGAAAGCATCTTGTGGGTGATATGCAGTTAGCTAAAATATTGCCATTTGACAAACAAATTGATGTTTAAGCGGACCGTGCATGGTTGCGCAGGTGACAAATGTGGCTTACACTTAATGTCTTAATTATTCTTCACTGAAATTGCTGTCAGCATGTTCCATCGTGAACAAACCGCTCTGGTGCGTCGGTCACTGGATCTGATTTGTTCCACCTCAACATTCCCTCTAGCACAATTACTTGTGATGAATGGAGGATACCGGGATCGGCACCGGCTATAATGACTTACCAGACCCCATGAGGGTTACGTTGAAACTGAACTTGGATATTATATTTTTCGGCAAAGTGTTTATGGATTAGCTGCAAAAAATACAGACAGTCGTATTATGGGACTCACGTCACATCTTCATTCTACTTTGTACTTCCGTGCGCCAAGATGTCGGACGGATGTTTGTCTTGTAACTGTACATTCCATCCACTTCCGTTTGCCTTCGGTGTTGATTTTTTGTCACTCCCTTGAAGGCTTGTCATTCTCGTCGCGTGTGAGTTGTATGTTTGCACGGTTAGATCCAGTCCACGTTAGTTCCCCCAAATGCACCAGTTCCGATGTGAGTTCGGAAAAAAATCACGACCAGACACTCAGTTCTTCATACGTAGTGATCGCCACATTCTCGTGGTTAAAGACTTACTGAGTTTAATCGGGGTAGCTTCATAATTTTATCATGAAGATGTTCACTAAGCAGCCTTCCAATTGTAGGTTTCACATTTTAATTTTCCCTTTTCCTGCACAGTTCAGACAGTAGTTGAATTCAGTTGGGATAAAAACAGCACAAACTAAGCGGGCTGGTTCTGGTTGCTAAGCCTCACCAAATCGGTATCACTTCTTGAGATCTTGATCTAATACTCATCGCCAGACTGTGTTTCCTAACCTCCATGCTTCCTGCTTGGGTTTCCTTCCAAAAAAGGGGAGAACAAACCCATCGACCGTATTAGTCTTTCGTTTAAGGTAGACTGGTTTCGTGAAGAATATTCTTATATGTGGTATGGACATCCGTGCTCATTGTGCCATTTAGCGAATTACACCGCATGTATCCCTGAGTCTCCCAGTCGGTAAGCCGTCGAATGCCTTGATTAATTAGCTTATCCATACTGTCCAGCTTAACGGGTCATTCGAAGTGGGTTAGCATTCTATTTGGTGACTGTCATAAGAGTCAGCTGACGTTTTTTGGGATGGTTTGAATTCAGGCGTTCATCCAGTAGCTCGTCAAACTGATCACTTCCTTGAATGGGTGCATCTAACTCTCGTTTTTGCGAGGATGCTCACCATGAGGGGACAACTAGTAGATTGTAGGTAAGTGCTGAAATGAAACGGACAACCTTGGAAAAGTTCATGCTTGTACCCAATATCTTTACTGGGTATTTATTTTGTTCACATTAGGTGGGACGGATCTACAAGGCACTCACCGCGATCTGACCCTTGTGTTCACGCCTTCACATAGTCTATTTTTGGATATTATTTGAATGCGCTTGGGCGTAACCACCTTAAAATATGTGTTAGGGTTTCAAGTGATACGATATTGTTTTCAACAATCAGTTGACCACTGTGTGCGCGATCTGTATGCTGACGCTTCTTGCGTTCCTTTAATTGACCAGGGATGATGCAAACATTTTCTCCGGGTCAACAGCAGCAAAGTATGGCTCAACTGCAAGCACAACAGCAACATCAGGCTCAGCAACAGCAACAAGCCCAACAGCAACAATCCCAAGTTTGCAATCAACGCGCTTGGACCAATGCAACCGCTGAACAAATCCAGGCGGCACAAAATCAACAGCAACTAGCTGCAGTGGCGGCCGCATTCAATCCCGGGGCGGTCGTACATCCACAATCCCAACCCACACAACAACAATACTTGCAACAACAAGCCTCTCCACAGCAGATGGTGCGATCTACAGCCAGTGACTTCTCTGCCTATGCCTATGCACAACAGCAACAACAGCCATAACTCCCGTTGATCCGTAGATTCAGCTTTGGATGCCCTGTAAAAAGAACGTTCCAAGCACACGTTCCTGACCTTCGCGAGAACATTCGCATATACACATACCTATCCAATTGTCGTTCCCCATTTATTCTCTTGTTCTACACCGGATGTTTTCCTCGTTCTAGAGATAGACCGTAATCGGCATCCTAATCGTGTATCGCTCCCATCATTGTCATTCTTCAAAATCGACACCGCTACCAAACACCATGCACAATACAATATTTCTTCAGCGAATCGCTCCCGTTTAATCTCATGAAAGCACTCAATAACCGATTTCGAGCCCTGCACACTCGTCCGAAACCCTCGTACTTGAAACCATCAATCACATCCCTCAGTGAGTTCGGATTTGATCTGTGTCGCTACGCACGTGTAGAAATTACCTTGCCATTCCTTTTGTATCCAAACGCCTTCTACACATCTGTTCCATACCCTCCTCACGGCTTTATGTGACCAGTACCATTCTGTTTGCTCCTTTTTTCCAATACTCGACCCAAACGGCAGCTTTGTCCGGTTCATTTTTCACTGCGCCGCACTAGTCGGTCAACTGACACCTTATCGACGTTTCTTCTGGAGTTCCCAACCGTATTTCTCTTCGTTCCACACATATAACCGAGCCGTTAGTACTCGTTCTTGATCTGTTCATCTGATACGACTGAAGTCAGTTCATCATTGCGTTCTCGGTGCCTTTTTGCATTTCCTGTTCACTTCGGACTGCACCGTCTTACAGCGACCAGCCCACGGCTAACCACTCTACGAGGACGATGATAATGTCGCTCATATTCATGCACTTCATTTTTTTACCATTCTGTCTACTTCCTACTGCAGTCAGTGTGTTCTCTCCGCCTCATTTTGTTATTCATCAGCGTGCAACTCACGAGTCACATAAGGCCTTGTACAGTCCGACCGGTCTGTTCCCTGATTGGTGATTGGTTTTGTGACAGTATTTTCCGCGGCATTTATCTGCTTTTGCGCACTTGTCCACTCTGTTCTTCATCGCTTCTTCGTACGCCCCTTACTTGATGATGTATATCACCGAGTGCCGACCCTTCTTCACGTGCGATTTACAGCTCGGTCACAGTGCGGCTAGCTCTTGAATTCGACTATCCCTCAATGACTGCATTTGCTTGCATACAAGTAGATAGGTGTCAACCCCCGATTGCTCATGGTCTCGACTGAACACTGGTCGCATCCGAACTCGACCAGCTGGCGTGCAATTTTGGATGGCTAGAAGCACGTTGAATTCACCGACATGCATACCGGTGTCCTTGTCGGAATTGGTATCTCCGCTACAGTAGCCCAATTACCGCTCAGGATTATCGACCGTCTCCCCGAACTCTGATATATGTTCGTATGAGTTTTGTAAATTCCGGCATTCCAGTTTTGATGGCCTCAACCGTATTGGTCAGTTCCAATCCGATACTGACGAGTCCGGTAGTCGTAATCGAGCTATAACACCTCAGTTTAGTCGTATCTGTTTTACTTCGTTGGAGTTACTGACTCATCCGTTCATTTCCCATTTACCGCATTTTGGTTGTCAAATATCATTTTGTATCATTCATCCCGATTCTCTTTTACGAGCAGTGAGTTTTTTGTGTACGTAGTATCATTTGAAACAGTACAAAAGTGGAGCGCAGTAAACAAAAGTTATGATGGTCATACTCATTGTACACTCGACCAGCAACACGTGAAACATTATTTATCTCGGTTTGTAGCACGGGATGCTCTCCTGCCTTTACTTCTATCTTTTCAGAACTGATTGACAACGATGGTCCATTCGCCTATCAGTTCCATCTTTTTTGGGGGAGGGGGCAGGCAGGATTTGTTACCATCCGCTTTCTTTCGAGAGCCTTTTGTCTGTCTTTGGTTAGTGGCCAAGATTATCTGCTTTCATACTTCGACGCATATTACTACTGTTATTATTACTTCTGTCGTCATTATCATTACTAAAATTACTGTTATTGCAGTTATGACTACCACTAATACATCTTGTTACAATCCTAATAGCAATATCGCTTTTACCATGAGCACCTGGTGCGGTGTTTTGGCACTGGCACGTGGGCTTGTATCATGCCTGTCACCGCACCTGATCACAGGTTCTCTAACACTTGTTCTTTCTCGATTCCTGTTTATTCATCTTCCCTTATCCCTCATGCCTTTCCGCTTTGTGCGCGGTCCCTCCTTTTTCGATTCTGTTGAACTTGTGCGTTTGCGAATGCGTCCGTTTGTGTGTCAGTACACACGCCATCGGCGCATCCGATCAGGTTTTGGTTATCCGATGTATTTTACTCTCGTCCCATGCCAATTTTTTGTGTATTTTTGTGTCCAAACTCCCAAGGCGGTGTTCAAACCCATTTCTGTCTGTTTTGAGCACCATTGATGGATGGGCTTTCTTTGAGCACCGTCCTCACAGTAAGGTTTTCTGAAAAGTATTACTGTTCACTCTTTTAACCGTGACTAAAGTGCTACGAACTCACTGAGACATTTAATTCCAACTCAAGTCAATAGGCCGAAGATCTTCGGGTTCGGTTTTGTCATCCGCTGAGCTGGCTCCTACGTGTTGGTTATTGTTTGTGGGTTAGTAGTACGCAACCGAAGCGAAGTGCACCCATACAGCTTGACAAAGAATTCAATCGGATGTTTAAATGGTCTGTTTTTGACTGTACTATTTCCCCGGGCTGCGACCGTTCGCCGGGAATGTGTTCTAGTTGGGCAGCGTGTGGAGTCTGCGTCTGACGTTAGATAGGGCTAGACATTCGCGGTGAACCTTGGATGATGTAGATAGCCCAACGAAGGATTCAAAAACCGACGTAGTTTGGTAGTGAAACAACTGAGTCAATTTTGAGAGTCCATTGTAACGAAGCACTTATGCGTTGTTGGTCGTAGAACCTCAGCTTGATTTTCAGCATCACAAATCAGTCGTCGGTGATCCTAGGCAGCTGATTGACTCTAATTCTTTCTTACGCCGTTCTGCTCCAACGCTGCTAACATTGAGTGAGACAGTGCAAGTGGGTTCACCTGATTAAGTTTTGGGGCATTCGATCTGCTTAAAATGGAGTTGGTTGTATATCCTCCAGTCCGTTCACTGTAGCTACCGACTGAGACGTTTTCACGGACACGATTGAAAGAGAGGGGCAGGTTAACTTCATGCGCGATTTGACGGAAGGTGTCTGGTCTTTTAAATGCATTCCACTCAAATCCCATACACGAAGGATCAATCAGTGCTACGTGAGTCGGAGGCTATTTGCCCACTGGCATCGGGTTGGCTATGGTTTCGCTGAGTCCTAATGCAGATCACCAGCTTCCGACACTACTGAAATCAACAAGAGGTTTCATGAGGACATAGTAGTCAGTGACTGAAGTGGACGGTGAACGCAATGTTATGTTGTTTGCTTTACGTGAATAATATACATGAGGCTACTAGATTAGCATATGGTCCAGCTAAAGTTTCTTGACCCAATTCACAGGTAGACGATGAAACCGTCGATTCAACACGTAACCTTATACTCGCATATGTTTGCATGGCTACATCAAGGAATAGCTGCTCACGCTGTCACGCTTTACATTCCACTTTAATGTGGTATTTTTATTCGTTCGACTTGATTCCAAAAAGGACTGAAGTTTCTGAATCATTACACCCTTGGTTCCACATTCTGTGAACAGGGTACTCTTTGTCACCGTTCATGGTCGGTGTGCTCCTTTCCAATGTTTCATACCTGTAAAGCATTGATAACCCGTCACCAACTTTTGTCATCGAATGAATGTGGTCGGAATCTCGTATCGCACGTTTTATTGCAAATGGACCCTGAAAAATAGAGAGAACAAGCTAGTTCAGTTCATTAAACGAATAACCTCGCATTCCTTGACGTGGTGTGATGGCTTGCGCGCCTCTATGACCCAAAGAACTATACAGGATGGATTCTTTAAGCCGGAAATGCAATCATACTTGACAGGTCAATGGGTAGAGGTCAGACAAAGTCCAGTCTCCTGGTCCTCCAGGTTGGGGTTGATTTGAGATGGCAACTCAATCGGCAAAATCAGTGGAAGAATAATTGATCCAAGCAAATGGGCTTCCACTAAGCCATCCCGCTGCCTTGCGGATAGGTTCTTGTTAGAACTAAAGGCTTTGATTGAGAACCCTCATCGTTTTTTTGATTTGTGGCTGGTCACCCTAGCAGTACCCGTCCAACATCTCCCATGATTTCCACGAATAGGAAGAATTCCATACTGCATCAGGCGTCGTGCAGGCTAATCAGGACCGCGCTGCCCATTGCATCGAGCGGTGTGGGTAGTGGTAAGTGGGCTACTGCTCAGAGTTTCCTCTCATTCGCTTAGCTCGTCTTCTGTCCCCAACCTCCCCTCTTTGCCCCATCTATCCACCCATAATGCTCCCACTGATAACACGGTCGATACTCGCAACGGTTCATTGTCAAATATTGTCAGGAATAATCCTCTGTCTGGTAACTCACATTTTCTCAAGCCTCGTCAGCCTCTGAATCTCGGCTCCTTCAATGTGCGTACACTCATACAGGCCGGTCAGCAGGCGCGCCTAGCCCTCACAGTGAACTCTGAGGATTGATGTCTGCTGCTTAAGTGAAACGCGTACACAGGTATCTCATCAAGGTATTTTCTGCGCACTTCAGGAGACGAAATAGCTCGAGCTGCGGGTCAGCGTGGTGTAGGAATAGTTTTGACTGACAGGGCTGAGACTGTCCTTTTAGACTGGATTGCTGTTAACAGTCGGTTATGTGGTGAGACTCCGGGGGTTAGTTGGCGTTCGGAAGGATAGTTGTGTTAGGCGCAATTTGTTCGTGATCCCGGCGAACGCTCCAACGGACTGCAGCTCAGACGCGCAGAAAGTTGAGTTTTACGATGAACTCGCCACCCTCGTTCGCAAGAGCGAAGGTTCTGACATTGTAGTGGTAGCTGGTGACAGTGCACAAGTTGACAAACTTAGTGTGTCAGAATTCTGTTTAGGTGGGCGTTTATCCCTTGAGCGTACAGATAACGGGGATAGACATCTCCAGTTTTGTGCGGACAATCGATTGTTCTTGTCTAGCACCAAGTTCCGACACAGCTCGCGTCGCACAGCGACGTGGCGCTCTAACTTTACAGGTACTTTGAGTCAAATTGATCATGTCGCAGTTAGCTACCGGTGGCACAGTTCTGTTCAGAACTGCAGATCTTACCGGTCCACGTACATAAAGTTGTACCGTGCATTTGTTTTAATGCGATTATCTCTCCAGCTCCATGGTCATGGTCGCAAACTTCAAACCCGATTAGATGTGCAACGTGTGTGTGATCCAGAAGTCGCACCCGTTATGAGCAGAAAGTAACACATGAGCCAAGATCTACGACGAAAAGTAACGTAGATGAGCATTGGGCTCATATCAAACAGGCGATGCACGTTGCAGCAGGTTTTTCCTGTGGTCCTAAATCCGTTGTCTATCAAAGACACTGGGTCTCGCAAGAGTCGCTGAGTATAATGGAGCAAAAGCGTCAGCTGTCGAATAAGACGCGTTGAAAGCTACAAAGGCAATTTGCGAAAAGCCTCAAGAATGATCGTGAGAATTGGTGGGTCAAGGTAACCGAAGAAATGGAAATATCAGCTGCTTCAGGTAACAGTCAGAGAATGTCCAAACTTATTCGTGACCCCGGTGGACGGCGCACCCGGGTCAACAAAATGATTTGCGATAGAAATGGAGAACCCATCCATAGCAAACAGCAAAAGCTTGACCGTTGGGCCGAATACCTCGACGAACAGTTTAGCTGGCCGCACGCCAGTGTAGTTACTCCAGTATCAACAACTGCTACTCTTTGGGTGGTATCACTTGAGCCCCCATCGGAAGTAGAAGTAGAGTCATGCATTCGATTACTAAGGCGGGGGAGAGTGGCAGTTCCCGAAGATCTTCCCCCAATTCTTTCGAAACTGGGTAGAGATGCTTTGGTTAAATCACTTACCGTTCTGCTCCATGACATTTGGAACGTGGAGCGTATTCCGTTTATATGGGGTGAGTCGTTGATTGTTCCCATCTTCAAGAAGGGAATACGCAATGACTGTCGTAATCATCGTTGGATTAGCTTAATTCCGATAGTCACCAAAGTATTAGCCTTGATTCTACTGCACCGGCTGGCGAGAAGAATGCCCGCGAACAGCAAGCTGGATTCCGCCCAGGTCGAGGATGCATCGACCAGATTTTTACTCTTCCCGACTACTTGAAACGCGTCACACGCATCGCCGACCGACAATAATGGTTTTCTTAGACCTGAAAAGCGCCTTTGATTCAGTTAATCGAGCAGCGCTTTTCAGTACTCTTCATCGAACAGATATGCCCCCAGAAGTTCGTGAACCTACTGAGATCATTGCATTCTCATACTTCTGTCCGCGCTAGAGTTAACGGTGAACTATCTGGTCGGTTCGAAACGACCAGTGGTGTTCGACAGGGATGTCCTATGTCTCCCTTCCTGTTCAACTTCGTCATGGACGAGGTAATGGAGAGTGCGTTACAAAATCTTCAGGATGTAGGCGTCGAACTAGGAAATAGTGGAAAGCTATGTGACCTAGATTTCGCGGACGACGTTGTCTGCTTGTTCGAATCCACGGAACATGCTCAGCGTGCACTAGATAATCTCGCAAGAGCTGTAGCTCCATTCGGCATGCGCTGTGCATCTTCAAAGTGTAAGGTGATGCTACAAGACTGGACGTCAACGATTTCGAGCTTGATACTCGATGGGAAGGTGTTGTCAGTTGTTGACCACTCCACTTACCTCGGAAGCAGCGTTACGACGGATGGGAACACAGCAGTGGAGGTGAGTACGCGGATATCCAAGGCTCGAGCGGCGTACGCTGGACTGAAGCACTTGTGGCGTCCATCTGATATTTCACTGAAGTTGAAAGGTCGTGTATACTGTGCCAGGATGCGTTCAGTTTTGTTGTATGGTTGCGAGACTTGGAGTCTGCGTGCAGAATATATTCGTCGTCTTGAGGTTTTGACCATCGATGCTTGCGTAGTATCGCTAAGATTGGATGGAATGAGAGAGTAAGTAGTGATGAGGTCAGAAAGCGAGTATTGGGTACTAATTCGGAGAACGTTCTGTCACAGTGTATCCAACTTAGTAGACTTCGTTGGTTGGGGCATGTGGTACGTATATCAGACACACGCCTACCGTACCGTGTCCTATTCTCCGTTCCTCCTAGGAAGCGGGAGAAACCACGTGGAGATCAACAGATCATGTGGCAGCGAGGAATGAGAAAATGTACAGCAGACTTAGGAAAAGTAGATGCTTCACGTCTTCGTGGTTGGGGTCCGAAAGATCTGTGAACCAGTTTGACTGGAGACACTGAAGGATATGGTAGCGAACAGCGGATAGTGGCGATCGTGTTATCACTTTCTATCGAATCAGTACAACTGGTCGATGTTTGTTTGTACAGTTAGACTGTGTGTTCCGTGTGTTGGCTTCTAGTACATTCTTTCCTTTTCCAGCTTGTATAGGTCCAGTCCCTGTCTATCTTGTATATTTATACTTTCTAATTTTATGTGCAACATGGTGAGAAAGGCAGTGGTCAGTGGGGCTTGCTCTACTATTTAACGCTGTACGATGATAATGACTATGTTTTGGTTGCTACCCCGCAGCATCGTCCAGTCAGAGGCAGAATGCATAGAAGTATTAAGTGAAAAGAAGCAGAAAACAAAGTAACAGACGGAAATCACAAAGAAAAAGAAAGAACCCTAGTGCAACTACGCTACTGGCCGCGATACCTAATCATGTCACCTACTGTCTCCAACCCTGTGGCGGGCGGGTCTCGTGGACCCCAACCTGGAAGTCTCACAAGTCCTGTTTGTTCAAGTCCACTGACCAAGGTTTTCATACCTTTTTGCAATGCCATCGATTGACCACCACAACCTGCCTCGGGGAACAGTGTATGCTGAGGAAGTCTGTCGATGGGCATGCGTAACACGTCCGAGCCATCTTACCCTGTTTGGGTCCAGTACCTGTTCTAGTGACTGACATCTAGCTCTCGAAACCCTACGCCTAACCCCAGCAATACTAATACGGTGTTCCTACCATATTTGATCAGTGCTACGTGGAAAACGATGCTCAAACACCGTCAGATTGCCTTTGACGGTTATGTTTCTGAGCCGTGTAAAAGAACGGATCTAACCGCCATTGCTTGCACTTACACCTTAGCAGACAGTTGGATGTTACGCCGACGCCACAGATGACTGAGGTTGAAAAGTGCCAGTAGCACCTTTATACGCGACGACACTCCATCTGATGTCCGTCCACTTGCAAGATGTACCCGCCCGGGTAACAGAACGTTTTCACTGTAGCTGGCGCTTCTCCTGCCAGGACGAGTTTTGGTGTAGAGACAACCCAGTCCGGTAGAAGTGTTATACACTTTGAAGGCGAAAAATGCCTCCGAAACATCGCTACGCAGTTGTTCAGGTCATTCGGGAAAATTTTGTTACGTACCTTGATCTTCATTCACCAGAATAATGTCGTCCACGTATTCCAAGCTAGACAGCTTACTACCGCTATTCTCACACGAGGATAAGGCTATCCCAGGAGAACTAATGTATAGCGCTAACTGGACCGGCAGACATGTTCCGATATGCTTGATCTCATCGGGCTTTTGTGTCTATCGCTGGATCATTTTCTCGAGGCAGGTCAATGTGAGATGCCAGTCAGTTGCTGAGGGACGCGAAGTTCTGTGCAAGGACTAGTTAGGCGCCCATTGTCGCTAAGAAAGTGCGACACACTTGCCAAATTAATGATTTATCGGTAGTTCTGTCAGCACCCTGCCGGAGTCCAAACGAAAACATCGACCAGAGCCCGAAATAAACGTTCGCCTGATTCATCAAGTGAAAACCCTGAAGGATACATATGGGAGACACGACTTTTTAACCCTCAAAACCTAAGCAAATTAACATTAATGATCTCATTGATTTACCCTCTCTTCAAGGAGTGTACGATGAGTACGATTCTTAGTATAGACCTTGTATTGCACTTTTGCAGCTAACTGACGACCTAAACATTTTCCATAGACCTCCACCCAGTACGTCGAAACCTGTACAACAGTAACATCTCACACTGGCAATAAGACTATTCTTCCAGAAACTGATCTCAGATGTGTTTTTCTATAGTTACCACGACTCTTCGGTTCCCCAGTCATGACACTTGTCCCACGCAGATGAACAGTGAGAACGCATAAGTTCAAAGATATTTCGAAAATTGTCTGCGTGTTGGCTTCAACCGGAAATTTTATTGGTCCGACAAACATTCACATAACGAAATGCTGGCATTTTTCCCACCATAATGTGAGATGGGTTGATCAAGAAATAAGCTTGTTCGTTGAACGGGCAAACAGTTCAAGATGAAAGCAACGAAATTCGGATGTACGAACTGTCGGGAATATCCAAAATGATTTTTGGAAATGGCACAATGACTTCAGTTTTCCGTTGGCACTGGGATTTGTTTGGCTCGAAACTCGCAATAGAAACAACACAATGTGGTATCTTCGCAATAAGCCGATTGACAAGGTACCGGGCATCGGATGAGCTTTGTTTTTCCGATGTTTTGTCGTGTAGTTCAAGGCATGTGGATGAAAAAGTAGACAGAAAATAACTTCTAAATTCAATCTTTGAAACTGATCTAGCGACATTCAATTTGTAATACTCTTGAATGAGATCAAGGTTTGTGATAAAACAGTGACCAGTTTCCTGAAAGACATCCATAAGTCAGTGAATACGAGCCCATTCACCGTACTGATCATAAGGCAGGTAATTAACTGTTAGTCACGTCTCACGCCCTAACCGGTTGTGACTGATTGATCGTTGTATATTCAACGACACATTCGTTGATATGATCCATATGGGAAAGCATCGGCTACCCGAGTGGTACAGGTACTGTGGGCTGTGAACTGGAACACATGAAACGTGCTTCGGAAAAAAGATTATTCAGATTTGTTCACTGGCCGAAGCCCGGGAGATAATGATCACCGGGCGAAAGTGAACTTAGCCCAGAAGAAAGAAGTGTTAGTCGCTATCATTTTACAGTTAGTAGAATATAGCTCGTCCGAAGCCGCTGCGAAATTCCTCCTTGATGTGAATATTCCGGTGGTGTTGAAGACTAAGCAGCTCATTATTCATCAGTCGATGGCTGGACTGATCCAGCAGCCACAGCCACTTGTTCCATATCAGTGAGCGTGATGTTGTACTGCGCAGTATAGTGCACAGACGGCAGGGTGTCTGTCTGAGAAATAGCTGAACATGTCACGGTTTCTGCTCGCAAGAACATCCAGGCTGCAAACAGCATAACCCTGTTAAGCTTGGTTGATGGTAAGCGGATCGATCCGGTAAAAATTTTCAAACTACTCCTAACAATACGTAGGATTCATAAAAAAGAATTCGGCAAACAACCTTTTCCCGCCCACTGGAACCAAAACAGTACTCAATTCGAGGCCTGAGCGGTGTCATCAACGTCACCTCGTGCAATTGTTGTCGTAACACACGAGTCTTATGCTCCTGCTTTGTATAGAATCTCCTTAATCCAAATTATGTTTTCACGCTTTCCTTTCACGTTATCATTCGTCTCAAGCACAACGATTCGCACCCTTTCCGTGAAAGACGAGTACCCAGTTTTTTCCAAGAAACCGGATTTTGAAGTTCGTGCAAAGATATAGCCGGTCAGTTATATATGATAGTTCTAACTGATATCATACGCACACCAAATCACTACTTGGTATAGCTGCATGGCTGTTCGTTGGTTAGCCAGTACCAAATATACTTACCAGTTCCAGGTTGTCGACTCCACTGAGATCCGAACCTGTACATGTGAGCCAACCACGATTTATCACCGCGGGCTTTCTACCAGTTGAACTGACTTGCCACACAGGATATCGCGTATTATTCTCGCATGGATTGCACAGCTAATCAACCCATATTACATTACCACTAATGTATCAATGCCGTAATTAAGGTATCAGATAGTAATATCTTCGTGTGAAGAGCTTCTCTCATGACCGGAGGGATGTAGTTTATGACACGAACTGAGTGGGTAGATTCTCACTGATTTACCCTCTCATCAAAATAACAATACGTTCCGCGGGAATGGTACGAGCGGGTTGAAGGCTCGGTTTTCGATCTTATCCGAGTTATTAAATGCCAGTCCAGAACTAACCATAGTCTTCCTATGTTGTTTGGCTCGTACAGTCATGTGCTCACACACGCGCGCATGATCCACACCCTAAGCAAACATGGACGCACGCCTGCAATCGTGCACGTACGCACACAGTTGACATCTGTCGTGCTTCATCCCGGACAGCACCGACCAATCAGATCGCACCACGTGTTGCACGACCTTGTACGACTTGATCCGATTGTACCGTTGTCTTACACTTCCGGTTACATGCGTCGCTGACTCACGCACTTGCGTTCGCACCTACTTGCCCGTACCGGCGCTTGCCGTACGTTGCTACGGGAATATACGTTTATCCATACACGCGCGCCTTTCTTCTTTTACCGAATTGTGAACACAACATCCTGTAATTAAACAACATTGCTTATAGTCCACATCCAACATTCGGTCTTCTTTATAGCACCTTTGAAAAAAGACCTCATTTCTGCTGTTTAGCAATCCTGGTTGGCATGGTATTTCAATGCGAAATTCGACCCTTAAAATATCCCTTTTTGCTACGAGTTAAAGCCGGGGAATTTCATGACCTGGACTGATTGCCACTAGCGACCTCAAAATGTGATGAAGGAAAGGTCGCAACCCGTTTTGATTTGTCAAAATGAGCCGTTGTCTGGGCACCATCACGTGACATCCGATATAGGCAGTGATCAGCGGTAAATTATGCTCCACTGGTTCAAATAAGAATACTTCTGTGATGCCGAATCAAAGTAACTGTGTAGGCAGTTGAGTGAATAAAGTTCATCTTCAGCGTATGGTTGGTCCAATAAATTTATGCTCTGATCGGCCGCCGTTGAGGTCACATGTTCGGAAACCTCCCCAAATTTGTTTAACGACGTTTGTCTTGTTGATCTGCCTTAGTTGTTTTATTATGATATTCTTTTTAGTTTCTAAGTGTCGAACTTATCGACCAACAGATGACTAACAAATTGTGACCTGGTTTCGGGATGGGTGAAGCTCGTGAATTACGTCGTTACTAGCGAATATGTTAGCTAAGGCATGGTGGGTGACCAGCATTCCAGCTGGTTATCCGCAGAGACCGTTCTGGAAAATCTGTTGAGTAGTGATACCATCTGAGAGCTGCACATCTGCCCGGATACGTCAGATACAGGATTGATTTGCACCCGAATCGGACAGTGTTTTTTAGTTTGAACAGTAATGGAACCAAAAGCGACGACACTCAATATCAGAGTTGTTTAATACTCCTCGGCGGTGGGTAACGATGATTTATTTCATCTGCTTACACACCAATTCCTTCTTAACCCCGTAGCCCCAGACATTTGCTAACCTCAAAGTAGCTACTTCTGAAAGTTGCACTCCATTTACGACCAGCTGACGAACGCAGTTTATTCGAATATCCATGAGACTTACCGGCACGGATTTTTTCAGTTGTCCTGGCCTGCCCAGACAAGCTTGGCATAATATGAGGTCCGCGCAGTCATGTGTCTTTGAGGGGGGTGTGGGGCAAAATAAATATGCGTAGATTGACAGTTTTATTGCCAATTGTCACCTGTGTCATTGTTTTATGAAAAAGTTCATAAAGTATCATGTTTTTGAAATCCAGGACTTCCGTAATGATGCAGTTTACTCTCTGAACCGGTTCAAATGGGTTGTATAAAAATCTTTTTATCTGGTACTGAGACGACCGGCAGGGGTCGCTGAATCACAGGTTACATAATAAAAGAACAATTAGAAAATGTAAAACAAGCTGTTATTTTGCCACGGGAATACTGTGGGAAATTGGCTGAGAAATGTCCCGGTGAGCAGGTAACAGGATTCAACGTCGTTCGTTTGTTTAGCATGCAGTTGTTTAACCGGACGCTTGCTGCCAAGCTCGGTGGGCATTTGATCAGTACACCTGCATGCTACACGCACGCTCTCGCAATATACACTAATCACTTTCTTTCTATCGATCGTGTTCTCCTCTGCGTGGGTTGTGGGAAACATTGCTCTGGTTATTATGATGGCGTAGTGTGGAGCAGCACAGTGACAGGCAGGTAGTTCGCGCATGGTAGAAAGAGCTAACAAAAGTGTGTAATCAGAAAACAGCGTGGTAAGGCTTGACCGACCGTACAAGCTTGTAAGAATTTCCAGAGGCCAACACCGTTCAAGAATTTAACTACCTCTGGCGAATGCTTATATTGAGAAGAATATGCATGCATTTACCTAAGAGGGAAACTGTTTACTGACTATCACAAATGAGAATGAAAATTTCATGTTAGCTTGAAAACGCACAGTGAAATCAAATGGATCCTGATGGTGAATTTGTGGATCCGCGCTATATATGTCTGTGTAGCACCTCCTATTTATCACACCGGTCGCCAGATCACTGTCCCGCTTGAGTCTGGAAGTTCCCTTTTTGGAGCCGACCTGACTCAAACTGGATGCGGTTACTTAGATGTTCGGGTGGTTTGAGGATGTGATGCTGTCAGGACAAAGATATTGATGTTATCACGCGTATCTTCCGGTTAATTGGGCTCGCCAGACGGAGAAGACTGAGTACATAAGAGGCTTACGCGGGGTGGGTATCTATCGATAAAAGTACGTTTTCACTTGCTGCTTGACTCCACTGCATGGATCAGATCAAGATACTTAATAAAATTCATCAATGCGAATAAAAGATGTGTTGATAAAAGTAATTATATAATTTGAACGACGATAATTTATTCACCCCTCGTTGTAGTGCTATGTTAGTGACTATGACAGTCAAGCAACCAAAGGGAATAGATAACGGTGAAACTGAAATCCCTTGGGCGAAAACTATGAATGATAAGGAATGAATTAGTATAGTGATTCAGTGTGCATTTCACGGGATACGGTGCGGTACAGCTTTGCGGCCACGTACTGAGAACCCTCAGTCAACCTAAATCACAGTGAACAGGTACAAAAAAAAACCTGCTGCGATTGGTTAACCAATTATTTCCTTTGTTGTAACACAATTATAAGAATGAATTTCAGTGGCGATGAAGCAGACACTTCCCAGGACACTGCCCAGCACATTTTCGTGACCGCATGCACTAAAGAGCTCCAGCCAATCAGAACCATTGTGAACGGGTATGACAAAAGTCCACTGTGATGGGTCAACTTGTGATTTACCAATTATTTCCTTCCATGTAACAATAATACAAATCAATTCCGCGATAGAATTAACGTACAGCTTCGCAGTCATGGCTTACTTGCTTCGTTTTGCGCAGTTGCGGGTTGGAGCGATTCTGATACGCTCTCAGTTCAAGTATTACGAATAGCACAATTGTCTTCGCGTCATGGAGCTGCACAGTGCTGAACAGCTAAATCTACATGCCAGTACATTTGTAGCTGAGTGTTGTATCGAACGATTCGAACTCTGGTGCTGAATGCGCAAGAACGGGAAGGAAGAGAGTTAGTCAGCGTTCTTCTTGACGACTGGCTTCCGTTAATTATATCCGCTGATGAAAAATCTCGCCTATTCGAGAGCACTTACTTCAGTTTCTTTCGAAGAGGTGCAGGTTCTGCTCCTCGGCCATAGTGTTCTGGTTAATTCACAAGCTACTGAGTGGGTCCTTGGTCTCAGCTTCAAGTTTCGGGAATTCATCTCTATGCTACGAGCGCAGGCTGAAAAGTGCAGTTTTGTGGATCAGTTGATTCCTGTTGTGAATCATTCGCAAACCATGGAAAAAGTTGTTGCTGAAGCCAGCCCCAACATTCTGTAAGGAGCGGTATATCCGTGAACAATCTGGCTGACTTCAACAGACAATTCATCGATCCTGGATTTGAAGTCCCTGCGTATCTTAAATCAATCGGTCATCTTTCAGGCAACACCGAAGACTACAGTAGATTATCTTATCCTACTGAGGTTGTCTGCAAGAGCGGCACGGGGGCTGAATCCGCGAGGTTGGAAGGTAATCCGGTATTGCTAAAGCGAAGAGTATTGTCATGCGACTAGCGAGAGGGTGTCTTGAGGGCGCATTACAAGATGGAACAGTGCGGTGTCCCTACATAGGTGACCTTATTCACTTGGGAGAATCTGATTCTACTGTACGGGACAGGCACGGAACATAATTTCAGCCACACACATTGAAAAGCCATAAACAATCTGAATCAACAATAAAATTTACAAAAAGCCCGCTATAGTTGGTTAACCTGTGATCTACCAGCTACTTCCATTGATACAGCACACATCTGCAAATCAGTTCTACAGTCATAGTAACATACTTTTCCGCAGCCTTGACGTTCTCGCTATTTCCGGGTTCGAAATATTTTAATACGTTCTCTCAGTTCAAGTATTGCGAATAGTACATGCAATTTTGGAGAAAATTCTCAACAATTTTTTTGGAGTGGGGACAATGCAACTTTATGGATAGTTCTATGCCGGCGTAGATATCCGTTGAAGTGGAGGGAAAAAACAATACATTTTCCTCAGAGTAAGTATTTGTCAGTACATTTGTTCATTCTCCTCAGGGCTAGATTCTGCTATTTTATATACCCCAGCCTAAATACACCGGAGTCGCCGGCTTTCTCATTGGTAGTGATCGGCACAAAAGTTTTTCTTATTGATATCCATCGGTTGACTACTATGAATAAAACAAGTAGGCAAACCTGAAACTGAGAATCCAAGACAGAACCACCAGGTTCACACTGATGCGGCCATTATCTTTGAACACGCCTAGTTAATGGTATTTTTCAGTGATTCGTTGACTTGTCTAGCAAAGCCATTATGCCATCCACCAGAAAAGACCTCTAAAAGTACTATGCAGTTGTTTCAACCTCAGTAGGGATGGACGATAGTGTGTATATCTATCGAGTAGCGCTTTCGGTATACCCAACAATTCACCGCCAAATCCTGACAAGTCAGTGGAGCACGGATGTTTTATAAAGAAGGTCGCATGAATACCGCGTCATCAGGTGACCGGTCACTTACACAGAGCGCTCTTTGAAAAAGCGCACTACATTTCTGGCCCACCGCCGACTGAACAATATCTATTGTCGTCAGTCATACCGCCAAATTGCCTCCGAGCAAATATTCACAGAAAACCACGTTATTATTAAAAGACACGTCGAAAACTTATAGGTCAACCATTATCCACTGAATTCAACATGAATCAGAGCCAACACTTGGGGCACTGTAAAAGGGTTGGATGACAGACGGCCTTTAGTTGCACTCTGCCGGAATATATAACACTCGCCAGCAATGTGCGGAACAAAGTGTGGGTTACCTGTTTATCAAGATTCTGGACCTGATGTATTCGCTATGGCTTGTTCCTTCCAAAACACTTGTGTGTTAAGCCTCCAGGGAACTTGACTGAATGCTGGCGTAGATGAATCTACGGCCGAAAGTGGAAACCGTTTGTGCTCCCGTCAGGATGGAATGAACTTCACGAAACAAAGCGGTGGTGGCTTTGCCACCATATCAAATCCAATTGATAGGGGAAGTCTGGCTTTTTTCCTACTCGCTTAGTGAGACTGACTGTTTACTTGCGTTATATCCTCCCAGGTTTTCCCCATTTTGTCCATATCATTATAACGAAAATTTACAGTGGACCACAAATCTCCCAGAACTTAGTTAACTCCGTCTTTGACTTATCTTTACCTTCTCGTGTACCGCTGTTCAATGAAGCTTTCCGCGTCCTCATTATTATCTTCTGATTTCAGTTATATTGATCTGACTTGGACCAGTAATAACTCTCATTTGGGTTACATTCCAAAAAATCATTGAGAGCGCTTTCCCTCAGATTGAATGCAACGCTTCGCACTAGTGATCACAGTATCTTACACCTGAAAATATACTCCAAGCATGGTCACCTATCTTAGGGCTGAGCCTCACTATGACCTAATGACTCCAGCCGTTAACCGATCACTTAAATCACTCTCCATTCATGACTGTTGATGCCCAGTCAAAAACATATCCAAACTAAAAGGGTCATGTAACCAAACGGGAACCTAGAAATTGCACCGAACGGTAGTTTTCATATGAACAATGAAACTAATAAGATGTGCTCTGTTTCTGCGTTTCAGAGGGCCTACTGACGAGTATCGATTTAGCTAAAAACCCCGAATTTGTATGATTGGTGCACTAGCCCGTATAGCCCATTTCATTGCCGGATACCACAATAATTCGAGTCAGCCAGTTAAGTGTGCCTTTGTTGAGTACATGTAAACGTTTGAGAATTTGCAACAATCCTTACTTCTTGAAAACTAGAACCTTTCATTTGCCCAAACTGCTTAATTAATTGTTTGAAAGACTAATGCTGGGGATGGACATAGTGTACCATAGTCGGAATAAGTTTTCTAAATATCTGTCAAGCAGTACCGATATTCTTCAAGGTACTATTCTTTCCCTTTATTTATTTTCCACTCATAGTACGAAGCCTTAACCATAATCCACTCATTTTCCCTGTTTAATTATGCCAATGACGTAGAGTTGAGTCGGTTTGTGTCCCAGTAGTCTGGTTTACATGATTTTATGGAAAATATTTCACTCATCTGATACCTTTCTGCGCAGTCTGGTCTTCTGTTAAATTATGTCATTTGCCAAGAATGCGTTCTTCTTACTTCGCATTTGATTTTCATAGAAGATATTATCAACATAAAAACTACTCTTGTTGCACGTGTAGGCCATCTAAAGTATCTCGACTTTATCTTGCACATTAGGATTTCCTTTTGAAAACTTCGACGACTACCCTTTCAAATTCGTATACTGCGACAGTCTGTTAGTTCTTCTTTCGCACACCAGTGTTTATCTCCCATATTTCTAGACTATCCCCCAATGGTCTATTTGAAAAGGATAACGTGATTCGTAATAATTTCACTTGTGCACCAGGAGTGTGAGTGTATAAATGAGGTTATTGTGAATGAAATACAAACAGAGTGTACAAGTATCAGGATGAATGGACAGCGGAGTACCACATACACATACCTGATGCGCGGTATGAACCACGAAGCAAGTCGTGCGATTCCAAGAAAATCTTTTGCCTATTTATAGATACTACCTCAAATCATACTATATCAATGACCGTAGAGACATGCGCATTACGAATATTGTTTCTGGTGCTGCTTTAAATGACCTCATATCTGATTTATGCTATAAGCAGATAACGGCTTCCAATGCATAAACCGAAAAGATTATTGCGGAATATTCGCACCCACTGCCAGTGGACCTCACCCAGCCAGTATCACCATTTGAACCATTCCACATCTCCGTTGCATCATTCGCCGTACAGAAATTCTGTTCCCTGCTCATATTAAGGAAACAGGGATGAAGTTTTGTCTAAACTACTAACCCTATTCGGTATGTAGAATTTTCTCATTTTTTTCAACGGCTGGAAAGCAATGTGAAGCCATGCCCAATTTAGTGTTATAACAGCAATAATAATAATAATAATAATAATAATAATAATAATAATAGAATATTCACAAAATAATGGAAAAACTTTTGAGAACCCTTACTTTTCTTTGTGGACATAACCCATTCAGACAAGCGTCCAATGAAGTCATTCGACAGCAGTTGCATACGTCGGCCATGGACAGCCAACACGGGCAACATTCGAATGGTTGTACAGCCATTGGGGATTTGGTACATCTGTTTCTCGATCGAATTGATTTTTGAAGTTGCACAACCAGCCACAAGGTTCCAACCAGAAGTAAATAGCCAGTGATGCACAACAGTAGAATAAATGGGAATGGAAACGGTAAGTCTTGAATGAACTTTTGGAATGTGGTCTGACTTTGCAAGAAGACCTGCAGCTCTGCGTACACACTTTCGGGAACGAGAAATTCGTCCTTCTATATTCGTGTCAACAAAGATGAGTGGACACGAGTTATCACATGATTTATTGATCAAGATCAAAGTAGGATAATTTAGCAAAACGTTTTGAGTGAAATCAACAGCACACATGGTAAACCAAAAATAGTGAACCAAAATGTGGCTATCACGGTGCATTACTACACGGGATCAGCTAAAGTTGCCACTTTCAAAACTTTGCCAGTCTGCCCACAGACTCTCTCAACCTTTATTCACTCAGTGGATTCAGTGGCAATGATTTGCTCCACAATTGGTGAACTGTCACTCGGTCAGTTCATCGATCATTCTTGCTGTATGTGTCACAGTTGCTACAGTGTTGATAACGACCAGCTGACGCAACTGGCTCTTTCACATTCATTTGCATTTAACATCGAGAGTTCAGGTCATCCGTGATGTGTCATCACGAAGCATAGAAATTTCATGGGCAGGGGATGAATGACCACTGCCGGGGCAATACATTTTCTGTGTATGGAAGGCGGTACGATCGGTGACATCACTTGAAGGCATTAAGTAAAGGACCAAACAAGATTGGTTAAAAAACGCCTCGACTCAACACTTCAAAATCCTTCGTTAGTGATGCGGGAAATGTCATGGGGGAGAAATGGAGTAAGAACGGTAAACGCATTGAAAAAAGGAAGATATAGGGACTCATCTAACACAATTGCCTGGGCTTTCGAATCTGCAAAGGAGTGCCGTAGTCTGCGCGCAAATGAAAACTCGGGACGGTCAGCAAAGATTAGCGTTTAGTATCACTCCGAGATTAATTTATCAGTTCAACTCTGGGTAGTTGAAGGGTGCGCAGGCTATGCGAATCATTTGCAAAAGCGGAGCGAGATGGAACGAAGATACATTCCGAACACTTGGAAGGGGGTAGTGCAGAGACAACTCACTGATGTTTTGAAGATCTTTCGATTGGCCATTAAAGTCCTATTCAGTAGATTCAGCGTGACACATTGCTACAAAATTAGCGTAGTCAATTACAGTCCGGGTGGAGCTAGAGAGGATATCTTTTATATAAGTGGAGAAAAGAAATATCGAAACGACAGCCCGGTGAAGAACGTGAGAGTTTTTTATTAGGAATTTGGACGAATTGGCTCTAAATCTACATTACGGATACATCTCGAAGACTAGTCGAAAAGCCATGCCAAGAAACTGCGTCAGCAACCAAACGAGTGAAAGTTCTGCAGTCTGAGCCTTTTTGGAATGGAATCAGAGGTAGTGGGATGGTCAGAAAATACGTACTTAGCAGAATTAGCAAAGTTGCTTAGCACTCTATGGATAGAATGAAGTGGATGGGATAAATGGCCTTGTTCTACATCGTTGATCTTCCGCTTGCGAGCCTATGTAAAGTTTATTCACTAACAATCACATATCAAAATTCCAAAACTTCTCTGTTGAAATATCCCGGTCGTATGCTCGGTAAGTAGTTACTTATTAACGGAGCATACTCTGAAGGAATGGTTTACCGTCAGTAAATGAGATAGTAATGAGAAGGTAGGCTGAAAAAATGGTAAACGTAGAACGGAAACTGGATATCCTGGGTAACGTACTACAGTTCTGGCATACTTTGATGGCACAATGTAAAGCCACATGACTCAAAGTTTTGCTCTCAGTATCTCTCATCCCCATCCGTCTCGGCTGAACACGGGAGCAATTAAGACAATTACGAGTACTGTGTACTCATGCCTTGTTAAGTCAGTCCACTCAGCTGAGGCGATATGCGCTTTTGCATCCTTTACGACGTTCGGGGTAAGCAATCAAGACTTTTGGAGTGTCGCATCCTAGCCACAGCTGAAGCCGTGTGTATTCGCTTTTGTGATCCTCCCCTGTGTGCTCAGAAATGATTCGTGCAAAGCACTTAAGCTTCCGTGGCCCACTTCTTTTTTCCCAAACATGTGTGCAACCACTTGAACTTATTGACGAATCCGAGAGCGAGGATTTGAATGTCACCACTGTCGATCAGTATATTAGGTCAAAATAGTCGCCATGTTTCGCGAAAAAGACTACAGCTCTTTTCCAATACGCAGATCGATCATGACCAAATACCTTAGCTGATATTGGAAAGACCGTTCGGATTTATAACCGCTCTCTATCCCTCTCACCAAAAAGGCTTTCTGATAACTGTATTGTCTTATAGCTATGTAGTGCTTCCATGGTTTTCAGTAGCTTGGACGTTCGCAACGCATGATGAATCGTATGTAAAACCTAAATCTCCTGCTTCCCATACTTATAAAATAACTTACCTCCATTGCACTGAACATCATCAGAACTGGATAGACCTCCTTGTACATGGATTAACTGATCACACATTTATAGTGATTAGTGAATTTATAGAAGAGTGCTCTTTTATCTCCTTGCAACTACAGTCAAGGGCTCGTGCTGATGTTTTGCATCTTTCCAAAGAGTCTATCTCAGACCGTTCCACACCCTTTTAGCTGATTCATTCCTATTCGCTGTTAACTGCCGCTTATTTTTCCATCACGGCGAGACTGCACCTTGGTGTGGTGTATTAACTTGCGTGCTTCCATGACCCAAAGAGCTATGCAGGATGGCTTTCCTAAGTCGGAGATGCAATCATGCCTGACAGGTCAATGGGTAGAGGCCAGACGAAGTCCAGTCCCAGAACCAGTTGATGGGCAACATCTGGTTCTAACCACTATGCCCCTGGAGAGGACACTCCAGCAAATAAACATGGAGAAAAACAGTTTACCGGTCAAGAAACCTCCACTAGATGGACTTAGGAGTGGAGTACCCGGGGTTTCTCTTGACGGTGGGGAAGTCATCGCACTTCATTGACTGCTTTCGCCCGCCTGAGCCGGGCAGCCCCCAGCCCAAAGGATGCTGCCCCGTCCACGTTCCGCTTGCTCCATTGGGCGCATGGGGCTAAGAACTGAATCCGAAAAACGGATCGATAAGAAGGCACCAGTGAAGACAAGACAAAATGCGCGCAGTAATCAGGTCTCATGTGACAGACCAGAAGAAATATTTACGGGTTCTTCGGTCATGTTCCCGTGCTCGGTTAACGCCCCACTGCCTTTTGGGTGAGACTTTTGAGTCTAAGGCTCCAGTTAGGGTTCCAAAAAACCCCTTTCTGCGGTGTAGACAGCCACGAAGTATGATTCGCCCAGAAACCTCCAGTATCTTTCTTGTAAAGGGCCTTACCAATTTTTCCTCTCTTAATTTAAGGTCGATGCAAAACGCCACTGGTGATTACTGCTGTGATGAAAGCAGTAGTTCAGGAGGTGGGTATAAATCAGATGCATTTATTAAGCCTGTGTTCACTTCACTTAGATGTCTTTAACGTCCGCACACTAGGCTGCCCTCGCCAGAACTCTTGACACTTAAAATAGATGAATGCTGTGTCTCCAAAACACGCATACAAGACCGTACTTCTGTGATAACTCTTCGCACTCCAAATACAACCTCTGTCTCTCAGTTCACTCTTAGCGTGTCGGGTGATTTAGTGTCTAGGGCTCGTTGTCAGGTTGGCGTTGGGATTGTTTTCAGCATGAAAGGTGAGCTTGCACTGATGGACTGGATTCCAGTCAGCAGTCGCCTGTGTGCGGTTCGGTTGGACGGTCCTGTTCGTGTCCACAACAACAAACGCCGATGTTTGTTCGCCGTGTCTGTGTATGCGCCGACTGACTGCAGCTCCTCTGAGGTCAAGGACGAGTTCTATCAGGATTTGTCTCAGCTACTCCGAAGCGCATGTTCAACAGACGTGGTGGTCATTGCTGAGGATTTCAACGCCCAAGTTGGCCCTTTGGGAGATTCCGAAAGGCACATTGGAGGCCAATTTGCTATCCCAGCCGATCGTACCGATGACGGCGATCATCTCATTCAGCTGAGCTGTGACCACAGATTGTTTCTGACAAGTATCAACTTCTGCCACAAGAATCGGCATCGACTCACATGGTCCCCTCCTTCGTCCTAACAACTATGGACTCAGACTGACCACATTATGATTGATCACCGAGGGCGTGGATTAACTGAAGATTGGCGTTCATTTTGGTCTACGCCTGTGAACTTAGATCTGTCCCTCCGGATGCCACGTTCAATGAAGTGCGTAAATCCCTGAGATGCCAACTGACTAGGAGCTTGAGGAATGACGGTGAGCAGCGGTGGATTGCGAAATGTAAGGAAATGGAAAAGGCTGCGTTTATTGGCAACGCTGGCAACTTTTTTCGTTTGATTAGAGGTACCCGTCCACGGAAGCCTGGTGTAAGTGAGTTAATTAAGGAATCCGACGGCTTACTGATTCACTCTCAGGGACGTCGTCTAGATCGTTGGGCGGAGCACTTTAGGGAACAATTCAGTTGGCACACTTCAACGGTGGACCCTCCAAATATACCTGCAAGCAAAACGATGCAGGTGGAAGTCACTCCACCACCAGAGATGGAGATCATACTGGAGATAGGTAACTTGAGACGGCATAAAGCCGCTGGACCGGATGGATTGTCTCCATCTTTTTTCAAGGATGGAGGCGAAGCTTCGATTTTGGAGTTAACAAAACTCCTCCGCATTATTTGGGATAGTGAGCAGATACCCTGGAAACGGTGTGAGTCGGTGATTGTGCCGATTTGCAAGAAAGGTGACAGGTCCTCTTGTGAAAACCACAGAGGAATTAGCTTGGTAAGTATCGCGTCTAAACTGCTCACCGGTCTTATTCTCCACCGACTATCCAGTGCCCACGAGGTGTGTACGCGTGAGAATCAAGCCGGTTTCAAACCCGGTCGGGGTTGAATGACCACATCTTCACTCTTCGGCAAACTATAGAGCACAGACATATCTTCCGTGGGCCCACAATCCCAATCTTTCCTGACCTGAAAGCGGCATTTAACTCAGTAGACTGCACAGTTCTCTGGCGCTGCCTCTCGTTGAAGGGTGTGCCAGAGAAGTTTATTTCTATTTTCCAATGCTTGTATGCGAAAAGCCGAAGCCGAGTTTGTGTTTACGGTAATCTTACCCCCGAGTTCGCCGTGGGAAGGGATGTTCGTCAGGGTTGCCGACTTTCATCCTTCCACTTCAATTTTGTGATTGAACTGGTTCTTGAGATACTCTTATCCTCGTGTGAGAATAGCGGCGTCGATCTTTGCTCAAGCAGTAAACTGTCGGATTTGGAATATGCGGACGATATTGTTCTTCTGAGTGAGGATCCAGGTAAGTTGCAAGCTCATTTAGATAGCCTTAACAACAATGTAGTAATGTTTGGGATGCGTTTTGCACCTCCAAAGTGCAAAGTGCTGCTGCAGGACTGGATTGGCTCCACACCAAACCTCTTCTTGGTAGGGGAAACTCTAGCCGAAGTGGATAAATTTTGTTACCTAAACAGTTACATCTCACCAGGTGGACAGATTACGGATGAAGTGTCACCGCATATACAGAAGGCGCGTTTAACTTTTGCCAACCTCCGTCATCTGTGACGTCGGCATGACATCCGATTGTCTGTTCAGGGTAGAGTGTACAATGCGGCGATTAGGCCCTTTCATTTACATGGTTCCGAAACATGGCCGTTGAGGGTAGAAGATAGGCGAAGACTGATGGTGTTCGAGCATCGATGTCTCCGGAGCATTGCCCGAGTATGGTGGGAACACCGTATCAGCAATGCTGAGGTTAAGTGTAAATGTTTGGGAACCAGAGGTCAGTCTGTGGATCAAGTGCTGAATCTAAACAGGTTAGGATGGTTGGGACATGTGTTACGCATGCCCACGGATAGACTTCCTCAGCGTACGCTGTTCTCTGAGGCAGGTGATGATTGGAAGGTAGGTCGAGGTGGTCAGTCCATGACATGGTAAAAAGGTATGAAAACTGTGATCAGTGGACGTGGCCACGTAGGACGTGCTAAACTTCCGGGTTGGGGTCCACGTGATCCGCCTACTAAATGGTTGGAGGCATTAGGTGATATGGCTAGGTGTCGTGGTCAGTGGCGTAGTTGCATTCGAACTCTTTCCTTGTCGTCTTGATTTCGCCTTGGTACTTCGACTTTTTGGATCTTTATCACTATGCTTCTATTCTTTTTGCCCTTTACTGGACGATGCCGGG
Organism: Fasciola hepatica; assembly: GCA_948099385.1. Lineage (NCBI taxonomy): Eukaryota > Metazoa > Platyhelminthes > Trematoda > Plagiorchiida > Fasciolidae > Fasciola > Fasciola hepatica. Next base: position 4,799,709 of record CANUEZ040000003.1, on the reverse strand, counting down.
AGACAGCAACCGAAACCAGAGCACAGAAGTATGAGGTTAGTGGTTGAATGAACCGAAACGGAAACTGCCGCTTGTTTTTCAGATACTCTGGTAACCAGTGGTCTGCTTGTATTCCTGTTCATTGTTGCAGAAGTGGGGGAAGAGGACAGAATGAGTACGGCGTGAGAATATCCGTATCGCTTCTAAGGTGAGATCAGTTTTGAAGGTTTTCTTCAGACAATGCGGTGTGCTTTGCAGGATTTCGTAAAAAAGAAAAGATTGTTTTTTACCTTAAAAACACCCGATATCAGTGAAAGCACAGCAAATCAAGGTATGGATATTTCTGAGACGGTACGAATTCCGGCGCCGTTCAGACTGTTTCTCTGAATATACATAAACTGAGAATTCTTTTCCTTCTGAATTCACGCGGGACGTAACATTTGGTGATGGGTTTACACTTTCACTCATGGCTAATTCGCTTACCGCTCTGGGGTTTACTTTCAGATAAACCCAGCTTCCAAAGTTGGGAACAGCCGAAAATCACATTTTGTAATTATATTCAGTTTATCAGTGTAATCGGCAGCACGAGAAAATTGACTGTTATATACAAACCAAGCTTCCGTTAAATAAATTAGAGCAAGAAAAACAACGACATTTTAGAGCCCTTCAGCTTAAAGGTGATGAAATCTTGGATTATATCTTACAGCTATTGGGCAGCTTTTGGAGCGAAAAGAAACCCGTTTTTGCAGCTGATTACTAGTTCAAGCTGTTACGGAGGACTCAAGGCGAAAATATGAATGATATTGTTGCTCGGTTGTTGGTATTTGCTCAAGAATGAGCTTACCGGGATATTCCACCTTGCTACTTCGAATAATGCATGTCGCTTTTGGGATTGATAGTCTGTGTTTAAGATTTTAAGTCTCAAGAACGTCTGCTTTCGGAAGGAGATAAAACCCTGGCTTGGAACCGTGCGTGGGACATTGTGCGACAAGAAGAATGCCTCAGTCGAGAGCTCGCCACATCCATTAAGAGGGAGTTGTTCGAAAAGACAGAAACTCATCAGTTCGCAAAACAGCCATCGGTGCTCTCTCCCTGTCCACCGACAGTTAAAGACTTCCCATTGCTATCGATGTGGGCTCTAAAGTACATCACCTGCTGACTGCAAACATCGCAGTTCCCGGTGTACTTACTGTGGGAAACGTCACCAAATTGACAAAGTTTGTATTTAAAAGGAACGCTCACAGAAGGTTCACCAAACGGTTATAGACCAAGAAAATGAAAAGACATCTATCCATAAAATGCCTATCGCAAATACCGTTAGTATCAAAATGACGCCATTTGTGATCACACTGACTGTTGAGAACCAACCACTTTCCTTTGAAGTTGACACCAGGTCATCTGTGACTACTTAAAGAAGACAGTTTGGAATTACTGCCTCCACTGACGCCCCCAAATATCTGACTTCGCTCGAACACCGGACAGCATGTAGATTATCTTGGTACCTTTCTTGTTCATGTTTCCCATCGTTCTGGTGCAAAAGAATTACCAGTGTATGTTACAGATGAGCTTGGACCTGACGTGTTAGATCGTGATTGGATAAAACCATTTCCAGACATTTTGCTCTCTGGTAATCAAGTTCAAGATCGACTCTATCTTAGTTCTGAAATGGAGTCACATTAGACCATGAAAACAAACAAAATGGCAAGCAAAGAGGTTACACTGCACACTTTATCGCGAAGTTAAACGTTATCCCTAAATTCTGGAAACCCCATACAGCGCTATATGCACTGCGTGGCAAAATCGAGAAAGAACTGCAAGGGCTAAAGGACACCGGCATCCTGGAATCTTTCCAATATTCCCACTGGGCCTCACCTGTAAACCCTGTTCTAAAAAATGACAGTTCGGTGAGAATTTTTTGTGATTGCAAAATGACGAAGAATCGGGCCTTACCAGTTGGTTGCTACCCTCTGCCTAGGATCGGAGATATATGCACTAGCCTCGCAGGAGGTAAGCTGTTCACCAAACTAGACATGGATCAGGCAAACCAACAAATTGAAATTGATAGCTGTTGGAGAATTTTAACATCCATCACTTCACATATTGTCCTGTTTCGTTACATTCGTCCACCGTTTGAAATAACTCGGTGCCTGCCATTTTTCAGCGACCATCTATTTAAAAGGTAGTTTTTAATGTGACCATCTATTTAGACGGCTTTCTGACCGCTGGTCACAACAGTGAGGAGCACTTGCATATTCTAGAATTAGTATTGCAACCGTTGTCTGATGCAGGTCTGGTGTTGAACAAAAAGAAGTGTCAGTTCCTTGTATCTTCTGTGGAAAACCTTGGGTTCAGGTTATCCTCTGAGGGACCACGCCCGCTTAAGAACAAGATGGTGGCGGTAATTAACAATCCACTGCCGAGAAATGTTATCGAATGGTTTTCTTTTCTTGGTGCAGCGACCGAATTTGCCAGGTCCATTCCACACATATCGAAACAATGCCATCTTCTGCATCAGCTCCTCTGCAGAGGTGGCAATGGGCAAAACAACGTGACACCGCTTTTGTTAATAATAAAATCCAATAAATTTTGGTCATATTAGTAATGCACTTTGACTCGAAGAGAAACCAATGATCGTTTCATGCGGTCCATCACCGTACAGTGTAGGAGCAGTTTTGTTACACCAACTAGATGTATCAGAACGTCCAATTCTCCACGCCTCGAGAACATTGATGCAGAGAGGAAGTATTCTTAGCTGGACCATCAGGTGTTCGATGTAATTTTTCCGGTGAAGCGGTTTCACCAACCCCTTGAGGAGACGAAAAATTACAACCAATACAGATCACAGACCACAAGTCCCGTTATGAGTTGAGGAAAAGGGCATTCAACAAATGCCATTACAAAAAGTGACTAGTTGGGCTCTCACTTTATCAGGATACTGTTCAAAAATAAGCTACATACCTCGGAAATAGAATGGAGCAGTGAATGCACTTAGCCGTCCCCCTTTGCAGACCAATACTATGGAGGATTCTACTCTGCAAAACTCAGTTAAACTTCTACAGGGACTAAACCATTTATCAATATCCGCTTCCGATGTGAGTCGTGAAACTGACAGAGACATATATATTGCTTTCGTTAAATGATACACGCAGGTCCGGTGGCCCAAATACATAACCCTCTTGGAACTGGCATCTTACAGATGTCAAATGCAAGAACTCATTTTTCACTCTGGCTGTGTTCTGCGGGGCTCCCGTGTGGTTTTACCGAAGAAGATACAGAAAGTTATTCCATAAGAACTTTATGACGCCTACCCGGGAATAGTAAAAATGAGGCCTCTGGCTCGCAGTCACGTTTGGTGGTCTAATATTGATCAGAAAATAGCAGAAAAAGTTGCATCTTGTTCATTTTGCCAAGCGAACCGACTTGCTGCCGGCCGGTTCTGGTACACCTTTCACAATGACCCAAATGTGACTTCCTTCATCCACAGGGGTGGATTTTCAGCACAATGCTCATCGGTACATGATCCGTTGGATAAATTTGTTTTACATTGCAATAATAAAATAGAACAAAATAAATACCTGATTCGAGCAACGGTAACAAAAAATGATAGAAAGATGAGTTAAAACAAAGATTTTCTTTGAATTTTTCATACGCCAGTGATGGTTTATTGAGGTACCTTACAAGACAGGGAGGGATAAATAGACAAAGGAAGGTTGTCCGGGAGCAGAACAAATTGTATTTACACCTGATAGATGAAGAAGAAACGCTTATACATTGATTTCTGTGGTCCCATGGTCAAATGGTCTTACTACTAGTTGATGCACAATAAAAATGGAGTAAAGTTCATAATATACAGACCACGACTTCCACTAACACTACAATGAAACTACGAACGATGTTTTCATCTTTCGGGTCATCGAAGCTGATCTTTATGTATAACGGGTCAGTGTTCACAGGCACTGAATCTGAACAGTTGTTTGAGTACCAACGATATCAGACACTTAGCCACCTCCCCTTACCAAGCTGCCTTCAATGGATTTTCTAAAAGAGCACTGCAGACCGGTTAAAACATGTTTAAAAGACATCCCAATGCTCCTTTTCGTATTCGGCCAAATCGCACGCTATTCGCTTACAGGAACTTTGTCAATGACACTACTGGTCGGAGTCCTGCAGAGTTGATCTTTGTCCACCGTTTACGCATCAGATTGGGCCAGTTATATAATAGTGGACATTCTAAGATACTCACAAAACAGGAGTACTCTAAAACGCGCTACAATCAGGGCATGCAGGGTCGCGAAGTCGTGAATGCACGAGACGTCTACGTCACATTACCCACCATTTCAACATGGAAACCAGCTCTGGTAACAAGTATAGACAGTTCAATTGTGCGGGCCCAAACGCAGGACAGCCGGATGAACCGACCACATTTAAATTTCGTCACACCAGCCCCACAAGTCACTCAGCTATCCCTGCCTCATATCAGTTCTAGTGACACAGTTAGTCCTATCCCACCATGTCGACTTTCAAGCGGGATATCACTCCCGACTTAACGTTATCAAGCCGATTTCAACTAACGGAAGAGGTAGTGTTACGGCGTGCTTTAAAGATCCGCACATGTTTCGCCCAATATGATAGACAGACATACACATACCCATAGCTATGCCCACACGCGTAGCTGTTCACATATGCTCCTGCCCATGAATGCTAATCAATAATATGCCAATCGATTTTGATTCGCTTTGACTGCTTCATGCCCAACCAAGTTTGATTTGTCTCGGAAGGACCGGTTACGCCACCCAGCTTGCCTGTGTTTTTTTCGAATACACATACTGAGAAATACCTGACTTCTGCGACTACATGGAAAGTAGCACACCGTCTTCTCAAGCGGACAAAGCAACGTCGTTTATATCGCTTGTCAAAAAGTCAAAACTTAACTACTGCAACCGTTTTCAGTAGCAAAGTTAGAAATTCAAACCTCCGGGATACACCCGGCCCCAAACTGTACAAGGTTGGAGGGAAGGTTTTCGGGAAAAGTAACATTTTCCCCAATTCGGAGTGGCAGATTTCATTGAGGAAGTTACTTGTATCCGAAAATGTCGAAATAATGAGTGGTCTAAAACTCCTACTGTTTTACTAAATTAAAACACTTCTTGCCGCTGTGAAGTTTCCTATTTCATTAGTTTACCGTATTGCCACTGCATTTTTGACCTCTGATTAGTCTGTTGCCGCATTTTTACAAGATCGCTTATGATAATCGTATAAGCAGCAGACATGAGGTTCATTCGCCTTATATCATTCGGTCAGCAATAAACGTGCAATGGTATTCGCGTTTGTCATCTCTCCGTAGCTAGTGTGCGGGCTAACCTGGTCGAATTACGCGCTCTGTTTCCGAGTTACTGTCTGGTTGCCTATCACTGTATTGTGCAAGTACGGGTTTAGGAGGTCCGAACAAGTTTTCTTGTGTGTCGTATAGTTATCATGTATATCATTACCCTGAGCTGTGTGTCTTTATCATTGTGTGCTGTTATGTCTTGCATTGTGTGCCTTCTCATTGGCATATCATTGCGACTGATTTTATCCAGTCTGGTTGAATCGAGGCTACAGCGTGTTACTTGAGTGTTATCCGGGGACACTACAGAAGGCCAAGGATATCAAGTATCGCTCAGTCAAGTTAGCATCCGTTGTTGAACAGGTAATAATTGGCTACTATCCATTCAACTGCGGGTGCTTATCGGCAGTTGCAATCTAATATATGCTCAGTAATACGACTTTTGGAAATGCAGATCGCGCCGAACGAATGCGTTACTGGCACGTGAGTAGTGAACGAGATTTGTGGTCACGGAACACTCCCTGGACGCAACTGCCATTGCTTTAAAACCCTAAACAGGATTCATCATGGTTGTGTGGCATAAGATCTCAGGGCTCTCGGAGTTATGAACATTGATTCACTGAATCAAGTAGTTCTTCAAACGGAGGATCCATACAGTGGGGGTTACACAGTCACTGTTGTAATGGCATGTTGCTTGCAGAGGTGTACACCGACTGGCGCAAAGCTTAGTTCTGAGCTCGTTGTTTTTCTTGGCTTATACAACTGACCTGCCGAGAATATTCCAACAACCGTATCTCATTGATGCAAGCGATCCGGGGATATGACGTACGATTAATGCAAGTGTGGATGAACTCATTCTTCAGAAGGATGTCAAGACCCTTGGACGAGGGCCAGATCTACGATGCCTACCCATCGTTGCTGTAAAGTGTGTACACGTGAACATGGGGAAACTGACCAACGACTTGCGATGCCATGAGATACAGTGTTTGCAATATTGCCAGTAGATCAGTTAAATAAACCAAGAAGAGCTATCGACCCGGAGCCGACCCTTGCGTTGTGTGGTGTACACCACTGCAAGCAACGTGCCACTGAAACAACTACTGTCCAACTCTCACGGCAAAGATGGGTGAATCAGTGGATCCCCAACACCTAGATCCATGACTTATTGTATGAGTCTGTGGTACCTTATACATTTCGCACGTTCGACCATATCCTTCTCATTTTATTTTACATAAAGTCTCACCGTTTTATCAAAGGCACATTTTCAACTCAACCATAAATAGTTACTGCGGATCGTCCTCTTTGCTTTGCTTGTGAGCATTCTGAAACATGTGGCAATAAAAACCAAACTCATACAATCCTCAACGCCATTTTAGCATATCTACAGTGAATTGGAAGCCAGCACCGGAGTTATTAGGATCAATTCGAACGACTTACGACCGCCTGGCTGAAACCTGCATTGAACCATACTTGGAGAGAAACTGCCTGTGGCGGGTTCTATATCCGTTTGCTGACCATGGTGGACGAACGGTGAGTCACCTTGTTCTATTTATTACGCCGTATTTCTGTACACTTGTATTTATTAACATACTTCATTTGCGTCCTCTATACTTACGGAACAGCCACAAGTCTGTCGTCAGGTGCTGTATCAACCTGAATTTGATCGAATTTGCTTACGTGAAGTCACTGATTAAAACTGAACTGGAAAAGCTTCAGTTATTCTAAATTGGCTCTAAGCAATTCGTAATTTGTTCTACGTCACACTAGTGTGTGTTGTTTGTCCGGCTGCTCTAACGACAACTGGTTTCCACTAACAGATAATCCCACTTTAAACTGTCCTACCTACCGATGATTGAACAATGACTACCTGAAATTACTCTGTATCGGGTGTCTATCTTAGTTTAGTATATAATGGACAAACACACTGTTTCAATAAACATAGTTGTTCACAGACAGTACCGATTTTTCACATTCTTTGCAAACGTTTTATAAGTGGTATTGTTGATTCGCAAGCGGTAACAAACAATCTTATCAAATGTAGTCAGTGGTAATTCCTTTTTCCGTTTGCCATAGCGTTGGTTTTCCTCTTTTTCCAAATTCGTTTCATCATAATTTACTGTTCGTAGTACGAACGATACAAAACAGTTTGACACCGAGGTGAATGTACTTGCGGTCCCGTTTGCACTGTTCCGTGAGAGCAAACTCAGGGCTTGACTTGTGCAACTAGAAGAACCTACTTTGACTCCGGGCAATGTGGTCATGGAGAATTACTGAATTCGCTAAATTTTGGCAGTTTGCAGTGCAAGGTGTGTTGGATTCCGAAGATCCTAATCCTCATGAAAGCATACTAGTAACAGTCATGCACCGGGTTGGAATTTCTGATAAACAGCCAATAGTCTGTACCTGTTGATGATCGCTGAACTTGAAGGTTAGGTCACAAACGTTTCATCACCAATCGAGGTGATATCATTTGTGGACAGGAGAAAGTGACCGTACTCATCTCAATGTATATGGAGCTCGGTCTGGATATGACCCTGATCGCCTAGGTGATCTAAATCTTGGAAGGTCACTAATTACAGAAACCTGACCTTTCGAATTCCAGATGTGAACTTTTAAATTTAGCAACTTAACCTTTGACCGTTTGCACTGCCGCTTGAATCCGAAAACCTGACCCATTGAAGTTCGCACTGTTTTGTGTTTTTCTTCCTGTTTTTTGTTTTCATTTGCTTATTTTTGTGTTATCTAGGCTTGATCCACTAAGTCGTTATGGAAACATTTTGCATGATGTGTGCACTCGAAGAATTGAGTTTCATAGCTACGGGTAGGTAGAATTAAGGTACGGCAGATTTCCACTTCTTGGGTTATTTTGATTTCGTGTGTGTTGAGAGATTGCACATGCGAGCCAATTCACTGTGCTTATTGATTAGCTCTGTCGAAGAATTTCAGGCTTCTAAGAACTTCCTTGCGTGTCTGGTAGTTGTTTGGTCCAGAATATAAACCTCATCCAAATTGAAAGTGTTGTTCTTGATCCTTGTAAACGGTTAGGGCCAGAACCAAGATCATGTCCACAGCGAGCTCCATATACATACAAATGAGCACGAGTAACTTCACCTGCGCACTGGTGATGAAACCTTTGCTACCCAAATGCTAAGCTCAGCGATCATCAACCGATGCAAGCCATCAACCCAAGCTACAGGTAACACCAATATTCAAAATCATTCAGGACAACCAATAGTCCGTTTTTTGCAGGCACCGAACTTGGAGGCCGTAAAACCTTCGTAGTCACCTCGGCACATGCAAATCGAGATCCATAATAGTTTCTTGAAAGAGATGCGGCTGTAATGTGTCTCCAGGGATATGACACGGTTGAAGGCCTCATGGAAACATTCGGTAAGATTGCGGGAACTTATGAGCTAAATATCAGCCAGGAGATTTTCTGTCATCATGGCTTCACTAAATGCCAGCGGTTTTGCATTCCGGTTGAGTAGCTGCACTAAAAATGACCCGGTCAGGTTATATTGGTGATCTGTTGGAAGTAGATTCTTTTTTCAACAAAGTATTTCCCTGAAAAACTGTTGGTCATCCTTGTGACGTCATTTTTGTCTAACAGCATTGCACTGCTTATCCCTATCGATTAATTAAAGGGCCTCATACTTTTATGTACCTAAATATCCCCTTTGAATTTGAGGGAAAAGCATTCAGACGGATTGATGGCGTTGCACTGGGAAGCTCTCTTGGTCCCACAATAGCAGATTAGTTCCTGAGGATGGTCGAAAACCCGTTGACCAATCAAATTACTCAGTTTCCTTCGTACAAAAGTCATGTTGAGAACACTTTATTGATTTCAAATGATGACAATTTTATCCAGTTCTATAGTATTTTCAATTCTACACATCCAAATTTTCCGTCTTCGCCGAAAAAGAATCCGGCGCGAGTTTATCCTTCTTAGACATTTTAATCGCAAGATATCCGAAGGGCACACTACAACGGGCCTTTCACAGAAAAACAACATGAAGTGGATGTTATATGCAGTTTTCTATATTCGTCCCGGTTGAGTACAAACGACGTTTGGTCAAAACACTTTTCCACATGGCCCGAAAAATTTGAAGTCTTGATCAACTTCAAAAGGACGGAGACCCTTTTGGCTGACGGTTACTCAGAAAAGTTCACTGAGCACCACGGTAAACCACGAAGCGAAACGGAGTCGATCTTAGCAGCTAAAAGGGAGCAAGTCACCTTTTCTTTTCTTTTAAAGGTGACCGCATTTGTAATCATTTACGCCATCACCTAAGCTTTGCTGGAAGCCGAAAACACATGGCAGTCCAATTATGCATAGTGGAGACCACTATAGGGATAAGATTAAGAGACCAATCTGATAGTCAAGGTTGCTTTTAATGCCTCATATATTGTCTACCAGTTCACTCGCAGTTGCGATGGCACGTACATCAGCGGGACAGAAAGATGCTTGGCTCAGAGTGACTAGACACACCCCGAAGTGGCTTTTGCACTCAGTGACTCAGTTGGATTCCAAAAAAAAACAAATTCTGATAAGAACTCCAACATCGGCTATCATGGGACATCTACCTTGAACAGGTCATAGAGTTGATTTGACCTGATCAGTCAAAGTACGATTTTCTCTCAAACTGAGTCGACTATTGCCCCATTGTGCACGATATCGTCCAAAAATGTCAACGCACATAGTATTTTGTCACTTGTAAGCCCCATTCAGGCATTAGCCAGTAGGAAGTCTTGCTGAAACTGATCTGAAAGTCGTAGTGTTATAAAACCTCCAGTTCTGCTGTTATCAAGTGACGATATTTGTTGGAACCATTATGGGGTTATTATTTACCAAACCAAAGTAGCAATAAATGGCTCAAAAAAGCAAGAAAGAGGAATGACAATCCAGATCTGTCTCTGCACATGCGTGCGTACTTGTGAAACTGATCACATTGTAAAATGTTCAAGTGGTTCCAGAGCAGGTGTGCAACCTACTGAACATTCTACACTGAGGTCGATTTCACACGCACAAGCGCACGTGTATACTAATACAATAGTAATCATTTAGAGTATCTTTACAGGCTTCAGCGCCTCAATTTGTGAAAGACAGGAATGCTTTGGAATCGGTTCAGAGAAGACTTAACCGGATGGTTAACGGTTTACAAGGAGTCTCATACAGGGATAGACTAACCTACCTTGATCTGTTCCAACCTGATCGTTGAAGACTCAGGGGAGATTTCGTAGAAACTTTCAGGCTCTACCACGAAACGCAGTTGTCAACTGGCCTCTTTTGCCCCGTAGTCATAACCTTACACTCAGGGGTACGGGCATAAATTGGCCAAACCTAGAGCAAACAAGACAGCAAGGGCTCAGTTTTTTGGTCAAGAGATCATCAATAAGCGGAATAAGCCACCTACACCTGTGGTGACAGCATGCTCGGTTGCTGCTTTCAAACAGAATCTGCATGTCTGCTGCGCAGAAGATTATCCCGATCAAGACTAGCCAGTGCGAAGTAATTTTTTCTTCTGTACCAGTTTTCTTGGCCGCAAATTACCTTTGCACACAGTCACCTAGTTTAAAGCCTTTCTATTTATCTGAATGTTTACACAGGGTTCTGCATTATCATGATCACTCTCCATCACTTAATTTCACTGATTGACAACTCGGGACATGTCTCACATGAGGATGACAGCGAGTTAGGGCGCTGAATGTATCTTTTAATGAGGTTGTAAAGTTTAACTTGACTGCTATTCCCGAGTGCGACCCAGCTTTCTTCCCTTCCCCACAGCTGATAGCGAATCATCAAATGGTGGGGAATACCTGGAAGTTGAGGCACAGTGGGAGCCCCCCGGAGCTCACAGTGTAAGAAACTGGACGATTGTTGGCTCATGTCACAAGTCTTGTGATCTGACCTGACTAGTATTATACACAACTATCAACTGTGAATGCATAAATATATTGTATATTAACTGCATGGTAATTTATTAAGACATGTGCTGGTACACTACCAAAGCTGCTGTGATGTTATGAGAGGTGGTCCGCTGCCCCACTTATACAGTCTGTTTCGCTATACCTCAGAATTACAATGTTATTCTATCTATTAAATAAGTTCAAGCATCATTAAAAAAAACTACGTGATTTATATTGATCGTACGAATTAAAAATACAGTTCCATCCATCCATAAGTAAAGTTGTTTTATATATTTAACTGTGGGAGATTTGGTTAGGAACAAGGGTTGTCAAGGTACTTCATCTTATTCAGAAAGATTCTTAGATCCTAATGCCAGATACTCAAATGAAAAGAGGAAGCACAATGAGCGATTCAGTTTGTCACTTATTATTTCTCCTTCTGGGGCAATGGGATTTGATAAAAGCGCTCAGAACTATTACTCAGCTTTTAAAACACACTCAAACCTCCATGTTTTTAATGAAATACAAAGTCAAAATACGATTATGTAATAAAACTGGGCTGTATTGTTGAACTGCGAAAATTCCACTTCGTTGGAACGCGTTTTCCTTACACGCTTAAATTGCAATGGGTGCGAATTCATCAGAATGTGTAAAATATTCGTCGACTTCACCAGTGGGCCTTGCGTCGCCAATGCTATTCAAGTAAAACTTCATTTTTCGGGTGTACTAAACAACTATAGACAGCGTTGGATAAAATATGAAAAATCTAACCCAGGATTCGAGGTTTTTACACAAAAAAGTGTTTGGGTGCAAAAAAAAACAATTTTCCACTCACTATTTTCTTGATTAGCTCAGTCCGTACTGCGGGATTACATCAATTATATCAAGTTAGCTCAGCCTAAACTAATCAAGAATGCACTGAGAGCGGTAAAATTTTGTTACTATCACCCAGCAAAATTCTCAGCCGGGAATGATGTAGAACTAAGAACATGAAAAGAGTGAAAAGAGATCCACCAATAAAATTTCGAAGTTAAGAGCAATACTGATGGCTATACTGAGCCGCATCTTCTCATGTATCTACCCACTGATTGGGAGATCTCTTGCACCTCAAAAACAGAGCCCAACAAGCTTCATGTGGCCAACTCCATTGGTTAAACTTTCAATAGTTTTGTTTCACGTCATGGATTAGCCACTCTTACCAATCTTTCAATCAGTACCCCCACTGTAAACACTGCGCGCTGAGGAATCGTATTCGGGATCATGCGCAACACATGTCCAAACCTCATAAGCCTATTGAATGAGTGTACAATTAAAGGGAAACACCTCACTTCATTAATAATTATCATATTAATCACTCTGTTGTTACTGATTAAATGATGGATATCTCATTGGTTTAATTAATTGTTCCTTTTCTCTGCTATTACTCAATCAATGAACTGATGTGCTTATCCCATCATTTTTACCATATCAATAGCAGCGGAGCCTGCCATTATGGTGTAGAGTTCGCGGTAGACCTAGATCAGTTTCTTTCTGAAAAACCATCTACCATCTCCTTTGTAGACAGTTTATTTCTGAATCATTTGCAATAACCTCAAATGTGAAGAAATTGGCTTTAAGATAATCTTGAGCATTCTCACAATATCATTATTTACCCCGGTTAACAAACGAACTGCACTCTTGTGAGAATAGCGGCGCCCATCTGTGCTCGGATAGTAAACTGTCTTATTTAGAATATGCGGACAGTATTGTTCTTCTGAGTGAAGATCCAGGTGAGTTGCAAGCTCATTTAGATAGCCTTAACAACAATGCAGTAATGTTTGGGATGCGTTTTGCACCTTCAAAGTGTAAAATGCTGTTGCAGGATTGGGTTGGCTCAATACCAAATCTTGTGTTGGCAGAGGAAACTCTAGCCGAAGTGGATAAATTTTGTTACCTAAACAGTTACACCTCACCAGGTGGACAGATTACGGATGAAGTGTCACCACACATACAGAAGGCGCGTTTGACTTTTGCCAACCTCCGTCATCTGTGACGTCGGCATGACATCCGATTGTCTGTTCAGGGTAGAGTGTACAATGCGGCGATTAGGCCCTTTCATTTACATGGTTCCGAAACATGGCCGTTGAGGGTAGAAGATAGGCGAAGACTGTTGGTGTTCGAGCATCGATGTCTCCGGAGCATTGCCCGAGTATGGTGGGAACACCATATCAGTGTAAGTGTTGGTAACCAGAGGTCAGTCTGTGGATCAAGTGCTGAATCTAAACAAATGAAGGTGGTTGAGACATGTGTTACGCATGCCCACGGATAGACTTCCTCAGCGTACGCTGTTCTCTGAGGCAGGTGATGATTGGAAGGTAGGTCGAGGTGGTCAGTCCATGACATGGTAAAAAGGTATGAAAACCCTGACCAGTGGACCTGGCCACGTAGGACGTGTTAGACTTCCATGTTGGGGCCCACGTGATCCGCCTACTAAATGGTTGGATACATTAGGTGATATGGCTAGGTGTCGTGGTCAGTGGCGTAGTTGCATTCGAACTCTTTCCTTGTCGTCTTGATTTCGCCTTGGTACTTCGACTTTTTGGATCTTTATCACTATGCTTCTATTCTTTTTGCCCTGGACGATGCCGGGAGACAGCAACCAAAACCAGAGCACAGAAGTATGAGGTTAATGGTTGAATGAATTGATACTGAACGAACTAGTATGTTTTCCGCAAACTGTACTAATTAATTTTGGAACGCTAGACAAGTTACTATTTCACAATGTCTTCACGCAAATGGTAGAATTTGACAATTGAGCTAGCTACTATCAAATCATTGTTGATTTTTACTAAGTATTGAGCTGTCCTATTTTGTTTAGGTCAACCAGTCTTAGTGCTTCAGTGAATGCTAGCAGTATATTAGCAAAAAAGTTGTCACGTATTCGTATTTCTTAACGCCACTTCGTTTATTGTTTTGATTCATACTCAGCTCCCTCAAAACCTAGGTTTTAAGTTTGATGGATTCCTTCAGTTTCTTTGTTAGCTAATGATGATAATCATCAGTAGAAAATTGGACTAGTGTTAATAAACATTTTCTTACGTATTACATCAGTTTTCATCTGTTCTATGGCCTACTGTAGGGTAGAGGGAGGGCCAGGGAGCACAAATTGGTTTGGGCACACAGAGGGGGGTTGTGTGGACAGGTGCCGACAGCCTCAGCTGTGGCCAGGATGCGACATTTTGCTTGTCTTGATTGTCGACCCCGGATCTTATACAGGGCACGAAAAACCTCGAGACACATTTGCTGTGTGTTTGGACTGAGCTACGTGTGAAACGACCGCGCTAGTGAGTGATTTAATTGCTGCAGTGTTCAACCATGCAGGGTGGTGGTCGCGGTTAAATTCAGACAAACGCCTGGTCGTGCGACTGATGTACATTGTCCCGCAGGAACAAGTGAATAAGTACACACATTTTCTTCGTTGTTGATGCAACTTTTGTTATAACAGACAGATCTTCATAGTACTCACCAAATCTTCATTGATCTAAACTTTCAGTGTTAGTCAATCAAAAGAATGATGTTACTCATAGAACTGCAGCTAAGTTTTACGCACAATTACACGTGTGTCTTTTGCCCAATAGGATCCAACCTAGTGTTGATTGTGGCTGCCAAACGATTTCAGTTGTCAACCATCCACACCACCGGCGTCTGTTGTCCGTGTGTGCGCAAGCTCATGAATTTTACCGGTATTCAGATGGAATGTGCTTCTTAAACAATGTAACCTAACTGCACTTTCGCTCTGATGCGCGAACTCATCCAGCCGGTAGAGTACTAACTAAATACATACAAAATCTGCTTACTCGATTGTTTGTCTTGCTTTACCATCATCCGGACCGTTGATGAATCAACGCTTCATGTGTCTCCATGACAGACCGTTCATTTTATCGAACAGCATCTACTGTTTGTAAGATACTGAAATTGATCAACACACTTTGACTGCGGTGTTTAACTTATAGTTGCGAACCACATCCAACCGATTAAATTATGGTGAAAACCGTGTCAAGTGGACGTACACTTTTTGGATTGAATTACTAAATTCAGCTCCATTAACATATCCAGAGTCCTTGTTTGTAGACAAGAAGGTAGGTGCTCCAAAGATGCTACCCCGCCACAAACAGAAGATCACATACCCAATCAAGAGATTATACAGATTGCATTCATACACATCCAATGGTAAATTAAAAGAAAGTAATTTTTAAAAAGCACTTACTTCTTAAAGTAACAACTTCTAACGGAAGTATTGCTTCTCAGTTCAATTGCCCGCATAAAATCTACGTCCACATTTATTTTACAACTAATATATATCCTTGGATCAAAACGTTTAATTGAATAAAAACGGAAATAAAAGCACGAAACTGATCAAAGGACTGGAGAATTTCTACACCAAAATGTGCATAATACATGCTTTTACCGTTTGAACGTCCCAAAGACCCACTTTCAAACAGAGAACATAGGAAATCAATATGGCACTGACTGGTTACAAGAACAATATATAAACAAATAAACCTAGTCGTGACATAATTTCGCCTTAGAAAATTGCGCAAAACTTATAAATTTTTGCCCTGGGAAATCTCATGCCAATCTACGTCATTTTTTCTGAGTGATATTGCGGACGTATGTTGCCCTATATTCCTTTGGGAGTACTTCATCTCGATGCGCCATCCAAATTACCTTGAAGAATCTGTCTATCGACATCGGCACTCTTGACACGGCATAGTTTCAGGCTGTCGTCGTCATAGAGGCACGGAAAATTGAAAAAGGGACGGCAAGCTCTTGAAATGGAACAGAAACAGCGGTGGACTGCGGAAGGAATCCTGAAGAACACCATCGGTGGTATCTGACCAGCTGGGTATACACTGGGTAGCTCTAAGGAAGAACAATCTCATTTTCAGAATAAATGCAACACAGTGAAATTACAGGCTTTGATGACAAAATGTCTTGAGCCTCTTTAACAGTTGGTTATGTGGGTCCTCGTTGAGGGCCTTACTGAAATCCACGGGAATCACTTCTGTGTTGTGACCACTTGCATAGCATTCGGCTGTTGTTTTCTGGCAAACGGCAGGTTTCGGATGCACGACCTCTTAGGAAAAAATCCTTGTTTGGCTCGGTATACACATCTGGGTCCCTGGGTGGTCCAGAATCCACACTGGTGCTAGTCCTTCTGTCATATTTCCTAGGATGCAGATCAGGCTCACCAGACGACAGTTTGTATATCCTATGAATAATATTTCATGCTTCAAGTTCTGGTGCCACTTGGAATTATTGTGTATCTGACTTGTGACATCTAAAATTTGAACGAAGTGGCCATCTTCAGTGTTCGAACATGCCGTATCACGCTCCAAAAAACCTTACCTTCATTAGGCGGCTAACATTTTGGATGGAATAGTAATAACATTACTCCCTGCAACCTACGCGTTCTCTAGCTTCTGAATCAGTTCGCGTATCAGAGCGAAAGTGCAGTTAGGTTACATTGTTTAAGAAGCACATTCCATCTGAATACCGGTAAAATTCATGAGCTTGCGCACACACGGACAACAGACGCCGGTGGTATGGATGGTTGACAACTGAAATCGTTTGGCAGCCACAATCAACACTAGGTTGGATCCTATTGGGCAAAAGACACACGTGTAATTGTGCGTAAAACTTAGCTGCAGTTCTATGAGTAACATCATTCTTTTGATTGATTAACACTGAAAGTTTAGATCAATGAAGATTTGGTGAGTACTATGAAGATCTGTCTGTTATAACAAAAGTTGCATCAGCAACGAATAAAACGTTTAATAACACTTTACAAAGTACAGGTCATTCTTTTTACAAACATGGAAATTTTATTGGTTAGGTTTGAAAGGATGAAGAATAATACATGGGCGAAATAAACGATGAAAACTAATTGCGAGCAGATAATGCAGAAATTTGACCCATCATGCCCTTTTTTCCATGGATTGGAGGCCTCCCAACCACATTTCATTCAAGAGGCCATTGCGCTTTCATAACCCCCAAATTATATCCCAAATGAAAAAGCACTAATTGTGCTACCCAGGCTGTCCGGTCTTGTCTGCACTCCTAAAAGAACCATAATTCCATCAATCCATCGCCACTCCGGTTGATTAAGTTGCGAATCCTTTTAATTGTTATCTACTTACCACTTTTATCTGAGATCCGAAAATGTGTGTGCTGCTACCCTCCCATGCATTTTTGGTGACATGATAAAGTTAGAGCGGGTGCTACTCTTTGGTACTAGACTCGAGACTCGAGCCTCGACGACCGTCCATGGATTACTTAAGACTGGCTGTCAGGGCCGATTGACGTCTCTTGGAATGTTGCCTGAATATTTCCTGAGAATCTGTTAAGAGTTCACAAACTTGAAAAAATTCCTTTGTAGTGACGTGGGTCAGGATCCGTATACAGGAAAAAACTCGATTTTCCTATTCGGATGAATGACTAAGTGAGAGACCGTACTATGAAGCCGCATAATTTTCAATCGACTGGTTCATTACCGGCCAGTCGTCTTTCACCGAAGGCGAAAAATCTTTGGAACTTGCTCCAAATCGCGACCTAACGGCAGCCTTGATGGACGAGACAGACGACGCTCAGTTCAAATGATCTCTCAATGCATACTTGCAGACAACCCGGGGGAACGTTCCCTGTTTGATGTTACAAGGCTGTTCGTCGTTGGTTCTCTTACTCGAACTGATTTCCGCCACATGGAAATCATACTTCAAAAGTGGCACACAACACGAGGTACGCTCTGGGTCCACCTGAGACTAGCCCCAAGATTCTTATTTAAAAACGCGTGACGGGGCCATCGCTGCCCAAAGGTTGTCCCAAGAGAGCTAGCTCCATAGTTGCCCCTTGGGGCTAGTCCCCGGTTTAACCCATGCAACTGGGGCAAAGTAACATTTGGGTTAGAAAACCTGCAGAGTATTCATAAATAATCTGTTTGCATCCGGCTGAACATTGGTTTCGTTAATAAACCTGTCTCTGGTGTTACCCTAAGCACAGTAAATAGCTAGAAAACTGCGTCTTTTCAAAAAATGTTGTTGTTAACTTATACCGAATTTCGCCATCGTTTATCAACCGTTGTAATATTTTACTTTCCAACCGCTCTCTGGGACGTTTCGAAAAACTAGTTTGTACAAGTTAACTCAAGGTGCTAAAGCACCTCATGACCCCGAACAATCGTCAGAGGCTTCCGAAGACTGCGCTCAATTTTTGCTAAGCAATAGTATCCTCTGTAAGTTTTGTTCTTTCCCGACTTTTTATATGGTCTTCAACGTCCCTTGTTGCAGTAATTCTTTGTCGTACTTACGTTTAAATGTGCACATCAGCACACTTTTTTGAACACACACTACTACCGAGTCATACAGAAAGGCTGCCAATAAATACCCTGTTCCGGCACAACCTCACTTTTGATGTTAGCTGCCTTGAAATCACATCAATCAGATCTAAATCTGACAAACAAACCACTTTAGAAGCTTCCACAACTTTGTTTGACACGTCTCAACACCATCTAGATTGGTTCAACAAGCCACTGTCAGGCCGAACTGAACTGAACACGTTGGCCGATACTGATATTTTGGCAACCGAATTCCGGCTACAGGAACAGTGGACAGCTGAGAGTCTGTTTCATACCTCTCTTTTCAGTTTCATTCCTATTGTGCACATGACTTTGCCTTTTTATCTGGGCGCTCTTCTCCATCTACTCCAGGTAACTAGTGCCATCTAAGATGGCTTTAACACTGAATTAGTGTGCCATATAGACTGGTTAGTGCACCACATTCCCTTTTACTTCTTATATATTCAATACAATAACGTTTTACCTCTCTTTATATTCTAGGGCCGCCGTTTTTGATCGACACAATAATCTGTCGATAAATTTCTCAATTAGACTTCGCCCATATTGAGCAAGCTAATGGGTGTGTACCGAAAATCAACTTCGTTTATTTGCCGAACACATTATCGTTCACCCGAATCCTTGCCACCGAGTACAACGGCCACTTGTCCGTAACACGTGCAAGTTACACGCACACCTTTGCAATATATGCTAATCCCTCTCTACTAATTCACAGTGTTTCCCTCCATTCTTTATTCATTCTCCATTCTCCACATCAGAGACAGCGGGAATCTTCCTGTACAAGCCCCGTCGGTATGAACGCAAGGCTTAAGAGAACGCCAAGGTCCCAAAAACTATTGTTCAAGTTTTCTTCTGGATGCCTTGTTGTTCACCCCTTCCATCACAACGTCATACAAAAAATTTTAAGGATTTCTGGCTCTCCGAGACAAGCGGTAGACTAACCGAAAACCAGTGGAATCCATCTTCACCAAAGCCATTGAGTGTCCTCGCCCACGATACAGCCCACGCAACGGGAAGTCTGCTTGCATCTTTGGTTACAGATCATCCCAGATGATGCGACGGATTTAGATTGGATCACCGCGCACCTGTCGGTAGGCTTCTTGAAACGAACCAGTCACATCAAGACACCCGTTACGGTTGGTTCCCCGCAGTTCAGTGATTTGACTGGTAGCAGACCTCTGCACTCTCTCTAACTTGGTTGACTCTGCAGTTGTACGTGCGAATGCAGTGGTGCTACCTAATTCAAGTCGGAGAAGTACGTGAGAAACGTATGGCATAGGGAAGACGTCCTAAGATAGTTTTCTAAACGATCAACGAACTGGACCAAGGATGCACCAAGCGAAAGCACACACTCCGCCCTTGTGAACACAAAAATCCAAGATCGTGCTCACAATCTGTTGTCCAAAGCAGGTTTTTAGATAGACTGTAGCTCACTGGCAGCTGAGAATGACTCACACACACGTGAGCACACGTCGACAGATTTAATGGCAGCATACACGCAGAAGACCAGTGCATGAGCGTATCTAGATCTTTCTGTGAAGTTTCGCTATCTATATCCAAACGGCGTGTGCGCCAAAATTTCAAATCATCAATGTGCAATAGAGGAGAAGACGAGAGAACTATTAAAAGATCTTTTATGTAAATGAGAAATAGCAATAGTTCAAGAACAGATCCCCGAGTAACACCAGTGGACGCTGAGTACCACCTGGAGATGCTTTTTGAGACTCTGACAGCTAATCGCCGTCCTCTAAGGAAATCTTTGACCCATCTTAGCGAAGGGACAGCTGGCCTCAGTAATCTGAGCTTTCAAAAGAGGTGGTTATGTGGAACTTTATCAAAGGCTTTGCTGACGTACACAAAGGTGACGTCCACTAAGCATCCCTCGGATTACACTTCAGTGCAGCGCTCACGAAAGAACAGAAGATTCAACAAACAGGAATAGGTTTTGCAAAGGCCATTTTGTTGGAAACTGAAAAGTTGGTGGCTTTCCGTGTGTTTCTGCACCTGCTTGGTCACGGAACGTTCCATGATCCTGCAGGTGACACATGCTGGGCTCACAAAGCAGTAACTGACAGCAGCGGTCTTTCCGGCACCTTTGAAAAGCTGGACAATAATAGTATCCTTTCTGTCTTCTGGTTGTTGCCCTGCTACCAGTAAGGGGGTTAACGACCTGGCGATTGCTGATGCAATGATGTCGGAGAGTTCACCCAGTTTCAAAGGCTCGATTTCATCAGAGCCGGTTGACTGATGAGACTTGAGAGGTCCTATGTGTACCATAATTTTGTCCATATAAAAATACCAGTGAATGGGGCGGGCTCCGACACCGGCAGAAGGGCTGATGCGGAATCCTCCATTTCACAAGCTGACACATGATGCTGTGCCAGGACATCAGCCTTGGCTTTGTCCGGAGTCAGCGATGGTCTCAGCAAGTTTGGTATTCCGAGCTTTGCTCTCGTACAAAGTTTGAGGTAAGCAATCAACCTTCAGGGCACCCCAACACAATCGGTTGCTAGCCTCTCCTCAAACCTACTTTGTTTAATTGCCTTTAAAGACTGACAAAGATTTATTAGCTGTCCATGCATACCGTAGCCGTCTTCACACTATCAATATCTTTTTCATGCAAGAGCCCTTTCGCGAAGAGGGCATCGAAGTTCTCTAGCAAACCACGAAGGACCATTCGCATGAGAACGCTGGCTGTGGGATGGAGTGGAGCAATCAGCCAACTGAAGGATCCCGCCACGGATAAAATTCCAGGCTGCTTTCACATTATCAGAAACCTCCTGTTCCTTTGACATATTCCGAACCACCTCGTACACTAAAGGTTCATGCTCCAGATTTTTGGCCCGCAGTGTGGACTGGACGACATTTGAACGCTACTCCTCCAATGTATGTATGATACAACGTGATTGCTCGAATCTAAAGAAGGTAGAATATAAATCGTGGAGACTTCCGATATCCCTGGAGTTAGAACAAGATCCGGAATGGATAACTGCTCACCTTGGAAGAGAGTTGGCTGGAATACGTGTTGGTACAGCGCCAGATCACATATCGTGGCAAGTAAGTTCCGGAGAACGTTATCAGCTTCTGAAGTAAAGCAGGATGCTGTCTAATAAGTATTAAGCACCCCAAAGTCACCGAGGACGAGGCTGTGACTGTCAGATGCACAGCTTTTTAAGGAATTTGAGATGTTGAATGGCTCTGCAGCAGGCGAGCCGTAGAAAAGTCCCAAAACTATGGACACCTACTAATTTCACCTAACATCAAAGTGACTCAACAAGCCCTCGTGGGTCTAAATAACGATCAAGGAGATGAATAGATACTTCTTTTCTGATATAAATCATTACTCCGTCACGGCCTCTAAACCGAGTTTGTCCCGAACGAAAAATGTAGTATTCGTGCAGAGCAACCTCGGTATCTAAAACATCATCATGAGACAAAGTCTCATTCAGCGCTATAACCGCCGGTCTTCCGACTGAAGCAAGTACTTCCAATTCCTCCGGTTCTTACAATAGATCTACTCAAAGTTTAACCTGCCATCTGTCCGTTCGTAAAACACGGGTTCAGATCCTCAACAATGTGCCCGCCTAGATCGGAGTTGGCTATGCCACTGTCTTTAGCGGTGGCCACGTTATATTCAGTCTTTCCTTCGTTACCTAAAATTCCCCCTTGTACAGATTTTCCTCAGCGTTTGCGTGGCGTTTCCGGAGTTCTGTACGATCCTGCTTAAATTTCTGCCAATCCTCTGGTTCTGGTTCACACATCAGCTGGACAACCTCGCTTTTTAGACCCGATGATTGCCGTAAAAGCTCTTGTGCCTACTTGCAAGAGGCAAGAACAAACTTCAAGCTTCAAGGATCCCTAGTTTTGTGTTTTTACCAGTTTTTTACAAGAATGGACCCAGTGAACGTCTCTTCGCCCGAGGAGAACTGTTTCTGAAGTACACTTCGTAACTGCAGAAAGTCGTGATCGGGACACTGCTGACGGACCAACACCGATACTTTCGGAATTCAAGCTGTCAGCAAGCACCAATCCCGTGGAGGTGGTAATTTTTTCTGACCTGTAGGCACTTAAATCCAAAGAATCTCTGCGATCAGTGAGTGTCGTCAACTCAGAGGCCGATGGAGGAAGGACTGCTGGTATTGTGTCGGCAATTGTTTCTGCATATTTTAGGGGAGGTAAAGTTCTCTTCTTACTACTGACTCTCCCTTGATTGACGTTTCATGTCTCAAAAATGATAACCTCTTTATCGCCATATTCGGTTCAAACAGAAGAGGAGACTCGTGTAATTGCAACCACCAAGCTAGTAAAAGCCATAATCTTCCCTCTGATGGCGATGCTGGTGAGAGTGATGACATTGATGAAGATAATCACGATGATGGTGCTGTTTCTGATACTGCTGCTGCCATTGATGGTGGTGAACAAATTTATGGTGGCAACAACGTTGATGATGGTGATAATGATGAATGTTTTTTTTTATCTGTGACAGAAAGCGCCGTCTTTGTTGTCTTCTTTGCTAGCCATACGGGTTTTGACAACTCCGTGCATTTGAAGTACAGTACTTTGAGCAAGCTCACACGGCGTTACTAGAGGGTTTCGTAAATGTTATTGTTTATTTCGGAGCTTCCAAGGTGGATCCGTACATCACACCCATCCCCTTGAAAAGATTTTGTGCGAGAGGGACAACCTTTGAACAAACTAGGCACAAGAGTGGAAAACGTTCGACCTTTTAGAGACATGATGGATAAGTTATGGCTCAGAGATTTACACAGTTGTAAAAAAATGTTTTTCACTTATTATGGGGTGGGGGGCATTGCTCTGGTGATCGTGGTGGCGTAGCGCGGAGTGTTGCAGTAAGGGACAGTAAGCTCACGCACAGTGAGAAGGCCTGGCGAACGCGTGTAACGAGGGAACAGCATGGCAGGATTTAACCTACCTTACAGGATTTCACGAAATGATGATGGTGATGTTTCAACTGTTCGTTTAGTCTTTTCTTCTGATAATATTATTTCTGCCTTTGTAATCACACTGACCGCTTCAGTTCGGCGTGTCCCGGCGCTTGTCTAGCGCCACTATGTGCAATGTGTTGCTTGAGTTCAAAACAGTTGCTGACGTACTCACCCACTACGTCCATGGCAGGGGGGATTTTATTTGAGTTATTCTTGTGTGGAAGAAATTTTAGAATGAAAAATCCGATATCAAAAAAATTCTTTGGGGGATCATTTAACTTACATTGATAGGCATAGCAACGAATATCAATTTGAAAATGCGGGGCGTCTTAGTGCTCTCAAGGACAACAAGTTCAGTTCAGTTCAGTTCAGTTCAGTCTGCACAGGACAGGTAATGGCCACGGCCAATTGAGCGTCCAGAATTCCTTCGATGGTATGCACACCAGTTATGCACCCACCACTGCCGAGTGTATTTCGTCGAATCCCCGCTAAAAATGAGAGGGAAACGGAAAACCTCATCGCACATCAACTGCGAGAGACATTATGCATCGTGAGCGTTCACTGAAACAGTATGCAATGAGGGAAAAAGTCTGCTAAAACATACTCCAGAAGGACCACAGTGCTACCCGTCATCCATCTAGTTGATATACTCAAGGCTTACTACAAGGAAAGATCTCGTACCACTTGCGATCAAGGGCACCTTTGAAGGATTTGACTGTCTGCAGATCTACCATTTCACCAGGCAGACCGTTCCAACTGTTCACAACCCTGTTGCTGAAGAAGTGTGATCCAGCCATCAACCTAGATCGGGCTTTTATCAACTTCTTTTCGTGTCCCCTTGTTCCGGAGTCTACGGCGACTTGGAATAGACTAGCTGGTCTAAGGCCAGAAAAGCCCTTCATTACCTTGAACGTTTCTATCAGATCCCCTCGACGCCTCCTCCTTTCCAACGAGAAGAGATTCAGGTCACAGAGTCTCTACTCGTAAGTCTTACCTCTCTGCCCTTCAACCATTCGCGTGGCGAGACGTTGGACTTTCTCGAGGCAGGCGGCGTCCTTTTTGTAGAAGGGCGACCAAGCCTGCACGCTACCTTCTAAGTAAGGTCGTACTATAGCCATGTAAATAGGTACGAATACCTCCGGCTTCCGGCAAAACAAAGCTGATCGCAGTCTAAAGAGCTCCCCACGAGCCTTATGCGCAGCAGCGTTGCACTGCTCCGACCATTTGAAGTCACTGTTCATGATGACCCCAAGGTCTTTAACCCTACTGGCTGCCTCTACGGTGAACAGCCCTTGATCATGAGCGACAGTTAGGCTCTCTGTTGCCCTTGACAACAAATGGCTTTTTTGAGCGTTTAGAGGTAAGTCCCATTTGTATGCCCAGTTCAGGACGGTGCCTATTTCCCTTCCCAAGTCCGCCCTACCCTTAGATCCAACAATCTTCACATCATCCGCAAAAATAAAGCTGGGCGATTGAAGAGTGGATGCTAGGTCATTAATAAATAACAAGAATAGGACCGGGCCTAGGACGGATCCCTGAGGTACACCCCCGGTGACGTTCACCAAACTGGAGCACCTGTCCCCACTTTGACGTAAAGCGTCCTGTGGGATAGGAAGTCCTCCAGCCACCTATATACTGGCCCACCTATACCGAAAGTCTCCATCTTGTGTAGCAAAAGACGATGATTAACGGAGTCGAACGCCTTGCTAAAGTCGAGGTAGCATACCTCAACTTGCTTACCTTCGTCCAGTCGTCCAGTTACTTCATCTAAGAAGCACAGGAGATTGGTCAGGCAAGATATATTTTTCAGGAATCCATGCTGCACCGGTCTTAGCATGGAGTGCTGCAGTAAGTGCTGGCAGATATGGGCACGGATGATCTTCTCGAGGACTTTACAGAGAATGCTAGTTAGGCTTACCGGCCTGTAGTTCTGCACATCCGACATGGGCCCACTCTTATGTATTGCCACGAAGGCCGCGACTTTCCAGTCCTGAGGCAGCTTTCCCTGGTCCAACGTGGATCTGTACAGTCTGCATACCGATGGAACTATGATATCCGCCAACGGCTTGATGATAGCTGGATGAATGCCATCTGGGCCCGCTGACTTGTGGCTGTTTAACTCCTGTAGGTACTTACGCACGCATTCCTCTGAGAGATCTAGCTCGTTTAACTGAGGAGGATGCACCAGAGCCAGATCTACTCGTACCCCACTATCTATCCTATGTACACTACCAAAGTATTCCCCCAGGGCGTCTGCTTTGCCCTGGTCATCAGTGACAATACCATACTCTCTAGTGGATAGTGGACCTACGGCGTTTCTTGTCGAGCCCTTAGACTGTACATAGCTGTAGAACTTCTTTGGCTGTTGTCTTACAGACTGGGCCAATTTGAGCTCAAATTCCCGCTTAGAAGTTCTCAAAAGGCTTACAGTCTCGTTTCTCAGCTTCGTATAGCGGTTCCAGGCTAGCTGACTGCCGGAAGCTTTGTACTGGTTCCAAGAGCGGTTTCTACGTCTGATGGCCTTGGCTATTACAGCCTCCCAACACATGGGTTTGCCATCCCCACTCCTTCGTTTTAAGGGTGCGAACTCTTCCTGTAGGGCAGTCGGGGATCCCTTTATGGCCTGCCAGCGCTCCTCCACAGTAGCCTCCTCTGGCGCGTCCCAGGTCAAACTCATCGCCTTATTACGAAGCCTATCTATGTCCATACTACCGAAATTCCTAATCAGCCTTGAGGGTACCTTCGGTTGCCGCATGCATAGAACTATTTTGACACACACGTGGTCACTCTTTCCCAGCGGTGCACAATAATGCAGTCCAGCCACATCGTTGGCAAAGTTCGTTATAGCTAGATCCAGCAAGGATGGAACGCATCCAGTCCTATATCTGGTGTTCTCCCTAATATGCTGATGTAACGCATTATCATGCAGCCATTCTAAGTAGGTTTGCTCCTCCGATCCCGGCACGCAGACCCCAGCCACCCAGTTGATGTGCGGAAGATTGAATTCACCCACTATGAAGGTCTTTTGTGCGTCCTTAACTAGTTCAGTCAAAGCCCGCAGCAAACAAACGTCCTCTTCGTGGTTAGTGCTTGGTGCCCTGTAGACACAGACTACATTAACCCTTCTGCTTGGAAGGATGATCGTAACGGCGCATAGCTGGATATTGCGAGTGCACATCTTGGTCTGGGACTCAAGATGGTTTGCACCTGACCTAACGAGGATGGCTACTCCACCCCCAAGGCGATCTTGTTCCCGATCCTGCCTGTAGACTGCAAAACCGTTACTTATTAGGCCCGGCACATGGTCTTCTTCAGAAAGCCACGTTTCCGTGACGGCAACTATTGATGCTTTCTGTTCGTCAGCGGTTTCGGCAAGTTCCGCCCATTTGTTTCTAATACTACACGCGTTAGTATATAACACCACCGCGTTTGCTCCGTCGCCTAGGTGTCTTTTGTTATTCACTCCTGACTGTTTCTTAGGCGCAACGCCTGAGATGACACGTTCTTTGCTTCGGATGTCCCCACTGGGGTGCATGAAGCCGGCTGATGGTCCAGAATTTCCGACGACTCCCAATCCATCTCCATAGGAGTGGCCACAACATCCAGACTGGCAGGGGTCGCGCTGTCATCTATATTCGGACAGTACCGCCAATTCTCGTCTTCCAGCGCATCTTCAATTACAACTATTAGCGACCCCGCACGTGGCTTCTTTACCATTGTCGGGGTCGGGGCCCGAGAGCCGAGTACGGCATTCCGCTGAACTTTTAGGTTTCTCACCAGCGCCCTGGCTGGTCGAGCAAGGATACCTCCTGGGGCTAGACCACCAGGCCTTACCCTATGCTCGTCCGGCACAATCTGGTATCTGCCCATGGTGATCTGAGCCACTACCGCTGCCCTCGCCAGTAGTCTATCCCGGGTAGCCTCATCAGCGAACTCCACCAGTATTGGTCTCGCACGAAGTTCGCCTTTGTTCCCCAGTGGTGACTTCCATGTCCCCACTCCGTGCACCCTTCTTAGAGTAGGAGGGTACGGAACACCTGCGATTCGCAGTATGTCGCAGACCCTCCTCCTGTCAATGTCTCTCCTGGCCTTCGATTCCCTTATAAAGGGTTCTTCCTGGTTTAGGATCAGAAGCCTGTGGCTTGAGACCCTGCCCATCGACAAGATCTGCCTCTGCAGGTCCTTCACCTTGTTTTCTAATACCAGAAGAGCAGGGTCATCCACTCTAGCCAACCCATCTTTCGCTCTATTACAGTCGCCCTTCTTGTTGACCTGCATCGCCCTTCTCTGCTTCTGCTCCGTTTACTGGCCCTCGTCGGTCTGCTTCAAAGGAGTGGAGGCAACGACCGCCTGGCAAACCCTCGGAGCTGGTCCGTTCGCTCGGACGATTGTCCTCTCGGGTGTTGATACTACTTCCGCAAGCGACTTACTACAACCTGCTTGCGGTGGTTTGGGGCTTACAACCGAGGTACTACTTGGTGGACGTTGGTCCTGCAGTTTAAAGGCCAGACTGGCCGCCTCCTTGCAGGGGGCACAGACCCATTCAGCCCATGGGTTCTGTTTATAAAGGACATACATGTACTTTGCTATCCCTGAACACCTTGGGTGAGCCCATCTTTTGCATATCTTGCACTCTTTACCATTTACCACACGTTTTCCGCACTTGGGTGCTAGACACGGGTCGGAAACGCGTGTCATAACGAAAACCCCAAAAACGAGGGCGAATACAACTCAAGTGCTCTTTACCCAAACACAAAACAAGCATTCTGACAATATCAGGTAAATCCCGCTAACACAAAAAACAAAAACAAAAAGAAAGATTAGAAACGAGGAAAGATCGCCTCAAAAAACACCGAACACTACTCGGCAATAATACAAGGAGAATAAAAATATTCTCCGGATAAAGCGCACCTTAAATGCAATTATGATACGCTCAGTATTGTGAATTAAACTGGGTTAATTCACAAAACTATTCAAAAACTCAATTCAAAGACGACAGCAATGTGAATTAAAACCGCGCGGCACTTACACACGAGATAAGTTCAGTGCAGTTCGGTTCAGTTTGCGGAGGACATATAAAGGCCACGGCCAATCAAGCGTCCGGAATCCCTTCGATAATAAGCTTACTGGGTAGGCACCCACCTCTGCGCAGTTTGTCTCTTCGAATCCTCGCTAAAATAGAAGGGAAACGTACAACCTCGTCGCACATCAACTGCGAGAGTAATTGTGAATGGTGAGCGTTCACTAATTCATTACGTAGCAAATGGGGACTTTCAATAATTAAATATGTTACATCCGTCCGACCAGTAACATACTCATAATTCACTGTCAGAAATGGTCTCATTCCGCTTGCGATCTAAGGCCCCCTTGAATGCCTGGACAGTCTCCACTTCTATCACATTTTCCGAAAGTCTGTTCCAGTAATTCACCACCCTACTGCTAAAATAGTAAGATATCTTGAAGTCTTGAAGTACTACATGGGTTCGAGGCTTTGAGCCCAATTGTCCCGGTTCTTGAGGAAATCTTTGATCTTCTGTCGGATTCACCGAGCTGAAACGAGAGTAAAATGAAGCGGGGGGGAGGGGGTGGGGTGGCAGCGAAAACAAAATACACATAACATCATGCGGTGTCACACTGTGGACAATGCCTTAAGCGGAGTGGCGGTGCGGCATTCATGAACATGTATGCGATAAAAGACATCTATTTTGTTTGTTTTTTGACAAGGGAGTTATTGGGAGAGACCCAGGTAGAGGTCTAGCTTTTTCTTGAAGATAGTTTTGTCCTGCGACAGAACAATATCTTCCGGAAGTGCATTCCACATGGTAATAACCCTATAGCTAAAAAAGTTAATCCTTAGTGAAGTGCGTGGCCTCGGTTTGAAAACTTTCCTGCTGTGACCACGGAGAGAGGAGGCTGGACAGACGGAGAAGAAGTAATCGCTTTGACCTGTTTCAAAAAGGTGAAACATCAAAAACAGATCACCTCTTACGCGTCTTACGTCAAGGGGATAGAGGTTGAGGAGTGAGAGGCGGACGGGATAAGGTAGATGGGATAGACCACTTACTGCCTTGGTGGAGGCCCGCTGAACCCTTTTTAGGATCTCACGGTCTCGGACAAGACCAGAGTGCACTATCTGAGGTGCAGATTGATGGTGGAGAGCTATCTCAAAACCATGAGCCCCAGGCGTAATAGTGAGTCAAAGTCAGGTGACGTCTAGCGGGTAAGTATTGTCTTGAGGGAGCTTTGAACTGTATTTATAATTGCGGGCTAGGTATCCGTATGCAAATTAAAGTGTAATATGGCAAGGTCTGATAAGGGGGAGAAGAAGAATGAGTAGATGACTGTCAAGAAGTAGGCTATTAATAGCCATGCCGTGGTTATGGAAAAAAGATAAGAGGATGGGAGGAACTGGAAAATTATTTGATGCCAGACTTAGCAAAACAGATAAAGGTGGAACGGAATTACCAGACTGAAGATAAAGCCATTCTGTAGGAAATCGTAGAACAAAAGAAAGTGAAGGTTACAGAGTGGAGAGAGGAGAAGAAAAAGACAGAAAATGCTGCCAAAACTGTGGCTTGAGTCCAGTTAGTGCGGCACTTCAGAGAAAGTTCAACGACTGTGCATGTCGGACTTTGTCGAGGGAGAATTAAAAACGCAAATGGCGGGATCAGATGTGGAACAGAAGCAAAACGAATGGGTGAGTAACACAAGGGGAGGAATCAAGCACGGCTATGGCCCAAGAGACAATGGGGTTCACAAAAAAGGGAGTTCAAAAACTATTACAAACCTAATCCAACTTCAAAAGCCCTTCTTTCACGTACGTACGGATCTATAATTTGGATTATAAATTGTAATGGGAGGTATTTGCTTATGTGGGCCTTAAACGTCTTGGATGGTTTTATAGAACGCATATCATGGGGTCATTTGTTCCATAAAGCTGTTCTGAACTGCGGTGCTGTTTCGATGATTCGATTTACAACAACACCAGGAAAGAATATGAGGTTCGGTACCATGCATCTAAGCCACAGCGGATCTAGTTTCAAATGTTCACAGCCTTGGCTGTAATCGAGTTGAGTGGTAAAGCCAATTAACTCTTTTGTCACTAGCCGTTGAACATTTTCACTATCCACTCTGTCTCACTGGCGCATGTTAGAGTAGATTGTGGAACAGTATTCCAGAGGGGGCCTAACGTGGGTCTTATATGTGCTGAATTTGCTTTCTGGGGGGGCGGAATATCTTATAAAGCAGGCCTATAAGTCTTCTAGCCTTGGCAATTTGAGTGGTAGTATGTTCAGAGAAAGTGAAGGTGGCTGAATATTGCAAACCTAAATCTCGTACCAACGGGCTGATGGAAATCGGGTGACCTTTAATACTGAACATACCTGGGGGGACATTACATTTGAACGTAAGATTGTTGCTTTTCTCCGCAAAAAGTTTAATTAGTGAAGTGGTGCACCAAGAACCAAGAGCTGTCAAGTCTTGCCGTATTTCACTGATAACTGTACCAAGTTGACTAGAATCAAAACTATATTAGATTTTGATGTCGTCCGCGAAGAGATGGAGACTGCCATGGCGAAAGACACTGAAAACATCATTTATGTAAATGAGGAAGAGTAGTGGACCCAAAAAGCTGCCTGGTATTATACCACTGGTGACAGGTTTGGGTTTGGAGACAGAATCATTAATCTGAACCAACTGATGACGGTCGGAGAAATAAGAATCCAACCGACCGAGTAACGGGTCCGTGATGCCATAAGATTTGGCCTGTTATAGGAGCCGAGAGTGTGAGAATCGGTCGAAAGCCCTCTCTATATC
Organism: Fasciola hepatica; assembly: GCA_948099385.1. Lineage (NCBI taxonomy): Eukaryota > Metazoa > Platyhelminthes > Trematoda > Plagiorchiida > Fasciolidae > Fasciola > Fasciola hepatica. The sequence continues at coordinate 4,768,346 of CANUEZ040000003.1, read as the reverse complement.
AAGCAGGATAATAATCATGGACATGCCTTTATCAGCAGCCTCCGTGACTGAGTTCAATAAACTTTGAGACTGAGTACGGGCGGCGAACTTTGCTTGGAGCATATCGAATGGAAACTTACTTCAATAAGCAGAAAGAAATCCTGTGGTCTGTAAACACTGTGAACTAACGGCCCGCGAGAATGCTTCAAAAATGATGGACGCCTGGATAAATGGCCAGTAACTCCCTAATAAAAGTGCAATATCCGGTTCTGCAGGTCGTAGGTACTTGGAGAGCGGCAAATGTCTCCAAGAATCGTCTTCGAACAGTCGTGGTACTGCTTTCATCGATATGGTAGGGGAATCGGTCACTACCAAAGTAGAAGCCAAAGGGTCAGGGTAAGTCGGGAGTGCTATGTTGGCAATGGCTTCCTCGAACGAGGTAAACGCGGCTTGAGCCTTGTCAGGAAACTTGAACTTCGGCTTCGCCCCTCGCCGCTGTGAGAAGTGAACTGGCGGCAGTAATTCACCAGGCCGGTAAATGAGTATTACTGGAGAAAATATTTGGATCCAAAACCGTCGCAAGTTGAAGAATCTTTTTCTAGCAGGAGACAGGTATCCGGAGAAGAAATAGAGTGTCCTACGAAAGTTATACCAGGCCAGCCTAATTTGTTTTACACGATATGGATCGGGAAGTAATGCTGGACGAGGCGTTCAAAAAGTGCCCGAACTGGTACAGCGTGATCTAGCCACGAAGGACAAGCCACTACCGAAAGATGTAGGTATATGTGGACGTTTTCCAAACCATGAGTTTCCTCGTGTACGGGCCGTTTAAAGATCTGCGCTATATTGCCGAGTCCAAAGGACACGAGGGAAGCTCGGACAATCCAAAATACATGGTTACGATAGTTGTTGGGGACTTCGGGCTCTGTCACCGGGACCTGATTATAAGCATGAGCTGGGGAGATGCTTATGAAGACTGAGCAGTCTAATGGAGAGGAAGCACAGTCTTGTATACGGACAATAGGGTACAGGGATGTCCGCCTTCTTAAACGCTCTCGTACCACTACAGGGTCACCAGTCGGCACCTGATTTGGGAATTACAAGGTAAGAGAAGGCAAAAGGGCGGCTAGAAGGACATACACTACCTAGCTCGAGCGCATTTTCAATTTGAGCCTGTAAAAGACGGGACTAGTCTGGTGCTAATGGACTCGGAGTGGACTTATCCTCTTGTTGATGTGGACCTGAGAACGGCTCGGAAGACCAAAAGAGGCCGGGTAGGCGGCAACGAGTTCCTCATAGGTTTGATGTGTCCGTGGTTATATGTAAACTGCCTTGGTGATTCACTCAAGAATTACCAACCGTAACTGCGAAGGATGTCTGACGATCCACCAACCACGGCTCCATGCATCAGCAAATAAGTCATAGTGTTGCTGGAGGTTTGTGCTCCGAAGGGAGTACAGGAAATTAGGGGTGATGAATACTCAAAGAAATTTGAGCTTCAAAACTAAACTGAAGATGATCGACTGCTGGCTGAAAGTTAGGATAGTCGTGCCACATCAGTTGCGTTGTGCTTCGGCCTGGGGCAAGCAGTTGTCGACTTTCTGTCGGGTTACGAACCCACTCCGGTACCCCAAGGTGTAAATCAGCTGAAATGCCGTGTGGGCAAGTGCATATTTCCAGCTTTCCCCGTGACTCTCCACGTCCATTGGTGCGACGTTCCTTTGTCGTGCGGAACTTCTAACGTAAAACAAAAAACACCTTTCTAAACACCATCACCAGCACCATTGCGGCGCAATACGGAAAGGCTGCTAATAAACCTTTCAGTCTGGTACGGTCTCACCTTCTGATTTGAAGTCTCTTGGAGATACTTCAGCCAGAAATAATTGTGAGAAACAAAACGTTTTAGAAACTTCCGCGGCGCCGCTTGGCAGTCGCCTCAGTACCATCCTGATCTGCTCAACGAATGGTTGTTGAACTGAACTAGATTGAAGATGTTAGCAGATACTGGCTGCTTAGTGCTCATACCCTGATCACAAGGAAAATGGAGAGCTGTAAGCTTGTTTCATTTTAATTTCCAATGTACATACCCTTTTGGCCCCTTATCTCAACACACTCCTCCGCCTACCTGAGTTTGCTAGTGTCGTCTTGGGTATTGGTGACATTGACTTAATATACATTATAGACTGAGTGGTACACGACAGATATCTTTCACCGCCGGAAAATGGCTGTTGGCTTGATACCGTGATACTTGAGTCACGGCCAAGGGCTAGGTATTTAGTTTCCTTAATTACCACCGGGAAACTTGCTCGCCGGTTCGCGTCGTTCGGCTTCCTCACCGGAGCGCAGATGGTATTCAAAATACCCCTGTGTTGGAGGGTCTGTATGTTTTGATAGTGGTGGACTATAGAGCATAGGTCGGCGTACTCTGTGGCCCTCCCGTGGCCCGCTTTTACTTGTTGCTGTGCTTCGCAGGCTCGAATCAATCCTGGACATAACCGAGGCGAAAACGTTCGATGTTGGCGGGGCAGTCACCTTCGTGGCGGAAGTTCCGGTTGCCCGGAGACAGCAGGGCTGTTTTGGGCCATAATGTCACCACCTATCGCTGAAGTTTACTTTAGGTAGCGACATTCAGTAAAACTGAAATGTTTCGCGGCACATGCTGCAGCGAAATTCCTCTGTGAGCGGGTCCTCACCAGCTGTCGATTCTCCCTAAAGACGTGCCTCGAGCATCAGTTCGGAGGGCTTCCCTCTTACTTGTCCTGGCAGTACTTTGGGGTCGTGCGGCCAATGGCGGCTTCTTTTTAGACCCCGACGCTGAGGGAATATATTGTTATATCCCTAATCCATATTGCCACCTCCAACGTGAGGGGGCCCGCAGTCTAGCGTAAGCTGGTTGATGATAATGGTATATTTCTCGGCCATGGTCGAGACGCACGCGCTAGCGCATGATCATGGTGTGACACGTTACTCGATAAGGTGGAATATTAACAAATTCAAAGTATGAAAGTCGAGAGTATCAGCGATAGATAGACATAGCCAGCAACAGTTTGAATGGATCACTTTACTAATGGTTTGCGCTGCAGTTTCAAACCGGTTTCGATTCCGGGCTGGGCGGTGGAGATATCGAAAAACCGTTGGCGTAGTGTCAAGGACGCATTATGAACGAGAATGATGCAAGCTGGGAATCGAAGGCCTGCTAAGGTTCTACAGATGGAGTAAATTTTGAACAAGAAGAAAAGGAAGAAAAACAATTGTAAAGAAATGTTCTCGGGAAAATCGGTGCATGCGGAGAGGATAGCGATCCATGAAGACGATGCAGACCCTGAATGTCGGATTTACCGGAGTTCAATAAATGGAATGAGTTTCGAAACGGTGCCGAGACCAATTTCGTGAAAGTGAACACTGGTGGATGTGGGAGAAATAGCAGTCCATAAAAAGGTGAGTTTAGATTCAGGATCAGTAACATGTACCATTCAGAAATGAGAAATGAGAAAGCGCAACTAAAGGGTCCTCGAGAAGTGGATAGTCAATTTCCAACCGGCTACGGTTCGGAGGAAAGGTGGACTGTGGTTACGGATGATAAAGTGTGAAATCTCCGCATGGACTTGAGCGTTAATATGCTGTTTCACTAACAAATATACATAAATGTATGTTGACGCGTTTGCCTTCAGTGATATTCAGCGTCGTTTCTGGATGAGTGCGTCAATGCCGCCTATGCGCGGCTTCATCGTCCCAAAGGTGGGGTCTGGGCGAGTCTTCCGCTCAGCAGAAGTAGCCCAGTGAATAACTTACCGAAGAAAAGACTGAAAGAATTCAAAGATACACTAGATAATCCGAAAGGCAAGGCAATCTAAAAACAACGATAACGAGATACACGTCAAGACATTGTTTGTTGGGGGAGAAATGATTTAAAACCAACCAAAATCTTCAACGAAGAGGAAGTAATAAAACACTCAGAGAAGTTCGCAGATTGGGCTTTGAAACTTGAAAAACAGGAACACTCATATAACCTGGAGATCACATCGATACCACTTTTTTAGGCCCCCAAGCTTCACCTGGCAGTTTCCTTATTGAACTTGACCTTGAGTCCTTCGCACTTCGTGAAATACCTGCCCCTCGAAGCCGTAATCTCATTGGAGTCATATGGAGCACGCCTGGAGGAATAGTTTGTGCGTAAAGTCACACTGTGATTCATCCAAAGTTAGTTCGTCGGGCAACATGGCTAAACATCAGGATGAGGACACTCGATCCCGAGTATGGACCTTCCATATGAGCAGTATGGCATCCACATACAACTCCGTAGTACTCATACTGGAGATACATGCACCACTCCCCTAGTCTCGACACAGCACGAATGCGTTGACCAGAACTGTATTCTTCACGACCCATGGGGACGAGAAGACGATTGGACGGGGGAGTGGTTGGCAAGTATTTCAGGGCGTGCTTGAGAGACAGCAAGCCCAACAGCCGAATGCCACTCGCTCCTGGAATTCAGTGCTGAGTTGAAAATCACGGGCTAAAAGGTTGAACGAAGAGGACCCTCACCATAGCTGAACATGGTGGTACACGAGGAGTAAAAATAGGAAACTGGCAGCCTAGAATTCTGCTCAAGGTGATTCTTTGGAACTTTTCCCGTTTGGGTCGGAGCGGATTGTTTTTATTAAAAAAATGCCGAGGCAGATGATGATCGTTTCCGGGGTGAAAACTGAGGGGGAATGTCAGATGTGGATGGCTGTACCGGCAGTTGGGCATGAAGGTGTTAGCTTCTGATGAGTGGGGCAGCAACAGTGAACAGCTGGATTTCTGGGTGAAAAACCACAGATGGGACCATGCTAGGGGGGAACAGATCAAACAGTTGAACTTTCCCCGGCAACAGGTCCATAGACCCCAAATCTGCCGTTGGATAAACTCTTGTGGTTCCACTTTACCAGCGTGGACATCAGAAGTAACTGTCTTTCGTGGATTAAGATCGAAAAATTCTTGGCTACTTTCGCTTTTACTTAGCGTGCCTACTGACTGTGATTCGGGCCAAAAGCTTCGGCGCTCTCATAATGTCGCCTCACCAAAATAAAGCACTTTGCACTACAAACCTTCTTGCTTCTCCAAAACTTTACCGTCTCGTCTCCTCACTCCTAACAATGTATTCTGAGTCCCAAAATGTGGACATGAATGACCATCGTTGCATAACGATCAGTACTCAGTAATGCATGATCTCCAAAGAAAACAACGATACAAAACGACTACTCAGTTTCCGAGGATATATGCACGTATACACAAACAAGCATATATATATCGGTGGAATTGTATATACGGAGGTACAACAAAATACCGGAGTTAAAATAAACTTCAAAAGTGCGATTTCAGTCATCTCAATGAACGGTGAATCACTCTTCTCCGTAGAAAAAACCGAACAGCATATTCTAACAGCGGAGAATGAAGAAAACCAGTAAACCCCCGCTTGGCCAAAGGGGCACTTAGTGTAACAAAACGTGCTGCTTTTGTAACGCAGATATATGATAATGAATACTGTAGTACCCTCATTGTTATATTCCTCATGAAATCCTGTGGACTTCTGCTCAAGCTTTCAAAGCACATGTCAGAAGTCATTTTATCCCAACGTTAGCCCAAAGCTGGCCCGGCCACGTTGGATATGGTGCTGCTTGGGATTTTGGCAGGAGCATTTGGTTACTGGTAAATAGTTACGGCATTCGGGGTTATGTGGAAATGCCTCGATGTAGAGAGGGTCTCTTTGTAAGAAGCTCCCAGTAATCCTCATCGAAGCGTGTGCGGCAGTAGCAGGACTGCTTATGAGTGGAGCCTTGCAATCAGATTGTGATCGAGGTGATTATCAAAAGGCGAAGTTGAAAGCGGGTGGAAAATAAAATCAGCGGGAAGCAGATGCCACATTATATACGACAGCCAAGCAAAGACTTGACGAGGGATTCTGAGATTGAAAAAGAAAGAAAGGACAACAGTCTGGAGAATTGTTCAAACCGGAAGTTGTATTGGGTAAATATCAAAATGTCCAAAAGGAAAAGGAAGCGCAAATAACCTAGTGGCACGACGGAAAATTGAAGATAGTGGCTTCCGTGGGAGTTAGAGGACAAGCTAACGATACAAGGACTTGAATTAGCCTACGGAGTCACCCAGGCTGCACACCCTATGCCCTCTAGGGGCACAGTTTGGTGACAAATCGTGTAAAAGTTGCAGAAAAAGGTAGGAGAATGAAAATTTTTATTATCAGTTACATCACAAATTTTGCGGGGCACTTGTTGATAGGGATAATTTTTTGCCTGTATGCACAGCAGAGTGAAATGACACACGAAACACAGGACAAATGCGTGTGGCAAAAACGGGAGTTAAAATATCGTAAGGAACGATATTGTATCCCTTCAGGAACACGTTAAGGTCTTTGTGAATTCCTCGGTCTAATTATTCCGCAGGTCCAGCGGGGCTCATAATAAACAAACCGGGTTTTTCCGTGTAAGATGTCTGAGGGGAACCGGTGGCTGAGACTGAGGGTTGGTGTATGAGATACCGTCCTCGGGAGGCCTATAGAGTTCTTAGTTCTGCGCGATAAGCTACCGGCGCATCCGAAGTGACTTGTTTTTTGGGCAGATGGTACCCGGGTTCCCTCCGCTGATTGGAGTGTCGTGCAGCGGGGGACAGCATCCGTTCCTCGCCGTCTGTGCGGCCTTTCCTCGACTCTGACTAAAACGTTGGTAGGAGTTTGATGTGTGATGTATTCGAGGGATTGAATTCAGGTCTCAGTGACCCCTATCGCGTCTATGCCTATCATACAAACTTTAAGTTTCAACCTCTTGTCACCCACATCAGCTGCTCTAGTGTATGCTACTAGCAGCTGAGCAGCCCCCGTCCGTTGTCTGAATTACCAGAGATTTCAGCTAATTAGAACATAATTATTTTTAACGAACTTTCCGGTGATATATTGGCTTCTATCTCCGGGAGTACTTGACGCTCCAGCGCTCGAAGTTCAATACCTCAGTGTGGCTGAACCATCCGCTTTCTTCATTGGATTCTTCGCCGCGGTTAGGCCATCCGCTGGTGTGTCTCCTCGATGAGATTGTAGTGTAGATACTGATTTTTTGCTACAATCCCAGCCCCCATTTTTGCATTTATTCAATCGATTTTCCCGTCCGCGGCTCGCGATCGATAAGGTCACAGCTACTACCGACGACACAAACAGACCGCCAGTCGACCACTCACACGTCATCATTTCTATTTCTGGTGTATGATTCAGTCCAAATAGTAACACCTTCAGCCAAATTCGCTTTACACACATACGCTTATTACTGACAATTGAACCCAATCCTGCCCTTGTGTAGACACACGCACACACACACTGGAGCTCGAGTTGACTCTAGCCATACTTCATTCCACACGACACTGACCAGCCAAACGCCGATCCATCGTGACTTATTCCAACCGTACGCATGCCTCACTTCCCCGTTCACACGGGACTCTGACGAGCGGACCCCATGGTTTTGCTCTCTCGCTTGCCGCTTGCACGTGTTGTACACGTTTGACTGTTGAATAGCCAAGAAGATACATGTCATCGAGTTGTCGAGGAGTCAAGTGGTTCTCTCGTATTAAACTGTTGGCCACAAAGGGAATATTATATACCTCCGCAAGCCAACGACAGGAGTGGCGCTCAACCCACCCAAACTGTGGGTGAGTGTAGACTAAATATGTTGCAGTCGCTGAAGAAGGCCAGTGGGTCGTGGGCTATTCTGTAACTTGAAAAAGTGAGGCATTGGTTTGGAAATAGGCTGCAAAGCCCGCGGTCTTCCGGATCTAGGGTGCAGCTGCTTGGTCCGATCCTGGTGTCCGGACTTAGCAGAACCCCACAATAACCGGCCCGAAAACTCTATATGAACCCCCCATCCATACCCCTGTAACTTATCCAGTAACAACAGTCTAGCTTTGGAAAGGTAACAGACATCTATCGCAACCTCTCGTTTTAAGGTGGTCGTAGTTCAGTGTTGCTTTTCTCTTGAAATTCACGTGACACTGAGGAATCATGGCTATTTGACGGAAGTTTTGCGAACCTGAACATATCGTTATGCCTAGAGTCGGGAAGTGGCCGCTGTACCGGAGGAGCAGGAAGGCAACAAGCTCGGAAAAATACTTCAGTTCTGGAGAGGCCATATCACGAATGCACCGAGGTCCGTGTCCTGATAACCGTAAGTAAGCATGCCACGAAAACAGAGTGTTGCCCGGTTTTCATTTAATCTTTATGCGCAATAGATACGGTTAGTTCTGGTGTCCATATTAAAACTGACCATCCATACGGGCCAGATAATTAGTATATAATCTTGCTCTTTTAGTCCGATCAGGAAGTACAACCTGGCACATCCAAGTGTGCCGAAGCCGACATGAATGTTCCCTTTCAGTCCTCTTTCCATGATTTTGTAACCTACATGTTAACCATGAGTTCATTTCAGTCCAGGCGTCTAATAACTATGCATTAGGTGCGGCGGATTTGGTAGCTGTCTACTGGCTACATCGTCAACAGGAAACAATGAGATAAAAAGGGGATATTAGGGCAGAATTAAAGAAACTACCAGATTTGGTATCAAGTCCACAGAGAAAGTTTGCCAATGTAAAGGCACCAGTGGGCACGGCACCCGGCGGCTTCCCCCAAGCTACCTAACCACTGAGTAGGCAGAGGTCCGTCGGACCCCACCCGGGGAGTGTAACACGCTCTAACACGCCCGGCTGGTTAGGCTTGCCACAGCCCCTTTCATATCGTGAACTGGCCCCCATCCTTATCTTACAGCCGGCACCGGCCTCGGCAAACTGCACGCCGAGGAACACTGCCAAGAAGCGTGCGCAGCACATATCCCAGCCATCTTAGCGAAGTGACCTCTGGCGCTTCGTCTGATGACTTGCTTCGTGAACCTTCGACCAACGGCCGAACCTCAGCATTCCTTGTGCAGTGTTACCACCATGGTTTAGCAGTGCCACGAAGACAATGGTGTTCAAGTACTGACGGTCTTCTTGTATCCTCCGCCCGCACTGACGATGTCCCTAAACCACACAGAAGCACTGGCCCGACCGCCGCTGCGTGCACCAGATCCTTAACAGAGAAAAGAATGCCACGTCGACAACATGTGTGACTCAGATTGGCAAATGCCAAGCGAAACTTCAGTATACGCAAAGAAGCCCCAACTGATACCCAATCTCCGGTTGAAATGCAGCTACCTGGATAAAAGAACTTATCTACTTGGCCTAAAGGTCCTCCAGATAGTGAAAGTTTTGGTGCTGGAATGATCCAGTCCTGCAACAGTATCCTTAACTTTGAGAGTATTCTCCCACCAAAGGCAGCCTCGCTTTCTTCTAAAACCAGATATCTGACTGTGAGCACTCTTGGAGCTCCACGTGTTGGACGCTAGCAGACGTGTTTTCCGATACCTCCCCACCTGAAGCAGGCCTCATTGTCGCCCGCCGTGAGCACTGAATGTAGGCCTCTACAGTTCGCTTCCCTGGCGAAAACTCAGCCCCATCCTGTTCCCACCTGTCACTGTTTCCAAACTAGTCGTCACACTGGTTTTGTCAAGCACTGCAGTGTGCTGACGACGATAAAGATACCCGAATAACCGTGCAATCACTCCTCCATCAGATTTTCTTCCTCTCATTGAGTTATAGCCGCTTATGCTAGCTGCGCACAAGACCTATTCACTCCCAGACCATTATTTAAACCTATTTTACCGCCTCAGTGCTGGCCTGCATTCTGCTTTCTGAATAAGCAAACCGTATTGAAGGTTGCCTCTTTTCATTTCTCCTAACTCTAACACCCAGGATCTCTTCAGTATCTGGGCCCTGCCACGTCACCATTCATACCATCAGTCCTTTGGACTGCGCACACGGTTGCCTACCCTTGGTAAGCAAATTCGCCAGCCCGTAGCAGCATTGCTCAGTCCTTTGAAAGCCCACGTTATTTAAACTTTTGAATTAAAGCCCAAGCAGTTATACGGAATAGGTGCCACTGACAGCCTACATGAAATTTCACCATTGCTCCATTTACACAAAAATAACCAGTTCATTATAAGCTGTATTCAGTTATCTTCATCATAACCACATCCAGACTGCAAACCCCAATCGTTGCAGACTCGTCTATGCCCACTGTCAGTCTCCGCGCTGGATGACCAAGGACTACACGTTGACTAGTGCCGAAGAAGACCTAACGGGAACTTCTCGTAGCGACGAGGACTGCCATCAAGCAACATGACATGAAATACCCCCGTATGCTTCTCAGCAGATCGACTGGCGTCTTCTAACGCAAAGCCTTTCTTACCGACATCAATACTGGAGCTTACACAAGCGCGCAATCTGCTGCCGCACCAGCCAATCACAGTCCCCAGTTTCATCCGTCCTGCCCTGCTACACCAGGCTGGTTAAACGGCACATACTATTCACCCCACCAGAGTACCCATACGTACGGGATGATGCTCACTGCCAAAGACTTCCGCTCTCTGATTATTCCTGGGTCCCATCTGGAACAACCGATATCAAAGGTTGAATGTATACAACAGAAATTTGGTACGCATAAAACTTCAGAGCTCCATCTAAAATCGTGGCGACTCATCCCCCTCATCCTTGGTTCCCGACAATGGCCCTGAATAACACTGAGATTTAGTAAGTCAATATATTTGCCAGCTTAACGGCCCAATAAGGCTCGAGCCTAAGCTGGGATTTTCCACTCTGTTATCTGTTGCATGGTTTCATTTCTCCTTCGAACTGCATCCGGAGTGGAATTGATTCCTCGATAATCCGGGGCCCCCCTGTTGCGCACTCACTTCTGAATGACACAGGTTATTGAGCCTGAAACTGAACTCACCTTTTTATGGATTGCTGTTCCATTCACACTCACAATTGTTCCCGGGTTTGTCTCATGTCTCCCCGTTTCGTAACCTTCTCCGTTTATTGAACTCCCGTTGATCCGTCATTCAGGGCTTACCTCGCCTATATGGATTGTGGTTATTTTCATATTCGTCTAAATTCCCGAATCTCTTGCCGTAAAATGTTTCTCATTTCTCCTTGTTCAGAATTTACTCAGTTCATAAGACCCTATGAGCCTCCGTTATCCATGGCTTGCATCATTTTGGTTCGTAAGGCATCTTTAGCGTACCCTACTAACTCTCTTTTTAGTATTTCCACGGGGTGCCACTTACTAACCCGAATTCGAAACAGGTTCGTGGTTGCTGAGAAAAACTTTATTAGTTTGATCCACTCAGACAACGGCTAGCTACGTTGTTCTGTTTTTGAAGATTTTGTCTCGTATTCCCAAAATTCTTGTGAAACTCCTCGCATTATGTGACTTTGCACACCATGGCCATGCGCTTGCGAGTGCGCCTCTACCATGGCCGAGAAATATACCATCATTATTACTATCTTTGGTAGAATTCCACTTAATCATGCACCGCAGCACTTTTTGAGCCTTCCCGAAATAAGCCTTCGCCGTAACCCCCGGAGATCCTCCCATTTTTTGAGCCCGAGAATGGTCTATGTGGCCCCTTTTGTCAGGCTTTCCAATCATCTTCGACAGAGTGATTGCTCCAGACCTCATTCTCTGTGGCTTTTGTCCTCCTTCTCCCCCTACCGGTTCAGCGATGCTCTTGATCACCACTTTGCTGCCCCCCAGGAGGGAGGCCTCAGCACCGGCATGGAGTCTGGTCATTGACTGGATAAAAATGTTCTTCTGTGTCAGGTTCAGAGACTTAAACGGCCATGATAATAAGTTCGCCTTTCAGAAGGACATCCATTTGGGCCTCAGGTGGTGGGCGGCTTGTTGTAATTTTCGCTTTTGTCTTGTTTGCTGTCTTTTTCTTAACCCAAACCTGGGTTCACCATTCGGCCTGAAGGTGGTTTAACTCGTGTCTTCACTTTGTTTATGCCCCGGTTCTAACTACTCAGCTAACACTGATCAACTGAAGTACTTCACAGAAGTCCTCGTCCTGATGCTCCACGGTTGGCTCAGGCTCAGTTCAGGTTGCGCAGAACAGCCAATGGCTTCGGAAACTCGAGCTGCCAGACTTTTTGGTGGTATACAAAGGGGACGCTTATGGCTGAGCAGTGCAGTTGGTGGATTCCCTCGCTAAAAGTGAAAGAACGTAAAACCTCATTACTCATCGCCTGCTAGAGTTATCATACCTGTTGAGCTATCACTAAGCCACTATGCGGTGAATGAAAAAGTTGGTAGCTGTGCTTCTCATGCTGACCATGGCTGTCTTTCACGTGTGAAGTGAACACATTAACCTCACCCTCAGAAATGTTCTCGTTCATCTTTTAATCGAGGCCCCCGTGAAGTCCTGAAATTTTGGCGGGTCTGCCAATTCAACAAGCGGGCTATTCCCGCAATTCACCACCCCGTCACTGAAGAGGAGCTTTCTGGCCACCATCATATCCCGAACTTCTGTCAGGTCCTTCCTATGTCGCCCTGTTTAGTAGGCCGGAGCTATCTGGAAATGGCTGTACTGGATGAGATCAGAGAACCCAAAAACCCTCAGAGCTCAAGGATAACCAAAAGAAAACGTAAACAAACTTATGATAATAACGGTCAGGATAAGAGTGGTGCTCCGCCAGTAGTGGGGAAATCATAGTCACAAGTCACAGAGGGGTTCATGTGAGCCTGCACAGCATAGTAGTAAGAGCTTGGAACAATCAGGAAAGACTCGGAAAGGCGCGTCATATTGGTGGCTGAACAAGAAACGGCTGGAACTATGGTCATAAAACCGCTTATACGTGGGGTGACAACAAAAATGACGACTACCAGGAACGAAAGTGGTGTTACGACACATCACCGAGGTCCAATCGATGTTCTCTCCTTTCCAGAGGGATAAATCCGGGATCACAGTCTCCCTTCATATTACGTGTGCTTCTGCTTGTCGAAGATTCGCGTCGCAAGATGTTGAAGCTTATCAAGACGAGTGAAGCCCTGTTTGATCAAGTCCACATGGTACTATCTAAGCCAAAAATTAATGCAACCAGTTAGGATTCACGAAGGACGTACGCGCATACGATTATTTCCCAACAGATAAAATGATCAGAAAGATAGTAGTTAATGAATTCTGATGGTTTTATCGGTTGTATTGTAGAGCTGATAGGGAATGGGAGGTTCAACGGGCTGATGACCGGAGCTGACGAGCCAGAGTGCGTTTTGTCTCAGAACCGGGTAGGCTACTATGGCGATGATCCTCTTCAGGGTGGCTCCAGGTGGACCTAAACAAGCCGACGGCAGACAAACTTTACAATGATCCTCGATGATGGCCTATCACTCCGGGCGCTGTACTGACCCCCCTCCTGACAGGTGCACCTGGATAATAATGCTACGCGACCGTCTACCACCCACTGTTTCCGTTGGCTCTCCTGCCCATGGTCTCACGTCTTGGCCAACTGATCCTGGGCCACACACTGCTATCGCGGTCGCTTTTCCCCCCATACAGTTATTAATGACCACTCATGCCACTCCCAACGGTGTGGGACGCTGTCAGATCCACCGATATGGCAGGCGCACATCGAGCGTGCAGTCCGTCCGCAACGATCTGTGGGTCAATTAGACTAGCGGATCACACCTCCTGTGTTCAATTCACGAAGTGCTTTTCAGGTTGGGTGCCAGCGCACGGCCGGTCCCTCCCACTAGCACCGCCTGTGGACTGCAAGCTCCAACTTTTCTCGGACTACCGAATTCAATGCCCTCGGTTGAAAATTGTATGCTTCTCACACATCTTCCGCCACAGTTTGTTCACCTATAGCTCTTGTCATCTGTTACCACTTTCCATTTTTGCAGCTCTACCACGGTATGCACACTTACCCATTCTGTCCTTCCTCTTATAGCCTCTCTGTATATCAGCTTTTATTGCATTGTGTCACTATCGCCTAGTCACTATTCTCTGCCGACGCTAGCCAATATCTCTTTTTCCATCTGCCGTCATTGCCGCCTTCTATACTGTATGCACTTGGTATTACCCTCCGCTCAGCATGCCCATCTATAGCATTCTTATACCCCACGGCCTGTTGTCTTGTTAGCTCCCTCCTTGCTCTCCCTCCTCATGCCCAATTCCATTACGCACCAATCACACCCACACCTATGACCGATCCGCATGTCAGAACCTGCCGCTCCAAAATCTGCTTTTTTCACAGTCGCATTTATTATCTAATCACCACCATCATATTTTCCTCTCTCGGCTCCGCGATTCTTCTGTGGTTCTCTCCATTAGGCAGTGTCCTGATTAGCATCCTCCTGCTTAATACACCTGTTCAATCGTCTGCTGGCACACAGCTCTCCAGTCCCATTGCCCTAACACCGTCGTGCACCAATTTCTTGGTTCTTTTGTTCTATTATTCGTTTGCTCATCCTGGTGCTTCCTGCTTCCGTCTTCTGTGCCCCCTTCGTGTTTCATCCGCAGTAAAGTGATCTGATTTGTCATGTCCTACCTGTCTCTTTGGTCATTGCTTTCATCCCTTGATCCATTTATTGCTCGCTACAGGTATTTTTGTGTTCTTTTCTGTGTGGTCCGCTTTTCCATGTTCCACCATTGTAAAGGCAACGTTACTTAATGATGCTCTTTTACAGTTCCAAATCGTTTTATCTGCTACTACCCGATTCCTGTGGTTCACCACCACATGTAGTACCTGCAGTGATCAAACAATTAGACCCCTTCTCACCTGTTCTCTTCGATCGTATCCTTTATCTTCGCTCTTCCATGAACTGCTCCTCACAGTCGCCATCACTTCTGTGCTTCCACATTCCTTTTTTCTCTCTATAGGGCTCCCTTGTCCACCTGTCATGAAGATAATTCACTACGATTTTCCAAAGGTAATTGAAGTCTTGAAGTACTACACGGGTTCGAGGCTTTAAGCCCAATTGTCCCGGTTCTTTAGGAAATCTTTGATCTTCTGTCGGATTCACCGAGCTGAAACGAGAGTAAAAAGAAGCGGGGGGGGGGCGGGGGTGGCAGCGAAAACAAGATACATATAACCTCATTCAGTGTCACACTGTGGACAGTGCCTTAAGCTGAGTGGGGGTGCGGCATTCATGAACATATATGCGATAAAAGACAACTATTTTGTTTGTTTTTTTTGACAAAGGGAATTATTGGTAGAGACCCAGGTAGATGTCTAGCTTTTTCTTGAAGATAGTTTTGTCCTGCGACAGAACAATATCTTCCGGAAGTGCATTCCACATGGTAATAACCCTATAGCTAAAAAAGTTAATCCTTAGTGAAGTGCGTGGCCTCGGTTTGAAAACTTTCCTGCTGTGACCACGGAGAGAGGAGGCTGGACAGACGGAGAAGAAGTAATCGCTTTGACCTGTTTCAAAAAGGTGAAACATCAAAAACAGATCACCTCTTACGCGTCTTACGTCAAGGGGATAGAGGTTGAGGAGTGAGAGGCGGACGGGATAAGGTAGATGGGATAGACCACTTACTGCCTTGGTGGAGGCCCGCTGAACCCTTTCTAGGATCTCACGGTCTCGGACAAGACCAGAGTGCACTATCTGACTACCGTACTCCAGCAGAGGTCGGATATAAGTGCCGAAAATTATGGGGAAATCATCCTTAAATATGCGCGGGAAGGACCTTCGAATCATGTTTAGAACTCGAAAGGCAGACTTGCTCGCAAGTTCGTGATGATGAGAGAAGGATAAGTTACAATCTAACCAGAAACCGAGCACCTTGTGTCGGTCAACCCTTGGCAGAGTGGCTGCTCCATTGATGGAAAACGTGTGACCAGTCTCTCTGCCGAAAGACATGCTCACGCATTTGTCATCATTAACTGGGAGGTTCCAATCCTCGGACCAGCGTTTTGTTTCATAAACTGCAATTTGCAGGTCTTCAACGCTTGAACTCCAGAGGGTTACATCATCTGCGTACATGGCAATGTTCGCAGGAAGGGCTGTCGGTAGATCGTTTATATAGATCAGGAAAAGAAGAGGACCTAAGACCGACCCTTGGGGGACCCCAGTTGTTACTGGGGAGGGTTGAGACAAAACATTCCCGACTTTAACCACAAAGGTGCGGTCGGTAAGGAAGCTACGTAGGATGCCCAACATGGAGCCTGTGATCCCGTACGTCTGCAGCTTATAAAGAAGAGGGGCATGTGGGACCTTATCGAAGGCCTTAGCAAAATCGACGAATACAGCGTGTGAGAGCTGGCCATCATCATAGGCTTTCGTTAGACTATCCATGACAGTAAGCATATTGGTGATGCATGACCTGCCAGGAAGAAACCCATGTTGGGACGGGGAGAGGATCTTATTTCTATGAAGATGGGAAAGGATCTCACTCTTAAGAATTCCCTCAAAAATTTTGCTAGGGATGCTAGTGAGGCTTATGGGTCTGTAACTAGAAGCAAGGTGTCTACTACCCTTCTGATAGATGGGTGCGATCACTGCTTTTTTCCAGTTACGGGGGAAAACTCCATCGTCAACACATCGCTGAAAAAGCGAGGCATAAGGAGCAGCTAATGTATCCGCGGCTTCCTTGAGAATACGGGGATGGATTAGGTCAGGACCCATGGAGCAATATTGGTTGAGCCGTCGGAAACCTTTTGCGACTGCACCAATGGGAATAGTTACGCGGTTAAGGGTAGTGGTCAGAGATAACGGGTGCATAGTAGGGTGGGATGATATGGGAAAGGAGCTAAAAATTGTACGGAAGTAGGAGCTGAATGCCTCGGCTACTTGGCTAGGGGAAGTTATTGGAGATCCGGCACTATCTTTGAGAGCTAATGGCGTCGGAGCTGTGCCCCTTAGACGGCGCATGTACTGAAAGAAAAATGCCTTATTGGTCCGTGCTCGATCAAGTACAGATCGCTGGACTGCATTCTGATAGGACCTAATCTTGTCTTTGCATATGTTCCTTATGATCCTGAAGTCTTCTGCATCACGGGCAAGGCCTGTGGCTTTATGTCTAGCAAAGAGGCGTGCGCGTTCGTCTAGAATGCGCCTAATGGGGCGAGGGAGTGGTCGCTTAGCGGTCTGTGGGCGACGAATTCTGGGGACAAAAAGCATATCAGCTAAGGAGATTAACTCTCTGAGATTCTCTGCCATTTCATCCGCAGAGTTACCTGGGTTAGTTAAATTTAGCTGGGAGCGAAAAAATGCACAGACTTGGTCAAAGTTGGTCCTTTTGAAGGATCTCAAAATCTTAGTTTCTGACGGAAGAGGAGGCCATTTCACGATATAATCGAATCCAATGAGAATGTGATCACTTTTGCCGAGGGGCGGCAAGTAATGCACCACATCTATTAGGAACCGATCATTGGTGATGACCAGGTCTAGTAGGGACGGGGCGTGGCCTGTGCGATATCTAGTCGGATCTCTTACGTTCTGCACCCATGAGTTTTTCAGTACGAGATCAAGGAGGGGTTTACCGAAAGTGATATCCGAGGCATCAGCTCTTTGCCAGTTTGTACTGGGAGAGTTGAAGTCACCAGTGACTAACAGATGGGTGAAGTCTGTATAGCTTTTCAGGGAGCCTAATAAGTCTATGAGACCTATGCTGTCAGTTGAATTGCATGCGGGAGGACGGTAGACAACACCGAGCAATAGGGTATCTGTCCTAGAGAGGTTAAACACAACCCACAGACAATCAATACATGAAAAGGTTGGTGTTGTCAGTAAGGTGGGAGGAGGGATCGAATTATCGTAGTATATGATGACCCCGCCGGCACGACCTCTACTGGAGTCCCGCCTTACTGTGAAGTATCCCGGAATGGATATTTCGGCATCAAGTATGTCAGGGGTGAGCCAGGTTTCTGTGAGGGCTATGATCTACAGCAATTTGGCCAAACTTTACCTACCCCTTCCAATGATTGATAATTTCTTCCTAGGACCCCATTGTTATTTCTCGTGCTCCTCCTACATCTACACATACGTATATACACATAATATGTATACATATATTTACTTGCTCATACTTGTATACCTGAACTCGCTCTGCATCTTGCAGTTTCTCACCGGCCATTTCCCTTGCTATCATCCCGCCGACCGGCATGATATGCATACAGCCCTTCTACATCTGTGCCTCACATCCACCGTATCCAATCCTTCTAAATTGTTTTTGTCATCTAATCAACCCCCTACGTCTTGTGTTGCTCGATCCCTGTCTTACGATGAGTTTTGCGCCCTGTCCGCCTACCATCCACTGCAGAGTACCAAAGCTTCATTGATACCTAATCCACTGCAGTGCACCTCACTTTTTTCTCAATCTTCCCTCGCTACTGCAGCTTCTTATACCGATTTCCAGCCTTTCCCGTGTATATAAGCTGGCCTCCAGACGTCTCTACACGGGCCAGTCATACCCTCCATTTGACCCTGACTTTTGAACCCATCGAGCTTCCATTTGAATCCGCACTTGAGTCCATTTATACTCCCTATATTCTCTATGGTGTGAATACACATATCATACCTTCATCCCATTTTATTCCCCCTTCTGAGCCTTTTTATCCTGCTTTTTCATGCATATTTCCACATTTTTTATGAATTATACCTGTCAATTCCATCACCTGTATAAAAATAATCATGCGCATGGCATGCTTTGGGCTTCTCCGAAGTAAAACAATGTTGTTACTAATAAATGAAGAAAGTGAGACCAATCTGAATTTCCAACTTATCAAAAAGACCTGGCGTGGTTTGCTCAACCAGCTATGTGCCTCAAAGGATGAGAGATGAGTGTTGCCAAAATGTCCTCCGGGATTTCTGAAGTCGGCTCACTTGTCCGGGATACGAGAGAGCACTTTGAAGTATGGTTCTACCTGATTATAAGCCACCTTGTGTGACTATGAAGAAAGAGTCAAGAAGAATATCTGTAATTAGTGGAAGACCTGGTACCGGAAAAAGCTGCTACTGAGGAACGGCAATCATTTTCTTGTTAGACCTAAGTACAAATGTTTGCCTGTAAAAGACGAGCAACTGAGCTCTAAGCTAGAAATTGCATTTCGGCGAGTTTGATGCCTGCTAGGTGCAGCTACGCCAGTCCCTCTCCAGATAACGACCAAGGGGAAGGACCTAGCAGTGAGTGAAGCCAAAATCTAACTGGTTAGTTTCATTTGGAAACCGCTTGTGCTCGGAATCACTAAGTTGACCTGAGGAAGGCCGGGCTGTCTACCACCGCAAAATGTTTACCCGCGAGAGACCTGACGGGGCGTCATCTCCCCGTGCTTTTCATTCGGAGACGTCATATTGGTACACGGATGTGCCAATATAGCACGCAGGACAGGCAAACCGAAAAAATAAAAACCAAGATCAATCCGGCGGAGCAAACCCGTTGCTACCAATACGCAAGATTCCTTTTGTGTAAGACGACCGACACTGGAGGAGGTTGAAAACTGGAAAACATTTGCAGCGAAAGAACCCGAAATATTTAGGTTAAAACCATCGAGTCAACAAAGCAAGCAGGGAAGCAAACATGTCTATCTGGCCTACTAAAATGTAAGTGGGGTCGGTCTGTGTCTCAGGCTTTTAGGAGCTGGACGGTTTTGGGGCTCGATCTCCTTCCGCGCCTTGGCAAAAGCTGGGAGACTCTGTAAACAGGGGTCTTGGGTCAACGGACGCCGGCTTGGGGCCACTAAATTTGACGGTATCCTGACAGTCACTGTGGTCTATGATGAAGTTTTTCTCCAAAGGAAGGGTGGCTCCATGAAAATCGAAATGTGCTGGAGTCCACGGGCGGCGGCTTTGTGTGCTCTGAAGAAGTGTGCACTCGTGTGTAAATGACTGGGAATGAGCGGCGGTCGGGTTGCGGAACGGCCGGGAATGCTAGTCTTTTGACAAAAGTAGACCGCGAGATGTTAAGCGTAATTCTCAAGACTCGGGACTTAAGAGCTCACTACATGTGAGACCAATTCACTAGGGAGGCAAGCTTTGGTGTCAGACGTCATTGACGCAGGGGTGTGCGGCGGTTTGCTGCTGAGCACATTGCAAATAACAGATAAAGCCAGCAGTGAGACTTCTGTTTATGAAGGATTGTTGTGGGCACCGAGCGGGGCCTTTAGATACCAGCCAAGACGTTCGACCAGGCCACTGGAATGCGGGTGGTCGGCTGTAGGGCGAAAGTTTGGAATGCTGGTTACCTGAATGAGATTGTCGGAGGTAACATATACGAATCGAGCGCTTCGAATGGTGGTGACTGGAGTTGGACAACCTAAACCAATGTTTACCAGGAGTACGGAAGGATTCGAGGTCCTTCCCACCCACTCATCGCTTTTATAAACCGGCGGTGCTGTCTCAAGGTTTGTATACTCATGAAAGGCTCCGCGACGACTTGTTTCGATCAGTAAGGGGCACGGCTTCCGTCCCGGAAGCTGTCGACTTCCAAATGGATATCGATGGTTCGCTTATGTATCGTGCTTCCACAATATAGTTGTGGCCCATTCTAGAGCGAGTAATGCGTCCTCGATGTCTTCCCGCGTCCTCGGTGGGCGTTTGTTGTGGTTCAACGAAACCGCATCCGATAAACTCATGTCTGGAACAGTCGGTATTAGAATTGCAAGGTATCATTATCGTGGGATATCAACACCATGCAAAAGTATTTCAATAATATGCAACGCACCTTCTCGGGCCTATGTTTGTCAGGTTGACGGGCCTACATGCTGTTTGGGTGTGACACATGCATACAGCGTGGCTTGTATATTGCTGGGAGAATGGTTTTTATAGCCTTGATTGTTGGACAGCGTAACTATGCCGACTTCTGTCGTCAGGAGTATGCTTTACTGCACTGGAGGAAGCCCATTCACCTCAGTGCCGGTAGATTAGGTGGGACATTTTCCAGCGAATTACTTGCACATGGCTTTTGGGTGTAGCCCAGCAGCTGATAAAAGCATGGCTAAAAGGCAGCCTTCCTCTATTTTTCTGTCTAAGTCGAACGACAGCCGCCGAAAGTGGAGATCTCAACATTGAAAATCGTCGCAGATTCTGTGGTGACCGTCACGGCTTATGCCGTCACAATCGAGATTTATAATAATGGAACGACTTTGAGGTTCCAGTTCGCCGGTTAGAAGAGTACTTATTTCAGTTTGTGACGAGCAGTTGATGACTGACTAAATATTGCCGACACTTCTTACGAAAAGTGAGCGGATGGTAAACGGACGACCGCTAGTGCCTTTGACCTCGGACTGTTTTGATCTGCCAGTACTCAAAACCAATGACCTACTTTTCCTGAGGGCTAACCGACGAGGTATTCCGACGAATCTGTTGCGCGATAGAATGGTTCGTCAGTGGAGGCAGGCAAACTATCTAACACCTGTGTTTTGGAAGAGGTGGATCAGGGAATATCTTCTACTATTACAACAGCGTCAGAAGTGGATAATTCGAGAACGCAACTTTAGATCGGGTGATGTAGTGCTACTAGTTTCGGAGGCTTTGCCGCGTGGCCGATGGTTGATCGGAGTTATCGAAAGCGTCTCAGCTTCGGACGATGGCTTGGTACACACGGAAACAGTGCGAACTAATGAAGGATCAGTGCTCCGCGACATTGGAAAGATTTGTTTTATTGAAGATGTACCGGACACTGGTGATGTAAGTTCAAAAGCCAGACCTTCTCAAGTGGGAGGTAGGTCTTCGGATCTCCCGAACCGGGCGAGACCACTGAGAGCTGACCCACTCGTCCAACTGGAAGATGCTATTGAGCTGATCAGATTTTTAGGTATTGTGGAACCGTAGGGCAAGCCGATGCATGAGGCTGACCACATCTAGCAGCGCACAAGAAAAATCCGGGTCGGAATTCAGGGGCCGGTGTGAAGGAGTTCAGGAATCCCGTTCCACGCATTAGCATCCATGTTGCAAACGTCATTTTCCATTCGTACGAACTACCTCTGCAGGAATTCCGATCGTTTGTTTTATTGCTCTTAATGTTTGTCACTAACAGGACTTCCACCGTTGCCTTGAGCGTGAATTGCTCAGCGTGAACTTCTTTGTAACTGTATTCGGTAATCTCATCTTCTGTATCCAATTTTGCCTGTAATTCAGCTGCAGTTGTTGATTTGTTGTTCAATTTGGAGCGTCAGAGCCCAGAAGGAACACTATTGAGGTTTGATTATTGTAAAAGTAATTAACTCATTGCAAATAGTTCCGTAGCTATTTGGAATAGACTTTGTTTTGAATTGTGTCGAAACTGATTGCTACGCGTGGCTTGAAAGTTCCGGTGGCAGTACTCTTTAAGCTGTATAACGCCCGTTTTACCTACCCGGCCATTGATTGAGATGCTCCATTTCGAGAAAGTAGGTCGGCCTCGTAACTGGTGGCCGAGAATGCCAATTATGTAACAGATGGTTTCAAGGTCCCTGTCCGGTGGAGACTCAAAATAAACCTTCGCCAAACAGCCGGAAAATGGTCCTGAAATTATTATTCTTCCACAAGACCACGCCTATTCGAGATTCACAATTAAGAATAGATACACTCGGGCCATGCAACATAACATCGACTTGGGTTATATAGAAAGAGTGGACTCAGCGGTAATCAGTGCAAATTTGAGGTGGTACTTACCCCATCACCCGGTGGTGAAACCAAAGAAACCAGGGGAAGGTCAGAGTGGTTTCCGACTGTTCCGCAAAATATCAGGGAGTGTCACGCAACGACAATGTACTATATGGCCCAGACTGGACAACACCACTAGTCGAGGTTTTATGTCGTTTTCGGCTAGGAAAAGCGGCCGTCTCTGCGGACATACGTGAAATGTTTCTACAAGTGAGATGCCCTTTGAAGATAAGGACGCCTTTCGTCTTCTCTGATGGCCTGAAAGCGAAGTAAATCGTGCACCTGACGAGTACAGGCTGACCGTGCATCCTTTAAGGAAGGTATCATCCCTCTTCTGTGGAAACTTTGCCCGCTGGGATACCCTCAAGCATTTTGGCGGCACCAACAATCTGTTGGAAAGAGCAGTGAACCACTTCTGAGTGGACGATTTTCTGTGTTACTCGACTACCCATATACCGCTATTTTATATATTACCGAAATGACCGTCACTCTGAAAGCCGGAGGATTCAATCTCACTAGATGGACTTCAAACAGCGAAGAGATACTCAAGAACATCAAGAAGTCCGAGAAAATGGAATGCGCGAGAGAGATTTTGGGATCAGCCTCACAAATTGAGGGCTCTTTTGCAGTTCAATGGAAACCCTAAGGTGCCAAATTCTTATTCACTCTGGATCTACCCAAAAGACCAGCTACACGGAGAGGAATCCTATCATCAGTCTCAAGCCTTTATGATCCACTAGGTCCCGTTTCGCTATGGTTGTTACCAGGAAAGTGCTTGCTGCAATCGATGTGCCAAAGAGGGACGGGTTGGGACGAACCTCTCCAGGATGAAGACGATAAGCGATGGCACGAGTGGCTGCACAACCTAGATCAACTTGGCGAGGTCAAGGTACAAAGATACTTGACAGGAATTTAGTGTAAAAAAAGTGCCCAACTCCACTTATTTTCAGATACTTCAGAAATTGACCACGCGACAGTGGCTTACGGCTGCCGGGTAGACGAAAAGGATGGGCTGCACAGTCAGATGGTATTAGCAAAGGCGAGGGTGGCTCCACTGAAGACGGTGTCCATTCCGAGGCCGGAACTGACGGCAGAAGTACTGGCCGCAAAATCCTCGACGACGACTAGAAGATGCTTCGGCCGGATAAACCGGGAACCAAACTTTTAAACGGATTCAGCCAAGGCACTTTGTTACATAAACGACATAACCTTTTGATTCAGAACTTCGTGGCCAACAGACTCACTACCATTCATGACTCGACTAGGACCGGTCAACGGCACTATGTGCAATCCGCCAGCATCCCGGTGGGATCTTGCTCAAGGGGCCTGATACCACTAGAAGGGCTGCGGACGTGGACAATGGGACCGGACTTCCCAACTGCATTTAAAGGGGTGTGGCCAACGCTACTAATACCTAAGCCTGATGATGGAGATATCAAGATCAAAAGACTGATACTGGCTACAAACTCCATGGGAAGCGTAAGCCGAATAGAAAAACTATGCCATTTCCCAGATCAAATGAAAATGTTAAGAGACCCGGTCTGGTGGACGCGATGTAAAGTGTTTCTGATGATTTTGGAAAGCACACGACCATAAAACACGTTGATTGTGAGAACGACACTACCGGACGAGCTGAACCAAGCCAAACTCGACGTTCTACGCCTACTACAACTAGACGCCTTCCCGTTCGAGACCCGCGAGCTAGCAAGGATAGATGATAACACCAAAGGGAACAGACTATTGAACTGCAGTATCCAAAGACTAAATCCTATGCAAGCCAACGGTCTACTGAGAGTTGGAGGGCGGCTGACGAATTCAAACCTAGAGCACGAAAAAATACCCCATAACAGTTCCTGGTACCCACCACATAACGGAATGTCTGATAGACCATGTACATTGAGGAGGGGGACAAACAAGTTTGAACCACTTATTGAACAATATACGCCGACGATTTTGAGTGACATAGGGACCAGCGGCGGTCAAACGAGTCATAGGCAACTGCGTCACTTTTCGTCGCCAGAGGGCGGTAGCAGGCCAGCAAATGATGCCCCCCCCTTCCAGCCGTGAGAGCCCAACTGGGAAGGTGCCCGTTCGTGGAAATCGGCGTCGACTGCTTTGGCCCGTTACTCGTACGACATCAGAGGAGCACCCGAAAGAGGTACGGCTGCCTGATAACATGCCTACAATCCAGAGCAGTCCACCTGGAAGTAGTGCATAACGTGACAACCGATTCATTCCTGATGGCCCTTCAAAGGTTCACCGGGAGGTGGGGTGCCCCCAATAATGTATACTCAGACAGTGGCTCGAACTTCGTTGGAGCTCATAAGAAGTTAAAAAAATGGTGGAACCGCTTGGACACCGCCAAAATACGAACCAAGACCGTAGCAAAGGGGATAGAATGACACTTCAATCCACCTTATGCCAGTCATCGTGGTGGTGTTTGGGAAAGGCTGATACGATCGACTGGGAAAACACTCACAGCCCTGACCTCACAACGAACCCCCGATGACGAGACGCTGACTACTTTACTAACAGAAGTAGAGCGCATATTGAACAACAGACCCCTTGTGCCGATCGTCCTAGACCCGGAAAGCGAACCGGCTCCCACTCCCAACGACCTGTTAATATTGCGGTCAAACTTGGGAGAAATCACACCGAAAACCCCACACAGAATGTATATCATAGGGTGGAAACAAGCAAACCACCGGGCACAGGCTTTCTGGAAACGATGGGCGAGGGAGTACTCACCGACACTGCAGCTTCGGCAAGAGTGGATCTCCAAAGAGGTCGTTCAGACGTGGCGATGTGGCCATCCTCGCGGAGAGCCGCTTACATAAAGACGATTGGTTGGTTCGAGTGATCGAAGACTGTCGTACAGAAATCGATGGCCTCGTGCGCACGGCGGTGGTGAGAACGAACAAAGGAGACGTATTGCGAGATATCCGTAAGATATATTTCCTTGAAGGTGATAATGGCGGAAGCGAAGTCGACACTACGGACCAAGCTAAAACCATGTCTACTGACACCAACTATAGCTGAAGTTATTTATTTATCCCTCAAGCATTCTCATGTAGGTCCCAACCCTTCAAACAGTCTTTGAAAAACATTTCTATCTAATTCCATACTGTGTTCACGATTTACAACGGCGTTAGTTGTCGAAACTCCAATTTAGCATACGAAACAACATTGTGTGTGAAGTAGCGGAAACTCTTGAACAAGCACTTGTTTACCATTTGTAGAAACGTCTCTATTTTCGGGTCCTTCTACTTGTATTGTTGTCCAACCTGAGTCCAAATGGATATATATATATATATATATATATATATATATATATGTGATAACACCACACGTTGAGCCCCTGATGTTCAAGCGCCCTGCAGTCATCTCGATTTGCTCACCGAGAATTCTGAGCCTTTATCCTACCGCATACTTTACTCTTATTGGGGAAGCCTTTTCCTCTACACTCCGTAATCTGTCTAAGCACCCCGTTTATATCGAAGCCTTTTTTTGTAAGGATAATGTCGTATCATCCTCAAACGAAACTGTAAGATATCGAGGCAGGGAGCACAACCTCACGGAAACCAGCGAGCGTGTCCGCAACTGGCCAACCACAGATAAAGCCCATGGCGACCTACGTATGCACCGACCTTAGGGTCCATGTAGGTTAGGGCGAATCAGTAACCCTATTTCTCCTTGGATGTTGACCGTTTCATAAGGTGATTTGGTGAGCAGTGTAACGTACGTGAGGAAATCCCCTCTAGCCTTTGTCGTATAATTGTGTTGCTGAGAATATGCCCTTTATCTTATTGGCTCTCGAACAAGTACAGCAGGCATCAATGGCTAAACTTCAACGTTTGTAAATATTTTGCGCACCTGAAGTGGCATAATTTTGATTCGAGCTTGGGCTGCCTTGACGGTGGTACCTGACATTGATCTTTTGTTGAACTCTGGCCCTCCGTGCTAGACATTGTGGCAGTAAGGCTGAGATTTGTGCCTATTTATATGCGTATAATTCGGTAATCCAGTACAGCGGCATCAGCGAATCAATCTTGTTCGGACTTTGGGATTCGTTTATCGGGCTACGCGTTACTCACGATCGGAATAACCGCAACCATGGGCCCGAGCAGTTGTGTTGCATATTATTGGGACAATTTTGCATAGTGTTGATATCCCACGATAGTTGACGCCGCCAATAATGATACCTTGCAATTCTAATACCGACTGTTCCAGACATGAGTTTATCGGATGCGGTTTCGTTGAACCACAACAAACGCCCACCGAGGACGCGGGAAGACATCGAGGACGCATTACTCGCTCTAGAATGGGCCACAACTATATTGTGGAAGCACGATACATAAGCGAACCATCGATATCCATTTGGAAGTCGACAGCTTCCGGGACGGAAGCCGTGCCCCTTACTGATCGAAACAAGTCGTCGCGGAGCCTTTCATGAGTATACAAACCTTGAGACAGCACCGCCGGTTTATAAAAGCGATGAGTGGGTGGGAAGGACCTCGAATCCTTCCGTATTTCTGACAAAAATTAGTTCAGAAAGCTGATTACACGTCTGCTTTAATGCATCGTCATCCTGCAGTTAAAAAACATATGACGCACGATACTCATGTTCCTTTTACTGTCGAAACTTGCATTTTTCAAAATAAGTGAAGCTGTTTGAATCTTGAGCCTGTTGCATCGATGTTTCCCGCCATCTGCCAGTCGCTTCTCCATGCGTCCATCACAAATGAGCATACCCTCGAAAACTGCCCGACTGCTTTCAGCCTCCGGACATTTTCCCCCATTAATATTATTATTACTAATAATAACATTATTCATTCTCAAGTCTTTACAAATCATATAGGAGGTTGTGCTGAAACGGTCAAAGGTCATTCGGATTGGTCGTATTTTGTGGGAAAGATGGGTTGGGGTCAGATCGACGTGTCGATCTGCGCGACCAGGTCGTGACGGTCACATGGTTCGGAGCTGAGTGATTAAGGTGGGGGCGATCTTTTTGCGGCCAGGGTAATTGGAGGGCTTGGAAGAATTTCTTCTGTGTACACGGAGCAGGTGCCAAAAGGCGGATGCTAATCGCCTCTGCGGTGACCATTGTGTGTAAGTGGATGTGTTTGTGGGGATTAAGGGGCACTCGATAGACGCTTTTAAAAGCTGAATCTGGGCTTAGTTGATGACCTGAGTCTACTTGATGTCCGAGGATGGCACTCCCCATGATTCCTGTTCCTCCATGTTGTAGCCATCGTGGACAGTGCTACTTAATTCTTTGGGATAGTTGCCTTGCCGTTCGGCCAGTGTAGGTTGCATTACATTTGCGCCTGATGTCTCAATGTGCATATTCAGGAATCTAAAGAATAAACTTATTATTAAAGTTCAAAGTGCCCCCACCAAATTGCTCTTGGGCGTTTCCTAAGCCCCAGCACACCGCCAAAGCTGTGAGCTCCTGCGGTTGTGCCTCTGTGGGTTTGTCGCAGGAGGTTCAACGTGGTCTTTCTCTTTAAGCTAATCCACAGCCAAGCCCACACTTCTTATCGCATCTCATTCGCTGCCCCTTTCTCCTGTCTCCTTCGTCACCGTGCCTTTCCTCCCCATGTCCCTCATCCTAATCTCCATCTGAGGTTCTGTTTCTTTCAGTCATCCCACTCCAAAATGTGGAATAAGCTTTTTTAGGTATAAGCAATGCCTCTTTGCTGCAAGCGCTTAAGTCTCTGAGAGTAAGCCTTGCCCCTTCAGATATCGGCTGGCACCACTCTCTGCGAAGCCACCCTGTGTCACCCAAGGCCATTTGTACTTCTATGACATCGCAGTTGATGATGATAATGATAATGGTTTATTTCGGATAATCCCAAGGCATGCTGTAACGTAAAATCAAACGGTACAGTTGGACGTAGAGTCAGAATTCCAAGAAGATGGTTCAGGTATGTGCATTCGATATTCTACAGGAGAAAGTATTTAAGTTACTCTTTAGGGCGGCTCCCGTCAAATTTGAACTTAAGGTCGGGCGGCCAAGCCGGCCAAATCGGGGTGGAGCTGGTCGGAGGTAGTAGATTCTTACTCAAATATTACGAAGAGAGGGACTGTGCAACAAGAGAATCAAGCAGAATTGACGGAAGTTCAGTTCACCTCGAGGAAAAAGGAGTTTCCAAGGGGGACATGAACCAGCTATAGCGCTCCCCGGAGTATGGCACGGCTTTGGATTGGAAATCGGACGATGAAAGGGATGAATTTGCGGACAAAGAACAAGAAAAATCTTTCGAAGATTACCCTTGTAAAGTTCAGCGATCGAATATCTGCTTAGTCAGGTAAATACCCAGTGAAGGACTCATTTGTAGGGAGAGATTACCTAGGGGATGTAAACATGTAATCGTTGCGCACTTTGTTTACTTTCAGAAAGGTGGAATGTGATGCACCAAAATGGAAATGAGATTTGGGCGACAAATTTGTGATCAATTTGTGATGCGTAGCCATAATAGTCGCAGATCACGGTTTGCAAAAGAGATGAGTATTTAAGTGACGAAGAAGTATCTACTCATTATTATCGTTATTTAAGGGCTGAACATGATGACCAGAGCTAAGTGGGGATGAAAATTCTATGGCAGGACTTGCCAGGATAGAAAACCAGATACGAAAAAACACCAAACAACCGATGAGTACGTTTACGAAGTTGAGCGGTGAAGCAGTTGACAGGTAAAATACTATCTGTTGGTATTCTTCGTAAAACGTGGATCATGTGATGGCGAAAGATCAAAGCGCTGCGATACAGATGTCTCTCAGATGGTAATATATAGAGAGGGCATGAATATTTGCAACGTGAGGATATTGCAATGCTACAGACTGTGGGCGACTAGAAGAACATAGAGAGAGCGAACTGTCTCAATGTCGTCGACTGCTGGAATGCTCTGAAGACAAATATTCCTCAGTGATATATACTGTTTCGACATTGTGGGACGGAAGTTTATGGCAACATTACATGTGACCTTTTTCCAATATATCGGTAAATGTGATAAAAGAGGGCGAGTTTCATCTTGAGGATTGGTTAATTTCGCGAATGGGACAAGCTGGTGGTTTGGCACGAACCCCCGGGAAAAGGGATCATCAATGGTAAGCCGAGTACGGAAAATAGTCTTTTAACCCCGCGATAATTATGTACCAAGGAAAGTAAATTTTGCCGGGCGTGGGAAGCTGTAAGTCAAGGTGGCGAAGAGGAGACAAGAACGATGAAAAATAGGCGATAACTGGGGGACATAGTTCCATATTTGCAGCACTTCGGGTGTATAATTGTTTTCTTTGTCTCAGCCGGTGCTGCTGGGTGGGGTTGACCGCTCGCCGGACATCCGACCTGAAAACCATTTTGTTGACAGGAGGTGCTATTCGCCGTCCTTGCTGCGCCCGCACATCGTTGCAGACGTCCTGCACGCCCGATGTGCGCCGGCCAAAGCGGTGGATCAGGCCTCGCCCCGCACCGGCGGGTTTCGTTTTGAGGGGTATTGGCGTTGTCACATAACTGTAGAGATCGAACGGTCCAGGAGCTTGCTACCGGGTTGCGAGTGGTCCGGGAGAGCAGAGCCAGTGTAGTAGTGACGAAAAGACGGGCAGGTATCGAATTTTCGGTCGGAAATGTGGGCCAGGTATTATGCCGAGCCATCGAAGGGAAGGTACATATCAGTGGCTGTCTGGAAAGATAAAAATAGAAAAACGCGTTCTGGAATGCTCCCGGCTAGGGATCAATGGTCAATGGTAAAGAGCAACCTCGTATCTAGAAATTGGAACTAATGGGTGGATGGTTCGACTTCGCAAAGCACAAGGTTGTACACTAGAGATTAATAAAACTTGAGTAACATATACGGCAACTTGTGTGGTACGTAGGTCTCGCGGTCCCTGGCTCAGACTCGCGTGTCAGTAGCCCAAACCAACTTCGTACTCTCGCTCCTCTGAGGTGTATCGATCATTGTTTGATACGAGTGTCAGGATATCAAGCCGTTTGTTTAATTCTTCTTTAAATCCCGGCAAAAGGCTCATTGCACGGACATTGGGTGGAAGTTTATTCCACATTTGTGAATATTTAACAATAAAGAAATTGGACCGTAGGCTGGTTCTCGAGGGCGGCACAGTGACCGGACGATGGCTGTGTCGTAACGAATACCTTAGGCTTAGTGGGTCTCGTACCACAGGAGAAGCTTTGCGGGATCTATATTTTAATAATGAGTGGAAAAAGGACAAGTTGTTCTTTATTCGTCGGAGCCAAAGGGGTTCGAGGTGCAGCAGGTCACAGCGCTGTTTATAGTTGAGACTAGACGAATAGCCAACTAATTGTTTAGTAAAAGTTGCGCTGAACATTTTCGACAGTGATCCTATCAATCTGGCGCATGTTGGAGCCAACTATTGAACTATACTTTAGCAACGGTCTAACGTGTGTTGTATAGACACTGAGTTTACTTTCACGCAAATGGAATGTTTTGTGGACAAGCCCTATTAACCTGCGGGACCTAGCAATTTGAGTGTCTGTTTGCCCCGAGAAGTTGAGCGAACAGAAGTAGTATATGCCCAGGTCGTGTACTGATGATTTGTTGTGGATCAGATGACCACCTATACTAAACGTTTCTGGAGGAACATGACACTTGTATATCAGAATGCAACTCTTGTCCGACGAGAGTTTCATTACCCAATCGGCACACCGAGAATTGAGCATCCGTATGACCTCCGATATTTTTGCTATAGTGTTACCTAATGAATTGTGGTCGAAGGTGTACAACAACTTTACATCATCAGCAAGATCCAATGGAGTTCTATGGTGAACCACGGTAAGTATATCATTTATGTACATGAGAAACAACAACGGGCCCAGTACACTATCTTGGATCACACCGCTGGTTACAGGGCTGTGTGTGGAAATTGTGCCATCAACGTTTACCACTTGACTGCGCAAGGACAAGTACTATTCTAGCCAGGCATATGGTGGGTCAACAATGCCGTATGTCCTAGCCTTTGACAACGAACTGATATGAAACACCCGATCGAAGGCTTTAGACATGTAAAAAAAGACAGAGGTCACTGCCTTACCATCATTGGCAGCTATTGTAATTAGGTTCCGTTTTCGATATATTGCATGATATATCCCTCGTGGTACTAAGGCCTCATGCAAACGTATTAGCGCCCCATCTGTCTGGCTCAACGTGGACCGAGACGTTTGTCAGCAGATACATAAGTGAATAGATTTTCCGTGGGCCGAAATTCGAAGACACATCACCAGTCCCGTCGGATCATTGGTGACTCCACGTTTTATTTTGCTCACTTCCACGTCGACGTTGTGGGGCCCTTGTCACCATCACAAGGCACGACCTGCCTACTCACTTGTATTGATCAATCCACTCACCTGCCCCGTGGCAATAAGCAGTCCGGATGTCTCCGACGAAACTGTCGTTGGTGCTTTCGTGGAATACTGGATTTTCCGTTTAGGTTTTCAACTCCAGTCACCAACAATCGAGACGCTCAGCTCCGATCCGCCACCTCCGACAATTTGTTTCAGCTGTTCTCATCCTTGTAGCAAGTGGTATACCTTCATTTGGCTCCCACGTGGAGGGTTTTATGATAATAGTAATAACCATTCATTTCGGAGAGGCCCGGAAATTGCCAAGCGCATGATCAACATTTTACAGGCTATACAGAATAAAAGACAGAGTTCGTGAGAATTTCGAAATATGCATAAAAAACTGGATGCAGGTAGACCTAGAAGGGAGATGAGAGGGAGGTAAGTGTATGCACGCTAGAGAATAACGGAGGGAGTTTGAGTGAAGAAAAGGGCGGATTCGTGTAGATGCCCGGTGAATTTGAACGTCGAGGTCGAATGAGGGACCTGAGTGGGTGTAATAGAAACTTCGGGAAGGTCGTACGAGTATGGCGAATTGAAGTAATGGATTTTCTCTTCCGTTTCAGTTGGTCGTATCAACCTTGAACAAGCAAAGGGAAAACTGGAAGAAGGTGAAGAAACCACCAATCTGGAGGACGGTGTAACAATCCGAGAGGACTGATTCGTAATGTGCTCATATTTGTATTTTTACATTAGTGACAGTGTGTCACATATTTTAGATAAATTTTTACATTGCTGAAGTTTGTCTTTTCGCCTTTGGCTGACGGTTATAAACTTGGTGCCGCAACCCGGGATCGCGGATGCCGAAAATGCTAGCCGAATCGGATAATCGAGAAGAGGGGCCAGCTCGCCCGCCACCCAAGGACCAGCTTGGGAGTCCATCTGTCCAAGAACTTTCACATGCGTTGACTGAGTGCAGAATAATCAGAACTCAGCAGACTCCTACCCCGAGAGCCCCTGAGAAATTTCACATTAATGGAAACTATAATCGGTGGGGGAGCCAAGTGCGGTGATACCTTCGATGGTTCGCTAGAGAGAGACAAGAAGGTACTATCATGGGGCTGCAGAATGGAGAGGCCTATGATATCGTCAATGAAGCAGACGTTTTACCAGTGGTGACTTGGATTCTGCCTTCAAGCAAACTTGGAGACTTTTGGACGCCCCCGGGCACCCATAACAATATCGGCAGGAGTTCCACGGGAGAAGACAGCGATTGGATGAAGACTTACGATCCTTCAGTCGCGTACCGCAATTGCTGAGTCAGCGGGCTTATCCCGACGAGACAGAAGAAGAGCGGGAAAGCCGAGTGCTAAAACAGTTAATTGACGGCGTATCGAACCTAGCTGTGAAGCGGACGCTGTTGCGAGGGGAGTTCGAGAATCTGGCACAGGCATTATCTGCAGGGGAAGCAGAGGAGCGCGTAGAGCGGGCAGTCGCGGGGGTTCCAGCTGGAGACGAGTGCTGCGTTTCACGTGAGTGGCAACCGAGGGCTCAACATCCAGGCAGTAATCACCCTAATTGGAGACGAAGCTGGGAAGCACGCAGGAGCACGTCGACAGTCTTATAACAAGACCCAATGCTTCAGCACCAACCGGTGGTATGCGGGTCCCCACAACAGCTCTCCCGGTACTTCGTACTCACAGCCAGTCGAAAGCGGTCTACCCTTGTTTGGAACGAGGACACAAACTCAGAAACAAGGTAGGTCCATCGTTCCTGCTGTTTCAATATGTTCCGCTTGCACTGAATCTCTATCTGTTCGAGTGAAGGTTAATGGAACTGTTTTGTGTGGGCTGGTTGATAGGGGGGCCAAGTGTAGTTTAATCAGTGCGAAACTGATGGCAATAGTCGGAGGCGTTGAGTCAGCCTCGTGCAGTATAGTCTCAACGGCAGTGAACGGGGAGAAGTCAGACGTCAGAGGGATCATCACTCCGAACTTGGAACCGGGCGGCGTCGTTAAGAAGCAGCCCCTAATATAAGTCGGGGGATCCCCTACGACGTGATCATTGGAAAAGATGTCCTAGTGAATTTCGGTTGCGTGATTCACATTCCACAGAAGAGGTTATGCCTGAGGAACGGAAACAGTGAAGCCCTCGGCCGGAACGGGATCAGCATACACGGTTGTGCAATGATACCGGCAACGAAAGACCACGTAACAAGGTTCGCCGCGCTCCTAGATGATAATGACACAGCCAAAAGTAATAAACCGTTGTCGAACCTCCTTGAGAAATTCTCCGACACGTTCATATGGGGAGACGAGACATTGGGCCGGAGGGATTTAGTTAAACACCGAATTGACACGGGGGACGCAAAACCCACGAAAATAGCTTCCAGACGGATTCCAATTCATTATCAAGCAAAGGTAGAGCATATAATCGAGGAAATGCTGAAGAACGACGTTATTCAACCATCCCACTCCCCTTGGCCGTCTCCAGTGGTGTCAGTTAGGAAGAAAGATGGAAAACTTCGTCTGCGCGTAGACTACAGGAAACTCAGTGCCATCACCAAAAGGGATTCATTCCCACTGCCTGTCATGGAAGACTTGTTCAACGCCTTAGGAGGTAGCCGGTACTTCAGCACCCTAGACTTGACATCTGGGCATTGGCAGGTTGAGCTCGCAGCGGAAGACCGGGAGAAGTCCGCGTTCGCGATTCCATCCGGGCTTTATGAGTTTCAGACTATGCCTTTTGGGCTAACCAATGCACCTGCTACGTTCCAACGCTTGATGAATCACATTTTGGAGGATCTGATTCCTTCGAGATGCATTGTATACATCGATGATGTACTTATTCATGGAAAACCTGGAGCTAGTTCTGGGAAGAATTAGAGACGCGGGACTTAAGCTAAAGCCATCCAAGCGCAAATTTACGTCCAAAGAGGTGAATTTCTCGGGCCACATTGTTTTGGACCAAGGAATAAGAACTGACCCAGAAAAAGTCGAACAAGTCCTTAATTGGCCAACGCCTAACGGCGTGACGGAATTAAGGAGTTTCCTAGGATTGGCTTCGTATTACCGTCGCTTCATCAAAGGTTTTGCAGAACGGGCGGCACCGTTGAATGCTCTCCTGCGCAAAGGCGACGGCTTTAGTTGGGACGAGCGATGTGAGCAGTCCTTCAAAGACTTACGTTCGGCTCTTTGCACGGCACCTGTGCTAGCACTGCCCGATCTGGCGGAAGGAGCTAGTGAGTTTATCCTAG
Organism: Fasciola hepatica; assembly: GCA_948099385.1. Classification (NCBI taxonomy): domain Eukaryota; kingdom Metazoa; phylum Platyhelminthes; class Trematoda; order Plagiorchiida; family Fasciolidae; genus Fasciola; species Fasciola hepatica. The sequence goes on along the minus strand of CANUEZ040000003.1, from coordinate 4,733,298 downwards.
ATACAGACACGAGTGACGGGGCCATTGAAGGTGTGTTATCACAGATCGGGCGAGTTGGATTAGAGCACGTCATCGCCTGTGGCAGTAAAACGTTATGTAAACGGGAGAAAAACTACTGTACGACACGAAAAGAAATGCTAGCCCTGATCACATTCGTAAAGAAGTTTAGACAGCACCTAATCGGTCGACGATTTCGAATTCGTACAGACCACCAGGTCTTTCTGGGGCTACAAAACTTTAAAAACCCCCAGGGACAGACAGCCCGGTGGCAGGGACAGTTGCAGGAGTTTGATTTCGTGATTGAACACCGTGCAGGTAGCCGACATTCGAATGAGGACGCATTATCGAGGAGGCCAATCCGAAACCATGGAGATTGCCAGTCCTGCCCCGTTGGTCATGTGGCACAGATCAGTCTACAAGAGGATACTGCGGGACAGTGGGGCTCAATCCAGTCCGGCGATAGCCACACAAGCTTCATCTACGCAAAGTTGAATGCAGGAAGTGAGAAGCCTAGTCAGCGAGAGATGGCGAGGAGTGGTTTGTGGACCAAGCATCTCTGGAGCCTCTGGGATCACTTGAGCATTGTGGATAACGTTTTAGTTTTCCAGTTTGGTCCCAATTATCCAACGAAAGTCGTTGTCCCTCGGTCCGTAGTACAAAAGGTCCTTACGACATTGCACGCTGAGCTGGGCCATGCGGGTGTCAACAAACTAGGGCATGCGACAAGGACTCAGTTTTGGTGGCCTTACCACCGAAGAGATGTATTGGATTTCTGTAGGACTTGCGAAAGTTGTAGCCGCTTTAAGAATCCCAGAACGGCACCGTGTGCTCCGTTACAACCCATAGCAGCGGGATTTCCGAATGAAATAGTTGGTATGGATTTATTCGGACCCCTACCACTTACGCAATATGGAAATAAATACTTATTGGTGCTCGTCGACCATTTTACTAAATGGTGCGAAGAGATACCGTTGAACTTTGGGGATGCCAAAGCCGTTGCAGATGCGATCCTTAATCACTGGATTTGCCAGTGGGGCGCACCGAGCTAATTACACTCGGATAAGGATACGAATTTCGAAAGCTGTCTCATACAGGAGCTTTGTAGATCTCTTGGTATCGACAAAACGCGCACTACCCTCTACCACCCACAAGGGAATGGATTAGTTGAGCTTACTAACCGGACACTTATCATCCTTCTAAAAGCCTTCGTCGAAGACGGTACTGATTGGGACACGAAACTACACTTCTGCTTGCTAGCGTATCGCGGTTCAGTACATGCTTCAACAAACCAGACTCCACGCTTCCCTTGGACAGGAAGAGAAATTCGGCTTCCGTCAGATTTGCGACTACCCACAATTAGCAGTCAAAACACTACGGTAGTGGAATACGTCAGCAAACTGCGGGACATAATAAGAAGTAGTGAAGACCTTGCTCGAGCCCATCTTCAGACAGCACAGAGGCGGCAGAAAGAGTAATATGACAGAAAGGTGTTTGGCGCCCTATTACAAGCTGGCGATCTCGCGTGGCTTCATACGTCAGTACACACCGGGGGGACACCAACTAAATTTTTCCGGGGGCTGGAAGGGACACTTTCGTGTTGAAAGGGTTGTGTCAGATGCAACCTGTGTAATTCGGAACGCGTCGCCGCATAATAGTAACCCATCATTCGTTGTTCATTTCAATAAGCTGAAGCCCTTCGGGCACGTAGCTCAGGGAATCAAGCCAACCAGTGGGATTTCGCCGACCGAAGACCAAGGCGCAGTGCCACCAGTACAGTTAGAGCTAGAGGTGCCGATAGAAGAGGGAAGAGCTGTGGCCCCGGGGACAGAGCCTTCTGGAGGGGAGAGCTGTGTAATAGAAACTTCGGGAAGGTCGTACGAGTATGGCGAATTGAAGTAATGGATTTTCTCTTCCGTTTCAGTTGGTCGTATCAACCTTGAACAAGCAAAGGGAAAACTGGAAGAAGGTGGAGAAACCACCAATCTGGAGGACGGTGTAACAATCCGAGAGGACTGATTCGTAATGTGCTCATATTTGTATTTTTACATTAGTGACAGTGTGTCACATATTTTAGATAAATTTTTACATTGCTGAAGTTTGTCTTTTCGCCTTTGCCTGACTGTTACAGTGGGTATGACGGAGTCGCCCCACCTGGCTTGGCGCTTCCATTTTTTTAGGCGCGAAATTTGAAAATGTCACATTGATCTGCCTTCTTTTCTGCTGTTACTTTCGTAACCTTTGTAGTATTTAGTGTAAAATTGCTTCAGTGACAGCGTTAAAAGTTGTGATATATTTCCCAGCCGAAGCAGTTTTCTGTACTTCTCGCAATTAGAAAGCTGGATGAATATCTTCTTTTTACAACCACGGTGTCATATCGGTGGATTCGGTGACATACTGAACATATATATAACGTATCATTGGGTACGATGCCATCAAAATGTAAATTGGTTGCTGGGTCATTGTTTTCTATATATATCTTATGCCCAAGATTTTTGGTGTGGAACATTGGCGCTACAAGGCCTGAGAGCTCCTTAATCATGCTTTTAGGCGCAGAAAATTTTTAAAGTTGCTCTTCGTCGAATGTACGTACTAATTGAAAACATGCGGAGAATATGCTTGCGAACTGACTTGAAACGGCCAAATGGTGGGATCGAAATACCATTTTACTTTCCAGCTATTCTGCTACAACGAGTCAGGCGATATTCATAATTTAACCCTCAATAACTGAGAGTAAATTGAAATTAATAAGTTTGTTGACAAAATTTTATGGTTTTTCCACCGTTCATTTGTGAATAACATTCGGAGAATATATATAAATATATAAATATATATATATTGATAGTAAGCAGTATGATAACGTGCGGACAAAATTTCCCCGAAAGCATATATATATATATATATATATATATATATATATATATATATATATATATATACCCAAGCAGCCATTGTAAGTGCCTCCAATAGGTATGCTTACTTGCATGCAACCTAATGTTCTCCTCAGCGTTATCCTACTTCGCCCAGTGTTGAGCCCGCACACATAACTATTTTTAGCAATAATGCCTAAGGCGACCGACGGTACAAACATTACGAGGATTTTGTGACCAGTCGCAGGACTTATTCACCACCCCATCAAGGTTTTAATGTAAGCAGTAAAGCAATCTAAGTGTACTATAACCAACCCTCTGAGCACGTGAAAGAAGACTCACGCGCTAACGCACTTATCTAAGACTAAGGAAAGCAGCGGAATGCATGGCAAATTCATGGTAATCAGATTGTGGTGGCCCCACTGAGGCCGTTTTGCGTTCACTTGTGAGCCGTCCTCCGTCATCGAGCCATGCAGTACACGCAGAGGTAGTTTTCGTCTCGTTGAAAACCAAAGCATTGAAAATGCTTCCAGCGTCCGCAGGACTGGCACTGGACCCATTGTACGTCTTCATCCAGGTCCACTGGTGCTAGGTACGGCTGAACAAACACCTGAGGAACTACAGGAAGGTACCGTTTTCTTATAATCCTCCTTATCCCTCACGGGGCTATCGTAAGTCACCTCTACACCAATTCTTGCCCTCGGATGTAGACCAATGATGCGCGTCAAGTGTCTAACCTGGTTTGTCAAATTCCGGTAGTTGTCACCCCCGAGATTACTTAATGCGACAGCTAAGTCCTTCGCGATATCTTCACATTCGGCTAGTTTTACATTTTTGCCAGTGACCCGCACTTGCTGCGGGTTTTCATGGGTGCATGTGTATTTGCCAATGTCCATCGGCCCGTTTGTATCTGTTCCAGAGGAAACCTAGTCTCCTTAACCACACGAAGCATGTGCAGACATGGCAAAGCCCACTGATGACTGAACGAACAGTCACACTGTGGGCGGCCTGAAAGCAGCGATACTTGGTATACACGACCCCTTGACGTACGAACAGCATAGGCGCCATTCGATAGAGTAATGCACAAAACATTTTGGCTATGAAGATGTTGCACTAAGACCTCACGTGCATAAGGTGTTATTTTACTTAGAAGCGAATGCATCCGCTGTAGCTCTCCTGGGGCTGTCCTGTCCTCGTAGGTCTGATGAACCTTACACCCCTAGCTAGTCGTCATCTACGCTTATCAGCTAGTGACTCCGAACGGTCAACCACTTTTTTAAATACGTCATAAACTGATGAATTCCGGGACAGGCCATCTTTCGGATGCCTGTTCTCCACTTTCACTCTATTCGTAGTAAAATTGTTAAACAACATGTAATGACGCATCATATGTCTCGCCCAGTTTGCCTTAAATTGCATCCAAGTATGTAGGAGATACTTGGCAGCTTCCGGGCTTCTGGCTTGTATAGCTTTAAAAAACCTAAATAAGCTTACGCTGCCTTCAGTGTACACCGTGTTACTCATCCACTGGAACAGTCTAAGCCTGTCCATATTTGACAACGCACACAACTGATTACATTTCTTTTTCATGTCTTGAAGTACATGAAACCTACAGAACACCATCTGCGCATCGGGGTACTGCACCGCGAAGGCATTATACTATGCTAAGCTCCTATCAACCACTATCGTTTTGCAACCTCTTGACTGAGGCAACGCCTCAGCCAGGTAACCCACAGCTGTACGATAGCTGTTGCCACTCTCGTTGGGAAGAATGGCATGTAACACACTATGACCTAAACCCGTTTCGTCAATGATCATTACGTGCCACAAAGCATACCCACCACAATTCATTTGGTGAGTTGCATCTGCAAGCATAACATCGCAAAGCTTGGTGCTTAGTTCCATGCTAACAGAGGGCACGAAGAACACAAACTTAATAAAGTCACAGTCACATAAAATCTTGTATTGCCCTCTATCTTTTAATAACTGACCTGCCATGGTTGCCTCGTTCCGGCCATCCCAGGTGGTTAGCCTATTTCTCATGGACCGGAAATCATCGTTACAAAGACGACGATTAAACACCCTCTTCGTATAATCCCTAAGTTCAGACATATGGCGAAAGGTATGCTTCAACTCAAGCACATGACATTCTTGATCACGTGTCAGACGTCTATTCCTAACATACAAACCCTTCGCACCGCACTGGAAACTACGGTTATGGACCGCTGACCAGCGCTTCACTATGTACACACTACCAAAGGCACGAAGCTTGACGAAAGCTCCGCATCCCAAGTTTGGGTACCTGAAGCAACGAATAAGTTTCCGTTCGGAAGTGAACAAACATGACCTTCTAGCGGAACAATGTCTCCGTCTGCGATGTACGCAGCAGTACCTGATGAAATAGTACTCCGAGTTGCTCGCCAAAACTATGCCACGTTTGTGAGCCGCTTCAGCAGTACCAGAATTATACACGTAGAAACTTGATGAAGTCGCCCTTTGAAACTCCCGAAAATCAGAGTTGAAACACTCTAAATTCGGGTAACTTCTCCGCATCAAACACCGAAATTCACCGGCATTGTCCACAATTGTCCGCTTTACTACGCCCACGGATCAGCGCAACACACCCGGAACCTGTGGCTAACATGGCGTTCGAACTGACTTTTATATAGCCAACTAACCAATGAACTCACAGACATCGAAACACAAACAAAAGTTTCATTTTCAGCTTAAACATTTGATTTGCTAAGTCAAAGTTAACAACTCTAAATAAATAACATTTGGAGCAAGTTTGAGATCGAGGAATCATCCTCCCAATTCCCAACTGCACGTTACACCAACCCAGGTGGGGCGGGTCCGCACTTTAACCGGAGTGGAGTAACGTCCAATCAGTCAAGAGGAAAAATTCGAGCAACCTCCGTTTCTAAGGCGGTTACTTTGTACGCCGTAGGCGGCCGACTCGAATAGTCAGTCCAGCGATGTAAAACTAATCCACACAGTGTATTATGGTTATGAAAGTTAAATCTCAGTTGAAGGTTATATGCTTTCTTACGCGTCGTTCTGTATTTTAGTGCTACTGAAGTATAGGTAACACATTCCAGTATTGCTTTGACTCGTACTTTAAGAAACTGGAGAAGTTATCTGCAAAATGGTGATATCGTTCATTGAAAAAAAAATATTTGATAGATTATATTTACATTGGTCCTCTGGTAATAGGTAATCAATGCTTAATACATTGAAGAGCCCTGAAATACCAGGTTATAGACAGCTCCAACTCACTCCCTTGTAATAGGTGAAATATCCTATTCAATGTCCTTACGTAGAGACATTCATCGAGGAAAATCCCTAACATGCCCCATTTTCACGCAGTCGCTTAAAATTCCGGTACAGTATTCTCGATCTTTTCGACCTCAACCACTAAATTACCACCATATGAGTCTTATCACTTAGTTACGGACACGGAATGAGACTCATATGCCAACTATTTACTGCACCTGTAAAAAAGCAAGAAAAGAGATGGCAATCAGTATGGCGTGGCCCCGAAAAGGGCCACAAGTCACACACTGGACTAATTAAACTTCCTTTCCCGAGCCCATCCAAGGCTCCTCTTTTCCACATACCCTGCAGGTGGACACACCGTCTCTCGGCGGCTTAGCGCACTGCACAGCACGTGGCAAAGCAATGACTGAACTGCGGCTCACGAACTTTTATATATGTCTGATGGGCCAATCAAAACTTACCAAAACAAATTAATTAGCAGTACTGAACAAATTGCAGAGGAAAGAAGCAAAACCGGACAACATTTTACAATGGAAGGGAATTATCAATTCCCACAGGAAATAGCATTATACCGTGACATTCATCATTCCCCCATTCACGTCACAACAGCTGAGTGATGCTGTACACCAGCACCCCTCGAGTGATTGGACGTTCCCACCTGAGTGTACCAAGTAAAGAAGACTGAAAGATGACGGTTTTACTTGAGGAGGACTAAAATCCGCATGAGACACTATACTAACAAGTGACGAGGAAGAAAGAAAAGACGAGTCGCAAGGCAGCTGATCGGCTCCCCTGTTCCAATCCGCCAACTCCGCTGCGCACATATTTCTCGTGCCTGCTGGAAATTGCACAAATGAATTGGGCCGGGATTTGCTAATCGGGCACTACCTCATAGGAAGATCCACGGAATAATTACGGAGTGGGGCAAGAAAAATATGGTGGTGGGGAGCAGATAATAAATATGACCGTAAAAGATGCAAAGGTTGGAACGACGAGTTCTTATATGGGGTTTGGTCATGGGCACGGGTGGGTCTGGTGCGTAATGCCGGGAGGTTTGAGATGGGAGCACAAAGAAGGATGTGACCAAATGGTAGCTATAGAAGCATAAGAATACGATCAATGAGATTCCTCGGCACAGGGAGGCGCCAAGTGAATGGAAATTAGGAGCCGGAAAGAGCGACATGGGTGGAAAAAGAAATATTCCGGGCTTGGGCATAGTAAAATGGATAGGGCGATAGTAATGTCATGCAGTGAGAACTGTCATGATGAGAAACCACGGAAGCAAGGGCAGAATGGGTGGGTGTGCACACAGCGATAGAACGACAAAAAAAAGAAAGTGACAAGAGTGTTGTCAAGGACGTTAGATGAGAGAATCGTGGTGGGACAAGAACGGTAGGAGCATGCAATCTGCTTCCGACAGGGACGGATGAAGTAGGGCGAGAAGAGTTAGAGCGTGCTATCCACGGCTGTTTTAATCGATTAACTTCGTCTTTACCATAACACTGCATTGTCCAGTATGGTCAGTAATAGAAAGCAGCCTGAACTCACCTACTATTGCTACAGTCTTCCCAACCCCACTGATAATCAGTGATAATACATGAAGCACGATTGGGCGAGATGTATTATGCAGTAATCCAAGCCCACTACGAAACCAGTAAATCTATGTCTAGTGTAATCGGACCCTACTCCGTATCATTTTTATTCACTTCACATTTTCATAACAGTCCTCCTTTCTTCTTTTTCTACTTATCCAGCTGCTAACAAACACTTCTTTTTCTTTCACCCATAGTGGAGCCTTGGCGTGAATCATTGTCGTGAGGCCACAGCCAAGAGTGTATGGTGATGAGGCTCATACGGGGGGGGGTGTCCCACTACCTCCAATCCCAGAAACTTGGAACTTACTTCACCAGGTAGACCTATACTGACGCATCTGAGTGTCGGGAAGTACCTGGAAGTACAGTTAACATGTGCAAGCGGTCAGACAATAGCCGTTTCCGCATGTTTACTCTCCCTCCATTTTCCAACCCGATGCTGAAATCAACAGTACCCAAGGAGACAAGAGCAAGTAGACAATAACTACGCCCAAGAGTGGACAAAGCAGCCCACCACTAGAAGATTCGAGCACCATATGCGTACGCGTAATACATGGTGGACGTTGGGGCTAAGAAAAGTTCATAAATGGGCTTAGCCACTCTTCTGTAATAAAAATTGTCATAACCAAACTAATCTTTTCAGGGATATATCTTTCTCGGAGAGAGCTGTGAAGGGAATCGGCAAATGCAGTCTTCAGTGAACAAGAAAATCCCACAAGAAATCATAAATTTTGTTCGCCTGATCCGCCATTTGTTTATCCACCTAAGCCCAAGAAGGATATTAAAGTACCGAGCTTCCCATCTGCACATTTCTATCATGGCCTTATTTGCATCAACCTTCATATCCCCTATACGCACCCCTCGAACTGCAAACTGCCTCCGCCTGCGTCAACCAGTGTATTCCTACGGTCAGGTATTGTCTGACTACTTTGGCTCGACATGCACTGGAACAGTAAACAATATTAGAAATATTTATGCATAACATCAAAAATATCACTTCTGCTCTCTCATTCCTCCTAAGTTATCCGCTTCCGGTTAATTCATTATACCCCTTCTCCTTTACTGTCTTGACCACTCCGTATTTCTAAGACCTAGCCACGCTGAGAACCAGCTGCGGATCATTGTAGTACTAATCAACTTCGTAGTAGAAATTTTAGTGCAAGCATTGGTTTTTGCCACAATCCCAACTATCTCATTTTTGTTGCATTTATTCAACCTATTTTTCCGCCCACGATCCATGACCGATACGGTCGTAATCACGTCAGACTATCCACGCACAGACTGCCGACCGATGGCCCATACTCCTCTTGTCGCTTCTATTTTCAGTGTATGGCGTTCGGCTCATGCAACCGCATGCGCAACGGAGCCGTCACACGCACATACATTGCAATAAGTCAATCTCCGTTCTGAACATGCTTAGACATACAAATATATACACACAAGTCTGACTCTAGCCATACATATTTCCTGGCTGTAATATTCAACCAAATACTGGCCTTGTGTGGCCTGGTCTCGCTGTGCGCTAGGCTTGCTTTTACATTAATCCATGGATCGGACTAGCGTACCTAGCTTCTATGCTTGAGTCTTTGCTGGCATGCTTGCACTCGAGCTTGCCACACGCTTGCGCTGTACTCACTTGACTACTGACTAGTCCAGGCAATACACATCACTGAAAACTGAGAAGGAGTCGTGTCGTTCCCTCGAATTAAACGGTTGAGTACAGGAATATGTACCTCCTGCAAATACTTGCTAGTAGTGTGTGGGATAGATGAAAACCTGCTCGGCCTATATATATATATATATATATATATATATATATATATATATATATATATATAATACCAAATGCGATACCATTTTAAATGTGAGTACAATGGCCCATCCTGTGGAGGAAACCTGATTCGGTGGGAGACATTAGCTTTGAGTTGACGGGACAGAAACCGTGTCTCCCTTCCAATCTGTCGAGCATTTCTGGCTAACGAGAGGGTGACATCTGAGCAAACTTAACTCGGTGATTCGGATCGGCCCGGACAAGAGTGGGGTGGCCCGTAGGTGACGCACCTGCCTCCAAGGTGAAAGGATACGGGTTCAAACCCTGGGTTCGGCGGGGGATGTGCACCACTGACGAGCTCTAGCAAAGGTCTGACTGAAATGTGGCTCTTTTGAGGGCAGGGTTGGTCGGGTGATCTGAGGCTTTGCGCGTGAAAATAAGGGATTATAAATCCCTCCACAAACTCCCCCTAAAACTGTTACCATCTCTCAATCAACTGGGAGAGCTAAGGAAATCTTCAAGAAGCGCACTTCGCTGCCATAGATACAGTGAACATCGTAGTACTAATTATTCAGCAAGAATTATCATCTGGAAAACATGATCATGCGTATGGTTTTGGAAGTCTAAGCTGAAGATTCTCCTAAGTCAGTTCAGGACCTGCTCCCGTACAGAGTCTATAGCCCCCGGTCCTCTGTTCGTGACACGTTAACGAATATACTCGGCAGCGCGCAAAGCAGAACTCAAAACACCGGAGCGGGACAACGTGTGTATTGGAGAAGCTCAACGGCGTGCGGAGGACGTACACAGGCGGATCAAGTGGCGTCACCAAATACGCTGATTGTTCAAACAAACGAATTTGTTGGTCTTTTTATCGTGTTCAGTATCGATAGCACTAAGTAAGCGAAAAATCGAAAATGGGATCCTAATGTCATGGATTACCCCCTCATATATGAAGAAGCTATTGATAGTAGATTCAAAGTAATACGCTTACCATAATATCCTGATTTAACATCGTCCAGACTATCACTCCGTTTCGATCTGTTTCAGAACGCTTTGGAAGCTGATGCGCCCAACGCAACGGCTGCCTATATTCATGGATGCTATTGCGCTTGGTGACCTAAATGATTTGACTAGTTCACTTGTCTCATCGGAAGAATATGGATTACACTTTGACTCATGCCAAACGAGGCTTATCTTTAACCTTTCAAAACGCTAGCAACCTTGATCTTAATCGGATCATCAGGCACGTAAGCACTTCAAAGAACTACATAGTGGGCCGACTGGCGTTTTCGGACGAAGTGTCTTTCTTATTGATATGATACTTAGAGTCTTTGCACATGACAGTTCGTACGCCAACTTCTACCCTATCGGATACCAGTATCCATCAGTTACCTCCGTGATTCCTCGACACCTGCTCGGAAGTACTTGATTACCCCCTCAGTGTCAGTCTAAATTTGGCAATTATTTTTGCCAAGACAAAGCTGATTATATTCCACTGTGCTATTCACTGGAGTCAGACCATTTAATTCTTTCTCGATTCAATTCACACACCTATCTAACGTGAAAGGAGGACCAAACCAACACTAGAAAATAATACCAAAAATCATCTCTCGTAGTTGTTCACAAACTTGCGGCATTTCTTTTTGAAATGGAGATTCAGTCGTTCGTGAGGGGAGAATAATCATGTGTCCACCCCGGTCTTCCGTCTTCATTAGATCTCCGTCCAGACATCTGAGAAAACTCTGATTTCCTCCTCTATTTTTGGGCACTCTGTCCATGCGTCCTCGCCTCTTTAGTTTTTGGAAGTATCTACTTCACACATTCTTTGTTCTATATACAGGTGTCTCGACCTCCCAATATACTGAACGATAAGCATATGTGCATCTTGGGCTGGATTATTTCCCTAATTAAAAGGTAGTGGTTCCTAAATTAGAAAAACCAGTTACATATATAGCACTTCAAGAACTAAGCTGTGTGCGTGACGTGACTCGATTGGAATAGTCGGTTGATATTCCCACATTGAAATGAAATTAGAACATGATGTAAATGAGTTGAAAGAAATATTGTACAAGCAAGCTGTATTAAAATCCCTACACGTCCACAAGGCTGAGTTGTATTGGAGCAGCGTCGGCGGTCTACCGGAAATGAGATTGAATGTTCGGTAACTTATTTTATCTGCAGGAGTTCCTGTTTTTGTTAGTTTGTAGCGACTTCATGCAACCAGCCACGAATGGACATAACGATCATGTCCCTTTTCACATCAGCAAATGACGTTCTTTGTTGGACGTAGTCTAAACATAAAATGTCTTTTGAAATAATGCGCATACCACAAATGAAGCCATTCATTTCGCATTTACGGAACCCGTATTTTCCACAAGCACGGAAATAGTTCACAGCGACCGCGAGACATGGACAGATCAGTGAACGCACCAAGTTGCGCACGAACTTGTGGTATTTTTCTCCACTGGTTGATCGCATGATGTTATTCTGCAATATTCATTTTCAACTGAAACAACTCACGGGCTGGTTGAGGACTTGAGGTCATCTAGGTTTTGATCTAATGGGTAAAGTGGGCCAGAGTTCTCATTGGAAAAACCTTTCGTGGATCATAACTGTTCAGGTTGAGGGACCCCATTGTCCTCTGCGGCTGGGATATGACCTTTTGGAGCAGTTTGATGTCGTTCCAACAGCAATTTATGAGGCCAGTGGTAAATTCCAGGCCCACGTGTCCTTGTTTTCGTATGATGCGAATAAACTTACTAGGTACTGATTATGGCGAGTACGCCATACGTATCGGGCTGGGACTCATAGGTGCTAAGGAAGCGCCGGCTGGTGGACTGCAGAATTCAATTCATCAATAAAAATCAAGAACATACTTGTATTGTATGCAGTGAGCAAGCTGAATCTGTATGTATTTGTCAGTCACTAAACGTTTTTATTTCGATAGAGGCACAATCAAAATCAATTCACAAAATACTTTGGTTCGAGGCTCGGGAACGCGTCTTTCTGGATGCGATTGAATGGCTGTATTATCAGTCACGGGCAACATATTTCAGTTTATTTTGGCTCACCGTGTTTCGTAGTCCCGGGCACACCTGAATTATTACGACCGCTCATAAATACTTTATGCTTATTATACTGTTTAAGAACCACGAAATATCGAAAATCACGGCTATTCGGTTGGATTTTGTTCTACTGCCCGTAGCCCTGTTCTGCCCACATCGTCCGCAGAGCTAGACAGACTTAATTTCCGCTAGAATGACAGCCCTAGACAACGGGATAGTCGCAACATCCACCGTCCCACACTTACGTTTATCAATAATACTACACATGTTCTGTTGCTCACCGGCATTTGGATAGCCGATCCTTTTAGACTTCGCTGATTGCTTTGTCCACTGAAAGCCAGTAAGAGTACAGCAATATTTTTTCGCATGTTTTCTGTAAGGAATGCGTCATCGGCTTTTCATAATAACGATCTTTTCGGCATTTTCATGATTCCCCTTCTCTTCATTATTGCTTATACCGCAGCTCAAAACCGATTCGCATTTGCCGATTAAGCGCATATCTTCTACTTTGTTTTTTTCCATTTCATTTCATTTCAATTTGAACAGGACTTTTTGTGGCTAAAACAGTTCGGATATCCAGGTGGTTTTGTTGTCGGTGTGTTTCCGTAGCTCCCAAAACCGCATGTTCGAGATGGCAGCTGGTGCTCCCCTATCCATATATAGCCAGTGGTAAACAGTTTTGAGCGCCTGCTACATCAAGAATTCGTTTAGTTTTTCCAGCTGAAACAACTCGCTATTGGAAATCTCGCAGATTTCGGATTGCGCTCGTGGTCCGTAGGTCACACACGCGCGGCCACAGCGCGAGAAGTCCAGCCAAATTCGTACTGTTGGTGAAAGTAAAATACCACCCAGATCTGAGTGGTATTGCAAGTTTTTCATCGCATTAAGTCATACTGTACCCTCTAACCATCGGTCCGCGCTTCCATCGCAACAGCAACTGAGAGGTTCTCCTCTATCCTATTCTGACCAGTGTGTGATGTATTATGATATCGTAGAAGAAGATTGTCAGTTACACGATGAAGTTCAAAATAAGAGCGAGGGTTAATGGAATTAACTCAATTCTTGGTTGTGGCTACTAAATGTTCTGCAGAACCATTGGACTAAGGGACCAGGGACAGCTCATTTGTATTTACAACCGATACCTTTCAGCTACTCATTCAAGAGTTTACCAACAAAATGTGTGCAATTATCAGTGACTAGTAGAAAACGGGACTTTTTGCTAAATATTTTTCTGGGTGCGGTCTGAGTGAAGTCTTCTGTGGGTAAATTTGTTATGTATACTTCTGGCCAGAGGGGAAAATCAACGGTGATAACGAGGACGTAGTATTTACCCAACAGGGGCCCCACATGCACCCGATGCCCTGCCTCAAGTGACTGTGGCCTATTATTCCGCTCTGACGGTGGTGAACGAATCTTATGGTGGTAATGGTGAAAATTTTAGGCAGTGTGGAACTTAAGAGGATTGTTTATTCCAAGAATTGCAGATCTTTAATCAGAAACCAGAAACTCAAAGTCAATGGGACCAAAATCATGCACCTTAACTGAAATCACACAGGAACCAAAAAATAGAAGTACGTGCCCGCTGATACCCCAAGGGGACAATTTAGTTGGGCGAATCTTGGCAAGAGAGAAAAAAACAGTTAAAAGCTGATCGTGAAATGACGGATTATATATTCCCAAGTTCAACTACAAAAGTATGTTCGCTACCGTCCGAAGTAGACGATGTTTGAATAGCGTGAGGGGAAGAATCACAAAGAACAGCTAAAGCCAGAGAGCAGAAAACACCTTTCAGTTGGAATTCGGGTGGAATTTGGACTAACAGTTATCCAGCAAAGTTTTCGCTATCTTCAAACGCTGAACCTAACCATACACACCATGAGAGAAGCACCAAGCATTTCGGTGTTGGCATGACAACCGAGATTGTAGCCGTGTACATGAGGCACATTGTCCCAACGATTTCGGCTCCAAAATATGAGAGATACCGGGGCCCATGTAAGAAACAGCATCAGTGTGTTGACCACCTGACTATTTGAATTTTTTCGGGGTTTCGATCCTAGTTTCCTTCCCAAGAAGCACTTCCATACGGTGCCCATAAGGGACTCGTATGGGCAAACTATGGGAAAGCTGTGTTTGGGCAGCGCTACCAGGGACTCTGTGGGGCCTATACTTAGGGGGAAAATGCTCGGGATGTTGGTATCTCCTTCATGATTTTCAGATGTAGCTTTCCACTGCACTAACTGAATAAACCCATACGAATCTTGTCCTGTCGTTCTAAACCAGTTTTTGCCAAGTATGTTCGAAAGGAACATGGCAAAATGCACACATATTATGCAAGTTTACGAATTACTCTCATTAGAAAATACGGTATGCTCATTCCCGTCGGCTCAGTTGGACGGCGGTGTGTTTTCGTTCTGTACACGCTTTAGTATCTGAAAAGGAATTGGTTAGTATACTATAACTGAACCGCTGTTCAGTGAACGAGTGACTCGTAGAACACGAACCCGAAACCCAAATTGAATAAGGCGAGTGGGTGAACTACTATACTTCAGAGAGCAATCATTACAATTACAAGCAACATACCTCAGTTTGTGGGGCCATCCAGTCACAAGGGTGCAGGAATATATTTCAAATCGTCGGAAGGGTCTGTCAGGGACCGTTTGCCATGAAATATGGGACCGAGTCATTGAAATAGGGTGGAATCAATCTTTCATAGGAAGAACAATTGACCAATCAGGGAAAGAGTGGTAAGCGTGCATGAGATGGAGGCACAGGTATGACCATGAAACTGGATCAGGCAAGGACCAGAAGAATCAAACTCACGCTTGACCTAGACCCTCACGCAGGTGCAGCGTGATCTTCAGCATGGAAGAAAAGTACAGAGGTCATTCATGTGGTGCGAGTGAGAAAACGTATAAAGAACGGGTGCAAGCATGATACACAACGTCGGGCACCTATGACGCACAAGACTTGAAGGTCGTAGGCCCCTGGATTAACCGCAATGGAAAATTGGTCCGCTGTAAAAGTACACTCGTGGGAGGATGGTAGATGAACTGAGGCAAGGTATCCGGTTCACCATGTGAAACGAAGGGAAGATGTGTAGGTTGGATTGGTTGGGAAGGTCCGGGTAACGAGCTGATTGGAGTAACGTGGGTGAGAAAAGGAAACTGCGTGGGAATTTCACACAATATAATGATTTACCGTTACATATACAGATATATGTATGTGTGTACTGTGAAAGTCGAAGGTCAAATCGCTAACGTTCAGTTCAGTTCAGTTCAGTTCAGTTCAGTTCAGTTCAGTTCAGTTCAGTTCAGTTCAGTTCAGTTCAGTTCAGTTCAGTTCAGTTCAGTTCAGTTCAGTTCAGTTCAGTTCAGTTCAGTTCAGTTCAGTTCAGTTCAGTTCAGTTCAGTTCAGTTCAGTTCAGTTCAGTTCAGTTCAGTTCAGTTCAGTTCAGTTCAGTTCAGTTCAGTTCAGTTCAGTTCAGTTCAGTTCAGTTCAGTTCAGTTCAGTTCAGTTCAGTTCAGTTCAGTTCAGTTCAGTTCAGTTCAGTTAGCACAGGACTCGGTGTGGCCAGAGCAGATCGTGTGTCCAGATAGTTGTGTTGTCGGCTCGCTTCCGTAGCTCCCAATACTGCGTGATTTTCTTTTTCTGAAAAGAAGAAATTCTGTGCGGTATCAGCTCTGGCAGAGAAAGGTGGAAATAGTGAGCAAATTGCATCGGACCCTAAAAACTGCCTAACATTACTCGGGGTATACGGCCACCCAGAAAAGGTCCACTGCTTTCTTAAAGGCTTTCACTGTTGTGGTATCTATGACCTCCTCCAGGAGGTTATTCCAACAAGGTACCGCTGTATTAGAGGGGTACTTCGCCCTAATTTGGAGCCTCGAATGCTTCCTTTGTAATCTAAGGCTATGCCCTCTTGTGCCTCTCTCAAGGATCAGAGAGAAACGGTCTTCTCGACTTATTCCTGACAGTCCCTTCATTACCTTGAAGGTTTCTATCAAATCCCCGCGAACGCGCCGCCTTTCCATCGAGAACAGATCCAGGGCACGGAGACGTCCTGCGTAGCCAAACCCCCTTGTTCAGTCACTATTCTAGTGGCTAGCCCTTGCCCTTTCTCCAGACAGTCTATATCCTTCTGGTAGTACGGTGTCCAGGCTTGCACGCAGTACTCCATATGCAGCCTAACCATAGCTTAGTATATTGGAACCAAAACCTCCGGCTTTCTACACGACATAATGGATCTAACTCGAAAGAGTTCTCTCCTGGCCATATTGGCCGCTGTGGTGCACTGCTTCGACGGCTTGAAGCTGTTGTCCATTATAACGCCCAAGCCTTTGACTTGTGAGACCACTTGCAACGAACTCACACCGTTCCCACTAGCCCTTGTATTAGTGGTCAAGCACTGACACTTGGTGAGGTTTAGTGGAAGGTCCTATTTGCGTGCCCAGTTTTGTACTGCTAACACGTCAAGTTATATATCTACTCAAGCTATCTTGACGTCATCGGCAAACATGAAGGTGGGGTTTGTAAGCCCACGTGCTAGGTCATTGATGAAGATGAGGAAGAGCAGAGGGCCGAGTACCGAGCCCTGTGGCACCCCATTTGTTAAACCTTCCGGTTTGGAAACATGACTACCCGCCTTGACACTAGAGGTTCGTCCTGCTAAAAAACTATTTATCCACTGTCTTGCTTTGCCAACAATTCCCATAGACTGCAGTTTGACGTCCAGAAATCTGTGGTTCACAGAATCAAACGCCTTTCTGAAGTCCAAGTAGCAGACCACAATCGATTGCCCTTCGTCCAGACGCTTGGTTACCTCATCGAGGAACAGCAGGAGACTCGTCAGACTCGTCCTGCCACAAACCCATGCCTTGTCCTCGTCGTTTAGAGCTAGTCGTCCCTGTGCTCCTTCCAAAGTTGCTACACTTTCTCTCTTACGTTTGTGAGATTGCACGTAGGCGTAGAATCGCTTTGGGTTTATGCGGGCCGATGCAGCTAACCGACGCTCGAAGGCATATTTTTTGTTTTCTTTGGGTTGCTTGTGCCCTGCTCCTAGCCACCTTGTAGCTGTTCCATGCCCCCTGATTTTTGTACAGCTTGTACGCCGCCCATCGTTGCCTACGAATAACTATAGCCTTGCGGACTTTTGACTTCCACCATGGGGGTTGATTTCTACTGCTAACCACCCTCAGAGGTGCAAACTCCTCTGTAAGTTCGAGTAGCCCCATCTTGATGGCTTCCCAACGTTCTTCTACGGAGGCGTTTTTGTGTGCCGGTGTCCAGTGAACTTCCTCCGCCGCCCTATTTAGTTCACCTGTATTGATCCTCCCATAGAGCTGACGTAATACGATTTACTTCGGCGCCTTGCTAAGTCTTAGTGTGACCCTTAGGACTACAGGATCACTTTTTCCAAGTGGCGCTTCCCACTTAATTTCTCTAACGTCCTGATGGTGCCGCGTTATGAATAAATCAAGGAGAGACGGGTGCTATCCACCTCTGTGTCTAGTGGCCTGCCTCACATACTGCGTAAGTGCATGTAACTGGACCCACTGCAGAAACTTGTCGCCCGTTGATCCCCTTGGTGCAATCCCGCTTTCCCAGTTAATTTCGGGTAGATTGAGATCCCCTAATATGACGAATTTCTTTGTCTGTGCCAGCATCGCATCCAGCATTTGCAAGAGCTCAACGTCTTCCTCATCTGTCGACAGCGGTGCCCTGTAGATACAGATAATGCATACTGTTCGCGCCTCGATCCTGATAAAGCAGGATCTAGCCTGTACATTACCGGAGACCAAGTTGAACGGAGCCTCCCAATGGCCTATGTCGGTCCGTATTAGAAGTGCCACTCCGCCCCCCTGCCTTCCATCTGTTCTATCCTGTCTGTAAGCAACGTATCCCTGAAAGCATATGTCAGTATCTGGCTTTATCCAAGTTTCCGTCAATGCAACGACATCAGACTCAGCGAACCTAGTCGTCAACTCCCCCCTTTTTCCTGGGAGACTGCAGGTGTTGGTGTACCATATTGACGGTTCCCTGGTCCTCGCTACTGATTTCATTGTTAATTTTACGGCTAGGGTACCTTCGGGCGCAATCTCCGAGATGATGCCCCGTTTTTGCCTCTAAAGTTGTCTGCAGTGCAGCATTTTGAATATCAAGTGACGCTCTGAATTTCTTCGCTTTTTCTTTTCCACCCGTCAACCCGGTGTCGGGCTCAACGTGCACAGCGGACGTTTCCTCCTTTTGAGTCGCCATACCGATGACCCGGGATAGTCTTGCGACCACCTCAGCCCAACTTGTTTCCTCGGCTTTTCCCTCTGATACCTCCAACTTCGCCGTTTGCACCAGATAGGATTTTTTGGGCGTCTTCTTTAGAATCGAGCTGGCTGGCTACACTTTCTCAACACCAACCAGACTGAATGCCCTGTGAGTCTCCTTCTTTTTGGTCTTCTGAACTTCGTGAACCTTGGCTCTTTGATAACCGGCGCCTGAAGTCACCTTTGGGACCTGAATTACTCCTTGGGCCTTAGGTGTTGACTTTCGAAGAGGGGTCATCTCCAGTTATACTATATGTAGGGTATGCCGCTTCAGATCAGGTGTGCCCGTTCTCAGCGAGCCTACGGCATTACCCAGTTTGACAAATGCTGGGCTGTCAGGTGTAACCCTTACTATTCCCTGTGTGTTGTCCTCAACTGCTCCCGCCCTGGACAGCTGAATATCCCTCCAGTAGACACAGTGGAACACAACTACCAGGGGTCGTGGCGGCGCTGGGTGTGTTCTACGCCATAGTCCTATACGATGGCATTTGAATATTGGTGTCGTAGGAGGTAGGCCATCCATCCTAAGAACCTCGGTCACATGCCGGCGGTTTTCGTCCTTCCTGATTCTACCGTCCTTTACGATGTTCACCCTAAAGTTATGAAGTAGCAGTCTTCTACTTCTGTCTGCCATGACCTCAGTTTCGCGCTTCATGCGTTGCACCTCAGCATCTAAGCGTCTAACCTGCTCCTTGAAGGGTTCCACTTCCGTCAGGAGGCTTTTTTCCACAGTGGTGAAACCCGCTGCCTCTTTGGTTTCTTTACTTTTGGCTTGGGTTGTCTTTTTTAGTTTTTTGATCTGGCACACAGTTTTCCCTTCCCTATAAGCTATGGATCGAATTCGCTTTCTCCAGTCTTGGTTCCAGCTTCATTTTCCTGTCCCCTTTTCCCTAGTTCGCCTCTAATTATGAGCGAGCACTCGCTTGCAAACACAAAGCAGTGGGCGCATATCCACTTGAGCGATGCGTACTTGATGTGCAGCTCGAAGTCTTTCTCTCCCTGCTTGGAGCACTTTTGATGATACCAAAGGCAACACTGGTCGCACTGAATTCCCTCATATTGCACCAGGTCCGTGCATTCCTTGTTCCCACAGCTCACTGCCTGATCGATAGGATCAACCTCTGTTCCGTTCATTTTGGCAGTAGTGGTCGAGTTTGTTTGAAAATACCGTGTCGAACACCAGTAGGATCATAACACAACCTTTTAAATGGACACAAACGGTACATTAAAGCAAGTGCTGCCAAATCTACACACTACAGAAGCTCCACAAAAGAGTATACTACAAAAAGTGCCACAAAAAGATGTTATCCAGTATCAGTTGCCCTGACACCCACAAAAACACCAAAAAGGACACCAAAAGTATAACCAGTTTTGGAAGAGAATAAACTTTTCTGAAGAAAATGAACTCTTCAAGAAGTACGCATACTAAATTACTAATTACGATACATTAGTTTGGGCGAAATAACGTGTGTTATTCCACCAATCAGTGCAAAAATGCTTATGGCTGAGAGCAATTCGAAAATTCAAACCATGCGGCAACTCACTCATTTGGAAGTCAAGTTTCTATTGTTAGTATCTTTCTAGGATCAGGGTTATCCGAGAGAACAAGGTCACTTGAGAGGTTAGGTGACATCCCAGGAATGTCTTACATATATATATATATATATATATATATATATATATATATATATATATGCGCACCTCTACCGGCTCACTGAAAATGCCTCTTCGACCGATGATGAAGTGTTTGTGACCTAAATGCCAAGCTCAGCGATCACCTTCCGATGCAAAACATCAACTTGAGCTGCAAACAACATCAATATTCAAAGTCATTGGAGTTTTGTGTTGAGATTGTATTTGATGGAAGGCCCCACTCTGGCATTGGAAATACGGTCGTCTTAATCTTCCAGGGAAATCCCAAGCAGCACTGCCCAACGTTTGCCCAATTGGGCTTGGGTTGGGCAAACGTTGGGCTAGCTTGTCGCATCGTTGGACAACTTCATTGAAATGCGTTGGGCAGAGCTACCAGCGCCCAATCGGGCTAGGGTTGGGCATGCCCAACGCATCGAAAAAATCGCGGAAAATGGCTATTTACTTTTTGCCAATAAATCCAACTTTGCTCAATCGACTAATGTATTATTAAAGTATTCTCCCTCCTTTCGAGCCTAATCACTAAATTACCCCTTTATATATGCGCAAAATGGCCATTTTTATAAACAAGTTGATAAACTTTTTAAAAATAATGTCGGGTTTATTTACAAAAATAGCCACTGATCACTTTTGCGAGGATGTTCCTGGCTCTTCTTCATGATGTTCACGGGATCTGAAAAATTAAGGCATGGAAATGCTGATATTAGTTACACCATTGGCAAATGAAAAAAAAGCTGTATTGTGAGTTTTAAATCTTAGAAATTTAAAGAACACTAGTTCCCTACTAGATTTCATTATATATATATATATATATATATATATATATATATATATATATATATATATATATATATATATATATATATATATCAAACATATTATCATACACTGAACAAAATTTCCACTCAGGAAACGGCTTAGGTACAACGGCAAAACGGGTCATAAATCCCACGTCTAAGTAAGCGTATAAACTGATGTGAACTGTAACAGCTAAAGTATTTAACGAAGCAATTTGCAGGAAATAAAACTGTTATGCGACATTATATACAGGAGAATAGCGTACCGTCTTTGCCGTCTTCCTTCGCCCCGATCCCGAGAGTTGATGAACCAGCGTTTTATATGTCTGTCAATGACAGACTATGGCTCGTTGGAGAACCACTCTATTACTTTTATAGCATCTGATGTTTTATATGACAGTAAGTTTGAACAACCTACCCTGAAGGGCGGCGATCAACTTATGGTCGTTAACGGCCTTTCGTTGAGGGCTTCCTAGCCAACAACAGTTAAGGGCAACGTCGTCCCCGATGGAGGCGAACAGCATGCTTCACACGGTTTCAGCCAAGTTGTGATCCGAAAACCCATTGAACGTTGCCACCTGAAAAGATTCAGTTAAAATGTTTATACTTACCATGCTGGCATACACATCGGACGAGCTCAGAGCTTCGTGGAGTTCCTTAAATTCCTCCCACGTCTCGGCTCTTCGCGCCTTGGACGGCACAGCTGATGCGTGCGTGGCACCCAACGCGACAGTTGGCCCATCAAGGGCACGTTCGACCTTGTCAAAACTGTTGCACACATCGTACATCGTACCTATATTCAAACATGAATATATGTAATAGTCACTCACGGATAATTTCATGTAAATCTTTGCCAAATCTCTCCATTAGCGCTTAGCTTGTCGCAGAAGCAGAAAGGTTAATATATGATAAGTTGTTCATGACATTTGATAATGACGGTTTTCCATAGTCTTTCAATGGACTCCGGTGAATTCCAGTGGCTTGAGATTTGCTTGCTGCAGCTGGGGTTGATGTGATATGCGCATGGTGTCAGATAAACTAAATGCACAAGTTCTATAGGAATAAAACAGTGGTGCTACGATGGAACGCCAACTACTCTCTCCAAAACCGGTGGCGGAGAAGGCGGCATTTCGAAAGGACCACAGGGTTCACGAGATACCAATGTGCGCGCCTCTTCAAAACTGTCATCCGACGTTAACTGTGTTGGTACTCTTTGAACAGTGTTAACTTATAATCCTTTCTACCTCCTGCTAACTGAATAGCGCTGGCCAAACAGCTTTTGTGGCACAGTATCATCAGTGCTGCCGATGGGCGATTCGTGTAACAGCCTACTTCCGAAAACGAAAGCATCCCCGAAATTGTCTGGGAGAGTTACGTTTAAAAAAATTTACCTGTGGCAAACATCCCCACGAATTCGTGTGCCTTGTGCCTATGTGGTGACGACGATACTTCCCGGAGCGAAATTTTTCATCCGTTCGTGCGCTAGCCTCGACGACGGGAAACGTCATCCTCCAATCAATATGCAAGCCACGTTGGTTGCATTTACCACAGCCGAAATAACCAGCAGGGCTTTTTATTTGACGAACAAAGGCCCTGGCTGGAGTATCACAGATAACGGCCGTCAAACAACATCGTATGAAAGAATTACTATAGCTTGGGCCATTTTGTAACAGTCGGTCCAGTTCTTTCACTGTGTGGCACAAGTAATCATGTACTGGATGTGGTTTTTTAACACCACAGTAAAATCCAACAGTCATGATTTGCACACACATTGGCTGCACTATCCTTGCCAAAATCGGCCACATCTGAACGGAAGATGCCCGAAACAACGACAGCCCATCTATATTCAGGTGTTGATCGATAGAATGTGGAATAAAATCCATGCTGCTTAGGCACATTTATTCCGTCTGCCAGTCCAACGTGAATATATATATTACACTGTCCAACTGAATTTTCTCACACGAACGTGGTGTACGAGAAATAGTCCGTGGGTCACGTGGGAAACCCGGCACAAACTTGCCCACAAAGGAAAGTACGTCTCGTCGCTGTTTCATGCTTAAGTTTGAGGTAACGAATAGAACAGACAGCGACCGTTGCACCATGTCCATGTTTACGTTAACGAATATATTTCTTCCCAGTAGTACATTTTCCGTCTCTTGAAAATAACGCAATACAGAAACGATACCATCATACCCGATGGAACAATCCCCCCGGATGTGCACGCAATGGGAAGTGCATCTCCACTTATCAGGTCCCCGGGCACTCCTTCTGTTTGTACCTCCGGCGTTTGTGACTCCGCTTCAAGAAATGCACCGGAAGTGCTAACTGTAACTGTTGTTCAACAACGCAAATAAATAAATCCATTATAATAGCATACTCCGGATTCTTTCTTTGGGACATGAAGTTCTGTACTCCCACAAACTGACATTGTGATATATGGGACACTGCACGGAGCCCAGTTCCATCTTTCTCCTCCTATATCTTTGCCACTTACTCTTTTTCGGTATAACAAAATGTTCCCTATGGAATTGAGGAACGACAAAGGAATGGGTTTCGACAGGTAACCATTTTATTAATGAGATTTATTTTCCAGGAAGTACTGGTTGCCTCTACATCGACAACGTCAGAAAGAAACTCCTACTTTTATGCAAGGTATGGAATATTCCAAGCAATTAATACCTACGATACAAGAATCAGACGACGGAACAGTAACAATACAGTCTAAACGATACGTATTCATGACAACCAGACAATTATACTAACAACGGCAACTACGCACCGCTGAAAACACTCATCTGCCGACAAACAATAAGCGAAACCAATAAGGGCCACCCGGTCACGAGGGCTCGCAGTAAAACAAAAAGTGTGCAAATGTCTCACAGATTTTTGTCACCTATTTGTACGAAATTTTTATATATAAACGGAGCTTTGCAGTTCAGGAAGATCTATGCCATTTACGTTGAAAAGTATTGTGATCGTGCGCCACCGCAACGCTCCTTTGGGCAGTGCCCAACAGGGTTGGGCAAGGTGCTACTTGGGATCCTTCCGGGGATGACTGACCACCAAGGCGGGTAACAAAAATATCCAGTTACGGATTAGTGAAAAAGTTGGTTTATTTACTAAAGATGGAATAAACCAAAAAGGTATTTGGAGTTCACATTATCTGGAATCTGATGACGAAATCAAACGTTGATTTGATGTCAGATGTACGCAGCTAACCATAGACAACCAGGTCGACTCCATTCTCTCCTGCATAAAACTGCCATCAGATTTCTAATTTTTCTGTTATTTTTGTTCCCGGGAGGCATGTTAGATAATGATCAAAATTAGAGGCTTGATCGGCCTTTGAGCGTCAGGGTAACATATGTTGCTACATCTGTGGTCCTTTGCATGTGTTGGGCTTGACTCTAACTCTTTAAATTGATTTTGATCTTTTGTTCAACGTATTAAACATTGGTAGACGGTTACCACAATAGTGCACTAACAGCTGAAGTAAGCCGTTGAACCTATTCACTTGTCATATCCTTGTAGTGTAAGCGCAAACCATCGACGCTTGTAAAGTATGCAACTTATAGCAAATTAAAACAGTATCGTTGTTGACGGCGCCGAATTGGACAACTGGTTTATGTGATTTGGGAATATGAAGAAGAAAGTAATTAATCCCGTACGCTGTCCTTCAGGCATTCGCGATAAGATTTGTCATGGAGTCGGTGTAAGGTTAGGCGGAATTTTTGTGCGTGCTTTCCGATACAGCTGAACTTGACTCAGTGGTCAAAGATCAATGGGGATGTCTACTATGGAACTTGTGACCAAAACTTCTACTGACTGCACCCAAATTTATTGTACAGCAGATATATGTCATACAGTATGCTCCTTTTGATGATACGTATGTTTGTATCAATGATAATCCAATTAAGCCCAAGGTAGACAAGTGAATAACTGCCGTAGAATTATCCGCATGTTCAACACTCTTCAAACTATAAGTAAACGTCATGTTGTTGAACAGATCTTGTTAGCCGGGCTCAGACAAGCAGCAGTCTATATGAAATCAGATGTAGAGGCTCGCGTGGTCGGCCTATTCGATGCGCGAAGTAGTGTGTGCAGTCGTCGCCTCGTTGATAACCTAGATAGTCCAGAATGAGAAAGCTTCACTTTAGACAATAATCAGGCGTGTACGTGTCCCACAATTACTTGCGAGTAGTGCGAGAGATTGGTGATACTTATTCCGGATGACTGCCCTTTGGGCCCCACCTGCTACACACAAACCTCAGGTCATCCCACCGACCCGGCACTCAGAAGCACCAGACTAGAGTTTACTCTTGCTAGAGTTCATCAATGGTGCATATCCTCTGCCCGTACGGGAACGGGGTGGCTCTGTAGTAACCCACATACCTTCGAGATGAACAGGTCCGGGTTCAAACCCTGGGTGTGGCGGAGGATATGCACCACTGATGAATTCTAACAAGAGCGAAACTCGAGTTTGGTGCTTCTGAGTGTAGAGTTGGTCAGATGACCCGAGGTTTGTGTGTGGTAGGTGAAGCCCAAAGTACAGTCAATCAAACAAATTAATCAGCCGTTAGACCTGTAAAACTGAAAATGAAATGCATTTAGTTTACCATCATTTACGGCCAACCTATTTGGTTTCATAATATTAACTGACGACGAAAAACTGAATGGGCATTTCGTTGTCCTTAGGCAACGTATCACGACTGTAAGAATTAAACTACGGAAACCGCCCGAAGTAGAGTATCACGCATTTTGAAGTTTACTTTATCAATTTCCGAAAACGAAGAATGTGAACTCATGACAAAAAAAACGAAAGAAAAATTAGCTTTAAACATATCTGAACTCTCAGCAGTGGCAAATGCGAGGCGTGTGCTGGAAATTCGTAGCATATTATTACAAATCGCAGTCAACAAATTTTCAGGATACTTGAGAACAAAACAACAACAACAATACAAAACATCAAATATAACTAAGAAAACCACAGAGGGGAATGACGATCCAAATCAGTCTGTGCTCGAGCGTGTGAGCGTGTGAAATTGGTCACAGTGGAGAATGTTTAAGTGGTTGCACACGTGTTTGGAACCATAAAGTACACCATGGGTATTCAGGTGCGTGCACAAATTGGTTCTGAGCACACAGGGGGAGATTGTAGAAACGGACATCCATTGTGATCAATTTCACAAGTGCACACGCAAGTGCAAGGACAGATATAGATCGTCATTCTCCTTTGTTGTTTTTTGAGTCATATTTAATGTTATGTATTGGTATAAGTACGCATAACTGGAAACGAGCTTGTTCGCGATGCTGTTTCGTTCACAGTGTGTTCCTTGGGGTTTTTGCACGTTTCAAAATACTCTGATTATTGAAATTCCTTTTCACTGTGTACAACTCCAGCTTAGCACAAAGGACTGTCTAGGCTAACTGAAAGGAAAAGTGAGGGCATTTAACAGATAAATAGAGGTGTTTTCTTAGGAGATGGACCTACGAATTTCTGTGCGGTATTTTGTGCAGGCTGCGAAACACGGTTAAGAAATATGTGTCATAGTGACGGGACACAAACATGCTGCGAGGAGTAGCCGAAAAACAGCGTAACCAAACGCAAAATCTATGCAGTTATGAACACAACGTTTACATGCAACTGGTACAAACCCTGTAACCGAGTAATGGTCGCTTCCCAAAAAAACTTCCATAACGTGAATTATACGAACATTTTCCGAATAAAACGAACCTTAGATGTTGCTCTGTTAAGCTCAGTTTTGTGAAAAACCAGCGTTATTTCAAGTCACATTTCAAAATCTTGTTAAGAATCATTGTAATTTAACCAGTTTCTTAATACAGTGGTCTGCCCCCCCCCTGCAGCGAACATCGTCGAGACCGACCGTATACGTTTGCACCTGGGAAATGTTTTTTTTAGGAGAGACGTTCGTAAAAGTTTTCAAAATATAA
Source organism: Fasciola hepatica (assembly GCA_948099385.1). Lineage (NCBI taxonomy): Eukaryota > Metazoa > Platyhelminthes > Trematoda > Plagiorchiida > Fasciolidae > Fasciola > Fasciola hepatica. The sequence continues at coordinate 4,706,011 of CANUEZ040000003.1, read as the reverse complement.
CTAAAACACGGAAACAATTTTTCAGCATCCAAAAAATTTCAAAAAAGGTTCAGATGAGATTACTGGTACTATCACTTTTGAAATAAGACACGAAACAAACTTTCAGTAACTATTTATTCTATGAAAATCGAATCTATTGTTAACTGGTTCCTACCTTGGTGTCTCCTTTCTTGGATTTTAATAAACTGCTTTGTGAATTACCTTTCATAACCAAGCTGAATGTTTCATCGGCTTTAAAATGTAGGCCAGAATCATCACAATTACAAATGATCTTCTAATCATAATCTTAGCACAACTTACAAACTTTTCTCAGCCAGTTCGAAGGCAGTCCACTTCGAACTTGGGTGGCTTCACTGGTCAGTAGTCTTGAGCTAATATTATGGCGGGGTTGAGGTTTGTCAATCCAACCACTGCTTACGAGAAAATCACTATGCACAGCATCAAAAGCCACTTCCGTTGCTTTCTTCCACAGCAACTCTCCTGCTATCGGCAGATGATTTGGACCAGCAGTGAGAAATCATTCTTACACGGAGCTGCCCATGTCATTCAAGTAACCAAGATTTTACACTGGTTTGAAATTACCTGGACCCAAATAATTTTGATCCTGGCCTCACTTCTGACAATAGTGTGAGTTTGCTTTCTCTCTACACCGAATTCGGATGCAATCATTCCCACAAAAACTCCATTCGTGCGCAAATTACTGACCCTCACTTTATCATCACGATTTAAGAACGTGTTTCTTGTTGACCGTCCATCACTATTAATGGGAGCTTAAGAGGTCTGCTACCGTGGTATGAAAGTTGTAGTTATTATCTAAAGTCAACCCGGCAGGCTTGCCAACTGTGAGATCAAACACTGAAAGTACGTTTGCGACATCCGTCACCACAGGTGCCAATGACTGTTGTAAACCATTGGGCGCACACGGCAAAACACAACTTACTGAAAGTCTTGAATGTTCACTGATGCTCGTTGTCAAACGATTCCGGTGACCTTCCATGAACTGTTTGAAAAGCCTGCAATGTTCGCATATGCATACCAAAGGGCATCAGTTGACACTTGTCACAGTATAGTTGCCTACTAGCACAGTATCAACTGGCGTTTCCTAACAGTGTTTAGGAGTGCGACCCGTGTTCGCTCGAAGGGAGTGTTCGCTGCCGAAGGGTTTCAATAGTAAAATAAGTCGGGACTGGGACAACGTGTTCGCGCGATGGGGGGAGACTGCTGTTCTGGAGTACGCCGTAGGGGGGGGGGTGAGAATAGTGCTGGAGTTGTTGAAATCCCTTATTGATGAGAACTTCGGAAGCAGAGTCAAATGGTATTCAGGCCAAATGGAAAAAAAAACGTTTCAAGCGTGCTTCCACCAGTTCGTACTAAATGACCATCTCATTGCTCATAGTTCAGCCGTACGGCATCTTTCATTTCCATTTTCCCTAGCCCTTCCTCCTCTCTCTCATATCTTTCAACGTGGATTACGTACTTATAGAACGTCAGTCACAATCTGCGGATTTTTAAATAGCGATAGGCATATTTTCAGTTTTCATGATAGCAGGAATAAGCATCATCACAGAACAGATTGATTGAATTCAACTGTTCACTGCTATTATCCAAAAAGTGCACACAGAATTAGGTGAAAGTTTTTCGGTGTCTACAAATTTTGTCCCGGTTCTGAACAAGTTTTCACGTGTGAACACAGTTGAGAAGATTATGCAAAACAATTTGGTTCACTCTGTCCTGTGATGACACTTTTTCTTGTTCCCGTGTAACTGCTAAAGGGAACCGGATGTATGATATATTTGGACATTTGGATACACAAATACCATGGATTTTTATTCTAGTGAATTCGAGGCATACAGTGGATTGCAAAGCGTTAATTGTGATTTTTCGATCCAAAGTGGGACTGGTTGTCAGGTGAAGTATACGATTTGTATTCCCGAGGGTGGTTGTTCAGCAGCTACCTAATCATTTCCAATTATAAAAGGGCACGAAAAGTGAAATTTAATATCGAATCAGCATTGAGTTTAGTTGTGAAATGATAACAGCATGGTTAGCTAGAAAACGGGCAAGAAATGGTACATTGGAGAACTAATGGATCTCGGTACGGGCACATAGGTGTTTATGGAGGAATCGCCCATATGAGGGTGACACGCATTCACTGAGATTGAGGTAAAAGGGGTGCGATGTTCTACGGGAGAACGTTTCATGTTAATTCGGGTGTGCTCAACGTCGTGAAAAATATGTTGGGGACTTGTCTAAGCCCATTTAGCTGCCTTCTGCACCGGACTACTTCGATGCTTCTCATTAGACAAATTATCGAAAAGTCCACCCAGGCTACGAGCCTCATGCCGAATCGCATTAACAATATTTTTTGGGCGCCGACACCTTTCTCGCCAGTAAAAGTTAGATTGAAACCAAGATTATTCACTGATAAATACTAGCAAGTATTCAATTCCTCGACAGTCTGCAAAGAGATATTCTAATACTAAGCTTCCTGAAGTTTCGAAGTCCTGAATTTGTTTTCCGACAACCACATTGCATGCTGTTGCAAGTTAACTATGTGAATGCCAATTCCATCTGATTATATAGGCCACTTTCCCATCCTGGTTCGACAGAATCCACCATGTGGCGGAATACGTGGACACTTCTGCGGTCGGCGGTCTCATTGCTGCCTCGGAATCCAGGACCATGCGTGATGCGAACATGAGGATAAGCATTGGAAACATATTGGATGACATCCGTCTGTTGTACAGCAAACAAAACATGTTAGTAAAGGATTTATGACAACGGCTGAAAGTATTAAATTCACATTTTAGCAGTAGATCTATCTCTTGGCACGGACTCGTCAATTCGTATGCGTGTACATCCAGGTCACCATCTGTTGACGAGCTAACCTTTTCAGAAGTTGCCTATTGTCTTGAAAAACAGCATTCCCTTATGAACCTATGCATCCGGTGCTCCCACGTGTCGGTAATTTCCGAAAATGACAAATCCCCGACAGACCCATTATTTCTATTTCCCTCAACCTTCACGAAGGGAGTTTATTTTCTTTGACAGTCACAACGAAAAGTGGTTATCGTAGTGCGCAAACGTAACTTTTTCATTCTAACTGTCCGTCTCGATCCGGCCCTAGTTTTTCGCTCGTCAGTGATGCAGTCATCTCGAAACATGTTATGTCTTAGAGAAGCAAACGAAAAACCGTTTGGTTTACCCGTTAGAGCAGCCGTACTCAGGCGTTCCCGGACTTTTAGTCTCCGAAGGTTTGGTCGCTGGACTTTTGGTCACCGGATATTTCGTCGTACGGACACCCGATAGCTAGATATTTCGTCAAGTGGACGTTTGATCGCTAGACATTTCGATGATTGAGTTACAATAATATCACTCCATTTTGTCGAATACCTCACCTTCAGAAAGTAGCAGAAACCCAGTCCCAAACCTTTTTTCCGTTGGTTATCAACCTTGGAATATAGCACTCAAAAAGTAAGTCTGTAAGCTATTCGCATTACTGGCCAGACCAACCTCAGTCTATCAAACTTGGCACTCGATCGGCGAAGGCTGCTTTCACGCGTGAACGGCCAGGATTGTTCATCTATTCAACTGATCGACTCAAGATCAACCAGACGTGTAGCAAGATTATCTCACTTCATACAACAAGAGCTGTTTGTCCCTCGAAGTGAAGATTTAGTGGGAGATAAGACGCAATAAATAATTTCAAAATGGAATAAAGGACTATGACTAAGCCCGGCTAGGCTCAGGAGTGACATGAAATAAAAGGGGGAAGCCATATAGTTACTTGTAAATGTGAACGTAAGTATTATGCGCGGTCATGGATGGGAACGTTTTCTAAGTCAGATGCTCGCGAACGGATATTATGCGGGAGGAATTAGAAATATAACCGGGTCATAAAGTTATGCTATTAGTATTTTGTTTTCTTATTTTTTACTATACATCTACAGAACGAGAGACATACAACTGAGGCAAGTATCTTCGCATTTATTGAGAATAATATGATGATATTCGCTCCAGAATAACTATGATTATTTCTGAGCTAAAGAAAAACGAAACAGACAATAAGACGTAGTCAAAATAGTTGAACGATAAAATTTTACCGCAACATTTCACATGGAGTCGATTTATCGATAAAATCCGAACCGACCTCGGTTCCGATACATTCAAGAGAACAGACGGTTGTTTTTTAACCTTATTCTGTTTGAACTGGTTGAGAGTTCAGCTTTGTCCCGTTGAATAGCTAGTATTGGACATTCTGTATTGATTCCCCTTCCAGCTAGCATACGTTACAAACCACCAAAATCTATTTCCTCTGCTTTTCAACATTTGTTTGAGTAATCTGAAGACCAAGAAAACCAGTATTTGTAGTTTGGTAGCCTAATGCTCATGCAATTTTAACAAAATATCTTCCGGAACCGCGTCAATAATAATTGATAAATCAAGCACACATTACGTGTTCTGCAGATATGAAGGCTTTAAGCAAGATCGATATGTCATTCAGGATACCCGATTGGTACACTCTGTATTTTAGCCAAAAGACAAAAACCCTGGACAGTCTGTATAGCTTTCGAGTACAAATTCCTCTGAATGGACCTTTCAGAATGTCAACCTACTTCATTGTCGAAAACAAGTGAAAAACTTTCTTCCTGTCCGGCCAGCTTTGAAAGCCTAGAAGCTCCATTTGTTTGTTTCGTCGATCACGAGGTTAGGTCCGTATGTACTGTTCTGTCTGGTCATCGATCTAAGCTACGTCTCACTGCAATCATCGGCACAAGTTTGTCTTTCCAGTAGATCCCCGAAAAACTTAAGTTTGTTACAACATGTAGAGTCCCTTAATTACCATCTCGGGTGTTATTCAGCTTTTTACTTTTTTTTACATTTTTCTGATTACTTAAGTGATATTAAGGCTGTGCAGTGATCAGGAGAACGTGAGTGACCGATACTTTGTATGACCGTGTGGTTATGCGCTCTCAGCCCTCCACCACGTCGGCCCAGATGTTCACGTTTACCGTACGTAATGTCGCTGTTCTTTTAGTTCACCGTATAGGAGTAGCCTCGGTAGAGTAGCTTCGTTCCACCTATACTAGAAACCGTGAATCCCGTTATCTGCAATGTATACTGTACGAACTATCAGACTTACTTTAAGAGGACGGCCAAACGCTATCGATCACGGGATGTTGAGCGTGTGAGTGACCATGATTCGCCCGTCGGTCGATAAGGCAGCCACTTGGGCTAACCGGGCGGTTCATTACTTGCCAAGGGCTGTATCAGTATCAGTTTCAGTATCGGCATCCATCAGTCAGACGATAGTTGTGTTCTATCATAACACCTTTGGCAGGTAAATTAGGGCGGCTGCAATATTCATTCAAGTGTGTCTGTGGTTATGACACTGCAAGTAACAAATTCTGTTTTGTCTGCCGCATGTAGTAGCTAAGGAGAGTCATTTTGTTCACATACTGAGGTAGTCAAGTGAATTAATCATTTATCACCTCAAAAAGTACAGGCTTGAATCCCAGATTCATCGTGGGAGACGATACTTTGCCATTTCAGCTGACCTTAGTTTCAAGCCAAGGGCTTTAGGGATTTCTGCCTGAAGCTGTGGTGAGGTTACAGCGGTCAAAACAATTGTGTCTTCGGAATCGGATCAAACAGTAAAGCGTAATGGCAAAGCGCAAGCCTTTTCGTTTACCGATTCGCGATAAGTGTACGCCTTTAGCATTCTGGATTACCTAGTGTTAACTACAGATCCCTAGAATGGCCAGGGGAGTGGGATACGCCTAATCCACATTATGAGAGTGCGGCATTTGACAGGATTGTGTGAATACAGAGTAACTCAATCATCGGAATGCCTAGCCATCATAGCTCCATTCGACGAAATATCCCGACGTAATACTCAGCTCAGCAGTGGTACAGGTCAACATGAGTCACGAGTGACCTAGAACACCGCATATTTAGGCAGTAATTTTCTCCTGGCTCTGTAGTCTTTCCTGTTTATGGCATACTTGCAGTGCTTAGATAGTTTGTTTCTTCTTAGGCTTAATCGGACGCAGTCAACTTGTCTGTCACGATGTCGTAAGCACGCTGAAAATTGATTGATCGGGCTATTCAAGTTTACATAGCCATGATAGACAATTCACAAGTGTGTGCGCGTCTGTGAGCCTACGGGTAGGGTAAGTTCGTGCAGCCTAAGGCATAACCTACGCATCACCGTCAAAAATATTTACCTGGCACTGAACACCACTCGATGTGCTGGCATTCGCCGAGTCATCAGACCCCGTGTGTTCATTATGTTGGTAGACACACACGCACACGCGCACGCTGAATGTTGGTGTGTATCTTCAGACACAAATTCAGCTCAACCGGGATAAGCAGAATAAGCAGCCTTTGGTGCCAGTCAATTTTCCTTCACGTGTCTTCGTCTAGTTGGTTCTGTTAAAAAGAGAAGGCCTAGGCTTGAGAGAAGCATGTGAAAATTTCACCGCAAGCACTCGGATCGGTCAAACCCGTTGCTCCTATTTTGATTTCGCCTTGTTCGACGGCTAACAGTTTACAGAAGCGTTCCTCCGCGAAAGCTGACCGGAGGCCCGAAAAAAGCCACCAGCGGAAGTCAATATTTTTGGTTTGGAAGATCTCTTGGTCAGTCGACCCACCTTTATTTGAACAGCGTTGGGCAGGATAAGAATCTCGTCGGCTTCTGTTTTAAAAATACTGAGGAAACTAGAAAGCCAAAGGCACAGACAACATCCAGTCCAAACTACAGTTTTCTAGGGATTATGCCCAGCGGATAGAGTTCTGTGACTGGTTCCTTTACAGAATCTCAACCTAATCAACGCTGTTCATAGACATCTTTTCTGACAAACCAACATTCTTCAGCATGGCTTCACGGGCTATGAACATGGCAGGAGTTGGAAAGAGAATAACCCATATGACTATTACTAAAGTATTAGGCAACGCGAGTTGAAAGTTAAAGTATGGTGTGGAACTCACTGTTCTGGACTGGTTGGTCCTGTTTTCCTCCCAGACAAGGGTAAAACAACCGTCTATTTGAATGCAGACGGATCGAATAACACAAAATCTGCGGCCGGCGTCCAAGCTGACTCCTCGTCTTTGTGTCCTGAAAAGCGATTTTGGTCCTCCTACAGTGCCCACGGATTATCAGATTTCAACGAAACTTATCATTACGAAAAGCCGCGAAACTTTCGCGAACTGCTGTGAGGATCAATAAAGTTATTCGATTTTACTACGACCCAGTGTGCTCTTGGACTCCCTTGATGTCTTAGTCCTGATGAAATGGCAACACTAAGTACGCTAAAAGTTACATCATGCGCAAAATTAATCGTGTACACGATAATTGCGGCCACTTTTTATTCCTCCAGAAAATACACAAGCAATCATCATCCGTCCCAATTAGACAAGTTGGTGAAACAGAATCCATCAGTTTATTGTTGAAAGTATCATGCCATTACACGGTTCTGGATGAGTGATAGAAAGAAATTTGTGACGTCAGAGAGACTACAATGAGTGATTTTCTGAGTGATCGGTATTATTCATGATGATTCACACCAGTGATTTTTGCAATAAGAATTTGCATGCCTTCAAGATATTTCATATACACCCTACGAATCGTATTTTTTCGTTCTATCACCAGTGCGGTGGATTCAACTTTTCCACTGTCCTATGTGGTCAGATGGAATTGGTATTCATAATGTTAACTTGTAACCGCGAGCAATATGGTTGTCGGAAAACAATTTGGATCGCTGGCTTCATAAATTCAGGACTTCGAAACTTCAGGAAGCTTCGTATTAGAAATAATCCTTGTAGACCTCCGAGGAATCAACTACAAGCTGATATTTATCGGTCGATAATCTTGATTTCACGGTAAAAATTTACTGACTAGAGTGGTGTCAGTATGCACAAAATATTGTTTATGTAATATGATATGAGGCTCTTAGTCCGGGTGGATTTTCCGATAATTTGCTTACTGACAAGCATAAAAGTAGCCCGTTGCAGAATGTATTTAAATGGGTTTGGACATGTCTCCGAAATATCTTTCACGACTCAAAAAACGTACACAAATTGATGTTTTGGTACATTATAAAGTGAGTTAACTGATTTCGAGGTTTACCACTAGCCCTAGGCAAGTACTTCAGGGAAGGCGCAGTCAGTTTAAAGTACTTAACAGGCAATCCAGAGAATATCACAGAAGATGCTAAGAGCCACTATAGCTGAACATGTATAAACAAATTTTCGGATGAGAAGAAGTGGAGTATCCAAGGATTTGAGTCTTAGAACATAGAACGTAAGACATTCTATTCTCAGAAAGACGGCGGCGATCTGTTCAGATCAAGAAGGTTCTTAGTTGATGACAACACTGAGATACTTCATCAATTAACTTCTCCAGATGCACACACTGTTTATAAGCAAGGATGGAGTGGATTCCAAAGGATTGCAATACCTAATCTCTTGATGAAAACGCAACAATATGCTGGAGAAATTCAGTGGATTCCTTCGCAGACTGTGTATGAAGGATAAACTATCAGGTTCATTTATGCTGTCCTGTAGAATAAGTTGTACAGACCGATTGGTGTATGGCATACAAAGAGTCACATCATCGGCATATTTTGTCAACACGCAGTCGTCCTGGGCAGGCACAGAGGAGATATACGTAGAGAAACAAACGTTAGTGAAGGAATTTGTGAGTAGAACGACTGGTTTCGAGTGATTTCAGTGTGTTTCTTGCCCTTTCTTTTCTCGATCTTTCGACCTTGGACTCGCCAAGGTGACGTGATGTTTATGGACCTCGAAGTGACGGCTGAACTGGTTATTCGAATGAAGAGCTTTGAGGTCCAGGCACCCCCTTCTTTTCAAATATCCAGACCAAAGAATGTATGGAGTGTGTCAAAAAATCGAGTGGCCATGTGTTATTTTGATTGGAAAAGTTATAATGTTATTACCACAGGTTTTTTGGTAGGTGTGATTCGCCAAATTTTCGATTACCGTGGGTAATCTTTCTCTGGACAGATTTTACAATGAATAGGTCTGTGGGGACTTTCGTATGTCTAGTAGGTCCTCTGCCTCCAACTTGAGGATTTACTCACTTTTTGACGTGCATCGACCGTTTTTCGAGGTGGGCTGAGGCGATACCCCTAAGAGATTGCTCTTCCAAAGCAATCGCCCGTGCTTTCCTAAAGCGATGGGTAGCCCCGTTCGGATGCCCCGCTATAGTGACCACCGATCAAGAAACACAGTTCCAAGGTTCGTCTGTTTCCGTGATGGATATATTAGGATATTAACAAGTGAGGACTACGGCATACTATCCAGCTGCTAATGGTGTGATTGAAAATGTTTATAGACAACTCAAAGCAGCTTTAAGAGCTCATGCTAATCCGGCTTGGCACGAGACTCTCTCTTTGGTCTTGCTAGGCTTTCACAGTTCATTGAAAATCGACCTGCATTCGAAGCCAAACGACTTATTACTTGAGTATTGCTTCGGTTGCCGGGGGAATTGGCCGCACCACAACCTTCGCAGCCTTTTACCCATTCCAACTACACCCAACGCCTAACTCAGCATGTGCGTGACCTGCACGCAGCATCGACAAGGGAACAGAGCATACCAGCGTACACGCCTAAAGAGCAGTCCACGTGCACACACGTCGTCTCGCGTACGGACAGTACACGGCACTCGTATCAGACTCCTTATTCAGGCCCACACCGAGTTCAAGAGCGGAAAGAAACTTACGGGCAAACAGAAAACGGTTTCCATAGCTAGACTAAAACCGGATTTCAGGAAGCAGAGACCCTATTAGACTCAGCTGAACCACGTCCAGCACCTGCCGTCATACCAGAACCCGGATCCATATCATCAACAAGCACGGATTCCACAAACCACAAAACCCCTGTTTCAACGTGACTGTCGAGGTCGTGTCGTGCGACAACCCAGACTTTTCATGGATACAGTTTCTGTTATGCCTAAATGTTAACAAGAATTTATTGCTATCATTATTTTTTTTCTAAAAGAAGAAAAAACAACCAATTTTGCAAGTTCCTCTAGCTTTGTGTACACGTCCAGCCGCCTAGGACAATCACTCATGCACGTATTTTTGTTTTTTCCTCTCGCCCCTTGAGTATTTTTGCTGATAAAGATTCTTCTGTCAACCGTCCATCATTCTGCGACAAGGATGGATGTGTGGAGAAGAGAGACCACGCGTATCCTGCCGACTGTAAGAATATGAAGGTTTTGGAACGCCTATCCTTTTTTCTGGCAGCTTCGACCAGCTTTTTTACTGGCCGGCAACCCGCTGCAAACCAGACTCAAGGAAGAACATATTTATCCACTATAAATATCGAGGCAATTATCGAGCCGTACAGCAATCCTGCAGACGAACAAATGTATCATTCTGAATCGTTCCTCTCTATCTCCAACACACGATAGAATACTTGGTGTCCGCACCCTGTTGATTATTGTTTTTTTTCGATTTTTTTAATCGTGACACTTTCTTCAGGAGAAACGAAGAGTCACAGCTTGACATTTCGAAGACATCTCCTTCAGTCTTCTAGGGGGAAAGTTGTGTGTTGACATTGCATTCGTTTCCGGCAATCATCATCTATGTTGCCATCCCACGTATAGACTTTGTTTTATCGCTCCGAAGCAGGCTGTTCCTGGTTCGGCCGCGAAACACACACTTGTGAGTTCTTCCTGATCGTTTCACGTTCCGTAATCTTTTGCTTTGCAGGTTCGTATAAACACCTCTGTAGTTCGACCTCGGTTTCCTGACTACTAGCTATGCGTCATTCGATCAGAGACTGCAGTTATCTTCCGAGTCCGTGCCCCATTATGTCTCGTTAGCCCTGCCTGCTATAGCATACTTCGGCTCAGTGCACGTTCTGAATCTGAGTTGGAGTATTTTGGTGTTTTCGTAATCGACGCTGTGACTTTCTGCCAAGGCGTGAAGAGCGATGACTGAGTCTCGCTCCATTTTCGCTAAGGCTGTCTTGTCAGAAGGTCTGCCTTATTCTTTTCTTTTATGTTCGGCGATTCTGATCTTCTGTTATCTACTGGTTTGTCCGATATACTCAGCCGGGCATTCCTTACAACTGATTTCATAGATGCAATGGTTTTGGTCTTGGAGGCTGATTGGGTCTTTTTCTTTGTGAGGTGGCGTTTTAGGGTATTATACACTCAAAAGTTGTGAATATTGAATTCCTCGTGGATCTTTCTGATTGCCCCAGAAGTGCCTGATCTATATGGAATCTCAATTGAAGCCACTACCGCTTTTCCCTTCTTGGTCTTGGTTGTCGATCTGCATATGTTCATCTGCTTTTTTGTAAGGTGTGGCGGATATTATCTTGTAGGACTTTGTTTAAGGCCTTCATTTCTGTTTTACCATCGATGTCATCAACGCAGAACCTTTTAACTCTGTTAGCTAGTGAGCCAATGGGCGTTCTTTTCACACATTGTGGATGAGCTGAATCGAAGTGCAAATACTTGTCCGAATGCACGGGTTTCCTATAAACACTGGAGTCGATTTTTTGTGATTCTCTTACTTCCAGAGAACAGTTTAAGAAAAGGATACCCCGAGCGCTTCATTCTCAAGAACAGAGCAGGAAGGGCAATGAGACAAGCGTTAGTGACCGTTATAAAGGAAAATTTATGCATTCAACTCCCTTTCAAAGGAGATGACAAAAAGGAGTTACTAATAAGATGTTTGTAAAAAGCAATGGCTAGCACCTTTCCCTCTGCTACACTACGTGCCCACTTCACCAGTCGACCAGCGATCTCGACGAACCTAAAAGACAAGTTACCTGTCCTCACCTCATCCATGCTAATCTCTTTGTTCGCTTGCTCATGTTCGGCTAGCTATACGGGTAGAACGACACGGCAACTATCACGAAGGATCAAAGAGCACAAACCAACTTGGCTGTCGACGGGAAACAGGAAATCCATCACCAGCGCAATTGTGGCGCACCTTGCGGACATTGGACATCACGTAAACGACGATGCGTTCAAAATAGTCTACAGAGTCTCTACGAACGCGCCTAAAGCTGCTCGAAAACAACACTTATTAGCGGCAGAGGCTGCGGAGGTCAGATTATTCAATCCATCGCTTTGTTCTCAGAAACGTTTCGTTAAGGCACTCAAACTACCCTGGCCGCGATCCGAGACCGACTCAGGAGCTCAGTGTGATCCATACGTTGGCCCTTTGATTGAAACCTGAAACGGATAATCCCCGAATCCCTTGTTCATTGTTTCACTGGTCATTTTCCCAACCACGAAACAACAACATTTCCTCTCCTATCTTTCCTAACTACGCAACACCAACTTTGATGACCATCTAATCACACTTTAGCACACAGACGTTGTTCACAATTTACGCATTTCTAATCTATAAATATAACTGTATTAGCCACGAGGATGATATTATCGAAAACGAGCTTGTTCGCTATTCTTGTTTTCTATATATAACGAAGTGGGATTATTCAGTGAAACTGATGAGTCTATTGGTATCTTCAGTCTACACTGCAAAACTAATAGAACTGCATTGTTGGTTAAGGTAGTAAATGGAGCTCTCTTTTTGTTGTGAACTGATAACCGCAAAGGTATCGTACGTAGAGACTTGGGAGGGGGGGGGGTTGGATAAAAGTCAGTAGTGCTTTAGATTCAATAAAATGCAGGAGAAGGTTCGTTACAAAGGGGGATATGGGATATTCCATAGCAACACCTTCAGTTTGTTTGTACAAATCGAGTTTGTAAGTAAAGAATGTTGATGCTGGACAAAGTTTTGTGCTGGTGATCAATTATGAGGGGGTTAGTTTAGTTCGTTCTTTTAAGGAACCATCGGAAAGCAGTAAAGAATGCATATAGTTTAAACAGTCTTGAATAAGTACACTTGTATATAAGGAAATTAGATCAAAACCCGGCAATTTCGTCGCTTTTTATTTCGAATTATTCCAAATCATGGGCAACTTCAAAAGTGTCACTGATGTGACTTACCACTACCTTCCGGTATGGTTTCAATGGGATATTGAGATCTTTCGCTAATTTGTAAAATCCACAATGTTTGTAATCAACAATCGGGCTGATGGCTACATCTGGTTTGAGGATCTTTGGAAAGCCGTAAAATCTCCCAGGTTGAATCGTTTCCGGTGTTAATAAAAACCACAAGGATTTTACGAGTTTCTCTTTCAAACCGGATAGGTATTTATATGCTTATATTTTTGTTCTGTTGAGGATGGCATTCGCCCATTTTCCCTCTATTCTTTCATAGGGCCCATTTTTCAAGTGTTCGGAAACTTTTATTTCGTAGTCTAACCTATTTAAAGTGACTGCGAAATTTTCCTTGTGGGCTTTCGTGATGTGTATGGAAGAATCCTGTCTTAAGTTTGTCAGTGCCTTATTTTTCTCCAACTGTGATATTTGACGTAATTGGTTGCTGGTTCTTAGTAATGTCACAAATTCGTATAGCTCTTACCTTCTGCTTGCCTACGCAAGATCTGTTCGTGGTAGGCCCGGCTAGATACACCATTTTGGCCGTCATACGTCGTAGGAACAGGATGTCTGCGTATTGCATGGAAGCATCCACTGGCGGATCGCATCTCGTGCCTTCACTCAAAATACGGCTTTTTGTGTTAGGTCTCCAGAGTGGTCAGTCTCATACACAACGGTAAAAGTTCCACTTTAAGCTGACAAAGTTGTTCCCATCAACCTCAAGGCACTAATGCAATGAGCAACCAGCTTTTACGTCTTCGAACAAACAAAGAACTCAGTGGTTGCTACACTTTAATATGATTATTACTGTAGTATGCAAGGATCAGTGTTCCTGTGAGGGGGATTGTTTGTGTTCAATCTGCAAAATACAGGAAAGAAAACTCCATGAGTACACAGGCTCAGTAAGTGCACCAAGTGGATACTATACTTATAATAATCGAACACCAATATGGCTGCCAAAAGGCTGTTCATCACATGAAAATACTTCTTGGAATGATCATTTAGACGGAGTCCAACTGATAGTTCCTGGAATATATCTTTTCACCTCTTTCCAACGCTTACAGCGATTCAAACAACTTCTCTTCATGATGCGTGGCCAGTGTAATAATTCCCCATGAAAATATTGAAAATTCAATGAAATTACAATCTTCCTGATCATACTGTCGTCATTTCTTGTTTCTTCCAACATCGCCCTTAGGAGTATCATTTTAAAATATCACTATTCCAATATCACTATCTTTTTTGCCTTCTTTGACCACTTTAGCTCTCGGTCTTTGCATCATTAGGCCATTACGCCACTCCCTGCTGACGTTGTTTTTCTCAGTGACCTTAGTAATCTTACTTTGCATGGCAAGTAATTGTGATGTATAGACCCTAGTAATGAACACTCGTCAAATCTATCTTCGGAATGGGCGGACGATTTGCCTTATTCCATTTTCGCTTATTTTAGGACTTTATGTAGAGATTCTCTAGAGGTATTCACCTGGAGCTCTTTGTAACCTGCCTAATTTTGATGGTGCCCGCACATTTTGCTTGAGTGATCAAGCATGCCTCTTAGAGTTCCCGAGGAACTTACTTTTACTGTATTTCATAAATAGAGAAGTGTTATTTTAGGTTCTGTGTGAACTGAACTGTACTGCTTCACGCGATAGCGTGACACTGTACGGAGTTCATATCTTGAGAGGAGGATGAATACCTTGAAAAATGACAACGGAAACTGTTCTAAAAAGTCGACGTCAGAATAAAGCAACGAATCAGGTCTGTTTTCGGAAGATCCGGGGATAATCGACCGCACTGTGCTCAGTAGTGACGAAACTTCTCGATGAGCAAGCATAATGCTTACTTCTTGCTGATCAGTTCGCTCTGTATCTTAATAGGTATTGGAGTACTAGTGAGTCTGTTCTAGATTTAAAACTGAACAACCTGATCTGGCACACTGAACCCTCTGTGGTCTATCCTGCCATCAAGTTATCAACTTTCATTTACTCGCTAGAATTTGGGCTTTTGTACTTAGCACGGTCAAACGAGATGCATCTACATCGCCTAGTAAGAACACAAAAAATCGGAATACCGAGGAAACAAATTGTAGAAATCCACGATGCACTGAAGATCCAGTCGGAACAAAACGGAATTATTTGCAACGAATGAGGTTTACGGGAGTGGTTGTAAACCGGCCTTATCCAGTGTACCAAAAGTACCGAGATTTCGCTTCGACATACCGATAGAGTAAGTGCTTGGTAAGAAAAAAGGTGAGTAGGTTGTCAAATAAAACGACGGTGAAGGCCAAGCAACAAATGGTTCACAATAGGAGGGAGGGGAGACCATCCCAAATGTGCAAGATCAGGATAATCTGCTGGATGAAAAGAAGCTCCGACTTAATCATTTCTATCAAGTGACATATTTAATTGGACCAAAAAGTGCACATCAGTAGTTGAACTGAAGCGATTCTTTTTAAAAGCTGCTCACATTTACAGCCATTCAGTTAGTGGATTCAAAAGCCATACTGTTCTGTACTTCGTCAAGTCTCACGAGCGCAATCAGAAAAAAAATATTGAGAGAAAGATCCCCTTTTGATCTATTTACAAGTTAGTTTTCTCCTTGAAGAACTAGCTTCACGAAAGAATCTAAAGCCGCCTTTGAGATCGATCGGTAAAAAACCCATTCACACCAGAAAGGATCCCATCCTTTCTGTGTACGGTTCCCATGCCTAGAAGAATAATAACAATTTTCCATACTCTTCCCATCTGTCTTTCCCATCTTGTGTCTGTTCAACTTTCATACTCTCTCCAGTATCAGTCCCGTAAACAGGTTGGCTGTAAGAAACCGGGAAACAATGGCCCACGCTGGACTTAATCAACCTCGTGACAACAATACAACTGTGAAGTAAATACCAGTGTTTGCGCACATGCACAGTATTATTCTCTACTTAAAATCTTCTGAATACGTTTTTAAGAACCATATTGAGATGACATATAGAGAGATGATCATGCAGCAGTTGAAAAGATAAGAAAAAGTTGGCTTCATCCTGGTTTATAACTGAACTTCTTATGAAAGACTACTAGATTTTAGGACAATTCAAAAAAGTTCTGTCGAATCAGTGAAACTCTTGAACAATAAAAGAACAACTGTTTGCTACCTTTTAGGACTAATGGTTGTCAAAATTCATTAGCTGAAATGCTTACCCCACTAAAGGGAAAATGAGGTGTTTCCCAGCATGCCACATTTGTATGTGACCTGTGGGTATTTGATTATGTGTATTGCTGTGATACATCGTATGACGATCACGTACTGTTTTTTCATAAGGTAAATCGATGCACTGATCTGCGATTGTATTCCAAAAACGGTCCAAAATAACAACAAAGACAACAACAAAAATTACAACGTCAACGAGAGAGACGAAGATAGCAACAGCGGAAAACAAAAGCAAAAATGGCGACCGCTGCATCCAACACTAAAGCAGCAGCAACTACAACTACTACTGCTACTACTGTAGCGGAGTGTGCGTGCTACTTGCGCAATTATTGAGTAGTTGACTGCAAAAACACAAATATAGACAATTGTGGATTGCTGATGAACACAAATGTGTCCAAATAACCGAACGTAGTAAGGTACAAAAAGGCAAGTAAACCACACGACTGCTTTCTTTGTTGGATAATGACCATCTTCAAATGAACTGGACCTCTGGAATGCAAATAGGCATTGTTGTTTCATTTGGTCGGTTTTTGATCACTCTCAAACAAATGTTCACCAAAGAAGCACGCCTAGCATGACCCCTAAATATCGGTACTACTACTGCGACCACCGCAAAGGAAACAACAGCAATGACTACTATTACTACTGCTACTGTTACCGTTGCTTCTAGTAATACTGTAGATACCACTTCGTCGAACTAATTAGCCGGCCTATTTGTGTAGCTGGTAAAATCTACAGAGAATTTTTAACTCCTGTGGTAACATCAATAGGTTGGTGAATTGGTTTGCAGAAAAAGGTGTGTGGCAGATGAGTTACTCAATGCATGCAGTCAACTTTAAAATAATTACCTATTATCTAGTGTTTGGCAAAACCCGATTCAAATAACTCGAAGTGCGGCTTATTTGACATGTTTCGTTCCACTCAGTACTTGTCTTGCTTTATTTGGCCACTAAACTGACGTAAAATGTTTTTAAAAATGTCACGGTGATTAAGCTACTGGTTTGTATAAAGTTTGTATAAAGTGTCTAGTAGGGATAATATCTAAACTTGGTATCCCGTCAGCTTCTGTCCACAATGGTGACAGATTTCCTGTTGCCGATCCGGATGATTCTCTTGGAATGGGTCTGTTCTAAGTGTAAGCCATTTGACTGTAGCGTGTATAGTTGATAACCATGTTCTCAATGATTCGTATAGTTTTCTTTCTTGCCGTGAATGCCTCAGATTTTTCTCATAAAACGTATTCCGTGCGCCCTGTGGAACTACGAAGGTAGTTGATTAGGCACTTGCGGTGAATCGCGTCGTCTTTTGTAACGAGTTACGCCGACAGGTTATTTTCCCGGGATTTTCACTGGCAACAGCATCAGTCGATCCGAGTATCACTAGAGAAATGTCACATTGTCTATCTCTGATTCCCTAGGCTCCCAAATCTGTAAGATCTCAGGCAAATCCACTTGAAGCTTTTATTCGTCTTCTAAGTTTTATCCTGTTGTCACCCAACTCGAAAGCCTACTGATTATTTTTCTATCGAACTGCAAAGTGTAGCACCCCTTTGATCCAGTGGATCAGTGCAGAAAAGTGACAACAATTACACGATGTTCACACTTGTTTTTCACCCTTCTCACTTACAAATTGAAAGTTGTCGTTTGATGTGCATGCTTCAGCCGAGCCAAGACAAGTAAACACATACGCTTTGGAACTTCAGCTCCGGCGCACTCGGTGAGGGTCTGTGGTTTCGCAAAAGGGTGAGCCCTAAGATTCGCTTAAAGTACAATGTCTTGGGAATATATTGATTTGACCAAGTGTAACAACGATCCTACCAGTCAGATTTTGCTGATGAAATCCCACACATCAAAGATTAGAGTTGATTACGGGCCAGTGCGTCTATCAGCGGTTATGACGGATAAAATATTTAACCCACATGCTTCCTATAAAGAGCTTCGAAAAGCGCGTATCCTTCTAAAAACTTATTCTAGTCATCTTGCTTGCTTTTACCAATGTGCACTCTTGGTGCTTTCCTAAGTAGAGTTACAGCAAAGTTTCCGGTTACCTGCAACCTAAGATGATATGAAAATAAGGATAACAAATTGTGTGAATAATGGAATCAGTCTTCAAACTGAATAATATTACTGAAAGAAAGAAGCACCTGTTCGAAGGTTCATTAGCTATTCAGCCACGTTCAATGAGTTTGTCACGAAATCCTTTGCCTCTTTCTGAACTCCAGTCTTGTTAGAATTTGAAATGCATAGATAGTAAATTTCTGTTCATATGTTGGTGGTTTGAGATTTATCGATCGCTAGGTTTTGTGGGCTGTTAGTTAATCAGACATCAAGATTTCCAGTTCATCGGTTCTTATCAAAACACTGTGGACAGGAAGCATAAGACCACTCTGACTTTCACTACAAAAGCCTCCTTTTCCACCTTCGGCTGGCCAAAATCGCAGAGCTTGTTATGTGCTTTTCTTTTATCCGATTTGAGCAGATCAACATGGTAGATCATGTAGTTATCTGATGATACTCTTTTGTTACATTCTCACGTACATTCTTTGTTTTTGAAAAATTTCAAAATTTACTTTGGTAATATTTTGAGTTATCTAGAAAATGAAAGAATTTAAAATGGGTTCAGAACATATTACTTGCCGCAACGGCGTCTTCCTTATCGGGTCAGGTATTATAATCATCTGTGAAAGCATCATAAAAGAGCAGTTTATGTGGTTTCACGGTCAAATACGGCAAATGTCCAGGCGTAGAGCAAAATGTCTCCGGTACGTTTCCATGTTCAGTATCATCTCTAGTGTTTGGCGAAAATCCCGATTTTGAGAATAAGTGAACCCCATAAATGAAGTCTCTTTCATCTGCGAAGACTGATGTCCCTGATTTGATACTACGTGGCTTATATTCAACAACATACCTGTGATCAGTGGCACTTGATTGCAATAAATCTATGCATATATGTTTTTGGCCACTATCGATCAGTGTAGGTGGCGTCAAGATTTTATATCTCACTGCAGGCAGAGCACTTATCACAGGCAAAATCACGGTCAGGAATGAAAACTGATTGCAAAATCTCTCGGCGACCCCTTGAGGCTGCGAAGACCTAAAATTATGAGATAGAACGAAGGTCGGAAGTCCCCACGGATGAACTGGTGGTCGATTTCTCTATGGACGTTCATCCTTACGAAGACAGTTGTGGGTGCACAGTGATCGATGGATATTTGATGAAGCTATTCTGGACGTTTTGATGTTTTTCAACCAGTCCGTTGTTCAAGTCTCATTTTCTGAATTTTACTCCATTCAAAGAAACGTTATTGCGCTCAGACATGAAAATGCACTGTTTTCGCAGCTAAGTCGGAAAGATAAAAATAAAGTGATTCATTGAAAGTTCAACTTTGTTTTGACAAAAACGACAATGATTTTTTTGGATTTATTCGATCAATAAAGCAGCTTGTGTATGTTTCAGTTGATCTACTATTCTTAGATTTATACGGTCGTGACTCACCTGCCTCGTCTCGGCTGAAATCTCTTCCTATTCACTAAAGTTCACTTGCTAAGTGTCCGCTCACCTTTGTTTTGAAGAGCTCTTGGTCTCAACATGCAAGCAAGCTATCGATCGACGGTGCCCGACTCGACTGGTATTCACGCATTGGGCTTATTGATTACTCAAAGCCCTAATTATCAACATATTTTCTGTTTTGTTGGAGATAATATCATGCAATCCATAACTCATTTGTTGATAAAAAGTCATCATATTTTTACACTAGTAATCCGAAATTTACTCAGAGTCGGTAAAACGACTTGCTTTGATGAGAAAATGCTTCTGCAAGAATTTCGATTGCATCCGTAGACAGGACAAATTAGCAATAACTACAGTATTGCTGTGTGAGACTGTCAACAGTGTACATTCGTGGAGTTACTTATTCGTGTTGGCTACATTTTTCCTACTAGCCCGTCAAATATTTTTTGAGCATAAAGTCATATTTATTCAGGTCAGATCAAATCATTGTGCAGGACTTGCGAATTTTGTCAAAGCGATCAAACCACATTTCGGGGAAAGCCGGCTTCTAGCTGAATTTTATTATTCTTAGGAAATAAAAAACATTTTTTTCGAATACAAGTTTGGACTGGGACCACAGTAGCGTGCTACTGCAAGCTGCCTTGACTGAGTATGGTCAGGCACAAAGTGCAGCCAAAATGGAAAGAAATGGCAAAATGACACATACAGTTGGTCCATATGTTTCAGTTCGACCGTGCCAGTTGGATTCTAACCCATTCTGAGGCAACGTCTAAGCCTTAGTTTCTTGACCGCTGGCGATGAAAAAGTGAATATTTCTACCTAGACAAAACCAAGGCTATTCGTGAACGAATCAAGTTCAGACGGTCAAAGTCAATGGAAATTTCAGTTGTCGCAAACCGATGTGAATCGTTGTCCGTCATTTATCGGGGACAGAAAATCAAGGAGACGTGGTCAAAGAATTTATATCGTTTTCTCCACCTAAAACACTAAAATCCTAATTATGAACAAGTAAGTAATTATTGGTTGCTCTCGATTTACCTCCGTAGAACTATGAGCATTGTTTGGCACAAACACCCTTAAAGCAATGGCAGTCAAATATATTTACTCTAACCGGAAAATCTTCTACAGGTGAACAAAATTTCAACGAAAGGCACCACTGATTTTCTTCTTTGGTAATCAACCTGCCATGCAAACTCGTGGTGAATGATCAACAAAACGTATACACAGAATCAAAACATCATCAGAAGATAATGATTCGTTTCTTTTAATCTTCTCAATCTCGTACGTAAAACATGCGAATTCGTGTTCAAATGGAGCACAGAGCAAAACAATCCGAATCGTTTCCTAATTTCTCTTGACACTCTCTATTCCACTGTTTTGCTCTGTGCTCCATTTGAACATGAATTCGCATGTTTTACGTACGCGATTGCGAAGATTAGAAGAAACGCTTGCATCCCTCAATTTATGTCTTCTATCTGCTTTGATGAACTCGATCAAGGGGACCCAATGTTTCAAATGATTTGTTTCTTGTTCTGTTGATACTTGTTTCTATTGTATGGTTGAACCAGTCAAGGGCGGCCGTGAGGCCTGTCCATGCGCCGTGAGCATCCGCTCGTGATTCACTCCTGTCCCGTTCGTCTTACACTTGCCAATCCGGAACCTGTCCGTACCACGATCTGCACTGTCCCATTCCTTTGGTTTGATGCTAATTGCATAAGTCATCGACTCATGAAAAACTCAGCTGGTAGAGCATCTGCCCGGTATGCGGAGGGTCGCCGGTTCGATTCCGGCTCGTGGCGTCTGACTTTTCGATGTGAAGAATGCAAGTGAATTTTTCAAAACCTTTAACCTTGTATGAGAGTACAACGCAATTTAACACTGCTCACGCCCTGTCTGATGAACTCTATGACTTCACTAAGGCTTTGAAAATTCGGTTACTAGAATATTATTTTTACCCGAACAAATCATCCCAATGAAAATAATGCAGTATAATTTTCCAGTAGGTGAGGTGATTCAGATCTTTCTCCTGATAATAAATGAGTGTGAAGAAGCGAACGGGTTCGATATGTCTGAGGGTAAGAACTAGACCAAGGGAGATCAAAATGTTCACTCAGTGTTTTTGTGTCCACGGTTGCTTATCATTTCATCTGTGTTCGGGACATGATGGTTTATTCCTCTTTGCTGATTGCTCCGAATCTGTGGTAGGATCGCACAAACCTCCTAGAAGCCAAGTTACTTATCGTTTTAAGTTCGTCAAGCCTGGTTAATCAGTCAATTTTCAATAAACCGCCACATAGCATGAAGCCTCACTTTTCAGCTGAGTGAAAGTCGGTAAGCAGTTCGGTAGAACTGTATCGAAAATTGATTGATCACTCTAGCGAAACTAATCGTCCCGGTAAAGCAAAATAAATCTGGATGGATACCCAAGTTTCTGGAATGGGCTGTTTTCGCGGTAAATATCATTTTGTTCATCAGTGTAAATATACGCGGTCATCTGACATGCTGCTTGGTCGTCTTTTGACCTACTTCAGCGGGCTGGTGTGACGGCAGTTGCAACGTAGATTGACTGCTCAAGCCGTCCGTAAAGAAATCGTAGAATAGAAGCACTATGGACCACAAATTACCGGGGCTTAACAGAAAAAGTCCCCAATGTGAACTTGTAATGAAAAACAATAGTACCTTTCTCCAGTCTCGTTTTGTGCGAACTCGTGCACCACCGACCCCAATGTCACTGTGTGTACGTGCAAGAGCCTACTCCAAAACAGCCGCCACCCCAACCTAGCTTGGTTAAAAATGGATCAGGAGAGATCAAGTATTTAAACAAATCACTTTTGAACACGCGAAAGAGAATTGCAAACAGGGACAAATACTGCTTCCGCTTTGACCAAGATATGTGGTCTTATCATATTCACTGACTATTTGGAAGCCGTCATATCTAAATCCTCAGTGATTATGACCGAAAGGATAGTTTGTTCCACAAAATTCATTGTGTTTGTGTTCGTGGTCGTTCAGATGGAATCAGAATACATTCGTATGAAAGCTGCAACTAAATTATCCATGCAACCTGAAGTTTCTCAAAACCGTCAAACATTAGTTTCCAGCAAATGAGAGTTCTTGTTTCGATATGAGATTACTGTTTTAATAAAAAGAAATTGAGATAGCAAGTGCCCGAAACTTTTCGCGACCATAACAGCCTTTCGGGGTACGATTTTACAACGTACGTGACAAATGAGCAGTGAGCTGGCCATGGAAAGACTCGGAGTACATATGCAATATTCACTATGTTGCTTATTGTTTGGATGTGGATCATCTTCATCGCGCAAATAATATAGTTCATGATGAAACTTATTAGTCAGCTTTTTTCTACATGCCATATATAGATCAACTGAACTACTTTCTCATTCCCTGTTTACTTCTTAAAGTAAAATACCCAGAAGCAGTTTCCCAGGTTGCATTCGGGAGAAATGTCCAAAGTGAGACAACTCGATGAAATTGAGTGTCTTGTTCAGAGAATAATCTCCAGCGCTGAGTGAATACCATCTGCGTGCATCACTATCTATTCAAGCTGTACATCTAATTTGCATGGGGCCGCAATATGGAAGGATATTATTGATTGCATTCAGAAAAACAAGGTGGTCTCAATAAGAAAACAGTAGTAGAATTGTACAGGATTAATTTTAAGATGAGGCAATGTCTAAGCTTATTTCTGTGAAAATTGGAATTACTTAATTTAACAGCGTAAAAGTGGATGTGGTTGGAGGCCCCCGAGTTGACTTTTATTCATACTGATTCCGAGATATTTGACAGAGTGCATTTTATACAAATAGCTGCCATGTGATTCATTCAGTATTCACATCAAAGAACATGAATTTAGTCCACGCTGATTGTGTTGCATAAAGCTTACACTATGAAATCTGAGGTTCAAAGCACGAAACCGGTCTAATTGAGTGGTAGGCAACACTGCTACTTACCGTTCCCAGACTAGGGGTCAAAGTCCCCGGTTCCTCCGAATGATGTGGTGGGTCCTCGTGGTTTGGCTAAGTATTTCTTCCAAAGCTGTCATTTAAAGACAAAAATGGAATAGACTAGTCACTTCCGTAGTATAAAGTAGGAAGACTTGTGGAAATCACATGATCAATCGATGTATTCAGAGGCATACCGGGTGACTCAGCTTCGTACATACACGGTTGTGTGTGTGTATGTGTGTGTGTGGGTGCGGCTGATGGAGGCGTGAATAAGTAGAAAATGAGCGTTTGTGAGCGGACAGTATCAAAGGCACGTAAACAAATTGCTGTATACAATTAAATATAGTTTTTTGGGAATATGATTATCCTACAATCCTGCACAAGCCACAGTTCCCTTGTACTCTTGGTATTCATACATATTCTCTCTTCCCTCTAATTCGTATCAGATTTTTACTAGTTTATTTTTGCCTTTCTTTTCTGCTGTGCATAACTCAAACACGGTAAGCACTTGATTACTTTCTTCTTAGTACAGATCACCAACCCTCCCAGTCAGCTTCCAACTTAAATGCCTTCAAGTTTATCAAAGATAGTCCACTCTGCCGTCACTAACCAGTAGCCGGATTGCAAAACCGGTTCGGACATGAAAGTTTCCCTAGCAATATTGCTTCCGATTATGGTAACTCACTCCTTAGTTGTAATTTACTCTGCTTGAGAATAATAAAACTACGATCATGGTAAGCATTCTACAGTAAAGTGGGTATTATAGGGAAGGTGTAAAACCTCCTGGTTCACCTTGTCAAACAGAGAGAGAGATGCTTTCTTCCTTGAAGCTATTCTCATCGGCACTCAACAGCAAAGGTTACCTTCATGGAAATGCAATGCAAAATCATCTGGTCTTATCTACCTAGGTTGGTATCAACTGTTCCTGTCAGTCGCAACATCACAGTCATAGCTAAAACCTAATGTCGTGAATGACAGTGACTTCCGAGTTAAAACAAAATGTAGCTATGCCCATTATTATTATTATTATTATAGTTATAATTATAATTATAATTGATATTATAATGAACAACTAGTCACGAGGTAGACAATCATGAATATTTTTCAGAAAGTTTCAATAACACGGTTTCACCCACATGTTTCCGCACAAAGCTTTTTCCATCTTCGTGCATACAGAAAGCCCATTCGGCTTTTACCAATTTCAACCTAGTGTGACATTGATGTGACGTGTTTTCATCAAGGGTTGAGTTCGCTCTTTGGCAATAGAGTGCGTCCTTTTATGCAGCGGAGCAAATTGATTATCTCCGGTGATAGAGGCACGCACGATATCGTTCTTCGTGCATAGATGTCTCCAAATTATTTTCATAATATGACGTAAACACTGCATCATTAGTGCTGAAGTTAGGCATACCACTCTTTGAACCACTCCTCAACTTCTGGAGCGAAACAAAATAAACAGGTTAGTGGTCGGTGCTTGCGGTGCGCATAGCCAGAAATATACTTCTTCGGGTTACAACGTTCTCCGATCCAGATCGAGATTGATGGATGAGCCAAGATACTTAGTCCATGACATGGCAGAGTTACCAAAACTTCCACTAGATGACAGGATCAAGTAAGACATGTTCAACTTCCGAGCTGGGTCTAAGAGATTCACCCACACTGAGTGAAAAGGCTAGGTGCAGAGGAGAGTAGGAAGTTTCTCTCTTTTCTTTATAGCGGTTGCCTACTCAGAGGGGATAGTCCGGCTTCATGAATGTCTCCAGTAGTGACTGCCCATGCTGGGCATGAAGGTTGACTTCGTGGCGTGGTCAGCAGAGCGTACAGATGATATAATCATGAAGTCCCGTGAGTGTTTGGTCCAAGAGACCTCCCCAGTATCAATCAGCTTCTTTCGAAGGCGCGTCTCTAACCTTCGCACGAACAAGTTCGTACTGCAAAGCTGCAGCTCCTTTACTCATGGTTGCCAGTGGCCCTCTAGAAGCTTGTTCGCCATCCGAATAAAATGAATCCAAGCCAAGGGCCAATGCCGTCCTGTTAGTTCGACAGATATTCTTCACAGCTTTTGCATTATGTAGTAGACCTCGTCTATCCATTCAGGAGTAACTGTCTTCGCATGCCATACACCATCTTACCGAGGTTTTGGGACCTCGGTTACCCTCAACGTGGTTTAGCCCGCCTGTCGAAGGGCTTTTTTGGTGTATGACCGCTGACACATGATCCAATTTCTTGGAGCAACAGGTGAGGACACGTAAGTCTAGCAGCTCGAAGGCGCTACTCCTATCAGAAGCCTCACATAACCCCAGTAGAACATGTGCATTCGCCGTTTTTGTTTTGAATGTTTGCTTTTTATTTGTGTTTCTATTTTCTGTTTACTCGCTCTCATCACTTCTTAGGGCCTCATTTCGCGTCGACTTTGTTGATATTTCTTTTACAGCAATGAAACATTAAACCCTGCAAAATGCGAGGTAAATAGCCATCAAAATTGGACTGAAATCGTTATCACAAAATAGACCGTGCTGACCGGTAGCTAGATGGCCAAATTTATGTGCAATAACTGCAATCCGAATATGAAAGGCGTAACAGATTGGTTTGGGAAAGCAGAAGATTCTTTTAATCTTGGCGGCAAAATGGATTTCGGCAGGTGTACACTGAATGTTGCAGAATTCTTTGCTCTGGAGAGCCCCTGGTTTGGGGTCGTTATTCAGTTATGAAGTGCCAAATCGAGTCCATCTGACTCAAAGATACGACCCAGGAAAAAAACTACGTGGTGGATTTTGTAAGACACACAGAGTCTACAAAATTCCACACCGGGTTATGCTGGCGGTACCACAGTGAAGTCGTGCTGACTCAGTTCTAGAAATTTTCCAGACAATTATGCTGCAAAAGACCAATGCTTTGGTCCCATTGTTCATATTTGGGAAACATGAAAATGAACCGGAAATTTTGGAGACCTTTCTCTTGTCCCTCCACAAAATATGTAAGTAGTCAGAAAGTGGTCAATCTGTACGCCTGCTGCTGCACTGGTAGAAATCAGACTATTTTCACTCGGACTCATTCACCGTGGCAACCTTATCTCTTTATACGCATACGGAGATCAACCATAAGATATTGTTAGACTGACGCGGGTGATATTTGTGGAGCTGTGCAAGCGCGTGGGAAAATATGCTCCGGCCATACCGGAAGGGGATAACTTGATTTTTAACGGACAAAGTCCGTTGAATGCCGAGTGTCAGTTACTCCTGGGAAGAATCTGACAGGAGTCCTGGAAAATCTGATAACAGTTATACGGGCAGTTAAATCTATCGTTGCGCAGTGTTCTCTAACAGATAACACCATCCGCTATCCGTTGCATGTTTTGCAACGGAAATGTAATTAAACGTACTATTTTTAGCTGCTGTTTTTCATTGAGCTTAAATATGGGAGTAATGTGCCTTCAGGTCTTCATCATAATGCGTTGGGAAGACATTGGAGACACGAACACACTGAAACTATCATTCGATATTTGAGTTGTGGTTTTAGACAGAACCAAACCACTTTGAGTAAGGAGAAAAAAGGATCATTGGTGTAAAACTGCTGAAAAGCATGCTGTTGCCCAAAGGAGGATGTGAACTACTGTATAGGGCTGAACCATTTATCGTATACATTTGTTCTGAATGGAAAAAAAGGTGGAACCACCAGAAAATACTCGACAGATTACGTCTATTGACCTTGGTGTTCTACTCTCGCTGAGGCTGCGCGTGCGGTTCCAAACTCACCGTGGAATTATCAATGATATAATGTAGCTTCTAAAAAAGCTAAACGAAATTTTGACGTGACAGGCGCCCACAAAACTCAGCCGATGTCAATATCTTGATGCACGATAGGTAGGTATCTGTACTCGTCTTGCAAACGGCTCTGCAACACAACGATCTGTAAGAGCAATTGGTCTCAACCTGTTTTGTTCTGTGCAAACTGAACTGAACTGACCAGAACCAAGACGAATTTGAGCACACTAGCGTCAGCTTTCCAGTTCCACTTGTAAGATCTTTGAATTTTTCATGAAATTAATCACTTTGAAGTATCTACAAACCCTTAACACGCTACTGAAAATCGCGGATGAAATACTGTACAGTAGTTTTGCTTGCCATATTAGAAACATAAGAAGGGTGCAAATCCACTGAAGTTGCCACTGAAAATTGAACCCCTTTCTGCATAGTCTTGAGTAATGCACGTTACATTTAGGCCGTTACGGGCATTTTCGCAGTGGTTTGCTTGCTATCAGACTGCGTCATTTGGGGCTTTTTTTGGAGAGGAACAAGCTACTTTTTAGTCAACCATCACGAAGAGATTGCGTCTTGGCGTGGAGTGATGGCTTGTGTGCCTTCATGACCCAAAGAGCTACGCCGGATGAACTCCTTAAGCTGGAGATGCAATTACTGCTGACAAACCGATGGGTAGGGACCAAACGAAGTCCAGTCTGTGAACCAGTTAATGGGCAACAGCCGGTTCTCAAGTCTATGCCCCCGGAGAAGACATTCCAGCCAACAAACATGGAGAGAAACAGTTTGCCTATCTAAAAACCTCCACTAGATAGACGTAGGAGTGGAGGACCTGGGATTTATCTCCACAGTAGATGAAGTCATCGCACTTCATTGGGCAGGTATCTCCGGTCTAAGCTGGGCAGCCCCAGCCCAAAGGATGCTACCCCGTCCACGCTCCCCTTGCTCCGTTGGGTGCATGGGGCTGAGGACTGAATCCGAAAAGCGGATCGATAATAAGGCACCAAGGAAGACAAGACAGAATGCTCGTAAAATTTAGGTTTCACGTGACAGACCAGAAGAAGCTCCTTCACGGGCGTTTCAACTAGGTTCCCGTGCTGGGTTTGCATCCCACTGCCTTATGCGTCAGACTTTTGAGTCAGGGGCTCCGGCTAGGATTCCCAAAGGAAAACTCCCTCCACGGTGTGAGCAGCCGCGAAGTATGCTTCACCCAAAAACCTCCAGCATCCTTCCTTAAAAAGCCTTACCAACTGTTTCTCTTTAAATTTAAGATAGATTCAAAACGCCAAGAGTAACTGCTGCTCTGAATAAGGCAACTGTTTGGGAGTTGGTCATTTATCGAAAGCTTTTCTTAAGTCTACCTGTTCCCTTTAATTGGCTGCCTTCACCGTCCGCACACTGTCATATAAAACAACAGGCTGCTTTAGCTATAACTCTTGACATTTAAAATAGATGTATTCTGTGTCTCCGAAAAGCGCATAGAGGCTCCACTTCTGTGACCATGCTTTGTACACCAGATACCACCTCAGCCTCTCGATTTACTCTTCGTGTGTCGAGTCATCTGGTTTGTAGTGCTCGTGGTCAGGTCGGAGTAGGGATTGGTTTCAGTATGAGAGCTGAGCGTGCACTATTAGACTGGATTCCAGTCAGCAATCCTTTGTGTGCAGTTCGGTTGGATGGTTCTGTGCTTGTCAACAGCAATAGACTGAGGTTTCGATGCTTGTTCGTCGTGTCTGTGTATGCGCCCACTGACTGTAGTTCCTCTAAGACGAAGGATGAATTCTACTACAGTTTGTCTCAGCTACTGCGAAGCATGCGTTGAACAGATGTAATGGTCATTGCTCTGCTTTTGAACACTTATGTTGGCCTTTTGGGAGATTCCGAAAGGCATATTGGAGGCAAATTTGCTATCCCAGCCGGTCATACTGATAGCGGCGATCGTCTCATTCCGCTGTGCTCTGACCACAGACTTCTATCATAAGGAACGGCACAGACTCACATGGCATTCTCCTATGTCTTCAAAACTTTGGACTCAGATTGACAATATTGTGACTGGTCGCCACGGGCTTGGATCAATTGAAGATTGTCGTTCATTTTGGTCTATGCCTGTAGACTCGGAACACTCCTTGGTACGCGTTTGCTTCCGTTTACGTCTCGTCCATGTTAGCACCAGCCTACGAGCATTTGCTCTTAGACGATAACCAACTACCTGCTTTTCAAGTGCAGCTATCTACGCGGGTGTGGATGCAGCCCGATGTCCAGGACCCCGATGAAAGTTGATAACGTATCAAAGAAGTCAATAGCATTAGATTGCACGATGTATTCCGGACCATTTCGCTACATCTTCACTAGTGCATACTGCAGTCAAAATGGTCATTTGTGGATAGGAAACTGAACGTTCTCATGAGACCAAAAGCAAAAGTACAAACACACACACAACTAATGATAGAAAATAAAAACACGTTAGCAAGGCAAGGCCAAAGTAATTATCCATTCTTGCCCTTTGCGCACTTGAGGAGTCCATACCAGGAGACCAGACGAAATTCGAACCGGACTCAAAGACTGCCAACACCAGCAAACTAGAAAAGAAAATGAAGCAGAGTTGGACTATCTTATAAAAGCCAACTTGATCCGAAAATTCACGGCCAAGAGCCTATGGTACAGGGGAAGTCAAATACCACAAATGTACGGCTTGCGAAAAGTATACAAAGATGACATACCGCTACGACCAATATTGTCTACGACCAACTCCTCGCAACACAAACCAGCAAAATGGATCGCGGAACCACTAAAGCCGGTAAGGGAATTTGTCGGGAAGAATAACATGAAAGATAGTTTTAACATGTGTGGGCTATTGAGCGAAGCGAACATCCACAGTAAGTACTTATTCACAATGGATGTTAATTTGCTCTTTACATACATCCCATTTCAAGAGACTGTTGATATCGTTTGTCAAGTTATCGATGATGACAACTTGACTATCGGATTACCAAACAGTGAGCAGTCACCGCTGTTAGTATTGTGCACCTCGAAAGGAAAATCCCTTTTCCTTGGAAGGGGGTATCGGCAGATTGATGGAGTTGCCATGGGTGGTCCTCTGGACCTGTTTCGGCAGATATATTTGTTTCACACCTAGAACAAACAATGGAATCAATCATAGCTCAAGCCACCCTCTATCAACGCTATGTGGACGATATCTTCGTCATTGTGGACGCCAAGGACAAGTGTTAAAAAATGTTCCTTCACTTTAACATCATTCAACTAATCAAAAACGGGGAAGACAACAACATCCTTTTCCTAGATATTGAAATTACCCACCGAAATGATGGATCAATCCGAAGATCAGTCCATCGCAAAACTGCGTGACCTGGACAGTGTCTGCACTTCACCAGCTTCTCCCCCTATAAAGTACAAAATCGGCCTTGTACCATGTTCAACAGGGCACGCGAAATACGTAAAACAAACACCCTGGAAGAAGAGTGCTGTACCTTTTTCAGAACGTATGAGGCCAAAAGATATCTAAAATATTTTGTATTCAAACGCTCACAGCCACCTCCGCACAAAACGAAAGGTACCACAGTCCCAAAACTGACGACTACCCTACAGTTACCTTATAAAGGTGATGAGATTATTATCCTACTTAGCAGACCCTCAACTGTGCCGTTAATCGTACGTATTAAACCGCAAAGGTCATCATTCTTTACATAACCTCCCGGAAGAAACTACCATCAGTAATAGAACCGCTGCCTGAACACATGCTAGTTTGTTTGATTGATTGTCCTTTGGACTCCACCTTTCACGCACAAACCTCAGGTCATCCGACCAACCTGCACTGGGAAGCACCAGACTCGAGTTTCGCTCTCGTTAGAGCTCATCAGTGGTGCATATCCTCTGCCACACTTAGGGTTTGAACCCGGGCTCTTTAATCTCGAAGGCGTATGTGTTACCACTGCGCCACCCAGCTCCTGTCCGAACTGGTCCGAATCACCAAGTTA
Organism: Fasciola hepatica; assembly: GCA_948099385.1. NCBI lineage: Eukaryota > Metazoa > Platyhelminthes > Trematoda > Plagiorchiida > Fasciolidae > Fasciola > Fasciola hepatica. Next base: position 4,674,603 of record CANUEZ040000003.1, on the reverse strand, counting down.
AGCTTGTTCATGCTGGTTTGGTCACAAGGAACAATGAGGGGACAGACGCAATCAGTGACGTCATCGAACGCACACAGAACACTCAAATCATCCATTGCGCAACACCTGTGGAAGACGAATCACTGTGTTAATCTGAGCACGGCGTTCACCGTCACTTATGTCACAAACAATCAACGACTATTGAGATACGCGGAGGCACTAGAAATTAACCAACGTCACCCTCAGCTGTGCAAACGGCGAGAATGGATAATTACTTTGGCCTTGCCTTGGTAACGTGTTTTTATTTTCTATCATTAGTTGTGTGTGTGTTTGTACTTTTGCCTTTGGTCTCATGAGAACGTTCAGTTTCCTATCCACAAATGACCATTTTGACTGCAGTATGCACTAGTGAAGATGTAGCGAAATGGTCCGGAATACATCGTGCAACCTAATGCTATTGACTTCTGTGTTCGAATAACAAAGTGGTTAAAAAACCGAAGCAAGTCAAAGTACGGTTGCATTCACAGAGATGATACAAAAGGGAATACACATTGTCATGCGGAAAATAGTTTCTGTCAAAAACTGTTCTTCAGCTTACTTTTAAACGAGGATTGTGACAGACAAGAAGCAATTAAATTGTAAATGTTACGGTTTTGTTGTATAACGCTTGAATTTAAAGTGCATTTCGCAGTTAGAAACGCGGCGCAGGTTGTTTTGTCCCTAAATGTCATATGTGGGAACAAAAATGGATACTGACCATAGAGTTCTGTGTAGGCAGTATTGCTCAGTTGGCAAATCCACTCTAGAAAGAGCCTGATCAGAGAAATTATTTGAAGAGTAAATTGGGGAGATTTACGAGAGACTTGTAGCAATACATTGGAATGAATAAATTTTACACCATACTTTCTTAGATTCTTTCATTTACTTTATTTGCCAGACAACAAAGTGTAGTTGTAGTATGCAAGCATTAGTTGTGTGTGTGTGTGTTTGTACTTTTGCCTTTGGTCTCATGAGAACGCTCAGTTTCCTATCCACAAATGACCATCTTGACTGCAGTGTGCACTAGTGAAGATGCAGCGAAATGGTCCGGAATACATCGTGCAATCTAACGCTATTGACTTCTGCTTCCATAAATTTGTCGGGAAAGTTATGATATCAATACAAAAGAAGCCTCATTTGCCACTTCTGATGCCACACAGGTCTCCGGTTCAAGGAGTCTTCACAAACGGTGGATATCGACATCAGTTGCTGTGTTAGATGCTCGCAGATCCGTCCCTCCGGGTGTCACATTCACTGAAGTACGTAAATCGCTGAGTAGCCAAGTGACTAGAAGCCTAAGGAATGAGCGTGAGCAGCTGTGGGCTACGAAATGTCGGGAAATAGAAAAGTATGTCTATTGGTAATACTCGCAACCTTTACCGTTTGATTAGAGGTAGCAGTCCACGGAAGCCCGGTGAAAGTGAGTTGATCAAGGAATCTGACGTCTCACTGGTTCACTCTCAGAGGCATCGTCTGGACCATTGAGCAGAGCATTTTAAGGGACAATTCAATTGACTCATTTCCCCAGTAGACCTTCCGAATATACCCATAACAGAAACAACGCCGGTAGATGTCGCTCCTCCATCAGAGATGGAGGTTGTGAGGGAAATAGGTTACTTGAAAAGGTACAAAGCCGCTGGACCGGATGGGTTTTCTCCATTTTTTCAAGGATAGAGACAAAGCTTTGGTTTCGGAATTGACAAAACTCCTCCGGGTAATGTGGGATAGTAAACGGATTCCTACTTATTGGTGTTAATCAGTGATTGTGCCGATTTACAAGAAAGGTGACAGATCCTCATGTGAAAACCATAGGGGAATTAGCTTGGTAAGCATCGTGTCAAAACTGCTCACCGAGCTTATCATCCACCGATTATCCAGCGCTCGCGAGATGTGTACGCGTGAGAATCACTCGGCTTCCGGGCCGGTCGGGGTTGTATTGGCCACATCTTTACTCTTCGGTAAACCTCAGTGCACAAGCACATCTTCCGTGGGGCCCACAATCTGTGTCTTTCTTGATCTGAAAACGGTGTTCGACTCAGCAGACTGCACAGCTCCCTGGCACTGCCTTTCATTGAAGGGTGTGCCAGAGAATTTTATTTCTCTTTTCAATGCTTGTATGTAAACAGTCTAAGCGGAATTCGTGCTTCCGGCGAACTTTCATCTGAGTTCACCACAAGGAGTGGTGTTCGTTAAAGATTTCGTCTTTAGCCCTTCCCCTTCAATTCTGTGACTGAATTGATACTTGAGATAGCCCTATCCTTGTGTGAGAATAGTGCCATCTACCTTTGCTCAGGCAATAAACTAGTTGGTTTGGAAAACGTGATTGGTATTGTTCTTCTGAGTGAAGGTCGAGGTAAGTTGCAAATTCTCTCAGATAGCCTTAATAACGGAGTAGCAATGTTTAGGATGCATTTTGCACCTTCAAAGTGGGAAATGCTGCTACAGGAGTGAGTTGGCTCTACTCTAAACCTCTTCTTGGCAGAAGAAGCTCCGGCTGAAGTGGATAAGTTTTGTTACCTGGACTGTTTCATCTCACTAGATGGTCAGATATCGGATGAAGTGTCATCGCATATAGAGAAGCTTTTGGATTTTGCCAACCTCAGCCTTTTTATGGCTTCGGCATGACATCCGGTTATCTGTCAAAGGCCTAGCGTACAATGGGGCGGTTAGATCCATTCTTTTGTACGGCTCAGAAATCTGGTCTTTAAGAGTGGAAGATAGGCGAAGACTGATAGTGTTTAAGCATCGATGTCTCCGTAGTATTTCTCGAATATGGTGGAAGCACCTTGTCAGCTATGCTGAGGTTAGGCGCAGGACTTTGGAAGCTAGTGTTCAATCACTGGAACAAGTACTAAATCTAAACAGGTTAAGGTGGCTGGAACATGTATTAAGCATGTCCACCAATAGGCACCTTCTGCCTTAGCTGTTCTCTGGGGCAGGTAGTGGTTGGAAAGTAGGTCGAGGTGGCCAGTCCATGACATGGCACAAAGGTGCGGAAACTTTGGCCAGTGGACTTGGTCAAGTGATACGTGTTAGCCTTTCAGGTTGGGATCTACGTGATCCTCCTACCAAACGGTTGGAAACATTGCTATGGCCAGGTATCGTGGCCAGTTGCGTAGACGCTTTTGAACTCCTTTCTTGTCTTCGTGATTTCCGCTCATTACTTTGATTTTTGGATCCTTTTATTTTATGCTTCAGTTTGTTTTGCCTTTGGCTAAACGATGCTGGAAGGTAACAACCGAAACCAGAGCTCAGAAGTGCTAGGTTCATGGTAATATGGACTTAAATGAACCGAACTATTCAGTCAAAGCTTTTGACCGGAACCTTCAAAGGAAAATGGAATGCAAATAATTAGATGAAATGTTTGCATTCCACTGGCCAAAGTTGTCGTAAATGGATTCGAGCTTATTATTTCAACCACTGCCTCTTCTCTGTCTATTCGCTTCCAGTCGGCTACGAATAACTGAATTTTTCAACGAAAGCTGTAACGTATTAGTGGGTGGGATTGGAGAGAGGACAATTCGTTGTGCAAATATCATTTGGACAAGTCTCAGGCACGACATAAGACCAAATGCCATCAAACCACTCCATGGGGATGTTAGGTTTTGTTTCAGAAGAAAGCTGGAGATTTTTGCGAAATTATAAAGTTATATAGAGTAAACACGTTATTAGGCGCAGATAGATTGGGTGTACAGTCCGACTTTGCCTGAGCTTACAAATCTGAAAAGGAAAAAACAGAGTCGCAGATTCCTAATACAGGACTGAGAGTGCGGTCATCGGAAATTGTTTTTAGTCGTACCTAGATAGTTCAAATATATACCCCACGAAGAAAGCATGCAATAATGTCTAGATTCTGTATGGTGAGAGGTATTTAGCAAATAGCTCAAAATACGAATAGTTCGATGGGTTTAAAAGCTGATCTGGTATCAGTTGAGCATGAGTTGGTCTCTCCCTAAAGTATTCGGCGTAAACAAATTGGTAACGATTCGACAAAAAACGTTATCATCTGCGTACTTGAAGAAAACTTAAAGAAGTGGCTATATTATTGATACAATTGGAAACCAGTCACAATGACAGACCATATAACTAGTGCCTAAAGAGAGAGCAGTCAAAATGTAGATAACAGTAGAAGTAATAATGTACAGGTTGTTCATTTTCTGCTGATTTCTAATTGAAATTGATCAAATTGTCATTACCAACTCGTCTTTGCTTTGCTTAAATCTGCTGTCAACCGATCCTAAGGGGTTTACATAAGCAGTGTACACTGGACGCTGTAGACGGAACTGATGCCAGAATCCTAACGTAGCAAGCTACTTTATTGTAATCAAGGCAGAAGTTCAAATGGGAGACACAACAGCAGAGAAATGGTCTTCCTTCAATCAGATAAGGGTTTCAAAACCAGATTTCAAGTCAGTCTATCCAACGGATGCCATCTGATTCACTTAATACGGATTGTTTATGCATTACGAATCCCGTGAGAGCTTTTGATATTGACTGAAACTAGAAAGGATATTTCTGGTTGTTGAGCTATCAGTGCGAACAATAGGTAGGCGCTCTTTAAAGATCAGAAAATGGGAAACGATTTGAAGGTTACTTCAACGTTAGACGTGGAATGATTAACAAGTTAGTGACAGTACTTCTTCCCTGCTCAGAGAGAAAGCAGCAGTCCTTGAACATTTTCATTGAGACATTTGATTGTTTGACTGCACATTATCTTTTTGGTTATTCAGCATCCTACAGAGGTGAAAAATTATTTTGGAGAAGATCCACTTGGAAATCCCTTTGTATTTGACTTTTTCGACCACTCTTATGATATTACTTCAGGTTTGAGCTGAGAAATTATCCAGTCGAACTGAGAGGCAGTTGGAATGATTTGGACAACTTACAGTTTAATGTGAAAACCGGAAGCAAATTTTGGGTACCGTTTTCGTATATTGCGCTTTATTGATCAACCGGTCAGATAGCTTCCTACCTGATGAACAAATGCAAATTAAGCTAACAGATCCAAACGAACGAATTCGGGTCATCTTATAAAACTAACGAATAACTTGGCCTATTGATAATTCAATTATATACGCAGATCATAATAAAACTGCACATTTCATGGACCACAGGTTGGACTAGAATTACGGTGTACAACGAGAAACCGAAGACCATTTTTCTCTTGTTTTCGTTAACTAGTATTATGATAGAACACAGACAAAGAGTAAACATTTTTGGGTAGAGGTGTTTGCCTTTGTTATTCTTATGTTGTCATCGTTGCCCATAGCTACCCTCGTTTATTTTACAAATGAGGTAAACTAATCACCTGAAGTCCCTTCTGTGCAATATTCGTACACATAGCGCATTGCGTTGGTAACCTTATCGAGATGTTTACAAAACTCATATAACAAATGAATGTCTGAAGTGAAACTCAGATACGGAATCAGTACACTATGCTCAGTGTGGAAGCAATCGGGTGACTTTATGTGGGGATATTTTTTAACAAGCAAACTGGCACTCGACTAAGCAAATAGCTGTTCTTGCTTTTTGAGCAGATGCTGATGGAGTTTGCCGGACTCTTCTACGATTCTGAAAAAACTTCCGAGGATAAGGAGATATGATGGCTAAGTCGTAAACTGTCGGTATCGAATCCAAAATAATATTTACTGGTTAGTTGAATCATTTGGTTACAGAGTGTTTAGTGTTCAGCTTAGTTTGTTTTATTTTGCACGACAAGTGAACATCTGATTCGCTACTCTGATCTAGGCATCATCTTCCCTTAGAGGCTTTCAACCTTTACACTCTTTGCCAACGGGTGTAATAGGGAGATTTAGGTGGGGCTCTTAAAGCCTCTAAAATAGATGTTTGCCGTGTCTCCGAACCACGCTTGTGAGACCCAAATTCTGCGGTAACGTTTCGCTTACCTTTTACACAAACCCGGCTTCTTGTTCCAGCGGCGGTGGTCAAACGGTTATTAACGTGGGCCTAAACAATGACGACCCGGGCTCGAAACCCCCTTTGCAGGTCACTTTCTCGTTTGGCATCTTTTTGTTGGCCAGGGCCCCCTTTCTAAATTGCTGCACTTTGTTATATATTAGCGAAAAATGAAGTGAAAGGAGTACTATTTGAGTAATATTATTATTACCGTTTTACTATTCGCTTTTTGTGTAACCCGATCTCCATAATGCCTGTTGCAGAAGTCTGGTGGCCTATTGCGCGTGCGATGCTCAACTTCAGACGGATCCGTCGGCAAATTGGACAACGACGACTGAAAGGCAACATTTGGTTAAGATAAACAGCGAAGGATTGGGACACCTTGTTCGGTCCTTTTGTCTACATACGGTAAATGGTCTCATAATGGCATCCAATTATTCTGCTAAACGAGATGAAATAGCGTTACCAAAGCAACCTATTTCTTGAGAAATGGATTCAAGCGCCTGATAGTAGCGGTGGACAGATCCGACCCCAATCGTGATTCTAGTCGGCGGGAGCTAATTGTGAATGATTGATGTTATCTGGGGATGATGTACGACTCACTTACCCCAGGAACTTGTTAGTATTCTTTTTCCACTTGATTTCTCTTGTCTTAACTGCGCAGAATTATTACTTCGTGCCCGACTGCCGTGCGTGTGGACTCAAATTGTGAGGTAAGGTGATATTGTATTACAAAAGCTGCCGGGAAAACAAACGAAGAGTTCAAATCCAGCGGTATTTGTCTCCCTCCCGTATAGTGGATTCAATATAAGTTAGCTAAAGTTTCAATTTTGATGAAGACCTAAAATGATAGGTAGTGATTTATTTTGTTACGGGTTAACTGAAAATCTGTGCAGACTGATTGGTTCTGCAAGATTAAAGCTTATAACAACCAGGTTGAAACAGTAATTCTTCTGGTTTGCAGAACTCATTTTTGCTTCAGTGCTGCAAGTTCAGTGTTTTTTACTCACACAAATATTCTTCTATTGAAGTCATACCATTGGAATCATCGAGTGAGAACCTTATACAACTTGAAGGTATCCCACAAAAGTTGAAGCCAGCAGCCCCTCGTCGAGCAACAGTCAGTAACTAGAAGACAACTTGAAAAATCCTTTTCAACTGTAAGATTGAAAGTCTTTTTTGGTGAGAAGAGATATCAGCTATTTTTGATTGAAATCTCATCCGGCAGCAAAGCTAGTAACTGGCATCATTACTATTTGGGTTGGGGTGCGACATTTTTCACGAAGAAGTGTATAACAGCGGTTTCGAAAGGGATATAACTGAGGACGCTGAATTATTGTACTTTGTCGTGTAATAATTAGAGGAAGTAAAAAGTATAAAGCATATAGCATTCATACTATATAACAGTAGATTGTCTTCGATTCTCAGCTACGAAAGCTGACGAGAAACGAACACATTCGAACCCAAGACCCTGTAATCATGAGTTACAGAAGGTTATCCTAGTGATCACATCCCGCGAGATGCTAGGTTTCAGTGAAGTGCCCGAAAAAGGGCTAGCAATAACTTAGTTTCGAAACTGTGGGCAAATGCAAATGAAAACCACAATTTGGAACATTTGAACTGTCACTAAACACAATAAACGGTGATAAATGACTCAAGGGAGTAATCGGCACATCTGCACTGATGATCACGCGATTTTATTAGATTTATAGTTGTGATTAGTTTTACATACCAGTACGCGGAAGACTCAGTGCGGCAACAGCGGCCGGATTTCATCCAGTCAATCATCATAATCATCAAAATGACAGTTGACGTAAGTTAAAACAGGACCAGTTATTATATACGTATGGGAATAACCTTGTGAAAGCTATTTTGATTTTCAAAATTCGCATTCTAGTTGCAATAATAATAAAACTCTTGGCATTCCCAATTACAGAAACATGGAAATTCATCAAATGGCACTTTTGTTTCACAATCAGGTCCACTCATATCATTGTTTTGGTCCAAAAATTCTCTACTTCACAATGTCGAATAATTCGTTTTGATTTTTGGCTCCATTTGTAAGGTCACCTAATAAGAATTTGGTATTTAATGTCCTCGCATATATTACACAAGCGCTCCTACACCCTCCAAAACCATAGATAAACCTAACTAACTTCTCAACTGTACCAAATTTATCATATTTCATCTTCGAGATATGTCTTCTTTTAGTGAAAGCCTATCTATCTATGCGGTTTTTAGTGAAACATGTTGCTTTTAGGAAGCTGTCTAGAGGTCCGGCTGACGACACTAGAAAAAAAGTTTCCTTTTTATAAAATTGAGGTCAGACGTGTAAGGAGACAGCAGATCGGCATAGAGTTAGGTGAAATACGGGTATCACTATTTGTACCAAAGAACGTAAGACCTGTGAGTACACCTGTATTTGGGCGGCCAAGCAAGTCAAGTCCGTAGAACTTGCACAGTCGCTTGTATATAATCTTTTTTCCAAACCGTGCTGCAGAAGCATTGATCTTGTGGCTGTCTAAGCCTTTTAGCTGCTTTCAGGTCAGTTGTCAATAGCCATTAGCTTGACTTCTTGTGCATTATTTCCGTCTGGCTGGTCCGATTGCTCCAGTTGACATCTTGATCGCTAGACCCTCACATGGGCTATCTTCTTGGTTGCCGAAGATCCCACTGCGTCCTCTCTGCTATTTCGAATACCACGTTCTACCTGTTGCAAGATGCTTCCGACATATTCACCGTCTGCTCTTTGGTCTGTGGCTCTCGAATGGTTGGCCCGATCGGTTTGATGTTCGCATCGTGTTATTGCTCACGCATTCGCCGCTACTACATGATTTTATGATTCTTTTTCCAAGCCTTACAATTCAGTACCTCATTCATCAGCACGGCCTAAGTTTCAAAGCTTCCTAACTTCCACTGTTCTATCTTGGCTCTGACGAGTGAGACTGTGTTACCTCGGACTCCTTCCATTAGTTGTTATGGTAAGTTGAATGAAACCTGTCCGGAGGCTCTGACCCTAAAAGAGTTACTCATACCTTGTTGTTATGTTCGTAGTTAATAGCAGAACACATCGTGGTAGCACTCCATTTATTTGCAAGAGCACAAAATATAAAACCCGGCCGTAGGTGGTAAGCAAGCAACAAGCAAGCAGGGAAATGCGTAAGTATTTTCACTGAGCGCAGCTGAATACGTGCACTAGCGTATATTCACTTCAGATCAAGCAAGTGGTAGTATCGATCATTCAACAAACCGTGCAGAGCTGATGCATGAATAAATATCAGGTGGTGTATTTCCATGCACGGAAATGATATTTATCAACTGACCGCGTACTAGAAGTATAGGTTCAAATCGGATACAACACTTGTGCCTCCCAACAGACCTCTCCCTTTTACTAATTCTGATATTATTCCCTGTTTTAGAAGAATTGTTCGTATCACAATTTTACAAAGAAACCTTAAAGTTGTTGTCTGACAGTCAGGATATATGTAGTATACTTCGCAAAGTTAATACCATTTTCTTGGTCCAAAAATATTTCCCCACAAGCTCTCAACATCGACCATCGACGTCAATTTCTCTGTTCCTGCTCTTGATCATGAAGACCGTACCAGTCGACTGATATTTCTTGACCACGTCACAGCGTTCGGTTCTATTCACTGATACCCTTTTATTCAAGATCACCGTGTTGATCGGTGTGAGGTAAACAAAGCACATGACTATTTTTGCAGTTACACACCATTTAATTATCTCATTAGTCCAACTTATTCATCAGATCACTTTTTTCTTCTTAGCACGAATAACGTAAATACACTCAGGTAATTTTTCACTAACAAAAGTTTATATTATTGTAAGAAATATGGTAACAGCTTTTCAACTGAGCGAATTTACAACCTGGAGTTCATATACTCCCCAAAGGATTCTTGCTCTGTCACCTGTTCTAAATACACGTTTTCCTCCAGCTTAATATGGTGGACGAATAATGAACTAAAACTAGGCAACAAGTGATCTGTAATTCAGTCCTTAGTCTCAAAGCATATGTAAACCCGGTTCTTTTCCGTATTACCACTAGCTCATCATATACATTTTTCGTGAACCCCTTTAAAAATTATGCATATACTGAACCTTTAAACTTGAAAAGATGCATAACAAATTAATCAATATCAGTTCACTTGAGAGAGAGAGAGAGATTGAAGCGTGTAAAACCAGCCTAGACGCTCTTCTTTTACAGCCAGAGCAGCTCCGGTCGTAAGCAAAAGGCAAGGCAGAGAACCAGTGACCCCGCACAGTGGTAACCAATAAATAAACAGAAATCTGACTGTTTGATATATCCATTCTACTGACCTCATGATGTGAGCTTTGACCAACTATGCACTGAATAACCTTATATAACATGCACCACTTTCTGTCGCTGACTCTCAGCAGCAGCAATCAATGTCCCGAGCATCAACTGACCAAACTGGGCACTTTAGCAATACACTTTCATATCTGAAACCGTTCCAGTGTGTCAAAGGATTTGTAATGAGACTCATAACTGTTCCTCTACTTATACAGGCCAGTACAGCTTTCAGAGATATTTTCCACCGGTCTGTATTTTCAGGATGTTCCAGATTAGTCTTATACCGATTTTAACCACCATGTCCTGTCTTTCAGCGAACCAGTTATAGTGTAATGGCAACGTCTGAATTGTTTTTACGTCCTGTAAACTTTTCTATGCGACAGTTCCACTCTCAGTCGGAACCTCTTTGCAGAACGCGAAGTAGAGAAAAACTCCGAACGTATAAAATAAAAAAGGGTACGCCGAGTTTGAAATTTGTATTAGATCAGACTTTTGCGTAGCAAAATGTCCGCATTTCGGCCAAGAAGATTTACATTTGTCAACTCGTCGAATCAAGCGGATGAAAAAAGAACAGTTACTTATCGAAACTGCAAAGATGTTCTAACGAAACTCTTTTCCGGTTTGAGAGGATTCTGGGCAGAAAAAGGAACAGTTGAGTTTACGTAGATGTTAGCGTGAGAGGATGTGGATCGAAAAGGGAAACGTGTAGAAGCGAGTTACATTTGGATAGATCACTGTGTAAAGGGTGAGCTCCGTCTGCGAGGATTTTGTGAGCGAGAGTTTCACAAGCGACCAGGTGCAGTTCACACAACTTAGCAGATAGTTCAGTTCAGAGTACGAAAGGAACCGACTGCTCGTTGATCGACCTTGACGAACAATTCTGAAATCTTCCTTCAGTAGGCCAGGAAAAATAACTCAGGAACAGTAAAACAGAACAGGAAAAACACATTGATAAACGAATAGAGAAATATCACTCTGTTTAGCAATAAAATGTTTAAGCTTCCGGACCTGGTAAGACAGCCGGCGTGATTTCTTCACACAGTTTGATATGTGGTATGGCCACTTCAAATTTGCGTCCATGGCGATCCCTAAGTATTTGAAGGGAAATCACTCTAGCTAGTGGTTCTGTGGAAGCCACAGATGGACCACAAGGATAAGCTATTTGATAAAGGGTAAGTGTTCATTCAAAGCATTTGGACAAATTTAAATTTGAACCGGATTGAATAGAGAAATCATAAATTGACGTCGATGGTCGATGTTGAGAGCTTGTGGGGAAATATTTTTGGACCAAGAAAATGGTATTAACTTTGCGAAGTATACTACATATATCCTGACTGTCAGACAACAACTTTAAGGTTTCTTTGTAAAATTCTTCTAAAACAGGGAATAATATCAGAATTAGTAAAAGGGAGAGGTCTGTTGGGAGGCACAAGTGTTGTATCCGATTTGAACCTATACTTCTAGTACGCGGTCAGTTGATAAATATCATTTCCGTGCATGGAAATACACCACCTGATATTTATTCATGCATCAGCTCTGCACGGTTTGTTGAATGATCGATACTACCACTTGCTTGATCTGAAGTGAATATACGCTAGTGCACGTATTCAGCTGCGCTCAGTGAAAATACTTACGCATTTCCCTGCTTGCTTGCTGCTTGCTTACCACCTACGGCCGGGTTTTATATTTTGTGCTCTTGCAAATAAATGGAGTGCTACCACGATGTGTTCTGCTATTAACTACGAACATAACAACAAGGTATGAGTAACTCTTTTAGGGTCAGAGCCTCCGGACAGGTTTCATTCAACTTACCATAACAACTAATGGAAGGAGTCCGAGGTAACACAGTCTCACTCGTCAGAGCCAAGATAGAACAGTGGAAGTTAGGAAGCTTTGAAACTTAGGCCGTGCTGATGAATGAGGTACTGAATTGTAAGGCTTGGAAAAAGAATCATAAAATCATGTAGTAGCGGCGAATGCGTGAGCAATAACACGATGCGAACATCAAACCGATCGGGCCAACCATTCGAGAGCCACAGACCAAAGAGCAGACGGTGAATATGTCGGAAGCATCTTGCAACAGGTAGAACGTGGTATTCGAAATAGCAGAGAGGACGCAGTGGGATCTTCGGCAACCAAGAAGATAGCCCATGTGAGGGTCTAGCGATCAAGATGTCAACTGGAGCAATCGGACCAGCCAGACGGAAATAATGCACAAGAAGTCAAGCTAATGGCTATTGACAACTGACCTGAAAGCAGCTAAAAGGCTTAGACAGCCACAAGATCAATGCTTCTGCAGCACGGTTTGGAAAAAAGATTATATACAAGCGACTGTGCAAGTTCTACGGACTTGACTTGCTTGGCCGCCCAAATACAGGTGTACTCACAGGTCTTACGTTCTTTGGTACAAATAGTGATACCCGTATTTCACCTAACTCTATGCCGATCTGCTGTCTCCTTACACGTCTGACCTCAATTTTATAAAAAGGAAACTTTTTTTCTAGTGTCGTCAGCCGGACCTCTAGACAGTTTCCTAAAAGCAACATGTTTCACTAAAAACCGCATAGATAGATAGGCTTTCACTAAAAGAAGACATATCTCGAAGATGAAATATGATAAATTTGGTACAGTTGAGAAGTTAGTTAGGTTTATCTATGGTTTTGGAGGGTGTAGGAGCGCTTGTGTAATATATGCGAGGACATTAAATACCAAATTCTTATTAGGTGACCTTACAAATGGAGCCAAAAATCAAAACGAATTATTCGACATTGTGAAGTAGAGAATTTTTGGACCAAAACAATGATATGAGTGGACCTGATTGTGAAACAAAAGTGCCATTTGATGAATTTCCATGTTTCTGTAATTGGGAATGCCAAGAGTTTTATTATTATTGCAACTAGAATGTGAATTTTGAAAATCAAAATAGCTTTCACAAGGTTATTCCCATACGTATATAATAACTGGTCCTGTTTTAACTTACGTCAACTGTCATTTTGATGATTATGATGATTGACTGGATGAAATCCGGCCGCTGTTGCCGCACCGAGTCTTCCGCGTACTGGTATTTAAAACTAATCACAACTATAAATCTAATAAAATCGCGTGATCATCAGTGCAGATGTGCCGATTACTCCCTTGAGTCATTTATCACCGTTTATTGTGTTTAGTGACAGTTCAAATGTTCCAAATTGTGGTTTTCATTTGCATTTGCCCACAGTTTCGAAACTAAGTTATTGCTAGCCCTTTTTCGGGCACTTCACTGAAACCTAGCATCTCGCGGGATGTGATCACTAGAGTGGCTTCTATTTCAAGTGTAGGAAGATGGTTTCAATTTTGTCCGACCAATTAGGTACTGATTTGTGATGAAAGCAAATTGATCACTCCCAGTGAATGATATCTGAGTGCTACTTTCGATCAACTGTGTCGCAGAATAATTTCTTGTGAAATGGCTCCGGTTTTTTTGTCTCAGTTGAGTACATCGATATAAAATGATTTGTCTTTTCTAACTGATATCACGGATGCAGTCCTAGGAAGCGTACCACAGTTAGCTTCCTAAAAGTAGTAATACTCTATTGCAAGTGGACCAAATAACGGTTGGCTTATTGGGAATTCATATTTGAAACAACTTTGGAAACAATACCTTTTTTAACTATTTTTCACTTTCTCAGTTAAAAACACAAGCTACAATATTTCAGGAAGGGGGTCGATGCCAGTGGATGGCTTCGAAATACGAAAGTGACCGGCCATGGCTGGAATCGAACCCGGATCGCTACTCTCAAAGTTCACGATGATAATCGTTTGACAAAACCTGAGCAGCTCATTCGCATCCAATATCCCTAATTGTCGTCGTGAAATATCATCACAAGTTGTGCCCCTTTTATGTGATTTCATCACATTTTATTCGTTATTGTATGGATAATTCTTGTCGATCGCTCTTCTACCCACGAGTAGCTCATGGAGTACTCCACTATAGTAGCAGTACCGTAAACTAGAGAAGCGGCAATGAATGTACCGTCTGACATGATGAGCTTATTTACCAGTCCTCGCTCCTTGTTTCGAATGAGAGACATTCAGTGCAGGAATGACGTAAGGAATGCACTCGCAAAGCCTCGTTCAATCTAGACAAATGAAGATGAACACGTATTACGTACTAGATTACCAAGTTCATTTTATATTTCTATCACAGTACAGCCTCTCCTTAACCACATCTAACTGCTAGCTACATTGCCACTGTTGGCTCATGTGCAATCTAATCAGCGTGTAAGAAAACGCCTGTCTGTTTGGGTGCATTTACTCCGGAGTCATGGAAACGCTCATTCGCTTAGAACGGCACGGAACGCGAGGGACGGGACCGGTGTGGATTGATTGGCCTATATGGATGACTGGGCATCCGGGAGGGGGGGAGGAATATAGAATGGAACATTCAGTAACAGACATATCCCTACTAATACAGGCTAACTGATTGACTGACTGGATGGCTAGCTGGTTGGCTGGATGACTGAGTGGCTAACAGACGGACGCACACAAAATGGAATTAGACAAATTTCCGATCCGTAGATGGGAAGCATGAGTCTTACTCAATAATTTCCACCGAAAATCATTGACAACTGCTAAATTTCGGGAGAAAAAGCTCTCATTTTGAGGCTCAATTCTCATGTTTTAACCAAAACAAAACTTCATATGGCTTTGAGCAACCGGACGAATATATAGGTTACCTCAGAGGAACATATTTTCACTTCGAACTAGAAAACTGTTGTGAATGGCCACGGTCAATTCAGAACAGCAAGATCAAGAACAAGAACGATGCTCGCGAAAGGCATTCTCACTACAAAATGAAGGTGCGTTCAGCGGCAAAACACTGCAACTGGGATACATGTATATATGTTTCGTGCGCGCGAATGGTGGCAATTCGGTCATTTTCTTCCGCTTGAATTTCAGATTCTGATATCAGTCCAGATGAGGAACTGAATCGAACCCGATCGGAAGATTCGAGAAGGAGTCCCGTTGAGGCGGACTCGGATATTTTGACAATGATGGTTCAATCCACTCCGGTTAGCATTAACCAGGTACAACGGTGAGTCTATCGATCTTTTTTGACGGTATCATTTCTAGTATCATTTCACGTATTCAAAATATTTGATACCCTACATTAACTCCGAACTCACCAACGAAATTCATCGAACTACCTTTTCTTGCTGGCCACTTTCGCAATCGGCAGCTTCTAATTGACCACGACTTCTTCCTTAGGTATTATACCAGTATTGCATAATAAAAAGGAAGTATATGAAGAGATAAAGATAAGTCGTTAATCTTTAGCGGTGCACATTCAAAATGTCTCATAAGAGATACGACAACCTTTTGTAAAGCTGTGAATAGTAGGCATTAGCCGTTAGATCATCGGGTTCAGTACTAGACACCGCGCTCAAAGTTGCTCGTAGTAGAGAGTAGTTTTTATGTTTTGCCAGTAAATGTCATATACATACTATCTCGGCTCATTGATGAGATTGATTTTTTTGAGTTATATAATATTGTAGTGATGCCTTGAAAATGAGCTCTATCTTACTACATTTGAAATAATTAGCTTACGTTCTGCATCGTATATGAAGGGCATTAGAGACCCACCGTCGGTTTCCATAGCCTGAACAGAATTGTTATTCAGTACGTTCACGAATCACCAGTCGATCAGTCTGATAGAAATGGAGCTACCATGAACTGACATGACACCTGTGCCGCAGTTTAAAATACATGTATGCATTCAAAATTGTTGTGCCTTAAGGTTTTAACAAGTTTTACACCTTGGCTTAACTCGGAACAAAAGAGATGCAATGGTGCCGCGAAATTCACTCATTTAAACGTATATACGTATGTCGGAATGAAGCCATGTGTCATCTGATATACGATATGAAAGTGGAACTTTGCCACACAACCTTGTCGTGAACCTTTCCGTCAATCACTTACGTATAAACTATTGTCTATGTTGCATGTCTTTTCCTCTACTACCAATTTTAGTCGAAATGGTTAGAGAAAATCGTTGCCCTTTCCGTGCGCACACGTGCAGGAATAAGCCTCATGTACAACAATGCACTTTACTAACAATTTATTTTGTGAATTGGCGAAACAAGATTCTGTTTTCCTGCTGTTTTCCTAGATTATTAGGCCAAACCCAGTCATATGGAAGCATAAACTACGCCATTTTTTTAAGGGCACCGAATAGGCAGAATCAAAAATAATGTTGACTGCCATTAGATTGTGTTGTGCTCACAAAAATGTTCCTTAGAGGTGAGCATTTATTGTTACACGTGCATGACTGCCAAAATGGTACTAAAATAGTGCAGTCGTTAGGATCATCAGTTCGAATCTCGATTCGGCTAGTTATACTCCCCTTGCGGCGAGAATATACGCGCACATTTTGGAAATTTACCAGATGTTACAAGTTGTTCACCCTACGACGGGATTCGAACCCAGACATGATCCATACCCACTATTCAGTACCGCGTGTGATCTACCAGCTAGACTACGAGACCTCACCGAAAGGCTTCGGACTTTTTTGCTTAAAGACCAGAGCTTACAGCAAAAATTATATTGGTACTTGTCATCCGCCACAGTGTATTCATTCATAATTTGCGTGCTTACAGGAAGAACTCAGAGAATTAACCAGTGCCAACCAGTTGAATAAAAGTGCCTATCTATTTATAAACTGCTGTTTTGAAGGTTTAATACATGCTGTGTTTAGTTCGCTGTGGCCATGTGCCAGCTTAATTTTGACAGGAAGAGCTTTTGATCCACGTACGAAATGTCCAAGTCATGTAGACTAGCAGTCGCAGCTCAGCTTTGAAACACAAACGATACCAGGGAGTGTGCTGCTTCCATGTTAGTTTTTTGATCCAAGCGGAGATTTCCCCGTTTCAGAAGAGTTAATTTATTTACATACACATAATCAGTTTATCTATGAGGGGGTAGCAAAGCTTTAGAAATGATTTAGTTTGAAACATTCGTATCTCTCCCGGGGAACTCATCATTATTTCTACCGTATTTTCCATAGAGCCAGACCCAAGCATCAGGGTTCAAGGGACTGTTGCCGTAGTTTATAGGCCATCTATCATAATCACCGTCCCCACCTCGTAAAAACTTTGGATTATAAGACATTTTGATGCACGTCTAACCGGATGCTATTATGGTGCACCCGAATTCCACTGAGTTTTCCCCTACAATGTTTATGGGTCTACGGCAACACCAAAGATGCAACCAGGTACCGGGAGTTTTTTTCTAATAAATAATCCAAAAATGAAAAAAACTTGGAAGGTTGCAGAAGAAATTAAAGTTTACGTGTATCTGG
Organism: Fasciola hepatica; assembly: GCA_948099385.1. Taxonomy (NCBI): domain Eukaryota; kingdom Metazoa; phylum Platyhelminthes; class Trematoda; order Plagiorchiida; family Fasciolidae; genus Fasciola; species Fasciola hepatica. Next base: position 4,657,000 of record CANUEZ040000003.1, on the reverse strand, counting down.
TTCATCTTCCTACGGAAATGGTAAGGAAACATTCAAGTTATCCATATTGCCAACAATGGCATGGGGAAGTATCATAGTTTCCGGTTTGAATGATAGAATGATTTCAGCGAGTGCACTTCACTTTCTCCTGTCATTTATCGTCTTGGTATACTTCAGAAGTGACCTTGTTGTGGTCAAAAGTAGTAGTAGATTCAGCGTAAAATCCAGATTTGCCATGGAACATTCGCTAAATGTAAACAAGGTGTTGACGGAAATCTTGAGTCAGAAGTTGACTCTCACGTTATGTGTGGTCTCATAATTACGAAATAATGCATGGAGTGAGTTTTAAAATTGACATCACGAAGTCTGTGACCAAAAAACGTCAAATTGGGATGATGCGACCGGTTACGGAACACAAAAGACGAATGTTGATCACTTGACGCCATAACCGTACACAACATCTCGACTTAATATTTTATCATGCAGAAGTGGTGGCTTGCATTGAGAGGAGCCGTGCGGCTAACCAAATGCTGTTAGAGAACAAGGGATTAGCATTGGCTGCAAAAATAGATCCTATAGTCCTGTGGGTTTCTTCAGAATTTGTCACAGTTTTGTCACCCATATAGAACCGGTTATGGTTAGGTAGTGATCTATGAATCATAAGATGAGACTTTCAATCAAGTAGCTTCCGATAAACCGGTGTTTTGATGTCGAAGGGGCTTTCTTCCATCTATTATATACTTCGCAACCGCTATTCGACTGGTACCGCTTATCACGACTGGTACGTAGAATCTCTGAAGGTTTTATCTCTGGTGATACTAACAAGTTAGCCTGGAATGAAACAATATTTAACCGTACTGACAGACAGATAATATAAGTCTATGATTTTTTTCTTGGCGAATAATAAAATCTTCCCTGTCCGATTCCAAGTGGGAATGACATATGCTTTTATGCAGAAGATTTACCGCATCATCAGAACTTGCGGTGGACAAACGGCCATCGTAGTGGACTTCAGACTCATGTCCTTGTTAAGAATCCTGCCGCCAGGGCTCATTTCCTCAGGTGCAAACCACATGTTGGAGGCAACCCCTCCCTGAAACTTTGTACAATTATTGTAATGCAAAACACAGGGAGTAAATAATGAAAAAAACAAAATGTGTGCTCTTGAGATAGGAGGAAAATGAACCGAGGTGAACGTAAAAAGAGAATGACTGGAAAGAAATTTAAGTAGATGATAACATTCAGTCGGAAAAAGTAATCAAGCATTGGGACCATTTACTGTCTGACTGCAGTTTATTCGTAGCTAAACAAAGTGAAGGATAAGGCTGTTTTCTCAGGTTTAGATGCTGCTGTCCAACTTTCTGAATTTTCGCAGGTTGTGATCCTTAGAAACAAAGATATGGGTAAAAGATTGTGATTGGAAACATTTAATAAACTCTTAGTACAGTTGTCCCATACGAAATATTCCTTTGAGTAAGGCCGATTTAAAGAAATTTTCTGTTGGTGATTTCATGATGAGAAAGCAGCCTTGTAGGTTTGATAAAACGACTTCAAGGTTTTATCTTGTAGCCGAATAAGCCCATGAGAGAGGGGGAAAATTAGTGGATGAGGTTACTTAAAGAGACAAACTGCCTCCCAATCTCACGGTGACCCATTTTTGTAACCAAGACCTATGTAGTGCTAAGCAGTCGGACAAAAAATTAAGTATAAATTGCTGAAGATTTCGTTAGATGGAAATAAATGTCAAAGGGAAGGTGCTTCTATTATGAGAACATTTTCCTACGGCAAACCACATTAACTTCCGGGGACTACAATACAGGTTTAGTGCCCTTGAGGGGAACAGAGATTTTTGGAGGACCACTTACGAAGGTCGTTCAATGGATATTCTCGAAAGTTTCAATTTTTTGTAGTGTATGGGCATCTTACGACAATATTACTGGCTTATCCACAGTCGGTGGAATCGACAGAAATGGCGATTTTACTAAAATACAATGGAGATCAAGAGTGACTCCCTAGTGCCCCTGAAATATTCCCGGGTTCACTCGAGGAGAAAAAGAGTTCTTGTTACCGAATTATGTAGATGCTGTGAGATTATACAGAAGTCCCGTAAACTATCTAGTATTTGGCAACGTGGGGAAGATTATCTGGATGAAATGAACCAGACATATGGACGAAGTCGAGAAATATCTTTCGCACAGAGCTACCTCTGCCGTCAAGATTGCAACCGACGGACTAAACGACAAGTTCAGTAGTGTTTTACATGTCATGAAGGGCCGGTGTTTTCAGATTGAATCCCAGCTAGAAAAGACAGTGTTTTGTGACTGAATTAGCATGCAAATACATCTAAAGGGAGAGGCGTATAGATTAGAACGGAAGAATATGGCTTTCAATATTTCACGAAACTTTCGATTTAACCAGACGTTGAAAACTTCTATCCCACCCCACGCGTGGACCCTATCAAATATTGTGTGTTTTCTAAGCTCTACCAACTGAGTCAAAGGAGCATCGGAAATTTTGCGACTGCTTCACAATGCACAGTTTTCTTTCAGAAGTCTCTCAAAAGCTAGGCCTGTGGACTGCATCTGGCGGATATTGGTTACCTCTTAGGGATAACTCAAAAGTCAGTCAACTGCTAAATACAATTAGCAAGAGTGTCAAGTGGACGTATCCTTCGACAATGATGGCACATGACAAAGACCCGGGAATACGGATTTCCAAGCAGCTACACAAAATTTACTTTCGTTTTGCTGAACGGAAACACAAGTTGGGTAGTTTTGCTCCACTTTCTGTGAATACAAATGAACATATCATCCTTTTGTATTCTTGGGTCTGCTGGTCAACCATGGCTGAAGGTCTCGTCGTCTGAGAATAAGAATGACATCGCTGCTAAGGTCTCTGAACAAAACGTTGTTGACAGAAATCTTTTGGGTCATACCCAATACAATATCATATTTAAATTTCGATGAACAATTAGAGAACAATTTTGAAACTTCGATAACAAAAACGACATGCACAAGCGGTTGTCTGACTAGAGTAATGCTTTTTCGATGACTACGAACCTCGTGAGACGAACTCCATGCTGCAGTTCGAAGGTAACCCGAAAGCGTTAAGAAAGGCAAATAGTTGAAAATTTTGCCGGTGTACGACTAGACGTAATATTGAGAACGAGTTTAAATTCTGCCTTGCCGAAAAGAGTGGTATTCCTCGGTAGATAAAAACTAGTAGTACGCCAAATATTATGTAAGTGGTCTACTTCCAATAAGCCCGTCATGCCTTCCGGGCAACTTTCCCAGAGCGTCAACATCCTGTGGATTTTGTTGCAAGCGAAGACTGCAATTAACTGGGAATTCTTCTTCAAATAAAACCAAATGCTAGATACCGGGGTGCTAAGCTGTGGTGTCTTTTATGTTACGAGTTATTCAACTCATTGACAAGACGTTACTCATTGGAACACCAAATACGTGTACAAATTTCTGTCCATGAGCCGTAACGCTAAACGTGATAATAAAGCTTGCCATTCCTAATTTGCTTTGAAGGTAACTCCGTAAGATAGACAAGCTTCCGCTGTATTTACAACAATAAAACACTAAGGATTTTTTTGGAGCATATCATATCTGCTTTCACCTCGAACTAGCTTTTTAGTCTAAGGCATTCAGGAACCGCACGACATCTACTTCAAGTTCGAGACAGCTTTTCTCACTTACTGAAAGTCTTTGGGACTAATGTCAGTGAACGAATGCGGCTGGGGTTTCAGCCTATAACTGCACCACAAATACTGGATTGCTTAGACAAGCTGTGGCCCTAAATATTCTGAATGATAAACCAGAACTGTGCTAACAGAGTAAAAGACTCATTAGTATGGCCTTAATCTGGGGACCTAACATTTGATCTCCTTCCTATTCTTGTTCGTCATGATGACTTTTCCTCTACTTCAATCTTGTCGCATTTTCATTGGTAATTTTACTGGCCAAATAAAGTCGCACTGACTGCCTTATGCACATGTACAGACGCAGTGAAATGTTCCAGGATACACTGCGCTATTCGAAGTTTCCTATTTTTTTCAATGATTTTATCACGCGGGATATTAACGGCATCACTGTAATAGTGAGTGACTTGATCAGACTTCTGGGTGCATGTAAGCAGCATTCGCTGGGCGTGGACCTACTAGCATTATCATATAAATGAGTTGACGTTAATGACTAAGCGCTTTACGTGGGCGGCCGTGAAATCCACTCAGTTCTTTGCATTGAACGTTCACTAAACTCATGTTGATCACAACTACTGACTTAGCAAAGTCTGCTTTCTGTGGTAGACTATAGCACGATATAACCAAAATACCTTATAACGGTAAAGTACTGTATCCCAGTTCACACCATGGATCTAGAAATTTTTATTAGGCAAACAAAATGAAGCCTGAACTTGCAGTTGATCGTGATAATTAGACACCAGATAATCTTGTTTTCAGTGCTTATCTTCTATACTTGAATTGAAACCGACGAACCGGGATCATGGACAAGTGGTATTAAAAGGTATGGGCAACAAACACTTGCGATTAACAATAAGGTAAAGAGCTATGTGGTTCCAGAAAGCCCCTAAGTTTATGGTACCGTTTCCATCGAGTATAGCAAGGAGGCTGCAAACATTTAGCCACCAGTCGGTGTGATGCTCTCAGTGCAAAAGCTTTTATAGGTTGCCCTTTTCCGGAACGGAGCCAAACACGGCCAGCTCAATTTTACCAACTTCCCAAATCTCGAGCACCCTAATAAAACTGCCCTTTGGGGACGAAATCCATATGGCAAAGAAGGAGATCAAAAAAACGAATAACAACCCAAAGCTGTCAGTTCTGAGAAGTTGAGTAAAAAGTTATTTTCTTCAATTGGAACTGTGATATTGCTGTGAGTATATCACTTGAATGGGCAATAGGAAGTAATCTCCCTTTTTTGTTGTTAATATTGGTGTTGTTGTTGGTATTATCTCATTATAGGAGATATCTTTTGAGGGGATGCGTCGTTTGACATGAAGCGCAATAAAAACGTATCTGGATCAAACATTATATCATTGTCCAAAAAGCCGCGCTGTTTGTCTTCTGCTGAATGTTCTCCCAATAGGGAGATAAAATAGATCAGCTGAACTCTACGGAATGAAATTTAGGATGGAAATATAACCAAAATCAATGCGAATAGTCTAAAAAGTCTTTTTCGAAATGTGATGTGATAACAATATCCTTCCTAAAAAGTGACTGATTTCTACCTTTTACTTAGGTAAACATATCCGAGTGAACGTAGCGGGAGTTAAGTTATTTGCAAATATATAAACTGATAAATCGTTCGTACGTCTTTGGGTGGATCAAATGATTCATCAAACTCCCCGTTAAACAGTTGATAAGAGCTGTCACAGTGTTCGAGATAGTAGCCAACAAAAATTCCCAGAATGGTCATTCATGTCGAACACGGAACACTGCGTGGCAGCTGGAGTTTGCCTCATAACGGAAAATCTTTACCATTATTCTTTACCTAACTCGACCCCATGGTGTGTTGTAAAGGGCCACGATCACGATAAGGCTATCACTAATGAAAGCCGCCCTCATGTAAAGTAGTGTTCTGTCAGCCTAAGTACCCAATCAATATTTACGTTCAAAACAAAATTGCGTCAGCATTTTTATCAACCACAAAAGTGCAGACAGGAAGGGGAATATCGAGAAGAAATTACTTATTGCTTCCTCGTTTCTGGACAGCAAATATCTTCTTCCACGTTGTTCCACCAAGAGAGAATGCCTTTGACACAGTTTGTTTTTCTCAAATTATCTGATATTTTTAAGGGTGTATAATCCCCTGTTCGAACAAATCAATATTTCAGCCTTACTGCAAACTTCGCATGAAAATGAGAGAATAGTTCGTCAAAACTTAGCTGATCAAGTCATACGCACTCACTTGTTTATACGTTGTACATGTTTCTTACTTTTCGTAATTCATGAGCAAACGTCGCTGATTCCAAAGGGGTTTGTTTGACATGTTTTATGTATGCGTACTTGTGCAAGCCAACTTACCCATCACGTCAAAGGTCAACTTTTCTATCAAGCTCGGGCTGTGACGTTGAACCTAAGACCTGGAGGGTTGGACCGCATATCTACTAAAAAGCCGGGTGAAAAGACGGTCAGAGACGAGTTTAAAAGTTCGTCCTATCAAGGTGAGAATCTTGTATTCGACTACCACCACTACCAGAAGAACTGCAGTAGGATAGTCCAAACTTCTTCGATTTAAACCAAATTCATTGTCGAACAGCTTAGCCCTCACTCAGACTAATGCCATCACTCAGCTGTTGAGTAGTTAGTTGACAAACTTTTGCTCTGTAACTGAGGGTTCAGAAAACCCTTTTTAGTGCGGATTATATTGGTGAATCAGTTTGGTTTCGTTCTGGTAAACTTTGGACACAGAAGGAAATGTTATCGTCCATGAAGAGTGTCCTTTGAAACGTTTTAGTGAAGAAAACAATCAACTGTATTTGAAGTAGTATGCATCTAATTGAACCAGAATACCGAGTCTTGCTTAATCCTGACAGACAGGTGCAGCCTTGGCCCTACTCATTCGTTGTACACACACACAGAGAGTGGGAGAGACGTACCCGTATTTTGTTCCCATTGGTCCGATCGACCTGCAATATGGTGCTTTAATTCTGAAATGAACCTGTACACAAATTTCCCGTACATCATATCTGCCTTGAGTTCCGACCAGTAGCCAGATGATTGAAGCTGAGTTAATTAAAAACATTCATAATTAATTTGGATTTCTTTAACTCTCACACTGAGTGGAACATGCCACTTACAACTTGCCGACAATCATTTTTCTCACTATTTCCCCGCTATTAAAATCTTGCTTATTTGTCTTGTTTTACCTTTGCATGTAAAGCCTGAAATACTGGTTTACTATTTGCCTCAGTTCTCTATACGGATACAATTACAAAATAAAAGCATCCAAGGTTTGATCAGTGACGACCTCGTGACATAAGTTCGGAGATCTGGAGTTCAAATATCCTACTTAAGGACATGTAACTATCAGCCCTATCATTCTAAAGACGACGGGTTTCCCTGACGGGGAATCTCTTTGCTTGTCTCATCTAAAATCAGTTTTACTGTCGTTATTTGTACATTATTATTACAATTACTGGTGGGTGGATTTCAATACTTGGTCGATCTGATATGTATGCGAGTCGATTATTTCCGGGTGAGCAATACTTGGAGATGAATACTGGACCAGTTACAATAAAATGAAAACATTATCAGAGCGGTACTTGTTTTGGTTTTCGCCTATGGTTTTCCGTTTTATGTCAGATCTTAGTTATTCTTGTGCCACGTGATTTTCGGGACGCACACGTAATGATCTCTACTCCGCCCATCCCTCTCGGGGATGACCCTGTGCCAATGAAAAGGATCAATGACTTTGGTAAATGAAATGCGTTTGAAACTATTTCTTGTCAACCGAAAGGGAAGGAAATGCAGTCATGTACATCTACGCCTGGAAATCTTGTCCACGTAGTGGGCAAATGTATTCGTTCACATGATTCCACCTGAACTGGACTAATGACATTCGAAAAAGGGGAAGGATCAATGAAGAAACATGTGACTTTCGGTCCTGTAAACGTGTTTCGTTTAGCTACGGCCACACTGAACATTCCATAAGCGATCATGTTTTTTGGTCTAAAATTACGAAAGAAACATAGATTAATGGGCAGCTTGTTTCATAAAGTCAGCTTTGCCACAAAAGTTACTACTCAAATTACCTTTAAAACCAGTGAATTGTCTACTCGAAGTTTAGATCGCTATTTTCATATGGAATTCGTTCCACCTGTCAACAGACTGTAACCTGCATCGTGCTTTGGCTGGCAGAGTTCACCTGTGGTCAGTCGATAGTAGCCAATACAGTACCTTCGCTATGCAGTTGCTTTTAGTTATCTATTAGTGCGGTAGTTGTTTGTTGCCTTCACGTGACTGGTATTCCGTAACATGTACGAAACCTAAGCTTCCGTGGTTCTACACCATGGTGCTTCTGTAGTTTTGAAAATACGGCTCACGACGGGATAATTAGGTAGTGCATTGAACCACTTATGCACAGGTCTGATCATGTAAGGTTCCATCAGGTTACCTCCCAGTTAGCTGCAATTTTATGGACTGACGTCAATTATAGGCAAAGGTAGTTAGAGCCAATAGATGAACCAATTTCGTAAACACCGCAGTGGGTAGTAAAGTTGAATTGCCACTGCTTCAGCTGTGATTAGAGGAATACTTCTGACTCATTGTGGAGAATCTCATTGATTTATATAATGCTTCGAATACACGAGGTGTTACATATAGAAAACACAAATAGCGAACAAGCGCGTTTTCGGTGACATCATCCTCGTGACTTATAAAGTTACTCGTATAGAATAGAAGTGCAGAAATTATGAACAATATCTGTGTGCTAAAATGTGATTAGACAGTCATCAAAGTTGGAGTTGCGTAGTTAGGAAAGATAGGAGAGGAAATGTTGTTTCGTGGTTGGGAAAATGACCAGTGAAAAAATTAACAAGGGATTCGGGGATTATCCGTTTCAGGTTTCAATCAAAGGGCCAACGTATGGGTCACACTGAGCTCCTGAGTCGGTCTCGGATCGCGGACAGGGCAGTTTGAGTGCCTTAACGAAACATTTCTGAGAACAAAGCGATGGATTGAATAATCTTATCACCGTAGCCTCTGCCGTTGCTAGATGTTGTTTTTAAGGGACTTTTGACTAGTTCGTGGGGACTCTGTAGACCATTTTGAACACTTCATCGTTTACGTGATGTCCAATATCCGCAAGGTGCACCAGAATTGCGCTAGTGATGGATTTTCTGTTTCCCGTCGATAGCCAAGTTGGTTTGTGCTCTTCGATCATTCGTGATAGTTGCCGTGTCGTTCTACATGCATAGCTAGCCGAACATGAGCAAGCGGACAAATAGATTAGCATGGATGGGGTGAGGACAGGTAACTTGTCTTTTAGGTTCGTCGAGATCGCTGGTCGACTAGTGAAGTGGGCACGTAGTGTAGCAGAGGGAAAGGTGCTAGCCATTGCTTTTTACAAACATCTTATTAGTAACTCCTTTTTGTCATCTCCTTTAAAAGGGAGTTGAATGTATAAATCTTCCTTTATAACGGTCACTAACGCTTGTCCCGTTGCCCTTTCTGCTACTTTCCTTTGAATGGAGCGCTCGGGGTATCCGTTATCCGATAGAGCTTGCTTTAAAATGTATAATTCTTCACGGACAGTCTCATTCGAGCACATCGTTTGCACACTGGCTACGAGTGAGCGAATAAGGTTACGTTTATGCCCGATAGTTACAAAGCTGACGAAATCGGAGTACTGCCCTGCCCACGTTGGTTTGCGATTTCCACGAGTGAGCGGTTTGCCATCTCCACCTCTTAAAAAGAGTACATCACGAAAGTGGAAATTGTTTCTTTCTTCCTCTTCCGACTTAAAGTCAACCGTATTAAGTGTCTGATTGGACTCCTCCACCAAAGACTCCAATCGTGTACGACTGTCAGCTAGGACAAAAATATCATCTGCGTATCAACAGTTGATGGGTAGACTTTCTGTCGTATCGCTAAAGTTTCCGTTTTTCAGCTTAGCCATGAATATATCAGCAAATGAGAAGCCTAGAGGTGACCTCATAGCTACCTCATCGGTTTGACGGTATAATTCTCCGTTGAAGGTAAACTGGGCATTGAAAGTGCATCGTAACAGTAGTTCCTTCAGATTGGTCACTGGAATACCGATATTAGATTTGTTTTCTGCGATGAAATCGCCCAAATAATTGATCGTTTCAAGAAGTGGCTCTTTGGTAAACAAAGATGTCACATCCAAAGAGGCCATCCTTAGTTCTCCAGCATGTCGCTCGCTAATCAGTTCTATGTGTTGGGAAGTGTGCTTCAGTGAAGCGGCTTAAGTACATCTACGGGCTATCGGGCAAATGAACGACACGGGGATGCACTCGTGTCGAGTATGGGTCTCAATGGTATTCCCGAATTGTGAACCTTTGGTATCCTGTAAAGTAGAGGAACAGTGGTGCCAGTTGGTCATAGCTGTTCTAAAGTGGTACAGGGGACAACATTGAGCTCTTTTAGCGACTCAAGGGCCTTGGTTAGTTGCATCTCAACTGTTCTAGTTTTGTCCTTTTCGCCTTCTGGTTACTTGAACTTTCTTGGATCCTTTAATGTATCACTCATCTTAGAGTTATATTCGGTACGGTCCATAAAAACAATCCCGGATCCTTTGTGTGGTTTTGAGATGAAGAAGCCGTTGTTATTCCTTAACATTCTCAGTGTTTTTCTGTGTCGATTATTAGGAGTACTTCTACTGCTCCTTTGGGTTCCACTATATTGATGCGAGCAGTCGACTAGAATAGTTTTGAAATCATCAGTAGCGTTACTGTTCTGGAATCACACTAGAGATGATCTTCCTGGTCCCTGTTCCAAACCAGTTTGGCCTATACTCGTTGATTCTTTGGAAAACGGCCTACGGCTGAATCTATAAAACTTACCTTACACGATCACACAAAAGGCCAGTAATCATATATGAGTTCAAGAGAGATAGTTTGAATCTAAGATTCCCTCGAGCTCTTGTTCGGTTGGTTCACCGTGCTCGCAGACAGGCTACTGTATACAAGCCAGAAATGAATGTTTCCGTACGTCGCATCGCAATGAAGAAGATATCTGTAAATAAATCTACAAGGTCCTCCAGAATGCGTCAGAAGCTTTCCGCAAACCACATGTGGTGGCAGCTGAAACAGTCACACTTTGATCTTACAGCCTATCGTGCCGTTATCAAGAGTGATTTGTCACGTGACTCTAACCACCTCGGCCCTGACAGTCAAACTAAAAATTACATGCCGTGGTTTCCGAATTTAGCCACTTCAAGTTTTGCGTTTTGCACACTTTTATATTGGTCCATGAATTCCAAGGTAAGCTTTGAAAAAGGTATTTGCTAGTTGGAGAAATGGAACTCACTGCTAAATAAAACACGACACTATTAGTCTTACCACAACGATATACCCGGAAAAACAAACGACTGTGAGATCGAATCTAATGGTGTGCACTATTCATTCTGAAAATTGTTGAAAAGGAAAGAATTTGACAGGAGAATACCTTCGAAAACACTTCTCTGGGAGACAACACGTTTATGGTAGATAAATTCCAATGAATAGATTACAGAAGAGTGTGGGGGGATAATGAAGTTCTTTTTGTAGGAGCAAAAGTATTTGTATTTTTGTGTACAGAACAGACGAGACACCCTAGTCCTGTTTGCATATATTCCAAGTGACCACGTCGTGTTTTGCACGGGAGTAAGGCTGTAATAATATGAATTACGGTATCTGCCAACATCAGTGATACTGTGAATGATTACTGGTTTTTGTGAACATTCAAATCGGCAATGGTTCCAGTCATCAGGCACGTCATCCAAAGCCTAAGCGTCAATTTTATGCGATGCTTCAATCTAGAACGGTTACAAGCTGTGAAGTGATTGGAACTATTGCTGTAGCCTAGGATAGACAGTCTGTGTGCTGGTTCGCATCGAATGAAGACTGAGTATACTGACATGGAAGGTGATTTGAATTTATTGCATTTTCGACCCTAGAAAAACCGACGGTTTATTATTCAAAAAGTACGAGAAGATCTGCAAAATCGGAGAAGGTGCATACGGAGTGGTGTTTAAATGTCGGGATCATACAACTGGGCGTTTGGTAGCTATCAAACAGTTCACAGCGAGTGAAGAAGATCCCGTGATTCGTAAGATTGCCATGCGGGAAATTCGAATGCTCAAAGTAAGTTCCAATTCTATTTCTGTGTTCCACTTGAATTCACGATTCATTCTCATTTTATCCGAAAGCAAAGTTAGTGGGTTTTGGATGTTTCCACTTGGGGCATAGCATTGACACAGAAATCAACTAAGAGCAACCCGCGGACCTAAGTACACTGAATATGAATCTCGTCAAAGCTGGCCAAGTACTATCTCCTCAATTGTTCCCCACACCACATAAACGAGGGATGGAACAGATTTCACATAGGGACTTCGTGCAAGTAACACATGACCCTAGGATGCTATTGACCTCGGAGAACCTTTTTAATTAAAATATTTTTCACTCTGAACACGAAGTTACAAAGTGGCTTTTATTTTACCCAATTGTCCCTTTGACCACAAGGAAGCAAGGTGAACGATGAGAATATTATTGCTAGAGAAGCATGTTTTAGTTACTGGGAGTACGATATAAGGTTGGGGGCTGATTTGGCCGGAACGGCACTACAGGTTTATTTGATTCAGCAAGCCTCAGCTTCATGATTTTATTTTTGCTATACCACTCGCCATCTGACAACCATTGCACAATCAAAAGGTACTCTTTATACTGAGCTGTGCTCACTTTATCTCTGGTGAATATAATCTTGTCTATCTCAGGCGGACTTCCGGATTCCGTTCTGTAAAAAGACGTCTTTACCGTCAAAAGTCAAATAAATAAACAATGCCTGCGTCTTATTTCCAGATTTCTAGTTATTCGTGTGCAAATCCGCCACAAATATACTCAAGGTTACCGAGATATAAGTGTATGAACAGATGAAGTAAAAGCAAGCATGGTTAGGGCACTGTGTTTTCGTTGATCTGATGAGTGACGCTGTCCATCACAGTTTCACCATTCGCCAGATTGCAACATAAACACTTGACTCATTTAAAAATGTTCGTGCGCAATACCACCATCATCAAGATTATCATCGTCTGAATCATCATCAGAACCATCATCATCATCACCATCAACATCACCATCATCATCATCATCACCATCACCAGCATCATCATCATCATCATTATCATAATCCGAATCATCATCACCATCTTGGTCGAGATCATGATTACGATGGCCAAGATAATTAAATCGTCATGATCTGAATCACCGTCTTCACCATCCGAATCATCATGCAAATCATCATCCGAGTCCATATCAGAATCATGATCATAACCATGGTCGTCACTTTAATCCCCCGAATCGTCGTCATCATCATTTTCCTCATCGTTGTCATTCTCACGAGTACTTCACCATGGTTATAATCATCATATTTTCCCTGGTTATACTTAACTTTATTCTTTCTTACACGCCACTGAATCTTATGAAAGATAACAATCTACGTAGAACGACTATGCTGACTACGTGGGATACCAAACTACGGAAAATGTACGCTCAATACTGTAGTCGATTTGAAGCTTGCCCACCACTCGGGTTGAGTATCACGATACATGCTTTACTGCACTCTTTTAACCCAAATATCTGCGAGTACGAATTTTGTCTTACCCATCTCACCCTCGTGCTATCAGTCTTAACACCTGAGTCACATTACACTTTTATAGAACTGAGTTTCCGAAACGGTAGTTACTTCAATCACTGCATTGCTGTGCTGATATCGATCAAAGCACATATGTTCAGTTCGTGTATTCATTTGTTAACTCAAGGTTACGCTTCAGAGAGGCAGCCTGTCAAACGTTGGTGACCAATAGTTGTTATCACGTTTAAAAAGCTGTGAAAGTAATTTTGGGGCGAAGCAACAACGAATATTAGAACAGAGGTGAATAAGCAAACTGGACGCGTCCGCCAGTATGGAGATCAAAAAGGTAGCCTTCAAATAGTTTATAATATCAGAAGGAAGGGAAGATAAGAACGAGATGTGCAAGCTTTCCAATTATCCTTCTCGAGCGCAAGGGTAAAACCTGTCCGTTTGTGCACTGTTTCATACATGAAGGCAAAACGTGGAAGCTAATCGGGTGCGAACTGAACACCCAAATGTAATGGGGTAGTTTGGCCAGAGTCAAGCTATTCATTCGTTATTGTGTGCTCATAGAGTTGTGAGCACTGGATAGCAGTGACCCGCTTTTGTCAGTAAAGTAACTGGTTGGGAAAAGGCGCTCGTGTTAGTTAATGAGAGATTTGTTTCCAAAGCTTTTAGGAAATGGACTGCTGCATAGAACCTCACATCAAGAGCCTGTCAAATGGATAAACGGTTTATCCAACACTTGAAATATCCATCTGAGTTATAGAACAATCATGAATACATGATTATTGTTGATCTTCGATTTTCGTTGTTAGCTTGCAATCAGCTCTCATGGTGGATGAGACTCATTATGAGAGAAACTTTTCCCAAAAAAGCCGAAGTTTGTTAGGCAAAATAGTTTTACCGCTGAGTTCATAAGTGTTTCAGAGGGCAAGTAGTAGCCTATTGGAGAACAACTCATTGAGAATGATTTGAATCTGATGAATCAATAACAGCATGAATTCGATCGACGAATGGGAAAGGGCATGGGAAATGATAAGGAAACCATTGCTATGGAGTGAAAAATCAGCAAATCGTGTTATGAGCTGTCACTAGAGTTTTCCTCAAAGTAATCCAAGAATGTACACGAAAACTGTGTTATTATTCGACTGAACGGCTGGCAACTTTCTTCTTGATTCTGAGATAAAAAGTCGAGCACATGCCTTAGGAAATGGTGCCTTTTATAGGCAAGAAATCGTAATGGCTGGATGAAATGCTTGGAATAAATATTTTTATTCTTGATGAATGGTCTTTTGGGTTTTGTATAAAAAGGTAGTTCCTGGACATAGCACAGAATTCGCCCCAATCACCAGTCCCTATATTCACCACTGACAAAAAAGCTTTGCAATATCCCAGAAGTTTCACTTTAGTAGGTAATGAAGTGCAAACAAGCAGGACTAAATACGTATCTTCATTCTGTACTTTAGTGTGATCGTAGTGAAAGAACCGGATATAAATTATTTTCAATTTGGGAAAGAACTGTCATCGAATATTCTGACTGAGACTTGCCGTGGAGATGCATTTGAATCTCGAACAGGTCGTGCGTGGTGATGAAACGTGACAAAAGGAGACACGCCATCTACCGCCACGGTTGACTGGCGGCAGACAGATGTGAGAAGCATACGTCTCATTTGACAGTCTACGACCTTAACCAATGGAGCACCGTTTGTTTGAACAATGCATACAACTGAAATCAGACGGAGTAGCTTAGGGAGGAGTTCACCAGAGCTATTTCGAATAATTTACTAATTCAGCAGTGCACAGAAAATATGCCGAGTTGAGTAATTGATGTTATTTTCAACTTCGCTGTTTCGTACAAATGGAACATTCCATCTAAACAATATCACGAAACGTCAGCTGCAAGACCACAAGACCGTGCACCATGCAAATTTCGATATACTCAAAGGCTAGCAGATTTTGTGAATAAAACACAGTGAAACTCAGAAAATGAAAATTTCGTTTCCTTGTTCAGTTTAGTCAATAAATCATTCGTCAGGAAGAGGGGATATGACACCGGATTGGACAAAACGATACAACTGAATATAAATCCACCCAAGCTAAAAGGACTGTTTCTTGAAAGAATACTGATATTTAGGAAGATATGTGCGCAAAAAATAGGTTACTAGGAAACGAAACGTTATATGTTACTCAACTTGGTGAATATAAATGACCGATTGCATTTTCTGTTATACCCTATTCTCCGCCTATCCATTTCTTCCTATGTAGCGATTGAAACATCCGAATTTGGTTAATCTAATAGAAGTGTTCCGAAAAAAGAAACGATTGAATCTGGTGCTCCAGTTCATAGATAACACGTTGTTAAACGAAATGGAGCAAAGGCCGAGAAGGTAAGCGAAACGACTATCCTCGTTGATTGGTTTGCTTTGACAAAGGAATCGTTATTGAAGCAATTGCGGGAATAACGTGGTGGAAACTGTTAGCTTTCACAAACTCTAAAACGCGATTTATTCATTCCTCCCAGTTCGGGAATATTACAGTGAACTTATTTCTAACGCTGTTGTTTCAGTCGGTTAATCCCACACTTTCATGTCAAATATCTTACTAATCTCTGACTACTTGGAGAGACTACGGACTGGACGCATTTTTCCAGTGCATTGAAAAGTTTATCCAGCAAACCTATACAACAGAACTGCGAGCTTCGAGACTGCTGAAAAGATGAATCTTTCAGGTCTTTGTTAGCCTCCCAGCAACTGGTAGGTGGGCTTTGAAAAGACAAAAGCATATGTTTCAAGATGCTGTACGACAAATAAAACAGTGAAAACTGCGGCGTTTGCAATGGTGGTGTAAGTTTTCACTACAAGTATCCGCCCAGAGAAGAGTCACTCAAAGCTGCCGACTCATGAGTTTCGGGAGATAAATTCGGATAACATTCAACTGAGGCTTTGAAGTAACTGGGTGGAGAAAGAATGCACAAAAGTCGACGATGCTGGCCACACGAATACATTTTTTCTTCACTTGCACTTAGTTTCACAAAAATATATAAACAACTTAGTTGAAATTGTTCATCGTGAAAGCATCGTACTTGCTGACAAGGTAGCAAACTAATCGAATAAATGCACACTTCCCGTGGAAGGTGAGGTTGTGGACATTTTGGTAGCTAAAAGACTCCACACACTACCATGGTCTTACTATCGACGGAACTAGATTACTCTACTTGCATGATTCAGGGCTCAGAATTTTGCCCTCTATGGTTTCATATGCGTGAGGTCACTTTGCAATAAACCTTGATAATGAGCCTGCGGGTTGTTAACCGCGTCCTCAACACGGTTTTGTGTTCAATTATCTGCCGCCGTCGACCAAGTGTTGTCCAATGATGAATAAGCATAGCTGAATTCAGCCGATCAGGTATTGAGGCGTACATCAATGAATAGTTCAGGATTCTCGGCGAACAGAGCCACGGTTAGCAGCACGCATCAAATCTGTATACTCACAGTGCAATACAACATGAAAACAGACAACTTGTTAGAAAGAGACCTGATTCCTTAATACACTAAGCATCCAGCCCTGTGTGGTAGACATAAAAAACGTCGTTTTACTGTACATCAGTTTTGTTGCTTGGACCAACCAGGAGAGTTGAAGGACGGAATTAACAATACCGACTAGTTAATTCTATGCAGATCCGTTTCGCGTTTGAGAATATTCCGCATATAAACAATTCAAAATTAGTTATGAGCTCTAAAATGGTATGAAAACGCGGACTGCTTTGGTCGGCTTAGCCTGATGATTGGTATGAGGCAGACAAGGCAGAACAACAAATGCACCGATTTTTCGTCGAACGGAAAGGACAGCACAAACTTTACGGACTCAGACTTGGAGCTTCCGATGAAACTTAACTGTAATCCAAGAGATTCATTTTCCTTCGTGAACGGGCATCTACCATCTTGTTTTCAGAGAGCCTTTTCTTCTAATAGCCTTTGCTATTTGTATCAAATACCCCACTGTGGCAAGATGAACAATTCAGAGCCGGTGTCTATAAAGAACTTTCTACTTTTTAAAAAGAATTTTCATTGTTGGTTCATTAAGTAATATTATTCACCGGTAAACCAAAATCAGTAAAATCTTATTTGATAAATTATAATTAAAGTCGAACTCTGTGTTTAGATTAGATTTTGGGCATTTACCCGGGGTGAAATGATATGGAGTTCCTTTCCCCAAAACTCGGCAGCTAATGTTGCGTAGATTTCTAATCCATTCTTGAGTGATTATAAAAATTCCGAATTACGAGTGACTTATTTCTCCAGAGATGTTTAAAAACTATTACTCTGATAATTTTATCGTAATTTGTTGTTCTCCACCAGGCCTTTTGTTATGCAATCATTTGGACTGATTAGGACTCCTTCCATTTGTTGTACGCTGTCTTCCCTTTTCTCTTTCAGAATGGACAAGACGAAGATCAAAAAAATTACTTGGCAACTTCTACTGGCAACTGACTTTTGTCATCAATCCAACGTACGTTGGACTTTCGCAATCGATATCTTTAGTCCATCCCGCTCAGCTTATACCAGCCTAGAAGAGAAGAGCATGTCTGACCCGAAATAAATTTGGGCGTATTCCCGTCTGTGGGCGCTCAAACATCACACCGGAGAGAAAAAAACGGATGTTGTGATCGATTTTAGTCATTTCACGGGATGACGTGTAATTTCGGTTGGGGTTATTTTAGGATACGTAAAGCCCATTGAAAAGTTTACTCATTCCTTTAATATGAATAATGTGTATTTTAAAAAATGGTGTGTTTGAGGTATTCTCTAGATAACTATGACTGACAGAGGGCTAATCGAAGCAAAATCAGAAGAAATTCAGTTGTTTCTCATTGTGTAACGATAGAACTTCCAAAGTTTTTGTAGTGACTTAATATGTGCAAAGATCTTCAGCTGTATGAACCGGTATTCAAAGGTTATTGCAGAAGTTTACTAGACTGCCTGGCTGATTGATGGGTTCATCGTCCCAAAGTCAGTCGTCCTAAGCTTGAGACGATGTGATAAGAACTGAAGCCACTGAATGTTGGAGCCTGTGTTTTGACGTGTTGTTACGAAACCTAACCTGAGTAGACGAATGTTAAGGTGTACCACTGAAAGTGCTGCTTTCCTGGTCTGAGTCTCCATCTTGGGTCAGTGCATAGACACTGCTACTGATTTCCAACAAGCTCGTTGAAACGGCCGTACATTCCTTCCCTTGTTTCCACTCTAGGTTAGGCTGTTAATACCACGTGGCGAATAATTATGCAAATAACCTAAAACAAGTATTACGAAAGGCAAATACTGTTTCTTCTCAGTGGACAGTGAAAGAGTGATTCGAAAAAGTGTATCGGCTACATACCCGGCCTTTCCGAGTGTTCATGGAACAGTGCATTGATGATTCTAGAATGAGGAAAGCTAGACTTGTTCACTTTGGATCCTTATAAGAAATATCGAATCAACGGTTGATTTATTGCTTTCGAGAAAACCAATTATTCTTCTTTGCCTACACGTACTGCATAATTCACTAACAGACTGCGGCTGAGACCAAACAAAGTCAATCTGGATAGCATCGAACCTATCCCATAAGAGGCTGTTTTTTTGAAAATCTCATTTAAAACCGACCCCAGCGGACCAAACAAATTGTCTGATGTAATACGATTCACAAAAGAACAGTACTTTTATTCTTATTCCGTGTATTTCTTGTTGTGTAAGGGAAAATCCACTTGCTTTTTCCACATCGAAAAGTCGGACTCCACGAGCCGGAATCGAACCGGAGACCCCCCGCATATCGGGTGGATGCTCTACCAGTTGAGTTATCGTGGCCCAGGCATTTGATGTGAATAACGCGAGTGAATAATGGCTGATGCACGGACCACTATTCCACTGATGCACAGTAACTATCCTGGTTTTACTCATTGGGCTAGCCTTGTCCGTTACTTCTCAATGGGACTAACAGCACACCAAATGAAAGTGATCCACTGGACTTTGAAACACATTCACAGAAAGTATTGCTGGCACGAGGAGCCAGAATATCACGTCGAGAATCTGCCCGGTATGTGGAGGTCGCCGGTTCGATTCCGCCTCGCGGAGTCCGACTTTGCGATGTGAAAAATGCAAGTGGATTTTCCATTACGCAAGATTCAGACTCCTCGTGCCAACAATAAATTCTGTGCGTATATTCCATGTTGACTTGTGTGATCATTTATTGACTGTTCCTACTTCTGTTTTCAGATACCAGCAATGTATAATCCAGGCACGAAAACAAACTAAAGTCCTCAGTTATCCAACTTCATTCGCGATGTACTTAAGCTCTAATATTTTAACCAATATCTAGGAGCTATCGCGGACAGTTTGGTCATCTACGATTCGTTATGGTTTTTCTCAGTCGTTTGCATTATTGTTATCTTTCCGCTGGCCACGTTGATCTTCCTCTTCTATTCTTCCCAACTTCTTTATGCTTCAAATGGTTCAGGATTGTTGGTGGTGCTGGGAAGTTGCCAAGGTGATTAACCAAATGATACTGATGATACGGGGAACAAACTGCTTGAACACAAGTAGACTGTGACCGGTTTTTGGAGTTTCCCAATAAGTTTTTGGTAATGAAACTAAAAGAAACACGGGGAATAGCACGATTGTTGCTGATGTGCACACAACAGGCAATCACTAGAGACGAATGAAGATACTAGAAGCTACTTTTGAGCCTAACAATCTATTTTCTCTATTGTTTGAAGTCCCGCAAACAAAAGTGGGTTTTTGTTACAAGTGTACAAGTCTATGGACTATCGAAGATATATGCATGCAACGAAAATGGAGATGTGTGTTTTGCTATCACAGGAAAGAAGCGATGCTTACGAGTCACTTAATTTTGTCCGATTGAGGGAAGTTTGGCAGTGAATCCAATTCTGCTTTCGGTTAGAAAGCCATGGTAACACGTTGGTTAAATTAAGTCTTCTCCAGTATCTCCCATAAAATTGGATAGTGTGGTACACTGACGGAGCAGTTAGAGTTAACTAGCAGGGAGCTTTGTTCTACGAACCCACAACAACGGAATGAACAATACTTTTCTGACTAGCGAGCCAACCCAGTGGAAAAATAAAATTAGAGCAGCAATGACATATGAAAGATATCGAAAATGAAGGTGCTCTCAACGACCTTGTTACAAAGAATGCGAATGGACACAAAATTCGTTGCTCCTAACGGAAAAGACAACTCTAGCCTCAAAAGGTCTCATAGTTTTGAAAACAAACAAGCTGTGTCTTGAATTAGGAGGTGGAAGAACTTTCCTATTTTCATCGATGCTTCTTGATAAGGACTTGACAGACACCAATCAGAACAGAAAAAATGCACAGAAAAATTTAAAAATGTTTACTCTAACAACCGCCAATACTATCACTTTGGCGAGGAATCACCGCAATATTTAAATTTTACAAGGTGTTTTACCAAAAGACCGATTTCATCTTCTAAAAGGCCCCAAGTTCTGCGCAACCAAAAAGAGGAGAGAGCGGAAAAAAACGCCTTGTATTCAGTGGAATATTTGAGCCGGACATTCACACACAAACTACTGATCAATCTCAGTGTGCTGTTCTCCTGCAAGTATTTCGTCAAACGTAACAACCAATCCACGTATTGTTTTATTTATCTTTTTAGGGCAATGTTTTATGATGGCATCACTTTTGAACACAGTATAGATACAAAATCAAAAATTTAAAATGATTCTTCGATAAGCCATTATGATGGTCTTTTCTCGGGTATGGAATAAGCAATGCATGAAACTATTCATTCGTCGAAAAAGCGGACCATTTTGTCAAAATTTTGTATTTTTTTGAAGATGCACATATCAACCGACTGATCGAGACTTTCAGTGACTGCTGGTAATTTTATTTTTCTACAATCCCCCATTAAAAGTGCATTCATCGCGATATAAAACCGGAAAATATACTGATTACTAGAAACAACGAGGTGAAATTGTGCGATTTTGGATTTGCCCGATTTTTAAGTGAGTTTATTTTCTCTTTGAATAATCTTCGCACTCTACGTACATACTACTCATATACTGTCAAGTCTGTTAAATGTGGCTCCTCTCAGGTAAGAGATAAAGTGTGAATCTCAAATAGGTGCCGCATTTCAAAGTTAGGGTTGTTCTTCGCTACCAAAATATTATAAGTGGCGAATTCTTGCTGTATCCATTACCGAAGCCGACCAATTGCAACTGGTCTACACTTCGAACATTTTTATACACCGGCATATG
The DNA here is from genome assembly GCA_948099385.1 of Fasciola hepatica. Classification (NCBI taxonomy): domain Eukaryota; kingdom Metazoa; phylum Platyhelminthes; class Trematoda; order Plagiorchiida; family Fasciolidae; genus Fasciola; species Fasciola hepatica. Next base: position 4,635,438 of record CANUEZ040000003.1, on the reverse strand, counting down.
TTTTCCATTTGTTTTCAGTGCTTTACAGCTTACTAAATGTTCCATATTTTATAGATAGTAAAATCGGGACAATAAAATAAAATTTTCAATCATGACATCAACAAATAACAAGTTCATGTCCAATCAGTTCAAATCATGTCAAAAATGAACTTTACCTGTCCGAAAAATGCAAATTTTCAATTGCTGTACCAGTTGCTGGTGTCATGAGAGATAGCGTACTTTGTTGATTGTCGTGTCGGTTGCACGGGGTTTGTGATTTCGTCGCATTATCTTGCTTTCAAGGCCAGGGTGGACAATTGGTGTCTCGGAATCTCTGCCAGAGTTTAGTGGCCACACTGTCTACGTAGCGATGACGTTCATCTTCGTGTTAATTGTAGGTAATCACACGACGACTAAAATAACCAATTTGCACCACTTCCGTAGGTTCCGACCCCTTTTGCTTGTACCTCACCACCACCACTTGTCTTACTAATCACTGGGTCATTTTATAAATTGGGACAGAGATGTTAAGAAGCTAACATTATAATGATCACAGCAGACGGGTTCAGTTCAGCTCATGCAGTCACCAACCACCTTCTTCTGTGCTCTGGTTTTGGGTAATCGGCCTCAAAAACACCGCTTGATGTTTGGGAAACATTTCGGTTTATGGTTAGGAAAAAAAGACAGTGATACAGCTGCTTTACAGTACGATTGCAAAACTCAAGCGACCCCTAAAATCAAAAAAAGGATATCGTCGATAAATGTCATTGAGTATGTAGTGACAATAAACAAATATATTATTGTATTTGTCTTGGCAACCCACCTTGTACCTTCTGCATACACTGTACATCGAAGACAGAGATTATTGGTACTTGAATACAGACTAAAATTTTATATTTTATTACATTAATATAACACTGAAATCTTGTCATTTGATGCTTGAGATTGCAGTAAAAGGATGTAGAGCACCAACAGTTTGTGATCCAATCCATAGAGCTGGCTAGAGCTCTTTATAATACTGGAAAACAATGTTATGTATTGTATGACTTTTGCAAGCTGATGTGCTTGCATTTCGGTGAAAAGCCTTGGCTCAAATAACCATTCAATTCAGATTTTATATTCTACCTAAAATGGAATAAACCGACTGAAGTTTATGCACGGAGGTTAGTGCGTCATGAGCTGGTGCTCCGGTTTTTTGGAACTACTGATAAAATTGCGCTAGTGGTATTTTTGTCTCCATAACAGGAGTTAGAAGAATCCTCGTTATAATACCCAGAACCATTTTTATAAATTTTAGGTCGTTTTACTCAGAACATTAAAAATCCTTGTGCTTGTTCTCGATAGGCCTACATACCAACTGATTTCTCTTAATTTTGCGTAGCTTTTTCGCGATCGAGAACTGATGGTTTTCTTTGACTCACTGACGTGTTTGTTACGAACATCTCCATCACGATCGATAACCAACCCCACTCTGTTTCGCTACCGATCCGAGTTTGCGCACACACGCGCACCCATGGACGCATTCACTCAGTCACTTAGTTTTCAATCAAGGCTCATCTGTACCGTGGACACTGTGACAGTCAGACCTTTAGGCGACAGGCAAATCGAACTACGACACCGATGACAGCTGAGCACGTAGTCTCTGGTTTGATTCAGTAGCCCACGGGCCCCATGCACTTTAGGTGAATTGTTTACACACAAAGGGATAACTTCTGAGTTAGTTTGTCTAATAGGTGACCTATCACGTGTGAGAACATCCTTCGCCAACCGGGTGCTACATTTTAGGGGCCCATTCTTGTGGTGGTTCAACGAGGCTGGTTTGATTGAAACTGGCAGCATTTTGCAGACTGTGACTTTTTGCGGGGGCTGTTTTTCCAGGCTAAAAACCAGAGGAAAACATAGGGTTTGAAGTGGGTTTCTAAAGTTTTGAGAACATTTGGCAAAAGGTTACTTTTTGAGGATGCTACACATGACAGCCTTCAGTGTATGCGAAAGCTGCCTGAAATATTCTAGCTGACGTCTGGGTTACTCAAACATTCACATTTATAATGGATAAGTATGACTAGTTGGCTAAATCTGATATTCCATTTGCGGAGTTTGTACCGACCCCGGAGGATCATTTTATACCGACGCCTTACTTACCACTATATTTGGCTCTTTGAGGCCTCATAAACTTTCTCCTTAGAAATACGGTAGGGTAATGTGATTGCTACATTTCTTTCTGAGTAGGAATTATTATTATTTTTAATAGTAAACTTAACCGATAAAAAGCAAGTTAGATGGATCCAACGAATCGGGGCTTCCGTGATTGATATAGGTCACGTAGGTACTGAAGCACTTCTTTTTGACGTAGATGGTTCAGATGAATGTGTGGATTTCTTGTAATCTAGTGCGATACCGAAATGCCTTTTAACTTTTTGGTATATGGGTAAAATCTGCAGTACTTTAAAACTCTAGGATTGAATGATGTAGTGAAGAAAGACAGCTGGAATGTTGTTGGACTTGGAAGACAGATGAGTGCTTGGGCGGGAAAATTCATTTTATAAGTAATTTATTGAACACTACCACACAGAACAACTACTCAACTTTCAACTCCCGGTTTGATTTAAGTGAACACTAGCCATTCGTCCTAAGACCGCTGTTCTGTTTGTTATCTGTCATCTAAAACCTAAAATCGATGGAACATTCCTAGAAGTGTTTAAATAACGCGATACAAACTGGTAAACGTAGCTTCAACCGTAATGCTCCGTCAGACCCTGCAATCCGCAAAACTTGTCACGCGGCTGTGCACTTTGCTCATATTTTCTGTGGCTGGTTTTACTTCGAAACATGCTACCAGGAAATCAGATACATCTGCCAAAATTTCATATGACTGCGTAGATACCGTCTGAGTGAGTTGCTGCTCGTTTGTCACTGCGTCTGATGTCTTCTGAACAACCGATGAAGTTATTGGGTTTTTTAACTACTATGACTGATGGGCCTTTGAAAACAATCTCTTGCTTCAACGGACATCCCTTGAGTGTACACAGAAACTGATGTGACAACTCAAAGAAGATTTATGAACACAGTCGTGGATCAAACTCTCGGAAGCTTGTGGAAATCAGCTACTGAGAAATGTTTTTGGTTTTTACAAGTCACGTAGAACAACTCGGTACTGTTCCCGTTACTTTAATAACAAAACCGAGTTTTGATGGAGAACCAGTCACAAAGGTGTTGGACTCGCTAATGATCAGATACAGCAGCAATTTGTTTTCGCCTTTTCAGTTCGTTTTGAAATGAAATAAAATTGTTCATGATCAGCACGGATTAAGCCTTCAAATTTTTATTTGGACTCAACAGACCCAAAAGCTGCTTTGTGTGATGAATCTTTACATGTATTGTGGATTTGGAAATATAAAGCAGAATAAAAGTCAATGGAATTCCTTTCCTTTCATGTGACAACAGCACTCCTATTGAGCAAGGACAAAATAAATGAGCCCTTGAAGGTTTTGAATTCACGAAATTGGTTGAGAGAGGATGACTCTTTAAATAAGTCTCTCGCGGGTTGCAACTGATCCTATTCACTTTGTTTTGACACTCGCATTTAAGTGTATTGAATCTTTTACCCGTTTTTTCCCCAAAATATAGAAGGATAGTTTTTAGAAATATTTCGAGGGCCCTAATCCGATTAATGGAAGTCCTTCATGAAAAAATATAACGTAGTCCGCTTTTCAGCACGTAGTAACTTTACGTAAAACAGTGTAGTCAATGCGAATCCTAAATTGTTGGGTCTAAATCAGACGATAAACTGACTGAGCTTTTTGACGTGTTTTTCTTTTAATTGTGAGTATATAAGAGTTTACTGCTATTGTACTCACTCTTTCCGGATGCCTAAATTTGTGACCTTCCGTGACTTTCGAAAACTATCTAGTCGTTTCTAAACGGAAGAGAACTGCAGTAAAACATTTGCGGGACCAAAAAGCAAGACAAGCATATTAGAAAGTTGTGATTTAGGCTGTTGGCGACAGTAACTGTAGCAATTAAATTAAACTTAGGACAATTTGCAATCAGACTGAAAGCACGTGATTCCGGTACACAGTATTGATCGGAAACCCCAGACGGAAGGATTGTCAGTGAATAACACTTCGCGTGTTAGGCTTAAGCAACAAAATAATCAGTGGTTGGTTTTTGTGTTTCCACCTTTTCTCCAATCAGTATACGGTTGAGAAAGCAAGACTAGGAAAGAGAAAGCCTAATTCATCTCCAGCTTTCTGCCTGCGTACGCAATACTGATAAAAAACAATGCTAGAAATACACAAGTGTACGTCGTCAACCTGTCAAATCTATCAAGAAATGGGGACATGGCTCAATCTTGACTCTTTCGTTCTCGGTCATTTTGACTTGAAGTCAATTGAAAGGCTTACTGATCTCTGTACTATGAATGTCACCTTACACAAGATACGAGTGACTGCTTGGAATCCAGTTCCTCTGTTAGGAATTTCCGTGGGCACAGGTTTACCTACTCATGTAGACTCATTTTAAACAGACATTTCAAGCCAAGACTATGACACCGAATGAATTAAGTTCTTATTTAGGTATCATCAACATCACGAAATAATAATGCCGCACATTCATTATTGAAGGTTTCACGTAAATAGTGTTGAGAAATTATACTCAGGGAGTTTTAATGCAAAAGTGCAACTAATTTTTACAAGAAAACTCATTAGCTCTGGGTTAGTTAGTTGGAGTACTTTGAATACATCGTGGAAATCATTTAAAATCCTTATCAAAATAGCAATAACAGTTAAAATATTGCGAAACCTTCACGGGCGCATGAACAGAAGCGAATGACTTCGAACCAAACAATTTTCCGTTTTTGCAGTTCAAGTTTTATTTTCTTTGGATCACTTCCTAACAATCACGAACATGCGTCTATGATATAAGTCAAAAAAGAAAGTAAATTATTGGATGTGCTTTTCCAAATATATTGAAATCAAGATCTTCATCTCTACCAATGATAGATAAAATTCATTATAGTTAATATATTTTTGAGGCAAGTAGTATGTTTTTGTATCTGGATTTCAGGACCAGTTTCTTCCTCGGAAGAATACAACCCGTTTCGCGGTTGTTGCAGCTCATCAGGCAATGGTACCCGGTGTTCCCCGGTTCAATCATCCCTGTAATTGAGCAAATCACAATGGGTTTATTACTTTATTCTCAGTTTATTGAAGCTGGAACTGTCGTGAATGATATTCTATACTACCATTTCAATACTTTACTCAAAGCAATGACTTCACTATCCGAAGTTAATCGGTGTTACTATTTCTTAAAATATAATTATGCAAACCACTAGAAATTGCAACCAGTTCTGGACCCGATATTCCCAGGGATAACGTCAGGAACAAACGATATCGGATTACTATTTCGAAACCATTTGCTCCTATCTGGCAACCTGTTTTCCGTCAATACATCCTTGTCTTATAAGTAAACAAATGAGTTTTGGTAAATATATTTTCACGGAATTCGGAAGATACAAAGAATCGCTTGAAAAACACTAGCATCTGTTACATTTGCCTTATCACCAATGTATATATGAGGGGTATTTTTGTTAGAGGACGATCGTGAATTGGGGAAACTGATCTGGTTTCATAATCTATTGTTGTCTTTACCTTTTTGCATCATTCAGCTGGTCCAGAGGGCGAATACACAGACTACGTGGCCACACGATGGTACCGAGCGCCGGAATTGCTCGTAGGTGACACACAATACGGTCCGCCGGTAGATGTGTGGGCAATCGGATGCGTATTCGCCGAGATGCTTACCGGCACTCCTCTATGGCCTGGGTCGTCGGATTTGGATCAGCTTTATCTGATCACACGGAATATGGGTAAATCTGATTCATAAACAACCCCCCGTTGTGAGACCAATCATTCTTTTAGACTAGTTGCACTAAACTGCAACGAAGTTTTCATAGTTCTTCGTCAGCGTGTTCTTTTTATCGTGTAGTTCCTTCCAGGTAGCAATCCTAAACCATAGAAATTTATATAATTTTTGTTTGTTCTACATACAGCACATCTAATACCACTTTAGTTTATTTCTGATAACCCTTTTAATTCAGAGTAGGACAGATGATTTTTTCTGTCTCTTCAGGTAAAGAATTTTCTGTTACTAACAAAAAGATATTTTTCTCATATATCCATAAGTAGCCTTGTTTAATCTATACGCACCTATTGATTTCCGCTTATCAGAAAGGAGCTTCTTCGTCTAGCTTCGAATTACCATAGTTACCTTTCATTTGAGCCTCGCAAAACAACCCATGTTCGCTTTTTTAACTAACCGCTGTCCTCTTTTCCGCCAAACGCTATTGCAGCCGTCTGAAATAAAATCCGAAAGTCGATAGGAAACTAAATGAATTGAACGAAATCATATTATGGTACTTAAGCGACAAATTCGCGACTTCATAAGTTCGTAAGAATTTTAAAAATGCTCTTTCTTGAGGAAGTTAAAAACAGAGATCGGTCACATGAAGAAACAGTTCTGTTCAACAGCATGGTTGTTACCAAATGTGAACAGGTTCACAATCGAAATGGGACCCGAGATAGGATACTGAAACCAACCAGTTTGTTTTGCCACCTGCGCTCGACCAAATCAGCGAGGAGACCACACTGGTAACTTCTGGCATTGAGCATGGTGATCATATTGGCTATGCACTCAAGTCTCCTGAGCACACTGGCGAGCAGGAGTTCGTTTTAAAAGCTCCAGGATATGCTTTTGTTCATGTTGCTTGTGCAAAGTGAGATAGTTTTGCATAAGCCTCTTAACGGATCAGTTTATACTAGAAGCTCATCGTGACCGGGAACGGTAAAATTCCTTCTCGCCTTGCCTAGGAGCTTTATGGAGGAATAAACCCAGATCCAACCTTCGCCAAGATGTGTAACCTTAGACAGGTACAGAATGAAGATTCGGCGAACTTTTCGCAACACCCGCAAGCACATCTGAACACATACAGTAGATTGTGTGTTGCACGAAAGCACCGTATGCCGATCGACTTCGGAGTTTCTCAACCGATGGCGATAAACGAGAGGATTGCATCCTTCGTTCAGTTCTTCCTTGGAGCAGTTTTATGAAATTGGTCCCGTTTCTTCGAACCAATCGGATCAGAGTCAGTTCAGACAAACACTAGCATTTCACTGCGTGCGGTGACTTTTCTTGCTATCTTCTGTTGATATCCCCACCCTGAAACTATGTGAAAGGAGAGGAACAATAAAGGACCAAGAATAGGAATACAAATATTGGTATCAATTCGATGAAGAAAGTTTGTAAATTCGAAATGCCACTGATTACAACATCCAGGCTTTCCACTAACATGATTAACCAATGAGTGAGAGGGTTTCTTGGATCCCACCCAGGAATTCTAACACCCCCAACATGGCCATGCCCACTAGCTAGATTTTTCATATCTTTCTTCTACGCCATGGATTGATCACCCTTACTCATCTTTCAACCGGTACCCGCCCCAGTAAACATGGCGTTCCTGGGAATCCTGTCAGGGAACATGCGTGACACGTGTCCCAACCATCATAGCCTGGTGAGCTAAAGTTTTCTTTTAATTTGATCGGAGAATCTAAGACTATCCACCGAACCTCAGCATTGCCCATACCTTGTCTCGGCTAGATTCGAGTAATAATACGAAGACATCAGTGTTCAAATACTGAAAATCTTCGTATATCTTCCCCCGCAGTGGTCATATCTCCGAAGCATACAGAAGCACCGGCCTGACTGCGGCAGCACACACTCGGCTCTAGATATATAAATGGACGTCATGTTGACGCCACAAATGACTCAAGTTAGCGAAAGCCTAACGAGCCTTCTGTATATGCAAAGTCACCTCTTCCGATATCCGACCTCCGGGTGAAATGCAGCTGCTCACGTAAAAGAAATAATGGGTCTGTAGTTTCTCCTGATAATGAAAGGTTTAGTATCGGACCATACCAGTCCAGTAACAGCATCTTTCACTTTGAAGGTGCAAGACACATACCGAACATTACCACGCAATCTGTCAAGCTGACTAGAAAAACGTGCAACTTACCTGGATCTTCACTTAGAAGAATAATATCGCCGGCAAATTCAGGGTCTAACACTTTTCCACTCTGGAAACGCTCAGTGTCACTATCAGTACCCGACAAAATCAGGGTTTCTAGTATCATATCAATCACGAAGTTGAGTGGAAAAGGAGAAAGGGGGTAACACTGACGTATGTTACTTTTTGTGGTGAACTCTGGTGTAAGATCGCCGTAATCCGGAATTCGGCTTTGGCTCTTCACGAAGAGGGATTTAATGACATAAATGAATTTCTCTGGTAAACCCTGCAGAGAAATAAGGATAGTCGACCTACAAAAGAAGTGTCTATGTTCTAAATTTTGTTGAATAATGAAGATGTGACCGACACAACATCGACCAGGTCCAAATCAAGCATGACTCTCGCTGGGGTGCTGTTCGTCAACGGCTGATAAGCCGTGGAGAATAAGCTCCGCAAGCACTTTAGATGCGATGCTAACCAAACTTATTCCTCAGTGGTTTTCACAGAAGGACCTGTGTTGTGCATCCGTGGAACCCGCTGGAAGACTGCAGGACAATGCTTATTGATTCATCTTTCATTGCTATAAGCATATTTTTTTGTCAGTGATTCCATCATAAAACAGCCTACGCACAGACATATGAATTATCGCGTGCGCGGAAGCCATATTGTTGTAGTTCCAAAGCATTTGATCAAAACCTCACATTGATAGTTTAAATAAAATGACTGCACCGCATTTGATTCAGATAGTCAAATGTTGATTACTGTGAAACTACCATGTTTAAAATTACCACTATTCAGAGCGTGCTGTTAACGGTGGTACTTTTTTGCGACACCTCCCTCTACGAATTATTCCAAAGGAAAATTTATGTGGGTAACGGCAAAAATGACTCGAAATAAACTCGTTCAAATTTTCACGGAAATATAACTTGAAACATTGCTCTGAACAATATATGTGTGTTAACCGAAAAAGGAGATAATTATGTGCGCCATAAAAATGGGTCACTACGGCAACTGTGATTTTTTTTTCATTCTTTGACGCCATTGGTTTGTTCAGTCATTCATGTTGTTTGCAGTTTCAACACCAAACAAGGTAAAGCGATATGTCACAGCCCTATGATCAGAGTTTTCAGTGAAGCAAGTAATGAATACGATGCCTATCAAAGTACTCTGCCCCATTAAGTTTTAATGGGAAATCAGTTTTTGACAACCATTCTCTCTATAGTCAAATTACTTTCGATTCTACTGAAATGCATCAAGCGACCGAGCTCTGTGATTTCCTTTCGTCACTCTGAGGCCCAACTTGAGAAGTATATCATCACGGATGTAGATCCAAAGTCTATGATGAGAAGGCGCTGTATCGTGTATTGCTGATCTAACTCAAACCGTCGACAGCAAAACCGGATAGCCTGCTAGAAATATGTGAGCCGCACTATCATGGAGTCTCATTAGGGCGTGAGCGAACATGACAACTGATATTTCCTCACGGGCCGCAAAAAACTGCTGTAGGGTAATTCGAAGAATGTGAATGGTATATCGACCCTTGACACTGCGTGACGGCCAAATAATAACGTTTTGTTTTTACCGGAGTAGTGTGATTCATTCATCGACTGATACTTAAATCAGGTCAGCCGATCAGGTATCACACCGAACTGGGATACACTGGTGTTTTGTAGAACAGCCAGTTGAACATTGTAACTGAAGCGTACCTTTCTCTTGCAATCGGTAAAATATCTGGGACGGCGGCATGATTTCAAGAAGCGGTACCGCCAAAGTATCTGGAGAAAGAAATTCACTTTTTGACATACAATGCGTCGTGAAAATTAATCTGCATGAAAATCATTATTTGGTACGCGACTCAAAATGTACAAACGAAAAAGGAGCTTGTTTACACATGAAGGCCTCGGAGCCTCAAGATAATCAGTCTACTTAAAATCGGGGCATATAATTAGATTAGCATGTTTATAAAAATTGTAGTTCAGAATTTATACCAATAATATCGAAATGAAAAATAGAAAAGGTACTTCAAACGTGCAGTCGATTTGCCATCAAATTAACACTCTATTCAGAAGAGTGTAGACATTTATTCGCTGAAAGTTTCTTTTAGTGTTGGCCTTGCTATACTTCGTAACTATTTTCTGTTAAAATTACTAGTTTGCCCGTTTTATTTACTTGGAAACATCTTACCGAGGTCATAGTTTCACTCGTCACCGCGGTAGTCGCACAGCAGGGGCACATTTAATAACCTGGTTTTTCACGACGGACAGGAATGTAGACCTGCATGAATAATGTTTTCGCATTCATGGAGGACAATCCACAAAATCGATTCTATCAGATAGGATTTTCTGTTGATGAAACAACAACTAGATTGATGAATAAACCATTTTTCTGGCTTCGAGCTTGAAATTTGTAAGAATCTAAGCATTCGTTTTACAGCATCGTACGCTGAAAATGGAGTTTCCTATGCAAGGGGTTACCAACTCCTCACTGTCTGACAGCTTCTCTTTTGGAGTGACTGTTTGTTCAGTGATGGAGCTGCAGTCAGTTCAGTCACTTTCATTCACTCAATAATCGCCCACTTCTGTGTCTTGGTTTTGTTTTGGTTTCTTCCACGCAATACTTTCTAGTAGAAATTAAATCAAGTGGAAACATAATGGACGAATAACCGAAATGGCGACTAGTCAAAAGTCATGCTCACAGAAAATTTTAGATGCATCTATCCCAGATACGGCCACGCCCAGTCATGTTGCGTGGTGAATATTGTGGACACCAATCCAAGTTGACCAAAACCCACGGCTATCAATTATTTGGGGCTACTTCATCGACCGATTTACAACCCCCCATCATTTTGGAGACCGGTGAACAACATATACCGAGGAAGCCATTCGTTGGGCACACGTAACATATCTCCTAGCTCGCATTATCAGCTAAATGTAGAGCTTGCCCTAAAGAGTCATCTCTGGTTCCTTACTATTAAGGCCTAACCTTAGCATCGCTCATGCGGTTTTTCAATCACTTTCAAACAGTCCCGCAAAAACACTAATGCTCAAAAACGGGACTTTGTGTTTATTTTCTCCAAATTGCAATAGCCACATTTCTTAGCCACATAAAAAGACGGGCCTTGAAACAGCAATACACACCTGACTCTCGTTGGTCAAAGACTCTGGTGGCTGAGAGTGATTGAAATCAAAAGGCAGCACAGCGAACATTACTAAAGTCTCTGTACAGGAGAGCTTAGAAGGAATACAAAACAAATGATTCAAAGGGTAAGCCAAAAGAATCCCGAAATACACATGCCTCGATCATCTTCCTTGGTTGAAAAACCATGAAGAAAATCGTTTGCTGCCATTGTTGACGAGACAGCCGGACATTCTCCTCTTTACGAGGATCTAAATTTAGAGCCACACCTTTGCCTTTATGCTCCCACCTTCCAAATTCACAAAGAGTGCTTTATTTTTGTCGGAGTATACGGATGGAACAAAAGGCATTAACACCGTAACGGAAAAACCCCTATCCCGTCTTAGAAGCTTTTTGTTTTTTAATCACCGAAAGATGAGTAAACAAAAATTAATCTTAAATTTGCACGTTGACCGTTTTGGAAAAATGCTGTTAACATTTGAGGAAGGACTGCCTCTAAATGAGCATTCAAATCATCTGTGATTTACAGAGACAGGTAGGTGTCACATTTTGTCATATTTGTTTTGATGGGCTGAAACAGAGATTAGGAAAGCGGATCTGAGTACATAACTTGTGAACATTAGGTCACCGTCATTTACATTGCAAACAATCGACTACTATTAGGATGCGTAGAAGCCCTAGATATCACTAACTATAACATTAGCAAAAGTGGTTGATTACTTTAGAATTCTGTTTCGCTGGTAACTGACTCGTTGTTTGTTGGCACGTGTTGAGTGAATTTTGCTGTCTGTGACTGACTCTAGTTTTATGATAATTTCAAACTCTCCACCTACAAGGCGATCCTCTTGACTGCAGTAGGCACCGTTAAAAAAAGTAACAGAATGCTCGTACTATCAAATGCTCTTAAATTTTGGGACTGGATTGGACCTACAATGTTCTTTATGTGTTGACTCCCAAATATTGGTTCACACAAGGTCATATTCATTGCCACTTATAGGACTTAAACTGTTAGATGCTGAGTTACCCGAATGCCCTGAAAGTGCACGTTGTTTGTTCCCGCTCATTCTGATCATTGGTCTGACTCTGTTCTGCAAATATGCTTTGGAGTTTCAGGGGTTGCGATGCGTCTAGCATTCTTCCATAAAGGTTCCCAAAGGAACTTAAAATAACTTTTACCGTTTCCCTCTTGGATCAGCATTGTTTGCCAAACGAAACTGCTGTTCTTCCTGATTGTGCTTAGTCTTCATCTGTTCACTGTGATCACGATTTTGAATTGCACAATAGAATAACCTCCCCACAACTCCGACTTTAGTGGCTTCTTAGAAGACACAGAAAATAATTTCTTCTACTTTTCAACTAAGAATGTTTATCTGCTGCAATACTTTAAATTTACTGTGAACAGGTAAACCACTTGTTCAGCTTCGTGCATAATCCAGGATTGGATTTGATGCCAGAAATGGAGTATAACACGTTTATCCACTTATTCTGGTTGAATGAACTCTTCCGAAAGAAAGATGAATGCAGCTAACCATTGGTGTTTTACTCAGAATCTCAAGAATGTTGAGCAAGCCCCATTTTACTATAGACTATCCCTTCTTTATGGTATTGTGCAGGAAAGACACTATTACGTAAACCCACTATTTGTATTTGTTCATTTTCGCGGGTTATTACATTCATTTACTCATGGAAACTCGTATCAATTTTCCTGTCGGACCACGAAATTAAAAACCCCGAGATAGTTGCCTAAAATATTCGGCCTTCTACTAGTAATTGGACCACGAGAACGGTACATTTATTTGAAATCTGTCACTGTTCTATATGGTAGAAAAAAATTATAGCTCTATAGACCGCGTCTACGGTACGGTGCTCAAATGATCACGAGAATATCAATAACCGTTTTCAAATCCGGACTAGTATTTAACTATGACCCGGAACTGAACATGACCTAAGCAGTTTCGTTCAATTTTTACTACAAATTATCCCTCATTTTGGGAAATTCTCCAACATTTGGCCAGATATAGACAAAAATGACACTGAACTGAAATTCTAACTGAACTTTTACTTTCCTGAGTTAACACTTAATACGCAGTTAGAAGTGTATTTTCACAGTATATTGCTCCAGCAGAAATACTGGGCTTAGTAAATGAGAAAAATGTGAATCTGAATCAGCTTTTACGAATTCGATCCCCTACTATTCATAACGGGGTACACGTAACCTTTCTTGAAAGCAAACTCATAGCAGTTATTAGGAACTAAAGAGGTTGGCGCAGGAAAGAGTTGACATTGCCCCGGGGTATTTGTAACATATCTGTAAATAAAAAGCTCTTTGAAAGTCCCTCGGGTTGAACGATACACCATTCACCGTTATTTTGTCCTAAGGTGCATAATATTCCTATAACCAAGAGAGCGTCAAAAGCCCTTTAGACTGGCGAATTTAGCAGAAATTTTGTCATATTTTCAGTATTATTCACACAGATGAGCAGTAAAGCTGGCGTTCCGGATAAACAGCGGGGATAACCTGTCGGTCTCTGTTTTATTTTATTTTATTTACCTGGGTTTGTATATGATTAGTAGGAGATAAAGTTTGCAGAATATGATCCATTTTGCAATAATAAAGCACGGTGCAACTACTTCATGTTTGTTACTGTTCAGCGCCAATGACGGAATCGAGCTTCGTCACGTAGTGTATACGTCCAACAAAACCTTCGATAGCCATCCCGGATAGCATGGTCCTTGAGTGCTCGATTCATAATCGTTCACTCCGGTTCGATGTGCACTACCGGTGGATTCGCAACCAGGAGGAAATAGCCGTACAATGATTCCATGGTTTTCAGCCATGAGTCGGGCCTTAGTTTGGTTTGTTCAATTACCCTAGTGAAAGAATTCAGGGAGCACTGAAACCATTGGCTTTCTTTTGTATTTTAACAATGCAAATGCTAACTTTTCTGCCATTTTTTCCTGACGATCACCGCAGGTGAGAGGCAAAGGAGTTCACAATGGTTTTCACTTTGCATGAACTGTGTCTAGCATACTGGTTGGCTCGAATTCACCGCCGGAATCGATATCTGACAGTGATCTAGTGGAAAAATATTCACAGAGTACACGTATTCTACGTTAATCCGAATGTCCGCTTGAACGAATGTCTGAAATAAACTCAGCTGTCACGTTCATCGACCTAATGTGAACTAACGCAACCGAACACGGTAAAGCAGGAAATTTTTAAAAAACCTGCACACAATACTATCTGAACTGAGGACGTTGTCATGAGAACGTATATGCTGCCAAATTCAACCGAAACGTTTCTCACCTGTCCTCATCACTGGGAAAACGCAGTAAAATAGATAACCCTGTGTGGGGCTGTGCATAAGAGAGCCCGAGTTAAAAATGCCGTACTATTTTATTTACAGACTAGAAGGAATAAGATTACTTTTTGCCTCGGTTGGGAAGAAACTTCCCTCAAACTTACTTGTCCTTTTTCGTTGCATCGTACTACCTAACTATGATCTTTTATCGCAAATATTTCCATCCGAGTCGAGAAAAAACACTCACGCAGGTAGAATCTGAAGTCTTTCAGAAGTGAAGTGCAAGTGTATCTATGAAGTGAATTCAGCAGATTAAATGTTGGACATTTGTTCGAGCTCTTCAGTCTAATGCGTGGTCTCGGACTAAGGTTGCTCCTTTGTTGAAGCATTCGAACGAACGAACAAGGCCTGATGCGTTGTACAGACAGCTTTGAATGCTCACCCGTTATAGGTAACACACCTTGAGGCGCATCTATTCTCGAGTCCTTGTTTGTACAGTTGTTTTAAAGACTGATGAGGAAATTTATGGTTTAGTATCGTTGGTTTTTTTAATTACAGTATTTGAGCGATGTGTGGAATGGGTCACCGGTCTACGCTTTAGAATATTATGGGTGGGAACAGATCCTTGCCTGTCACATTTGGTACACAGATTCACCGTTTCCAAGTGTGATGATTTAAACATCATACCGTGTTTACTACTAAAATATCCAAAATTAGATGTGGTTTATCTACCTCACATTTATTCAGTATACCTACCCATCCCACTGCACTCACGCTGTGTAATCAATCTTCAGTTACTGAATTTGAGCTACCATCTTCCAAGGACTGTGTTGCACGCATGCACTGCAGACAATGGTAAACAACCATTGTTGGTTGACCTCAGTATTAACGTGGATAAAACCAATAATGAATGATTTTGACATTGCCCGAATACAAAAAAATGCACAGATACTCGTGAAATGATAAACACTGCTGTGTGAAAGACAATTCTGATTAGTGGTGATCGAGGAGTGTTTTTCCGTCACTCCTCAGGCAGTAGGTTCCGGACCAACCAGCTCCATCCACTTCGACGATTTACGGATATTCATCTTCGCCTAGTTCGTTAACACATCTCACACACTGATACCTTATACCGTTCTTCAATCGAAACATCACACTCATGGAAGCAGGATAGCGGACTCGTGATATCTTTCAACTGAACTCATAAGTAGGCAATGAATAAAAATATTTTGTGATATTGTTTGGTGATTGTTTACTAGGTCACGTGATATCAACTGATACTTTTGTTTCAAACTCAGTATTCAGTATCCAGACACACGAGAGGAACAATCATCACCATTCTGAAGTAGTTCGGAGTGAGTCAGCTTGAGTGGGCAGCCCAAGTGTCAGCTTTCTCCAGCAGTGATTCGGTGAATGCATAAAGCAGTTGATAATCCCTGATTTGTACGGTGAAAAACAGATGCTTTGTACTTCGATTGATTTTCAAGGGAGGTTTTGAACCCCGATACTGTATGATAAATCATTTTGTGGCAAATGGCACTCCCTAACTTTCAGATTAGCTGCAATTCTGTCCATAAAGTGATGTGTGACACGAAAGAATTTCGTACTGCTGCACCTTGTCCTGATCAAAAGTTGACTTATCAGTCAGCGTGTAGCTAGGGTTACCCGAGTGTCATTGGCAGGTGACAAGAATACAGAAGAGCACAGTTCTATTCGTCTGTGTTGACAGAGATTGAGCATAATTCACTGCTTAATTTCTGCTCGAATGCATGAGGCTGCCGACAGTAAAATGAGTTGACGTATTGATCGAACCCTTTTTCGAGCATGGACACCCATGTGATCAAGTAGAAGAGCCTCGGGCGCTGCTACGAACACGCTGGGTTCAGAAGCACAACCCGGATTCGGTCTCAATATGAGACGAGAACTCTCCGGACATTTCGGGATTGGCAAAGTCACTGTGGAACTAACTGAGACACAACATTTTTACCGAGATATATTTAAAGTAAGAAAAGAGGTTTATTCCAAGGAAGCAAAATCAAGAACTGATGCAGTAAAACTCTATCTTTATTCTTGTCTGCGGGATACCTCAAATAATTTAGAGATTATCCTTCGAACCCGTTGTTTCAATAATGTGGATCAGAACGTATCGATTTGTTATTTTTGCAGTGTGAAACAGAACTAGGGATAGCCGGAGGAGGTGGGACACATTGCTGTCGGGTTATAATATTTTCACGAGTTTTAGGTTAAAAAGCTTTTAAATTAAAAGTCAGTTAGTTAATAAAAAGCATAGGATGGTACTCGTGAACTTTACCTACTTCTTCGGGTGACGATAATGAACCCTCATTGCTGTTTTCCGACGGATTCTGAAAAAGTCAGCTTTAAATAATGTTGAAATATTCCACTATTTTGTTCTCCATAGGAACATTTGGATATTGAACGCCTTTTGCGTATCCGTGATTTCCATTTAGGAAACATAAAATTGTATAATAGAAGGCTGTCAGTGTCACTAACCACTTTGCATGTAGCCCAAAAAGCAAGTTTTTTGGCACAAGTAATTATTTTAGCGTATGTGTTCATAGGTGAAGCGCTTTCTTACCGTAGTTGCAGAACTCAGGAAAAATGCAATTAAGGTGTTCATGCGTAGCAAACTAAGAAATATACATCGCATTCTGGATTTCTGCACTCGGATAGTTCTTTTCAGTTGTTCTTATCACTACTCTGAATTATCCCTTGATCACAACAAGAGCAGCTTTGAACTGGGAAGACTCTGACATATAGCGAAGATCAATAAACTCGAATAAACAAACAAAACACTTAACACCAACCGATCTTAACTGGAAGCCGTTATTTTGTAGCAGCTTTTGATCGCGTTTCTACACTTTACAGTTTTCAAATGGTAGAACAGTCGGTCACTAACTCTTCGAAAGTAACAGTCATATTGTCGTGACGAAGAAACAATGGAGCTCTACAACTCCGCGGAGGCTGTTCTACCCAAGTCTTTTCATGACTTGACTCATTATTCATGCAATAACAAAAAGGGGAAACCACTTCTTCATCCATTTCCGGGGAACCATTCTTAAATGAGAGTGGAAGCATCATGTATACCGTCATTCACTTCTAGGTATTCGAAGTCGTCTGAGAATCCAAGCTGGTTACTTGTTCATTAACATGCTAGATCATAGTCATCGAGTTTATAGTGGTTCTGTTTCCTGTAACTAAGGTTCGTTTCTTAGTCTCGACTGGAAACTTCACTGGCAGACCATCAACTGTGTGATGAGACTATTAATCTTAAATCCATTTCACCATAGTCTTGGCTACTGCTTTGCCATAGAGATCCACTCTAAGACCTGTATCTTCATTCCTAGATAATCTTGCCTCCTTTAGTGTTTCGCCATTATTCTCTTGAATCATTAGCTCATTGCGGGCTAATACGAAGGACACCGCTTCCTGAGAGTTGGAGGTAATGTTGAAATGCTTTCAGACATCCTAATTATTTCTATCACATTAGAACTCATTCTGGGGTTAATTGGTAATTTTGAGTCCTGTACATATTGCCAAGGAGCCCGAGTAAGAGTAATAAAGCCTAAAACCTGTAGACGAACATCCATAATTTCGTCATTTCCAAATGACTTCCCAATTTTTGTTTCAGGCAATCTGTATCCTCGGCATCGAAAGATTTTTGAACAGAGCAAGTATTTTTCAGGGATTCAAGTTCCTTCAGTAACCGACCAGGTGAGACATTTGGGGAAAAATATTTCTTGTGATTGAAAACAGTGCTGGTTTTTACGATCATCAATGGGAATCACACTGTCTGTCATTTCCCTTAATCCCTGCACCAGGAACCCCTGGAAAAGCGATTCGAAAAGTCACACCCGAATTATTTCACCTTCAAAGAGATGAATTTTCTTCTGGTAAGCTAATCCATCATATCTTTTATTGAATAATTATTACAATTGCTCATTTGTTTGTTGCTAAATGATTTCTCAATTTTCCCGATAGTCGTTAGTTTATGGATTCGGAAAGGCAGAACCTTAATGATTTGTTTCAGTATTGTGTTGAATTTTTCTGTCACTTTAATCAGGATGAAAAGGTCTAGTGATAGCACACGGCGTATCAAAGTGCAACAACATGCGAAGGTAATCATCTCTCTTGGTTGTCAAAACAAACAAAACTTAGTCAAGTTCGGGTAGTATTTTCAAAGTCTAATCTTTTAAACTGATACCTGCAAAACGCATTACTGGTAGTAGCGATGTAGGTGGCAGTAGTAGTAGTACTAGCGTCATCAGTAGTAGTGCTGTAACCCACAAGACGCACCTGTGGAATCAGTGGTTTTTGGAATTAGCTTGTTTGGACATCCATAAAATTAACTAAATGTTGCAAACACGCATCTTTGCCAAACGGCTAGTCTCTCACTTAAAGACAGTCACCATTTAGACTGAGAAGCAGTTATTTGGCTATTATGCCGTCTGTTACCATATTGCGCTTAGTTTCTTGGACATGGCTGCTTTTGTTTTTTCACAAATGTCCATAGCTCCGTTTTTACCTATCAGCAACTCACAAAGTAGTATGTACACTGCACAGCAGTAGTGCTGGCAGTAGTACTTATGATAGTAGTAGTAATAGTAGTAGAAGTGATATTGCTTGCAGTATTCGTGGTATTGTAGTAGTCATGATAGTAGTGATAGTAGTAGTAGTAGTAGTAGTAGTAGTAGTAGTAGTAGTATTAGTAGCAGCAGTAGTAGTTCTGATAGTAGCAGTGGTAGTAGTAGTAGTACTGGTAGTAGTGGTAGCAGTGATAGTGGTATTAGCAGTGGCTGTACAAATGGCAGTGGCAGTAGTAGGAGCGAGAGAAGAAGAAGAAGAAGAAGAAGAAGAAAATGAGCATAAGCCATTTGTTGCAAGCAATTCTAGTAAGTAAGGGTATAACTAAACAGATAATAATGATCCATTTGTGTAGTCAATTCATACAAACGTTTAGATGTCTTGTAGTGAGGATATTTTGCTCCTGATGAAATATTATGCTCCACACTTACGATCTCACAAATACCACGGTCACTGAGACTACCCTTTCAGTACCATATTCATAATAGTCGTGCTAAATTGCAAGAACTGTGTAACCTAAGAAAGATTTACGGCCGCTCTGTAAATTTGACTCGGTCTGGCTTTGAAGATAAATTCATTTTTTCATTTGGAGAATAATGACCACGACCAAATTGGGACTCAAGTTAAGGCAAAAATTACCCCGGATAGTTCATTTCCGAGTTGATCAAAGTTATACGATAGGAGAGGTGACAACAAAGGAATTACTAACAACGTGAGTGCTTGTATAAGTATATCTGAAAGTGTGTGCGGCGGTGTGAAGTAATAACCGAGGCAGTGCCACCTCACCCCGAGGCATGAGTTAGTTATTATCTCCCTCGGGTTCATTTGTTTAGAGATTTCTGCTTTGCTTTGTGCTCCGCTCGTGCGCACGACTTGAGTCTGCAGAGGAGAGGAAGTGTGCACTGACTATCTTTAAGAGCACGTACCAGCAGTTGAATGACCTGTTCAAACAGCCCCAGGGATCGGCTAGAGATCGGCTTAGAGACACTGGATTAAGATCGTGTGTATCCAAACAATTAAGAGTAGTGCCCTAAAGTTCAGCAGGTCCACCTCAAATTAGCTCATGCGACTCTACCGTAGCTTGTAATCGAAGCAAAAGAAAACGTCTGAATACGGAGACTAACAAGGAGGCAGGTGTTAGCTCGAAAGTGGGCTGATCTATTGTCTTTTCCGAGAAGAATTACGTACAGGATAGGAATCTGATTTTCAGTCTTCATTTTAGCTGCGAATTTCCCCATCTGTCGATTGTTGCCTAACATTTGCCAGTTTATTCCAACACCAGTGCTTCAGTGCGAATTCCTGTACATGCCAAGGAAAATAAGACATAATTCATAAGAAAGTGTGATAATATCTTTTATCCAAATCATAATTTCCAACTTTTGTTTAAATCTGCTTCTCAATCCACATCCATAACCGTTTTTTTAGTCCAGCACAATTTGAAAATAACAGCTGGAAACAACCCGTGCTTCGGTCGTTCCCAGACAATCTGTAGGTATTTTTAAATAGTCCTGTGTAGCAATCCCGAATCATAATTCTTTGTTCGCATTTCACCAACTTCTCCTTTGACCATTTGACACATCTCCAATTGCATATTCATGGAGCTGAAAGGCAAAGCTTTCTACTAGTAAGCTGATAAATTCGAGCTACTTAAGTGGATGCAAATACTCAGGGGTCAGGATGAATGTACGCGCTATTGAGTGATTTTGAGTGTTAGTTGAAAGTAACTAAAGTTCCACGGGAATAAAATGATGAAACCAGGAGCGGTTCAGTGCTTACCGTAAAGCTTAGGGGCTAAGGATAAGAGATTAGTTCAAAGATTCGGGAATAAGGGATATTTCTACGTTGAATATTCGATGCACATTCACTGACTGGAAACAGGACTAGCCATAGTTAGTAAATACCAGATCGTTCACTTTTGAATGATTTCTTTCATCTTAAAAATGATTTTTATGTTTTCCAGTCCTGCGTTCAGATGGATCCAAGTGAACGATTACCTTGTGCGGAACTACTGAAACATTCGTACTTTGCTATAAATGGGCCGACCGAGAGAGGAAATAAAATACCGTGTAAAGTTCAAGGTCAGTTGTGCGATTTCATTGTAAAACACAAGGCCAAACAAGATCCGTAACTGGAGTCCAGCAGTGTAGTACAGTGAATGTTGTTTATCAATACTGCTGGGTTACGACAATGATTTTCGTTGTTAGGGGAGACCAAGTACATAGTTCCAAACAAATACTTGTTTTTGAAGTATTGCTCTCATATACTCCGGATTGAGAAATGTTTCTTAGAACAGGATAAAAACCATTCGTTCATTGATTTTAACCCATAGGTTTGTATCAGTTTTCAGGGACTGGGAAGTGTTGAGTGAACGATGGGGATCAACTGATTGATTCACTTCCGGAATAATCCATGTTATCTCAAGGTGAATGTTCTTGGCGAAATGGGAACATAATTTTCTCACTATCTAATAAAAAACTGTTTCGATAGCTGATTTTTTTACGTTTATGGCTGAACCTGGGTTACATAGGGTTCTTTAAAGCTTTCGACAGATATGCCTCTTGTTTACAGTTATAACCAATTTCTTTTCTAATGTATTAGACCGATTCAGATCTTGACTTATAAATGTCTCATCACAGGCTCGCCTTCATTCTCTGGACCTCGTTCCACTGTACATTACTGATCTTCGTTAAAACTGGTCTCATTTAGACGTCCAAAACTGCAAACATATGAAAAATCAGGTGCACCGGCGTTGCTTCATAACATTTTAACCGTAACAGTTTCAGCGTGACCACTGCCGTCTTTACACAACCTACTTATTTCCTGCGACTCATTTGTCCGGTAATAGTCCGAATGATACCACATTTTAACCATCGTGTTGTTAGTCCAATGGACATTCTCCAAGATACAGTCTTACTCGTTGTAGTTGTGTGTTCTATTTTATCCAGGACACTTGGTGTTATCGCTGTATACATACTGAATATATCCAGAATAGAAAACGTGAAGTTATTCATTGCCTGTCTCCATAAATCTGAATAAAAGATGTAATAAATTTTTGTCTGGATTCTTTTGTCCGTGAACTGGCGGGTGCATATATAAAGCAGAATATTTAATTAGTAAAACATCTTTTAAGTACCTTTGAGTTTCACGATCATTCGTCATATCAGTAAGATTGCCTTGGTGGTTGATCTGAAATAATATGATTTTGCAGGCCATACAATTGGCCTGTTTATAATTGTCCATATTATGGGCTACTGAGACACCTTAAAATTTTAAAGGTATTTCCAGACATTGATCCAGTTGTTTAACTGAACTGATTGGAGATAGGAAACAAAGCTCAACTTTGCCTTTAGAATCACAATAATTGGTTTTGTATTAGTGTAAGTAGTGTCCCAGATGGGGGAATAAAATCCCCCGGATGCACACGAACTGGTTTCGCCATTATATCTGCTCATCAGATATGCGTATCCGAAGCTCCTCTGTCGGCCCAGTCATTCTGACGCCTGTACGCTCCGTAAGTGTCTGTATATAATCATATAATTTGTGCATTTGAGTACATGCTCCTCTTAGAAGAATCCACCGAGGAACCAAAACGGTGATTGGCTGATAGCGCAATGCGGGTCAATGGCAGCTAACCTCGAGAATTACAAAGCTGCAAGCTCGAGTTAGATGGATTTATCTAAGTAGTATCTACAGAATAGCATCCACTCACTACTTACGCACAAATTAAGTTTTTGGTTTGGTATTCTTGATGATTTCTTGACTGTTATATTGCAACATTGGTTGTTCAAACAGCACTAATATGATGAAAAAACAGTGTTGCAGATTTTCTACAGCGTGCAATAGCAAGCAGCTGTCTAGTCATTAGCCACTTAGACTGGCAGACGCAACGAATTTAGTCTAACAGTATTCTAGTTTATTCAAAAAGACTGTCAAGCAGAAGTTTGGGTAACCCAGTAGTAATGTGAACTACAAACCCAAGCGCCAGATGGAATTCAATGATCCTTAACAAGAGAAAACCGATGCGGTTAGACATAGTGAGTTTAGCGTTGATGCTGTACATTAATTCAAAACCCAAATTCAATTAGGAAATCAGTATTTACTGGTTGGGTCAAATGCAAGGTAATTACTTTGAACCTAAATCTTTCAAAACTACATGTATCAGGTGTAAATGAAAATAAAATAAAAGCGGAATCTTTCGACCATAATTTGGTCGTGATTACCGGCTGCTCTATAATTCATGCTTCTTGTATTCCCCTTCAGAAAATACCAGTACCTATTTGCTTCGTGAACAGCAAACGCATCTAGCATTTTCCAAAGAACCAGTTTTGCCATTCACATTGGTGAAAAAAACTATGTCCAACTTAAAGGTTTGTAGCAACTATCCCGATTACTTGGACTGTCAGTATAGCAGAAAACTTAGTCTCACTAGCTTTAAGCATGATATGAGCTGTACTTGGCTACGGGCAGCAGAACAAATTCCAATCGTATAACCGTGTTTATCGTTAGTTTGTCGTTCTAAATAAAGCAATATGAATAGATACATAAATGCAAATGACTTACAGCCAGGTGATCAACAGTTCACTCAGCAAGGATTCAAGCTAAACTGTGCCGCAGCACGGCTGAGGTACAGTTCGTAAATTAAGAAGCTTTCGGGCTAACATAAATTAATAGATTCAATCACAGGATAAGAAAATAATCTCTAATTAGAATATACAAATTTGTATATTCTAAGGCTCCACCAATGTGGAAGTAAAAATAATAACAGCTGAAAATGACAGAAGTGATACGTGCCGGCTTGAACGGATGGACCTGGCAAAAGACTTGTTTGCGGCTCGTATGTGTTCAGTGGGCTACTGGTTTAGGGCGTAAACAGTGGGACGAGGTTGGGCGATCGAACCCCCGGCGGGCAGTCGTAATGCATGAATGAAACGCTGAGCAGACTTTTTCTTACGATGGAAATGTACAGTCATAGAACGACAGAGTCGGAAATATAACGTGGAATGTTCATGCACTGTACATCATGAAAACTTAAATCGGAACTGTCAGTATATTAGAAAAGGAAAATTAGATCATAAATGTCTGAGGTTCACGATGCACGTACACGCTACTCATGGGTGGGACAAGCGAGAACGTCATCGAAATATAAATTAGGAAAAGTATTTTACAGGGTTCTATATCCACATGCTGTTTGTTATCTCTTTTCCGTCTATCAGATATTGGAAACTACTTACCGGCTGATGCTGTTCAGTCAGTCGGACAACCGCAGTGTCATTCCACAAAACCAAATCATCAACCGAGTGAGACGACCAGCATTAAACGCGGGGAACAAAGCTCCCAGAAGCCACAGATTAACAAACCTCCCCAAATTGTTTCTTACCCGTTTAAAACTACATTCAACCCCCGAACGCGCTTAGGTCTGTTCAACCAGCGCAGTACTATGAACTGGGACCCAATTACGCGAAAGGTGAGCAATCGTCATGACCGCCAAAGTTTCCTATTCTTTCTGCCTTGTTTGTTCATTGGGTAAAATTATAATTAGTTTGATTTTTGCAGGTATTTATTCACTTCTACCTTCTTGTCCAACTTTATTCCAAATACTAAGCTGAAAACTACCTTTGGATAAAAAGATACGATCAATACAGTCCTAAACTTCAACTGAATGTCTTGTGCACCAAAGTATATGCAAAAATTTATTTCAGAAATACCCTTCGGACTACAACATCACCATGTTATGATGAACTTTCATCCGTAATCCTCTCAAAGAAATCTTTTTATTGCAACTGATTACCACCCCCAAAATGACCTCTTCCCTCCGTTTTGCTTTGCAGGTGGTGCCCGCTATCACCACACATCATACTTTTCACCGAGTGCTTCAACCAACACAGTCTTCTGGAATAACCAGTTACATCAACACCAACAACAATAACAACCTCAATGTAAACGCGGGAAACAATGTACCGATAATTCGGCCTGTGATAGTCAGCCATACTCAAGTGGCTGCGATCAATACCAGCTGTTCAAACTCCAGTCCATCTACTATCTCAACTGTTGCTAGTGGTTTACCCTGCACAATGACACTGCCTGTGACTAGTCGAATTGTAATGCATCAGTCAACCGGAAACCTCTATGCTTTGGGGCAAACTTTAGATCCAAGTCAATTCTTTACCCGATCTCCACAACATGCTCACCGTCGCCAGGTCAGTCACGATGTTCCCGGAGGTTCATATCATCGACCAGCAATGAAAACAACTGGACTCCACTTACCCAACCTCTGAATACGACTGGACATTATTTCGAACATCAAAGTGTTTGAAGTTCTCCTAAAGTCCTTTTTCACAATTTCGCAGCTTTCAGATCATTATTTTATTCTGGTTAAACTTGAATGATCGCTTGGTCTGAGATTGCAGATTCCTTTCAGTGAGTATGCAAATGAATCTTATCATTGTATAGAAGATAATATTATATTCTTAATCGTCCCAACTCTAATCTGGCTTTAGACGACCTGGGGACAGAAAATTCAAGTGGAACCGAATAAATGAAACAATGACCGTTATCCCATGGTTGAGATCATGAAAGGCTTTCTTTTACAGATTGAATCGCAAATCACTGAATATAAAGTAAGTAATACATATTTATTGTGAGGAAGTCAGACAAGTATAGATGATAACACCCTGAGTTGCGTATAGCGTAGCAACTAGTCAGTTAACCGGTGATCCTTTGAACACTCTTCTACTGGGATTGACAAGCGCACACAGACTGGTCTGGAGCAATTGCACACGGTAAACGAAAGGGTTGGCACCTACGTGAGGTATTCGAGAAAAGGTGAGCACTAGCAGCTGATGTTTGAGGTTGACTGAAGTTACAAACCGAAACCGGGTGATCCAGACCGTGGAACGACGCAAACAATTTGACAAACAAAGGATGCAGAAAGACTGAAAACAGACGACTCGACGGGAAAAGAGCAGGTCTGAAATCCATATAAAGTTCAGATATGACTGAAAATACATCAATATTGTATGAAAATCATTAGACCACTTACCGTGGGACACTGAGTAAGACACTTGAGCTGGAGTGCATACGCACGGTCATATGAGTACGGAGACTAGACGGAAACACGCTCGGACCGTTTGATTCAGACGATTGAGTCAAGTTCAAGGTCTGACTGATGTTTACAGCAAACTGTAGGTTCTCCAGGGTCAGCTCGGACTAAAATACGTATTGTACTTGAAAGCACGCGTTTCGGTTAACACTGAGCTACCATCACAATTCATGTTCATAATAAAGAAGATTCTTTGTGTGTCTACGACAAGACTTGAGGGGCTCACAACAAAGTGATCTGTACAGAAAATGTTCCAAAGTAATTTATTCTAGTGATTTCGAGTTCGCGAACTTTATTACACAATTCAAATGGATTACTTTATGTCATGGCCAACCTTTTCGAGGGGGTGTAATCAAGGGTACGCTGGGCAAAGCAGAATTCATTAGGTTTACCAGCTAAATAGGTTTTGTCTCCCAGACGGGATAGTTTCCCAGGAAATTTATCTTTCTGCGGAGTATTGGGTCTGGACATAGCTCACACTAGGTTGTTTATCTAATAAGCTTGTATCTCATATGTTTTGCAGCAGTGAAACCATGGGCATTTTGTAGATGTTTTTTTACAATTTTCTCGGAATAATCCCAAAATGAATAAGTCTGAGGATTTATTCTGTGTTGACGAAAGAAGGCATTGCACATTTTTTAGTTCACATAAGATGTTCTGCCAGATTGTGAGGCTATGCGTGAAAACGTTTATTCTAAACACCATGACGCTGATGGGCTTCTTTTCAGGATCAAAAGACGCTGAACTTATAGAACGACTAGGCTTTGCAAAAATTGGGCTCTGTGCTTTAAAAGCTTCGGAGAGAGATCATCAGAAACTATGCTGGTGACGGGGCCTAGAATGACAAAGTACAGAAGCTTCTTGTTTATGGAGGTAGCTGGAAAAGCTTCAACCATAAACCTTTGGATCGTTAACATGGCGTTGTTGCTCCCTGACTTATCTTTCAGAATCAGAGAACTTTTCACGTCAGATTTAATCCAACAGCCACTCCTAACTGAATATGACATTGTTTAGAAACATCGGATTGTTGTCGTGATTTTGGCCAAACAAAGCGATCAAATTAATGAGCATTGAATCAGAATGAAGACGGGAGGAGATCAACACAATGCGAAATCTCAGCCAGTGGTATAGTGCGTTCAGCGGCGTACACTCTCTGCAAGGATTCTTAATGCAGTCAGATCAGGATAAACTTCGCATTTGGTTGCTTAAACATTTTACAGTACTTTGTTTGACTGACTGTCTTTCGGACTCCACCTTTCACGCAGGAATCTCAGGTCATTTGACTAACCCTGCACTCGAGTTTCGCTCTCGTTAGAGCCCACCAGTGGTGCATATCCTCCTCTACACCCACGGTTTGAACCAGCGCCTTTTCACGTAGAAGGCCTGTTTGTTACCAATGCGTCGTTCCGTTCCTATCCGAACTGATCCGAATCTCTAAGTTAAGTTTGCTCTGATGTCGTGCTCTATGACAGTCTTCGAGGTAAAAGGGCCCAGTTTCAAACCCTGGGTGTGGCTGAGGATCTGCACCACTGATGAGTTCTAACAAGAGCAAAATTCGAGTTTGGTGCTTCTGAGTGCAAGGTTGGTCGGATGACCTGAGATTAATGCTTGAAAGGTGGAGTCCGAAGGACAGTCAGGCCAACAAAGATTCCTCAATCCCCCACACTACTCGCAAGTAGTTCTTAAACGTATGCACTTTTTACCGTAGTCAGATAGAGGATACACAACACGGACAGGAGGACAAATCTTGTGGGGTACCCTGCATCAGAGGATTTACCCCGCCACTGTTTGCTAATTTTAGCGACGGCAAGTGTTGCGCATTATCTCAGGGTGTACAACAAATGCATCAAGATACCCATACCGTCACGGTACTTTAGTTTGTAACCGTGATTGAAGATTTTGCGAGCTACACTAAACGTGAGAGCCAACTAACATGCCATATGACAGCCTAATACTTCATGCGCAGTGAACTAAATTCGACTCCGGCCCATTTCTGTATCGTACACCAAAGTTATAGTTCTATTTGTCTACTTCCATTTTCGTACCATAACTCTGAGCTCCAAACTGTACGACGAGAAGACTTTCCAGTTACGAAGAGAATAAAATGAGAACAAATACCGTGAAATGAGATCAAAGTAATATTTCTTCTGATTTTGTATTCCGTTGGAAAAATGATGGGAGTCATTCAATGGGACCACAGTATATGGGCCATCTTTCTCAATAGACCTTAGAATCAGTTCGTCAGTTAACGAAATCAAACCTTTTTTCCGGGGATCCTCCGAGAATGGGTTTATATTAACGTAAGAGCCGATAAAGGTTTTTCAGCACGGAGGTGCCTCAGCTTCGGTAG
Organism: Fasciola hepatica; assembly: GCA_948099385.1. Lineage (NCBI taxonomy): Eukaryota > Metazoa > Platyhelminthes > Trematoda > Plagiorchiida > Fasciolidae > Fasciola > Fasciola hepatica. Next base: position 4,606,912 of record CANUEZ040000003.1, on the reverse strand, counting down.
CCACATGTTAGTGAATGAACTTTACGTACGCCCGGAACCGGGACATTAGTAAAAGAGAATATAGCTGTTTCTTTTAAGACTTTATCTTCGTGCATCATCGCCTTCGTTCACTAGCTCGCCTTGCTGACTGCTGTGAAGTTGTTTTGTTCTATGTCATTCTGACAATTTGGTCCACTGATTCATCTGCCTCAGAAGTACGAATTTGCAGTGAGATAATATGAAGCGCGAACCGGACGACGCACACTATGTGGTTATCAGAGTGTATTTTTGGTGTGCCGTGCATGAATCCCGAATAAGTGATCCAGTGATCTACTAGGCGAATCGAACTGGACACAGTTTCCGAATGTTACTTGAACAGTATACCATTACGAAGTCGGCTAAGGTTCAACTTAATCAGCATTGAAAAATACCAAATCGCACAAAGTCTTCATCAATAGGCTGCACGAGACCCGAACACTGCCATGGACTGGGTTGAAAGGACCTACGGCTTGAGCACCATAAAATTCAGATTTCACTCCTCCGGAGTTTTAATAGATGGGGAGTTTTAAGTGGTATGCTTACTGTCAAGAAATAGGAGAGCTTGGAGTATTTGAAGTCCGGGGTCATTCCCGGAAATTCCGGTATCCTTGCAGGAAGCCTTATTGGGGACTATGATTCGAATGGTTCAGGTATGGCTTTCAAAATTTCACATGGTTGTCTGGAGAAGTGACAGTCGGGAAAATACGAGATGGTTCTTTCTGGGTTTGCGCTGAACATTGGAATGCTGAGTCAGTGTTTGTCTTTCATAACGCTCCTATACATCAACAGGCAACTGTTATTCGTTCGATAAGTAGGCCCTCTTTCCGTATTGTTCCTCCTTACACTCAACATTTTATTTACTTAAAATTTTGTTCGCGAACGAAAAGGATAGTAACAGTATTTTGGACAGCAGATGGTAAAACTGGAGCTCATTTAATTGCTGATTAGGCATGAAATGTCCGTAAGAAGCCTCAGTTGACTCCATGTCAAAAGCAGATCGCACCCAATTGAACTGAAGCACCAAACAAGATAACAAACACAAGATGCCACACAAGCGCATAGGCCTCTCGGCACACTCGCATGTCCACCTGGAAGATGGCGGTTAAATTAGTCAAAAATGTCCTCCTAGATCGTCCGATCCCGAAAACTGCATTGAAATTTCCCTTGAGTCCATAAGACCCATCTGAATTTTGCTTACTGACAGTTGTTTCAGCAGTATAAATTGGAATTCGACTAGTGCGACGTCGATACGGAATTACTGAACGGACTTTACTTACGGCTGGGCTGGATGAGCAGTAAGTATGGACTTCTCAGCAACTTTTAGTGCTACTTAGATAATGGACGAATGTGTACTTCTGTGCCAGTTGTGTTGGGGTCCTTGGAAATTAGAATGCTGATAAGTGCCCCGTAAGAATCAATTATTGTACAATTCAACAGTTACGGTGTGTTTCCCAAACTCGGAAAGGGAATGACTGAGAAATTAGGGAAAGGGACCATTTGGACCCACGCAAGACGAAACTTAAGACATGTGAAAAGTTTGTAGGATGTAGTATGTAGAGGAAAGTCCAACGTCTACACTAACTCAGGAGAATACGAGGAAGGACATTCTTTGGGAAGATCTCTAAACAGAACTTCGAGATTATCTACGTCTACACGCTCCTTGGAGGATTTAATTTTCTGAACACAGAGACGCTTTACTTCGAGTGATAAAACTTTGAATACCTAGTTCTCAGGAATTCTGTAAATGACGTAACGTCCTAGCGTTAAGTAAGTAATGGGTTTCTGCCTAAACAAACAAAATCAGGAACAACTACGTGATTTTTCATCAAAATAATAACAGGAAATGGAATAAGTACGTCACACCCTAGAAGCATCAGAGTGCGATACGCAAGTCCGCTAAAAGTATTATTCTAAAACGAGTAAGTCTCAAAAACCATAAATAACCAAGACAGTGAATGCCGCCTAGTGACTATCCTGATTAGTTGGGCTGTCAATAAAGCACAGGTTTAGTCTCACTAGCTTTACGCTCCATACGGGCTGTGCATGGCTGCAGGCAGCAGAAAAAATTCCAGTTGACTACCGCAGTTTGTCGTAATTTCATGGTTGTATATGTTGCAATATGTACAAATATATAAATTAAATGACTCGCATCCAGTTGAACAACCAAGAACAACAGTACAGAAAACTATCCGGTAAACCGGGACAGCAGTGCAGTCATAAATAGTCCACTTAGCAAGGAGTCAAACGAAACTGTAGCACAAAAGGTCATGGTAGAGATAGTATATCAAGAAGCTTTATGGCTACATGAAATGATAGCTCCAGTCACAGAATAAGAAAACAATTCGTAATTAGAATATACAAAAGAATTACCAATGTTAAAATACAAATAGTTGTTTGAAACATTGGGTCCCCTTTATCCAATTCATGAGAACAGAGAGAAAACAAGTCGCGAGAAGCAAGCACTTCGTTTACTCTTGTCAACCGCGGACGTAAAACGTATCAGTATATATACATGGTACAGTAAGGGGGTAAGTGCAACAGCAAAGTAGGCACGATCGAAAGTTCCCACAGTACGTACGTTGGGCAGCGTGAAGTCTGTCGTGTTAATGCCAGAGTAAACAAACATTTTAGGTCAGTCTTTTTTGTGCACAGAGTGCTAGCTGATGCATCATGACTAGAATAGCTTCACTGAACGCTAATAATTTCGGTGTTGGATTGCTCAACAATGCTTTGAAACACTGGGTCAGGTCAACTTTGTGACCTGATGCAATCGAGTGTCTTCCAATCGAAGAAGCTGGCGGTTTCACGTCGTTGTGTGTTGCTCCAGCAGGTTGCGTCATCAAGTTTGACAGCCATTTGAGTATGTGTTCTGACACTCGTTGAGTCGAGCAACGATCCGTCTTGCCAATGTATACGTCACTGCCACTGCAAGTGAACTGATAGACAATATGTGAGACATTGGGATCAGCAAGACTGTTTGAGTGATTTTGAAAACATAACCTTTTGGTCGTCTGCAGCAAACGCAACTGCGCCGCTGTGTGCGTGTGCCTTAGAGCTGACTTAAGATTACAATTTACTTGATTGAATAAATGATCTTCTTTAAAAAGCAAAGTGATAAAGACTTGCTTCTTTTCCACGTTCATTGTTTTCTCGAGCACAAGTCTCGGCTTCTGATGTTGTCTGTAAAGTTTCCCGGATAACCGTTGACCAGGAACATTTTTTTTATGAACTCTTCGTTTTGTATTTGATCTTCTGCACCGATTTTCTGGGCTCTGTTGAAGAGAGTTCTGACCAGTCCACGTTTGTAAGCGACTGGAGCGAAGCTGAAAAGTAGTAAATAACGTCCGGCCCACGTTGCTTTTCGGTGGATTCTGTGGTGTAGAGTCCCGTCCTGAGGCCTGGTTAATAGAATATCTAGAAAGGACAAACTGTTTATCGCGTTCTTCTTCGTGAGATACACTGAGGTTCGGGTGAATAGAGTTAAGAACGTTAACGAAAGGGATTAAACGTTCTTCAGTCGTAAAAATTAAAACATCGTCCACGTGTCGTCTGTAAAATAGAAATTGGAAAATATTACCACAGAGCTGTTTTTCCATCATACCCAAAAAACATCTGCCAAGGTTGGGCCCAGAGGGCTTCCCATGGCCACATCATCAGTTTGTACCTGGAAAAAGACAGAGGAGATGTGTATAAACGCAAACGAATAAACCTGACAGTAGGCTAGTTTGTGCAGCATTTGCGCTTGGTCATCTGATGCAATACAGTGGCTGCGGGGCTACAGTTGGGAGTTCCAGTCTTCCGTGGTCAATTTTGGTTCATGGGTGAAGGGTTCAGCTAACTGTTCTCACTATGCAAATGTACAGTCATAGGACACTAGAGTCAGGAAATTAAATGATTTGGGTCATTGCCTTAGAAAAGAAAAACATAGGTCACGACTACTAGAGATCCACTATACATGTGCCCGCTACTCACGAGTAAAATAATTAAGAATGTCTTCAGAACCTAAATTACAAGAACTTAACTTACTTGCCGTTTGGAGAGTACCTCAGTACAGCAGTAGAATTTCTGCTCTAATATGGGCTAACCTGAACTGCCACTCCGCCTACATATTTCTTCTTCCTCATCGTCATATGTTGACTGCAGCACCGGAGTCCATTTGTGCGCCCCAGAGAGTGGTCAACAATCTCGTTCAGCCAGGATTATTGAATAAGTACAGCACGCGTATGGACATGAACTCTTATTTTCAAAGTGTATTGGATCCGACATATATAACTTCAAGGAAAAGAACAGTAAATTACAGACTGATGAGAGAAGGAAAAGTAGCGCCGTCAGACGAAGAATGTGCGCGTATAGGAGGATGCAGTCATGTATGATGACCAGAACATAAAAATCGGTGAAGTATTCCAGGGATAACCCGGTGAATCCTGTTCAGGTGTCACCATCCTTGAAAGACCTTGGTGTATCGCATCACACAGCGTCACTGCGAGTATTCCAACAATGTGGGTGGGATGGTCTGGCTAATGGTGATCCGTAAAGGTAAGATCACTTTGCCAACAGTGAATAGAGTGATTCGTTAATTTTTGAGGGGTCAGATGAAAACACAGTCAGAACCAGCTAATCAACCGAACTACTGAACTGCTGCAAAGCAGAACGTCTTCAGTTTAACGGTTTTTTGCTTGCGAAGGAAGAGAAAGGAAGTACAGTCAATGAGTTGCAAAATACATAACACACGCTGAGAGAATGGCCTTTTTGAAGTGTGCGTCCACCTGTTTTCAAAGCGTGCATTGAGCAAAGAGTGGATAAGCAGGACCAGCCTCTGGAAAGAATAAAATCAACAAGTAATCTGCCGGAATGTTGCAACATCTAGGGATTTTTAACATGCACAATTTTGTTTCTTCTTTAAATTTAACCATAAGGAGACTTTTCTAGCATTGCGAGCAAGTTGGGCCTCTGTTGGCAGCTTAATCAAAATGGGCTTCCAGAGCATTGACGGAATGACTGGCCATGGGAAGTACTGAAGAGGGAGACGAGAACCTCGAAGAATCAATAGTGACGACGTAACGGTGTGATAGTGCACACAATTTTCTAGCTTAAGTGTTAGTGTCACCTTGCACACTTACTGAGCATTGGCTCTTAAAGTTTCGCTTAATGTGCCCTTGGTGGACCACGGTTCTCGCTGCAATTCTACGTGTTTGTCGCGTATCCTTCAAGCTTCACGTTGAACGTTCTCTGCGACTCAGGAGGCTGACCCACGGCTTTGGCCAACCCGATCAACCCAGTTGTATATTCATGTTTGTTTACATCACTCGGCTGGGCTCCGTGGCTTGGGCGGAAGTTATTTTTTCTTGCTTTTTCTGTGAGAATGACTGACCTTTGGTCCTGGCCTTTCCGACGGATCACCCCGTGTCTTCGTGGTTATGCCATCGAGTTTTTCTTTCATAATTTGTGTGCATTGTTCATCATGCTACTACTTCTCTTCTGACACCTGACTGGTTGAAAGCTTCCCCGTAAACAATATTTCCCGTCGGGACCCCTTTTGACTTTGTTCTGTATCGCCTTTACTTGAGCCTGCTACCTACTGTTGATTCGGCTTTCTGAAACCGTCCTGACTGTCTTGGTACTACGGTCAATTTGCTCACAACTTCCATTAGTTGACAACTATGTTCTGCAGTACTTTTAGTGAAGCGAGCTTTTGTTTTGTGATATGGGACTCCGTGTACACTGAGATGAGAGCCCTTCAGTAACAGGACGTCTGTCCTGCAAAATGAATATACATCTTCAAGTCTTCTTGAGAAAATTAGGGCATGTTTATGGGCTACCTAAGTGCACAAACCTGAGCTCCATGTCGAGTAACGTTGTCAACCGTACACTAAGCTTATCATACCCCATAACCGTGGTTGTTGGGAATCTTGACACCCTACTGACAACTACATTTCAGTTAAACTGGCAGTGACGAATTCCGTTTTGCTGAGACCATTGCAGATTTGAACAGTCTACGTAAGCTTGGTTTACGCGGCCACCATAAATGAAGGTTCCTCAATATAAACGGCAATCGATAACATAAGAGAACTGTTGTTCGGGTCTGTACCCACGGTAAAATTCCTTTTAACTGACCAGTGTCCGTGTTATCATTGTGCAAATGATATATATTTCGAATTGATGAATGGCATTTTAACATGGAATAAATAATCAATTTACTCAACAATACACACCCAACCATGTATTTTTCGGTAGAGACAGAAATTGATAAGCATCTTTTGTTGTTGTACGTTAACTCAATAAGACACCGCAAAGGTCCCATCCCAATGAAAAACTACATGAAGTAAAATGTAGCATAAAAACTTCCACAGTTTTTTCCAATCGGTCAGACCCAAGTCAGTTAGAGATGCGCGTGTCTATTGGGTATTATCTAGGAAAGTATTTTTAAAATTATTCACGTGTTTTCGTCGCAAACCAACTATTCAGACCTATTTATTGGATGAGATACCACAAAAGAAAGAAAATCCTATTCCTTAAATTTTCTCACTGAAGAGATGGATGCAGCTTAGAGAAATAGCTGGGTTTATTCTTCAAGTTTTGTTAAGTCATCTATATTGTTCGTGCACCCTACGGCGAATACTCAGCAGTTGCATAACCACTACACAGTAGAACTTACCAACAAAAAACAGCGGTAAGAAAACAGCCTACGTTTAAAGGGGTGAGTTACGGAAATTGGTAGTGACAGAATATGGATTAGTGCAGACACGAGCGAGGTAAGGTACTACAGAGGATTCGTGTGTTTTAGAGTCAGCAAAATGACATTTCTACTGGAATATGGTAGCAGATATGGGTGTTCAGGTGCTAAGATCGTAGTAAAAATGGTGTATGTTGTCTTATAAAATCTTACCGGAGAAATTCAGACAAGCCTTTTGATGTTGGATTGTGATACAGCGGATGAGCAGATCGTAAGTGATGCTACTATGCCGAGACTAATGTCTCAGAGACCTAAGGAAAATTCTCATCTCTACCGCTAGCAGTCTGGGGAACATAACGAATAAGGCAAGGAGTCAGTGAGGAAGGATGCATGGGAGTACGAAATGATTTTTAAAAATGGAATGGAGTATAAAACGATCTAATTCCCTTCAGGCACAGGGTTGGACCTTCTAGAAGACAGCCGCGAATCGGTCTGTCCAGGTAATATCATGGTTGATGGTTACGCCGAGGAGCTTAACAGACGATACTCTTTGTGTTGTATCTCCAAAAGACTAAGTTTGGATTGGATAGCATCAGGCTAGATTGTTGATACGCATTATGGAAGCGAAAGAGAATATCAGAGCACTTTGGGTGGTCCATCCTTAATTTTTGTCCTGAAAACCAGCTGACTAGCTCAATTACTCTTTTTTGTTATAAAGGGAGTCAGGAGCTGTTAGAGTTGTGCATTCAGAAAATCACACTATCTGCGCATTTGTTGAGGAGACAATTGTCATAAGCAGGCGTGAGTGATATATAGGCAGAAAACAAAGACAGTGATAGAATATCACTCTGGGGGACGGCTTCTGCAAAGGAAAGCACGGAAGAAGTTGGTCCACAGTATCTTGTAAATTCGTGTCCATTGGAAGTAGAATGAGGCAAAATATACATGCAAAAGGTACTGACATCCGAGTCAACAAGAACATGAAAAAATTATGATCTGACAACACAACTATATGTGCTCCTGTAGTCAAGGAAAGAGACCCCAACTACTTCAATTCTGAGATCAACAAATGATAAAACAGAGTGGGTGAGTGAGACCGGGGCGTTAAGAGTTGATCGTGAGTGACGAGCAGAATTCAATGAGTTCACAAAGCACTGGGGTATCGAGCTTACGCTTTTCTTCATTAAGATTGGTTATAGAAAATCTGGACCTCTTGCCTCGTTTGCATGGAGTTGAATTGGTTCTTTATATACCCTAAAGGAGGCGATGTTCTCCGTGGTTGGGTTCTGGTGGAAGTCAGCACCGCGGTTTTGATCGACGTTTATGTATGAGGTAGCAGTAAAGTGATGATTCACTTCATCGAAGTCTGTCAAAGGTGATCACCTATGAGAATTAACACCGCTTAGGTGTATGATCGTCCTCCACGTCTTCCTGAAATTGCTGCTGGCTACAGCACGTCCGAAGCTTCCGGCCTTTGAAGCGTAGTTCTGATGGACTTTTACAGAGCTCTCACTGGTTTTTAAGACACCATCTTCCATACAGCCCAATCGCCTCAGCTGAGGGGAAGAGCACCGGTCGGGTTGGACGCAAAACGTTTTCGTTGGGCAGCTGTTACAAAAGCAGAAGCCAAGATCCTCAGTTTATCGTTCACAAAACAACGAGGGGTCGGAGTGAGAAAATATGCTCAGGTCAGAATTACCAACCATATCTCTGAGTCGTGCGAGGTTTTCTGGGTGACTTTGGATCTGTGTATTTTACGGTCACCGCTTCGAATGAAAAGTACTCGCCCGCCGTTAGAGTAAGTCATTGGTGCGACCTTTAAATCGCATGGTCACAACATTTGAGTGGAGGACAACAGACCATATGAAGCAAATCTGGTTTAATAACAAGACTAAGATCTAGGGTGGCATCATGTCTGGTGGGAAAGGTGACAATACTGGCCAGGCCAGAGGACGCAAGGAATCATTCATTGAACCAGTTATCATCGCCGCGGACAACAAAATTCAGTAGATTTGTGGAGACAATATCAGAAAACTCATCAAGCTCAGAGTGAGGACAAATTGGGACAATGTGCATCTTAACACGAATTATAGACGTGTGATGACCTAGGTGTTTAGTTTTGTACTCCATTACAGAAGCATTGATATGAGATGAAGAATACGTGAAAATACTTTTTGTCTGAATATACTTTCGTTTATTTATCAAAACAATAACGCCTTTGCCACAGTTAGTACGCAGAGCCCGGGCCGTCGACGCGAAAGTAATCACAATCCTCCCGTGTGGTAATTTGTTCATCATTATCAGTGTGGATCCTGGTTTCCTGTAGCGAAATGTCACCCAGTTGATTACACGCTCAATGATGAACAAAATCAGTCATGTTCGTAAATTTTCCAAGCGTAAATTGGACTTGGGCGCGTATGATAATAGGTAAGCACAAAGCTGACGAAGCTTGCTCATTTAGTCCAACTTCCTACCAAGTGCGATTTTTGCGGTGATTTCCGAAGGTTCTCTTTTCTTTTTGTTTCTTACTGGTTTTTAAAACTACTTTTCATCACGGAGTTCGGGCATTTCTAGGTGTGATAAAATCACACGGACATAATACAATAACAAGCTTGCCGGTAATGGCACTGCTTTTCTATAACACCAAACTAAAATGAATGTAAAATTGGCCCCGGCAGTTAGGTGATGTTGCAAAATAGTCCGGCTACGTAACGGACAGCGCGGACAGATACGAAGCCGTTTTCGAGGCCACGAAGCTTATGTACTTGTTCTGGATATCTCCATGAATCAAGAACAAGGAAACCCTACCTTTGTTAATTTGCCCAATGATTGTTCATTGATTTAATTTCATCCCTGTTGCCACTTGTGTGATTTGATCGACGAGACATCTATTCAGTAGCATCAATGAGCCTCAGAACTGTCATCTTGAAAATTTAAGAATGCAAGTTGTATCAGTTTCCATAGTATCCACCTGTTATGAACAAGTCGTACGGTTTTTTCGGCAACTTAATTCAGTGTACAGTTCCGAGCCCCATTCCATGAGGCAAACCATTCAGATATGGGACACTAACCATGACCGAGCCAATCAGAATCTGACTACTACGGCCCAAACTCAGCTCACGAAAAAAGCTGACTGAAACTTCCGTATCCAAAGGATGATAACTTCACACTCGAACGTGACTCAAATCCCAGCCATTCTGAATGTGTCATTGAATTTTACCTTGTCCCCATGCGCTTCACCATCTCATCGATTGACTGACCGGGTAAATGAACGATTGACTAACTGTTTGACTGACTGACTTGAGACGATGAGTCGGAATCACTTAACCCGAAGAGTGATTGTCTAACTGACCACAAGTGTTTCGTAGTTCCCTTGGTTTTCTCCGCACATAAGTCTGATTCTCATGGCTTGACAATGGTGTCACCAAAAATGTTTGCCTACATCTTATCCGATATTTATGGTCGATGTTGAAATTTAGCTACTCAAAAATACAAAGTAGCGAAACAAATAACACAAATAAAGTTGGTTCAGTTAGTGCCATTGCGATGTCCAAGTATGTAATCAGCGAGGTTAGCTTTGAGGTTTAATTTTCCGAATTCGTTTATGCGTGAAGTAGCTTTCATTCTTTCAATAACTAGGAAAATTACTAATCGAATGCATAGACTCATTTCTCCCGAAGAAACGTGCATAATGTAATTCCTTCATTTTAACACAACTGACGAGTAGGAACTCGTCCAGTGCTGCCATCCGGTCACCTATCCATAGTTTTTCGGGTAACCAAAGACACATATCACCGTAAAAATGAGCCTAGGTTGCATATTAGAGGACTGTATAGAAGGCCGGCATTTGATTGATAAATTCTGCGAGGTCCTCTCTTTTGCTTTTTTCCGTCTTCTTTGAACAGCAAGCCATCAGTATTCGTTCTGATAAAAAAAAAATCGAAATCATCCCGCATTTACATTATTCTAATACTCCCATTTTAGGTTCAGGCGTCATGTTTGTTTTTATAAGACACAATACCTACTTTGATTACGAATACAGCTCACGTATCTCATGACCGAAAGTGCTATGTTATACAGTGTTACCGCAGAGAGAAAAACCTTCGAATTCAAAGTAATTCTTGAATACGGTACTGTTTGTTTTGTCATATTCACATACTGAAAGTTATAGTCTCGAATTTACCCCACTCTACAGTAAGGAGTGGCGCGATCCAAATATTATTTTTCAAGATCACTCAGTCTTGTCGAAGCATCCCATATTGTACATGCAGTTACCGTGTTGTGCACATTGGTATACTAGATCACTGCTTGGCTCAACGCGTGTCGGAGCATATACTACGACCATTGTCAAAATAGATGACGCAGTTCGCTGGGGTGACAAAAAAGTGTGTGAAATCTCCACTTCTTTCATTAAAAAATACTGGATTGCACCAGGTCTCAAACCTGTCCGATCCCAATCTTTCAGGTTTATATTACAAAATCCAGCAGCAAAACTTCTGAAGTTTAGTGAAGCGATGCTCACAACCACCTGTGTGCTCTCACAGTCCTCCTGCATAAAAAGTGAACTTACCTCTGAAACAACCCAGGTAATTCCCTTTCCGTCCGCCGCGCACATGAGGGCCGTCACTTCAGCCTTATCTACTATTGTATTCTTTCCGACAGCGTCATATATAAGCAGGCTTTTCTGTACCTTCGCATTCGATGACAGTAAATGAAATGGTTGCATCTCTCGATAGATGCCTTCTAGCTGTTCTGATCAATGTTTTGTTCTGACTTTTTCAAGGACGGTATATATGCCTCAAAAAATCTTTGTTCGTCATTAAAATCGAATCTCTTACTAAAGTGAATTCAGCAGTGGGCCAACACAACCTTTTCATACTGAAAACGATTTGATAGGCATTGAGAAGTCTGGAACTGATATAAATGTCCAAAAGTAGTTGACTTCATAGGTCTCCGAATCCATTCGTGACTATCATTCACTCTTTGGTACAAAGTATGAACAACCAGTTGAACCAAGATCACATAGATCTCGTTGCTCGCCCGCTCAAATTTCATTTTATTGGATGTAATCATCTAGTTTATAGCATCTCCTACAATCTTCATTGTATTTGCAGTATGGAAAAATGAGGTTAGAACCTTGGATAACTTCTCGTCACTTTCAAAATCGATAGAAATGGACCAGATGTCATATCACTGGCAGCCCTGAATTGGATGACGGGATATTTAGCAAATGAATAAAATTTTCATTTCAACGGCCATGCTAGAACCATATGCTATTGGCACGACTTCAGAAAGGGCAAACTTTACTCTAGTCATCAAGCCCTCGGCAAGGGCTCTGTACCTATTCGGAGTGCAGTTGTTGATGAACGAAAATCTCAGCTGATAGTTCTTAAAGGGAAGAAGACGGCTATGACACAGATAAGAACACTAAATAAATTCATGTTACCGCTGATTCATGACGATTGAATAAGTATTATGAAAGTTTAATATGTTATCTTGGCTATACAAAAGACAAATCTGACCAGAAAATGACCAGCGAACCGAGACATCAAAGCCATGAACTGACCCGCTGACGGTTAAACTAGGACGCGACTGAATATGTGTCTCGGTTCTGTTAACGAGGCAAGTCCATGCGGATAGAAGAGTCCTTGGACCAGTGTGTGAATTGAATTCCACCTTCCTGGATAAATGAAACATAATAGTACTTAAAACTATCTGGAATATAGGTCGAAGCATACCTGTACTTTGAGTTCCATTTATTTCTAATAAATATTACTGCTTTGTAACTAGTGTTTTGTTTTACTTTTGGCGGTTAGCATCCTATGGGGCATATTTTTGGGGGAAAAACTGATTTATCTGTTTTAAGCCTAAAATTCTCTTGCATGCTTAGTACAGTTTAAAGGGGTGGCACCCTGTACGTTTGGTTCAGAAGTGAGCACAGAAAAAAAGTGTGGGTTCAACAGAACTTCGCTTACTTTCTACGCACCGTTACTTGAAGGCCACTGTGTTCGACGCGAGACCAGCTGATATTGCCAATTTTCTGGTCGTGTTGATCTGTTGCCATACTTTTATCCTTTAGTCACACAGTCGAATCGGTGACCATAGGAAGCTAACGATCGGTCGATTGCTTCATCGGTCTTACTCACGGTATAAACCACAGTTATAGAAGATTTGCTTTCACCAGTCAGAACTGTCCCCGCCTTGCTCACAGGTCCTCGCACAAACTAGTTCGGGTATCAACAAGAACTCAGTTAATTTGTCCAACATATCAGCTTTGCGAATGTGGATCGAAACGGGGCATTGCGATTTCGAGGGCAAAATAACAGTAACAGCTGCGAAGTCAACGAAGTGTCTATATTTGGAGAAAGGTGTGACTCACTGGAACCTATAACCGACTCACTTGAAGTTCAAATAGTACAATGGTTCAGAGTCAGCACCAAAATTATGCGCGTAGTTACGCGTACTGCCGTAGCACCAGGGCTTGAAGTTATTGGAAATATACATCAGCGGAGTCCTGACTGGAATCGGAACTTGACATGCGTAACTCTGCTAACCATAAGTTGGTTCCTTTGGCAAGCTACGTGCAGTATCCTATGACGTGACATTGTTACTGATGGAACCAATTACTTACTTCTGTCTGTGCTGACAAATACAATGACAAATCATTCGATTTGTACCGCAGACACGAACCAAAGCATGCACTCTGGAATAAAGATACGGATGCGCTGGTTAAGTTGTCTTACCTGATTACGTGCTCTGCGATCCAATTCCTGGTGAACGAACATGTGTGTGTGCAGCGAATATTTACTGTGAACAACGGAATGTGTTTTTACATGTTTTGGTAAATGATATGCATGAAATGTGCTTGTTCACACTTCCGATATCGCACCCTGACTCTTAAATCAATCCCACGTCAGTTGAATTTTACAGTGTGTTCCTTTCTCGGCCTTATCTTATGCAAAACCGTTGTTGATTACCACGAGAGTTTCAGAAGGTTGAAATAATAAGCGTTGCTGAGCATACCTTATCGGTGGAACTTTCTTCGAAAATATCTGCATTTTTCTGGCAACCAGTTAGGCTTTGTCTAAGCAAGTTCTATCACATTAAATATTTAATCACAACAGCTTATTTACCGTTTTACAAGAAAACGCGAGAAGTCTCACTCTAGTGTTGTTTAGAAAGCCTTCAATTTGCGGTGGTTTTCTAGCATCTCAGTAAATGATCTTTATACTACAGTTTTTTACACACCGTGAAGATCTTAGTTCAAATAGGCTCGAAAATGCTTGTCACTGCACTGTTTAACGGACATTCGTTGTGCTGCTATCATTACAGATCTGAATTTCTCACAATATTACTAGTATGTGTAGAGAACTTTCAGTAGTCTTTGAAATACTCGTAACCCAATCCAATAAACTACCGAAAGTCGACTTATGGTTTTCATCACATTTCTCTACAAGGTAGTCATAGGTATTTACACAAACATTGTACAGACCTCAAAGATAACCTCTCTGTAAATTAGAGTCTGCGAAATGCAAATAAATTCCGAATAGCTTGAAGTCCGAACAGCTTAACCAATGAAATATCTCCATATATTTTGGGTAAACGATCAAGGCGAGATCGATACACGCACCAGTCAGTAGCCACTAAGTGACAAAGTCCAATGTGCGGTTCATTGAGTGAGCAGGTGTGGCTCAAAAGCGTTACGTGGAAAAGACACGTTTGGGGTGAGGGTGGGGGATCGGACCGATCTTGAACTCGGGCCCAAACTCTCTCGTGGACTACACGAAACTTCAAGTAAGAGTAGCCACGAGCAATAAATTGTCAACTTAGACGTGGCTGATTATCTTAAGGCATATAAGTAATCCGCATTAACAAGCTCTCAAGAACTGGTCGATAAATGAAACCATGAAGCACTGTACGATGTAGTGCAGTTCTTTCTTGTGCGATAAGTCATTGCTACATTCTATTTTCGACCCAACCAAAAATAAAATTCACTTGTTACATGGGGAACTAAGAAAAGCGATTTGAAATAAAAAGCTTACCGTTATCTGATAGTAATCCGTAGAATTCTAGAACATCGATACAGGCTGGACTAAAATCCAGTTGACCAAGTTGTTACATGGTGCAAATTGGTACATTACAAACTTTGGCGAAGTCGCCCCATGGGATTCGGTGGCAAATTTTAGCCACAACCAGGACAAGCCACACTGTCTGTATAGTGCCTCAGAAGAGGCAGAATGCTTCGTTTTGCCCTAGTAAAAAGACCCACAGAACATATGAAAGTCAACGAAACTTGATCAATAATTTTGCTTTCTGTGATCCTCAGCCGTTATCCCATAGCAAAAATGTTCTCCGGTAGATAGGGTGAGTGGACCAAGGCGGAACTTGTGAAGTGAATGCAGATCTATTTGTGCCCCGAAACTTGGAGTAAACGTGCTTACCGGTTCGTCTAATCAGTTAGTTCTTACACAGAATGATTAACTATTTACACAGAAGACAGTACTGTGTGGAAGCTTCTCCACGTCTTACAGTGAGGCCAGGATATTACGTAAATTTTCTTTTCTTTGTTCGCACCCAGGAGTTTACATAATAGAAGCACTGCACTCAATGCACAATATTCAAAACTAGTGGGCGGGTCTGGAAGACTGGTCCAGGAAGAGTCACTGGGAGCTTGACCAATAGGCTTAAACCGAAGAGACACCTTAGTATTGCGTATCGAGTTCTCCAGGATCCTCGTAGCGGACGATGGGGAACAGTAAGAGATACGGCAAAATGCCAGTGCCACAGAGGCACTTGCACTGAAAATCCTTCTTCATATGCATAATTTTTCGCTTGTGTTCACTTCATATTTTGATTTGTGCAATTAACTTCACAGAGAGCAATAAAATCCAGGTAGCAAATTGCAAACTGATCGGTTGCACATCTGAGCCTTAATGAGTTCAGTTGCGCCAAAACAGGACATAAAAAAGGGGCTTTGAACAATCGGAATGATAGAAAATATTCTATTATTTATATGTAATGACTCATTATACGGTAGCAACGGTCAACTCATTGGTGAAAACCATGAAATGGGTAGGTCTCCTCTTGTTGGGGACGGTCAGCAATTGTAGGCATATCCACCGAACCCGGATTGCCTGGTGGTTGGCTGTTCGACCAATATTCGTTCACCCCGGGGTCCGAGTCCCAGTGTGCTGCCTTGGTGAATGTGCACTGCTTCCGGTTCCCGACTAGGTTTGAATAACAGAACAGTGCTCTCGTGGAGTTTAGAGCTGAGTCGAGGTTTGTTACTGTACGATGAATTGTTGCGTAGCATAATGATGTCTCCCAAAAATGACATTTTTGTCGCTATGCAGCTATATCTAGTAAATTATACAAACTGGTTGATGAAACTCACGTGATATATGCGTCACTAATTCGCAATGAAATGATTTCTAGTGTTATTCGAAAAAATCTATTTGTCAAAATGACAGAGTAAGCTTTGTTCAAAAATGCTCTCCTTGCTTCTTCGATTTCCACAAAACAATCATTTGTGAATTTCATGGAGAAATGTATGGGGCTCACTACTGTGATGGCATAAGAACTAGTAAGTGAATAATCTATGAAAAGTGGCTCAAAAGGGTGTTTTTAGAGGAATTTAGTTGCGTTGAATAATTAAACAATTGCTGGTTCGTTCAGTTATTGGAGCCGAATGTTTTCCAAGAAATGATTATTCGTTCCCTTACAAAACAAATCACAGGCGACGTCCCTGCGTGTGTTTGAATTCCGCCTAGGGAACTGAAATCAATTCGAATTACGTAAGATCGGTAGAGATCGAGTGGTTAACATTTTTTGCTTTCCATCTCAACAATTAGAGGTTCGAATCCTCACCATCACCGACTTCTTTGGTGGTAGACAATAAGATACTGTCCTCCTGCTCGTAGCCACACCTGACCTACTGGGACCTCAAGAGTTTCACCACTCCATATTTCACGGTCTGGTTGTCGATTATTCCTAATAGTACAGTGGGCCTTCGTGACTATGGAGTATATCCTTTCAGTTGCACTCAAGTTCAAGCTTGTATTAAAAAATACCGTATTTCATCATCATACTTTGTCCACACTAAGCTCACTACCGGAAAAGTTTGTTTCTATCCCTTTATCCAGAATTACCCACAGTGAATAACCAATGAATTCTAACTGGGACTGGACGGGGGCCGGGGACTGGAAATCTGAGTCCAACATGTAAATTACTAATGATTTAATTGTCATTTTCCACTTTATTTCATTGTGTAGCAATTGCACGGTATTTTCGGAAGCTGGTCGCAGTCAGTTGGAGGTTGTCAATTTAAAAATGACCACCGGCGGCAGTATTCGAACCCGGACCAGAGGATTCCTAAATACAGCATGATAACCGTCTGACTAGCACCGTAGATGTGTATACTACCAACAGCTGATGGCAAACCGGGTGGAAAGACGTATGTTAATGCTAGGTAAATAGTGTGGTACTGAGAATTCATGATGAGTCCTGTGAAAATCTCACTGGAAAAAGGTTAAATTAAATCCTCTTCTGTCTATAGTGGAGCACTATTTAC
The DNA here is from genome assembly GCA_948099385.1 of Fasciola hepatica. Taxonomy (NCBI): domain Eukaryota; kingdom Metazoa; phylum Platyhelminthes; class Trematoda; order Plagiorchiida; family Fasciolidae; genus Fasciola; species Fasciola hepatica. Next base: position 4,589,651 of record CANUEZ040000003.1, on the reverse strand, counting down.
GATCCGCTGCAAAATATGGCAGTACTTTAAAAAGTTGAACCTGGAATTGTGATGAATGTCTGATAGCTATTATTCCTAGCCAGAATGAGGAAAGTTCCAATGTCAATGGGTTTTTTTCTCGTTGATGAAAGTTCTGCCATCAGGAAGTTCTATTCAGTAAAACACAAAACAATACCTGTCTCCCGCAAGGGAATTTTATTTGTCGTATCGGATTAGATCCCGGTTCGAATGTGCGTGGAAAACAATGAACCGCGTGGTGCAATCAGTCAGGGTTGCTTTTTCCTGTAACAGGTGTTTTGGAAATATATCACACAATTGCTTGCAAGTAGTGTGTGGGATTGATGAATCTTTGTTTGGTTGACCGTCCTTTGGAATCCACTTTTCAAGCACAAACCTCAGGTCATCCGACCAACCTTCACTCGGAAGCACCAGACTGGAGTTTTGCTCTGGTTAGAGCTCATCAGTGGTGCATATCCTGCGCCACACCCAGGTTTTGAATCTGGGCCCTTTCACCTAGAAGGCGTGTGTGTTACCACTACGCTACCCAGCTCCCGTCAGAGCTGATCCGAATCACCAAGCTAAGCTTGTTCAGATGCCGTCCTCTATGACAGCCAGGAATGTCCGACAGCTTCAAATGGAGACACGGTACCTGACCAGTTAACTCCAAGCGAATGCCTCCCACCAAATCAGGGCTTCTCCACAGGATGGGGCCAACGTACCCATTTCTGGCTGTCATAGAGGACGACATCTGAACAAGCTTAACTTGGTGATTCGGATCAGCTCTGACGAGAGCGGGGTGGAGTAGTGGTAACACACACGCCTTCGAGATGGAAGAGCCCGGCGGAGGATATGCACCACTGATGAGCTCTAACAAGAGCGAAACTCGAGTCTGGTGTTTTGGAAATGTTCATAACCAGCCGAATTTTCGAGCTACCTCCGGTACCCTTTTTGAGGATAACTGTACAATTTGCCTGAAGCATTGGTCAGGCAGAACAAAAGAAAGCAGGAGCGGAACAGTTTACCATATGAATCATTGGAACTTTCAACTTTCAGCGATCGCAGCAGAATCCTAAGCATTTAACTCGACAGTCTTTCACGTACTTAACTTTCACTGTACCACAGATGGCTTTTGATCAAATATAAACTGGCAATTAATGACACTTCATCTGATATCTGTCCACCTGATGAAATGTATCTGCCCAAGTAACAGAACTTATCTATTTCAACTAGAGCCTCCCTTGTCAACACAAGATTTGTTATAGTGTGAACGCAATCCTGCAACAGCTTTTTACACTTTTAAGGTGCAAAACGCATCCCAAACATTTCAATAATGCTGGTTGAGCTTTCTAAGAAAGCTTGCGACGTATCTGGATCTTCACTTAGAAGAACAATATAGTCCGCGTATTCTAAGTCGAACAAATTACTGTCTGGGCAAAGATCGACGCCACTATTCTCACACGTAGATTGGGCTGTTTCAAGAATAGGTCCAACTACAAGTTTGAAAAAGAAGGGCAGAAGAGGGCAGCCCTGATGAACAGAACTTTCTCAGGTGAACTCGGGTGAAGCATCACCGTAAGCACGAACTCGGCTTCGGCTATTTACACTAGCGTAGGAAAATAGAAATAAATTTCTCTGGCATACCCTTCAACGAGAGGCAGCGCCAGAGAACTGTGCAATCGACTGAGTTGAATGCCGCTTTCAGATCAAGAAAGACACATATTGTGGGCCCACGGAAGATGTGTCTGTGCTCTATAGTTTGCCGAGGAGTGAAGATGTGGTCATTCAACCCCGACCGAGTTTGAAACCGGCATGATTCTCACGCGTACACACTTCGTGGGCACTGGATAATCGGTGGAGAATAAGACCAGTGAGCAGTTTAGACACGATACTTACCAAGCTACTACCCCTGTGGTTTTCACAAGAGGACCTGACACCTTTCTTGTAAATCGGCTTAGTCACCAATTCACACCATTCCCAGGGAATCTGCTCACTATCCCAAATAATGCGGAGTTTGTTCAACTCCGAAATCAAAGCTTCGCCTTCACCCTTAAACAAAGATGGAGACAATCAGCTCCGTCCAGCATCTTTAAATCTTTTCAAGTTACCTATCTCCAGCATGATCTCCATCTGTAATGGTGGAGTGACTTCCACCTGAATCATTTTGCTGGCAGATATATTCGGAAGGTCCACCGTTGAAATGGACCAACTGAACTGTTCCCTCCATTGCTCCGCCCAGCGACCTGGGATGATGAATCACTGAACCGTCGGATTCCTTAATTAACTCACTTAAACCAGGCTTCCGTGAACGGGTATCTTTAACTAAACGGGAAAGGTTGTGAGTATTGTCAGTGGATACAGCCCATTCCACTTCCCTACTTTTTGCAATCCATCATGGCTTGCGATCATTTCTCGGGCTCCTAGTTAGTTGGCTACTCAGCCATTTGCACATTTCATTGAATGTAAGAACAGGAGGAACGGATATATGAGCACCTAACAAAGCAACTGATGTCAAAGATATTCATTGTGTGTGAGGCCTACTTGAAACAGAGTCCTGTGAGGAGTTAGACGCGGCGTACAAGGCTTCCTTGATCTGTTGCAGGCGTTCATCTGGGTCTTGCACATCCGGCTGCATCGATAACCGTGTGGACAGATCGGTCAGGAAAGCAAATCTTCGGTTATCGTCTAAAAGCAACTGCTGGAGGTGAGTGACACTTAGGCTGGTGAGACCACAGACGAGAAGAAAAATGAAACGAGCAAGTACCAAAGCGTGGTCTGAGTACACTGGCGTACACCAAAATAAATGTCAAAATTCAACTGATCCAAGCCAGTGGTGACCAATCACATTACGGTCAATCTGAGTCCATAGTTGTGAAGACTTAGCAGGACGGCTTATGAGTCTGTGCCACTATCTGTGGTAGGAGTTCTTACCAGTCAGAAACAATCTGTGGTCAAAGCATAGCCGAAAGGGTTCATCGTCGTTATCAGTATGATTGGTTGGGATAGCAAATTGGCCTCCAATGTGCCTTTCGGCATCTCCCCAATGGCGATCTTGTGAGTTGACATTTTCAGCAATCATCATTACATCTTTTAAATGCGAGCTTCAACGCAGCTGAGACTAACCGTAGTAGAATTCGTCCTTGGTCTTATAGGAACAACAGTCAGTGGGCGCATACACAGACACGACGAACAAGCATCGAAACCTTAGTCTATTGCTGTTGACAAGCACAGAACCATCCAACCGAACTGCACACAAAGGATTGCTGACTGGAATCCATTCTAGTAGTGCATGCTCAGCTCTCATGCTGAAAACAATCCCAACTCAGACCTGACCACGAGCACTGGAAACCAGATGACTCGACACACGAAGAGTAAAGCGAGAGACTGAGGTGGTATCTGGTGTACAAAGCGTGATCACACAAGTGGAGTTTTGTATGCCTGTTTCGAAAGCACAGCATATATCGATTTTCATAGTTTTAGGAGTTTAGGCGAGAGCAGCCTGTTCCCCTATTTGACTCAGTGTGCGGACGTTGAAGTGAAGCGAACTCTGAGGCTCAAGAAGAGCATTCTATTTATCTCAACTCACAAACTGCTGCCTTCTTTAGAGCCGCAGTTACTCAAAGTATTTTGGATTGGTCTAGAATCAAGGGAGGATAGGCTGGTAAATCTCTTTACATGAAATATGCTGGAGGTTTCTGGGCTAATCATACTTCGCCGCTGCTCACATCGTAGAGGGAGGCTTTTCTATGAGAACCCTAAACGGAGTCTCTGACTCAGAAGTCTGACTCAAAAAGCAGTGGGGCATTACCCAGCACAAAAACGTGACCGAAGAACACCTGAAGGAGCTTTTATTGGTCTGTCGCCTAAGACTTGATTGTTGCAAGCATACTGTCTTATTTTCACTAGTACTCTGTTATCGATCCGCTTTTTGGATTCACTTCTCAACCCCATGCACCCAATGAAGCAAGCGGAACGTGAATGGGACAGCGTCGTTTGGGCTAGGTACTGCCCAGCTCAGGTGAGCGATAGCTGCCCAATGAAGCGCGATCATTTCTCCCGCTGTCGAGAGGAACCCCAGGTACTCCACTTCTACGTCCATATAGTGGAGGTTTTTTAACCGGTAAACTATTTCTCTGCGTGTTTATTCGTGGTAATGTCCTCTGCGGGGCATAGTGGTGGAAGCAAGATGTTTCCGGTCGACTGGTTCAGAGGCTGGACTACTTCTGGCCTCCACCCATCGACTTGTCAGGTATGATTGCATCTGAAGCTTAAGGAAGCCATCCCGCAAAGGTCTTTGGGTCATAGAGGCATGCAAGCCATCATACCAAGCCAAGATGCAGTTTCATCGTGTTTGTGAAGTCACCACACTAATCCCACTGGCATGTTTGATATGTTTCACAGGTGAATACATCGGGTTGACCCGCATCTTGAGATTAGAGGCCAGCTCTGAAGCATCTGGTCATTACACAGAGCTCAGCCTTTATTCAAAACGGATTTTTCTACCGAAAAGAACTAGACATAGGCTAAATCTTTCTCAGATCAATCCCTTAGCTCATAAAGATGTGTTGATGCAAGTAATATGGTACTGTGTCAGAAAAACGTCACCCGGAAGCATACACAGGTTTTCGAAGCTGTTTTCGCTCATCACCCATGTGGATCCCGTACTCTTCTGCCAAATCATCCTTACACATGAACACCTCAAAACCGCAAAATCGGTCGTATGCCTTCGAGGACATTTTGTCCTGCCATTCAGATACAAATCATAATACTCACTCCAAAACTTGAAACTTGGGATCACGTGTCCTCTTTCTGATGGCAAGCCCAGATTAAAAGACGAAACAACTTTTGAAGGAGCCATCATGCTATTATGGAAGTGTAACTCTTGGTTTTGGTCTTGAAGTGAAACACTGGACATAAAGTTATGCGGTGCGTTGAAATATCATTCTGCTTTGTCATGACACTAAATCTAAATTGTTTTTCCTTCACGACTTTGGGCAGTTCGACCTAAGACAATCCGAAAGTCGAATCCTCATGAAGTGCATAGTGACGGTTAAACTTCTACGATTAGGATAAATGCTTGGAAACAGTTTAGTCTACGAGGTAAATTCCATTCAAGAAAGACTATTCACTTTCCGGTTAGAATCAGCCATACAGCCAGCAGGCACACTCCTCGTATACTTTCCATTCAATAACTCACTTTTATTCCTCCCTCCCCCTCTCAATCCTACTATTCTGTTTCTATACAATATCTTTTTGGCGAGTTTGCCGGCCACAGAATTCTTATCTTTTGATTTCAGTTGTATAATTCTCATTGGGTTAACCAACTTTACGCAAACTTCCGTTCAGGCTCAACCTCCCAGGCTGTGCGAAGCACAACACGCTGAGCATTCTTATCATCCTCGTTATTGTTTACCAGGCGAGTCGGAGATTGGCCACTTCTACTGTACATTCAGTGATGCCTGAAACCCGAATTTGTCCCTGTTCAACTACGGCAGATGGTCCGTATGATTTTGAACAGATGGAAGCATACAAAAACCAAGCCGAATAAAAATTGTTCGCCACGTTTCCAAGCAGATGGACTAGAAAGAAGTAGTCGGTGTTTTTTCTGGTGTTTACGCATGAGGCGAGTCTACGTGCCTTCGAAAAGAGAACAATCAAACACCTAATTACCGAGACCTGAGATATGCTCTACAAAATCACGAAAAGATAGCAGACTGGAAGTAATTAATCTGTATTTTTAGAAAATACTTAGGCTGGAAGCATTGCAATAATTCATTTAAATTACTAGCTTGTTGTTGGATAGGGCAGCAATGTTCCTATGAATTGCGTTGCTAGTCGATCTTGATGTTATTTAATTAAACGTGACGATAGAAGTCTTGAGTGCTCTTATGTTTTTGAGAGTTTCTCGTTTCAAAAATGGTTCTTACAATTTACCAAATGATGGATCTATCAAAAGCTAATAACCAACGTCTATTTAAAAAAAAACTATAAGTTTCACGCTTGATTCGTTCAGCATTATTGTCACGATGACCCGAATCACGGTATGCTCAATGCTGAATGCAATATCTTTGAATGGGATTTATAAAACCTGGTCTCTATATTCAACTGCTTTTAGTCTGTAAGCTTTATTTGAATGTATCAGCCGGCTTGAGCAATTTTGCACCTTAGATAGATATTTTCCGTCCAACCAGCTAATAGTAACAGGGTAAAACCTGATGATTTTATCAACTTATTCTCAAATGACACTTTTCAATTCCGTTGTTTATCACACAGTAATGGTATACCATTTCGAGAAGGAATACATCAAAGGCTTCCAAAGCACCAATGTGACCAGGGTCTGTACAATTTGAACGTCTGTTTGTATGACCTGGTATGCTGATAGTGTCGTGTCTATTCCCAAAGGCAGGAATCAACCTGTCAGACCTAACTGGAATCAACTATTCAGATTATACTAGTACAGCTGGACAGCGATGTGACTGTCCAATTCATTTATTACTAATTCCAATGTATAGATTGTGTAGCTCGCAGCAGCCGTTGTATGTATAACATAGTGCATCAACCAATAGTTCTGGCAGTATTTCTGGTATTGTGCTGACTCGTTGGGTGTATCTGGGTTTTGCTGTCATGGCTTGAGTGCACCGGTTTGGAAGTACTTTTCTGAAATAGAATTGTGTATTTTGCTTCAGTAGCTACCTTTATATCGTTGTCTTGCGCACAAATCCTGCAGGTCTCAGCGAGAGTCAGGTCTTGATACCCCGGCAGTCTGCTTTACAAAGGTGACTTCACTGATTCCGATAATCAGCCGGTCGAATTATTGTGCACCCAGACCATCACCGTAGTTACTTCACGAACCTCGTCTGTTCAAAGCGGATTTTTTTCACTTCGGACAGGTGAATTGTGTTTAACCCTTTCGATTGCTTGAAGATTAGCTGGCCAAATGTAATCCAGCAAGAGGTTTTCGACTACTCAAATGGTAATTTTTGGTGGTGCATTGGGTTATGCTGGACTCTGCAGCAATGAGTACCGATCTAACCTTGCGGCAATGTGGAATGAGGCTCAGTGAATCACATAAAATCTCCACAATTTTGTCACGTTGCAAATTTTTTTCAAAGTCATACCAAGATTCAGTGATATATTCTGCCCAATTAAGGCTAAGTCCCTTACGGAGAGCACGGGTAGTGAGCCGGCTGTTAGCAGCCATATTGATGTTCGATTAATTTAGGTGTGGGATCCTGGTGATACGTCTACTGAGCCTTTGTGCTCATGGAGTTCTCTATTTTTCTTATTTTTCACAAAGAACACAAACAACCCTCCTTGAGAGAACACTGATCCTTGCGTACTGCACATGAAATATTCGTTCCCCGAGGCAAAGTTTGTCGCTGGAGATGGATGATATCCAAAGACCAAAATACGCTTCCGATTGTGACAATTCTACGACATTTCTACGGAAAATGTTTTGTAGGAAAACCTAATAATGAAACCTGTTCGAGAATCTGACCTGCTCCCGTCCATTGAAAAGCGAATGTGGTAAAGGATTGAAAATAAATGCTGCAGCTCAGTCTAGGATTGAGTGTCTGTTTGAAATAACCACCGACAGCCCATATACCAATTGATCTAGGTATTACAATTACTGGTGAGTTTTTGTAAACCTGTGAAGTATGGTTTGCTAATACGGCGTGTTCTTTTAAGCTACCTAAGGTATAGCTTGCAATTGGACATTTATATTGGGTCATGTCACATCAAATTAGGGGTATACTTCATATTTTATTCGAACAGAAATCTTCCGCTAAGAATGTCGCAAATAAAAATACCAGTTTAAGTGTGGTTGCTCAGCCACCTACTTTGGCAGAACGGAAAGACAACTGCGTAATAGAATGGTTGAACACATTTTGGTTCGGTTACGAAGACCAATGAGCGGACAGACGCAATCAGTGACGTCATCGAACGCACGCAGAACACTCAAATCATCCATTACGCAACACCTGTGGAAGAAAAATCGCTGTGTTAATCTGAGCACGGCGTTCACCGTCACTTATGTCACAAACAATCGACGACTATTGAGATACGCGGAGGCACTAGAAATTAACCAACGTCACCCTCAGCTGTGCAAACAGCGAGAATGGATAATTACGTTGGCCTTGCCTTGCTAACGTGTTTTTATTTTCTATCATTAGTTGTGTGTGTGTTTGTACTTTTGCCTTTGGTCCCACGAGAACGTTCAGTTTCCTATCCACAAATGACCATTTTGACTGCAGTCTGCACTAGTTAAGATGCAGCGAAATGGTCCGGAATACATCGTGCAATCTAATGCTATTGACTTCTGTGTTCGAATAACAAAGTGGTTAAAAAACCGAAGCAAGTCAAAGTACGGTTGCATTCACAGAGATGATACAAAAGGGAATACACATTGTCATGCGGAAAATAGTTTCTGTCAAAAACTGTTCTTCAGCTCACTTTTAAACGAGGATTGTGACAGACAAGAAGCAATAAAATTGTAAATGTTACGGTTTTGTTGTATAACGCTTGAATTTAAAGTGCATTTCGCAGTTAGAAACGCGGCGCAGGTTGTTTTGTCCCTAAATGTCATATGTGGGAACAAAAATGGATACTGACCATAGAGTTCTGTGTAGGCAGTATTGCTCAGTTGGCAAATCCACTCTAGAAAGAGCCTGATCAGAGAAATTATTTGAAGAGTAAATTGGGGAGATTTACGAGAGACTTGTAGTAATACATTTGAATAAATAAAAGTTACACCATATTTTTTTTAGATTCTTTCATTTACTTTATTTGCCAGACAACAAAGTGTAATTGTAGTATTCAAGGATCAGTGTTCCTCCCGGTGGGGGGGGGTGTTTTATTGTTCGAGCCGGGAAATACAAAGACTCAGTAGGAGCATCAGCAAGATCCTACACTTACGATAATCGAACTCCAGTATGACTGTTAATAGCCTGCTCGCTGCGTTACACTTCAGGAAGCGGGCTCAGACAATGGAAGGCTTCCAAGATGGGGGGGGGGATGATCGGTGATAGATGGGAATCGAACCGGGGTTATCATCATCCAAAAAACACCGTGATAACCGTATGACCACCGCCGACAGGTGGAACGCGTTAATATCATGTTTGGAAAATCTAGAAAGTCAGTCTTCTCAGAGCTACGTGTTCATTGTTTGGTAACTCAGCTTTATCCGAAAAGACGGTAGTCCGTCGATGTTTCACTTACTGCTGTAATCAAAAAGTCTTTTTCAATAACGCTATGATACCGAACAATATGCATTTGTCAGTCTTCTAGTCTTCAAATGGCGCTACCGACAATGATTCTGCTCAAGTTACGACGACAAAACCATGCCAAACACTAATTCCCTTTCATCTTTTCAACTACCAGAACCGTCCTTCCTAACCTTCAAGTAGTTTGAAAAAGAAACCTTGGATGCTCATATGTACGGTTCAGTGAGATAACAGCAGTTTTACATTTCCGTTTGTAACAGGATTGAAAATGACGGCACTACTCTGTTGAATGGTATTGTACGTACACATTTATACCTTTCCGGTGCAAGCATTAGTTCTGGATTTACAAGCAACCAAGTCGAGAAAGATGCTAATACAACTGGAAGGCTATGTTCTGTTTGGAGAGCTGTATGCCGAGCGGGATTATAAAAACGGTTAAGGATTCTTATGTTTTATTATTTACTTCCATTCTATTACATAACAACATTACAATACTTCAGAAAGGGGCTTGCAGCCAATTTGAAGTTGTTAATTGGGGAAAATGGATGGTGGCGGAGCTCGGATTTGAACCCGAGATAGAAGAATCTAAAGTCTATAATCTTGGCTGCCTGACCACCACCTCATATAGTGAGACACTGTTAATAGACAGTTGAGACAAATAAACTGACGTCAATCTGCTGTGTATTTTGTTTTCCAATTTTTTAAAGTTTGTATTCCAGGTCTGGTAGTCCCAAAAGCGCAATCCATAGGTCTGTATTAGGTGAATTGAGCTGTTTTTTTAGTTTAGGAGACAGAAGTAATCAATTTTTTATATCTTCCGCTGAACCCGAGTAGCGCTCTGCAGATTAACTAAAGGACTCCGGCAAAGGCTTTGTACGTGCTATGATCACTGAAGCGTATATATACATAGGACGAAACTACACTACGCTTGTTTTTAGCAGGGTTATTTTTAAAGTTGTTATCAACGCATCAGTTTCCTCTAACTTTCAATGATTTACGGAAAGAAACCAAGGATGCTGGAATGGCAGATGGACACAAGTCAAGTCAAACCGAGTCCTGAATGTACTTTGTTTGTCAGAAAGGGGCATATATTTAGTGAGATGCTATCGGTTACATACTTTGGGTGTGGTCTTGAAGGTCAACTGAAAACGTGGTAGAGCACCTTTGAGAAGGCCTTGAAGTGACCAGGGCTACATACGGTCTACGGTCTGTGATACTGGAAGAAAGTGGGTAAGGATTTGCGCTGAGCTCGCGTCCATCCGTCGCTTATAGTCGGTGATGACTTGCGATATCCATGGGGCCGACTTATCCTCTGGTAGGATACGGCGTATACAAGTTAAAGAAATATTCCTATCCACTTCTTAGTCAGCACGTTCCAGCTCCGAACAAATCAGCGGTCCTTTCAGCCGATAGGATTTCTCTCGAATGAATAACTCAGATCCTAACAACCGGGAGTGAAATTCAAACGAACGTTTTTTTCGAAAACTTGTTATTTCTGTTACTGCCAAATCACACACTTGTCGTGCACTTTATTAGTCCGAAAGAAGCAAATTTTCCGTGAAAGGTTATCAGTCCCTTACTTTGGCAATAGTAACAAGTACATAAAGATTAAAAGAAACAATGATGATGGAATCGGGCTGGTCAGCAAGCCGTGTTCGTCAATGAAGAACTTGGTGGGAAATGGACAATCGTGTTTAAGTAAGCTTTTCTTGCAAGTCGTTTACAAAGTGTTCGCTCGAAACAAGAAACCTTCCTAGATATGGAATAACCAAGTAATAGAACGTTCTATCTAGAGAATGTATCGATTTAAATTTAATACTGCTGAGTGGGGACAACTTCGAGTTAGAAATGAATACAGCAGCAGGGTTTCATCGGGAAGCGTAGTGTCGCATAATCGTTCACATGCAGAAGAAGGGATTATCTTCGCCAAATGGAATAACTCACAGTAGGTCATGTTAACGCACTTAAAAAGGAATTTTATGGGGCGTTTAATCCACACAATATCTTTAACAAGCAAGCTAGGGGAAATCACAATGGAGCAGTATAACCAGTGCATACATCACAATCCTTGAGAGTATAATGCGCCAGTGAATGCACTTTTCGGACTGGGTTCTTTATGAGGCTTCTGTGATTTCGCTTTCTATACATTTTAGGAAAAACTTTGACAATACAGTGGTAAACGTTTTCCACGGGGTGTACTTCGTAGCATTGAAGAGTGATAGCTCATTCGTGAAGAAGCAGTTTGGAGAAGGAGTATCTCTGATTGGGAAATTAACAATGTCATGAAGGGATATAAAGGTATGGAATCTCAAAATGGATTTGTTGGACTCACCACCCACAACACAAATTGAACCATCAATCCACTCTAATAGCGACGGAAAGAATGAGTCCAGGAAGTTTGCTATTTCAGTACAACTAAAGTCTGGGGTTACCTTATGATTAGATATAACAACAAAAGACAGTTTTACATATAGTAGTTAGACAGCAACCATTTTGTGTATCGGGCGTAAAAACGTAAGAAGATGAACGACATCAAACATGACGTACGCAGGTAGTAACATCTTCTTGGGATATCTCGCCTGGTAGAGTCCATCAAACTTTAATCACTCTTCGTCCGTCGACGGATGAAGTCAAGATTGTCAAAATGAAACGGAATCACAGTTCGCATATTTCAAAGACTTTAGCAGGTAGCAGATATCAGACATTTTCGGCATGATTGTACGGATATTAAACGACAGGACCGACGGGACACAAGTTAATTTACCATTCCTCTTCGAACTAGCAACCATCCATCCGGCTCGACGCTTACGAGTTTTTTCGGCCGCATGTTGTTTAATTCTTTTAACTTTATTTCTTACAGAATAAGAAAATTGGCGTGATCCCGAGTTTTTGTCCGATTCACGGTATCTCGTATGGAAAATTCAAAAACTCTGTTTGTACTTGAACATCAAGGATACAGCCTCGACGTGGAAAAGAAAACTGTAAAATATAATAACTTAAATATGCCAAAGCCCTAAAGATAGCGCAGAATGGCACTTCCAAGTCCACGGGTCCAGCTCTTTAGTGATCCATAATCACTACCTGTTTAGTAAACACCGAGTGAAACACGATACTTCCGCCCAAAGTGGGAAATTCTTATTCCGTTCACTATGTTGAAATCTTCCAACTTCTGCTGTTCAGCTATTTATATTTTGTTCTCCATAATATGTAAAAAAATGCTTATTTCCACACGCCTCGGGATTCCCACTTTTACTAATTACAATCTTTGGGTACCTAGAAACTTCCCACTTTTTCTCTCTTTATAAAACGTCCTTTGGTACAGCACTCCTTTCCTATACGGACATTTAAAGGTACACAATCAACACACTTTCTCGAACACGCACACCATCGCACAATCCGAAAAGGTTATCAATAAATCACGCGTTCCGGCGCAGCCTAGATTTTTGATTCGGAGTGTCTGGGAATTAATTCGACAGTGATCTAACTTTGGTAATCAGAAGGTTTTAGAAACCTTCACGGCTTCTTTTCGGCACTCATCTTTGCACTGAACGGAACCCCGCGTTGTTTTATATAATACTTTCGGTACTCAGGTTTCCACAACAACGATTAACAACAATTGTGAGGAGTTTGTTCCGCACCATTTGCTTCTCCATCTGACCACAATCTTCAGCCTATTTTCGTCTGTTAGTGTTATCTTATGTTGTTCTGGCATTGGAACAGTGTACACTAGAGCCCGGTTAGAGCAATACAAATCTCATCTTGCATTGGTTGCCAATATCCCAAGGACAGAATATGTAGAACAGGGATTACATATTTAGAGATGGACCTCAAAACTAGGAAAAACTATGAAGAAAATGAAAAATATACTACCAAAATCTACTGGTCTTGACGTGTTGGTCAGAAATAAACACTGACTGAGTAGAAGCTATTCCCCTAGGCAAACTGATTGCCACTCTCTTTGGAGCATACTTGAAATCATGTATCCAAAGCTTTTGAAAGTACAGCTTTACCTGTTGTACACTTAGAAAAAATAACCTTCTTTAGGTGATTTTAGCTGAGAAATGGGAAGCAAACATCCTCAATGAATTTCCCTCAAGTTACTAGTGTCTAAAAAGCCTAAAATTGGTTGAATACTGAATCAGTGGATGGATGATAGGACACACAGTCGATGCAACAGAAATGCGAATAAATGAACTGAATAACGGGTTTTGAGAGGGATACTACATGAATAGGCATCTACAAGGTTCAGGTGTAAGGTGGCTAACACGTGGAAGTAAGTCAAGAATTTTTGTGTTAGAAAAAAGATCATAGCACATTTCATTCATGAGACTTATAGTAAAGATTTAATGCGAATCTCATGTTTTTCGGCACGCATTGTAAGTTTCTAACCATGGAGTGTTTAAAACGAATGCCTGTCCACCGTTAGACGGAATGTGGGTAATATAGGTCCCTCTCGGCTGGGTACGGTATTGGCAGCTTTACGGCCCCACTGATGTCATCGCATGTTACAGCTTACGTTCTCCTTTCAGTACCAATTCACTAATTTAATTATTTGCAAACTTTGACGGGGCTTACTGGATTATTATATCCTATATGCAACTTTTCGAAGCCATGATTTCTGCCATTAAACAATGCAGCATGAGCTTGCTTTATGTCCTGTGGAAATACATTTTGACTACTGATTCATGGTTACACTCTGTGACGTTATTTTGCATCAATACGAAATTGATGCTCCTGTGGGTGGCCACACGAGTCCTAGCGATAAGAAAAAACAAGCGAAGACCTAACTCCACTTGATGCCAAGTCACATAACATCGACAATTTCAAATGTCATTGACTGAAGCAAAGTACCCTGAAACTTTTTCGGAGATGAACAGTCGTTTTCAACGATTCTCTCTCTAGTCTTTACATATCACACTCTGGAACCCCTGGTGGACTCATGTCATCAAACAGGAGTAGATTCGTCTTTCCAAATCTTTTATCGAGTTCCCTATCAATCCCCATAAACACATCCGTTTACACACACTGGCCACCGCAGAGTAGATCAGCATCCATCTTTTCGCATCTACTCTGTGCACACGGGAAAAATTCGTCCGAGCCCTTCAGTCACCCTGGCAGTAAGTGGACCACACCCACCCCAGTGACTCAGATTCGAACCATGCGACTGTCACTACCTAGTACTGTAGATCGACACTTCCATCTAATTAAAATTCCCTCCAACAAAACAGTTTCTTATCCGAATGACCCTTGACCATTTCCACACAGCCATTTCCCATATGATCGGTAAAAACTAGAGATTGAAGCACTGAAAACATGCTCCGAGGTCACAGTGTGCATATTCTGAAATCTATACACAGAACCAAAAGTGACTGAACATTCGCGTTACCGAACAAGTTGAAGGAGCCGAGAAAAGTGACACAACATTCACGATCGTCAAGTTCTTAAGTGAGCCGCTTCAAACGGTCAACCGTCCACACTTTCGTCGTGGGATTTAGTGCTGAGTCGGACAATGGATTACATATCGCCTGGAATCTGTGCTGTCACAAAAAGCAGCAACTAATCTTGTCTCAGCTCTCTAATGGCTATCACATCAAGGTAGCTTGATTAAGTTCTCGCGTCTATTCCATTCATTCTGAATCCTGAGTCCTCCTACGACTTTTAATTCTTGGTTTGGCCCCTTCCATCATTTTTTATCCATCACGGCTTAAGTGATTTCGACAATTTTTTGGCACGTATCAAACGAATTACGCTTGGACGACTGACACAAGGTGTCTTATTGGATACAAAATGCACCTTAACATCATGGAATGCAACAGGAACGGTCTGATTGATATTTGTGCAATAAATAAACTATAAGCCCAACCTGTCTTTTTCGAAAAAAAAAATCGTTTTACTTTCTTTATTCGTTATGCATTTTACAGGAAAACGATCACTGTCAAAAAGAATCCGCCAAAATACAAAGGTCACAATGTGGGAAAGATTTGAACCCAGGACAGTGGGGCCTGATTTTCATCACGATTACCGTCTGACTGACAGTGTCTCCTAACAGGTCGTTGCGTTTGATATTCACAGAGTTTCAGTTCACTGTAATGGATTGGTCTGCTAGTTAGCCTCTCATAATCCAATCAAAAGTCTTATCTGCACATTAACGAATGTGTTTCACTGTGAATTCAGGCGAAGCTCCAAGGGACTGCAATCACATAGCCAGTCCATATCCTATCCGTAAAAGGAGAAATGAATACCAACACGGTTAGCGTATCCCTTATACTAACTAGTTGGATATAAATACTTTAAAAACGTACCTTTATTACACGAAATTTTGTAAGCTTATATCAAACTGTCTTCTTCCGTGACATAGCTTGAGGAAGGTTCGAAATTCCAAACTTTGATAAATCAGTTCTCCTTCAAATTGAGGAGCATAAGAATCCAATCACATTCGTCTTCGTACTATGCATAGATAAAATTGACCCATGGCAAACGAGGGATTACTATGGTAGCAACAAGCTGGTTTTTGTGTAATGAGTGCTAAGCACGACTGTGTGGGATTGCTCCCATAATATCTTCCAAATGGGCTGTGTTTTTAATCGCATTACCATCAAATCGGTTTTGCTGTTTCGAGGGAAATGTTATAACAAAATAGCTATTATTCGGAACGGAAAAAAGTCGATATACCAAGCAAATGTCAATTTGCAGTTCGTGGAACAGTGTAATGTCAGGTCACGTGACCAGGTAGCTCCATGTTTCAAGCTAAATGTCTTCAACCAAAACAATTGCGGACGTTTATTTCATCAAAACGTAAGATGTATGTCAACTACAAACAACGAGGTATTTTCTTTGACGGAACTGGGAGGCACTTTTTGAAAATGTTTGATGAACAGAGAAGTGTTTTGCTTCTTCCTCATTACCATGAAGTAGATTCCCAAAATTTATTTGATAAATCGCTATCTCACTGGAATAGTGTGGTTTGATTGCAACTGCAGTCTTATGTGTTATATCCACTTCCACCTATTCCATGGCTATAGACCATGTGAAAAATGTTTCCTTGTTCTTAGGCATAAAGAGAATAATCAGGTCACTTGAGAACTGAAACAGTCCTAACGGAAATCCAAATTACAAAGACAAGAAAGCATTCACGGTTTGCCCTGATGCATTAGTTTTGGGTTTCATGTGGATTCTTTCAGAAGTCTGAATTATTCATTTTTTTTACCCTATCAAATCAAAATTTTGCTGATAAAATTCTAAGCAAATGAATACAACAGTGGTTACCCAATGACCCCCTATAAAGCGAGGGTATTGAGTGGAATAGCATCTGGTTTCTCGCTGATACGAAGTCACCGTGGAGCAGTTTTGTATAACAAAAGATATTGACGGTTTGTGTTTTTCACTTGCATATTGACTGGGATGAGAAGATACTAAATTCAATCCATATATTTAATCTGCACAGCGCAGGCGGACTGGTAAATGTTGAGGACCCGGCGCAGAGATGATCATTGTGGTGGTAGTGAGCAACCCTCCGCCTCTGGAATGGTCACCTTGAAGGATCTAGTGGGACCATATATGATTCTCCACATCCAGTATGTAGATTGCAGTTGCTAGTTACGCTTCACAATGAGGTAAATCGTTATCAGCAGGAACAGTGCATAAGCATGGGATGGAACAAGGTAGTTTAAACACGACAATTTCAAACCCCTAAGTGGATTGTAAATGCTTCTAAGCTTCAGGTATAACGTGAGCGCTGCAGTCTACTTCACTGACTCAGAGTTCACAAAACTAGAATACTCTGCTTGGGGTTACTCTTCCCATTGTTGAAGAGCATGGGAGAATTAAAGGTGTTTTACAGACAATGGGTTCATTTCTGCAGCAGCAGCCTTAGTTGCGCGTAGACGTAAGTCTTTGAAAACATCGTTTTTTGTGGCTTTCGTTGAACTGTCCTTGATATTTCATATTTGAGGGTAAAACTATGCATTCTTTCGACGGTTGACACTTGTTCAACCTCTGGCTCAGAAATAAATGCGGAAGGTACACAGTGTGTGACTTATTCCGCTTCCTTGTACTGAATGCTTCTAAATACCAGGATGCATGGTTTTCCTTATTTCTTGATGAGTCATATAGAGTCATCATTGATAGGTTTCCTCATCTATGCCCAAACAAAGAACCCATATCAATATTATCAGTGGTTGGACACCTTCGTGTTGCTCTGTCCCACAATACTTCGTGGTTCTCTCAAGTTCAACAAACATTTTGTAAATTTCGAAAGTTGTCGTTTTTCTCTCCCTCTTTAAGACTTATTTCAGTTTACTCTTAAATTTGTGACTACCTTGTAGAGATTTATTGAATTCGGACAAAAATCGAGCTCGCTATACCGGTAAACTTCGGTTAACTGGTTTAGTCCAAGTCCCATGCTCTCTATCCTAATTTTATCTTGTAATAACCAAACTATTTGCTTACCTTTTATGCCTCGTCACCACTGAATTCCATTCTGACCATACCCTTGGCTTCCTCCACGGCGTAACGATTGTTGTTCAGTCATGGTGCGTCACTCAGTTCTTTTCAGTCTCATTTCAATGACAAGTGTCGAGTGATCCCAATTCTCGTGATTCTAACTGCTGTTCTTATCTGTTCGAGTTTATCGCTTACGTAACCTTTTCCCCTGGTTTTGGAATGATCTGTGTCATAATTGTCTGAGTTACGTAACGAGGCACGAACGTTTGAACGTATTTGTTCTCCCCCCTCCCAGTCTGCCTTAGCCGTTTGAACGACTGGACTTGGCCATCTCTCTATGATCTCGCCCTTTGTCATAGCAACGTTGTTTCGCTTGTTCTTCACCCGCGCTTGTATGAGTGTTCCCTCGAATCATTAATTCTCTTCTATCTGTTGACTGGCTAAAAGTCCCCAATGAATAAGGACCTATTTCGTAAACCAATTGACTCGTTCCTGCATTGCTGCCCCGAAAGATTCCCGTCTGTTTTTGCCTGAGCTTCTTGAAGCCTTTGTTGACCGTAATGATTCTGCTGTCAGTTTGCTCACAATTTAAGGTATGTTATCATTATTGTTCGACAATCTGTCCTCTAATACACGTAACGCGAACCGGTGTTCTCTGTCTTGGGACTTGGGATTCGTTTATTTGCGAGTCACTCAATTACAGGACGTAAACCCCGTGCACAACTCCTCACAACAATTTAATTTCTGTAACAGGAGAGTGACTGGAAGCTCCTATTTGCAGAGTCCACGGAGGACCCAAAACAGTAGTTCGCTAATAGTTCTATGTGCGTTGGACGAAGCTAACCTGAGGAACGACGATACCACGGCCCAGAGTTAGCATTTACGACTAAAGTAGTATCTACGGATAGGTGGACAAAATGTTTTTGGAAGCATACCATGTGACTGGAAGCCCCTATTCGGAGGTAGTTATGGTTGCATGCTTTTCGCCACTGACTTTTCTATTCGCTAGTAAATTTTTCTGGTCTTTTAATTCTGCGATTTGTTTCATAAAACATATCTATAAACGCAGTGATATATCCAAAGAGACATTTTTCGATCCCATTACTGAAAAACACTTCGATTCTTATGGCCAGTTTACTTTAGAAATACCTTCAGATATTCAACATCCTCTATACAACGAACTTTCAAAGCTGCGTCTACACATTGCGTACGCTCAGAGTTCAAATTTCTATTTTCTTGCAATTTCGCATGTAGCCGCCCTGTCTTAGCATGTCATCTGACTTTGAACCGATGAAAGTCAACACTTACTTACGAGGAGATGTGGCTGGATGAAATTCACCACAATTATTCATTTTTTTAATTCAATAATACGGCCCTTACAAATCTGACGCAAAAGCTGACCGACTGAAAGAAACACTGTTGTCCGTCTACAGTGTTAACTGCATCATTGCAATCTAGAGGACAGAAACAAACTGAAGCTTTTATTTTTGTCCAAATAAATTGCTGTTTTTCATTCAAGGTAGCACTATCGTCCTAGGTAGGGTATGGGTGGTCGTGGTGAACTGGATCAGATTGCGTACAGTCAGCTCACTGGGGAAAAAATCGATTTGTTGGGTTATGAGCTTTGCACGTAGAATCCCGTCGAAAAAACATGGGAAAGCACAGCGAAATTTGAAGGCCTTGCCAGATGGAAAACTTGACAACTCTAACTGCCGCTTACGAGTGCCCTACTTATGGCACTGTCTTTACTTTTTGACACGTTCCTAGCAGTTCTATGCTGTCAAACCTTGTTTCAGATTAAACACTTGTAACAGTTTAATGATTCCGTTGCGAATTATTGTATAACAGCGTGTTTAGTTAAGTAGACAACCCGAAAACGTAGCCTCACCAGTTAGTTGATAAGAAATTTTTCTGATCCCGTAGAAAACGAGCCATTTATTTTATAATGTCAGAACGATACGGTGCCAGAATAAAACAATGGCATCTTGTTCCGCTTGAAGTAAATTTACCAAATTAGTTAAATAGTGTCAGACCGAGTATTTTCTAGCCAGACTGCTAACTGAGAAAGTTGATAATTTAGTCGTCACGTGGATTTGCTCGCTGTCTTAAATGATGAAATTTAAGTATCCATCAATATGCTGCTGGTGACCATTAGTAGCATTTCGTCTGAATGCATATCTTTTGTGTTTTTCGTAAAAAAATACACGAAAGACTGACTGATTTGATACATTCAGAGAGTTAGGATATAAAATATCCCAGGATATCAGTAGTTTCCAGCTCTTACCCCTCCCATTTGGAAATTTCAAGACACTCATAAGACACTTGCTCAACCAGAGTGAAATGATATCCCCTCAACCCACGTCGGCCCGTAACAAAGTGATTTCACATCCGTGAAGAGAAATCGAATTCAGTCGATGTTTTGAAGCAGACAGAAAAATCCGGATGCCGAATTAGTCAAACTGAAGTTAGAACCCAGCAGCTACAAGGCAACAGGCCTAATCTTTTGCTCGTCTGAGCAGATCTGATATTTTTAACTGGAAAGCCTCATGGTAAACCTTTTCTGTGGTGACATGATTCATATGAGACCTTTGGTTTAAGAAACTGAGCTGCCCATCAAGGCGAAAGGCGATTAACCTTTGAGTAAATTAATTATAAGGATATAAGTCTTCCGAGAATACATTTTCCAAGATTCTTCACAGAACAAATATTGGTTTGTGATGAAAACATCTTCAAAGAGACGATGTCGTGTGAAAACTATGAGGTTCGTTTGGATTAGAGTCTAATAATAACCTAATATTTATGTACTGGGTTGGAACTTTCGGAAATTGATTACGATAGGACCAGAATTTCAGTCAACTCAATGTTGGATTCAAGCCAATGAAAAAAGTGAGTTGTTAGCCTTCATATTACATTTGTTAATTCGGAAAAAGTGCTCCAGTCATGTGTATCTCCAAACACTATTCTAGTGGATGAAAAATTCACGTAAGAAGAGCTATTATCCAATGGAATTCATTTAGGCTTGTTAGACGGGAGATGGCTCAGGATAAACAAGCAGATACGGCATTCATGCTCCAGCAAAGGCAATATGTACACAAGTAAGAGCATAAAAATGTTGTACTTGTTCGATGAAGAAGATAGTTCTCGTTTTTGATAAATCATTATGTGGAAGATGGAAAACCTTTGAGACTGTTTCGGAAGCAAATTAGAAATAAGCGTTGAGTTGTTTACAAAAAAATCTGTAAAAGAAAGCATTTTGAAAATCCAGTACCAGTGAAGGTGAAATTCGTAGGCATTGTCAGGAAACTGTAGTCTTTAGAAATTACGCTTCCATAAAGTCAAACTTATGGGTTGGAATATCGACGGCTTTATCAACTTGAGTGAGGAAGACATTACCGTCCGTACTTCCCAGCATGTCTTCCTTTCTCTATTGCTTAAAGCACCAAATATCATAAGATGACAGTACTCTGCGAATTTTGACCGCTGAAGGCACATTTTAAGGTTTCATAGTTTGTACAAATTATGAAAAGTCTAAGGGTAAGTGTTCGGCATGGTTCATCAGACGTTTATCTTAGGGAGCATTTGTTGCGAGAAGTTGAAGCAATAAACAGTTAACAGTACAATTCAGACCGTTTTGGTCTACTGTATACCTCCTGGTATGTATACGAAAACTGTTTATTTGGCATGATTATATACGACCCACAGGAAAGTAATACTTATAGCAAAAGTTACGGGGAACAAATGGTACCACTTGCACAAACCACCTGCAAGACCGAGAAGAGGTAAAGAACTGTTACCAAGGAGATGGGTGCAAGAGAATTTTGATCGGGGAAATATGCGCATATATTCAATCGAGTAATTAGTGTTCGATCATGTGGCATTTTATCGTCAATTTTCTTTACGATGAACCTACCATGCCCACATTCCCCTACTTACCGGTCAATAAATATGCTAACGACGCACTTTTGGTGCCCCCTATTCCATTGACTCTGCCTTTTTCTGTTTTGTAGCAAGGTGTGTCGGACATAGGTGAGTGATCTTCGATTCATAACTTAGCTACTAACTCTTCCGAAATGTGCGAATTTGCTTTTATCTTTCTTTTAAAAGGTGATAGGTACACACGCATTGCAGAATCCCCTCCATCAGTATATAGTAATGGAACTGACATTGTCCAAGCTACATTGGTGCAGCAACTTGATCTAACCCTAACACAAAACGTGATGTGGTCTGGCCGTATTTTCGCCATTTTTGCAATAGGTAGGAAGCTAACCTTCTGTGTGCTACTTCTTAAAGCTTATCCACGCTACTACTTTCATTTCGAAGTTTCGTGTACATCTGTATCCTGCCACATGCAACTGATGAACTGTGATCTTTCCCGAACTGATTGCAAAGGAATTCAAAAAATATTCCTAGGTCCCTCAAATATACTTCGAGATGAAGCGATGTACCGAACATGTATCCTCAGTATTTGGTATCATAACATTCCTGCATATGCTACAATCTGTCTCGAAAAATATTAGCTGATCCCACACACCCACTTCACCACCGTCATGTGAAATGCGTTTATAATTATAGAATATGCTCATCGATTCATGAAGAAGCTTGTTACATGAAAACGTTGATCTTTTATTACATCACTTTGGTTGTTTACTAAAAAAGTATACGGTTAAAGACAGTGCGTGCCCAGCTATGGGCATTAGTGGGTGAGAAGGTGTGCAAGAAATCCAGCAACCTGACATCTTGAGCTGAGGCTTTTGAAAGACTCCAAGCTGTTCCAATACCTTCGAAATTTACCATATAACCATCTGCACATTCTCCTGTCACTATTCTGTTTTTTGACCTTGATTGCAAATACCTCTCGTGGTATTAAAGTAACTCCACCCACGATAACATATTCCTGCGAATTGTTGAAAGTCCTCAAAGGAATAACTTTACCTAACTGCTTGTTTCCTATCGGAAACATACTAAAGAACAAATAGAAAAGGATCTTCACAAAGTCCAGAGGTGATCCGCGTAAACTCAGAGGGATCGATCATCTGCCCTGCGTAAAGGACCCATACACAACATGAGCCTTCCCGCGATGATTAGCAACAACATTCGTTCTCAGCTGAATAACGTCTCGGTACTATCAGACCTAGTTACGCCGTATAAATGTTTTCAGCCAGTTGAAGCTTTACCGCAAGAAAAGTGGCTTCACGGTGATATCGACGATTAAGTATTTGAGCAAACTGATTTTAATGGGTATTACGTGGATCATCTCGTTTTACGGCGGAAGTGAGGTGGTAAAGTGATTGGTCGAACCGACTTTTCTGTATTCCCAGAAGCTTTTTTCACGTTCTACCTCACTGGGTCTATGCCCCTCCTGTCATTTTTCCAGGCCTGTTTTCCAAAGACTCCAAAATTAATCTCTAGATCTCTTAAGTAGTTATCCTCTTGTAGTCTAGTACCCAGACAACAATCAACTCAAATCGTCATTTCTCTACACAGTAAAACCTGCCATAAGCTTTCCACTAAAATACTCACTGATTCTACTCACCCTAATCACGAACATGTAATTAAATGCGTTTCTTCTTCTGCCACGCATTCCAGTTATATACACCTTCATGCACGCACACGAGATTACGACAGTTTCATCATTCGGTACCTAGCAAGGTTTTTAAACAAACCCGAAACAGTAATATCGCATCATAACGATCGATTGAACTAGTAGCTCATCAGAACCTATTGCTTTTGCAATTATTTTGTTTCCACTCTACTCCACTTTGCGAATGTTATTGGGTTACGTAAAAGCGGAATATCCACCTCCCCCCCGGGGTTGCATAATGCATCCTTTTATCTTGTCGTGTCAACTAGTTCCAGCTCAGTGAGCCCAGTGAACTACAGTGTGTGTGTGTGTGTGTGTGTGTGTGTGTGTGTGTGTGTGTGTGTGTGAAATGTATGACCACATGGCATGAAAAGACAGGTGTGAAAAGGAGGATCTGAGAGAGTTTGGACATGGGAACTGTAGAAGATTCACTTGTAACGGCCATAGCAACAATGACTGCTACCCGAGGTTGCATAGTATGTACAGTTCCACCTTCAATAATAAAACTCCTATGGCTTCTGACGTGGTGAGGAACCGGCAACATAATCCATTAGCATGAGACATGGGAGCTGTCATGAATGATTTAAAAGCTGCCACTGCTATTTACAGCTGTACATACACTCATTCACCCAATATTATGTGTATATGCCTGAAGTGGTGTATCTAAAATAAATTTCCTTTTGTAACGGGCATTTGAAATTCATGTACTCAGGCAAGTTACAAACACTTATTTCATAGTAGAAAAAACCTACAATTATTCTGTTGTACCATATCTTTCAAGATTCCCTAGTAAGCCTGATTGAACTATTTCTGAACTGAAAGCCGGGCTTGCATGGTTTTCCACTTTTTCACTTTCTTCGATTGTCAGAAGTTATATAACCGTATGCCATCACGACGAGGATGCACCCTGGCGCGGTTTGATAGCTCGAGTGCATTTATGACCCAATGAGCTGCGCGATATGACTTCCTCAAACTAGAGATGCAATCGTACCTGACTAGTCGATGGGTAGAGGCCAGAAGAAGTCCAGCCTCTGAACCAGTCGACCGGAAACATCTTGTTTCCACCACTATGCCCCGCAGAGGACATTCCCACGAATAAACATGCAGAGAAATAGTTTACCGGTTAAAAAACCTCCACTATATGGACGTAGAAGTGGAGTATCTGGGGTTCCTCTCGACAGTGGGAGAAGTGACCGCACTTCATTGGGCAGCTATCGCTCACGTGAGCTGGGCAGTACCTAGCCCAAACGACGCTGTCCCATTCACGTTCCGCTTGCTTCATTGGGTGCATGGGGTTGAGAAGTGAATCCAAAAAGCGGATGGATAACAGAGTACTAGTGAAGATTAGACAGTATGCTTGCAACAATCAAGTCTCAGGCGACAGAACAATAAAAGCTCCTTCAGGTGTTCTTCGGTCACGTTTTTGTGCTGGGTAATGCCCCACTGCTTTGTGAGTGAGACTTTTGATTCAAAGGCTTCAGTTAGGGTTTTCGAAGAAAAACCCCTTCCACGAAGTGGTCAACCACGAAGTATGATCTGTCCAGAAATCTCCAGTGGTCAATCGGGAAACATTCGTTATCTCTCTGCTCTTCATCTTTTACTTTCCAATTCTAAATGCGTACGAGTAGTCACAATGAGTCGTGGTTGTGAACTTGTAGCTCTAGGAAAGTTTAGCAAATTAGAAACAGAGGAAAAAGGAAATCCTTTCCCCAACCTGTGCACCCTCTTCACTTAGCTGCTTTCATCGTCCGCATACTTTACTAAACAGGGCAACCAGCTGACCTAGCCAGGACTGTTGAAACCTAGACCTGTGTTGTGCCTCCAATACAAGCATGCAAGACCCAACTTCAGAGTTATCACTTCGCTCCTCAGCCACAAACTCAGCTTCTAGTCTCACTCTTCACGTGTCGGATGTATCGGTGTCTAGTGCTCGTGGACAGACTGGAGTTGGCATGGCTCTGAACGTGAAGGCTGAGCGTGCACTGTTAGACTGGATCCCAGTCAGCAACCGTCTGCGTGCTGTTTGGTTGAATGGTTTTGTGCATGTCAACAGCACTAAACTTAAGCTCCGATTCCTGTTTGTCGTTCCTGTGTATGTCTCAACTGACTATAGCTCTCCTGAGGCTAAAGACGAATTCTACCAGGACTTGTCTCAGTTGCTCCATAGCGTGCGCTCTACGGACGTCATGGTTGTTGCTGGTGATTTCAATGCTCAAGTTGGAAGCCTAGACGACACGGAGAGGAATATGGGAGGCCGTTTTGGCATTCCAGCCGATCGAATTGATAATGGCAAGTGACTCTTTCAACTATGCTCCGACCATGGAGTATTCCTAGCGAGTAAAAATTTCTGGCACAAAAGCGGCACCGGCTAACCTGGCGTCCTCCTGCATCTTCATAGCATTAGACTCGGATCGACCACTTGCTGTCGGTTACCGCTGTTGCGGTTCACTTGGAAACTGTCGATCATTCTGGTCCACATCTGTAGACACTGATCACCCCTTTGTCTGCAGGCGCTTCAGCTTGAGCCTCGTCAGTGGCCAAAACAACGCCAAATGAAATCGTCCCCCACAGCTGGAACTGAGTGATAACCAACGATCTGCCTTCCAAGCAGATTTATCCGCTAGGTTATCGATGCGGTCAAATGCTCAGGATCCAGAAGAGCAGTGGACAGACGTCAAACAGGCTCTACGTGCGGCTGATGATGCTACCCAAGGTCCAACAACTAGACACACACAGAAACGGTGGATATCTGAATCAGCAGTTGCACTGTTAGGTGTGCGCAGATCGATTCCTCCGGATTCCAGATACGATGAGGCATAGAGATGTCTTAAAGGCCAGCGTATTAGCAATCTGAGAAACGACCATGAGCAGTGGTGGATAACAAAGCATAGAGAAGTAGAGAAAGCTGCGGTGATTGGCAACAGCCGGAACCTTTCCCGTCTGATGAGACGTGCCAGTCCACGTAAACCAGGCTTTAGCGAATTGATCAAAGAGATGAACGGCTCACTGATTCCAAATTTGCTGGGCGGAGCACCTCGAGAAGCAGTTTAATCGGCCTTTATCCTAGTCAGGTCTGATCACTAGCGCAAAGGGCACAGCCCTCGTTGTAGATATCAGTCCTCCGTCAGGCTGCCGGGCCGGATGAACCGCTTCCGTCTGTTATCAAAGAAGGTGGCCCAGCACTTTTACTGGAGTTGACGAAACTCCTCTGTTTCTGTATGGGAGAAGGAACACGTCCCCAAGATTTGGTGTGAATCGGTGATCGTACGGATTTATAAGAACAACGACTGGTCCTCCTGTGAAAAGCACAGGGGAATAGGTCTGGTTAACATTGTATCCAAATTGCTCGCTGACATTATTCTCCACCTCCTACCTGATGCTCAAGAACAATGATCGCGCGAGAGTTAAGCTGAGTTTAGACCTGGTGGAGGTTATATTCATCACGTCTTCACCCTTCGATAAATTTTAGAACACAGACACACCTTCCGTAGTCTCACCATCTCCATTTTTCTTGATCTTGAAGCGGCCTTTGACTCAGTTGACCACTCAGTTCTCTGGCTCTACTTCTAGCTGAAGGGTTTACCAGAGAAATTCATTTCCATCGTAAAATCCCTTTACAATAATAGCCGAAGCCGAGTTCGGGCTTACAGTGATCTTTCACCCAAGTTCTCAACCAGAAGTGGTGTACGTTAGGGTTGCCCCTCTCTCCTTTTCTGTCTAGCTTTGTGACTGATATGGTCCTGGAGACCGCACTTTTGTCAGGTGTGGATAGCAGCATTGAACTTTTCCTGGGTAAAAAGGCATCAAATCTTGAATAAGCTGACGACATAGTTCTTCTAAGTGAAGATCCAGGTAAGTTGCAAGCTTTTCTAGTCAGCTTGACGGATTGCGTAACAATGTTCGGTATGCTTTTTGCACCTCCTAACTGCAAGATTCTGCTGCAGGACTGACTTTGTCGAACTCCACAACTTTCACTGTCTGGGAAGACTATGAACGTCTTAGACAATTTCTGCTATCGGGGAGCTACTTCTCACCCGGAGGTCGGATATCGGATGAAGTGTCTCTGCGTATACAGAAGGCCTGCTCGACATTTGCCAACTTGAGTCATCTGTTGGGTCGACATGACATCCGTTTGTCTATCGTAGACTGAATGTACGCTGCGGAAGTCAGGGCCGTGCTTCTGTATGGTTTGGAGACATGGTCACTGCAGATGAAGGACATACGAAGATTGTCAGCATTTGAATACCGATGTCCTCGTAGAATTACTCGATTCCGATGGGAACACAGTGTGAGCAATGCTGAGGTTCCGCGGAAAGTCTTAGGTTCAAGGATCAAATCATTAGATAAAACACTTAAGCTGACCAGGCTAAAACGGCTGGGATATGTGTTGCGCATGTCCCCCGACAGGATTCGTCGGCGTGTTACGTTTGCTGAGGCGGGTACCGGTTGGAATATGAGTAAGGGTGGCCAGTCCAATGACATGGAAGAAAAGTATGAAGAGCCTAACAAGTGGACTTGGCCATGTAGGGTGTGTTAGACTTCCTGGGTGGGGTCCATGAGACCCTTTCACTCAATGGTAGATACTTTGGGGGATATAGCTAGGTGCCGCGATCAACGGCGCTCTTGTATCTACAAACTTTCTTCACCGACTTAAGTCCGTTGTTGAAGTTCTCATTTCACTTCTTTCGTACTCTTTTCTCCTTCACTGTTTCCTTTGAAGAATGCCGCTAGGAGGTAGCAACCAAAGCCACCGCACCCAGTGCACGGCTAATGGCCATCTGTACAGAACAGATATAACCATATTACTGCTAAATATTTTACCTCCGAGGGAGCATAAACGACCTACTTGACTTGATTACATTTTCCTCTTTCTATGGACAGCTGGTTGAGCAATTCAAATTGACAAAGGCCATCAATCACGGGTTTGCTGTCCGGCCTCAGCACTTGAAAATTTTTTCACCTTATCACTAAAGTCGATAATATGTATGGAGCTTGAAAAAAGATATGCCCAAAGAGTCGATCATCAAAAACAACAGGAGTGAACAGACGATCAGGAAAACTGTCCCCCTAGTAAGTGACGCAACTAAAGTCAAGCAGATGTTCTCGGTGAGGACTAAATAAATCAGCTAAAAAAAGAATGAGCCCCAGTGTAGTGCAGTATTCGTAAACCTAATTATTTACTATTCTCTAGGTGATAACCACGTATGCGACGACACCTCCTTTAAACTTCTGGACTGTAATAGTGTGACCGGCTCGATGCCGATTGAAGTCATCGAGGATATTTTTCTTCTATATTTTTGTTTACACGAGGCACAATTTCAATGTGTTGGCTTTCCTTATATCCGGCAGTGATTTCAAAATTCTTGAATCCTGCTGACGGAAATGCAAATCTTTCCAGTAGTAAATCGTTAAAGAGCCATTCATTCATCAGCCAGGTTGCCCATTTTTCCGTGCATGTTACACTAGTCGCCCTAATTCACCTTGAACATTGTTGTCAAAATGAAAAAAAATCACTTTGTACATGACAACACACTTTAATTTTTAACACTGGTCAGTATGCTGTCATCATTGGCCTTCAGAATAGAAGGGATAGGCACGGCGATGAGATAAGGTCAGGGAGGTTGATTAAATTCAAAATCTCATGTTGATAGTACTAATTATATGAAGGATAGATTGACTAAATACATCAAGTTTACTTGTAGCAGCGTGGCCTTATCTGTGAATCTGGCCATTCTCTCCCATCTACATAGCGAAGTATATCACAAAGCCATGTTTGCATCCTGCGGTTTCCAGGTTTACTCACACATCGGTTATCGTGATGACTGTGAAGCCAACAAAGTAAAGCCCATCTCGGTAAAGTGTTTATACGGAGCACTGAAATGGTTCCAGAACAGAAATCTTTCCCAATTGACTTTTACGGGCAGGCTGTACGCAATAAATGATGGAGAATCTTTATAAAATCCAGAGCTCACCCAAGCGAACTTCATACAGTCTGAAAAGTGACTCTTGACAAAAAAATATTCGTGCCGTATGCCACCGATTCGGATCATCAACAACTTTTGCTCTCTATTACACATCAACCCCATACCTTTCACTTCAAGCTATGATCGCAATGTTCGAAAGAATTAGATTTCTTCGTACAACCATATAAGTTCTAGTGAAAAGGCCGCTCGGACAGAATTCTCGGTAATCTTACAGGTGAATGTTTTGCTCATTTGGGATCATCTCAAAAGTCATTCAAACTTTAACTTAAATCTTTCCTGTTCGGTCGAATATCTGTAATCAAACCCAGCTAGTTTATCATCATTCACTTTAAACAACTTCGTCGCCAAAGGATTACTGTCTCATACGTAATAAACTGTCAGCGGTCAAGACGCCAACGAGATCCATATGAGTGGAGTTATCTCAGCTGAGTCCCGTCTGTACGTGTAACGTTCATACGAACAGAAAGCATGGCAACAAATAGACGTCTTTGAAAGATCTAACTGATTGCTCGTCCACGCCTTACTGTGGACGCAAAATGGCTCAGCATGTCATTCTTAGAAGTAGCAGTAGAGCCTTTTTGTCTCGACAGTTCACAAAGATATTCGTTCTCAAAAAGTTCCATTTTTCAGCCCCAGCTTTGACGTCCACAAGGAATTAATTCCCTTAAATCACAAAATCGTCCACGTTGGAAGCTTTCACCCCTAAGGTGTCCAAGAGGAGAGTGGTTACCCTGTGCCCCATTATTTCTACTAATTTTAACCCATTTACAAAGGATAGAAAAAATCCAGACTGTTGAGGGATAGCAGCCATAAATCCCATTGCCAAAAAATGTTCTTCAGAACTCGGTCCCCATGTTTTTTAAAAGATCAGCTGTCAATTAACTGAATGGTAATTGTAATATTTCAAATCCTAATCAGTTTGCTTACCGGCAAAAGCAACGTTCCCCATGCTCTTGCTACGCTGACCCATCACATTCTACCCTCACTTGCCAAGAAGAGTAAATGCGCAAGAATATTCCTCCCGGACAACAGCTATGCATATAACTTAGTCGACAGGAGTGAACCACTCCCTTCTCGTTCTTTTTTGTAGTGTTCAGCCTCTCTTGTCGCAATTTGACCGTGGTTCACCCATTATAACGAAGAAGCCTCTTCTGTTGATGCTGCTATCAGGGTGCCATATCTTTCCCATTTTTATTTTCCGTGTATTTTGTCTCTATCCCTGTATGCGAAAATAGTCTCCTTCTGAAAAAATCAGATAATATCATATCTGACGTACGATATGCTCGCGATTTTAGTTTTTCCAAACCACTAAAATTACATAGCACAAATCTCAGATAGGTTTGATACCGATGCATTTTATTTCTTGAATGGTAGTAAATGTAACAATTTTAGAAGCGACAGTACTTCCGTTATCAGTAACTTGGAATAAATATGAATCAATTTGATCCAGTTAAATAAATTCAGTTGTCGATCGACCGTGAAATTACTTGATCCAAATGAGCTGACTTCACTGTTTTGGAACTTGAGACCTGTTTTTCTGTAGTTCATGCCTTTAATTCCACTCTACTATACACCCTTTCATTTAATTGAATGGTTCGCTTTTTTATGTTCTACCTCAATGATTATATACCTCATTTGTCATTTCCTCTGACTGTTGAAAGAAAGTTAGGTTGTTACCAGACCACTTGAGCTGTTTTCGTATTGCGGTGACGTATCACGATAGCATTTCATTTATTTTATCTTATCCCAACCTGGTGAAGCTTGCCAAATTCCACCCACGGGGATCCTTACTGACCGTATTCACGGGCCTGATCAAGATCTTTTGAATGTGTAGCAACGTCCTTCCCTCTTTCTCAATGAAAATTCCTTTTTGCCCTCACTTGGGCGTACGATAGTTCCTCTATTCCTTGCCTATTAAGGTTTTTGTACCATCCAATTTCTGTAATATCGTAACTGATAATATTCAAATTACCACGAGTGTTTAGTACACAATTCCCATGGATGTGTTGTATTATTTGCCTTTTTAGGATGTGAAACTGGCTATGTGGACGTTGGAAATTCCCCCCTCGAGTTGAAACAATCCTCAACTTCACTTGGCCATGAACACCTTATACCGCTTAATTTAAGAAACTAAGATATTTCAGGCCTAATCAATTTCAGAAGAAGGACGTGCATTTTTTGTTATTGAACAGTTATCCGAAACCCGCCAACCTTCTATGAATTTCCTTTCATAAGCCCATCATCTTTAGTACATTTGAAATTTTTCAGACCCAAAGGAAATAATAGAGAAAAGTGCCTTGAAAGTCTGTCAAACTGAAGAGATGAACAAGCTGACTAGGTTGTACGTGATTACTTTGAGTCAGAAAAGAACTCCTGTTTAACCGAATGTAAGAAGGTCTTGCGGCAATGAGAACAGCAACCTCATGCGGAAAAGCATTGCTAACACTCAAAATAATTTCTATTTTGCTATTTTTCACTCCTCTGCGTCTCTAAACTTACTATCTGGTATTCCAAAATCTACGAATAATTCCACGTTAAGGGAAAGAAAAAAATGTTTACGAACTGGAGAACACTGTAAACCCGAAACATTTTTAAATCATCATACACACGCAGCCCATTGTGTTCGTTGGCTGCCATTTGATGGGATAACGAAAACCCAAGAGGAGATAACTGGAAACATCGTTCTTTGAGGACAGAACAGGTTACAATTACTTACGTTGTTCTTCTCTTCGAATAATAAAATCACGGGAAATTGAACCCCTAAATGGTTGGAGGGGAGGGTATTTTCTCTCATTCTTATCCTCCAAAAGCAAACCAATACTTCAAATTAAAGGATCGTCATAAAATTGCCCAAAGCTTTAGTTTTTTTAATTTTTTCCGCTTGTAAAATAACAGATCCGTTAGATGTTGAATTTATTTTGATTGTCACAGTAATAGACTTTCGATCTTCTCAAGCAGTAGCATTTTTCACACACTATTTGAAAGTAGCCCAGTGTTCTTGGGTTGTCCCCCAACCCCGCCCGGAAATTCATTTATTTTTCCGAGTTTGTCTACCATCTATCAGAAGATTCCTTCGAAGGGATAAAGTATATATATATATATATATACATATATATATATATATATATATATATATATATATATATATATAGAAAGAATGCAATGTTTTCCCACTGCTGATCCGGGAACCGGGTACGATTGGGAATAACCTGGGTACTGCACTTCTTACTGTTGAACCAATTGCTTCTCTACGCAAAGAAACAGTGCGAACTATCAACAACGCAATCCTACAAAATGTGGTGGATAGCGGACATCAAATCGACACAGTGACAGCTCTCAGACCAGTTCTGACAACACCCAGAGTTCACACGAAAAGATTACGCATGCCGTTGCTGGTGACATCAGAAGCCATAGCAATTCCACTGTTGGAGCTAGGGCTGTGTATGCAACGTAACCTCGTGCGATAATGGTTGTTGCCGTGGCAGTAACAAACGATTTTCTTAAGCTTCCCACGAACGAATTCTCCCCAGCCCCATACCTCTTTTTTCCCGCCTTCGTTTTTCACACCTGTCTTTTCACTCCGTATGGTTACACATTTCACACCTACTGTTGTTCACAAAACGGACAAGCTTCATCAAGTTGAAGCATGTTGTCAAGTTACCGGATTTTTTGCACACTTACTCACTCTCTGCTATCTATAGTTGCACATAATCTCCTTCGCCCAGTACTGTATACGTAGATGCCTGAGAGTGATAACTAGAAAAGAACTTTCTTCGTGTTACAAGATTTTTCATGAATCGATGGGAATATTCTATGAATCACAGATATACTGAGTTCTTCCCTCTTTTTCAATGTCCATTTGAGCGCTGATAGTGCACAATGAATCATACTGTATACAAAATATGTTCTCCTACTTATCACGATAAAACATAAAAATCACAGGTCAGGTTGACAGAACCCCGTGAGATCAGTGCTTTCGTATTGGTGAACCATGCTATCAGACTGCTTTCACTATGGAAACGGTTAGTTCAGAGAACCAGTGAATCCCCGTTATCCAGTTTGTGAGAAAGGTAAAGACAAGTTGTTGCTAGAAGCAAACACTTCTTTTGCTCTTGTCGATCGCCAAATGAAAGATGGTTTGCATATTAGATGGAAAATTATTATTCTGTTGAAAATGTGACATCTGTCTGAAAAATGTGCATTTTGATGACAAGAAGAAAAAGACAGGGTTACAAGATGTGATTTGATGGAAGCTTCTAAAAACGGCGACAAATTAACTGAACAATCGGAGTTTAAGATCAAAATATCGAACTAACAGACCGTTCAAATTTGAGCTACCCCATCTTCATTGAGAGACTGAATGATAAGTTATTGAATCAGTTGAATTCAATTTAACCCCACCGTTATCTGCTTTCACGTTTCTCCCTCACTCGGGTTCTTTCCGTTATTTTCCATTCATGGTTCAATTTCAACAAAAAATCTGTGGTGATTGCCTGTAGAGATTGTGTTTGAGGAGGCTTCCAAAATGGTACTTTGTCTAGAACTCATATCAGCATGTTCTTCGTGTAAAGAAATTGGAACTGTGAGGATGGAGACCAGGAGAAATGAGAAAGGTTTCCTCCACTCCAAGGAAATCGATGTAGACCTAAAAAACTACACTTAGAGGAGATAAATGAACTCATTTGAATGTGATACGCGGCTATCGAATGCAAATCATTTACCAATGCTGACGTTATTTTTCAGCACTTCAGGACCAAGTAAGCTAATCCACTCACCGCGGGATTGCTCAAACTATGTTGCATCAAAATGTGACTGAGAACGGTAGGTGTACGCAGAAATAAACGCGGAATGATTTGCATAATTATTTAGAAATGGACAGTTACGGGACCCGGCAGTCATATACATGTTACGGTTTTTTAACAGAAAGCTACTGACAGGCTGGCCCTGAACATTTCACTATGGAGCAATACGGGTCTTTGTGAACCAACTCGGACAACCCGAAGGTCAACGCGCATGACCAAATTACAGTTTGAACTCGTTGAACGTGCACTGGTTATGCGTGGTGCATTCAGAGTTGATTCTATGATTATTTTTTCTGACACTTGCAAGTGAGTACCGTGGTAGAGGCTTATTCCACAGTCACAAAGGCTCCCTGCACTATTATGGATGCATGGCAACCAGACCCTGAGTCTCCGAATGGAGAACCGTTTAAGGTGCCCAAAGGTCAGGTGTAGTATCGACTCGCACGACAGTGGGGATTGCTCTCTACCACCAAAGTGATTGTAGATGGTGGGGATTCGAAATTTTGGTAAGCAAACCCTCTCTCTCTCTCTCTCTCTCTCTATATATATATATATATATATATATATATATATATATATATATATATATATATATATATATATATATATATATATATATATATATATATATATATATATATATATATATATATATATATATATATATATATATATATATATATATATATATATATATATATATATATATATATAGAAAGAATGCAATGTTTTCCCACTGCTGATCCGGGGACCGGGCACGATTGGGAATAACCTGGGTACTGCACTTCTTACTGTTGAACCAATTGCTTCGGAATTTGTTTTGCTTCCTTGAAGTTCTGGTAATGATACGGG
This sequence comes from Fasciola hepatica, assembly GCA_948099385.1. Classification (NCBI taxonomy): domain Eukaryota; kingdom Metazoa; phylum Platyhelminthes; class Trematoda; order Plagiorchiida; family Fasciolidae; genus Fasciola; species Fasciola hepatica. The sequence goes on along the minus strand of CANUEZ040000003.1, from coordinate 4,554,769 downwards.
AAGATGGAAAAAGTACACCAGCCATATAAATGGACTGACGGGTACCTCGCACTGGTTTTGACCAGCCGGAACAACGACATAAACTGGCATGGCAGGATGTAACCCACTCTGGATAAACGGTCATGTAAACCTATGAGAAAAGTTACTTCTTTGACATCCAAAGATACCACCACCATCCGTTCATCTAGATAAAAATCGACAGCACAGGAAACCTGTAGTTACTGTGAATTTATCCACTGCAAACCTACGTCCGTTGCAAGCGAATGGCAATGCAGTGGTAAAAATATGTATTTTGGAATATTTCCATAATTATAAGATCATTAGAATACACGTAGGAGGTTTTCTAAAATCTATGATAATGGACCCACTAATTCCAAGGAATTGGCTGTAGTGTTTATCACGATGGATTTATCTGCAAGACTCGTGTTGTGTTCGCTGATTTTCTGTGGTAATCTCATCATCTCGCTTGTACTTGTCAAAGAAAGGAGCCAATTTATGCAAACAGAAGGTTGGTTGTTCTAACGTCTAAGCAATTTACTCAGCTGTTGATGAGATTATTTGTTTGGCCCCATCAGAGCGGCCTTTGGTTACTTGATAACTGCCCTTGAAGATGTGTTCTTTTTTTAGCTTTTCTGATATTGCGCATTGTGGCGCGAAAAGCTGGTGTAACCATAGTAGTGACCAACTAGTCTGAATTATTGTTGATTCTTTCAAGACACCCACGTGTGTGCGTGTCTGATTATTGGTTCCGTCCGTTCCGCTGCAGAATTATCATCCGCTCCTGTGGCCGAATATTCTGAACAACCGTAGAACGTCCAACCAGTGCCACTCAATATAGATTGTCATTCCCATACGGACTTCCGTTTCATTCTACACACAAAGAGCTCACAGATGGAACTGAACTGAGACTTCTGTGGTCAGGAGCATGGGAGTACCGCTGGGTTCACACTTAAGACTACTGCTTACCGATGAGTTCACGATGAATTTTGAAAGAATCAGCTACCCTAGTCCACCACCAAATACGTATTTTACAGACGCTAGGCTGACGACTTCATGTGCGTACTGGGCGCCAAAATATGCATAGTTTAGTGACAATATTTGCTTCTCCATTTCTTGTGAAAGATCGTTCAGTGTTTACAGATATAACCGCAGTGCCATCATAAACCACAGAACAAAGATAGTTTGATGCCAAGGAGACAGAGAATACACCCTCCTTATCCCCGAGCTGTGGACATTATTGTAAGACGGTGGTAAACTGACCTTTGCCAAGTATATGCTACCGCGTGGCTTCTGTCTTCCCCCTTGCTTTAGCAGAGTCGACGAGTTGGTGAATTCGGTTTCGTATCAGTATAACTGGTACCGGCGCTGAGTCTATCTCGTGCTCTTTTCAGACAGTCCATTATCCTACACAGACTCCAGCTAATCACCTGCCCGTTACAGTACCATAACTAATGAATAGGTTCACCGCTATTCCCTTAAGTGTTCGGCATAAGATAAAAACCTAGGGAAAGAACAGAACAGCCGACCTTTATGTTTGCTTGGGCCACCCATTTGGTGCAGCCGTTTAACTTTCTTTGTCCAAGAAAAGCAACGTAAAATAATCAATTCGACCGGTGGCGATAAAAAGGTCATCATGGCGAGCTCCAAACTCTTCCGTCCCAGATTCCAACCCCACTTCCGCTGCCAGTCACTTCCTCAAATGCCAGCATGTGATTGACCGTGACCTCCTTACTGATATATTGTACCGTTATTTCATGATAAAAGGAAGTGAGTAAAAGACCAAGAAAGATAAGAAGACGGTGCAGAGCCACTCTGACTGGAGTGAAAATCAATGGACTCCTTGGTAACTGAAGGCGGAAGATTTTGTGAAAAAAATAACTAAATGACAGAGTATAGGTTCTGCACAGTGTTTCCAAAAATGATGCCATGAATGTTTGTTTCTGTAGAACAATGTGAAATTTTGAAGAAGCAAATAAAAATGGTTATCCAGAAGATGTCGATACATATCCACTTTCTGATCACGGAGATATCCCAGCAAATATAACATACAGCTGAATGTTGGAGTTGTTCAGGAAACAATTTACACGGCAAAGCTCACTATCATGTTGAAATCCACGCCGAATTTTCTGTTACGGTAAAAGGAAAATGTTCCAAGTTATAATCCCGCAATCCACGTATATTCGTTGACTTGTTCCGATAGAACTACATGCGCTTGCCTGTACGATCAGGCACTTATGTGAATTTGTCCAGTTAGTTGGCACTTAAATAATTTCGCTCTCGGTGTTGGCATCCTTTGAGTTTAACCACTCAGTGAAATCGACTGAAGCCTTCTGACTAATTTACAAGGCTCGAAAAAGGTATACAAGAACAGTGAAGCGCTGCATCTTGGTCAGTTGCTAAATGGTAAACCGCCTCCAAAACGATCTGCGATGAGCTCAGAACATTTCACACAGGTACGAACGCCTCATTGACTCACCCCAGACCCTAACACATCAGAACTATGCTGATGAGACTAGCCTCACCAGTTACGCCTAATACCATACCGGAGATAGATCTGGACCAAGCATGTTAACTTCGTTCTCTCTATATGTCCCTTTCTTTTCAGACCCAGTTCATCTTACCATCCATCCTTCCATTTTTATTGTCTTCAGTCAAATAAAAAGGAAAGCATTAGCATGAAAATGAAAAACTGAAAAAGAACTGGCTCGCTATTTTGCTTTTTTCTCCGTAGAAAATCTCGTGTATAAGAAAATGAAACTGTCCATCTTTTAACGGTGAACACTGTTGTTTTATTGGTGCAGCTTATTGTATCATTTTATCTTGTGTGTGTGCAACTGATATGGCGCTATGAAGTTTATCTAGGATAGACTTTGTAACCCGGTTCTACCCTCTTTTCAATATCAGAGCGGGGGAAAACTTCCATCTTGCCGATTCCCTCGGTGTACTTTGTTCTCTGAGAAGGGTATTGGTTAAAGGATAGATCGATGCGGTCAGTCGACGGTGAGCAGTTTAGAAAAAACAATCAGTGGTTTCACCGAGTACGTCCAATCAGATAAACTCGTAAGGTTCCAAAAATTCCGCCTAACCAAAAGGTTGAGAATACTGACCAACACTGTTAAATCAGTGATCTAGTAAAGCACTTGCATTCAGATATTTTGCCATATGTATTATCTTTACTTCAACCTCTCCTTCTGTTGAATATTTTATTAGAGCTTTGAACTATTTTATGTCTCACTGGATAATGACGTACGACGGCAACCAAAATAAAAACGAAGGGAACAGACGTGCAGGATCAGGGATAAAACGAACTGAACTAAACTGAAAAGAGGCAAATAAAAGCTTTTTGGATAGCGATAACCTTGGAATGGCATTCTTGTACAGAATCACTAACTGATTCACGAAAAGGCCATTTGTTGTTGGAGACTGACAGTAGATTTTATCGTAAAACTATAGAAATATACGTCTCACCATGCTTTTCATTTATTCCCATTTGCACTGAAAATGTATTCATTTTGGTAAAGAGAATTGTTCGTGAACTTCAAAAGGGGAAAATTTGCGAACAGCAGCGTTTGTAGCAAATTCATGTATTGGAGATGAGATCGGCTCGGATTGGGTCGAAAAAAAACGATGCACCACATGATGTCATAGGTAAGTGTTTATTGTTCGGTAACACAGATTTGTCGGAAAAGACGAGAGTCGGTAACCGGTTCCTTTGAGAAGAAGGCAGTACCTATCTATTGTCCTGATTGCTTGTCTTCAACGTAAGTCGGCTAAAACTGAATTTTTAAGTCACAAAAGTTTTTTATTATTTCATTTTGAATTTGAAACTAGAGGCAGATGAGGCACGTCCATCATTCTCGTGAAACGTGTGAGGTGGAGAAACTAGCTGTGTCACGAAAGCGCGGATCGGGAGCTTTCCGGTCTTGATTTTCAACGGAATAAACGAATAAAAGACCATCGCCAAGACTACGTTACACAATTTATTTCAACTACTTCATAATTTGGCTTATACGTGTTGGTAAAAGGTAAAATAAATATCTGGTTTGCCAAACCCATTATTCACCTCGAACGTATGCTTACAACGTAGATTACTGCACCTGATACTTGCATCCAGGCCGAAAATTATCGTCACCAAATGGAACGGCTTATTCAAACGCACATGGTTATCTGAAAGCAACAACGGTGAGGAGCAATTATTTGTATTTACCTATTCATAATTTTGTAGAAATACAGTTGCTCATTAGCTGGCTGGATTGAAGCACATTGTTACAGTTTCGCAGTTAAGAATGGAGAGGATGAGTTCAAAAAAGTTAGTTTCCGACAGCATGGTGTGCATCGTTATCTTCTATGAGGAGCTACTCCTTATGGCCATTTAAAGATGACACCTATACAGAACATCTCATTGTATTATAAGCCTATCTATTCTTTGTACGCAAGTGAAAGACGAATTGCCTGAACTCACTCCGGTTATGCGTACGTATTTGATCAAACGCATGTTACCTATTTCGCTGTCAAGTGTGTCTAAAGGCAATAAAGAACCATAACCCTAAGTCTCCTACATAAGTTTGATCGTGTTCTAGAACTCCTTGCCTTTTGTGTGATTCAGGACTGTCACATTTTGGTCATCTGATCAGCTCATTTTCCCTTTGGCATATCCCGATCGATACGATTAAAGTTACGTTGCCCTATGGTCTCAGACTGCTTGACGATCGGATAAAACCACACAAAACTTATTTGAGTTTTGCGACTATTTTGCCCAGAAAGCACTCGCTCGCCAACAAGTAAATACTTGAATTCAGCGTTTGCTCACTTACGTGCCTACAACTTCGCCGCGGCTACTGGCTAAGCCATACAATACACTCCACTTACTTATATCTTGTTATCTGCAGTTGTCTCAGTTAAACTGTTAGGTTAAAAGAGGCTAAAATTCCACCACAGTATATGGATCACACAGTCGGTGCGAGTTCCAAAGCCGGGTTACCTAAATAACAATCTGTTCGACTCACTTGGGTTACTTTGCGCCCAATTTAAAATTGGAAGATCATATGACAGGCGGTATACAGAGCTAATCCTTATTTAGTCTACGGGATCTTTGTTTTGTTCAAAAGACATTTCTTGGGAAAATGGACTTGTAGGCTCAGACCATCTTGAGAGTCATTCAAACAAGAGGATGACACCACTCTTGAACAGAGAACGTAATGTGACCTCCATCAGCGATTCTGATGCATTTTTCAGCTTTATGTAATGTACTGGTGTGATTGCCATGGGATTCGTCCAGATATCTATTTTTCCTGAGCCCTGTTCAAATCAATTTGAGATCTTCAATATATACACCGTTAGTGCATATTTATTTACTTTGATAGAACCGGGTAAGCACCGAACCACCTTTATGAGAGGTTATTGTGTAGTTCGAGAAGTGTAGGTATTGCCAAATCAATGTTTTGTGGATAATAGGTTTCGACATTTTTCTACCAAATCGTGTTAATTTAATTTCGAGAAAACTTAAGGTGCCATATTTTTCGGTTCGGATCGGGAATCGAACCCTCGGATACAGCCCAATTAAGACTTATAGGATACATTCTGTCCGCTGTTTCGTGTCGGGTTATGATTAGAGTACAGTCGAAATATCTGAACATGTTTTCTATGACAAGGATATTGTGGCCCACATTTTAAAAATACGCCATGAGTAGATCAGTTAATACAAGCCTCAAAGGATTCTCCATTGTGACAACATCATCCCATTTGCATGCGTTTCCTTGAAACATAAAAACGCCGGTAGCGTATTGCAAAAAGAACCTTCCAGGAAAAAATGTGTTTTAACTTCTTCCCTCTAATTAGATCACTGACCATTCTTACGAATTTGCGAACTGGTACTAAGATTAAAAATATATTCAGGGGCAAGTGAGGACAGACATTTTTCGATGTTATTCATGCTTTTCAGATGATCCAACATTTCGAAAGAATCTTTTACGGCGAGTATGACCCGTGACCGTTAGATCGTTTCAAGTATCGAAACCGCTATTTAACCATTTGATGTTGAGGGGAAATGTGCATGAATAGAATTGATCTCAGTGGACTGAGCGGTTTTCGTAAGCCAAACATCTTGGTGGAACTAGATACGCCTTGTCCGCTTACTTGCGAGCTATGCCTTTCTTAATGCACTGAGCTTCCTTGAGGAACTGTTTAACGCGGCAATCTAAATCAATGTTTATCTATATGCCTACTCGTCTTATCTATTTGTCATTTTGGACTCTGACGAATAGTCGGGTAAACCGCAATCGACTTATACCATCGGAATATTACCGAGTTTCTTCGAAGGGTTGACATTCTCCGAAAGTAAGCCCTTCTATGATTTTTCGGGACTCTTTTGTCATAAGTCCCACTAGGAAGATTAGACCCAGTCAAAAATGCATCAGCAGGAAGTGTTCAAGGATGAGACTACATATCCCGAGGTAACGAATTTCTCCGAACTTCGGATTAGTGAGAACCAAACTTACCACTTACCAAAACAGCAGAAGTACGTCGTTCAGATTCGGCTAACTTTATGTCCCACTAAACTAACTTGGGAACCATTCTTGAGAAGCCCCGACCGAGTAAAGTTTGCCAAATCTAACCGAGAATTTTTGGAGATCCGATTAACAACAGTTGGGTTACCAGTGAACTACGAGCGGGAAATTGGGATTTTGATTGTAAAATTGTCATGAGAAAGGTTACCCACGGTAACCAAAACGTTAGTGTTTTACGTCTACCAACAAAACCGTGTTATTGCCAATATAACTTTCCCAATAGGGCTAACAGTGTTCATTTTATGTCGCTAAATAGGAGAGACTGGGGTCCATAACTGTACGGGGAATGAATTTGTAAAAAATGTTGTCTGAAGTTTGGTGCTTGAAAACTCTGACGAAACCACTGAATAAAATAAAAAGATAGTATTTGACTGAAGAATATTAGCAAATTATTTATTTTTGTGATTACTGAAAATAGTTCTGTGGTTAAAATTACTTCCGTTTACGCGAGGAAGATTTCCCTCAAAAATAATGGGATATTCCAAAAACAAAAATATGATATAATACCAGGTCCTAACTTTGACGAAACATGGTGAATCTTTTAATCGGGTGCTGGTTTCGCCAGCTTTCATTCGTCTAAGTACAGATTCAGTCACATACTTCAAGCGGTGGTCACCGTGTATGCTTTTAATGGGTCAATTGTTCGTGTTGATTATCCCCAACAAGATCATAACACAGTCTTCGTTTGAAGCGTCTTATCTAAAACATTTAAAAATTCAACGCTACATGTCGTATCTTGGGCTGATCTGAACCAAATATATGGTATCAATCTCAGCTTTATTCGACCGAAAGTAAAATAGAACCAAATATTTTGCCAATAAAGCAGTGGGGGCCGTCATTTTCTCGTTGCTCTCACCCAGTGTTCCACACCTAATGATCATGTAAGAAAAGTTCTCATTGCATCTATCACAAGATCAACATTAAATTGAAACAAACACGAGTACCACTCCCTTAACAATTATATCAGTGATGTTCCATAACCATACCATGTTATTTATCCACTTTCTGTCAGCTGGCTTTTTCTTCTAAAGACCTAGAACTTTGTTACTCTTGGTTTCTTGCCACCCGAGGGACATTTCAACTCGTCATTTATTTCCATTTGGAGGTCACATCCACTTTTCCTCTTGATGTTGTATTATGAAATTCGCTGTCTTCATTCACAATATTCTTTTCGTAATTTCTGGCAGAACCAGAAATGTCATGTTGATGTTTTTGTTCAAAGTCGAATTGTGTGTACAGTTAGGGTTACACCGAGCAGTTGCCGTGTTTCATGAAGGAGTTAGAATTTGGGTCTCTGCTTGTCTCTGACTGCAACACAGCATTTTCAGTCAAATGGAAATGATAACAAATGTTCACGACCCCGCCTGGCGATTTGGCTACATTTGAATCTCATGGTATCTAGGAAAACGTAGTTAAGGGGAATACATTTTCTTAAACCACGTCTTCCAGACAAGCACTGTCTCAGGTAGTATCCAAACGCATTCACGTTATAATCCCGAATCGTTCTTCAAACAATGAATTCATCACACTATCTGTCGAATTTCACCCTCACGGCCTTATAATACCCCAAGGACATCTGTCCCAGTTTGTGGAATTGCTTTGTTATAAGACACGCAACAAAACCCCAGCTACGAAATGGTCACGTGTTTTACGTCTTCTCCTCTACTTCCCAACCAAATATATTTCCACTTGTTACACTCGCTCTAATTATAAACATACTTATCGAGAATGGAAAATTCACTTGCTTTTATGGAACTCAAATGTTTAACGCCGCGAGCCGGAATCGAACCGCTTCGGTTCTGGATCGTTCCAAGTTGATTCACCATCATATAAGATCTATGCGCCTAGTAGCAATAGGACAACCTGTGAAAATATTTCAAAACCAATTGGATTGCATTTAACCGTGTGCTGTTCATTTCACTGGGAAGTGATCGCGGAGGCTAGTCCAGTGAAGAAAACCAGAATAGTCGCCGTATATCACTGGAATGTTGGTTTGTGCACCACTGGATATTCTCTTGAGTTATTCACACCTGACGAGCCGCACCATGATGGCCCAGCTGGCAAAGCATTTGGCCGGTAAGTGGGACGTCGCCCGTCCCATTCTAGCTCGAGGCGTGAAACATTTGAATTCCAACAATGCAAGTGAATTTTCCTTTATCTGATATATATATATATATATATATATATATATATATATATATATATATATATATATATATATATATATATATATCCAATACCATTGTATTCCCGAGGATGCTGTACCCAAACTGAGTGCTGATTAATTGCAAATTTGGCCACTATTTTGCTTTCTCCGTGAGCCTCAACTGTATGTGAAACGTTTGTTTGGAAATGCATAGGCGGTAGCTCAGTTTCACCTGTTGATGAGCGCTTATGCGAATCACGTCTTTGGGAGTCACCTTTGAAATTTGTATTCAGGGTTCTATGCAGATTAGCTACGACTGATGATTCCAAATACGATGGTTTAACAAGACCTAAGTTTATCTTGATTAAAAAAGTCCCAAAGTTAGGACGAACCTCAAGTGATAGTTTTAGCAAAGTTTCGTGACATTTTCAGAAATTATTAGTGGCTTATCTAACAGGTGTTCATCTAATCGAATGTGGTAATGTGAATCCAGTAGTTCTAAATGTTCATATACGAAACCTATCGGACTCCCGTGGAAATAAATTATTTTCAAAAAATAGTTTTCAGGAAAGAAATTATTCCTACAGAGATTTTTTCCACTTTCTCACGATAAACGCCACAGCAATTGGCGGCGGTTGTTCCACCAAAGATTCCCGTGGTTCGGAGTCACTACACCTCTGTCAAAACTGTCACGTGATCCAGATGTACGCAACTAGTTAAGACTATTTTTATGCGTGAGCTTTTATGTGCATATTACTGTCATGAAAATTATCACAGTGACATTTACATATGTAATTAATATGCGTGGGAACCACATGACAGATTAGGCTTTCGAAAGAAGACAGGGGGATAACGAAGTGAACAGATAGAAAGTATTCTTCCCGGAATAGAACTGTTATGGAGAGCCAACCCTGTATAATCCCATATCCTGTTCGCCCGATTAAAGCAGATTCCTACAGGTTTTGGTTCTCAAAGATAGTTGGCTCACCTAGCGTGTAAACCGGCGTTGTCGGAGACGAAATCAGTTTCTTCCAAGGCTGCGGACCATGATCGACTATTACTTACACGTTTGACTACCTTGTACTATTTTGTGGCATTTTCTTTTTAAATTACGTAGCCTTGCGTTGAAGACTTCGGCAATGTTAACAAACTCAAATTTCAACCTGAAAGAGAGAAACTGATTAGTTCCACTTTGAAATAAGCTTTGAACATAATTACTGTGGAGATAAAACTGGTTCTGCCACCGAGGTTAGTGCCAAGTTCCTCTGTGACTTTCATCTAGTCAACCAGAACGCGTGCTAAACAAGACAATGTGGAGTTGTGATAGACATTTATGCGGGAGGGGATAAGTCTAAATACGGAAACAGTGAAGTGATGCGAACGGCATGCAGGTAAGTCAGGTTACAAACGATGGGAGGGGTCCACAAGAATCCTGTTGGCGAATTTTACACAGGTTCCAATGTGCGAATCGTAAACTTTGGAGTTAAGAGAGCCCATGGAAATCAGAGAGGCACTACCGACAATGACTAGGCCGAGGTGTAGTGTGATGAAATATTTCTTAAGTAGACAGTGAAAGGTTACAGGAAAGCGTTAGCGTAAGATCGGGAGAATGCATTGATGAGCAAAAGAAAGGATCACAGCTTGTGTGGGGCTAAACAGCCTTAGCCTACCAAATTTGAAAAGATAGTCCATGTAGTTTTTTAGCAACCGAGAATACCTGGAGACCTCTGTAAATTGATGTTAATTGCGATGCTTAAGTATATGACGGATTCAGCTCTGGAAATGGAGGTACTATTGATAGCTGATCGCACACTGAGATAAGTGAAACGACAAAGGTAGAAGATACCCTCAAAACAGTGTTGAGATACGGTCAAGAATGGGATGAACAATTGTAAATGTGTAATTTTTCGGAAAAACAGTTAAAGTCTTTTTGATTGGAGATAGAATGATGGAGCACTATATCGTCGATGTGTTCAAGAAAGTTGAACAGGTGGTGCCCTGGCCAAGTCGCTGATATATGTGGTGAAGAGAAAGGGGGAAAGAACGGAGTTGTTAGTTAAAAGACTCGATAAACGTGCCAACGTTGGTAGATTAAGAGTCAACTACGAGAACAAAGAAATGGAACGGTCAAAATATTGTAGCCTTTGAAGAAGTTGAGAACGATAAACGGAACCAAAAGCGGAAGAATGGTAGAAGGAAACATATCGAACGGATTTCACGGAACTGTTTACGTTCTTTGAGATGAACTGGCAAACTGAAGCAACTGCTTCCTGGGTTTGGGTTTGTACACAAACCAAACACAAACCTTCGATCAAAAATATGTGATTGTTCCAACACTTTGTCTTATGCCAGTGAAGTTTTTCACCCAATTTATTTAACAGATAGCCGTTTCTCTGCTTTAGGTGAACAGACAATATTTTCCGCTATCAGAAAGTCATCACAACCTAGGAATTTTAAGCATTCCGGTAAATTTCGTGCATTGCTGGCCCGTTGTAGGCTCACTTTGTTCTTGCTATAACTTCTTCTAAATGTTTGAATTTCACTATTATTGCTCGTGATTAACTTTACCCAGTAATAATGAAATTACCGATAAAACCTCTTTATTTCAAAAGAGCTTTATTGAGATTCAGAAATCCCCAGAAAATGCCGGCCGATAATCTTACGTCGGTCCTCTGTTAGGAAATACCGCCATCAATAAACTGTCTTTGGCAGGCCGGAACAATTTCAAACATCGAAAGTTATATTTTCCCCTCAAAGCTCCCACATTGTTTCTTGTTTTATTGCTTAGTTTTATGAACAAGGGCTTTCGAACTTGAGGGTCGTGAGTCATAAAATTCGAAACTAATCGATAAAAGCTACAACAGGAAAACCTAATTCTGCCTAAAGATCAGCTGAAAGGTACCTTTGAATAATGCAAACCCAATACATAACAACTTGTATTTCTACTCCTCACAACCGAAAACCCGCAACGTTTCGTTGCATCTCTGATCGTCTAAGTAGTAAAAATTCTGCCAGCCCTGGAGTGACTCGCATCGGAACCAAGAGTGGGAGATAGCAGCCGCTGGAATGTTTCCGTTTTCTGTTCGTGATAGAACCGTATGAAAACTTTCGTCCGAACTAAATATCTCCAATGCAATCTGTTTTGAGAGACCTTTTGGGATAAAATCTTATCACATGAGCTCACAACCGGTCGTCTGTCTTCGTTCACCCCTTTACATACTGCTTACTATTCACATAATTTCTCGTACATGCAGGCTCATTGTTCTTTGGATTAGCCCTGATCTACCCATGGATAAATATCGGCAGTCACAGTTGCGACATATCTGCGAACTCTACAAGAAAGTGTACACATATATTGACTGGGATATAACATGAATCCTGTGGAGTTTGAATGGACGCTCCTTTTTGAAGAGTCCACAAGTGAATCACTACTGTGACTTCTGTCAGTTATTCGTGTCTGGATCAATTCTAACCCAACAAAAAACGAGGCCACCTGTGCAAGCGCTCTTAATATTATGAGGATATGATATCGGAATTTTCAAGTAAGAAAACGAGCTGGCAGAGTATTCACGGGGTACGCATACCTGATGAGCGGCAACAGCCGAGAAGCCTATAGTGTTGTTCCGGGGAACTTTTGTCCAGACTTTTACATACTACTCGCTCTCAAAATAAGTGTACATATATGTATGTAGAATACTGTCCTACTTTGCATGAACTCGTTAGTCTCTAATTCGCGCGGAGGCATGTCATCAAAGTCGTAATACGACAAGAGTCACTTCACTATGAATCATTCTCTGTTCCAGATCCAAAGATGACTGAGCAGGGGACACCAAGGTGGAATTTAAGATTGTGTCCAAAATCTAGTTATCAACGCAGATTTTCCAAAATGTTCTCTTCGTATTAATGCCCCATTACATAGTGCTCGTATATCACTGGCTTACACAACCCAAAGTATTGTCGACTTCTGACGGTATATTCTTAACGTTTTGTATGCTACAAACGGCAGAAGATCTGGGGATCGGGAGTTTCCCATCATCATTGTTTATCTCGTTCCACTGATATTCGACGGAGTGTATAAGAATTTTCATGGATGGGTCAAGTGTAAAATCAAATTACATTCGGTTTGTAAAAAGCCGATTTTCCGAACTTCATTAGATCCCTCTTTGAGAGCAGTAATCATCGTGAACGCGCGCCTGAACTCGCGCAAACGGCACGGTGATTATATTTGATGTCTGGATGATGTTTCCCACGATGAATGGACTCCAATAAAAAGGCCTGGCTCCAAAAAAAGAACTTCTTTCAAAGAACCCAACTCGCAACATGTTCATTCTCACGGTTTCATGGGCGCCTGAAGCTTGTAACAGGAAATAAAATACCGGCAATCAACAGCCATATTTTTGGCCCAGCAAGATTCCCGTTAACATACTGACAGGGTTATTGCTAGTAATTTTTTTTTACAGTAGGTTCATTGAAATTTTGGAATTCCGAACTACAACGAGAATAACTATTTACGTAAAATTTTTGTTTTCCGATAAGGATTTGAAAGAATAACAGAATTTTCAAGCTCTCAAAATTTATCTTATAAATTGTTTTGATACATCCCAACTGGTATCCACTAGAGAACGGTAAGGTTATTCCATTCTACGTTCGTTGTTTGCGGAGGCCACTGCGATCGACAAAGGGCAACCCACTCTGTGTCAAAACAACTAGAGCCATATCGGGTAAGTTTTTTCTTATTTGACTGTCTTTTAGGTGCTCATCGTTGTTAATCTCATCCCTGCCAACAAAGAACCACATATACTGACCACGTTGTAGGAGTTGTCAGCTAAGTTGCAGGGAAATGAGTCCGGAATTAGGCTATGCAGTCACGTGCTTCTGTTCTGTCTTGTGTTCTTTTCAAGCCGGATAAAATCAAGCTTCTATGAGGCTCATGCTTGACAAACTTACGAACTACTAAATTAAGAGATTCAGCTAGCGCCTTGTTTTATCTCAAGGAGAAATAGTACCGATGGCTAACGTTTTCTGCACCAACTTTTAGATGGTAAATGATAACTGCGTACGTGTAGACCATTGAACTCAGGATATTTTGATTTGGTTCAGAACCGGTAGAAAAGTATTTCAGCAGGCCAAATTAAGTGCCACTTCCCAACCCACAAGCCAAATTGTTTGAAATTCTGTTCGAAACCCAATAAAAATGGAGAACATGAGTTCGGTTCACGATATCAGGCACACGGTCTTTCTTTAACTTAACCATCTAAATTTTGATCGACAAACCTGCTCAAAACTGGATCAGTATTGATCAGATCAACAAGAAAAAGTGCAGAAAAAGGCACGTTCAGTGCACCACACCACCAATATACTGTGTAGGTGTCATCCTGACTGGTGAAAAACTTGAAACAAGAGACCAACATTTCAGATCCGGGCATGCGGGTTGGAATTCCAAACAAAGCCGAGCTTATTCTTGTACATGAGTTCGTCGGTGATATCATAAGCGTGGCGTTTAGAGCAACCCTAATGCTAAAAGTTTTGTTCGCAGAGGACTGAATTTGTCTGACCTTGGTAATGTGATTAGGTCAGATGCTACTACTGAACTCCCTCCTTTTTAAAGAGACAGATGACAATAAAGGTCATATGTGAATAGTCAGATCTAAAGATAAGTTTACCGATCTCCGGACAATGACTTCGCGGAAAAACAATACTTCTATGCTAAACAGTCGACCAAACGACCGGTTGGTACCATCAGAGAAACACAATCTGCCTCTGTTGTTAAGTTGAATATTTATGTTTCGTAAATATCTTTTACTCCGGAAGCATTTTAGTAACTCAACAGATCTTGAGCCTGACCTCAACAAACTGAATTTATCTCAATAAGAACTAACCCCGATGAGCCCTAGTTTTTATTACTTAAAGCCTCACCTCAAAACTAAAGAAATTTCGAAAAAAGTTGGTAACCAAAGTCTGACTATTTATAACATAATCAAGCATTATCTGTGTAATCCAAAGACTGATATCATGATACTCACATTCAACTTAAATTAGACTGTATAACATTGTAACTAGGTGGGGCATATGTGTAGTAAGTAGAAGTGCAGATAAAGAAGTGAATCAGGTATCACGTGTGTGGTTTTGAAGGCATTCAAAGGATGAAATCACACCGCCGGTTTCTTAGCTTATGTGTATTACTAGACTGCTGAGAGAACAACGCGTTCACGTGGTCTGTTGTGGTTTATTCTGCATATACGTGGGACTGAAAGTCCTGAAAAGTTTTCGATAATCTTGGCCAGGTTGGAATTGTTCCAACTGAAGTCCATCTTAAGTGCACTACCAACAATCAAGTCAATCTGCTACATAGCGACTATTAATATACAACATTGTTTTGCGATGGCAACGCCAGAAATAAACTATATCGGGTAGTTTGTTAATCACAACTGATTCACATTGTTCTATTCGTTTATCTGTAGACTCTTTTCGGGATAAATTCCACTTGAGGTTGGAATAAACCCGAGTGAAATCCAACTGAACAATCTACACAAAATGTGGATGATGGTAAGCAAGTTTCCTACCGGTACAGCACTTGTCGGATCGAAGCATGTATTCAGGTGTTTTCCGGGATATGGTATTACTTAGTTCTTTGTCATCAACTCACAATAACATGATTTCAACGCAAATAATTCCTACGGATTCCATGCCGTCTGCCTAGGTATACGGACCTGAGTCATATAAGATAAACCTATATCTCACTATGTAAATGTGGCCGCAGTTATATTAAATAATGAATAATAATAATTCTTATTGCACCAGCTTCAGCATGATCTCACGGTACTTTCGAGAAAAATAATTAGGAGTTTCAAACTTAAAATTGGGCAAACAGTTGCGATAAAACTGCATCCTTGTTAGTTAAAATACGAGCAAATAAGGGCACTACTACGGTTCTATACTGCAATAACTTTGAAAGAGGTAGTCGAAACACGGAACGGATGGACCGGTGTGACTGGATTTGATAAAGACCGCTTTGTAGCCGCTCCGAACAGTCAACACTGATCTTTTGGCAAATAAAATAAATGCCACTATGTGCTTATCACAAAATTCCGACATGAGGTCTTTTAAGGCTATATCAAAAACATGGCTGATGATTCGCGGACCTCTGGAAACGGTGGAGTAGTCCTTTTTCAACGGATCAGGTAAAATAACTGGAAAAAGAATATAGAATCATTTACTGCAGAAATCACAGTTTTGATTCATTTATGGAATCCATAAAGCAGACGACTCGAATTATATCCTAGTAAAGATATAACCACGGAGTGTACATGTATGAAGATGCATGGGTAGAGGAGTACGGGGTAAGCATAACTGAAGAGCAGCAACAACCGCAAATCGGTCTTGTTCATCCGGGGATATTTTGTGCATATATATATATATATATATATATATATATATATATATATATGTAGATAGATGCCGACGTACCAAGGAAGAAACTACAGACTAAATAAGACCGAACTGTCGAAGTCTACGAACTTGAAACAACAATCTTCGCAATTTTCCAACAGCAATGTCCATATAAGAAGACAGACGCAAGTTCTCTCTTCAAGTCACACCGAGATGTTTCAAGTGGTTCGCACGTACAAGAGGGATACAGGTAACGAGGGTGCCGTCTTCGATAAAAAGCAATCACAAAAAAGAAAAAACACTCCGCATTTGCCATTGCCTAATAAAAGGCCAAAATGGTCAGAAACGTTTTGTATATGTGAAGTATTTTGATGAAACTCGTTTAATTTGAACTGTTCGGAGACAAACCGATCTAAGACACCTGCGTTGGCATACTTCAGTAGACGAGCTGAGTGGGTTACAGTTAAGCAGCTGATTTTATTAGTGGATAAGTAAGGAGAACAGACAGCTACTTGAAGAACATCAAAGCTGGTTAAGAGATTTCTAGAAAATTTTCTTCGAAATCTGATGCACTCTGTTCTTCCCGAGAGGCTGTCTTTCAGTCATTTGAGTAAGTGAGTTGGGCAACCATAAAATTCCAATTTTTTGGGAAGGAAGAAACGCGGTCCACTATCAGATGTTGAATGGTCATCGAGAAAAGCACGCTTAACCTATTTGTACAAATTACTGATTGATTTTCCAGTGAAATGTTCTACACAGGCTACTGCATTGTCGATGAAACGCCGGGGTTTATAAGCGAATTCACATTAGTCAGCTAAATTTCTGACACTGCTTTGAAGACAGTGAAGTACTCTGCGTTTACCTATTTCCAGCGCCGATGAAGAAGCCGTTTATTTGACCTTTCACTTCTGGAAGTGACAGCGGCAGGTCGCCAATAGTCAGAAATTGAGAATGATTCCAGTGAGTGGATGAGAGAAGCAGTCATTAACTCAGGGAGAGGTTCAGCCCTACGTTTGAGTAGTGCCGAAATTAGGCCGTCCGGTCACGTAGCTTGGGTTAACATGGTAGACTTGAGAAGCTTAAAAACTTCCTTGCAGGAGAATTTTTCAATTTTTAACTTGTGATCCTGCTGAGAAATTGGGCTAGGGTCCTTCAAATAACGGATGAACTCAGAACTCAGAAGGTCAACGTCCATTTTGTCAAAGAGGAGACCTTCCTTCTGACCACAGAGTAGGGTGTCTCCCTGTCTTTTACAATCACTCAGTTGTCCCGCTGGGTTTACCTCGGTAATCAGTCAACGTTTGCAACAAATGTCAATGTTTCAGATGAACTCACCCGGATTTGTAAGAACAAAATTGCATTAATCCTATACAGTTAGCTCCAAACCTTCCACAAGTGCCCAGGAGTTGTAAGTCTAACGAGAACAATAGAAAATAAGCTTCCGTAAAATCCGAACCAAATATTTGCACCAGTTCCTTCAGATACTGGTGCTCCCTTGCAGCTGACATGGGTACTAAACAAATTTCCCGAAGCATTTACAAACAAAACTTTCTTAATCTAGCCATTTTGCTCAGTATAAGCAAATTCTAAATAGTAGCACGTAAATCTAAATTCCGTTGTCCGGCGATGTAATGACCATGTGCTCTAGCAGTAACCAAATCGTGTTGACCAGTTTGATACGGGGAACATATAATGAGATCATTTTGAAAAGCTCTGGTCATGCCTAATGTCTCTAAGTACGCAAAACGGCATGTTTCCTGAAAATGTCCACACAAAAACTAAGAAGATAGTGCACTCAACTTAACGAAGACCTTCCGGATGCCAATCGTGTCAGTTTTCAGTTCCGGGTGGTATCTCTAAATCGTCACTCGAGGACAACCTACATTCTGCTCTATCGCGCCGCGAACAAACTACATGATTATTCCATGGCGTCCAGTTCTGTTACATCAAATTTAAGGCACTATGAAATCAGGGAGTGGTCAATAACCTTGTGTCATGTGCGTCGTCTGCGGAACTACAATTCATAACTCGCGTGACTTGTTTGTGATAACCGTGAAGCCGTCGGATGCAAACTAGAATTGCTATCATTCATAAACTAATTGGTAAATGCACTGATTTTGCGTAGGTTCTGAATCATCCACATCTTTTATGTTCACACGTGCTCCTCTTTAAAAATTATACTTTAGCTCAAGATTTCTTTCTAAGATGAATATAAGCTTTGCTAGTTAGTCAGTGTTTCGGACAAAACTCAGAGTACGACGATTACTTCTCGGTTCCCTCATTTTTCCTAGCCAATGAACAAGCTGCAAAGTACTGGGCCATCAATTCGTAAATATTTTCTCGCATAAAAGAAGACAACCTCCAAATAATTTTGATGAAATTTAGTGGGTGATCAACGTTTTGAAGTTCATTATCCTCCAGATTGATTTGCCGATTAGTTTCGTGGTGTCAGAATTCATCTCAGATTTGGACCGTTAGTTTTAGCTGAAGAAAATTTAAGAACCTTCCAGTGTCCTGAAAGGTTTGTGCAAATGAGTCATTCAGCATTTTTTGAAGGGATTCTTGACAAACAAATCGTTTGAATTACTCACATGATGCGTCATTTTTCAGAAAAACAGTTAAAAATGCTTTGTGTGAATCGAACAAAAGACAAAAATTTACTAGCCACTCTCGGAAAGTCTTTAATTTATCGAGTACTTAAAGCCTGGATTGAAAAAACGTATTTTGTTCGCATTTTTATCGCAATGAAAGTGGCCCGGCAAGTTTATTTTGATATTCTGTCCAGTGAATGTGGGTCAGAAACGAGGTATGTTTCTTAAAGTTTTACTTTGTATGCTTTGCAATACTGTAGGTTTTATGGAGACAAATACTATACCGATCATCCGTAAAATGTAACTGGGACATTTCTTTGGTGGAGAGTGCACTAAATCTGTAAACACGCCACATCTGGAACAGTAATTATAAACAACCAGTTTCGCTTCAGGAAGTTTTGCATAATTTTGAATAATAACAACGGAAATATTTTCTTTTCAACTAAGCTATCCATCCGGCCTTATCAACGTTTCCGTCACTCGCTCGGGCCATTATTTGTCCAAAACTTTTGCAATACAGACACTTGTGCCCTAAAAGGAATCATATTTTGAATCACTGGCTTGAAATCGGTCAGTAGAAGATTTGTATAGAGGAGTGGTTAAAATTTAACTGCTCAGCTTTGGACAGAGGTCAAAGATGGAGGAATTTTTCATCCAGACATTCGTTGTGCTTGCACCTCTCGTGGATGATTGGAATACATCTTACTTTTTCACTTCTCAGTACTAGGTGTCTGATTTGAATGGATAAAGAGCTTGGTTCTTTACTTCGTAGATATTACGAAGAAAGCAGCTACCTCGAGGCTGGAAAACCCGGGCAACACCTTGGCATGAATCACAAGCGGAATACCACAAGGTGTAAACTGTATACGTTAGTAGTGCAGTTATATGTTTTGAAATTATCTTTCCAGTATACACTGCAGACAGACTTTTAAATCTACCGTAACTCCGTTATCAGCGTCTACCTTGTTTTTTCAATAACTTTATTCCTTACAACTTCAAAACGTGGTTTATGAAGCCTACGGGAATGTCAAACGATTTTTAATAATTGACTGTATTTTATTCCCAACAGATGAAATATTCACCAGCGGTGTCAAACAACTTCCATGGGTGCATTTAGTGATCAACATTTTGAGAAATTGAATGAGTCTTTTTAAGAAGATAAAATACCGAGGAAATACATAAACAATGACGAACCGGCACAAACAGTTTTTGTCTTTTTCTCTAACGTACTGGCACTGACCTGCTTACGTATATCTTCAAGAACGAGAACAACTTTTAAAACACTGATTTTGCTCCATACCAAGACATCTGAAAGATCCTGATGAAAAGCTCTCTGAATATGGCAATAGATCGATCTTCGGGATGTCTTCAATAAGTTGAATCTGATGAAGCGGTTAACCAAAAGAAATGTATCAATATAGAATTGGGTGTTGTTGAGAGTAACACTTTTTGTCAACCATGAGTGCGTTGGCAGTATCAAATGTTAACGACGGACTTCATCATGTTAGTTATTCTTGGGCAGCCGTGTCCATTGCAATAACGATGAAAACGTCACGCACTGGTCACCGCACGCCTCCGGTTGCTTCATGCCTAGGTAATTTCTGATAAGTGGACTTCACTTTATCCATACTGCGCACTCTTTACCGAGGCTGAATCACCAATCATTCTCCGTCATGACACTGCTATTTTCCCATGCTCTTAGCCTACTTCAGTTAACTCAACACCTTACAGTTTCGAGCCGTCAACGTAGTAATTTTTATAGTTATATCCGTTCACCCCTTTTGGTAATCCCACATCCGCGATTCCGACCGGGTCCAAAATCAGAACGGCTGCTTTGTAATGATCACGAAAGATGATCACTTCATTACGAAAAAGACTACGATAACGACGGCAAATCTACAAGTGAGCACGCCTGATGTGTGTTGGATGCAGTGCTCTTCCGTGAAGGGGGGGGGTGCGCGTGTACGATCTGCAAATACAGAGGTGACAAACTCAATGAGCCGAAGCTCCGTAAGCAAATAAACATGAAGCAATGCTTACATCAGAAAATATAGCAGGCGTTATAGCTTCATCGATCAAACTTGTTGCTGAATAGGTCCAGCAGATTCGATATGTTCTATTTTGTAGGTGACTTATGTGTGTAATCATGAGGACGAAGGGTATTAAGCTGATCAACCAATAATACTGTGTGGAATCCTGCTGTGGAAACGCTAATCGCCATTGTCGCTCAGTCATAGCGTGGGAGCGTCAGGAATATGGCCGAAAGGTCACCCTTGAGTTACCATTTCTCCTGTTCTGCAAGGTTGCTTTTTACTAGCCCAGTGACTAAGGTTCAGGGTAGAGTAACAAGTGAATATTTTATCCCTAAGGATTCTGAGGCAATTCCGCTGGAAGTCAGAATTTCATGCCCTAAAGAAATGATTTATTCACCTGTGAGTCAACTGTTCGGCAAAACAGCATGCAATAAAACTGATTTTGAATACTTGACGGTTTTAAAACAGCCAGGAAATATGCGCAGCCTTGACAGCTTGATGACGTGCCTATGAGTGATGGAAAAATTTAGACTAATTCATCCCAAGTTATACTCATACAGGATGAGGGAATTCGAGTGTTCCACGTCATTCGTCCTCGCATTACCGATTGCAAGAAACTTCCAAAAGGGGCCTTTGTTTATTTTAACTGAGCATTTGCGTATGTTCACATGGAATACACGTTCAGCGCTCTAGTAACCTTGCATTTCGTACAACATCTTAGCAAAGCAAGGTGGGTATTTTCCTTCTGAATTCCCATGGGGACACTGAATTCGAAACTTTATCCAAAAAGGCTAGTGCATAATAAGTTCATGTTTCGGTTGATTCCTTGACTTTATAAACACACTGGAGTGGAAACTTTTATTTATTACTGATGTTGTTGTCTTTAGGAACAGAATACGTAGAGGAAGGAAGTAGATGGTGAAAAGATGGTGATAAGAAGAACTCTGTTTTGTAGATTACAAAAGCAAGCGGACTAGTGCGAATTGAGGTCAAAATGATTGTAATTTATATCGGACCTCTTCAGGTTATCATGTGAAATCGTACAGGAAGTAACGCTCTTTTTTGCTCACATCTTGGTGCTGGGTCCGGACAACGCGGAATCCTTAGAAATCTTGTTTGATTTGAAGTGTGACTAAAACCACTCCATACACCTTGAAATGACACCCCTCTTTCTGTGACACGCACAACAACAACTCGTGAAGATTACGTCCGAGTAACTCTCGTGTTCGATAAAATTTCCTCCAACACCAGCACAATTTTTTTCTGAAACCTAACATACGTACAGGGAACAGACTAGTAGTTTTTTGTGCCACATACGAAACCCGTCCATTACATTACTGGGGCATGTTTTTCTTCACCTAGGAACTCATTCTCCTTACAACGCTTAGTATGTGGGCGTTTTACAGTAGTGCATATCATGGAATAGTCATTTTTACTGCTACGTGGGCGAAATGCCCGTAAATTACAATGGTGTTTCCCGTTTATAAACTTCCTAATGACATTTATTCACGGTTAATTCAGAAAATTCAGTACTGCCAAGTTATCAGGGTTTTCTTTTCATATTTGTGCGTACAATGGAGATCAATGTTACGGTAACTACGTCTTTGTACATCACCGTTTTCCGTATACATTGTGAGGCACAGATGACGAAAAGGCCAGAACAGAATTCTGGATAAGGTAGAATTTTCCTTTGTCTAGAATAGAAATAATTTCAAAACAAAAGAATAGATTACTTCAGTATATTTCCTACACGTAGCATGTAACTGATGTAAATAGACCAAAGCATTCTTCCATGTGATTTTGTCCAACGTGGAAGTGTAAGTGATTCATTCCCAAGGACTGCCGCTTTTTCAACCAGTTATTACTGCCACTGGAGCCTGGCCAGAATAATTCACTGCAATGGAGACCCTGGATGCTAACAAAAGAGAGAACTGCTTACATCCACATTCAGTCATTGCTTGTGGAGTTTGAAACCGTCAAAATAGAGAGTGTGCTTGACAGGATATTTTTACAAGAAAAAATTCAACGTGGTCGCAAAGCGATTCGTCATCAAGTCGTCCGTTTAAACGCTTTTCACTTCAAATTTTTATCGTAAAATTCCAGTGAAAGATGTATTTTTGAACATTCCAATAATAGTCAAACTAGTGATCTAGAGCACCTACGGTCAGGAAACTTCAGAAACTCAGTATCTTAGGTTGCAATTGTAAATAAATCATTTTTTGATTGGATCAATATGTGGACGGGTGACCAGTCAACAAATGATCTTGACGAGAACTTTTCAAAAACTGATCACTCTGTCTCGTTGTTACGACCGGCGGTGGTCAAGTGGTTATGATCGTGGACTTAGGACAAGAACGACCTGGGTCCGATTCCCGCCACCACCGGTCATTTCACTATTTGGTAGTCTTTCATTGGCCGAGGCACTGTTCCCGAATTGTTGTACTTTGCTTCAGGGCCAGTAAAACTGGGAGTAAAAATAGTGTCTTATTTAGCATTCACATCCAGAGACATTCAGCTAACAATCTCACCGGTGGATACCTTTGACTTGTTGTTCGAGAGACTTGCTGATGAATTATATTCATTGAGTTGATAAATACGTGGATGGTTTACAATCACACATGTCACAATTATTGTCCCCACTGTGGATCTATCGGTGTATCCGTCTGTTAGGTTAAGATAAAGTCAATGAGCATAAAGTCTGTAGAAGAGCCTTTGATGAACACCTTTTTTCCTCATTGTACTTGCGTGTCTGTCTGCTGGCAAGCTGGTTTCCTGTGGATGAACTAAAGACCCTCGTGAATTTGTGCGTCTCGGATGTCCACTTTTCCTTTAATGGAAAATCTTCCAAACAAATAGACGAGGTAGCAATGGGAAGCACACTTGGACCGAAATAAGCCGATGTATTTATATCAAAACTAAGGAATACATTAGAGACTCGGTTGATTTCTGTTTGCCAATAAACTGATAACACCCTGGTAATTTTATGAAACGAAACAGTTGCTATCGTATTGCCAGGAAAGCTGAAGTTAATCCAGTCCAATGTCAAGTTTACATTAGATTGCCAACCCAAAACAAATCGCAGCTCCCGTAACTATTTTACAACTGATCAGCAAATAGCAAACCACAAATATCCTCTTATCGGAAGCCCTCTTGTACAGAACAATGCTTTTACTTTCGAAGCTTCTGTCCCATGGGCTACAAAAACACTCTGATAAGAACACTATTTTACTGACTAGGACGGATGTGTAGCCCCGAAAACGGATAGACAACAATCATCCACTGGGGGGTTATCCGAGAGTACGATTCCCATCAGAACCCCAAAGCAAGATATTAGTTAGCGAGAAAGAAATACGTCTTTACCTATCCACGTTTCAGAGGCAATCATATAATAACTGAAATAAGTCTTCAAACATCGATGTTGGTCATCAGAACTTACCACGCAGCACCTCGTTGTCCCAGTCGCACTAACTTAGACCGGAAGTTCGTGCCACCTCCGACTGTACTTGCAAATTAAAACGGGTCTGTGGTACGACTGATTAACAAAACGCCATCTCTCTACCAGAATTTGTGAATGTATTCCTAGAAACTTGAAATCTAGTGGCGGATGTTTACCATCAAGTGTTGTGTCACACAAAAGGTGTGCAGCGAGTAGATTTCCAGTGCGCCGCAAAACATTTTGGAGATATGTGTACTTGCTACCAAACAAAACAAAACTGCGAAGATCATTGTGACGCAAATACGATCTGGCTTTGTTGCATCCGAAAGCCTCAACTCAATTCCCATTTGCTTGTTGTGTTCTGCAACACTCTCAAACGAGACGACGATACCAGGTAAACTTTCTACACATTTAATAACAAGGCATCCAGAACATACAAACAAACCGGGAGAATACTTTGAGAAACTTCACTCTGACTTACAAGAACAATCCAGAAAGCTGAAGTTTTTATTCTGTGTCCAAAAATGCTCATCTCGCAAGCTACAAGATCGCACAGCTTTTAGCTAAGAAAAAGATGCCGCACACTAGCGCTGAGAACTTTATTTTGCCTGTGTTAGAAATTGCTGCTGATTCCATGAATAGTGACGAGGCTGCTGCTAAAATAAATTCAACAGCAGATACGATTTCAAGCAAAATCCAAAAATGTCGAAGATATTGATGATCAGATTCGAGAGCATTTCATGGGTATGGTTGATAAAATTACTAAAGTCTGGGTGCTTCATATCGATGGATCGACAGACATCAGTTGCAAAGCCCAGTATTTTGCGCTCTTTGGAATCGTCAGAAATGGCCAGATGGAGGATCATTTTTTTCCTGTTCCGAAGAGAGCAAAATCATTACAGGAGAAGATACATTTGAACTCGTGGATCAAAACGTTGAATCCAGAGGACCGAAATGGGAAAAATGCATCAGTATCTTCACTGATGGAGCTCCTTCTGTGCAAGGTCGAAGAAAACGATTCGTTTTGCATGTCATAAAACTCAATCCAATTATTACGATTGTGCACAACATGATAAAGCACAGTGAAGTTTTAGTTACCAAGGCTCTCCCCAATCAGCTCTACAAGACAATGAACGAGGTCATAAACGTTTTTAACTAGAAAAAGTCAAATCCACTGAGCACTAGAATTTTGGCGTCCATAGGCGAGGCTAAGAAATTCGACAACAGAAGTTTATTAGTGCATACCAACCTTTGATAGGTTTCCAAAGGCAAGGTTCCTGCTCGCATTATGTTTTTACAAATCGAAGTTATTTCATACTATTTGACTGGGGATATTAATGATTCTGAGTTTCTGCTTAACGGCCTTCGGTGGTTGCAAGTATCTTTTCTGAACGAACTTTTTCTATAAATTGAACTCTCTGAATTTGTGCCTTCAAGGACCAAAGGAAAACATTATCACCATCACTGAAAAACCAAAGGCTTTCGAAGACAAGCTGCAGTTGGGGATTACTAAGTCAAAAAAATCAAGTTTTGATTTCTTTCAGAGAGTCAAATCATCTCCCGACAAAATTTCATGAGACACTCAAGAGATGCTTCAAAATCTTACACTGACATTTTCAAAGTATTCTCTATCAACGAATGTGAAACATAATAAAGGGGCAATTAATCCTTTCGTGGATTTTTACAACGATGCCCTGTCAATGGCAGAAGACGGAAGTTTCATTGACTTAAAGAAAGATATGACTTCCAAAGCTTCATTCTCTGAGCGAGAACTGTCCTTTTTTTCTAACTTCGAAGCCCTTTGGCTCTTCGTACCTCTGCGAATTTGGATTTTCAGCGCTGATGGAAATCAAATCTAAGAAGCTCGAAAGAATACAGGTGCTGGATGCGGAAATGCACGTCTGCTTGTCAGACGCTGAGCCTAGACTGGCGAAGATTTGTTCTTAAAATCACGCTCACAAATCTCATTGAAATAAGTTTTCTTGCTTCCTTTGAATAAAAATATCCATCGGATTAGTTATTTAACTTACCTTTGGGAGCTGGTGGAATACTCAATCTCTTGTGCCATGGGGAAGGGTGTGCCGCGATATTTTTTCTATTTGGTGTGCCGTCAAGTGAGATGCTTGTGTGGCACTGATCTAGTACATTGGCACATCACCTGTTGGATTCAGGTCAATGAGTTGACCCGGCTAGTGCAATCCGATAAATCGAAACTTGCTAGAGCTCAAGCAGGAAGTAAGCAATCATCATTTGAAGCATGACATTCGTATCCAAAAGAGATTTTTGGTACGCAACTTGTTTCGTCTTGGTAAGGACATATGACCTCATCTTGCCCCGTCTGTCACCATTTTCGATCCTAACTGGGTTGCACGTTTCGTTGAGAATGGCTCTTGCTGTTCATTTTTCTGTATCCCAATGTCCCCACCCAAATACGGACAGCATCCGGATTTCTTGAGATGTTGATGAAGCAGAAACTTATTCTCACTAGTTTTACGCATGATATGGACTGTACACGGCTACAGACAGCAGAACAATTTCCAATTGAATACCCGAGTTTATCGCTATTTCATGGTTGTATAAAATGCAATATGTACAAATATATAAAGTAGCTGACTTACGGCCAGGTGAACAACCAAGAACAACAGTACAGAAAGCTATCCGGTAACTCGGGACAGTAGTGCCCTCATAAATGATCCACTCGGCAATGAGTCAAACAAAACAGTAGAGCAGAGCATTCACAGTACAGATGGCAAATCAAGATTTTTTCTAGCTAACATGAAATGATAGCTCCAGTCACAGAATAAGAAAATAATCCGTAGTTAGAATATACAAAAGAATTACCAACGTCAAGATACAAATAGTTGGACCTGGAAGACGACAGAACAGAAAAGTATGAACTTGACCGAATCAACTTGGCAACAGGCTTGCGAGCGCCGTAGCTGTGTTAGGCAGTTTAGTGGTGTGGTACTCTGACAGTGAGTCTGGGGTCAGGAATTCGAGGCTTCAGTGAGTATTTTTCACACACGGGTTAAGCGTTGGGAAACTTTTTCTTACAGTCAAAATGTACAATCCAAAGACAATAGAGTTAGGAACATAAGCCTAGAATGCTTACACCATAAATATAGTGAAACACAATATGAAGAAAGGGTGGTGAGGGGTGATTTAGGGAATAAGACAATAAACAATGTCTAAGTTCGGTGTCTATATTTACAGGACTACATGGGAAACGAGCAAGGTAAGGGACAATAGCGGGCCGTTAGGCACTCGTGCGTGCATAAATCATTCTATAATTATTGCGGATGGAAGAGGATGAGGTACAAATACTGAGGTCCCTGAGAAAAGGCTGATGTGAGTCATTCAAAATTCTCTTGGCGAATCTTTTGCGAATTTTGTGATGTTCGGATATGATGGATTGTGTGAGAGGTACACAACTTGCGTAGAATAAGTGCTTTGGAGACCATTTTATTGTAATGAAATCTTAAGCTAGTAGTCCAGGGATGAAGACGGAACACGTCTACAACCAGTGAGGTAATATGCAT
This sequence comes from Fasciola hepatica, assembly GCA_948099385.1. Taxonomy (NCBI): domain Eukaryota; kingdom Metazoa; phylum Platyhelminthes; class Trematoda; order Plagiorchiida; family Fasciolidae; genus Fasciola; species Fasciola hepatica. The sequence goes on along the minus strand of CANUEZ040000003.1, from coordinate 4,527,069 downwards.
GCAAGGACAAGACGTCGAATGAAGTAGAGTGGTACAGACAGAGCTTTCGGGTGCAAAACATAGTAGGTTAGTCTTCTCACGTTTATGAAAACACAAGCAACACTTTTGGTCCAACAAGGATTATGGGTGATAGCAACTCCAAGGTGTTCAACCAGTTGTTGACTAGAAAAAGTAATGTGAATAACTGAACAGGATTCCAAAATGTTCGCAAGCAGCCTTTGAGAAGAGAGAAAACATCTGAGCATCTGCTGGGATTCAATGTTACGTAACGAGCTTTGGACCAATGGTCAATATCTAAAATTTCAGATTGGAGTTCAGATGCAGCTGACGCGTCAGAATGGGGTAATCCAACAACAACATTTTACACATACTTTAGAATAGAAGAGCGATCACTGAAAGATATGGATGTGTAGACTTGGAATTGAAGAGGTGAAGGCATTGCGTCCTGTGGTACACTTTAGGTCGAAACCGGAATGGAAGAAGTTCTCCCGTCGTATCTTGTAAAAAGTTGCCGATTGCAAAAATAACCAGATAATAGTCAGAAGAATTAGGATAGTATTCCGTTATTAGGGAGTATGTCGAGACGTTTTCGTCTCCCAGTACTGCTGAATACATCACTGTAATTTTGGAGGATGTGCACAGCTTTTAGTTTCATGTCCAGCGAAGACAAGATATCACGAATCAAAGGAGCGATAACACCCAAGGTATGGCATGATCTGCTATAGGCTACCTGGTTCATACCTTGCATTGTAAAATCGTTGGACTGTACTTGGAGTGATGAATTCCCGAATACTTTTAATGTGATGGATGTACAGGCAAATGAGCGGAAATTCACCGCCCCATTCTTGGTCACAGGTTTGGTGGAAGATGATCTCCGATCCAAGCCCCAGTTCAATAACTGATTCATTATGGGTACCAATACTAGTGTATTCTACTTAAACACAAATGAAGGAAGATTATCAGGTCCTCAAGATTTGCTTCACTTGAGGATTGACAGTTCTTTGTAAACAGCTTTCGGGGATATGTGGTGGGAGATGGATCTGATAAAGTTGGGACAAAATGGCACATTGGGAGAACTGAACAACGGAGGACGCGGTTGCCAATTAAAGTCGAAGGTTAAACCTTCAACATTAGCGTTTTGAGATGCGCGTCTGGTGGAGATACTACTCAAGTGTTTGATTGACATCCAAAGTTACCGACAATTATTGTTGGCTAGGAGCACACGACTGTGTAAGCCACTGAGTCTGCGGATTTCTGACTTGATTGACAAGGAGAGGATTTCTGCTGCTTGATAATTCTCAATTTTGTAAGCTCATTCTTTCCTACGGCATGGTTTTTGAGGGACGGTGGGTAGAATCGGTCACCATGGATGTGTATGGTCTCCCATGGGCAACACACATCATAGCAAAAACTCAAGTAGTTAGTAAGATGCTCACAAACACAGTAGAGTCTTGGTGGTTGCGGATGTCGAAGATAGTCTGCCCGATCCTAGCTTGATGTTTTTGTAAGTCTCCTCAATCTCATTGACGCATTTTGTGTTTCAGGTCACGACAGCGGGTGAAGATTCTGTGGTTACTTGAGCTGTACATCTTTGGAGAGAACAATATTATGGCGTGATTTGTCCTCATCATGGATGATCTACATGTGCCCCAGGCCAGATCGGAGTTGTTCGTGAGTCACAGATCACAGTTAGCATCGGTTCTGGTAGAGAGGTTTGGAATGATTTTAGGTCCTATAGCATCAAGAATTTCAGTTGAGAATGGTTGAAATCATCACGGATAAGGCTCAAAGATCTATCAGCATAGCTCAAAAGTTTGGAAGATGAAAGCCCGGGGGAATCCCCTAAAACACTAATAGGGTATGTGGGAGAAATATAAGCGTCCGCAATTACTATGGAGCAATATATACTCCTATATTTAGGTTTGCAGAAGATCATGGAAGCACTAATGTAAGCATTTGAGAGCATGAGTAGTAATTAGACAGACTTACACCAGTTGTTTTTAGAGTGAGTAATAACCCCTATTCCGCGTTTCTTGCGAAACGAGGATCAATCAGCCCGGTAGCTGGTTAACCCTTCGGAGTAGATGATCTCGTAATCAATCTTGTCCTTGAGCCAACGTTCTTGTAGCTATATGACTCCAGGTTGTTGATACTCCCGACGGAGGACAAGGTTTTTCGAATCACTGAAGTTTCCAATGAGTGAGTACACCATTTTGGTATTTTCCGTCGCCAAAGAGCCACTTTCCGCCCGGCACGGTCTTTCTTGAGTATTCCAAAAGCATTAGTATAAGTCCTCCGTATTCTGTCTCTTACATTTTTTTCTCGATAAATTTTCGTGGAGTGATTGCAGGCTTGATTAATTTCTTAAATTGGCCAGAGTACTTCGGAATATCCTACCGGAACAATGGTTGTCATGGTAACCAATATTAAAAAAACAATTACGGCGGCTGTATTGACCTCAAGTAAATTAATCCCGATGATGGAGGACGGGATAAAAGCACGGCCAATTTCAAAGGCCACACGGTTCGTACCACAAATGTAGGTAATAACGCCCAGTTGGGGGTTGATTCGGTCAAGGTTTATCACGCAAGATGCCTGCTGCATTATGCTATACGTAAAAGCCGAGCGAATGCATGAAATTTATTCATTGTGACACTCCTCACACACGTGCATATTTGGGCAAAGAACGAAAATCTCTGAATTCAACGAATCCTGGGAAAATAACTGCTTCCCTCTTGAAGAACTGCGGACAAATTTTAGATAAAAAGCCTTGTAGATAGAAGTTGCAGAGAGATGAAGAGAGAGAAGTCTGCTTGAGGAATTCTGAGAGACTCGGTTCTGGAAATCGGACATTAAAAAAACTGCGACAAATCTGAGGCCAATCTCGCTATGCGAAAGCACTTTTGGCGTCATTTGGAACGCCACTAAACCTGAACAGATTTGCTAGCTTTTATAACAAACTGCTCAAGTGTTTGCATCAAGCACGGGCTGGACTATTTACACAACGGATTCCCGGATAATGATCGGCGCTACTGATCACATATATAATTACCTAAATGAATTTACCCTAAGTGACCTTCGTGACTGTCGTAAGTTCCGGTTCATATCATTTTTCAGGCTCAGTTTTCTATTATCCGTTAGGATGATCACTTCCAAAGGCCACGGGTGTCGAAAGACATCACGTGAAGTTATCAACCTGTGAACAGCCAACTGATTACAATCCGTGATATCAAGAGTTACCAAGTCGCCTTCAGTCCCTGCACACACGTTTACTTCTTCGTCCACTAAACTTACCATGCAATAAAAAACCGATACCAGTAGGTCGGTTTGGCAACACTCCGATAGAGATTTATTGCTAACAATTTATAAAAAAAAGACCCAATTTAAATCCTTGCAAGCAAGTTTGTCAGAGGTTAAGTCTAAGTTTCACGAAACTGACAAAAAGTCGAAAATAAAAATACCGCGTAGCACATTGTGAACTAGTGCAACAAAGTATGGACCAGTGAAAAGTCGTGGTACATTTTTTCTAAAATGATTCACACTGGAGTAGGGAAGCTCAAATCATCAATGAACGTCATCAAAATAGAGCACAGTTATTCCATCCATGTTAATAAATGGCCAACATTGCGGTGGAAAACTGCGTGACTCACAAACGTGTTTTGCCAGTTCAAGACCAGTGGGGTGGACTCGGAGGCTATACGAGGCTGCAGGTTCCGGATGTGAATGAGAAAGCTGTCCAGTGCTTCGATGGATTTCAGTGGCAAGTTGAGTGTTGTTACTAGAGGATGTCATTTTTGTAAACAAATAAATTAAATCGCCGAATGATCTTTCTAGCACCTCGTGACTGTACTGGTGTTGCCAAAACTCATGCCTACGGGCATCGGATAGGCACGTTTTGTTCTCGTACATGACAGAATTGCCACAGAGCTACGTACTTTATATCTGCGGCCATTAGAAAGTAACGGCAAGGTTCTTGAACCATAAAGTATGTTGTCCCCCTTTTTGGGGTTAACAAGTATGATCGAAATTCAGAAGAAACACCTGTTTTACTTCCAGTCGAAGGTAACCATTAGAGAATACGAAGTATATTGTTTATAAATCAGTCTTTCTTCTTTCTTAAGAATTCTTCGCAGTCTGTTCACAATAGAATTCATCGCTTCGGTTATGAACTCATCACACTTTCCATATTTGACTCCAGTGGCCAGTGCGTAAGTATTCCACTAACTTTTCTCTTCAGAAGGGAGATAATGTTCACGATTATACTCAAATCTGAGCCGTTATGAAGTAGTTGTATGGGATTAACTTTGAACTTACGCATGCTCTTACAAGTCTGAAAATGAAAGACGAATAAGTAAATTGTTTTTCATGAAAATATTTACAAACTTTGCGTGAAAAATGACGTACAAGGCTGACATGAAAATCAATTAACTATCCAGGTGACCTCTTTTTGTTGGACTCTGGTAATTATTCAGTCATAACGGCAAAAGCCTCTCCACTATTTCTGGGCTTCAAGTTAGAATCCACAAACCAGGCATTTCATATTTTTTTCAGATCCAAACCAAAACTTTGGTAGGTGTGACATCTTGGTACTCGGCAAGATGCTTTTTTGGAGAAAATTCGTACACCAAAGGATTTGGTTATGAGCCTTCCACGGCGTATCACATACCAAGCACTCCTATAAAAAACAATGCGATCGCCAAAATAATAGGCCTCGTGATTTGAATCCTCTGATGAAATCAACATGTGACCTTCTTTGCTGGGCTTTCCATACCAGCTTCATGTCAGCAGCATATCAGATCGCCGCCTCCTTTGATACAATAAGAAATAAAAGCACGTGGGAATATTTTCACACCAAATTTAGGATAGGGTTTTTACAGCTTTTTATTTTTTTAGCGTGAATCACAAAATCATCTCATTACTTTAATATGCCGGGTTTATCGCCCCTAAAAAGTGTATTAGTCGGAGTTTTCCTTTAAATCATCCAAAAGTCGATGTTCCTATTTGCTCTAAGTAGCTGAAAAAGATCCACCAGAAAGGATTAAACGGATAAGACATTGCCATCCTGATTTGCTCTTCCTTACGTAGTTGGCATAAACCAACGGTTCTACCAGCTCTTCTCCTTGATATCGCGGTAAAAAGACTGGCGAATAACAAGGTGGACCCACGGTTTACGTTGATAAAAACTGGGGTTTTCTTTTTACGACTAGCCAGCAAGTCGTCGATAGGAAGCGGTACCAAGCCACTTGTCTTGTCATGTTTTCTAACTACCCTAGAATTTTCTTCGACCTTATATAGGCGAACCCGCAAAAATGTGTTGCCAGAAAAACGGATTCCACAGGACTATTTAGATAGCAAACCAATCTGAATACAACCAGCTATAATTGCTGACGTTCCGTCTAGTAATTTATTTTTACCATGTCATATCTTTATAATTATTAGCTTACTTTGTTCAGGGGATTTTGACTGGGTAAACACGATCCGCACATTCAACTACCTATAGTGTACAGAAGAAAGAACATGAAGGCGAGTAAATGTTTTACCAAATTATACGGTGCTCTGAGATAGTTTAATTTAGTCACGAGACTCGAACCATATGCCGAGGAAACTTTCCAGTGCGACACAGCCACAATACTAGCATCTCCTTTCCGGAATCCACCAAAACTTCCAGCTTTGGCCCTGAGATCCCCGGCGATCTACACGAAGTTCATTGAAAGCACTCTTCGAAGCAGCTAATACAGTTCAAGACGAAATTGAACCTGGGCCTCATTCAGTGTCGACGTAAACAGACACGACAAACAAGCATCAATGCTTCAGTCTGTTGGTGTTGACACTCCTAGGACCGCCCAGCCGAGCAATAAGCAAACGATATTTGAATGGAATATCATCTTTTAGTGGCCTCCGTGCTCCGGTGCCCAAAGCGATCCCGAAGCTGGCCAGACCATGAGCACTAGACACCAAATCATCCAACATGTGAACCGTGAAGCGAGAGATTAAAACAGTATCCCGGAGGCGAACTGCAGTCACGGGAAGGGGATCTTGTATGCGCGTTCTGAAGACAAAGAGTTTTCTGAATTTTAGCTGCGGAGGCCTGCCGCCCTATCTGACATAGTGTGCGAAAGATGAAAGGAGCCAAGAAAAGCAAACATGTGGGCTCAACAAATGCGTTTGTTTTCTACGTCCGAGCTATCGTTACCATCAAGTACTTTATGAACAGCAACAAAACCATAGCATCCTTCATTGATCGCGAATTGCAGGAATAGTTATTTGTAAGGCTTTTTCCAGTAGGGATGTTAAATTTTTCGGAGTGAACCATACTCCTTGGCTACTCACATCACAGAAGGTAGTTTCTTTTGGGTACACAAATAAAAACCCTGGAAGGTAACATCGACTCAACCATTGGTTACCATGGGTGAAGGACTATGTGCGTGCGATAATTCTTGAAAATATAATGCTAACAAAACAGTTATAACTCACAGAGAACCGAAAAGTTGACCCTGATACTTAATCGGAGGAGTCGTGTCCAAGAGTGGTAGTCATCTCAGACAATGGATAGACCGTGGTCTAGAAAGGTTTATGCAAGAATTACTGACTGTGGTATTTTTGGGTGATTCATTGCTATTTGTTTGAAACCACGCACATTTCTACAGTGCTTAGTTGTGCACTAAAAGGCGGACGTGATTCACATATAAACATCAGTCCAAGCCATCAACATTTGGTTTCGTTTTTTCGTATAGATGTTAATTAGTCATACCACAAGTCGTTGTTGGAACTTAGTTAAACTGCAACATGGCGTTTGTTTATTTTATGGCGGCACAAGCATGTTCTCCATAAATTCAAAGCTTCTTGCATGTGTTTGACGTAAATAGTATCTATGGATGGGTGGAGAAATTTTCTCAGAGGTCCATTATCGGCTCTGCGGCTATTGCAGACCATCAGGCATCTACGTCCCGCCCCCTCCGCCGATTCATCCCAACCTCTGTGTATTCAGCATGCGTTCTTCACTAACAAAATATTTATGCGTCACCAGTGTGACAGGAGACTTCTCTCAGACGAGTTCAAAGAGGACAGAGTTCCCTCATCTTTCTATGCATAACACCAAAAAAATATTTCAAATAATGTCCAGAATGTTGTCGTTCTCGAGGTTATCTGTGACTGATCCACATAGAACTAACTCAGTGAGTAGCCGTTGTTGTCCCTCAGTTGACTGTTTTTAGGGGGAGGGGAGGGCATTCACCAAAGGGGACGCGAGAAATATGCTCAAAAGACACATTAGCTAATGAACAGGTAAGCTAACCATAACATAACTTTAAAAGTACTATTCAGTGCAGTTTACTCTGAATCATTCCCCCAAAAAGCCATCAATCGCGAGGCCACAAAGTGCTTAGAAGTTTAAAGTTTTCCTAAAATTACCTTTCAGAGGTGACGACTACCGTCAACTAATTAGTGAGCTTTTAAGCTCGATCGTCAAACGCACTTACTACGTAGCCGATTCGATCATTTTTTTTACAACAACACGAATAACAACATGCCGATGAAAGAGCTCCTGCTTACCTACGCCAAAACAAACAGTCTTTCATTTCACTTGTGGATGCACAGCTGTCTACGTAGACAGAACAGAGAGACAATAGCATCAACGAGATGCTGTGCGTTTTATGCCATGGCTTCAAAAATCAGTGAAACGTACTGCAGAATTCTCCCAGAATTGATGCCCAAAACTGATTTGTGCCTCAGAAACAACCCAAATATAGTTTAGGCCACAGGTATATATCTGGGGAGGTCGGATTACCCCATAATACTGTTATTGCTAATGATCTGTGACTCACGAACAATTCCGATCTGGCCTGGGGCATATGTAGATCTCCCATTATGAAGACAGATCACGCCATAATATTGTTCTCTCCAAAGATGTACAGCTCAAGTAACCACAGAATCTTCACCCGCTGTCGTGACCTGAAACACAAAATGCGTCAATGAGATTGAGGAGACTTACAAAAACTTCAAGCTAGGATCGGGAAGACTATCTTCGACATCTGCAACCACCAAGACCCTACTGTGTTTGTGAGCATCTTACTAACTACTTGAGTTTTTGCTATGATATGTGTTGCCCATGGGAGACCATACACATCCATAGTGACCGATTCTACCCACTGTCCCTCAAAAAACCATGCCGTAGGAAAGAATAAGCTTACAAAATTGAGAATTATCAAGCAGCAGAAATCCTCTCCTTGTCAATCAAGTCAGAAATCCGCAGACTCAGTGGCTTACACAGTCGTGTGCTCCTAGCCAATAATAATTGTCGGTAACTTTGGATGTCAATCAAACACTTGAGTAGTATCTCCACAAGACGCGCATCTCAAAACGCTAATGTTGAAGGTTTAACCTTCGACTTTAATTGGCAACCGCGTCCTCTGTTGTTCAGTTCTCCCAATGTGCCATTTTGTCCCAACTTTATCAGCTCCATCTCCCACAACATATCCCCACAAGCTGTTTACAAAGAACTGTCAATCCTCAAGTGAAGCAAATCTTGAGGACCTGATAATCTTCCTTTATTTGTGTTTAAGTAGAATACACTAATATTCTCACCATTCATGATCCATTTGTTTATTCAGTGTTTGTACTGCCATGAGATTCCGACTGTTGGCGATCAGCTTCCGTCACATTTGTGTTTGTAGATGATGTTGAGTTTGGGTCTCACCATCCTGAAGCATCAGCTGCACCTGAACTTTAATTTGAACTTTACATATTGACCCTTGGTCCAAAGCTCATTGCTTAAACTGAGATCCTATCAAATGCTCAAATGTAGTTTTAACTCTTCTCGAAATGTGTAAGTATGTGAACACTTTTGGATCCTGTTTATTTGTTCTTGTCGCAGCTGCTTGTCAACAGTCTTTCAAATACTTCGCAATTACGATCAGCCACAATCCTTCTTGGATCACAGGTGTGGAGGAAAACCTACTACGTTCTGTGTCTGAGAAAAATGTCCATTCCACTCTATCTCATTCAACGTTTTGTTCTTACATGCATATTACCTCACTGGTTGTAGACTTGTTCCGTCCTCATCTTTGGACTACTAGCTTAAGATTTCACTACATTAAAACGGTTTCTCAAGCACTTATCCCATTCAAGTTTTATACCACTCACACGCTCCGTCATATTCCGATATCACAAATTTCGCAAAAGATTCACTAAGGGAACTTTGAATGAATCACTTCACCTGCTTCACAGGGATCTCAGCATGTGCACTCCTTCCTCTTCTATCCGCAATAATTATAAAATGATTTATGCACGCACGACTGCCTACCGGTCCTGCGTCATCTCTTACCTTGCCCGCTTCTCACGTAGTCCTGTAAATATAGACATCGAACTTAGACATTGTTTATTGTCTTATCCCCCAAATCACCCCTTATCATCTTTTTTTCATTGTGGTGAATGCGGTCTTCTTTTTCGTGTAACTGCTATGAGTATAGCTGTGTACTGCTGAATATTCATCCACCGGGGTGCTTTAAGCAAATACTTGGCTTGAATTGAATTGACCTACCTGTAGTTCACCATCAGTCCCGTTTTACTTTTTCATGTTTGCGACGGCTGCCACATCGGTACAAGACTTCAGGAGGGAGGTTGCGGCCAACTGGAGTCTATCAGTTGGGAAAAGTGACCGACTGCGGAAGCGGGATTGAAACTCGGGACAGAACGATTGGACTACCACGTCGATGACCGTTTGACCATACCCGGCCCGGAATTGCTTGGTGACCGTTGAGGGTCTTACGGAATTTACCTACCTACATACATACTTTTCTGTTGTCTATTACCTTTTAATTCTTTGGGACTCACTCTATAAACTAATGTGTTCGTGCACATTTGAGAACAGGACGCGAAATATATATGAATTCTGTCCGTCCTGTGATGATGAAGCCCCTTGCGCAACTGGAGACAATATTCACTGTATCCAGTTTTATTGAAACTGTCCATTAAAATAGATACAGAACACGAATCCTTCTTGGCTACGCGAGATCGCAGAAGCGATGAGACAATCCTGAATCACATTACCATCCTATTACTGACCATTATCACACAAGGGGAATACCTAGATCATGGGTTATTTCTGACTAACCTAGGAACCTGCGAAACCGACTAATGTGGGAACAGCTTGTTGTTTAGCAGACTGAAGCTTTTTACCACATCGGTTCCAAGACCCCGGTAGATAAAATTCTTGCGAAGTATTGTTTCATCACAAACGCATGCATCCACGCAGCTTTGGGTAAAGTTTGGTAAGTCGTACAGTTTTGATAACAGGAACACAGTTGGTTGTTTGGAGGCCTGAGATTTTCATTATTCAAACCATAAGATCAGAAAATTGAGAAAAATTTGGACAGAATCATTCTTTTAGGCTGGATTTGGTTCTCCAGAACGTTATCCTTTATTGCCTGTAGTTTGGAATGATAACGGTGTCACAAAAGACTTGGATGAAAACGATGTTATGATCATCGCACTTGTCGTTTCCAAATGTTCCTTTTTTACTTTGGACTACCAGTATTAGCCATTGCACAAAAGATTAAGGTCCTGTTCTTCTATTCAGACACGAGAGCCGGAAAAGGTCACTCCGTTTTCGTATTCCCATATGAAAAAGGTTATAGTTATCCTAGCCATAACAGACGCACTATAGTGATTTTAATTCATGCAGTTTCTGATCCCATACGTGCAGTTTTCACCACCGGTGTTCGATGGAAGAAAGTTTCAAACCATCCCATTTAAGGTATGATATATGGAACCTGACGGTTTCGATCAGTTTCGGTATTAAGTGGTATTCATTTGTGGTCTGGACTGTAGCATAACTTATGTATTGTGAGGATTTAGACGTGAAAGATAATTAGAAAACACCATTAATCACCGACACATGGGAAAATGAAACACAAAAACGAGGGCTTTGATGGGCAAGGAAAATGCATCGTCCATAACTTTTCTGTTAGAGATTGATAGAATCTGGGAAATTTTTAACATTTATTTGAGGCCCTTTGATAAATCTTTACCCACGGGGCATAACAAAGTCTCAACAAGTATAGAGCCATTCATTTTTTACCAATGCAACGACAGATTGCCTCGTTATTCTCCACCTTTCATTCCGCATCATTTTACGTGCTTTTGTAGTGCAAAGTATTTTCGTCACAAAAAAAACGACTTTGGTATAAATGATTATCGGAAAATTTTCAGGCCCTTTTCGCGAGGGAACCGTGGGGGCTACGCATAGAGCAATCCCACAACTTGATAATAGTAGAATCCAGACACTTCAAGGCGTGGCTTTTAAACCAGAGCTGGGAAATCCTAAAGATGACATGCTAAAGGATAATGAAGGCGGTTATTCGTGACAAAATTCATTGAAATTGTTGAAGCAAAAAGTGCGTAGTCAATGCAGTTTTGTGTAACCGTTTTTGTTGTTGCTTTGGCCATAACACAGACTGGTCCCAGTCTCCTTGTTTATGTAACACCGACTTTTTTCACACGTGTCCATCACTGCTCTGCTGTCACACATTTCGAACACGCAGATAGCATTGCCTGTTGTCAAGTGATCGGATTCGTCGAACCCACTGCTCACCCACTGCTAGCTGCTGCTGCGCTGATCTAATTTCAGTCCTTACATGCGACAGATAAAAAGGTATGGAATAACGTTCTGCCTAGAGGAGACTGAGTTAGCGCTACAATCCCAGCTTTTTCCCAGACAGTTAAAAAACCACAAGACAACCCGGAGCTCCATCATAAAACGTGCATATGGTTTTGGGCTTGACTGCTATCTTTGGATCCGTAAGCAAATATGACTGATAGGATAAGACAAGAATGCGATGAGAAAAAATACGAAGAAAAAGGGGCTGGACTTTGCTCCTTTAGAGAAAAAAGATAAAGCTATCAAAAGATCTTTACTATAAGACAAAAATATGTTCAAGGTTTAGGTGATAAACACTCCCTGAAAGAAGTCAACATTTAATGGCCTTGGATTTTATAAAACATCTCTGAACATGCCACCGCACTAAGAGTTTTGTTTCACTGAGCCTATAAAATTGAGTGATTTCTCACGAGCAACACAGTCAGTACCTGGACATTGCATGTGCTCACAAACTTTAAATTGAAGTTTTACAGCGCTGAGAATACTAATCTGAATAGAATAACCGATGAACTTTAAACGTGACTGTTTTTTCCAAACTTTCGTGAACTATGAAAGATGGCAAGCATTCAAAACACCAAATTACTTGATTTACGGGGATACTGGCGTAATTCTAAGTTGAAAGAATAGAAAGGATACCGATATGTACGACTTTGGCATGACAGACACATCCCGATGATAAGAATCGCTCAAAGTGACTATGCTAAACGACAGTCTGTGCGCAACTTCAATTTTGTATCCGTTTACTGAAGCACACGGGAAAATCAGTTGCCTAATTTCCTCCCAGCAACACGTTCACTTTCAGGTTATTGCACAGAGTAGATCCGCAACCAAGCCACTAAGAAATGCCTATACTCGGTCAAAAAATGGCTCATTTTTTCGTACCAAAAAGTTCACTGTCACGGAACGGAACCTGATAATTCGATTCTAGTTTGCTACGTTGTGTTACAAGTATTCGTTTTTGGTAACCCGTAGGCACATTTTTCACGGATGTGACGTGTTTGGCAAAAATAGTAAAGGTCTTCATGCTCATGAAGCTTTGCTTTTCAAAACACTCCAATGCCCTCATTCAACAGAACCTCTTGGGATATTTATATCGCTCTCGTGTTTTGTTTTCTATCTGTCTGTCCCGTTTTTTCCTACACAAAAGTAACTGAAGTTCATTGTCAATGTTACCACGTGTCATTCAGTTGACGCGGTTTACTTTTCACCCATTCTTACCATTACCAGGGAAGTTGTCATTCCTGAAAATTAGTGATTTTCAACCATGAGGCATATTTAGAAGCCAATAAAAGGTAGACTACGTTTCTGAAATAAATTATTATAGTGCAGTGGTGGTTTTTGTTTTCATTCTCGTTGTTAATCTAAATGCTGCTGTCTTCTTTGTTGTTTCCAGTTTTTTCCTCATTTCTGTTTGAAGCCTTACATGTTCGTGTATGGCCCGTGTGTGAAATACTCCACATGATTGAAAACAAGGCGCACTTCATGGATCCGACTGACAAGTGACACAACGATGGAATACATTTTCTAGACTAGGACTTCTCGTTTCTGGAAAGAAAGACGAATAATCAGGCTATTTTGCGAAGGATTTCGTAATAAAAGAGAAGCCAAGTAGTTGGGCATCTTAGAATTTCTTTGTATACTTTCAAACGTTTATGAGCTGAATGTGAAACACAGATATTTAATTCACTCTGAGCAAAGTAACTTAATACATGGAACAGCAAAATCTGAGACCGTGATTAAGTCATTGATAGATCTAATACAGCAAAGAGTCTCCCCAGTGTTTTTTACAACAGCTTATAGACTTTTAGTCTTCAGAAGACACAGAGAGAGGCCTCTACAAATTGTCTGCAAAATATTGATTTACAACATCATTCTGACGATTAGAATCAAGTTGCGAAGAGATTAAGTGACTGCAAAGTTGTATCAAACTAAATGCATCTCCGTGGCTATCACTTGTGAAACTAGAGTTTGACTCATAAAATGTAGCTTACCGCATTGCAATGAAGTGGTTTATGATAAGTACTACCCTGAGAGGATATATTATGTTGGTGAATGCGACTCGTCTTATGGTAACTGATTTTCAAACGGTAATCATCAGCGAGCAGAACTCTTTTCGTTCATTTATTTAAACCGCATGGATACCTACACATTTTGTATTGTTGACTTATCATCCAGGGCGTGATATTTTTGTGTTTGAAAATCGACCTTCATTTACCCATGGCAATAAGAGAGCGGCAGAGTGAAGCAAAAATACGCAGTGGGCCTCCACGGCGAATAATTGTGCACCGATGAGAACAATCACAACCAATGGGCTGAGGATCTGTGATTATGAAAATTGGGATAAACTCAATTGACGCTTTCATTTTACTGTATTTTTGATATTTCAGGAGTCAAGCACCACAGTTTAGGAGACCAATACTGTTGTCCGTGATTCACATTTGGACTTGAAAACGACAACGCTTAGTCCATAAACTGCTTCAAAATTCATATTGCGGACAAAATTACGTGCTCCCAACTCTTGAGCAATGTAAACCAGCACACTTGTCAAAGATCACCTGTAGAATCCTCGAATACCTGTTTCACAGTGTTGATCAAAGGGCCGTCGTGATGGACTCCCAACCCTCCTGTCCCGGGTTTGAATGTTCTGTCCGTCGCAGGTCCCTTCCTCAGTTGGCACCCGTTGATTTGACTGCTACCCGGTTCCTGAAGCGATGTGCTTCTGTGATAGGATGAAAAATAAAATTAGCTGTTCATTAAAAACCAACTGAACGCGAATTCGAATCGTCGAGTCATTCAGGATCGTTCATAGCTAGTTGTTTTAACTCAACCGTACGCAGTATGTGAGAGTTGGACTGGTGCTTTGAGCACTTCAGTGCGTCCCAGTTGAATCGCAATCGATAACAGTCGCCAGTCCAGGTGACAAAATAGTCATTTTCGTGCCCAGTAAACAGCCTACCATTTACTCACCTGTAGGTGTACCAGATCGGCTTAACTCCGAGTGTTCTGACTGGTGAAACCCGTCTCTAATACTCCTCTATTACTTCTAGCTTCTGGTTTACATAAATCCGGTCAGATGTGAGTAGAAACGTTAGACGTTGCACCCACCATACTTCTCAAACAGGAGTAGCCAAATAACTTATTCAGAAATTGATTTCGCTTGGTTTCTTACCGGTAGACTAAAGCTCTTAAGGAATGAAACAGTGCAAAAGAGAGATAAAAAAACAGATTTTAATCGGTAACATAAGAATTGTTACAACCTTAGTCGAACAACCCGTTTGATAGCACATGCATTTTAATAGTGACTTGGAAAACAGATGATACGTTAGCCCATCCATCATGAAAACTTGTGGTTTAGCTATATTCCGAAGACCAGCGGACGGACTCTTGCTGCATTTCAACATTGGGCATCTTGGCCATGCTCTAGTGTTCACTATACGTCTCATAAATGAGTAAATTAATGCAGTAAAAATGAGATTGTAGAAGTGATCTATCCCGTTGTCCGATTGGTTCATTGACATCAATTCAATAGGTTAATCTTATACAGACCTTTCCTGACCATCTCATTGATTCAGCGTGGTAAGTGATTTTAAAGTAATTGCAATCCGACAAATATAGATGGATACCAACGCATACCGTTGTTGTATCCATGGCCGAAAGAGGTGCACCGTGGGTTGCTAATTTCTACAGACTCTATTCACAGCACTGCACGTTTATTCTCGTAAGCAGAACACGACCGTCCACGGTTCTTCGTTGAACCTGTTGGTCAAAGATGTACTAGATTTATAGCGTACAGACTGGTATTATGTTTGCCATAACCGTACAACCGTGCATCAGCTATTCCATACATTTTCTGAATATATCGAGCAAGATTTTGGCAATTCTTTTACATTGCAATCTAAAGAATTCCATCGTTATTCGATGCTGATATTTAATCACTCATGGCAATACTATAATTTTCAAATAGATACCACTACTAATTTTATGACGTAGTACACGGAAAGTGACAATGTTTAGTAGAAGTCAGCACCATTTACCACGACAGTTCATTGAATAGTTCCCTGCAGAACTAATTAAAAATACTACTTTATTCTGTAAGGTTCTTCAGATCGGTGAATGGGATGAAAAATTTACTACAAACCGTACACAAAGATCATTTTATTACTCTCCTGACCGGAAGCGTTGCAAGTGTGGAATGGCAGATCATCACTGGTCTCTTCTATAGCATCTGGTTTTCTATCATTTTGTTTCATCGGTCTTATGGGTCTTATATATTCATCCAATCGTGATGCCTCGCATTCAAGTGCATTTTCGCCTGTGCAATCTGGTCATCTTATGGAACATCTCTTACCCGGACAACTCATTTCACTCCCAGGGTTCGTCGTACACCTCGTCTCGTAAACCACTGACATCATCATGTCACGGTGTATCCAACGCAGCCCAAACACACACACACACACACACACACACACACACACACGTACACACACTCATTTGTAATCAGACGGTTTACACATGCACATGTACACTCACACAGACATACAGTGTGACGAACAAACACGCACGCACACGCACACCACTACCAATTGAGCATATCAGTTCAGCCAAGCGAGATATGTGATCAAGTGATGATTTTTCTTCTGCATTCGCCAATCTTTCAGGAGGTTGTTTTTGCATGCCAGTTGGTTTCCCCGGTTAGCCGTATTGATCCTGGTTCTCTAGCCCAAAACTGCCCTGATTGGCACGTTTACTCGGCCTTATGCGCAGCGGACCAATCCGGACGACGCTACGAATTAAGGCCAAGTGAAACAATTACTACGGCTATAGCGGATAGGCTGAGCCAAACAGCGGCTTGGCAAAATGTGGAAAGATTTCACGTTTCCTTGTATGAATACCCGGTGATGTTTAACAACAGTATTTGGAGTAAAATTGACTGGAATTCTATAGGATTCCAGTGAGTAGGGGTTTGGATGCGTATGCGCGTGTGTGCTTGTTTTTCGCCAACCAGCCAGGAATCCTTCACGATCACATTGTTTTGACCACAATCTCTGTCACATAACGGGTGTCTTCAGCACGCGCTCGAAATTGTTTGGATTAAACCCCTTATAACATTGTTTCGAACCGGAACCTTCATTTGATTTCTGCGTGATCCACCGACGTCCTGAAAAGCCAATGCCCTTTTTGCCTATTTAGCACTGTGAAATGACACTGGTTTGAGTGCGACAGCTCTTTGATTTTTTTTTACGCCGTTGAAAAAGTTTGGATCCTCTTCAGTCTCCAGCTGGGAACACGGAAGCTGTTGGAAATCGTCGGAATAGAAACAGTAAGAAGAAGAACGGTAGCATCAGCGAAGGTTTTTGTGTAAGATATGACAGATAGAGTGACTAGTTCAACTGGAAAAATGTTGTCCAGTGGTAAGGATGGTAACTGCATCAATGACGATTGTATTCCCTTCAACGAAGTCAGTGGGAGCGGAAACCAGGACAGTATTGATCCGGTGCTTGGTGATTGCCTAGACAAAGGAAACAACAGACGCATTCCCCGTGTTTGGATCACGCTACAGAGTCGCAGATCGCAAAAGCTATGGATTCGGGCTTTGAGCGTGATAGTTATCGTACTATTCATATTACTAACGATATTCATGTGTCTATGGGTTGGACAAAAGAATGCTCGACCTAGTAAGTTATGCAAATCCCTGAATGGCAAATCCATACCAATCACAATGTTTTCATATTGTTTCCATTAACCGGTCACGTGCGTTGTCAACAAAAAGACTTCCACTAGTCAGTCTATCCAAAAGTGTGATTTTTTCGTCGTGTATTCTCCTAGGACAGAATGTATGGCAGAAGTTACAGGTCATGTTACTATTTCAGCTATTCAGGCGCACAAACCAGTTAGTTCTTAGGCAGGTGAATTCACTAGACAACTACTAATTATGCATCCTGTCTGCAAGGTAGTAGTTCTATCATCTCACGGCCGAAACCTCACTCGGACGTTAGACTGAAGCTCTGATAATTGCAATAACAAGTCGATGAACAACAGATCCGATTGCGCGTAGTCATTTTGTATATTCTAAAACAGCGTAAATTCTCGACTGTTGAAGCTTACGGAGGCGATAACCTTTAACAAATGGTCACCCATCCAGTGCTTATGAAATCATCACTGTGTCAGCTTGAGCCTACTAAGGTGATTGGAATTAAAATTCTCATCGATTTATGTGCATTCTCTGCCAATACAAATACATTAAACACTTCCATCAACGGTTCAGTTTTCGGAGTGAAAAACATGCCGGAATATTAGTTTCCGTTGGACTTTGTTCAGGGTTCAAAGTACTTGGAAAACCTTTCCAGGGTTTGATGTTCATCTTACCCGGTGTTCAGATACTTCTGACTATTCAAACTGTCTAACTTGTCAGAATTACTAAAAATTGAATACTCTGTGAAATCAAAACAAACCTTACTCACGTGGGCCAAGTGGTCGACCTTGCAAAAGTGAGCGTTCCGTTCGACATTTTTCGGGACTAAGTCGTTATCTGTTTTTAGTGGTTTATCAGGTCATGTGCCAGAATCAATGTCATTATTGTGGCAAACAGTGCTGGTGAGCATCATTGTACTTTTTTTTCTAAATGCTTTACGGGAATACCTTAGAAACGAGGTCTGAGCATCACATAAGTACATTTGGCTCAAACCCTGCTAGATGTTTCTGGGATTCCTTCGGGGTAGATAAACAGCGAGAGAAAAACCAGTGCACCGTTTTACGAAGCTTTTTCTTGAGAGGAAGTTACAACTTGGAATCCAATGAAAACGGAAACTTTGCTAAATTGGTCAAAATTTTAACTGTGTTTTCCACAGTTAGGACTCGAAACACATGAGCAGTATAGACTTACTGATGACATGTAATATGCGCACTGTTTAGCTTCAGTATGAAGTATAGAAAGTATGTTTACTATACAAGATGAGTCCAGGGTGCAAAGTTTCTTCCTGGAAATAGCCGTGGCACATGAATGACATATGTTTAGAAATACAAACATATCCTGCCTGGAATTAATTTTCACCTTCGATGAAAAGTCAAAAGTAGGGGTCATGAACTACGAGAAGGCTTGTTTTTGTCCCAAGTACAATAAGCATTTCAGAAACGGTCATGTCAGAGCACCGCACACACATGTGTGCAAACCAGATGTAATTGTCAGGATTCGTAACACTGGAAGTTGTTGCATCTGTTAGCATGGTATTGATTCCATGCAGGAAAAATAGTGCCCCCTCTTGCAAAATGTCTCGACCTAGTTGGGAGAGGGATTAGGCATCATTGCCACATGGAAGACAGAAAACTTAACCGCGCCACAATTACCGGACGTACAGAAACACAAGCCCCGGTTAGGGATAATTGCTCCGTTATAATTATTTTCGCACGTGCTTGCATGAACTGCTTAGAACAGTTTTGGGATATAATACTCTGGTGGTTTCCCTGGTGTTTATTCGATCGGTAAAAAGTTGATGGACATAAAAAGTAGGTATTTTGTTATTTTCCATAAAACGTCGTATTTTATCTTGGAAAACTTGGCAGGATAACCTGCCTTGCATAATATGTTATCATTTTGACAATATAAAATGCACATCCCAGCAAAAGTGTGGGTATTAGGCAATGATGTACAGGGGACGTGCACATGCTTGAAACGCGAAGCTTTCAGTGGAGACTTAAAAAGTTGCCCCCGAAAAGCCTTCATGAACGTCATAATTTGTGTCTCTGAGTTTGAAATGAAACAGAGATTTCTCAAGTTCTTTCTTAGCGGGTGCAAAAAAGGCGTGAATCAAATTAGGAAACACTATCAGAAGGGTCCCAGTTCTCGCTGTAAGGACCAACTATGGTTCCTACGGTCGGCCACAGAGATAATATCGTTCACTGTACATAGGTTACTTTTATCGGATAACACCCTCAATATTTGCGGGCTACAGGATTGCTGTTGTCATGAGTAATCATGTTGTTCGAAGCTCCGTTTATTTGTTCTCTCTCCAACTTAATCGATCTTGTGTGACACTGGTTGATAGGCGATGACGTGCATCACGTAAAAATATCAAATCGGAGTGTGTCTTGAAAAGTTTACTCATCTGGCGCAAACAATACCCTACTGGATATCACCGTTGCTATCGGTAACGCTGACTGAAGAGTGGTGTAGTTTTAAAACATGTTTGTTCCACCATCTGCGTCACCGTTGATTTCATTTTCGTGATAGGTTTGCAGTGTCTTCATTAAAAATAGCAAGGACCGAACTATATCTCGTGCATAAATGGAACAGGTAGCGTCACTGTTGGCATGGTCACTTAGAATGTCTAACATATCCATTTGTCTCTAACAGGACTTACGATACTGAGTTGCATTTTAACAATCGACCAACTGCAGACAGCTCGGCCTAATCCCGGAAGTTTTTGGGAGATGAAGAAATGAACCTACGGAAAGGAAAGGAATCCAGCCTTGGATTTAGACCGGTTTATTTATCGGCTCAACTACATAGATTGTCACTGACCACCCAGTAACCCAACAGCGCGTGTTAGTATTGCTCGCTACTGCATGCGTTATGCCATGAATTTTAGCAGTTGTCCCATTTCAGGTGTTTTCAATGCCTCTGGGTGTGAATATTATATACCGGGATATTTCTTGTTCTCTTAGGCTTCTACAATTTCGATAAGACCTACACAGAGTTAGCACTTTATTCAACACGGTGGACTTCATGAATCACGTAATGCGTACACGTGTAAAAATACTATGCATGTTTGTCTGTATGATAAACAAAATTGTTTTCAACGCCCAGGTTGCCATTGGTCATTTCTCTTTGGTAGTAAACACACAACTCCAACAGGCTCCTTAAATGACTGACTGGTTCCAATGTTTTGATGCAAATGCACCCCATCTGTCATATTTATCCTGTTTTATTCTCACAAGAAACAAGATGATGAGTAACTGCTTGTAAAAGTGTTCAAGTGCAAGACAACACACCTTTTCATTCAGTATATAAAAGTGCTCTCATATACAGATATCGTCGAAATTGCCTAGATGTAAGGGATTTTTTATGTAACTAATTAATCTACAACATACAAGGCTTTACCCCGTAAAATGTTCCAAGTTACATTGGAAAGCTTACAAGGTGACAGAGGAAAAGAAATACTATCCACTGCACAATAAGCTATCCAAGATGAAGTTGACTTCAAGAGGACTATTTTTTGTCATGTAAACGTCCAGTGGACGCATACACGGTTAATTACAAATGCTGTCTATGGACAACTGTTCGCCTGAATCAAGATTTATTTTCCCCGCGGCAACATTTAAGATGTGTAAATTTACGACCATCTGGGTTACTATTTCATCAGGGCTCCGGTTGTTGACAAATAACTTTCGAACATACCCGGTTCCTAGTAGACACGCGCCAACATGTTGAACTTTGTTTTAAACCGATATTATGAACATCGGCAACGGGGTTTTTGTGCTTGCATTGTGTTTCACATCTGTGTATTCCCTAACCTTTCATGCTCAATGACCGTTCGGTCCCATGAACAGCTTCAGACCTTTTATGAGACCGGGAATTCACAGGAAAGATGTGCAGCTTGGAAGCCTTCTGATGATTTAGTCAAGCAGAAGAAAATGAATTGTTTCGATTTGAGGTTTTGATCCGGTGCATAGAGAATCTAATATGTATTATATTCGAGCTTAGAAGACTTTGTCCAAGTCTTTTGATCATTTGACACTTTTATCTTCACAGAAATTGAGTAATTAATATGAACTTGATATGCTAGTGAATACAGATCAGCAGCACATATCAAATCTACTTTTCAAAGATAGCTCGGGGAAAGCAATTTGATTTCAATTTTTTCCGTTTAGTTCGAATCAGAGCATCGACCTGTACTTTCTTGCAGTCTGGAAACACACCGGTTTTTGCAATCCACTTCCGTACGATTATGAAAGCATGAATAAGATTACCGAAAGACACAACAATGAGCACATCCTTCATCCGCTCTGCTCCGTACAAATCCACAACACTTACTCCAAAGAGAGGACACGGTTGGTGGATAAACTGGTTTTGGATTTTCTCCGACTATAGCCCTGATAAATCATCCATGAATGCAAGAAGTAGTCTTCTTCACACAAACTAGAAAATACTCTCATAAAACACTGTGCTGCATGATCGACAAAATGAATTTCTCGTAGAATATCGATATAAATGTCCACTGTTTCATCTAGTGTAAAATGGCATCTTTTGAGAAGAAAAGATAATCCTCAACTATTCTGCTATGTATTACGTGGTAACCCCGCACACCATGATGTTCCATATTTGAGCTAATCAGTCTTTTCTGACTGTCCCATAAAACAGGATGTCAATAACGTAAGGTTTTGGGTTAGTTGGTATTTGATCTAGCTCGGAGTAGCATGTGTGCCTAGTCCTGTCCTGTTATATTAAATAGGATGAATTGTCATTGAAGAAATAGTCCTTCAGATAATCAGATTTTTGCTTCCCAAAGTAACTCTAACTGAATTAAGAATGGCGCATAGTTCCGATTGATTTTCCTGTTAAAATGTGTAACTTCAGGATCTACCATATCTCGGTTTGAAGTTGAAGCGGTCCTAGCTACTCAATCTGTGGTTATGCTTGGTTTCGGCACTGGAGGGCAGATACTTTCAAAATTGTAGTTATGAAGTCTATTCCGGAGTTAATTTCTTGAAATGATGCCTTCATTTTCACAAAATACCATGATCGAATGGTCTTCAAGACAGCTGTGGTAAGTAAAGAATTAGTTTAAACCAGAAATCAGGACAGTTTTTCTTCTAATAAAATTTAATTAGGAAGTCTGAAAAACTCGAGTTTTTATAAATTAAATGAAGATGGAGGAAAAACGCTTACTTTTCTTAAGTCTATGAAATCAGCGTCTTGACAACAAAACTGATTCTGGAATACCTCTGAATAAACTTTCATTTTGGTTGTTGTGCGTGATGGGAGAAAATTAAAGTTAGCAGGTTTTGTTTGTTGGAATGTCATCGACATTCACCATACTTGCAAATAACAGCTTCTGAAAAACCCTTCTCTTATGGAAATACGCACAATAAATGCACTGCTGTTGAACGAATTTAGGTATCATTTGCATAGAAGTGCTAAACCGGAGTTGAATGCTTGCAGCCAATGTGTGAAAACGTAAATGTGCAAATCCGTTGGCGCAGAAGATAAGACCAATTTGTACGTGTACTGATGATTCAAGTGACATAGAATAAACGAAACTCATCAGTGTCTAATGAATTATCAGCTGTATAACGTCTCCACCTGGTCGGGCATGGTGATGGTTGGTGTTAAGAAAGGCAGTCAATAATTGGAGACAAGCGAGAATCCTAATTTAGGGAGGCCGAACACGGACTTTGGACCTTAACCAGTCCTTTTATTTCAGCAATAATTATTTATATTTAATTGTCAGAAGTTCCCGTCAGTCATTGAAAAGACAGATGAAACAAAGAATTATTTTCTGTTGAAAGTAATTTTTGACTCTTCCGTTTCTCTATTGTGAACGTATTGTACAGGATGTGCATAAACATCAAATTGCTCCGCTCCGTGCAACCAAGTCGTCCAGGCAAATTCCCGATTAGTGTAGCTTGCAGTTTACGATATCCAGTCCAACTGAATATCCGTAGAGAGTACGGTCAACGATCAGGGGTCATTGTATAAAAGGCCGCGATTACCGTCCATGAGGACTCAGTGTTTAATCCCTGGTTCATCGCTGTAATAATTGCACCCTGAGGGCACAAACGTGATTAAGGGAATGGTTCCTTCCAATCTTTACTCGGACAGTTTCGAAGCTAACAGCTCAGCTGCTGGTAGATCCCCAAAATATCGATATACCTGCTGCATTCAACAGCAACCAAACCCAAAACGCTTTGTCCCGTTCATTTTGACGTTTTATTCCTCACTTTTGGTGCTTATTCTCAGATGAATTCAAGACCCTCTGTAAATTGTGGTGACATGAACTATAAATACCCAATGGTAGACTGTCGTATTGTGTCTAAATGAAACATGAAGGAATGTCTTGAGTCATATTCCCCCAGCCTTTTGATCAAATAAGCAGTTGTACGTCAATTAATGATATGGCATGGACTGTGGAAGGTTTTGCCCATCGTGTGACCAGTCTTGCAAATCTCACTAACAACGAACGAATAATTAGAAGTCTACCGGCATACAAAATGTTTGCACATAAACTCACGTGGAAATTTTCTAGTTCCATTCCAAAGTAACGGAATATCTGCTCATAATGTTAAATTGAAATGGATTTTAAGACACCAGATAAAAGTGCATGAAGCATTACCACAGGGAAAACCCCAAGTTCGGACCGAGGACTTCAACATCCCTGTCGTAATGATACTAGCTGTAGTAGTGGTAGTAGTGGTAATGACAATAGTACTGGTAGCAGTAGCACTTGTTGTTGCTGTTGCTGTGCTTGCTGTCGTCGACGTCGTCGTCGCTGATTTCGTTGTAGTTTTGCAGCCGCAGCTGTGGTAACAGTGGTAGTTATAATTACAATAGTGTTAATAAAAGTAATAGTGGTGATCGCAATACCGTTTGCAGTTAAATTGGAACCACTAACAGTAGTGTCAGTACTCGTTCGAATAGTAGCACTGGCTGTAATGGTATCAGTTGTTATTGCGGAGTTTTCTGTGGAATTATTGACAGGTAGCTTTCTGTCATTAACCTAATTGAGCAGCCGCACCTTGTGACGGAACTACTTATATAGAACCCAAGTGATGAGCAGAATTCAGATAGTCTGACTTTGTTTAGTCCGCGAAAATGGAGCCCGACAGCGAGGCCTTTTGACATGACAGAACGAGAGATTCGGACACTTTGAGAGAGAGAGAGAGACACATCAGGACTGAATGAATTGCTCATTTCAAACACGAAACATTGACCATTTGTTTTCGTGTGTTGTTATGACGTTTTTAGCACAGTAAAGAATACAGAAAGCGTATTGGCTTCCCCAAAAAGCATCAAAAATATGATATTTAAGAGGGAAAGTACCCACAGAAAAACTGACTAACGGCGTAAAACAGTGCAACTTAAGTAGAAAAATTTCAATCCTCTAAACACGGGTACTGTATACAAACTTTCCAGCTGTAATCTCATTTGAATCGAATGGAGTGTGCATGGACGAGGAGTCCGTTGTTAGAATCACACGGTGATTCTTCCAAAGTGTGATTCTAAAACTGGACTCCCCGTCCATGCACACTCCATTCGATTCAAATGAGATTACAGCTGTAAACCAACTGGGGAGTGCTCAAGTATAAAGATGATTGGGCGGAAGAGTACTGAGTACGCATACCTGAAGAGCGGCAATAACCGCGAAACTGGTGGTGTGTTTCCGGAGAAATCCTGTCCTTTCATCGAGATACAATGCCATACTACTCATATCGGAAATGGCTTACTTTCATCCAATTTTGGCTTCGCTGAGCAGCGGTTCAAAGGTATAACCTCATCACTGATCGTCTAGCGAATTCAGTGCCAGCTTTTGTAGGCAAACATATTGCGAAAGCTTTCTACAGACCAAAATAATAGAACGTATTATGTAAGAAAAATTCAATTTCAAACGCAGTATTAAGGGAAAATAAAATAAGAGCAATGAGATGATCTTAAATAAGGAGGTTATAAAAGGGATCATTTGCTAGCGGTTGTTAATTAACGACGATTACTCTGATTTACTTTTCTATTCTAGTATGAATAATTCACAACTGTAGTTTTTACCGAACAAAACAATAAGCTAATGATTATAGTTTGAGGAAAATGTTGTTAACGACAATCTTTCACTTTTCAGTGAGGAAATTGGTTTTCCAAATCGCTGGTCAACTCATCTGAAGATAGTGGAGATTTATCTTCGTATTGAATTATCGTACAAAAGGTGCAGACTATTTTGTCATTTAGTGCTTCCCGGGACATATTAGTTTCATAAGCTCAGTTATAGCAAAATTATACATCAGGCTCTTATGTTCATATTAGAACACTAAATATTTATACGACGAACTCATGCCAATTATAATTCTTTGAATGAAAATGCACATGCTACTGCTGGTGGTTTCGGTCAAGGTAGCACGCATCCACTAACTTCCTTCGGGTTAACATGCATTAGCGATACTTGCATCTAATCCAAGCAGGGATGAAGCCCTTGGATATATCGTTTGCAGCACGATTCTTCTGAACTGACATTCCGTAGAGTCCACGACATTCTATGAAGCAGTTCCGTGCTCAGATCGCCAAATCCAGCAACAATGATATTGATGAAGACCCTTTGAACGCTGTATCTAAGGAACTTTCTGAAGACCTAGCTGCATCAACTCCTCTCTTCGTTAAAGTAAACGTTTATAATTTCTCTACATCTGATGTATTTAAAATTCTTATCAATTCTAAAGCTTCGTCTCCCGCGGATCCGGATGGCAAATTCCCCGCGATTCTCGAGCATAGGAATTCCATGATTGTGATATCCAAGTCATATGTGTCAAGTAAATCCCTATTAAACTATATATTTCGTGATTTTCGGCGACCAGTCACCAGTATTTTATTTTTAAGGGTGTCAACATTTCTGGCACAGAAAAATGCTTTTTTCCAGTAGCTCTTATATCAGCTGCAATAACAATCACGAAGAATGCTGTATTCAGTTATCTACAAGCACACTGGAATTTACCTCTCGGGCGAACCTGGGGCACCTTCGTACAATGCGACTGGTTATTTTTCAAATCCACCCTCGAACGTGCTCTTATTGCTCTACTTCACTGCTTCTCTTCAACTTTCCCCTGGAACAGGAACTTAAAGTTGTGCTTCTTGGGCTGGCAATTACAAGTCGCATTTCAACTATCCCCATTTGATACTTATTTTACTGAACTCGTTGATTATCGTATAGATTTTATGTTAACCCCAGCCATCAAGATAGTCTAGGACCATAATCATCAGCCACACGAAGATTTGGCTTTTTGTCACTCCCGTTCATCTACACATTCTGCGTTCCAGCACCTTTCCCCTTGAAGAAAGCTGCATAAATACTTCCTCATACTCTTTCCGGATCGGATCCTGACTGAAGTGGAGAAGAAAAAAATCAATCTACCCACAGAAATATTATAATTAGCTTAGATTTTAACGCTATCACCTACAGAAACACACAAATTAGAACTAATCTATTTTTATTCACCCATCTATCTTAGCCTTTGTAAAATCTTGATACGTTTTCTCATTTTATATTTACGTTTACTGACCAAACTGATGACTCACTGCTTTCACTGGTCCTTCAATCAAACAAAAATAGCAATTAGCACTAGAGATTTTCAAGGTGACGTGACTCAATATAATTTATGATACCTGAAGCCCACCTGGTTTTACCGCAGCTGGTTTCAATTTTGTGGGATCAAGTCCGAAGTTCTCGCCGTCTACGGATGCCGTGACACATCCGCTGACAAAACAAACATTGAAAAGCGACCGCGTGGTTTTATAAAACCCAAACAATATCCACTCAGTGTTCAGTTCATCTTCGCCGAGAGGAAGCGCTTGAATCAGTCCCGATCCTGTAGCACTATGTCAGCAAATCCGTAGGTGAGATTTCGACGATTTGTAGAAATTAAGCTTATGCGCGTTATTCACAGCCTTTCTTCTGTGAATGGTATGGAAGCCTAGCAGTTTCCTCGGTTGAAGTTTGACTTACGGTAATATGAAATATCACTGGAAAGAGATAAAGCTTTATTTGTATGGGTAGTAGGAGACTAGAGTATTAAATGATATGACTCACCATGCATTGTGAAGGTTCATACCATTGAAAATTATGAAAGCCCTATACAGCTGTTTCGTCCTTGTTAGGAATTATTACGCTAGATTTGAGTCCCAGTTAGGGTTCGGCAAATGTGCTCTGCTGATGATTCCCAACAAGGATAAAACAGCTGCACTGTGCGTCCGCCGTTTTCAATGGCCTGAACTTTCGCACTACAACAAGAATCATATTATGTGAGTTGTACTTAATCAGTAAGATTCACGACTATTATATTCTTCTGTAGTAAAGGAATGATTGTGAAAACAAAATAGACCCAGTTCACAAAACCTCATCTGTACATAAGACAGTTTCTAATAAGTTCTGAGAGTAAAAAAATGTCCAGCTTTCAATCATCGTTACTGAAATCAAAGCTGTAGTTTGGATAGTGAGAACCGTGGTTCGAATGTTCAACTTATGTCAATATTTTCTGACTGAACGTTGGTAGGCGGAGATGCATCTATTCTGCAGACAAAATAATGTGGCATATAATCTGGGTTGATTTCTACTTTCTGTGAACAGGCTCGTCGAAATAGGTGTCATATAGTACCTTATTTCCGCATATTACGGGGCTTTAATTTACTTCTCTTTCTCTGTTTTATAAGTGATGATTTTAGTTTTTCGCAGGTTAAAACGAAAGACATACGCTGAATAAATTTGTCTGATTTTGAAACCGGAAATCGTGGTCAGTAGTAGAATCATGATTAGTCGAACTCCCTTTATCCCTGTGAACGTGGGACACAAGGTCCGACTGTAGCCGGTGAGCAAACAGCAGTCAAGTATGCGAGCAAGCTATGTCAGTTGACTGATTAGCATGAACGCGCTAGAGTATATTCACCTCGGGTCAAGCAAGGTCAATCGATCTGTGGTGAGATCGATCAGTCAACATACACTACGGGGACTAATGCACGATTAATTACCATTTTGATTAACTATGTGAGTAGAAGGCATGACTGATCAAACCGGATACAGCGTCTCATTATCCTTCCCGGAAAAATAAATCCACGGTGAACGAGTGATCTAGTCATGATGATAATCACAGTATTTCACAGTTACTTTAGTGGTGGTAAAAGTAGCAGTAGTAGTAGTAGTAGTAGTAGTAGTAGTAGTAGTAGCAGTAGTAGTAGTAGTAGTATTAGTAGTAGTAGTAGTATTAACAGTAACGGTAATCACGGTAGTATATATAGTTGTAGCAGTACTAGCAGTAGTAGTGTTTGTGGTATCCACCATAGTAGCATCATCAGACGTACTAGTGGTCCCCACGTAAAGTGACAAAAACAAAACTGATCAATCGGAGCCGGCATTATGCAGGGTGCAAACAGAACATGAACGAGCCAGAGTGGTCGTGTCTCTCATGTGAGCCTAACAAAACGCATCTAGAAAGTCGGAAAACGATGTATTCGTTCTTGGGAGGCATCCCTGTCTTCGTACTGATATTTGCAAGTTTTGAGGTTATCACACAACTGTAATGATTTCCTTGACACACAAGTGAAAAAACACGCTTGTTATTCTTTGTACTATGCTGTGTTTAAGACATTATAATTCTAGAGACAGAAAATTATAATCCGTCTTGAATGTGATATCCAACTGCCATCCGAAAACACCACCAAGCTTGAAATTTTGGGTGTGAATTCAAATACCGTCAACGAACTTACCCCTTCAGCCTTCTCCGGTTAGGTGCATCTTTATTTCAGAGCATCTGTAATACTGTTGGCCATCAATAGAAAGAAGTAAAGATGTAACGTTCTACATGTCGAATTTCAAATATTAGGTCTAAAATCCTTTGACTAGGACTGATCATCTAGAGAGTGAGAAACTGCGACACAGAATGGAGAGGGGCTCATGAATCTACCCTTGTTTTCCTGTCTGCTTCTAACAGCACATAAAAAGTGTATAGAGAATTTTTCTGCACCGTGGTTGCAGCATAGCAAAGAACTATTCCGTTCAGTTCAGTTCAGCCAACCGTCAACCATGCACTGGGTGCGGCTTTGGTTACTATCTCCTAGCGGCAACCCCAAAAGGAACTAATGAAAGCAGTAAGAGGAGAACTACATTATTGGAATTAAGTTGATGAAGAATATTTGTGAATGTAAGAGTGCCACTTATCTCGGCATCTAGCCGTATCCTCCAGCGTGTCTTACCATTGAGTGAGAGGGTCTCATGGACCCCACCCAGGAAGTCTAACACACCCTACATGGCCAAGTCCACTTGTTAGGCTCTTCATACTTTTCTTCCATGTCATTGGACTGGCCACCCTTACTCATCTTCCAACCGGTACCCGCCACTCTTTGAAAGTTGTTCAGTCGGTTAGCCAAAAAAACCTTAAAAGCGAAGACACGTAGTCCCAAGTTCCAATTTTTAAAGTAATAAGTGTGGTTTTATGCCTCGGGGAAATTTTCTCCCGTCATCTAGATGCAATGTTATGCTTGCATCAAATCTATTGAACTTTGTCTCCTTAAATGAGTGGTTTTATACCAATGATTTGAACCCGTGGAAAAAAGCAATTTGAGCACAGTTTAACATTGGAGGTTGCTCATGTGTAATTGGCCTTTAAAGTACATATATTCATTCCCGAAAAGCCCTTTTTAATATTTTTGTTTAATCTGTTCACAAATATTTCCAAGGTTATATTTCGTTTATAACCTAGTTTTCGTGATCCACAAACCAACAACATTGTATATGTGAATATGTAAATTCCCCTAGTAAAGAAAACACTAATGCAATTGAATTTACCGCAATCACATCGGCCTCATAAATTTATCTGCACATCTTCCAGGTTGTGAACAGCTATAGTAAGTACATAATAAATTCCGTCTATCTACTGGAAGTATTTCGTTTGAGATGTAATTTTCAATTTCGAATTGTTTCTTGCCCATGCAAATATTTATGTTCTGTTCTATTTACATCTTACCGGACAGATGTATAAACCGAAAAACTTTTCTAGTTCGGTAGACACTGGAGCCTTCGTCGTGTGCAAAGCTGACACGCAGATGCACATTGGTATCGATTGGTACTTGACCTGATCTCATCTGTTTTGCACTTAGCCGGAGGAAAAGAAGGCCGGAAAAGGCTCAGGACTGATAACTTATTTAGGACAGGAAAATATTTTGTATACGTGTTGTCAGCAACACAGCGGTACCTATGGCTTCCCGTGTCTTTCTATCCGTGTATTTCGAAAACAAATTAGAGCTTTCGGAAAAGTTGTTATTTTGACGCCTTAATGTCACGATCAGCGGCATTTTCAGTTACAATGTGCACAACACCTATCCCTACTTGATTATTTATTGAAGTGGCCTTTAAATTATTGATTGATGAATAAGTCGAATCTTTGACCGTTACGGGGTTCAACTGTTATTTTCATTTTTCTTGAGCATTTCGTTGTCAGCTAAATTATCACTTTGAGGAAAATGCCCGTATTGCACGGACCTGTAAAATGTCCGATACATAACATTTAGCTGATATTAACAACTCTGTAAAACATAGTGTTGCCAATGATTCAATAGCTGTTTGGAAATTATCAGTTACCAGTTTAAATCCGCATCATCACACTTAGTCCGTAACGTAGAATTCTGACTGAATTGTATAGTTGTCGTTATTATTCAGACATTGGTGCTTGTATGCGTATGAGCAGTAGGGAGTCAGATTTCGTGTGATATGATTCATCACACAGTGTGCACGTTGAACACACCACTGAAAAACCACGGAAGCACTGCGTACAGTTGTTCCGTCAGGCTTGTTAAGAACCATCAGCAGTGCATCTCCACAAAGTCTCCACGGGAACTCGGATCCGGAGTGAACGATTTTGGGTCGAACACCTCAACCCACCAGGCTACCTGTACTAGTTCCCAACCGTTTTGCTGAACTGTATGATATAGCTCCCTTCCGTGGTTTTCAATGGTGCGCTGACCGTTGATACAGTATGATAAACCACGTATATATACACATTATATATATATATATATACATTATATATATATATATATATGCTGCACTTCTGATCAAATTTTGAATTACAGTTTACTCAGTTACGCTGTGTTTTCCTCCATATTATTGGGACTTGCAAATTGCCTTGTTTGCCGAGTCATCTTGCAGTGCCCATGGTCAACTCATCATTGAGTCTCCATGGCGTATCAGCTGAAAACATAACCCAAAGAGCATGGCTATCAATCACACAAGTCAACATCCGGGCTAGTTAACTACAATAATGTTGCGTGATGAACTATTCCAGTTACAATCTAAGTAGCTTACTCATATGAAAATAATGAGTAGCTGGGCTCTGTTCTTGATGCCTTCAATTTGTTCAGGCCCATTCTGAGAAGACTCCAATCGTGGTAGTCGATTATTGTATGGCTTCGACCTGAAAGTTTGTAGTAGATGATTGCAATATCGTGGGGGTTGCTGATTCGACTGAAACCCGTGTGAGCCAGCCTGGACGACCCATTGGTCACGTGCATGAATCACAATTAGTTACGTACGATTCCAGTGCCAGTGGTCTCTCCTTGTTTGAGCAGTTCCCATGACTCTGAACAAAAATGAAGCAACCGTTCGGTGCACCCATGAAATTAAATGGCACTTTGGGCACTAGTAATCCATGACGTCGTACACATTACAAGAAAAAATAATTTGATCATTCAAAACGATCATATCACATCGCTGCTTATTCCGCAATAGCCTTCTTGGTACGAGAAAATCTAGTCATAAAAAGCGTGCCACCTGCAACTGGGGGTGACCCATAGGTATCCAAGGGGATTTATATCTTTGCATTTCCTATAAAACTATCGCCTAGTATTTGTACATAAATGTTATCAGCGCAGCTCTTTTACAGAACATATAAGTTAGTCTGTAATTTGTTTGATATCGTGGAACCAAGTCACTGAGTCACTGGACTCGAAAATCATTAGCATCGGCCGTCGAGCAAAGTCTGACACTGTCCGCTGCTACCAGCTTTCTGCAGAGATTTAAGCTCTTTACCTCACTCACTGTCCAGAAAACCTGTGATGCTAAAGAACGCTTTTATTCTTGAGCTAATCGGGTTGAAGAAAGAGCCCGCTGAGATGGGGTACAACGAAACAGGATTCATACGGAAAGAAACAACATTAATCAATATTTCAGCCACTTTATGCGGAGCAAATGTGACCAAAGCAGAAGATTTTTAATAAAGTGAACAAAGAAATACCTTTTGATTTTATGTTCTGACTAGGGAAACAAATAAAAATTATCATTAAATTCAGTTGTGCAATAGATGATCCTCACGGTTAAATGAAACTGTCCCCCTTTGTTATTATCTGAAATCCAATTCCAGTTATCCACCACTGACCAGGAATTTACCAATGCAATCGCTTATTCGGCGTCTCACAAAAAAAATCACTCATGGCTGACTTTCAGTGTTATTGGTCAGAAGATCATCAAAACGAAGTGAAGTGTTCGAATCTCACCTCCACTCGCCCATTCTACTGATCAGTAGCTAAAAGTTGATAGTGTCATTCCATTTCCAGAAATGTTGTGTAAATTTTGTGTGATAAAGAAATGTGTTACAGAGACCTAAAGAGAGAGGCAAAATAGCCGAAACTGTCAAAATGCAAAAATTGATTCCCACTCGATGTTTTCGTTCACAACGTTGACAATTTGATTGCCCGTTACACAAACCAACATAGTACTCGACGGATTGTCTAATCCATAACAAAAACTCGTTGAAATTAGTAAACGGCACCCCTTCAGTAGGCAAGCTTCAGTTCCCAAATTACTGTTGTCAGCAAACCGAATCCACTGGATTTTATCTTTTACATATATCACCCGGTGACTGTCCACAGTAAATCATCTGATGTTCACGTGAACAGGTACATATGCATCCTGCACACAAATCTGTAAGACATGAACGGCTGTACGATTCACGTGAATGAACACAATATTTGTTGTTCTGTTCAGAATTACCTACGAATAAGGTAAAAACTGTCTACGTGCCCACAGTTAGTCTGCCCGTTATTCGTACTTGTACTAATTTCGACTGGCCCAATCGATATCAGACGGTTGCTAGATGATCAGATGTGACCTTGACCTACGGTCTCCCGTACTCTCGATCCACTGTTGTTGAAGCAACGGTGGGTTATGAATACTCGTGAGAAAATCAAATATCGGAGAAGTTCATTGGACTTTGAAACATCATTTGGGATCACTTCAAGTCCCACGTTAGCTTCAAATATTTGGAATTTTCACTGATCACAGCACCATCTTCGTCGTAGGAATATCGATCTGAAATAGATGAAGACGCTGTCTATGGACAAGGCATAGCGCGTTCTGCAAATAGTCGATGAAAAGTTCAGAACGAATGCAACGAAGAGTATAACACAAATGCTCTGTTGGTTTTCCGTTCAGCAACCTAATAATGTAATTTTTTTAGAAATGTGTGAATTCATTGGTCTTGTTCACCCCGACAGAACAGCTCAGTCAAAATGGAAAGCAAAACAATACGTAACAAATAAAATACTCAACTGGAGTGGCTCACGTAAAGAATTTAACAGTAATCACTTTGTAGTCTTAAGAGATATTCGTAAAAGGTAATTCCGCTCCACTGTACTCATTTTTGTTCATTCATAGGTCTGTGCTTCTACGTGGAACTCAAGACACCGACTCACTTGCACTGCATCAAACAGGCGTGTTTGCTTCTAAACCTAACGTGTGTATTTCAGATTAACGGATAACACAAGCCAGTGGCAGGTACACTATACTGACTTGCGGTAACCGAAAATTTTCCAAAAATTTTGATTATCAAACATTCACGTATACTGAATACTGTTTCATCTTAACTAACTACAAACATCCCATTTGTAAACAGACTGGATACTACAAGCGCAGTTGTCAATAATCATCAACATCTTCCAGCTCAGACTCGCTCCCAGTTAAATAAGGTTTCATGTTCTGAATTGTCCCTTAATTGGCAGTGAATTTTGTCCAACCACTGAAAATCCAAGAATGTTGAATTGACCTACGGTTAGTCAGGATGCAGGCAAAGCAGGATGAATTATTAAGTTTTTTTTCACTGTAGGTAACGAACTCCACTACCACAGTTTTACATCCAAAAATCTACACCGTGAGCAAGAATCGAACTGGTGGCCTCCCACCTAGGGCTGTTGCTCAGCTAGCTGAACTGTGGCGGCTCGGCCGGTCAGACACACCCGACTAGTATATATATATATATATATATATATATATATATATATATATATATATATATATATATATATATAGTAAGTAGTATGTAAACGTGTGGACAAAATTTCCCCAGAAGCACACGACCGGTTTCGCGGTTGTTGCCGCTCATCAGGTATGCGTACCCGGTACTCCTCTGCCCACTCGTCCTCATACTTGTACACTCCGATGTTATATGTTCACTAGGATCTAATTTGAATCGTCTGGAGTGTGAATGGATACTCTTCATTGAAGAGCCCACAAATGAATCACAACTGTGATTTCTTATAGTTATTCGTGTCTGGGTCACTGCTAACCCAACGAACAACGAGGCTGCATGTGCAAGCGCTCATATTGAAATAAAACAGATGAAATAATGGTTTCCTTTGACGTGACATCGTTGTTCACGAATATCCCAAGGCAGATGGCCTTAGACGGAATCCGAAGCCTGATGGAAAACGACTCCAGTCTACAAGAAAGAACGATGTTATCAACAAGAGACCTGATGGGTCTGGTGGATCTCTGCCTGGAAACCTATTTACAATTCAATGAAAAAATATACAAACAAATACGAGGCACACCGATGGGATCGCCACTTTCAGGCCTGCTAGCAGATGCAGTCATGAAGCCATTTGAAGCCAAAGCGTTCGAAACAATCAGACCTCGTTTTTGGATCAGATACGTTGATGACACATTTGTAATACTAAAAAAGTCTGAACTAGATCGATTTCATCAACACCTGAACACGCTCATACCTGGAATAAAATTCACAAAGGAAGAAGGATGCGACGCAAAACTGCCCTTTCTAGACATTCTGATCATGAGGCAAACAAATGGAAATCTAGAAACAACGGTCTATCGAAAACCAACGACAACCGACCGCATACTGAACTTCCAAAGCAACCACCCGACATGTCACTTGAAGAGCTGTGTGCGCACCCTATTCCACCGGGCCGACACACACTGCAGCACACCCGAACTCCGAAAAAAGGAAATGATCAGGCTTTTCAAGTTGTTCATGGCAAACGGCTACCCAAAAAGCTTCGTAAACTCTTGCATCCGAAATGACAAAAAAGACCAAAAGAAAAGTAGCCCAGAAAGCATGGTCGTACTACCATACATACGAGGAGTATCAGAGGCAGTAGATCGTATGCTAAAATCGTTGGGCATCAAAGTTGCCCACAAACCCGTCAGCACCCTGCGGACCGCCTTATTCAACGGAAAAGACCGTGTGGACCAGCACGATCAATCAGGAGTGGTCTATGCTATCCCATGCCTAGGATGTGATAAGGAATACATAGGCGGGACAGGTAAACAACTACGTACTCGCCTACACGAACACAAACTAGTATTGCGACGCGCCGACCCACACTCACAGATTTTCAACCACTGCGCAGAGACAGGTCACGAGGTCAAAATCGATAGCGCAAGGGTAGTCGCCCGAGCAAAGAAGAAGGGGGAGCGCCTGGTCCTCGAAGCCCTCCATTCGATCAACTCGTTCAACCGACACGTCGAGGTTGATAAGCATTACGTCACCCTGGCAAAACCGATGGCGAAAATCCGAGAAACGGACAGACGAGCAACACACCAAAAACGCGCGGAACCAGCCGTCCCATTCACACACTCATTCACTCACGTTTGACAACGAGTCCTAGTTTGGATCGAAACGTCACAATAAACGTTTTACAACTCAGCGTACGCCTTGACTTCTCTATAATATATATATATATATATATATATATATATATATATATATATATGGAGAGAGAGAGAGGGTTTGCTTACCAAAATTTCGAATCCCCACCATCTACAAACACTTTGGTGGTAGAGAGCAATCCCCACTGTCGTGCGAGTCGATACTACACCTGATCTTTGGGCACCTTAAACGGTTCTCCATTCGGAGACTCGGGGTCTGGTTGCCATGCATCCATAATAGTGCAGGGAGCCTTTGTGACTGTGGAATAAGCCTCTACCACGGTACTCACTTGCAAGTGTCACAAAAAAATAATCATAGAATCAACTCTGAATGCACCACGCATAACCAGTGCACGTTCAACGAGTTCAAACTGTAATTTGGTCATGCGCGTTGATCTCCGGGTTGTCCGAGTTGGTTCACAAAGACCAGTATTGCTCCGCAGTGAAATGTTTAGGGCCAGCCTGTCAGTAGCTTTCTGTTAAAAAACCGTAACATGTATATGACTGCCGGGCCCCGTAACTGTCCATTTCTAAATAATTAAGCAAATCATTCCGCGTTTATTTATGCGTACACCTACCGTTCTCAGTCACATTTTGATGCAACATAGTTTGAGCAATCCCGCGGTGAGTGGATTAGCTTACTTAGTCCTGAAGTGCTGAAAAATAACATCAGCATTAGTAAATGATTTGCATTCGATAGCCGCGTATCACATTCAAATGAGTTCATTTATCTCCTCTAAGTGTAGTTTTTTAGGTCTACATCGATTTCCTTGGAGTGGAGGAAACCTTTCTCATTTCTCCTGGTCTCCATCCTCACAGTTCCAATTTCTTTACACGAAGAACATGCTGATATGAGTTCTAGACAAAGTACCATTTTGGAAGCCTCCTCAAACACAATCTCTACAGGCAGTCACCACAGATTTTTTGTTGAAATTGAACCATGAATGAAAAATAACGGAAAGAACTCGAGTGAGGGAGAAAAGTGAAGGCAGATAACGGTGGGATTAAATTGAATTCAACTGATTGAATAACCTATCATTTAGTCTCTCAATGAAGATGGGGTCTCTCAAATTTGAACGGCCTGTTAGTTCGATATTTTAATCTTAAACTCCGATTGTTCAGTTGATTTGTCGCCGTTTTTAGAAGCTTCCATCAAATCACATCTTGTAACCCTGTCTTTTTCTTCTTATCATCAAAATGCACATTTTTCAGACAGATGTCAAATTTTCAACAGAATAATAATTTTCCATTTAATATGCAAACCATCTTTCATTTGGTGATCGACAAGAGCAAAAGAAGTGTTTGCTTCTAGCAACAATTTGTCTTTACCTTTCTCACAAACTGGATAAGGGGGATTCACTGGTTCTCTGAACTAACCGTTTCCATAGTGAAAGCAGTCTGATAGCATGGTTCACCAATACGAAAGCACTGATCTCACGGGGTTCTGTCACCCTGACCTGTGATTTCTATGTTTTATCGTGATAAGTAGGAGAACATATTTTGTATACAGTATGATTCATTGTGCACTATCAGCGCTCAAATGGACATTGAAAAAGAGGGGAGCACTCAGTATATCTGTGATTCATAGAATATTCCCATCGATTCATGAAAAATCTTGTAACACGAAGAAAGTTCTTTTTTATCTACGTATATAGTACTGGGCGAAGGAGATTATGTGCAACTATAGATAACGGAGAGTGAGTAAGTGTGCAAAAAATCCGGTAACTTGACAACATGCTTCAACTTGATGAAGCTTGTCCGTTTTGTGAACAACAGTAAGTGTGAAATGTGTAATTTTGCGGCGTGAAAAGACAGGTGTGAAAAACGAAGGTGAGAAAAAAGAGGTATGGGGCTGGGGAGAATTCGTTCGTGGGAAGCTTAAGAAAATCGTTTGTTACTGCCACGGCAACAACAATTATCGCACGAGGTTACGTTGCATACACAGCCCTAGCTCCAACAGTGGAATTGCTATGGCTTCTGATGCCACCAGCAACGGCCTGCGTAATCTTTTCGTGTGAACTCTGGGTGTTGTCAGGACTGGTCTGAAAGCTGTCACTGTGTCGATTTGATCTCCGCTATCCACCACATTTTGTAGGATTGCGTTGTTGATAGTTCGCACTGTTTCTTTGCGTAGAGAAGCCGCGATGGGTTCTGATATTCCCGTAGACAGGAGTCACGTCGTGTGTCCAGTATACTGTGTACTACAAGAGCACGTAAAGTGACGTAGAATTAATGACTGAGACTGATGAGGCAACTGTCCTTGGATTGTTGAACAATGAAAGGCTTGGAATTTGTTAAGATTCGGATATGCGTAGCGGGGAAGGACTTCCCGAGGGCCTTAGATATGCGTAGCTCTAGTAATTATAAGGTTTTGTCACTCTTAAAGGAGACAGTTAGAAAGACATTTTTTTCTTGACCTTTTATACTTTCATTTTGTGTCTCCTTTCTCCCATATGCTGACGAATAAACGGTTCTGGATAGCCGTTTTTTATTAATGTGTCACGCATGTGTTCAAGTTCTTGGGCAGTAGTGTCAGGACTACAGATGTTTCTTGCTCCGTAGGTCAGAGAGCTCACTAGGTTTCTTTTGTATCGTAGGAGGACAAAACTCAGGATACCTGCGTATTTTTGGTTGACTATCCTTTGTGCCCCACGGTTTCACGCGCAAACCTCAGGCCATCCGACCAACTCGCACTCGGAAGCACCAGAGTCGAGTTTCGCTCTTGTTAGAGCTCATCAGGGATACATATCTTCTGCCACACCCAGGGTTTGAACCCGGGACCTTTCACCTCGAATGCGTGTGTGATACCACTACGCCACCCCGCTCCCGTACGAGCCGACCAAGTTAAGCTTGTTCAGATGTCGTCCTCTATGACAGCCAGAAATGTCCGACAGCTTCAAATGGAGACACGGTACCTGACCAGTTTACTCCAAGCGAATGCCTCCCACCAATTCAGGTCTTCTCCACAGGATGGGGCCAACGTACCCACATTTTTAAACCTGCTTCGCGTTTCTGGCATATATATATCACGCAACTGCTTGCGAGTAGTGTGTGGGATTGATGAATCTTTGTTTGGTTGACTGTCCTTTGGACTCCACGTTTTCATGCACAAACCTCAGGTCATCCGACCAACCTGTACTCGGAAGCACCAGACTCGAGTTTCGCCTTCGAGAAGAAAGGGCCCGGATTCAAACCCTGGGTGTGGCGCAGGATATGCACCACTGATGAGCTCTAACAAGAGCGAAACTCGAGTCTGGTGCTTCCGAGGGAAGGTTGGTCGAATGACCTGAGGTTTGTGCGTGAGTACGTGGATTCCAAAGGACAGTCAACCAAAGATTAATCAATCCCTCACTCTACTCGCAGGCAATGGTGTGATATATAATGTGTGTTGCCCCAACCATGCATATTTCCGATACACCGTCCTTCCTTTATGTCCGTCATCCGTTCTACGTAATCCCACAATAAGAAAAGCGAGAATACTATCCGTCTCTATCTCCACAGTAAGTGTGGTCATTGCGTGGGCATTGTTAAATGTCCGCAGCAGTTCGGTAATGTCTTTTTTTGAGTCGCAAATTATGAAAGTGTCGTCCACATATCTGGTATACATATATAGACTGTCAATGGTGCTACGTAGTGGTCCACTTTCGAGTTTAGCTAAGAATATATCCGCCAGAAGGGGTCCAAGTGGTGATCCCATTGCTACCCCGTCTTTCTGCCTAATATTTTCATCTATATAAACCAACATGTAAATGTTCATTTGTTCAAAGGCTGAAATCTCAGAAAGTTCTTCACCGGTCGCTTTTAAATCTTGACCTAAATGTTGCATTCGAATAAGCGCTTGCTTTTATATACGCTCCGTAATTGTTCGTTGTCAACAATGCGGTGATAACAACTACGCCCGTTCCAACTTCCTCGCCTAGTTTTCGTCACAATCCAGGCACCTGTGTCAAGCTCGCAGATGTGACTGGGTCATTGCAAGTTGTCACACACACACACACACACACACACACACACACACACACATGGCGCTGCTCGCATGATGTGTTGTCCTCACACGTCGTCACGCGCGCAGGCATGGTCGCCGATCTCGGCCCCAGGATTACTGATGCACGCAGGCTCACACACATAAACATCTACTGGTTTAACCCAGTGGCAGATTCTCCTGGGCGCTGACTCACGCAAGCTCGCACGCACGCTCATGTGTCCACGGATTTGCTCTCTCGGCATGGAGTCATACATTAACCCATTCCGGCCGACCAGGCATCTGTCCCAAGCACAGACATGCACATCCGGAGACCTTGAACTACGACTATACCAACCAATGAGCTTCGCGCATCCTGTTATATGCTCGTATGCTCGATATTTGCATTATTACAATATATTGTATTGATGGTTGGCAGATTTTGATAATGTTTTGAGGTGATCCAAATGTGAAAAGTCTTTGGCCTCGGCGGGATTCGAACCCACGCATGGTCACCACCCTCGCTTTAGTACCGCGAGTGCTCTACCAGCTGAGCTACGAGGCCACGCCGGAGAACCTTGGACTTTCTGCAAATGGATCACAGTATACCCGCCCAAATTACAGTAGCACATGGCATCCACCACAGTGAACTAGCTTGTAATTTGACTACCTATAGCAGGATTTCCCTTTGTACTAACTGGACTCCACCAGTTAAGTGCATTGGGCATGTTTACATTGTATTGATGGTTGGCAGATTTTGATAATGTTTTGAGGTGATCCATTTGCAGAAAGTCCAAGGTTCTCCGGCGTGGCCTCGTAGCTCAGCTGGTAGAGCACTCGCGGTACTAAAGCGAGGGTGGTGACCATGCGTGGGTTCGAATCCCGCCGAGGCCAAAGACTTTTCACATTTGGATCACCTCAAAACGTTATTACAATAGTAACTGTCCTAGTCACACGGTTTGATCTGCACGTTACTCAGAATCTTGGAGGCATTCGTTTGCGTTTTTTTCTTCTGTTTATTAGTTAGCGCTTGTCAACTGCAGTACCGTACTCCGAATAACAAAGTCGGCCGATTGTGCGTCTGCTATAAGATACATGTCACACCACTGACAAGTAAAACAAGCTTTCTTGAAAAGCGGCGCCATCTGTTGAACGTAAAAACTACTTTGGAAGAATCACCGTGTGATTCTGAAAAATGGGCTCCCCGTCCAAGCACGCTCCATTCGCTTCAAATGAGATTACAGCTGCAAAACCAACCCACTCTACACTAATGTTTCCAGTTTACGAGTTCCGAATTTCCAGTTTTATGGTTCCATTTCAATGTTTCCAATAGCATTGTTAAATCGATCTGCCGCCGCTTCGTTCGGTGTAGAATTGGGTCGAGAACAAAATTTCCACACGGCTGATCTTCCGCCCTGTGTGAAATCAAATATTCGTAAGCTGACGGTTGAGCAAAATGGCACTCACGATCAACTAATGCTAACTGGTAATAACGCAGCTGGAGAATTCTTCGATTTTCCGGGAGGGACTGGTAACACATTCCTGATTAAAATGATTCTGGCAAGAATTCGACCCCAAAACGACATAGTCTTAGTTTTTGCGTCGCCCGAAATAGTTGCAACTTTACTACCAGTTGGAAAAACTGCTCATTCTGCTTTGAAATTGCCGCTGAACATGTAACTCATAGAAACTCCCGTGTGCAGCATTTTCACAGTGTGGGGCATGGGAAAGTAATGCATAAATGCAAAACTTACTGTTTGGGATGAATACTCCGTGGCGCACAAATAAGTCGTTCGAGGCTCATGATCGATCATGGTAAGATTTGTGTAGAAACATAAGAACCTTTGAGAAAACATTGAAGTTGCTTGCAGGAGATTTCAGGTAAACATTACCTGTAACTCCTTGAT
The DNA here is from genome assembly GCA_948099385.1 of Fasciola hepatica. Taxonomy (NCBI): domain Eukaryota; kingdom Metazoa; phylum Platyhelminthes; class Trematoda; order Plagiorchiida; family Fasciolidae; genus Fasciola; species Fasciola hepatica. Next base: position 4,484,868 of record CANUEZ040000003.1, on the reverse strand, counting down.
CTACACAAGCTGACGAAATAAGGGTTGTCTGAAATAATCTACTTTGTGGCGATACAAGAATACGTTAAAATTAACTACAAATATGCTTGTATACCTGTGAAACCATCGATCGACCGAGATGTTCTCACATCAACTGCTAGAAATTGGGAACAGAAAGGTACCGGTTGATCTGAACGCAGGAGGAATTTCATTGCCCCATAACTTCTGCAAATTTAGGGAAGTCAGTAGAAGAACTGGTTGAAAAAGTATTTCCCAGTATTCAGAATTATTATAGTAATCATGATTGGTTGAATGATTGAACTATTCTTGCGATCTAGAACAAAGACGTCTACGGACTGAACAGTATAATTTACTCTGTCATTCATAGAGAGGTAGCCAAATACAAGTCCGCCGAAGCTGCTGTGGAGGCAGATGGAGAGAGTTGTTATACAATAGAGTTTTGACTTCACTTGATCTGCCAGGGATGCCACCGCACGGACTGAAAGTGAAGATCGGCAAGCCTAATATCATGTTGAGAAATGTCAACCAGCCAGAACGTTTCAACGGCACTTTGCGTGCAGTTAAAAGAAAACAGTGAGCAGAGTCGTAGAAGCAACAATCGAGAAAGGACACTTCAAAGGTAAAGATGTCCTCATTTCAATATAGGAGATCGCAATTCCCGATTCCGTTGGCAGTCATCATCGACAAAGCTCAGAGCCAATCTTTAGAATAGTGTTGTTTCGATCTAGACGCTGACAGCTTACGTGGACAATTATATTTTGCTTGTTCCGGAGTGGGAAAAATAGACATTCTCCATATCGGCGCAGCCAATGGGACAATAAAAATATTGTATGCTCACAAATATTGCAAAATTAGAATTATAAGAAAAGTGCGCTCTCTCTTCTCTTCCTTTTCCGTTTAATCAGTCTGAGCCACCACAACCCGTGGCCGGGTACAGCTGGTATATATATATTTCAGTTCAGCTCACTTCAGTTTATTCAGCCACTAACCTCGCACTTCTGTGCTCTGGTCCCGGCTGTTACCAGTGAAAAGCAAAAGAATAAATGCATGAAGAGTAAAGGAACCAAAAAATCAAAGTAATAAGTGAAAATCACGAGGACTAAGAAATCCAAAAGTACAACTACTCAACGAGCCACGACACCCAGCCGCGTCACTTAATGTTTCCAATCATTTGGTAGCGAATCACGAGGACCCCAACCCGGAAGCCTAACAAGCTTTACTCGACAAAGTCCCATGATCAAGATTTCCACGCCTTTCTGTTATGTCAAGGACTGACCACCTCTACCTACCTTCCAATCCCTACCTGCCTCAGAGAACAGCCTACGCCAAGGAAATCTATCGATGGGCATGCTTAACACATGTTCCAACCACCTTAACCTGTTTAGATTCAGACTTTGATCCACAAGCTGGACTCTGGTAACAAACACCGCAGTCCTAATCTCAGCATTGCTGATACTGTGCTCCAACCATAATCCGGCGATTCCACGAGGATGTCGGTGCCCGAACACCGGCAGTCTTCGTCTAGGACGTTTAACGGCCATGTTTCTGAGCCGTATAGAAGAGCGGACCCAACCGCGGCATCGTAAGCTTGAACCTTGACGGACAACCGGATGTTACACCGGCGCCTCAAACGGATGAGGTTGGTATAACTCAAACGCGCTTACGAAATAAGCAGTGGCACTTCATCTGATATCTGCTCACCTGATGAAATTTAACTGCCCAAGTGGCAAAACTTATCTACTTTAGCTAGAGCTCCCGCCGATACAAGGTTAGGTGTAGAACGGATCCGGTTCTGTAGCAGCATTTTGCACTCTGAAGGTGTAAAACGCATCCCGGGCATTGTTAAACTGTTGTTTAGGCTAAGAAAGCTTTCACTTTTCCTGGATATTCACTCAGAAGAACAATATCATTGGCGTATTCTAAGTCAGACGGCTTACTGCTTGATCTTTGCTCAGGCAGTAAATTGTCTGACTTAGAATATATATATATATATATATATATATATATATATATATATATATATATATATATGGTCGAAATGGCAGACTTATTCAACAACCCTTCTTTTAAGAGTAACCCGTAATCGTAACCCCTATAAAGCATCTAAATAACGCTATGCAATCCAATTTCGACGCCACATTACTTAGATGTTTAATCACAAGTTTATCTAAGATAGCAGTAATAAATAAAGTGAACTTTTCGATTACGACCGCTGCCACGGTAGTTTATTCATCCAGATTACGTTTTGACACATTCCATGTCAGTTGTACTGCGTAGTAATCAACCTTCCGTATGAAAGAGCAACATACTCATCAGCTGAGTCACAATGGGTATGGAATATTTTCAAGCAAAACACTCAGTCTTTTGGTTGACACTGGTCATTGAGTCGATCTTAACCAAGCATTTTTGACCTTTGCCACTGCCCGTCCGTTGTTTCGCCATGATTTCTATGAGTCGCCTGAGATATGATGCAGTGAGATAAATGAGAACTCAAAACCAGCTGGTTCTCCCCTCGCACCTGATATGTTCCGTAAGATTAATTTGATTACGAAATTTCTACTAAGTGCCCGGATACACACTGTATCTAAAGCTGGGGCCGCCGGAATAACACAGTCAACACGACCTCTGAGAGCAAAGTGATTAGCGCATGCCTTTCACCTCCTATGGTGCACGATCACACTGACACAAAAATATTCGACAAATAAATGGGAATATACCGACCACTGGGCCATAATTACATTATCACACTTCCATCTGGGAGAACTTCGCGTTTGTCTCTAGTCCATAGCAAATTAGTTCAGCCAATCATTAAATAAATTATTTAGTCAGCTCTCTATTCCCTGGATTTCACGTCATGTTTTCTAGAACAACTGTTTACTTGACCTCTTGTTCCGAAACCTACAGTGTTATGCGACCGGTGGCTGTTTGGCTTGACTTCAGTAGGTCTGATCCTGGGTTTCTTGCCACCCTAGGGCTGTCAACTACCATTAGCTTCCCGACCAGACTTGATGGTTACCTGGATCTCTGTTTTGTAAATAACCCGAACTTGTTCTATACCACCTGTTACACACCGGTAAGTAGTTCCGATCACACGGTCACTGAACTATCTCTTACCATCTAAGGTTAGAACAATCATCAGCATTTCACGCAGTGCCATGATATAGAGATCTGTGGGCACCAAAGCACTAAAGAAAACGTCGCGAGGATTTCGGACATGATTGTGGAGACAGATCTTAATCGATTTTCTCTCCAGGATTCACATCCTTTCTAGGATAACCTGTCAGACTTCCTAAAGTATTTTTCCAATATGTGTTGGCCGACGAAAACTGTATATTCACCGAATAATCCCATTTCATCATCTAGAAAAAATAGGAACAGCGAAAAAACGTCGTTTTTTGGTAACATCGTGACTAGTAGAATTACATGTATAGGTGTAAAGCGGATACCTCACGAACAGCGTGTGTGTGTAAAATGTGTTTGAGTAGTTACGAAAATTGGTGTTGCGTAGTTAGAAAATGGTAGGAAGGCGATTGTTTTTGTTCGGTATTTAGAAAGAAGCCGGCGAAACAGTCAAAACTGGTTTCCACGACTATCTACTCTCGGTTATTACCCGACAATCGATGTGACCCAGCCGCTGACGCTAATAATATGCTGACCTGCAAGTCACAATTATTTCGTCACACCTCCCGCTGGGACGACATCGCAACTGTCCCCACTTCACAAAAAAATTCGTTCTGCCGAAGAGTAAATATGTTGTTTGGTCAGTTCTCCGTTCCCTGCAGGTCATGTCACGTAAAATGTTTTCTAAAACAGCTGTGCATGTGACCTCGTGTTCTGAAACTTGCAAAAGGTGGGGGATCAAAGTCGCATGAGCTTGTGTGTGCGGTGTGTGTGGGTGTAGGTTTGTGTGTGTGGGGGGGGGGTCCACACCGAGTACAGGCCGAGCACTCCGCAGTTACGACTATCCACATTGGAGACGATCGCCTTCGGTATTCCTATTCATTTTTTAGTCACTAAAGTAATACGTGTAGAGCATTATTTTTGAAAAATCGTTTCGTATTTAATATCTCATTTCATCTGCACTTCAATAATCCCTCCCTCGGTTCAAGCCGTATGTGTCGACATCTCGTGTATTCAGACCGCGGCAAACATTCTCGGAAATTTGGACACCAGTGTATCTCCATGTGATGAATTCTACCAGTTTGCTTGTAACGGATGGATTCGGAAGAATCGTATACCGACCGGGCACAATACGTGGTCCATATTACGACAGGTGGCAAAAGAAGTAGACTATTATGCCAAAGATTTATTGGGTAAGTCCCATCGGTTTTATGAGGACCGAAAACTGTCTAAAGCTCTATTTATCTTTGTCAAGCTAATTATGATGGTTGCATAAATAGGCAAGGACAGGATGATACAAACTGTTTAATCCGAGATAGTATCGGACTGTCGCATCGGCGAAAAGGTTACCTTGAATCTCAGTATTTTTCTACGGTAGGAGAAATATTTGTGACGATATTAGTAGCAGTTAGCAATACCAGTAGTGCTTTGTCCATTAACCAGTCATGCCTTAGTACAAACAGCAGTTAATTGATCGAAAGAAACATTATTCGAACATAGTAAGTTTAATTGTTCACAAAGCCATTTTGTGAATGTATGTGTAGCAATGACCAGTGCAGCTAACCTCAAACCTGCGTTGGTGTATCATTAGGCCAGTGTGTATCACAGTACTTTAATCCATCTTTTTATACGGGCAGAGAAACGCGATTTTTACGGATGGAAATCGCGCAGAAATTTTGTGTTCAAGGTACAGTATTTCTACGGCAAAGCCCCAGTCCGGTGGAATTAGCCGCACACTATTAGGAGCCGCAGCTCAGTCTCCAGTGCAAGTGCTCACTCTAAGGATGTTCGCTCTTCCGAGACATGAACTTCACCGACGAACATTGTCCATACGTTTTTTCTTTTCATAACTAATACCACGCAGTTGGCCAACCCTTCCCTCGGTTTGAGATCGTTAATGCCGAGTTACTGGTGCGAGTTCGGTGCAGTTCAAAAGTTGTTTGTTGATAAGCTTTAGGTTGTGTCTCGATTAGGATACTGGTATTGGATGACCAGGGTTTTATTCATCTTTCCATGGATTTTGTCTTTTGCCCTGGCGCCATACAGGGAACCTAGTCTGAGGTCTAGCATTTCGGGCCTGTGGTTTACGCTCATCGAAAAACGCTGGAAAACGAACAGTGAGTCACGAAACAAGTTCTACAGGAGGACAGGTGCCCAGAGAATTTTGTTTACGAAAACAGCGAAACGGCGGCGGCTACGGAGAGACATGGTTGTATTTTAAAATGGATAAACTAATTCATATCATTCAAAGAGAATGCACACACAAAGAATTCTGAGTGCTTTTGTGAACTTAACATCCCCGTCTACAAAAATCAGGGGTGCTTTTTCCAACTCGTCGAATATTTGCATGAAAGGGAAAGGACAAACTACCCGTTGATGGAACCCAACTTTTGCCAACAAAAGGATCGCTTTATCAATCTGGCTGCGTCACGGTGATTAAGGCGGAACAATAAGGAATGCATTCTCTACACAAAAAGTGAAATATAGATGAATAGCTTTCTCTACTGCAGGCACCAGCCCAAGAGTCGTGAAATTATTTTGAAAATAGTTGGTACCGTTAAACTACTTCCTCCAAACAGCAAGGTAATGCCTGATTTATGAGTATTTACTCGTTCAAATGGGTATACGGCGCATCTTGTAAAGACCAAGGCCAGGTGTTTTTCTCACACCATTAAAGAATGTCACTTAAAGCCCCTAAACCATGGTAAGACGTGCACAGCAGCCAGCTTTGTCCGGGGCTGCTTGTTAATAGTAGTTATGAGATGGACCCAAGTGACTCATTCAGTGTGAAGTGGCGGATTCCTTCCCAACAATAACAGCCACTGCGCCTGAATACATGCAAACGTAATCACGACTTCAAACCTAGCATACAACTAAGCAACAGCAAAATTTACCATCTGAATAATCTACAGGAGCGAAATTATGAACCACTGAAAATGACTTCAGCTCAGTTCACTTCAGTTTGCGTAATAATTTTTTTGGTTGCAGCCGATCGTTCTTCCCGGTGGTTGTGCTGTCAGAGTGTTTTCGTAGATTCCAACATTAGGCGACATTTTTTTCCAAGTGTAGAAACCGTTTGCAATAAGACAAAGAAACCGAACTCCAAAACAGAAATTCAGCCTTGCAATACCTTGATATTCAAGCGAAATGACCGTATTTCTAGAGATCACTTTTCGATCTAGATAGGTTCATAGTTGACCAAATGAGGAATTTTTGGAAGGGAAATTTTGCAACAGGATTTCATCGTGATGAGCTGCGAGTGTCCAAAATTCGGTAATTGAAGCCGGGAAGATGATGAACTTCTTTTTCCTTGACATTTGTACAGCACTTTCCCATTGCTATAACTTTGCACCTTGAAATAAGCGAAGCAAACAATATGAAGAATTCGTCTAGAGTTCACATTTCCCCAGATTTTGTACATGTAATTGTTGAGTCCATAAATGAAGGCCCGCAAGAGCAATGAGAGGCAAGACTGCACAGCAGGCGGGAAATTGGTCAAGACTAGTTGCGATGAGTACAGATGGGTGGCAATCAATAAAGGATACGGTTGGCGGACAAAAGAGTAGGAAACCGCCGATGAGACACAAGGTCCGCGTAAGTGTTTTTTCTGAATCAGAAACAGCTGACAACTTACCAATCGAAAATAGCTTTTCGAAATCCAAAAACAAAGCTGCTCTGTTTTAGGATTTCTAGAACCTATTTGCTAACAATCAAAGGTTAGCCCGGATTTTGTTTGCAAGTCATATCAGCGTAACCGTTGTAATGACTCCCATCAGGATTCCTTTCAAGCTATGTAGTGTGAATCCAAGACGCATTGTATATGGTGTTGAACATTATCATCAAGATGGACAGGCTGTATATTTTCAGCGAGCCGAGTAAATTGTTTTCAACTTTCTCCTACTCTTTCTGGTTCGTCCTTGGACGGCCAAGGGAATGGCAAAGCGGCAAAAGATTTTTGCCGCATTCTGAATAAGCGCAGCCTTGGATACAAGAGACCAGCAACGACTATTAGCCGTATACCACTAGTGCAGCTCTAGAACTATGTTTAGGTCTGTGGTAGGGAGATCAGATGAAGCGAGATGACAAACTGGTTCAAGCAAGTTCCCGATGGCAAAAGAGTGGGTTTTGGGAAGGTACTTTGCGATCGCCTAAAAGTAGTCCATCATAGTGCACATTTTCAGATGACTGTAGTGGGCTGAAAAATGATGGATCTTCGGTTAGGGAAAGTTTGTCGTTTCTGCAATTTGCCAAGTTCCGATGAGGAATGGGATCATTAGTACCTAATGTTACACTGTCATTCTCCTTTTGCTGGTCAGTTTCGCATATACGTCTTCCATTTGGTAACGTTAATAAATTATAGCTCCGCCCTACTTTTTTGCAAGCAATGGAAATCGCATGCAACGAAGAGCACCAATGAGGTCCGTAGAACAGGACGCACTAGAACACCAGTCTTGCATGAGCTTTACAAATTGTTTCAGGTCCTTCTTTGTCCCATCCGTGAAAAGTGGTACATCAATCAGTACAAGGTTTCGTATGTGATTATGTACCATGATCAAAAAGTTCAACCTCTCCGTTACTGGCAAACATTTTTTCGTTTTTTATAACTAAGTATAAATGTCTTCTGTGACATCGAGATTAGGACCGTAGTAGCCAATCTTTTTTTCGGTAATATCATCTAGCTAATACAGTTGTTTGTATAAGCGATATAGTCATGTCAAAGCATGAACAATTTCGGTAGTATGAGGTTCGATTTGATTAAGAAGTAACCTATAACGTAGCAATTAAGTATAACTTACCACTGAAAACCGTAGAAGCACTGTACAGTTGTTTTATTCTTGTTAGGAATCATCAGCAGTGGGCATCCACCGAGCCCGCCTTTGAGGTTCGAACCCGGGGTGAATGATTGTGAGGCAAACATCTAACCACCGGCAGGTTTTCCGGGCTGGTTCTCAGCGGTTTTATTCAACTTCATCACTAAATGATATAGCGCTCCTACTTCACTGGCTATTGCAGGTTAACGACACATTGACCGAGTAGCGAGCGACTCCTATAATGGATGACTTTGCCATAGGAAGCCCAAGTGTGAACAATAGATTCTCGCTTGAAACAATCTACGCAGTTTGGCTGTTTAATCAATTGCGGTTGTAGACGATTACATCTGATAGTCGAAGAAGGTACAATAAATAGCGTAAGCTAAGGAAGTTGTGTGAAGAAATTTACCCAACTACTGTTTCTTGACCTAGACACGAGCGAAGTTAGGCCTTGTTTGTGAACAAGAAGTTTTTCCATTTCATTAAAACGTAACAGGGTAAATGAGCAGAAACTAAGAACAACGAACCCACTTTATTCATTGAAATGAAAAACAATTATTTTGAAGTGAAGGCACCGCATTCATCAGACAAGAACGAGAATGTACATTGAACAGACTGACTTTTTTCTCAGGTATGTTCCTGTATTGACTCAGGAAGTGATCCAGTGTGCAGATACCTCTCACTTTCACTGATCTAGTACTTGGTTATACTGCCATCTTCTTTCTGAACGGTGACTTGTAAACAATATCAGCCTAAACACGTTCTACCTGAGCACTGGACTTTCATTCACAACAGCTCATGTTCGTAGAAGACGTGTACCGCTTATGAAAGTCTGCTTGTATTCGTATTTATATTTGTATTTGGTCAGCATTTTCCGCGAATAGACATCTGCATTTCAGCCAAAGTTTATAAAGAAATTCAGCTGATACTCGCACGAGGCTTAAGAGGATTCGGGCCAGATAAGGAACGTTAGATTTCCTGTAGATGCCAGTACGGGAGGGCATGGATCGAAAAGCGAAACGTGTTGCGGTAAGAGGGTTACACTGGGGTGGATCGTTATGTAAAGGGTAACTGGAATCTGAACGGATTTTTTGGACAAACTTTTCGCCTGCGACCAGGTGTGGTTCACACGACTCAGCAGGTAGTTAATTTAATAGTGTACAATATACATGACTTTTTATTCACAGTCCTTGGAGGAGGATGGTAAACTCTTTCTTTAGCAGTTCAGCATACATTAGAGAACAGTAGAGGTGACTGTAGAGTGCATATTGGTAAAAAGTGAAGTAGTGTTCTTTTTGATATTCAGATGTCTAAACTTTCATATTTGTTAAACCGGTCTGCAAAGTGTTTTTGAGACGATCATCTCAAATTGGCATCGGAGATGACTCTTAAATACTTGACAAATCTCACTCTACCCGGGGGGTCTGTGGATATGGTAGCTGGATCAAAAGGATAGATGAATCAAAGAAAGATAAATATCCATTGAAACCTTCTGGGTATATGTGGATTTATATTGGTCGAACGGTGAAATCAAAGATATGGGACAGATTCTGGGAAAAATAATCGAGGTCCTGTGTTTGAAAACAGCTTGGTAATGGGCAACATTATCGGCATATCTAAATAAATGTGCCGGAGAGATTCGGCTGACAAATTACTTATATAGTTGGAAAACAAATAGGGAGAGATGACTCTTCCCTAAATATTTTGCTGAAGGTTCGGATGTTTAAAATCATTTTGAGCGCTCTGAGTTACGTAGGTAACATCATCAAAGAAGGTTGCCAAAAGAAACATGGAACGAACAAAAACGTCCAGTTTACGACGGAAAAGAAACCGTGAAGTAAAATCAAAAGCAAACAAATAGTTTGGTAAAGCACACCGCACAGACTTCGTTGATGCCCTCGATAATTTGGATATATGGTGGACTGGAGAAGCTCTAACATCCACAGTTAACCTCTACGGTTAATAGTCAAACTGGAAGAGATTGTCCGGTGCATTTATGGGGAAATTGTGCTCAAAAATGCCATAGTCTGTCAGTTTAAGACCAGGTGAATTTAGAGCAATAAGACTGAAGCTTTTGGCCAAAACACTACGTTTATATAGTTTGGGTACCCGAAAAACTTTGACGGGTGTTCAGCAGCTGGCAATAGAATAAAAGTACAAAGGTTTGCTTGAAAAAGGCATACATGTATCGATCAGAGAAACAGCGTCGTACTTCAGAAGTGATGATAACAGGCAATCAGAACCGACAACTGAAGTCATTATAGACGTAAGAAGAGCTGAAACACTTTCTCATCGGAAAGCTGGGTTACCTTACTTCATCTTCTGAAATGAATGAAAGTGCCGAATCGTTGGATGAGCTGGTTGACGGGTAATACTGTCAATGTCTACAGCTCAGTCAACCTGCTTGGTTTTATTTCTACCCAGAAGCCAAGTCTTCCCATGGATGGCTGCTATCCTAAATGCACATGAGTTAACCAGGATAGAGCTTCTCAGTGCACTTGATTTTCTTTTTTACTAAAGCATAACTGTATCTCACATCTAACATTTCCTGGGTGTTGTAAAAATATTCCTTCCATTATTTTACCATACTGGTAATAAGACCTTTACGGAAAGAGAGCGAGAGCGAGAAAGCTTCCTGAGGGAAATACATGGAGAAAAAGGGAATTGATGTGTCTACGAAGCTTTTGACGGAGCTACTCAGTAGGTATTCAAAATAAAACCATTATTTATGGGAATGAGACTTTAGTAGGATACGGATGTCGTTCCTTAAACAGGTTCGAAGGTGGATTTTGATTTGGCTGTTTTGCTTGTAAGATTGTCAAAAGAGACCAGGATTGTATCTAAGACATTGAAAGAAGCAGACAATGGCAACTGATTAGAACAGGTGCACGATGTTTATTTCAATGCGCTTCTCCGACTCCCCACCCCACTGCGTATTTCTATTGACTTCTGGCGTAAACTTTTCCCTTCCAGACAATATTTCAAAATTCGAAAACCCACCAAGTCGCGCTTTGAAATTAGCCCAGACCTTCTACAATTCGTGCTTGGATGAAGGCACAATCAATGCGCGTGGTTTTGGTCCACTGTATGAGAATTTGAAAAGCCTGTTCGGTGGTTGGGCTTTACTGCCGCCCGAATCCTTGGCTGCCCGGTCGGACCGAGGAACGGCACTGACTGTGGAAAATTTCAATCTAACCACATTGTTCCTGACCTCGTTCCGATTGTTTGGAACGAGTCCGTTGTGTCGGATAGGTGTGGGAAATGACCAGCGAAATTCATCCCGATTTGTGATTGATGTAAGTGTTTCTCACTGGACCCTACCAATTCACTGAAATTATTCCGTAGCCTACGACATCAATAATGAGAAAAAATAAATGAAATGAGACTTTTCTTTTTGTCTGATATATAATCAATTTGAAATACTTGTGGACGAAAGTCGGGTAAATAAAATGACCGGCCGTGGAAGCAAGATTTGGCCTCTGGATCACAAGGTCTAACGTTCTCCATGATGACCGTTTAACTGATACCACTCATTTAGAAAAAGTAGTAGTATACGATTGGTCAGTTGCAATTCATGCACATCACTCTATCCGATGAGCACTATTTTTCTAGCGGTACACTGTAAATTTAAATCATATCAGATGATATAAGCCCTTTTATGCTCAAATCCAAGATTCATGTGGTAAATAAAAGTGCGAAAAATAGTACTTATAATTTTTTTGATCATACTTACTTGGGACAGCAAAAAGCGGTCTTGGGTACGCTGGCCACATACTTCACATGTCCAAACCGTATACAACCTGCAAATATCAAGAACACCATCACTGAATTTTGCAGCTCCGCGGAAGCTTATTCTCTGTTCCGTGTCAGACGGACACCTAACAGGATGAAGCCATTTGCAAGTGAATGTTTTGCCCAAAGGTAGGCAAATGAACAGCATACATGAAGAGCACAACCTAGGCAGATAGTCATTGTTTCCACAGAACTTTCGAGAGATAGATGTGTTATGGTAAAATGTGAAAAAGTTGGAGCACATGTTCACGAGGATCTTGAGTCTCCGCTGGTCGAGCTTCACTTTTATCAGTCCAGCTTTATTTGCAGACGAACCGATTCAAATGAAATCGCAGCTGTAAACCAACTATGAAGTGCTCATGTATAAAGACGTTTAGGTGGAAGAGTTTTGAGTACGCCTACCTGATGAGCGGCAACAACCGTGAAACCGGTCCTGTGCTTCCAGGGGAATTTTGTCCCGTCATCCGCATACAATCCCACACTACTCATATGGAAGAACCGGTATTTATTTGCTTGCAGTTTCTGGCCTTCGGTGCACATTCGATTGCAAGATGATGTGCGTTAGTCTTGTAAACAACCCTAAGATAATGTATCGAGTTTTCTGTATGGCCGTAATCAAGCACGCGAAGTATATCATAGAAACACGTCAAGGAATACTGTTACAGTGACTCTGGGACGGTTGATGTCCGGCAAACTATTAATTATTACTCGGTCTAATGTGGATTACCAAAGAGACTGGGTTGTCTTGTCAAGATTGATTGTACTTATATCAGTCCCATGAGTGTAGTGAATCCAAAATCAGTCTGCAAGATATTTTCTTTTGCACTTCCAGATTAACTTATATCGTTAACTGTCAACATCCATATCACTATGATTGTGTCTAAAAAGCAGTTTTCTGGATTCTTTGAATAGATCTTACAGTCACTTCTAGTACAACAGTTTTTATCTGAAGTCTATATAGTATCGTGTATCAATTTTTGATTGAACGTCTTTGGCGGAAGATAAAACTTCAAGGAGACTTGGGTTTTAGGGCTGATTCAACCTATAAAGTTTACAATATTTTGCCAATCTTCACACTTCTTGTCATCCTTCACAATGGCTTTTCTATTCGCTGTCACTATTTTTTACAGATCATGGAAGGTTCTGTTGGAGTGCAAAAAGAACACTACATAAACGAGACAGTCTTTCCCCATAAAAAAGTAAGCCACTAAGCAATTACATCTATATGAAGTCTGTGCGAGAAGGATTGATTCTGGGCGGTTTGGTTTCCCCGTTACTAACAAGATTATTATAATGGTACCATTTTGCGATCCATGAAAAGTTGTCCAAAAATCCCTGGCCCAGATGGCATAACATGCGAACACGCCTTGAAAGGACATTTTAGAGCTCTTAGTCAACCTTGGCCTAAGAGCTGTATTATAGCCGAATATAAGCGATCCCACCATTGAGGTCATACACAAATTTTGAAACAATGTTTCACCTTCTTGATATAGATCAAATATTGCCATTTCGTTATTGATTTCAAACCTTCATTTCAGTACATCAGACGGATTATTCGGGTTATTATCAGCATCATCATCATCACTACCACCGATGTTTCTCAAGAACATGCCTTTAAAAGTATCACCAACAAGGTTCTTTGAGATGTTACTGAGAGATCTAAAGGAAAGACTTGTATCAATACAGACGAGTACGGTGTTCGGTTCCTTCGCGATGAGGATATTGCTTCAAACAGTGGTAAAACATTTCAACCCTGTGGTTTAGATCAGCAGTCAGTAACTTAGGTAAACGCTTCCGCCTGCAGGAGATGTACCACTTCCATTATTTGTTGAAGAATGATGCCAAACCCTGACCACTGACTCCTCTTTTTGACTCCGAAAACAATGAAACTTTGCCAAGGTGAGGACCTAATGAGCAACGAAAAGTACCGGTCGTCAAATTCATAAAGAATACCCCCAACTGAGTGAACAAAATGCACAGGAAAAATGTCTTCCGGCAACACTGTTTTTATTCTTCGGCAAAAAAGGGAAACTTAGTTGTAAGCCACGTTGTCATCAAATCACACAGATTTTCAATTTTACCCGAGAATCACCGTTTCCTCGTTTATTTCCTTCCTTTGGAACAACATTTGTTCTTTTTCTCTATTTTTTTAGCCAATCACGGCATATCGAAATTTTATGAAAAACTACACCAGGATGCTTGGTGTACCAGAAGCAAATTTATCTGCCATGGACGACGTTTATACTTTCGAAAAAGAAATCGCCCTGGTACGTGCCAGTTTTGTGTATTGTGTGTCTCTTCTATGACTGCATTGAATGTTCCATTTGATTTTCTAAATAAAACACGTGTTCAAACGTAAAGAAAATGTAAGATGTTACTTTAGGACATTGTATCGGATGTTCGACTGAAGACAATCTTTTTGATTTGCAAAATACATCTTGTATACAAATTAAACACAAGTAGCAGTCAAACAAGCCTATATTGTATCCGAGTAGCACATGTTCAATTCAACCCATAAATTTTAGCCTAATCAATTGGTAATTACTTCGTGATGAGTTGGGATATCATACCCGTTGCTAATGCATACCCAGAAATAATCTTCTTGCTGAAAATGTGTTTTCCGCAGTGGGGGTACACTTTTTAGTCATACAGTCGGATGGATTCTTTCCTTCGACTGGCGTCTGATATTTCTACTTCGTTTCTTATTTAAGAATAATATTCATAATATGTGTCATATGAAAAATCGCTCGAACTGATGTAATCAGGAAAAAGGTATCTATTGGATTTGTTCAATCAGTCGGTTAGTAATCAAAACAGGCAGTGTAACTGATACTTAAAACGAAGTTCTGTCTGTTGATCTTCATCATCTGTACATCGTTAAAACTGACGCCGAAAGTTTGATGGGAACATCCTGATTTATCCCGGTATTAGGATTTCTGATACAATGCAACGGATCTCCTCAAAGTTACACTGATCAAATAACCTCAAGCTATTATAATGGTAGGTGTGTTTCAGTTTTTAAGTCCTGCAAAATCGCTGCTTTTTAGTATAAAAATCAATGGATAAACAAGCCACGGAACCTCTCAAATGCTGAACAAATTGTACATACAGAAATGGCCTCAATCCTTACCTTGCCTGCATATTGGTAGACGGTGACCAAGCAGTCACTGATCTCGTTGTTCAACTTCTTCTTCCATCTCTATATGCATTTACTGCCTCATTTTGCCTTCTCGACCTATTGTCCGTCCCTGTTCCAGTTGGTTCTTATACTATTTTCTTTTGAACTCCGATGAGAATTCTATCCGTGCTAAAAAAATGATCCTACACCGGGTGCACGAAAGCTTTCACGGACTGATTAAAAAACACAAAATTTCTGCTCAAACGACGTCAGGTTTTCTTTGATTCGACGTGATTTGTGTACCTGATTGGTTATCAATAGAGCCGTAACTAGTTTATTCAAGGTGCATTTGGACTATTTCGGAACGCCCTCTGTTCACGTCCAGAATAATATTAAGTACGTATCTATTATTCACGGACCGGCGAACTGCAGGTTCTGCTTGTCTTTATCTGCTTAAGGGTTTTCAACACGTAGACACAGATCAGTTGATACACTTGGTGACCCCTAGAGGCACATTTCAATAACATTAGAATGAGAATGATTGGTTTGATGAAAGTATTCATCATAATCTAGTCTCAGCTGACAATATTTCTCACTGAATAACAGGTTTCCACTCGGTTTACTCTAATAATGAACTATAATAATAGCCGCGAGCACTGTTTAAGAACAGAATAGAAAACAAATGGGACCATGTAAGACGAATTAGTCTAACACTCAGGGTCTGCTAGCATCTCCAACAACTGCACGCACGACTATCTCTGTAGCTTAATTCTGAACGGATAGAAGGGTGGTAGACGGCAGAATAAATTCTGGTAAGCAAAGCTGAAAATAAAGCCCCAGGTTACCAGATACATGAAGACTGAACACCGAGACAGAGGTCATTTTTTCGTGAGAAGAAGATGAAATTGCAATTGGGTCAAGTTTTGCTGACTTTTTAGTTCGGTGATGTTATCAGGTTTCAGGTGGATGGATGGATTGCCTTCAATATATTATCATGGATCAGTAACATTTTGAAACTGGTTCACACCAGTGGTGCCATATAAAAGTGTACAAAACCGGAAATAGCTGTTCACATTTATGTAAACACGGAGAACCCTTAGAGTTAGTTTATGAAATGATTCATTATGCCGTTGAACCCTCAACTTACCAGTGAAAAGCGGTAGCTTTTCGAAATGAGTAGTAAGGTGTTGCACCTGGATGACAGAACAAATCTCCTGGGAAGCAAACGACCAGTTTCAGGGTTGTTTCCGCCCATCAGCTAGGCGTCATCGTTAGTTCATTGAATAATCCCACTAGATCCCATAGAGAAAGTGGCAAGACAGCAAACGAGCTCGTATTGTATTCCAATCACGTAGATATAGTGGGAAGGTATATTTTTAAAATAATGTTTACTGTGTCAAATACAGATCGGTTAACCAGCGTAGTAGGTGTCGAACGGTTCGGGTAAAAATGAAGTTCATTTTTCATGGTTGAGAAAGTCCGGCAAACAACGAGTAATTAGGACGGTCTTGCTGCTTCCTGTCACGAACGAAAGGCCGTGATCGAGGTCACCTTGATCTCATCTGCCATTTCCAGATCGCGGCCAGGGTAGCTGAAGCGATTTCACAAATCGTTTGTGTGAACAAAGCTGAGGGTTATAACATCCTAATTGCTGGTGCTTCCGCTGTTCCCCGTTGGATTCACCTAACGGCCTTTGACGAATTCATGCGTACTTTGTAGATTATCTTAAAGGTTTTGTCATTCACCGGATTTTCGGTATGAACAAAGTGCTCGACGGTCTCATTGCTTACGATTCTTCTAGTTCTTGTTCACGGCCCAGGCAGTTTGTTACCCTAGATTTTTTATGAAAGTTGCCTTCTCGTTTTGCCTAAGTAGTTTGCCGAACATGAGCAAACAAATGAATAAGTTAACGTGGAGGAGGAAAGGACAGGTAGTTTGTCTTTGAAATTCACAAAAACCATTGACCGGCCAGTAAAATAATCGTACTGAGTAGTAGTGGGAAATGTTAGGAAAATCAGCAGCTCATATCAAACGATTTTCAGCAGGCACTGGGACCTAAGGTGAGTAATTCTGAGTCAAACGCATTGTCAATAGCCTATCAGGGTTGGAGCTCAGTGATTTGCCTTTTGTCAGTACTGAACGATTTTACCCCATCTTGAGGTACAGTTTGGTGCTTCTTTTATGCTGAAATGACAACTTTCTGATTGACTCGATGTTGACCGAAGGATTTATGACCTGGAAATGGTCTTAAATTTTGTCTGGACGGACTTCCACTCGACATTCGTCTAGGTTCACTCATTATCTCACTTTCGTTCATTCAATTTTTATCTCGTACTCGCTTTTATTACTGTTACATCATTCTTCTGTTCATACGGAGGCTTTCTGTTGTTGCATTCCACGTTATGAACTGCGTCTTCACATGATACTCATGCTATAGGCGTAACTAAACACCGTTGCACCAAGTGTGCAGTTAACTCACTAATCTCATATTGGAATCCCCATCTCACACGTTCCAAAACTTTAGAGTAAACAACCAATAATAGACTGGGTCTGATATTTTCATTAGAGTACCGGACTGACACTAACTCTTTTGTTCTTGGTCCCAGATTCTATGGCATCACGTATCAAAATGATCTGCTGACCTTAGGTAGCGACAGACTACCTCGTTTGTGTCTCTATCTTTGTGGTTACTTACATCAACTGGCATTGTTTTGCTTAAGAATTACTGAACTAGCTCCTATGATCAGTTTGGAAAATATGTAAATTTTGGCGTCATGAAATAATTTGCCGAGCAGAGTTAACGTTAATTGTTAGGCTGATTGCGAAATTGCCTTCAGGGTTAACTCCTAAGCATAAAGTAGTTGCTCTGCAGATAATTACCGGCAGAAGAGATAAATACTATACACGCATTGGTGTTTATGTATCGCAAAGCTGAGAGAAGAGAATCGTCCCGCGATAATCTGAATACTCTGATGTATAGACCGATTTTCAGTGAAAGTTTCAAGCAGAGGGACTATTCTGTGGTTGTTCACGAATGCTCAGGCGTACTTCCAGTAAAGACGCGTATGTTGCCCAATGACATACTCATGTCCGATCTTCTGTTACCCATGGTAACTTTATTTTGAGTTCGAGTAATAACAACAAAATGAAACGGGAAATTTCAAAGCGACACAGACCTGACCGGTCTCGAGTGATATAGCTGCTTTCAATGACTATTTACTTATCACCCTACTTCTTGCAATGCAATGGTACTTGAGTGTTAATTGTTTGCCCATTTTCTCAGTTGCATGCGCACGATGTTCATTTTTCTTCCCCTGTCTTACTTTGTGTGGTGAATTTCATTTGATCCGGTGATCACGGACAAATAGCGCACAGAGGAACGGGGCGATCGGGACCCCGAACGAAACTACGAGCTGATCAGTTTGGCCGATTTGCCCAAATTCTGTTCTGTGGTAAGATTGTACACATTTGCGTCCCCGTGGGTTATTTTGCGTGTCGTGCAGCGGGTACACGTATCGCTCCTGTGAAGTCATTTTGACTTGGCGTGCTAGTTTGTGTCCTGTGGAGGACAAGCTGTGAGAACAGCTATTCAGTTCGTATGTAATGGAAAATCCACAAGCAGTTTTCACATCGAAATGTTGGACGCCGCGAGCCGGAATCAAACCCGCGACCCTCCACATACCGGGCAGATGCCAGATGAGCTATCGCGGTCCGAGTGAATAATCGATGATGCGCGAACCATTATTCCAATGATACACAGTATCTGTCCTGGTTTTAATCACTGGGCTAGCCTCTTCGGCCACTTCCCAATGGGAAGAACAACGCCCGAATGAACGCTATACATCGGCTCGTGGCTCGTGGCGTCCGACCTTTCGAATTGAAAATCAAGTGGATTTTCCATTACATACAATTCAGGCTCCTCGTGCCAACAATAGGTACTATGAATATTCAGTTTGTCCTTATTCCTCACATTTTTGGTTCAAAGTGAATCAGTCAAAATGTTCCCTTAATTGTACGATGAACAGCTTTTCTTTCGAATTAGTAAAACCAGCAAAAAATGTTTAGAGATGCTGAGGAGTCACTACTAATTAGAGATGTAGTATCTTTTAAATATGCAAATAACTTTCCCACTTACTCCAACGAATGGTCATTAGTATATCGATACATCTGGTGGACGGACTCATCAACCAAGTTTCTGAATCGTCTGATCAGTCACACTGGAATACATCAGATGTTATGCATTACAATATGGACAAGTTCTGACGAACGGTGAATTGATCTAAATATCGACCAAAAATCGTTCACCTTAGTGGACGATGTCCATGAATGCGTTCAAATACCAGAAGGACTGATACATTTTACCATTTTGTATTAATTCAGTGTGTCAGATATTCATTATGCTACACTTTCCTACTAATTAGAGACACGGACTGTATTCAAATCTTTGCATAAATGAAACTGCAATCAAACCAGGCAAAACTTAACGAATAGAATAAATCGATTTTCCCTGAAGAGTGATCGGCTGAATTAAATTGTACAATCCGCTCATGAGTGTGCAGTTACCCCCACTCTTCGACCAAACGGAGAGAACCATGCCCTACCGTCCAATTTAGAGGGCATCTGAGATTCACACTCTGTACTGTTGTGCATTTGACCACACAAAACTGGACGATTCCCATAGATTTCTCCTCTTCATAATTCACAGAAGGTGAATACAAGGAGCCGATGTCGATGCAACCAGTGGTCCTATGACTGGTAACATAAATCTTTCCCAACTCTTCGATGAACAACGTTTGCTCACTGAGCGAAGGAAATTACACATCACTTTTTAGTCTAGATCATACGTGAGGTCAGCGAAAACAGGCAAGTTGCACGCAATGTGTCATATTGACCACACAATTAGTTCTAAACAGCTCCTTCGTCGCATTTTACAACAATATGCTAACTGTTGCCACAACAGAACGTCTGTAAAAACACTGGATTCCATTTTATTTCGTCCACAAAACAGCAAACGAGATGTAGATTGCTTGATGTATAAAATCTGAGTATTGTAGCACAGATCACGAGTAAGACCTGATCCCATTTCCGTCATATAACGTAGTGAGGCTGCGCTTTCCATAACGATTCAGTGAATTTATTCCACTCAGATATTTTTGAGGCCACGTGTATATTTACCTCTAAAGTAACCAGGCAGAAATCGTACACCCAAAACATCATATTATCATTGCATTCAATCTGTATTATTGCACATTGCGCATAACTAATGGCTTGGCATGTGCAATTAGATAGAACAAACGAAATAATTGCCCATTCGTCGATTCGCGTATACGGTTATTATTATTATTATTATTATTATTATTATTATTATTATTATTATTATTATTGACCTTCCCTTAGAACCCATGATGATTATTTTCATTCTTTAGCCTAGGACTCACTTTTCTCCTACATACTTTGCTAAGGTTTTGTCGTTCACTTACAACACTTTGCTCTGGTCAAGGGCCGATAAACAGTGTAGCAGAACACCTGTTAACCTTTTAATGGTTTTGCTGTTTGTTGTTTACGAAACAACACCAATGCTAAATTAGCTGAATGAAATTCTATCTGTCCTTGTATACTTTTGGTTCCGAACTTTAACCAGTTCGCTATGTATCACCTACTAGGGTAGCAAAATGGACAACATGGGATTGTTTAAAGTGTTCTACAACAGTTGCAATCTTCTCATAAATGTTGGAATACTGACCCACATTAGCCAGTACGGGAGACCAACCGCCTACTGAATCAGACTAAACTCTCGGGTGCTACAAATATTTGAAGGTTGGAAAAATTGACTTCCTCTCAACCGTGCTTTGAAATAAACGGCCGAAGCCACTTTTCCAGCTAGCATGGTCTGTTTTACTTGAAGTCACCAGTTGTACTATATTCGTTACTTTTATTCCCTAACAGATCACATTTACATTCGTGTGGGAATTGTGAAACTGAATTTTTGTGGACAGAAATCGTGTCAGACCTTGTGCTAGACCACAATCCACTAATGTCCGGCTCATTACCACACCTAACCTATTGGGACCTCGTGTGGTTCTCCACTCCAAGTCCCCGAGCCCGGTTCCTGGTTATCTCCAATAGAGCTGTGGGTCTGTGTGGCTGTGGGGTATACAACTCCCATTGTGCTCATGGACAAGCTTATGTTAAAAAATGTAAAATAATTCTGGTGATAGTCCATTTAGTGCGAAAGCCGTTTTAAAACAGTCATAAAATACTTGAAGATAGTTTACGACGTTTGTAAGCCGTTACCGTGCACAATACTAATTTAGAACTGTGTTCATCGAACAGCAAAGCTCTATGCACCTCTTTGTTGCACGATGGTCAGATATCCGGTAACACTTTTGTCTATGTACAACAGAATTTTCTGTTGCCAGTCTCGAATAACTTTTTCTTTCACGTGACTTTATCTTGCTTATCAGGGGCCCAATGTACGTAGAAAAATTTCAACCTGGTTGACCTTGGGAACTTTGGGTTCAGGACACAATACCCGAGTCTAGAAAATAGAAAAACTGGACACATTTTACTTACGTAGAATAGGGGGGATTAATTAGATTTCCGGAAGAAAATCGAAATCAGAGTAGGTCACCAAAATTAGAAAGAAATGAACAAATATTCCGACCATGTTGATCAAACGAAAAATGGGCGAGGACAGTCAGTTTAGACATGCTTGTTTCAGATTACGGTATAAGGTCTAACAGTATCGATTTCAGTCCATGGGTATCTGCAATCTTTGAATACGCATAGATGCAATTATTGAACTAATCTGCATTCAACGTCAGCATTCAGTTATCGTTTGATCAGAACTACTTGTCAAACGTCGATTTTTCATGTGAAAACCACAACCATTCGGTTTCGGAAGTACGCACGTGCCTTTTCAGGTTCTGTGAATCGCTGAACCTGGGAAACCGAGTCACGGAATCCGTAAACCAAAAGTACACTTAGGAAAACGGAAACATTTTCTAGAAAGTTATAGAGACTAGCGATATAAACCCAAATAGAATATTGCAAACCCATGAAACCGTTTCCTCTTCATAGCAAGCTACCGGACATCTGCACCCAGCTAACTTTATATTTTTTAAAGTCACTCTTACAGTTCAGGTCTACTGAAAACCGCTCCTTTGTACAGGTCAAACGCTTCTCTCTCTTGTGTGCTAACATCACTTCAACCAATCATAAATAGGCTCAAAAAATAAATCGGATATGATTGTGATTGTTGTTTAAGTGAAATCGCCGGGGCTAAGGTTTTTATGCTATGAGTAGTGACTGCAGAAAGGAATCCAAACTTCAGCTACGGTGCCAACTTATAGTAGTATTGTCTTTCACACCTGACAGGTAACGGATGATCTGAGTTTAGTGTTTGCTGCGCGGTTTACACTCCTTCGGTAATGAAGATTAACGTACCAGAACCGAGACCGGTTCAGAGCGCATCGGAAAATAGATGCGCCTTGAGGAATGTTGTAGTCGAAATCGTTTGTAGGTTGTCGACCTTTCGATCACCACGGGTAACCTTTTTCAAGACAGGTTTCACAAGTAACAACCTACTAACGATTTTTACTACAGTGTGTTACTGAATAATAAGACTTTATCATTATACTCCTTCATTTTTGAGGCTTACCTCCCAAACCTAGTTCAAAGGAACATACGGATCAGCCAATGGTGGGGACAGTGTTCGTGCTTGTTGACCAGTGGTGGTCGAGTGGTTTAAAGCCTTTACCATTTCGGAGAAGAGAAGTTCGAACCATGCAACCACTAGCCATATTCATGGTGACACCTATCCGTTGTCACCTGGAACGCTACCGCACCCACTGAGACGACATGCGGCTCACCATTCTGAATCTCAGGGTCTGGCTTCCGGCTATTCTCTGTAGTGCATCAAGCCTTAGAAACGCATAGGTCTACAATAAAATTTGAAACGCGATTTGAACTAACCTCCCAAGGGAATGGTCATTTGTAGGCAGAAAAGAATAATGTATCTTGAACAAGTTAATGGAATACAGGGGATAAGACGCGATATATATATATATATATATATATATATATATATATATATATATATATATATATATATATATATATATATATATACAACCAGCATCCCAAACAGCGATCGACTCTTATGATGGATGACTTCTCTGTAGGAGCCTAAGTACAACGAAGGCATGGAAGGGTGCTATATCATGAAGTGTAGATGTTCAACAAACTGTTGAGAGCCAGCCCGGATAGCCTTGTGGCTAAGGTTTTCGATTCACAATCGTTCACCCCGGGTTTGAGTCCCTGTGGGGGCTCGGTGGATGTGCACTGCTGATGATTCCTAACAAGGATGAAACAGCTGTACAGTGTTTCCATGGTTTTCAAGGGTGAGTTGAGCGTTCAAGCTGCATAATGAATCATATTATGTACAAATCCAATCTCCTACTACTCAATTGCAAACTACGTGTACCGTAAAAATGTAACCGTCAAGCGATAGAGGATACACACCTCAATTTCTGAGCAATCGGGCCTCAATGTCAAAAGAGGTCGTAAGCGCACGCAGGCAGGATCGAGCACAAAGTCGAACTTCATACAAGAGGGCAGGCAATTATACTGTGGATAGATCGGAAAGAATGACCTATCCATGATCAGTGATCGGCGACAGTGCGGAATGGCGTTTCACGTGATGAGACGCAAACGCGGGGGGAGGATTAGAACGAAGATCACTCCGTCAACACATATTTGAACACAGAGGTCAATAGCATAAGATTGGACGATTTATTCCGGACCGTTTCGCTGAATCTTCATTAGTGCATACTGTAGTCAAGGTGATCATTTATAAACGGGAAATCGGACGTTCTCATGAGACCATAGGCAAAAGTGCACACACGCACACACACACAACTAATGATAGAACAACACATAGGTCCACTGAACAGACGGCGGAAGGTATGAACCATGATTGTGAATGTACAAAAATTGAACGACAATGAAGACTGCATGAAAAGCAGTGCAGTGGGGGAGGGGGGAGGGTAAGCGACGTGATAGGAGAGTTCGTTCAAACAGACACGAATTGACGAAACCAGTTTATTAGTGGACGAGAGGACACAGCGGGATCAAGGGATGCGTAAACAATGACCAGTTGGAAACCATAGGTTATTAGGAAACAAGATGAGAAAATAAGACCGACACGCATGTGTCAAATACAGATAACATCTATCTACACTGTCATAGGAAGAAGGTTAGAAGATGAGTGACACATGGAGAGTGGCTTAGCACATAAGCACGTGGAAGTGGAGGCGGGTGGGATACAGGTGCGATCCACTCGACCCGTGGTACTAGGTCAAAAACAAACTGCTGATGGGAACAACATCGGAGATGGCCTCCAGGGTCAAGTAGAAAGGTACTTGTGGAGCAATAGCAGTTTCGGCGTGGAAATTTTAACAAGTGAATTGGGAATCGGTTATACCAACAGGAGCGAAACATGATGACAGCTTTGACAGTGAGAGAGAAGAAAATTCCTGAGAAGGCCTTAGTGAACGAATTGATGCTCATCTCTAACACCCAACGTCGACGTCCACCCGGATCAGTTTATTGAAACAGTACCAAAATCCACCTGGAAACCGTTAGAATGATAGTTCGAACCGTTCGATGCCACCACTCTTCGTTGTGTGCTTCGAGGTACTCCTGTCATGGGTCATCCGAACAAGGTTAAACTGCCGACTGTGGCCTCATCAATGGTTATGTGTTCCTTCGGATGTATCTGTGACACATCTGATGTGGGCTGAACGACAAGACAGGTGTCCACTCGGATTGAACAACACCACTCTGGCAACGCTAAAGACAGACCAGAGCGATAAAAAGCCCGAGATTAGCACACCTGGTTGACGTCAGGTATCAGGTGAATCGGGAAACTGCTTCAAAGTTGCTTATCGTGCCCCCCAAAAGAAATGTGAGTGTGTTCAGTCTCTCACCCTAGCGACGGCTGAGGCAGTTCGAATAAGGAAGTTGACCGATGACCTTTTAGCCTAAAAGTGTTCGGTCCTGGCATTCGAAATTCCATAATCCAGGACTAACCAGGGCCGAATGAATCCAACGTCTTCTCATTTATATGGCTTCAGATAGATAAACAAATCATATAACAAGGATAAGTCGGCTGTGACATAAGTAAATTCGTGGCTGCGGAACTTACTACTGATCGCTATCTAGATTTTACAAGAATTTGACTACGCAATGGCGATCACTGTCAACATCCCTCGTTTTGTATTTTCCACATTTACTGAAAGATATACAAGACGCAACACGGGGCGACTAGACTCACTGTCTTATCGATAATAGGAAACGCATTGTCGGTGAGCATAAAATAACCTGCTACAGACTATCACCCCTGAATGTTGGATAGCCGCAAAATTCACACCTTCATGTTTTGGGTACTGTCTGACTATTCCCTTTGTTGTCTGAATGAGGACTCTGTCCTGGAGTACTGCGCTGCGCTATGAATATATCTGAGTACATAAAGAAATTGTTCATCGGACACACTACCCTCTCAATTCGGACATTATCTTTCAGCGCAAATACCCAAGGTAGAAATTTTTCGAACAATAAATTTCATTAGAGTTTTCAAAAGAAAAATGTCATCAGCGCATGCAGGCTTATTATCGGTAAGCTTGTCTTCCATTTCCGAAACATTTATCTACCGGTCCAGACAAATTAGTGGTCAAACGGTCATCATAGTGGGCTTAAAACCTCTCGTTCTTCTCGGGTTCGAATCCATCCGCTGCCACTGGTCACGTCCCTAAACTAGTAGTCTCGAACTGGCACCGACAGCCTTCTTGGAATATCGTACCATTACCACACAGTAAAAAGGAGGTAGGACAAGAAATAAAAGGTAATCTGTACGCATGTCACATAGGCTGATGATGAAAAGGGGGTGCGGCATGAACGAGAAGCCCAACGAGCAACGGTTTACGAGGTCTATGGACCTGGCCTTATAAAAAACGGATCCCCAAGCTGTTGCAAACCTCTTGTGCACAAACCAAATACTTCGTTCACTGGATCTTATCAAAGTGCTATACAATTTCTAGTACTAGTACTATTTCAGTATTAGGAAGTTATGTTCGATTAAAAATAATTCATGGTGCAGTATCAACACACAACTTACCACTGAAAACCACTGCAATACTGCATAGCCTTTTCATCAGACTTTTTAGGCATCATCATCGGTGCACACCCCAACTGAGACTTGAACCCGGGGTGAACGAGTGTGAGTCGAACAACCGGGCCATCCGGCCTAGCTCTCAGCTGTTTGTTTAACTTCACCACTCCATGACGTAATACCCTTCCGTCACTGACATTTCGGGCCGATAACTCATTGACCCCAAAGCGATCTACTCCTATGAGGGACGACACTGCTGCAGGAAGCCCAAGTGACAACAAAGGCGTCACTTTCGAAACAAGCTGCAGAGCTTGTCTACTTGATCAGTTTCAGTAATAAAATATTGTATTTGATTGACTAGTAATTCATCATGCAGTGATAACTATTAACTCACTATTGTAAACAATTGAAGCACAGTACATCTGTATCATTCTTGTTAGGGCTCATCAGCAGAGCACATCCGTCAAGCCCCCAATGGGATTTTTATTTACATTATTTAAAGAAAAACAAATCATTGATCTCAACGGTTTTGAATTTTGATGATGTTTGTATTCCCAACTGATTTTTTTCATGAGTTCTTTTGAACGCTGAGCTTGAATTTGAAATCGTACACGTTTCATCACAACCCGAGGTGACAATGTCAGAGCGTAGGTAATAATAACTCCCAAAGTGGTGATGAAATGTCCTCTACTTGAATTCCAAGCATAACAGTCAGGATTCCACGACAATAAATCATTTTTCTATTGACAAGTGAAAAAGAAGAAATGGTAATTCATGCGAGGCTATTTTTCGTTGTCAATTTATTCATAGCTTGACTGGAAATGGCTGATTAACGAGTTGTACAAACCCCTGGACTATCCGATTTCCGATGATCAGTGGATAGCAATCAACGACCGTGAATTCTTCCGTTCACGGTGCAAGCTCATTGAAGAGTATCTGAAAACTGAACGTGGTATTCGGTAAGTCATTTCTCAGCTTCCTGCGTATATAAGAGACGGGCACAGAAATTGACAAACTGATTTTAATAACTGCAAAGAATTCCAAACTGACACTTTTTCCAGAGAAAAATATTCTCAATTGAGTAGTAGGAGATTCGATTTGTAAATAATATGATTCATCATGCAGCTTGAACGCTCAACTCACCATTGAAAAACCATGGAAGCACTGTACAGCTGTTTCATCCTTGTTGGGAATCATCAGCAGTGCACATCCACCGAGCCCCCACGGGGACTCGGACCCGGGGTGAACGATTGTGAATCGAACACCTTAACCACAAGGCTATCCGGGCTGGCTCTCAACAGTTTGTTGAACATCTACACTACATGATATAGCACCCTTCCGTCACTGGCTTCGAACGGTAACAACCCGCCTCCCACACAGCGATCGACTCCTATGATGGATGACCTCTCTGTAGGGGCCTAAGTACAACGAAGGCATTCCGTTATGAACAACCTACAGAGCTTGGTTAATATTTTCAATTGAGTAGTAGGAGATTCGATTTGTAAATAATATGATTCATCATGCAGCTTGAACGCTCAACTCACCATTGAAAACCATGGAAGCACTGTACAGCTGTTTCATCCTTGTTGGGAATCATCAGCAGTGCACATCCACCGAGCCCCCACGGGGACTCGAACCACTTTGTTTCATTTCTGTGTCACGAATTTGTAGGGTTTATCATCATTTGGGTTGCTCTCCACTTTTCCCACACTTTTGTGGTGTTTTACGAGAAGCCATTGTCAAACACAATTTCCGGGTATGCGGAAGAAATCATTTGCTGTGGTTAATTTGCACAAATAATGAAGTCTTGTGAAGTTCCTGACTTTTAATTTTACATGCGCCCTCACTGAATAACCAGTGGAAGTCAGAAACAATATAAATCCACAGAATGAATCTTCCGTACTGTGAGAAAAGTTACTTTGTTCAAAGACACCGTATCTCCTTTCGGTTGACTGGTCCGCTATCTACACTCAGACCCATTTCTCAAAACTGATTTTGTGGTAAACTCATGGTTAAGCATAAAGAAGATTCTACGTAAATAGTGTTATTCGGTAGCACTTCTCCGTCGGAAAACGTGGTAGTCGGTGAACGTATCAGTTATCCTGGATGACCTTTCACAAAACCACCTCATAATCATGTATCACACATATCTCACATATCACGCATATCACATGGCGCATCATCTTTTCGATACACTACGGAGCGTCTTTGGATCCGATATATTAATAAGAAAGATTCATTTCTCTTAAAGGTTATGAATATTGGTTTCTTTCTCGTCATGATGGAAGAACATCTTTAGATTATTCTAGTCTCTATTCGATGGCCAATTTTTAGTTAAAAGTTCTAACTTGACACTGATTTAATGACAAATCGAACTTCTGTTAGGGTTCATCGGTACGGCAAATCTGTTCATCGCGCAAAAGAAATGGAAAATGACCCCCGATAGTTATTTCTTTATAACTTTGATTGACTTTGGAATCAGTAGCCATCATACGGACAGTATTGGTACTACTTACAATTCAGCCTTTTAGGATAATGTGATAGTTAGTTGTTGTACGTTTAATTGGGTCCTATCTTAGCATCTACTTCGTGGTATTGAGGGTAGCCTTCAAAGATAACCACAGAAATAGGTCGGAACCGCGGTTTGCAATGTTCACTAGGTTTAACTAGTTAGTGTGTGACACACCGTGATGAACGAATGCGATGATTTCGTTGGACTTTCTGCACCACTGTGGGATCAGATGGATCAGGATAGGGCTAGAAATTACGTCCCAACAATTCCCAGGTACTTAATTGGAAATTGCGTTTCCACCTACCATTGGACAAATGTCTTTTCACGAAACTAAACTAGGATTTGTCACACAGCATATTGGAACTACCTTTTCACCACTGCAGGAAAGAAAATGGGCCATAGAGCTTCACTGAAGTTTAGTACGAGTACAAGACCAGGAAAGAAACTGTGGCCTAGATTGGTTTACTAACGAGTCTTTCCGATACCGCCAAAACGGAGTTCCACTAATAAAAGACGCGCTTCAGTAGTGGTTTCTGCACTTGTCTAAGTACTTTTATGACTCTTTTCCAAAACCTCTTCCTATCAATCAATGAGAGTAACCATTAGAACTTAATCTGACCTCTAAATTTCCCTCTAATCACAAATTTTCCCTCTGGGTTCTGGTTATTTCAAAAGACGTTCATTTTGCTCCAAAGGTTTGAAACTTTTAACATATTATCAACCCTACATCTATCCATTCAGCTTCACGCATCCTTGTAAGTATAGTGACTTGGAGTGAGGAATTGCACGCAAATAGCTCAACTGTGTTAGAACCCATGATAGTCGGCACAGTGACTTTGAGATATGCATCCCTTCACATCAGAGGAAAGCCTCCAACTTTCAAAAGGACGCTAAATTAATCGAATTACTGATACACTATTTGGAGAGAAATTGTCCTCTAAACTGCCTTTTTCTTCTAAACTAGTATTCCATCTATGGAGAAATGGTACGACGGTGAACCAGCCCGTTTCTGGATACATCATCCTGTGGCTAATTTGGTCACCGATATATGTTAGAAGGACATATATAAAAACAACGTGTACTAAATGAGAATAATATTGGTTAGTCAAAGTTTTAGCTGTTCTAAGGTAAGAAAAATGAGGGAACTGTTTTTATGTGGGAGGAAACGAGTCAGCAGGATATACAAGCAGGAGGAATGATCTGAATCCCGTCGTGGTCAGTGGCCTATTGGGCTCGATTATAATTTTCGAATTGCAAACAAGGTAGCTGATATGTAGCAACAAATCGCTTATGTGAACAAAGCTCTGGGTTTAACAGCTTGATTGCTATCGCCTCCTCTGTTGCCAGGCGGTGTTGACCAACAATTTTTGATGCACCCTCAGACAATTTAATTGTCTTTTTGAAGACTCCTTGGTTCATGTGGCGTCTCGTGTCTGCAAGAAGCTTTGCAATTACAGTAGATACAGTTCTTCTGGTTTCTATCCTCAGCGAGATCTGTTTGTGCTCCTTTAGTGTCCTTTTTTTATCTGCCTGGCTTGCAAAACGTGGGCCAGCAAAGGAATATTTTTAAATAGAGAAAGAAAGGACGAAAAATTAATACGAGGCTCATGGGGATCTCGCGGGTCGAAAGGTGAAACGAGTACATAGGGTGACAAGGGAAAGGTACGGCTAGTTGTATATCTCTAGTGTTGAGCCACCAGTTTACTTTCGCCGTCATATTTAAAGGCGAGAGCTTTTATCATAGATTCCATGGATCCAGAATCATAAACAATACATTCAAACAACAACACGAGGGGATATTTTAGCATGCCCTCGTTTAGCACTGGATTGGATATGCTTAACTCTCAACCCAAAGAGTGATGGTTCCAGATGGGTTCCTTCATTTTTCAACTAGAAAAAGCCATTATCACAGAGTTTAGGTCAGTGTAAAGTTAGAAGCTACAGATACTAGCAGATTATTTCCTTCTTGTCTTCCAAACCAAGATGTACTCCTGACACTGAGTTTTCACTGTACAGTCACGTATTTTGTTTTGTAGTACAAATTGTAATTTGTTTGAAATGCAGGATTTCTATACTGTTTATAATCCGAGTGCAGTCTCAGCGAAACACATTCATTTTATTTCCTGTTTAGCAGACCAGTGGTGAATGAGATCATGTGACGATTTTTTCACGCATCACATCTGTTATGCTCGTAAAACGTTTCACTGTATCATTCGTGCACTTCTTTGTTTTTCTCTCCCGGCTCTTCCGTCTCCCGTCTATGCATGCACGTGCCAACGCACGCATGCACGCACGCACGCACGTGTGCTTGTGCACTCACCTATACAACCATACGTGGTCCGAAAATCGCATCACTTTCAGCACATTGCACAATACGGTAATCTGGTACTTTTTATGGCAAACGGTGAGTCGAATGCCGGTGGTCGTTGGTCGTGCGCTCGAAGAGTGGAAAGAGGTCGAACTAGGTATGTTTTTCTGAACATCCCCCGAATCCCATGAGAAACAATCTATTACGGAGCTACTGTGGTGGCAATTATTGATGATGATGGTAGTTAAACTTGCCGGTCACAGGTTGCTTAACTTTAAAATGCCTTGCGTATATCATCCACGGTTAGCAAAGCCTGAATACGTTCGCCGGGGCTAAGCTGACCACTAACTAATCAAATACAGAAGGGTTTTTGTTTGCTTCTAGATTCACAGATTTTTTCATGAATAGCGACTTTGCTTTCGACTTTTATTGTCAATATCTCAGCGGTCCTGATCAACACATCCGAGCAATTTGACCTGTGCACTGCTTGCCAAAAGTGTCTGTCCTAGTTAATAATGTTCATTTTGACAAGAAACTTCCTTTTTCGTCAGGTGATTCTCCATCAACGTACTGCGCAGTAACTGGGTAACATTTTGGGAAGAATGAAACCGGAAATAGATAGTGAACAATGGAAGTTGAACTGCGACCTCGCTGTCAAATTCAAGCCTTCAAGTTTGTTGCGGTTCAACAGGAATCGCACAGCAACTGCTGGGAATTGTAAGAGAATGGAACCCAGCGTTTTGGTTGGTTCATTTAGTAGATTACCAATCAGTCAGTCGTATAATCCTCTCTAGTTGTTACTAGAGCTTCGGCTTCGGGAACTAATAAACGTAACGGGTTATCGCTCTCGCAACCGCTGCGCTTCGAGTGACAAGGTGCTCACGTCTGATCCACTAATCCAAATATAAGCCCGTCCTTGATTTCGAACAATACTGATTCATTACTACAAAAATTATAGCATTCATATGGAATGATGAGTGACTTGAATCAGTTTCATGAGCTGACCTGTGATTGGTCCCGTTCGTTTTTGCGTACGATTGTTCCATTCATTTTCAATGATACATAAGCTACCATAGGTCTCTTGTTTGAATGCGATATTTCTTTTGTTTACCGGAACTCGCCAGCTTGTTACCGGCAGTTGTCTTAGTGTGATGACCGTATTTTCTCAATTGTTAATGTTAGCGACCAGCTGTGACCTAGGTGACGCCAGTGACGCCAGCAACGGCCTAGTCTCTGGCCAACCGTGGGGAGCACGCGCATCACGTGACCCATCGCAGCTGTGTTAGTTTACTAGCCCTTAGCATAGTGCCTTTCAGCATGACTCCAGCAAATATTGCCTAATTTGACAGATATACCGATGCAAATTTGCCAGATATGGGCTGCAAGAACACATACATCATCCTTGAGATCCTTATCGATTGCTGAAAGTTGTACCGAGTTCACGGAATTCACTTAACGGTTCAAGAGCCTACGTATGATCAAAGTGAGTCATAGGTGGAATTAGTTTTAGATATAAGATCACTATAGCAGTAACAACTAGTTATTTCCAGTGATCATTTTGTCTGGAGAAGTAGCTGGTTGTTTTATATCGTGAAATTCTAATTCCTATCTACGATGCGCACTACCCGGAAATGTTCTGGTTTCAACTTTGTTTCAAAAATCCATCACTATCATTTTCGTAACCAAGGTTACAAACTGGACGGATCTCGCTGGCAGGTGTGCATCTCTGATGTGACAGAACAATTCAGTATGGTTATCGGACGTCTGTTTGTTCACGACCGTTTTGATGAACGAAGCAAGGAATCTGTAAGTTGAGCGTTTCCCATGGATTCCGTCATTGAATTCAAATATCCGATTCCTGAATACTTGAATATTACACAGCCACTTTTTGAAATACCTTTCTCCGTCGATCTTCACTTGTCTACTTTGTATAGCTCTGTATAAGACCCATCCGGTGATATCATTCATAGCAGTTCCCGTACTTTATACATGCACACGATTGAAATGAAAGGGCACAATTCATAACGTCCACCATCTCCCGCACCCTTAAGGATTTCAGGCAGTCTTTACCATAAGATCTAAATTGTGAAATTAAACAAATTCCCAGTAGCTCGGGGGTGGTTATGAGCTGGGTAGTTTTAACAAATTGCAGTGGCGAGTTTTGAGCCTGGCACTTCATACGTGATTAAAAATGATACTACTCGCCCACTACCATTCGTGAAAGTAAATAAAGGTACCAAGGTATAGGCTAGAATATCACCACCAGCCACCTATAATGGCAAACAGCTACGAGAAGTTTATCTGGCAATTAGGCCTGATTTGCAACAACCATGTCAGCAAGACTGAGATTTTCGTTTCTTGTACGCGGTATACAATGTTGATCGTCGGTGGTTAAACGATCATCATAGTGATTTCCAATCTTGTCACTCACATTCACCCCGTAGTTCATCAGAATTCCATCCCTTAGGCCCCTTTCAAAAATACTGCAACATTTCTGTAAGATAAGTTGAAAGGGAGTGAAACAATTTCGTTATTTACCTTGGAAATTCGATGGAGAGATACATTGGCTTATTATAAAGGAATGCAGGACGTGCTCAGTTTTGATACATTGCCATATAGTTTTTGTCAGCTTAATTTATTGTAACCATCACACTTCTTCCTTATATTTACTATACGACAAGATACAGAAAATCAGAAATGGGACGGCGGCCAACGAAGGGCTACCAAGTGGGAAGGTGATCGGTGGTGGTGGGGGGGAATCGAACCCAGACCTTGGTTGTTTAAAGCCCACGATGACAGCCGTCTGACCACCGCCGGTGGGGATAGAATGCCTAAAAATAAAGTATGAATCTCGTGCGGTTTTTCCAGCTCATGTTATCTTAATAACAGGGTGATTGTATCATCTGATTGTAAATAGAGACATCAGTACGGAGTGCTAACTCTTTCTTCGAGCTAGTGAGCCCCGTTAGTACTCCGATGGGTTAGCATCACTTTGAATTTTCGCGAACTCCGATCATCTGACAACCAACTCTGGATCAGTGAGAAGAATTTGAGAACAAGCGGGGAGCAATTAGATTGACTATGGACGTACCATAGCTGAATAAAATATACTCAAGTTAACTTATACCAGGAAGGCGAATCGTATTTACCAAAAGAATGCGCTGGGGCTGTAGTAAACCCAAGTGGCCCGGAAAGCAAATAGACGCCCTTTCTTTCGACGGACAAAGCTCTCAGCTTGGTGAATATAAGGATGCAAGAGCTGGCATAAAGCCGAAGGATTTCATATTCATAAATAACAAGGTTCGGTTCCCCAGATATTGGTCTCGATTGGTTTCTTACACATGCAAGCATTCCACTCCCCTCCCCAGCTTCAATACTCGTTCAGTGTAGCCAGCTCCTGCCATCCACCTTGTTGGCTCAAGCAGATGGACAGAGATGTCCTGCGCGAGGCCATTCACTGGGGTAAATGCCAGGTGCATAAATAATTTGAAATGTTAACCACCATAGCTTACCGTATGTAAGGAAATCCACTTCGTTTCCACGTAAGTGGGTTCCATAACGAGCAATCGCAGGTTGTACATACAGTCGGACTAAGCCAAACAGGGTCATTAGTTGCGTAGTGAAATCTGACTGGGTAAGTTAATTCTGTCACGTGAAATGTGCGTATGTATGTATGTATGTATGTATGTATGTATGTATGTATGTATGTATGTATGTATGTATGTATGTATGACCGTGGTAACCAATGGGCGCGGATCAATAGAACAACCAAAATGTTAGACCAGGTGAATTCTGTTACTGATCTGAACATTTACGATGGCAGAAAACGAACGTCTTGCTCAGTTTGTAAAAAATTACGATCGGCCTCATAGTTTGGCTATTTAGGCACACAGAGAAATGAGACGCGGTTGGTATCCCTGTTTGGGTTCAGTCCAAATGAAGAACCCAACAAAAGGTTACCATTTAGTTCAACCCCACAGATATAAAATCTTCCAAGTTGAAATTCATGGTTCAAACAGACGACTAACTTACTTTTACTGCATGAAGAAAGGCTTGAGAAATGTTCATCTCCACAAGCAGTGGTTAAAGTTTCTCCGTATTACTTAGTGGTGGCTGCAGCCTGTCCCAATTCCAGTCTTCATCAATTAGTGGGTTGCGTTACTGTCTTCGCTTTCTGGTTTGGTACCTCTCTTAACGTTGATAGGTTTAAGCTTAAGACGCAAAAGACAGACCAACCGACATAGCGATCCAATCAGTACCCTTCACTTCATCCATTGTCATAGATTTTCATGAATATTAGGTCAACGGTTGATGTAAGTAGCATCCATAGAGGGATGGACAAAGATTCTCGGAAGCATACGACAGGTTTCGTGATTATGGCTGCTCCTCAGGCATGCGTATCCCGTACTCCTCTGTCCTTTGTAGATAAAACTTACATGGAAGATTCCAATTCACCACCGGAGTGTCGTCGTTCTCGAAGTTAGCTTCTACCAACCAACATAAAATCATTAGCAAATCACTGTTCTGGTTACTAAATGGACTCTTCTAAGATGAGTATCCGCACGCAATCCTGATGAACAATGCTAATGGTCTCTGCGAATTATGAAACGGATGTGCAGTGTTCTCGTGGTTTTCAATGGTGATTTGAACTTTGTTACCGTACCAGGAAGCACTTTTTAATCAAATCTATTCTCCTGCTAACGAGACTAAACAATTTATATTGTTGTGAACGAAGGCAATATTTCAAGCACTACTCGTGCGCATAGAAATTAGCACGGAATTATGAACCATTTTTCCGTTATTCCATAATTGATAGACCTCGGTCAAACGCATAATCTCTATTATTTGATGCTCAGTATATCATGTACAAGCAGAATCATGCACAAGTAGAGAGAAGAAATTGCAAACCAGCCATTTAAATTAAATTAATTTCCATTGAATTCCCAAACAGGTCACCGAAATGATAGACGAAATCAAATTGGCTTTCAAGGAAAATTTTAATTCCGTCTCTTGGATGAAAGAAGAAGACAAATTGAAAGCCCTGGAGAAGGTAATCTTCAATACAAATATTTTCCATATGCTTTTATTTCACATCGGTTTGTCTCGTTTGATCGACGGTGGTCAAACAGTCATCTTAGTGGGCTTTCAGTCCTACTGTACCGGGTTCGAATCCCAATTCGGCTGCCGACTACTTTCCCCGATTGGCAGCTTCTGACTGATGATCACCCCCTTCCCATCCTGAGATGTTGTACCAATATTACGTAATAAAGAGAAGCAA
The DNA here is from genome assembly GCA_948099385.1 of Fasciola hepatica. Taxonomy (NCBI): domain Eukaryota; kingdom Metazoa; phylum Platyhelminthes; class Trematoda; order Plagiorchiida; family Fasciolidae; genus Fasciola; species Fasciola hepatica. Next base: position 4,448,759 of record CANUEZ040000003.1, on the reverse strand, counting down.
GTAAAAAGAAAGATAGTGTTCGCATGCATGCTTATTTGTGTTTTATTTGTGCATGAGAGCATGCTTACAATCCTCTCTGTTTGAATCTTACGTTTCTGTCTCTCTGTTCCGATTGAAAGGTGGATAAAATGCGTGCGTCTACGGGTTATCCGCCAAATATTTTTGATCTGGATGAAGAAAATCGTCTATATGCACATATTGTAAGTCTAATAAAATTATGTTTTTTGACAATCAACATTACTTTTTTCTGGTTTCTGGAATTCAACTTGAAAATGCGAGAGTAATATATGGTGTTTCATCGGATTCGGGTAAACATCATGTACAAACGAACATCATCTTGAACCTCCCTCTTTTTCTCAATGTGTTAAAGCCCGGTCGTGCATAAGCATACGCGCAGCTTAAATGATGTTGAATCGTGTTTCTTCGTGTTCAGTATGGTGATTCTTGTAAGCATGGTTTTTTATTACATGCTTGCTTCCGAGAGCAATGGAAATGTTACATCTCTTAGCCTCAAGGGCCGACTACACTATCTTGGGTAGCCAGAAACGAGTTACCGAGATTTGGAATGGAGAACCACATAAGATCCCGATGGCTCAGGCGTGACAACAATCCGGGAGACGGTGGATTACTGTTTATCATGAAAGTGACCGATGATGGCGTAGTTCAAACCACTGACTCCCGAGGTGGTAAGGAAATACCCCAAAACCACACGACCACTCTCAGTCGTCATCCTCTCAACCTAAAGCACCACTGGCTTCGATTACATTTGGAATGCGTAAAGCTTGTTGGTTTGCAATAATTTCCACCTGGAAAAAGTGGATCAATGAGTATTTAGTCCGCATGAAAGAATGCCATCGACAATAACAATCGGTCAGATTAGATGCATTTTGTGAACGCTATCCGAGTAACCCAAATATTTCAGCGTGCAGAGTTTGGTGGTCAAGTTTCTCACTAGATTTCACTACAGCCTGATGCTTCTTCTAAATGCTAATCGTCAGCAAGTCTGAGAAGGCATGTGCGGGTGAAGCAACCAACTCTCTTATCACATAAGTGGACAGCAGTTATTTTGTGAATATTTGTGTTTCTGTTCACTAGTCGGCCGTGGTCAAACAATTATCATCACGACTTGACAACCTTTGGGTTCGGGATTCAAATTCTGCCGCCGGAGGTAAACTTCCTCCAGCCGTAGCCCCTGACAGGATGCATCCACCTTTGTGAACTATTGCACAATTGATGTACGATGAGCTCAAATAAAATTTGGAATAGAATAAGTAAAATATTTACAAACCTTTGGAAGAAGACATCAAAGGCCATTGAACTTAGACACTACTGTTGTCTTTGCTTGACTGGCTATCCTTTGAGCTCCACGTTTCACGCACAAACTCCAGATCATCCGATCAACCCTGGTTATCTGTTGCACAACAATCGACTCAAAACCTCACGCTGGATTTTTGACCTTGTCGTCAAATTCACCAAAAATGGGCTTGTTTCGCTTTCTCCACTCTAGTTAATACTTTTTCTTTCTGCAGAAAAGTTTGGACGAGAAGACTTATTTCGAGAACGGGCTGCATTGCTCAGAATCCTCTATGCTAAACAGCTTACGTCAGCTGATCATCCAGGATCGTCATCAGTAAGTGGCTCAGTGGATTTGGTTTGACAAATAGGCATTCTTATCGAAAAAATTTCGTGTTCAATGGAATTGTACGCACATTGTTGATTGAATCTTTTCAAAATTTAAAGAATGACGAAAATTTTGGAGTGGTGGATGGTTTAAGTAGATTCTTACACATCATTCATTCTTCATTGCCAGCCCTCCAGCCAAGAGCACTGCCGAGAATTTCCCTCGATCAGTAGAGCCCTTATAATCAAACAATAACTATGCGATAATGATAAACTGTTATCTATGAATCGTGAAAATCAACTGTGTGAATACCATGAAAATGTCCGAAACGGCTTGAATGTATGATCAGTGAAGAATCATCTTTGATTTTTTTTAGTGAACTAATGCCAATCGCTTCTTTAAAAGTCCATTTAAACAGTTTTAATAAATGACAGTATGCAACACTAAAAAAAACCAGTTGTGTGGAAACGGATTTTAGGTTTACACCGTTTCAGCCCCTCTAGTGGGATTCATCAAAACCTACTTCAGCTTCAGTGAAGTTAATGGAGACTTTTAGTGTTTTATCTTGCCCTTGTCGGTGGTATCAAGGCTTATAGAGAGCACGAAAAAACTGCGTGCATGTAAACTTAGAAAGGAACTATGGGACCGAACACGGTGGTAATATCCGTTGAGTATAGCTCCCATGATCTGTAATTATTGACTACCTGTGGCGCTGACGTGACATCCGACTGTCTGTCACGCCTCGAGTGTACACTGCGGCGGTTAGATCCGTTCTTTTATATGACACAGAAACACAACTGATGAGGTGAGAAGGTAGGCGAAGACTGTCGGTGTTTGAGCGCCGATATCTCCAAATATGCATTGGCCAAATATGGCGCGAGCACTACATAAGCAATACCGAGGTTTGACTTGGGGTTGGGAACCCATGGTCATTCACTGGAACAATTACTGAATGGGACGTGTGGTGCGCATCCCCACCGATAGGCTTCCTTGGTGGGCGTTGTTCTCCGAGGCAGGTAGTGGTTGGAAAGTAGTTCGACGTGGCCTGTCCATGACATGAAAAAAGGTTATGGCCAAGTAGGACGTGTGAGACTTCCGGGTCGGGGTCCACGAAACCCGCCTCTCAGTTGGCTGGTTGTCGCGGTTAGTTGTTTAGTTGCAATCATACTCTTTCGTTATCCTCGTGGTCTACGCTTCTAACTTTGCTTTGAGCCCTTTTTTATTTTATGCGTCTATTCTTCTGCTCTTCACTGGACAATACTTGGAGGTACCAACCGAAACTGCAGAAGTGCAACATTATTGGTTGAATCAACTGAACTGAACTGTACTATCAGCAATCCATATCAGTTCAACATTTGACAGTAAAAAGACATATAGGACCTCTCAAAGCAAGAACATCTTTTTTGATGTATGTGATAGGCATCAAATGACCGACTAGCCCACTAACTGATTGGCTAACCGACTAGCTAACTGACCTACTGGGAGTGTCTGCTTCAACGGTGTGCTCAATAGCTTCCGGTATACATCCGGGAAACAAGAAATGGTATTTGTATAATATGATTCATCATGCAGCTTGAACGCTCAACTCACCATTGAAAACCATGGAAACACTGTACAGCTGTTTCATCCTTGATGGGAATCATCAATAGTGCATATCCACCGAGCCCCCACAGGGACTCGAACCCGGGGTGAACGATTGTGAATCGAAAACCCTAACCGCAAGGCTATCCGGGCTGGCTCTCAACGGTTTGTTCAACATCCCTTCTCTAGGACATACCTTAAGATCAAATAACAACAAAGCCATTGACCAAAAATAACAACAGCTCATTGATAACACAAATTTTATTGTCCTGTTCAATTTCACCGTTTTTTTCTTTTAAACCTTACTTATATTGTTTACATATTATGCAATAAAATTCCCCATCCTACTTAAACTACGAAAACCAAAACGGCACTTTTCTTCCTCCAACCACTTCGATTCATCATTGCCCGAAACGAAAAAAATAGATGGGAATTATCTCCACACGTGGTCAACGCTTTCTACAAAGAAAACGCAAATCACATTTACTTTCCGGCTGGCATTTTACAAGCCCCACTATTCAGTCGACAACATCCAGCTGCTCTCAACTACGGCGGTATCGGAATGGTTATGGGACACGAGATCACACATGCATTCGATCATTACGGTGAGCCGGTTCGATCGGTGTGGCTTTGTTTTGCGTTGCTCTCTCCTTATCATCAGTTCAGCAAATTTTCCCGAGACTGTTTCAAAGACTGAATCAATACGGATAGGTTGAGGTTGAAACAAGGGGAGAAAATGACACGATCAGATGATGACGTTCGATTTTGTCTTAGTGATTATATCACTTAACTTGTAAATATTACACACGGAAAGCCTTATGTTACTTATCACTGCGAACTCATTGGGATTTTCACCCTTTACCTGCAATAATAAATCGTTACCGTTCATACAAAAACGGCGATCGGTAGGAATATGATATTCGGTTTGATTCACTGAAAAATTGCGATGTGATATTTACAATGGTTTGCTCGAACACGAATGTCAAATGTAACAGGAAGATCTGAACAAAACTGGACAACAATCAGGAATAGGCTGTAGCGGAGATACTTGAGTTATGCTATTTAAGTGGATGCTCATCAAGTTGTATAAGTCTATATCAGTCCTGTGGTCTGCAGTTCGAACCCCTCCACTGCCTGTCACACTGGTGGTAGGCGGTAATCCCTTGTCGTCCGTCTAGTGATCAAACCCATCTTATTGGGATTCCATGCGGTTCATCACAACTCCTCTCATTTTCCTGTTATCCGTAAAATTACAAGGAACCTATGAGACTGAAGCGTCTGCCTTTGCAAACACACTCATGGAAAAACAGAAAGGAACTTTCTGTCACACACGCGGAAACTTTGAACTCCTAAAGTCAGACACTGGTTCTGGAAGTCGTTTATCGACGAATAAGAAAACAGGTTGTCTTTCACCGAATAAGTAATCAATGCAAATAAAATTGTTAATATGTTGTCATTCACGTGGATTGAACAGTTATTACTAGTATTTTAATTTTATTGTTATTATAATTATCGTTATTAAACTTGATGGAGTCTAGGTCTACACCAATTTTCGGTCGTTATAAAATATAAGAAAAAAATCTAAATGTGATCACTGATTATTGGTTCCGACAAGACTTCATTCTTGTTAGTCAGGATACGAACAAAGCACAGAACTACGAAACGTTTGCATAAAAATAATTTAGAAGCAAGAAATCAAAACATGGGATGGGTCACTGAGTCGGATTTGCTGATAGAGTGTTCACAATGCAGTGGATTCAAGTAGCAGTAACGACCTATTCTGAAAAAGCGATGGATATAGTTATATGATTGCTACATAATTCCGTCATGACATATCCTAAGGTCACACGAGAAATAGGACAGATAACTCGGGAACCTTAATGAAGAGTAATTCAATCCCTTCTATGTAGGTCGGGGAAAACAACGGGAGGATAGTGAACTGACAAAATTGGGAACACTGAACGTCATGATCTAATAATTTGAAAGCATAATCGACTCAGTTTCCCAACAATAATGCAGAGACTATTACAAGTTCTGTTGTAACAAGAGCTTCATTGGTTGCAAAATTTGCAAGTCCGTTTCAGATGATTTGAAGCCATAAAGATATCAAAGGCATTTGATTGTAAAACTGCCTTGAGAAAGGTGACCCACGGTAACCGAAACGTCGGTTTATAATTTTCCACCGACAACGCCGTGTTTACTGACGATTTATCCTCTCGAGTTCAGTCGTACCTGCAGCTTTTGGAGCAATACGATGAAGAAAGAAACGGAGAGAAAGCCGGCTGTTCTGTTATTTCCCGGTGGCCCTAGCAAAAATACTTTTCTGCCCTCGAATCATCACAGTTTATTAGCACAGAACACATCGTTTACAGTCACTGTCACTAATCAATGCAACACAGACTAACTGGTTCCAGAATACATCATTCAAGCTGTATTTTTATTGGTTGATTGCTGGTACTACCAACTACCCCTCGACGGGAATCTGCTCGCGTTTTATCGATCCGCTACCCTGTTGTTCGCGCATCTGGTTGCTCAAGCACTGACCTGGATTCTGGACAGCCACTGATACGCTGATTGCAAACTTGCCTTGGCCGACAATCGACCACGAGTCAGCATACACCCTCATATCGACTTACCCTGGTGTTTTGATGACCAGACAGAAAGTGAGTCCGTCCCACGTTGAGTCTGCATGAAGGAACGATGTGGAACGACCTCTGCCCAAATGTTTACCATTTTCGAGACGTTCTACAAGAGGAGGAACCTACCCACATGTCTGGGTTTTATGGCTCATGGTGGGATCTCAGCATAAAACTCTGGAAGAATAATTGAAACTAGTGAACAGAACAGAACAACCGGCATTCAGACAACTTCACAAGGAGAAACAAACAACTGCACGTGCATGGTGATCCGTTTGCGTCTCACAAAATGAGCTACGTTTGAGATAATCTTTGAAAACGAACATGCAGAGGGGAAGATTCCCGATCACTGAGAATTGCTCTGAGGTAACTAGTCTCAGTTGCAAAATCTAGGTGAACAATTTTAACTTCGTCGATGATCGAATATAAAATAGACCTAAATCACTCAATACGAGTAGTGTATCGGGCCCCCCGTCCCAATCAGACCAAAGGCAATTGGATTCCTCGTCCTTGTAAAGACCACGATGAACACTAATTCTTGAATTTTACGCCAAAGACGGAATCTGCAGAATTTAAATTAAACTGGAATAACTCGCTATCAGTAGCTTAATTAGAAAACTGAATAGCTTCATCCAATCCCACCTAGAGAACAGTGAACCAACTACTCCACAGTCATATATATGATGCCCAAGATTGAGATAAAGAATCTTAAAAATGTCCACCATTCAGTGTTGTTTTATTTATTATCACCTCTTGGAAAGAATTTTAGAATCGTTCATACTTTAAATCGACCAGAAAATTTACCCAGAAATCGAAAGACGCAGCAGAATAATTTATATTCGAAGACAAATTAAACGTATCGCTATCTTTTTTGTTTTTTCAGAGATAGTCAGATTTCTGTCAAGTACTGCTGATCATTTCTGTCTGTTACTTCAGTTGTTCCGTGGTAGGGGCAATAATGGGTGTTATTGTGTCTGATTTTAACAGTCTGGCATCCCATGCGGGCAATCAATCAACAAGCCCTTCATACTCGGACATACGTCACTCAATGGTGTTATTCAGCCACGTCTCAGCCCGAACAGTACAGACTGGTCAATCTAGCTACGTTTCGATTGATCTTACCTGTTCGTTCGTGAACGTGCTCACTTGCTTACGCACTTGTCTGCTTGCTCACTGGCTACGGCCAGGTTGTGTTTACATTCTTGCGAATGAAATAAAACAGACTAAAATAAAATATAATAATAATTACGAACACAACAGGTACTGTTATGATATACTTTAAAGATCGTACAAGTTTTCGCTCATAGTCAGAGGTGTTTTTGTTCCTCTTTACTGTACTCCTGTTTGTTCTACTTTCGAATGTACGTTTCACTCAACAAGGTTGAAACGACTAATGAACTAATCGGTTAAAGTTTCCGACTTTTGCATAGAACCTTTAAGCGGAAATTCCACTACTGAGTGGTTAGAATGAACTGGAAAAGAGACCTGCTGAATAATAAGCCACTTCGAGACCTCCAGTCAGATCGCATGGCGTATATTATCCCCTCTGACAGCCTGATGATTTACGTGATAGCATGTGTGATGATGTTTGGTTTTGTTATAGCCGAACTCGCTGTTCAAGATGACCGTTTGTTTCTTGAGTGTTGATAAGGGTTTTCAATTAGCTGGATGATACGCCCGACCAATCATCAGTTCTGAGCGCTACACCGGGACTGGACACCGCCAACTAGTGATCAGCCCTGATGAAACTAGGTAATACTGCAGCCCGGTATATAATTATAGGCACTATCCTGCGATTTCGTGTAAATTGTCACCTCTGACTTCTCGGGGTTGTTTTTACTGCTTCACAAGACTATGACTAACAGCTGCGTTCAGTGTATCCGCTCATTGGCATGAATTAAAAAATAGGTTGATTCATATACCTATCGGTAATTAGAAATGATGGCTTTTTTGGAATTCCAACCGAAGACTTCATCTCAAGGATATGATCCACTATGCAATGTGGCGTTAAACCAGCACACTAGCCTAGCGGAAAAACCCGTGAATGAGCTTATTCCGGCCTTTCATCTGAGGATTGATTTTTTCGTCTCTTGCTGGCACACAAAATGTCGAACCCCTTCTCGCATCATCCCTTGCCTTACGTACCTAATGGAGCAAGGTGATTGAAGACAGGAATGGATCCTTTGGGCTAGGGACTGCCAACCTTTAGTAGTTGAAAATGTCTCAATGAAGTCCGGTTACTTTTCCTAATATCGAGGAGAACCCACGTACTCCACGCCCGTGTCCACCGACCGGAGGTTTTTCAAACAATTCCCCAAGATTATTCGTTCAAATGTCCTCACCGGTGACAAAAAGAAACAGGTGTTCCTCGTCTGGTGCGTCGCCGAAGCGGTAGTTCTTCTGGCTCCTGCTGATTCATATATCAGGGAGAATTTTCCTCTGAGATAAGAAACCAGTCTTGTGTGGCTCTCTAGTTCAAGGGATAGCATGGACACCACATCTTGTCCAGGTACAGTCTCTTCTGGGCCTTAACCCATTTTTCAAACACTACATGACCTGAAGAAAAATACATAATGATAGGGTGTAACTGCTGCATATCAGCCTACATAAAGCGAATTCGTTGTTCTCCGAAGCAGGTAATTTTTTTGATTTTTCGAGGAAATCACTGAGTCACGACGATAGAAAAATATATCAGTGGATTTGGTCCGGTGGGACTAATAAAGCTTCTGGGTTTGGGTTTACGAAGTCTGACTACGGAATATTCTGGGACACTGAGCAGTATGGCTAGGAGTCGAGGCCAATGGGTTTCTTGCAATCTATCCTCATTCTTACTATGATTCAAATTTTTTTCTATTTATATTATCTTTGTGCTTTGATGAAGCTAAGAGGAACAGGACCACAAAATCTCAAGACTGGTGGCTGAAAAGCAAGGCGGAACTGGTTGATTTTTGCCGATCATCTGCTGAGATATTTTGATGCTAAATCGAAGTGTATCCTGCGATTTTCATGTATCTGTTTCTGAGCATAATTTGGAAAGTATCAAAACTCATGACGTCATCTTGTGTCCATCCTCACTCCCTTACCCCACCCCAACTTCTGATGACAGGCTCCAAACGGGACTCAAACGGCAATCTACGACAGTGGTGGAGTGAACAAACCCGAGAAGCTTTTGAAAGAAATTCTCAATGCATGATTGAGCAATACAGCAACTACTCAATACTGGATACAAAAGTAAGATCTTTGGAACCGCTTGCAGGTACAAATACCTTCGTTGAACGTATGACGTCACTTTGTGATTTATTAGTTCTGAAATGTCTCCGTGACTGACAAATCCACCAAACTGTACGTATCAGCTGGGGATTACAAACCAAGGTCCTCAGCGAATCTTCTTTTCTCCACGTGAAACTCTAGACCCTAAAAGTCTGATAAGTGCAATAAAAACTGAATAAAACTGTTTCATTGGTCACATTTGTTTAATCTACCTTCTATCGGTTCTCAGCTGAACGGCAAACTAACTCTCGGGGAGAACATTGCTGACAATGGAGGAATGAAAGCCGCCTACAAAGTGAGTTAAATCACAGATGGCTAAATTATGGTTAACAAATGAGCGTGGACTGGCAATTTTTTTCAATCCCCTATGTCAGACAGTCTAACTGACCGTATAAATCTACCTTATCTGTGTATGGCACCAGCTAGCAGTCCGTAGTACCTCACTTCGCGTTACCACGCCTGACATTAGGGAGAATAATGAATCCACCACTTCACAGCTGCCTGTTTTTCCAACCATATATATATATATATATATATGTATATATATATATATATATATATATATATAATGTAAAGTAGTGGGTAAAAGGCGTGATATGTTGTGAACATACTTGTTTTTCTCACTTTACCCTTGTGATACTTTTTGTCTTTTTGTCTGTCTGAGAGATATTTTTTGATTATGGGCCACGAACGTTTAACAGGCAGACCGTACATCATGAGTCAGAAATATGCCCCTTGCATTGTTTGCGAGTTTGTAACACTTGGAATCAATGCATATCCGTACTTTTTGCTATCCAAAAGTTTATCTTCGGGTTCTGCAAGTGTCGGTTATATCGTTGCATTTATGAGTAGTTGTTTTATGCTGGTAAAGGGGTAAAATGTAGCAAGTAGAGGAGGTATTATCTGAAATTTCAGTTACAAGCTTTGCCCAAAGCTTATCTTTGTACAAAAGTTCTCTACGGGATGCCTATTGTCCCAGACGGCACGCTAAAATCTTATTTGGCTTGGCTAAACTAAGGTTTCCAACACTAAAAAATGCACCGGCGATCATGTAAAAGAGTTTCTTCAACCGAGATTTATAATCTTGTAAAATTCTCCAGTCGTACAGAAGGACCTTCACGAACTACGTCAGAATGCCCTTATTCAAGATGAAATGCTGAAGACGAGGAAAAATTAACAAGTTAAGCTACAAGTTGACTTTATTTTGGAATTCATGCTGGGTTGCTATTTGGTTATTGTGAACAGCCGCAAATTCATTGAATATTCCAACTGTGTTGGGCCAGAAGAGCATTTCTGAGATAATAATTCTAAATTTTTCTGCCATATCTTTGAAAAAATAACAATCAACGGTAATTTAATTGGTGTGAACTAGATTCAAACAAGCTGTACTTCCTCGGGGATTCTTCAAAAGGCGAATTGATATATGGAATACGACGAATAATTCAAGGAGTCCTACGCTTAAGTTATTCTATAAAAAAGAAACAGATTTGCGGACGAGCTCCTTTATGTTGATCCTCTATCCTGTCAATACAACTCAGCATTTACGTGACTAGATCCAATTAACGCATATAAAGTAAAACCCTCAATAGGAGACACTACCAAAGTGACGGGTTTCCTCTCTGCAGGGGGTTTTACGAGCCCATCTCGAGATCATAGAGAATAACGCGAGTGACTATCATAAATCAGTCTGTAACGATACAAAATAAAGATCCCATAACTCATTTATAGTTTTCAAATAGTGTGAAAGGGAGGTTTGATGCTTGCGAATGAGTGTTGTTCACGGTACGCTGTAGTTGCTTGGTGCTGGGCAATAAATTTATGCCAGCTCGCGTTACAGGCAAACGTATAACTTCCGTAAACCAGGTCTCCTGGATAGGTGTACGAGGACCAACTCAAATGCTTCCTGTTGATGATCGCATTCTTCGTCACGATTGTCCTGTTGCTTTTACACCAGTGGTGACTAAAGATTGCTACCAGAGTTGCTTTTTAGCACCAGACTCCGACTTGGCCAATATCGAAAAAAGACCTATTTCGTCCATACTGTGCACAACACAAAGTGATTAGTCATGAAAATGGATGGTGAAAATTTTTCCAACTTTTCCAACTTTCCTTGTACACTTCAGTTGCTTCCTCACGTAGAAGTCGACCATGAATGCGCGAATGAATCTTATCAATCAGTCTCCATGGGCAGCAAAACTGGGGAATCTCATTTCATATGCTAGCACTGTCATCTTCCCTTGCATCATCTAAGGAGTGTTCGGATGACTACATACTGACCCTAAATATGAGCAGTGGAAATCTGTCGGGTGCATGCGACCAATGTCGGTCGATCGACTATCCTTTGTCGGTTCAATAGGGAATCCTTGAAATGAACTCGTTTGCCAATCTGCATTTTGCAAATTCGCTTGGTCTGCAATGTTGTCAGGTCTCTTTAAATCAATTACTTCGGAGACTTTAAAAAAATGCAATAAAATCCTACGGAATTGGAGATTCATGAAACCATGGAACTCTTAACGACTTTGTCCACAGTTTTGTCGGACCTTTTGTACTAGAATAGGTCTGAAAGGATAAAGAGCAAGAGACAATTTTCGTTACAGTTTTATCGGCCCCATCTGCAGTGGGATTCGTGAACTGTTGCAACGTAGTGATGTCTTTTCCAGTATTTTGCCTGAACTCATTAGCGAAACACAAAGCAACCCGTTATTTCATTAGCAGCTGGCCACGAAATCCTGATTAAACTGCATCCGTCACCTTTTCCGGAAAATGAGAGCGATACATCTGGGACTGAGGGGGCACCAGATGGGCGTTTTGGGTTTTCCTAGAATGGCCGTCTCCTTTTCTTTTTCACAGTGTAGATAAGGGCAAAATACGTCTCAGATATCCGTTACTTTTGGAATGCTGGTAAAGATAACTTTATCCACCTGACATTTTGGTTCACTGTTATAAGGCAAGACGGATGGTGTTCAACTGGTCATCATCCCGGACTTCAGGCTTTGACGTCCCAGGTTTAATTCCTGCCAACCCCGGACGCATCCCTAATCGGTATCCCCTGAGTGGTTGTGATCTCGTTCCGGGAACATTGTACCTTTCCGTATTAATGGAAGGAGAAAGATATTATTCATTTATCATAATTTTTCTGAAGAGATTTCCCTCAAAATTACCTGGATGACTTCTGTGTTGGTTGATGTTAAAGATTTAAATTGCTTTGGCAGCTGCGAAAGTTTGATACAAAAACGATCTTGAAGGTTCATTCTTCACTAGCCAAGGTCTGGTCGAGTACAGTAAGGAGAGTTAAAATGGTCCCCGATTTTTAGCTGTATCGGATTATCCAGTTCGTCACAAAATTTACAGTATGCATAAAAAGAAATGGTGAAATTTAAACCTGACCAGAAAAACCGTTCACATGAAATACTTATGATTTTCTAGTGAGTCTCATCCCAAAAACAAGTAAAATAAACGGCTTACCATAGAAAATGAATGACATTACTACGTGGTCAATAGCTCTGAAACCACTGTATAACTAGGATCGTTTTGTGTCACTTACTGTTATCTAGAGTGGTTGTAAACCATTCCGGGAAGGGTTCTGCCCAAGAACATAAAATGTTGTAGCCCGCAACCAAAGTTGGGAATGGGTATGACCTACATCATGCCCCGTTGGTGTGAAACGATCCGCTCAGAGCCGTCTACCTCTAAACTGATCTGGTGCCCACTTGCGTCAGATTCATTTGCACTGTTCGGGGAATCATTGTTGTGGTTCCCCAGTGGACTTTCCGGAGAGCAGCATCCACTCACATTCCTGATACAAAAATCAGACTGTTATGAAGATTTGGACAGAACTGGGCATCAACCAAAGGTCACACGGGCTTCGAACAATACAAATGAGTCCCAAAAAACAGATACCAGTCAGTCTGGAGAGGATGACATATAATCAGCAAGTGAGAACAAACACGTGGTGACAGTCATTTTGCAAGGAGTGCACATGGGTCTTCAGATGGCCTCAAAATGATAAGAAAACAAGACTGCCCCAGCTTTGGACCAGTAAATGATTGAATTATTAAGCCGCATGCACCTTACCGTATGTCTTGTCCAAAGAGAAAAAAGCGCGTATATGAAGCTTAGTAGCAGTGAAACATTTAGGTCCTGAGATGAATTTGAATAAGCAATTAAAAAGACACAGCGAGAGGCATTCCTTTCGTATACTCTCATCATTCACGAACTTTTAAAATTCAGAAAGGAAGATAATTACAACAAGAAACGAAGTGATTAATTAAAACAGTTTTCCGAGCCTCGCAGTCTTGTGTGTCTGTGTATTTGTGTATGTGTGTGACCGTATGTGGTTAGCTAAAGCCATGGTAGTTTAAGGGTGACGGTCATACTCTTTCGGACACAGGGCTGATTTGGTGTGAGTGATCAATAATGCTCCAAGTATCCTTTAGTTGGTGTTTGTCGCGATGATGTAACAAGACCGAGAACGGAATCGCCCTATCTATCGTATGACCACCTTCTATCAAGTGGCGAGCCATGCCGAGGTCGGCCTACGTGATGCAGTCGAACATTGTAGGCCAGGCTGAGTCATCGCGTCACGTATTTACTTTGGAATGTTTTCGGTCATTCAATGGTTCGCGGTTATCGGTCGGTCTTACTGATGGCTCATTCCAGCTGCAACAGAAGACGTAGATGCAGTGTGAGGTAGATTCGATTGAATGACGATCTTTGAATGAGGGAGTGGGGACGAGCCCTGTGAATGAATGAAAGCTTAGTGAAGCGGCATGGTATGTTCTAGGCAATGCCTTCGCAATGCGTTGGTGTAATAAGTCGTGTTACTAACTCTTCTTCTATTGCGGGACCATGCAGACATCTCTTTTGGCACTAACGGCACAGGTGACTGGGTCCGGTTTCTTGTCTGACTATGAAAACGAGTAAATGAGTCAGAATTCCCGTTTTCACGTATTACGGTATATACAATTGCTTCCTCGTTCGATAGAGTGTCTTCCGTATAGATTTGTCTTGCCCTAAAGTATAGGATTCGGACAAGCGCTGCCTAGTGTTCTGTTGGTGAGAGGCTGTCCGTTGGCGTGATGCTTGCTCACGTCCCGAAAGCCTTCAACTGAAAGCTTATTCTTTCGTACGATTTCATTCGCGACTTGATTTGGGAAGGTTGTGTGTGTGTGTGTGCCGGTTTTGACGTGGCCGTTATACTGTCAGTAGTTGATCACTATGTGACGGAATCGAATCGATTCTTAACAATTGCGTGTGTTCTATCTACTTGTATTGCACGCGCTGGAAGCTTTGATTAACCGAATGTGTGAGTGGCTATAGGGAATGATTTCTCCAAGTTCATCACGTTTGTTTTCTTTTCAAAAATGGTTCACATGTTGATGCACTGCTGCTTTCCAACTGTTAGTTTGACAAAAACAACCTGTTTCGGGTTTTCTTCTCTGTTTTTAAAGTTTACGTTTAACATCATTATCTGAAATATATTTGTTTACACTGGGCCTACAACGAAAAGAACCCTTTTAGACTGTTCTAGTTGAACATTTGATTGTAACCGATATCCATCGTCTGTAAGTCGCTTGCGAAATACTAGTCCATATTTTCTCCCTCATTTTCTAAATGATGGAACGTTTAGAAAGGGGATATATATCCCGGGTAAAGTCAAAAAGATAACTGAATAACCTTGGTAATATGCTGTTCTAATAAGTATGCACATCAGCTTTAAAGTATTCGTGTCTCTCAACCCGCCCGTTTGACCGTGGTCGAAAAGATAGAGTTAGTGTATTCACAACGCTACTCGCCTAATGATATTCGGAAAGTTGGCTAGATGTTATTGAAACACCATTATCTGTAACAAGCACCTCGTAAAAATCCGGATCGATAAAATGAGCTTCTGAAATGGAGAAGATATCTGTGACAACACTAATCGTACAACTTTAGGCTCGTGAAGCTTACATGCGTCTTAGTTGAAATGCACAGTACCTTCCTGTATCAGCGGTGTGCGTAGCTCCGTTCGACGGCGTGAAATGTGGTCAAGCCCGGTGGTCAAAAGCTGTTGAGTAGACAGTCAACACTGGACATAACCTCCACGTGAATAGACGTGGAACCTTTACAAATCGATCGTACACCTCAGCCATAAATATTCACTAAACGAAATAGACAAAAATACAGGGATCATTGACTCGTCCAAACGTCATTTTTAACTGTTCATTCCAATACGCTGCCCATACTTGTTATATAATTCTCTTGTTTACAGGCATTTCAGAAAGTCGAGGCACGATCACCAAATCAAATCATATTGCCCGGAGTGAATTTCACATCTGAACAATTGTTCTTTCTCGCATTTGCTCAGGTAGGTGGTCTGTCTTCGTCGACCCTTGTCAACAGACAAAAGGCGTGACCACATGCATTGATCTTTTTAATCTATCATTTTCTACGTAAAATGGTATACTGAATTAGAAAAAGGTATTCTGATATAACCTTTGGTGATATTTTAGGAGGGCACGATAAATAAAATCCGATAGAAAATTATATTACACTGAAATAGATCAAAAGTCCATAAAGATGAGGAATGGGTTGAACTGTGCTCTTGAATGAAAATAATACCAGAAACATCCACCCCTGTTCGGATTGTTAGTTGATATATGAATAAGGAAGTAGATCTCATCAAAGTTATTGATCTGAGCACGGAAGACTACGACAAACCAAAGGCCCTCTTCTGAACAGGGAGGGATCCAGTTAATTTCCATAGTGCAGACCGTCTTCGATGACTATGTGACAGATGCTGAACATATCCCGGACGTGAAGCAAACCAGTCTGGTCATGCTTCAATATGTGTAAAATACCAGCTTCCAAGTGGTAGAACACAGCTGTTTTACGAATCACATCCATCCTGATAGAACTACCGTACCGTAAGACCGACAGGAATAGGATTCAATGAGTGACAGAAGAAGCAGCTTTGTAAATTGTAGAAACCGAAGTGTCTCACTGACATGAAATGCAAAAACTTTGTCCCGGTAATTAGATATCACATTTGAAGCAATATAGCATCTTGCCTAAATACCTGAAGTGAACCTTCTCCTGTCTTTCTCCTCATTCTGGTCCGCGTTCATTGCAATATATCTCACCTCACTACTGATCCATTCTGATATTGGAATCTTTACCTTCCCCGTGAAACTTGTTTTTCTGGGCTGACATTTTGCATTCCCTTCTTAAACGTTATTTTCCCGTCAACGTCGTGCGCTAAAAATTGCCATCAGGTATCTCCTAAACATGTAAATCGCTTTATTTATACCCTAAATTGTGTTTTCCAAGACAGCGGACTACTGAAGCGCTTAACTTACAACTTGTTCTACATCGGTGAACTGTTCTTTCTGCAAACGTCCCTCTTAACTAATATGCGTATTGATCTCATCAAATCCTAAGATGTATTCCTTTCTCTTATATCAATTTTTACATGATTCATCACGCAGTATCAAGTCACATTTTACCGTTGAAACCCACAGAAGTATTGTACCGCTGTTTCATCCCTGTTGGGAATCATCAGCAGTGCACCACCACTGAGCCCCCAAGGGGACTCGAACCCGGGAGTGAACCAGTGCCAGCCGAAAACCAGGTTATGCAAGGATACCTCTCAGCTATCTGCCGATCATCAACACCACGTGGTATAGCATTTTTCCGTCACGGGATCTGAACAGTAGCAGCCCTTTGCTAGCACAGCCACGAAATCTCGTGATCGATGACTTCTTCGTAGAGGTCGAAGTTTACCGAAGGCAATAATATCCTCCACTATAGGAGTTCATTGCTACGCTGGCAAAGGGCTATTACTGTTCTCAGCCAAAGACAGAAGAGTACTATGACATGCAGAGAATACTTTCGGTATGCCATTGAGAACCACCCCGGGTAAACTGGTGGTCAAGTGCTTGACTCATCGTCGGTCACGCAGTGTTCGATTCCTAGAGGGAACTCGGCGGATGTGCAACGCCAACAGTAATGAAGCAGCTGTACAAAGTTTCAGTGGTTTTCATGGGTAAGTTGGTCAATGATACTCCCTGATGAACCATATGGTGCAAAAGGTAATCTCTTACTGTTTGTACTGATATATCCATTTTATTGATACTACAGAAGGATTCGGTATTATATACCTTGGCGACCAGGGTGAACTATTTGGTCAATCAGTGGACATTCAGCATTTTTGTCCCAGTCTACCATTTCCACGATATTGTTCAAATATTTAGCTCACATAGTGTTCTGAATAATTGTTCTAGCTTACATGCCATAATAAAGATGAGTTACAAAGGTTTATCCTTGATCGTATGAAACAAGAAATAGTTTCCTGGCTTACCTGTAGATTCCCATGTTTGTTTTCACTATTCTACGTAAAGGGTACCTCTGCAAGTGGATATCCACTAGTTAGTAATCTCGGTTTCACCCTAATTAAAGAAAAAGCTATTACTATTCTCATATTTGCTACTTGAGGTGTTTATGAATTTCGGAGCGAAATTCCCATTTTACTCGGATGGTACCGGACTATCGTTCCGTAGTTGAGTAATTCGTAGAAAACAAACCCCAAGTCCCTGGTCAGAAACCACGATTTCGGTTATCTACTTGCACTACAAGAGAATCAGTCAAGCAGAGTCGAATACACGCTAAAAAAAAATCAGGCCATAATATGCGGATCAACCATGGAGATGCGGATCGCCCGTCAATGGATAGAGCAAGTGCACTCGGACGGGTCAAAGTTTGATACGGAACATTGAGGATCAAGCTGATCAGGTCACGGGACAAGGGAGGGGAGAAAGGGTGACCAATGACGTTACAGACCGGGGTACAGCACAAGGTCATCAAACAAACTTCACGATCGGAGTGGAGTTGATTTGGAAACCGATGATTCAATGAGCGGGTAGAGACGATGGGAATTGAGACTGTATAAGTGCTGACAACATATGGAAACCAGAGTATCAGTGGTAAGCGGCATGAAACGCTGTCAAACGGACCGTGCAAAGCTACTAGTAACAGGTTTATAGATAACTGCGTCAAATCGATTGTCGTTGGAACAACTCGGTAGGTGACCGACAAAATAAGAGTGGACAAATATACCAGAGCCTAAACGCAAGAGTGAAAAGCGAAGCATACGAGTCCATTCCACTAGATGGAAGCAACTGGATCAAATGCAAGGATTATATCGGTATCCCGGAATTCTTGGGACGGTACATATTAGGTGAATAGGCAGCGAGACCAGACTCGGTTCTGCAAAGAGAATTTCACCATGTGAATTGAACGCGAATACACACTTACTGACCACAATTAGCCCAGTTAAGTTTTGCATGTGACATTCCCCATACTTCATTTTTCGCAATACAGTTATTGCTAATCCACTTCTGGCCTCTCACATCCAACGGTTGCCACGTTCTGCTTGGCCTCATTTCTGTGTTATGTCATTTGTAATTACAGTTGTGGTGCGTGGCCGAATTACCTCAAGCGGTATTACATACCGTACTGTTTGATGTCCATACAGTTGATCCCTACCGGTAAGTATGAACAAGCTCACAAAGTCTCGCGGAAAGGAGTTGACTGCTTTAAATATTGATTTTTGCCACTACCTGAGCCTGTTTCTCTGGAATACACAGCGCGAAGAGTTTGTCACTCATTCATGATGTCCTAGTACAGATTTCGCTCAATCCCGGGTGGAAATGTGTTCGTTCTAGTTCTTGCATAAAGAAAAATGCTTTAAGCTGACATTTAAAAACACGTTTGCCATCTTACATTCAATACGACCAAACGACTATTACTCCCTAGCCCAACACAAATGCTGAATTTATGGTGAGGTGAATTGTTCTGCAAAAGATCTCGTCTGGTTTGGGCTATCTTATTTTATCTTCTATCTCTTTATTTAATTCATCGTATTATGTAATAATCGTACGATAGTTGATAAAGGGGGTCGAGGTCAGATGGAGGCTGCCAGTTGGTGGTGACCGGCGGTGGTAGCAGGGTTCGAACCCAGGACGGAAGGGTTTAAAGCCCACCGTGATGACCTTCTGACGGTCGCCATGTAAGTAAACCGGCCCAAAAGATGGCGAACAGTTGCATGAGAATTCTAATGAACCGCGTGGTGTTTAGAAAATTCTTCTCGCTGGTTAGGTGTAACGCTCTTTCGACGTTTTTCTGTTGTCGTCGCAACAACAACATTGTACGACTCGGATGTTGTGTTTCTTCTTCTGATATCATGCTTTGCATAAATAGTACACAAGAGAGGGAGATCATTCATAGAGAGATTCCGAAAATTGTCGATCACAGTAAGACTGGCCCGTTGAGGTCACATAACTTTATCTATCCTTTTTCTCAAGCTGATGAGATTGTCCGGTTCCGAATGAACACTCCTCCAACTTGGTGAAAGCATAATGGTTATTTACAAGATCTTGATCACGTGACCTTCATGTGTAAGCCATGCGTCAGAAACAAACCGAAATGTAATCCCGGGTAAGCCTGTCATCAACCACCAGATGATCTAGCTTTATCAAAATGCGTTTGTACATTTTTGTTTCTTTCTGTCAGACAGACATACGGTTGACACTTCAGCTAAAAGGACTGCTTCTGACAGAATCCATCCAATGGTAAAGAAAACCACCTTTGGCGGTTTTACCTTCGAAGTTTTAGAAACTAGTCACAACGGACAGTTTACTAATTTGGAACTACTACGCTTCAGACAAATTACTCAAGTTAATCGAGCTCACACCACTTCAACCGATCACAGATCAGCGTAGAAAAAACATGGAAAATATTAAATTAGCTAGAATTTCACATCTATGAATCCAGCAAGTAGATAAATTATCTGGTGCACTTCAGCAACACATCTGAGATTATAATGGCTTACGAATGAATTCATTTAAAACCTGTTCATCTACATTCCGTTTGCTTGATGCTGTCCTTGGTACCTCCTTCTACAAAGGATAAGCGGAAATTTCTTGCTTGTACTTCACGTTGTGTTGCAATAAGTTACATCGGTGGAAATTTTTTCGAATTGAGATACTTTACCGCACAGATCTTAAGTCAGATGTCAAGTCGATAAAAGCACCTCAAACCTTCCACATGGTACGGCTGCGCGCCCACATAGAATACACTCATCTAGTCAGCACTCTAGTGACCAGTACCCAGTGAACTGCATACTATTGAAGATATTATTGTCATTATCAAGATAATACAGACTCTCTATTATTTTAACTGCACCATGCAAATATATTACGATCATCTTAAAACAGCGTTATTGGCACACTGTCCAATTCCGAGGAATTCGCTCGTGTGTTCAACTGTCCCGTCAACTCGTCAATGAACCCGGCTAAGAAATGTGCAGTCTGGTGAACGGTTCACAGTATTCAGTCTGTTTCTCTGCAGATTGCTTCTTGGGTGGAAAAATGAATTTCCGTAAGTTTCAATGTTTCCGCACTCTGTGCGTGTGTTCGCAGCTCCGTTTCACCCCCACGGCCATGTAACACAGAACAACAGTCGCCAACAAACGCATTGTACCGTAAGATCAACTAGACTTGGTTCTGCCTTTGTGAAACGAACATGGCCTCTTAGTACCATAACTGCATTTCTCTTGGTGCTCTTAACCTTTCCCATTGTGTTTGTTCTACGTACTACTCCCATCTATGATGCTTTCGATCGATCGATGTGATTTGTATTCCACAACCTGCAAGTTGTCGTCCCACGTCTCTCGGAAACCGTCTGTTCGCTCTTTGACTTGCTCCTAGTGCAGTGACTGAAATTTTTGAGACGTTGTCCGCCGACTGCTTTGGACATATCTACGATAAATTCAAATTTTGTGTACAGTGTGTCCGACTCTACAGTCAACCCAATGAAAAAACAAGAATCCTCCAAATACACAACAAACTACAATCAACCAATCTAATACGGAAACAAGTACTCAGTTAATTTGTGTTTGAACTCATGATTCGTTTTTTTTCTGCCCGTTGTCATTTTGTGGGTCAAACTATCTGGCAAACTGGCCTAATTTCTACCTCTTTACTGTCAGGTGTCTCATTACAGAGCTGTTACTTAAGCCATTATCATATAGACAGGGGGCATACCAAATACATACGCACGCACACACATGCACACATCTCTTCGTTCAAATGGTAAAAGGGATACTGAGTTGCCCGAATGCAGACCATTTTCTTTCCGATATCCGACTCACTTCCAACATTCTAGACTGTTGCATTCGTTACCACTGTCCGTGTTCCACGTGTCAAACCACCAGCCTCTCGGACATCTCTCCTTCTGACTTTGTGAGGACAATTCAGCATCTGTTAGTTCGCGTGTGTTCGTGTCTGTGTGTGTCTATCAGTCCATCTGTCTATCTGTTTGTTCGTCTAATTTTGTTGGATTGTAACAGTGAAGTCATTACCCGATCGGTGTATCGTTCCTTTTGCATTCGATGTTTATTCTTGTTGGTCTTTGCAAGTCGTGAGATTTTGTTTGTTTGTTTTTTTCTCTCGGAATAGACAGAACAAAAATACACTTGAAAAAATATTTGTTCATTGCCTAATTGTATTCGTATGGCAAGAAAAAAGGTTCTGGATTTTGTGTCGAAACTTTTGTGGTCAACTTTGAATTGTTTTCCAAATCATGGTAGTACCAGCTGGAAACGGTCCCGTATATCAGCTTCGCTGAGGCAATGGAATTCGTGAGTGCCAAAGAATCGTTATCCGAAGATCTCGTAGATCTACGCATTGCGTAGATGACATGTACTACCTTGCATTCGTTTGCTCAGATGCGTTGCCCAAGTCAGCTACAAACAGCCAAATTGTATCTGGAAACGATAAAGTGCTTCTTTCACAGCCACTAAGTGAGTATGAGAAAACGAAATGAAAGGCAGCGAAACGCATTCGAGCTGTATTAACCAGAAGAAAACAACATATTTTAGGACATGCATAAACTTCGTTTATTGATGTATTTCAAACATGTCAGTTTATATATGATACGGTGTAGATATGAGGGACGTTTATCACAAATAAATACGGCGCTAACCACACAATCTCACTGTAGTTGCTGATTTATTTGTGATCAGCATATTCTGTCTTGACCGTACTGCGCGAAATGAAATCGGAAGACGCGAGGACTGACAATGGAATGTGTTCATCCTTTAGCATATAAAATACGGCTTTTTATAGACCTAAAGTAAGGGAAAACATGCACAAAGTTATTGATCCACGAGCGACGTGATGAGTAGGCACAAACTTGGCAAATATTGTCACGCAATGCGGAGAGGGATCATGCACGCGAGACGCGCTCACTGCTGTAATCAATGTCAAAGGTTCCAGCGGGATTAGTCATACGCGCACCAAGTATTTGGTCGTGTGCTCAAATGCATGAATGATGATGGGAGTGTACACTGGATAAGCAAACAGTGATTGGTCCAAACGGGATTTCTCGTGCTGCATGCGAGTAAGACACAAAATCACTACAATATTCCTCATTTCTCCACCTAGTATCCCACGTACCGCATCATAAACAGAATGATGTGTTATACTTACTCAGTCCACAAAAGTGAAGGAAATTCTTGCTTCTCGTAATACGCCTTAGTTCTGTTCTTATAAACACAGAAATAGAAAATATGGAGAAGCTCCTCAAAAGCCTCGAGGCGAAAACAGCACCTATCTGGTTTCAAAAAAATTCAAAGTAATATCCGAAATCGCTTCCTTGTCACATTTATTAAATTATCTCTTGGGTTTGAGTTTGGCTTTTAATAAATAGATAATCATTGTGTGAAGGTGGAAGTTCGGTTTCAGATCCTATTATAAAAATAGCATGTTGTCAGTTACCAAGTTCCCTTTATTCGATCGAGCCCGGCATTCCTCATAACTGTAGACCTCTGAAAAATGACAGCCAGCTGGGTCCGATCGAGAGATAACCTGGGTTGTAGATATAAGTAGTATGGCGTAGTAACCCGAGTGTACACAAATCTTCAGAATTTTCTTTCATCAAGACCCGAAAATGGTGTCGAATTTAATTCTAATGAATTGATATAAATACAGCGAAAAACGATGACTGTTTTAGAAGACGATGGAAAATCCCCATTCATCTCGACAGAGGACGAGAAGGTGAAACAATCAACCAAGAAACTGATGGGAGATCTGAAGTAATTTATTTCGGAACACTTTGTCTCTGAGCTGCTTTATGACGAACTGGAAACTTGTAGCTGCCAGTCTCCTGGAAGAAAGTGTATAAATATAACAGTTGTAAGACAACCTCAAATCTTCACACCGCAGCCCAAAGAAATGCGGAAATTTTCCGATCAATCCTCGACGAGTTTCAATAGGAAGCACTTGTTTTCATTTGCGAAAACGGACAGACAAAGACATGTTACTGATCAGACTATGCTTCTTCTGAAAGTGGAATTCTAGTTTACAAACATTCCCTTGATAGTAACCATAGACTTTGTTTGTCAGTACTTGAAGAAAATCAAACCAAAATTGATGCTTTTATGCGTGACTCGAATTGACTTATTCTTAGATCTACCTGGAACGGAAAGTACGAATGATAAAAGGACGGGAAGGCAATAAGACTTCTAATTCAACCAATAGTGACAGATACTTTTTGACCGAACTCAAACACTGAAGGCTGCTTAGCACCTCTTTGAATTTGTACACAAATACAGGAGAAACGGAATACACATTCATTAATTCCGGCTCAGCAAGTATCGGTGAGGAACTTTCGTGTATGGTTAACAATGCTAATCATACTTCGGAGACACCTCTACCGAACTGGGTGCGTTTTTGATTCTGAGTTAGACTTATTTTCAAGCTTCTTTACCTAGCAATACAATGGAGGCTAGCTAATTGTCTGGCCTGCACAAAATAAATCCTGAACCACCACCCATTACCTACGTGAGACGTGTTTCCAAATATTGGATATCCAGAGCAGTTTATTTGGCGATGCACATAAGATAACAATTAACCGATAAAAAGAGGCTCACCTTTGTCTCGTGTTTGGGTTGATGAACACCTGGAACAAGTTTTGGTTGACGCCTTCGAAATTTATTTTCCAGGGGAGCACGTCCAGGTGGTTTCGAAAATTAAGCGGCTGGCTGCTCGAAAACTCAAAGATAGGTGGCCCCAAATGTCTCAGTTGTTTGCTCCAGTGCACGATATATTGGATGTACGAGAAGGTGCCTATCTACAAGTAGAGCTAGGACACGGCTACGACCGTCGACACTGTAATCTTACAAAGTCAGGTTGATGGCGGGCATCATCTGTAACTACGTGTCGTCAACTGGTAATGACGTACCGGCCTGTGGCGTGCAGTAAAAAGGTGAGTGGGATCCCTTTCTCGTGTTGTCTATGGAAATGACCGGAGTCGTGTTTACATCACAGAAGTCTGTGCCTCCAGTTGGAGCATACCTGGAACCATTGGTCATTTATTAGGATGATTCTACTACCCTGAACATTTTCAAGTTGTGGCGAGCCTCCTTTGTATGGCCACAGAAGCGACTAAAATGGAAAGAGTGTAGTGGAGCGCAACTCACCTCGCTCAAGGGCTGCTTTACGTCACATAGGAAGGTCGTCTTCAAACAACCGGATTCTTTCCAGTGGTATACCGGTGAGTACGAGGTGAAATCATCTGTAACATGCCTTATGAACAAAGTTCCCTGTTCCCAAGCACTGCCAAATCCGGGACCACCCAATGATGAGTCTAATTTCAGTTTACTGTCTATCTTAGAGGGTAATGGAAAGCGCTGCCAGATGTGATAGAACGTTCCAGTGGTCACGTTCAAATGACCGAATGATTTTTTCTGGAACAGGTCTATCGGGATAGTCACGACTGAGTTCATATTCCTGGGCTGAGCTGACGAGGCTTACATGGGAATATCTCTTTATGCACCTATACTGAAGATAAATAAACGACGTGAAGAAGAGTATCCGTATCATGGAAGCACTGTACAGCTGTTTCATCCTTGATGGGAATCATCGGCATTGCACATCCACCGAACTCCAACGGGGACTCGAACCCTAGGTGAACGACTGAGAATCGAAAACATTAACCACAAGGTTATCCGGGCTAGCTCTCAACGGTTTGTTCAACATGCACACTAGATGATATAGCACCCTTCTGTCACTGGCTTTGAACGGAATTCAGTGGATGTGCAATGCTGATGATTCCTAACAAGGATGAAACAGCTGTACAGTGCTTCCATGTTTTTCAATGGTGATTTGAGGGTTGGATCAGCATGATGAATATATATATATATATATATATATATATATATATATATATATATCGATTCCTTGGCTGGGCCGTGGCATATTTCTACCGGCCGCCGATTCGTTCGGGTTATGTGCATACGATGGAAACACTATTTTCATTGCAAACATTAAACAAATAATTGGCATGAAAATCGGCTACATACAAATACTGTTTTGCTGGCTGACCATTTAGTCAAACTATTTCTGATAACGATTTACCTAGAATAAGCCTTTCTCTGGTTTGAACAACAAAGTAATATCTAAGCAGTGAGCTATAGGTCGACCTCACAAGATTTGAAAGTTTGTCCACTCGTTTTGATTGTTTGCATCCACTCGACCTACAGCAGACAAGACCAGTTTACTAATACCTGACTGGATTCATCTTCCCAGTTATGCATACTGAATCCGAGACTAATCTGTTAACAAAGTTGTTGTTGTTGTTGTTGTTGTTGTTGTTGTGTGTGTGTGTGTGTGTGTGTGTGTGTACAGCACTGCTGGTCGCTGATTGATGCAACGATCGCCCCTGTTCAGCCTCCAAGAATTTGCATGCAGAGGGACTCTTGTCGGGTGGTGCACATAATAACCATAACATTCCTCCATCTGGGACGTGTGGATATGCCCGATAGCATATAACTATGCCCTGACCAGAAATTCTGATCAAAAGACAGCATATGATTATTCAGTGAAAAAGAAACGGTGAATGTAGTCGCTGAGCCGGTAGGTAGAGAAATTCGGATTGCTGAGTTGTAGTAACGACGAAATCATTTTAATGGTCGAATTAAATGTACTGGAAGCCTTCTTTATCCACGTGGCCCCTGAATCTGGCCGCGCTGTTCCATCTCGATCGGAGTATTCATCACATAACCAAAAATACATGCTCATACATGCTGTTTCACATTGGTTACCAGAACAGTTGTTGTGCTAATAAAGTAATGCCTAATTCGGCAAAAAATTCCTGGAATTCACTGAACCACTTCAAGCAAAAGAAGCTTTCAGTGAAACTAACCTCCTTCGGACAAGTCGTATGCAACACATGGAAAAAAATCTTTAGGAAATCTAGAGCTCATCCAAGGAAACACCAACCAAGCTGGAAGTGGCTCTTCGCAAAAACCTACTCACATCACGCGCCTACCAGCTGTAGGCTGTAACAATGTTCGATCTCTACTGGAAAACTTTTCGTTGCCGTCGGATCTTGTTGGGACAAGGGAATACTCGCAGCTCGGAACAATCCTTCTCCGAGATACCTGGCTTTACAGTGACATTCACGATGAAATAGTTACATTTGATGGATCCACTGGATATCGCATGGATCGCCCTACATCATATCGCACGCGAGTTGCAGAATTATCACGTATATAAGCAACCGTTGATGTAAGTAGGTCAGGTTATCGTGAGCTCCTTCGCACACCATACAAAGAAAATTTTGAACAATTTTCCCTCACTTCTGATAGTGAATGTCTATGTTTCCCCTGAATGTTCCAAGACAGGCTATCTAGAATTCGTTAACTCAGTTTCACAAATTTCGATAAATTATACTCATCTATCGATACTTTTTCTTGCTGGCAATCTTAATCGTTTTATGTAACCTTGCTTTATCGCTTCGGTTTCACGAAAACTGTTACGTTCCCAAACAGAATGGACGCGTCTCTGGATTTTCTTTTACTTACCAGCAAAAGTCTATTTTCCACTTCAAGCCAATCTCATCTAGGTTCCTCTGACTACAGAATAATCAAAACCTCACCCAAGATCTACAGTAATTTTTGGTTCAACCAATGCTGCCCAGTTGAAAATTTGCATTTGCACCCTGATCGTCTGTCACCTCTCCCCTGAAAAACGAATAAGCCTTCTAAAATCAGGCTCTGCCAGCCGACAAGATTCAAGACTGTGTTAGACCGCCTCAATTCCATCTATGTGAATAAACTTCTAACCAACAGAAGTCATCGCTACACATGGAAGCTCCTGAAATTGGTGCCTCATCCACACGCAAATGTGCTATATTTTGCGTAGACGAGCTCAACAAGTCATTTAACAGAGCAGTAGGACCTTTTGTTTCTGTACTTCTTGAAGAAAAACAATCTCAGGAACCTCCATTTTGCATCCTCACCTTGGAGGTCTACAACGAACTGCTTCTTTATAACCGCAGAAAATCTTCCGGACCGGACTGACTCAACCCTACAGTGCTAAAGGAGTGTGCGGTCA
This sequence comes from Fasciola hepatica, assembly GCA_948099385.1. Taxonomy (NCBI): domain Eukaryota; kingdom Metazoa; phylum Platyhelminthes; class Trematoda; order Plagiorchiida; family Fasciolidae; genus Fasciola; species Fasciola hepatica. The sequence continues at coordinate 4,421,217 of CANUEZ040000003.1, read as the reverse complement.
CCCTCAGCCCTATTCTCTCTGATCTTTTCAATCAAGGTCTGAAGGAGAAATGATTCCAGGCTGTTAGAGGACAACAGCTATAATTCCCATTCCCAAGAAAGGTTCTTCGAAATTCCGTCCCATTGAGTGCACCTCTGTCTCCCCTAGAGATTTTGAAAGGTTGGCTCTCCAACCATCGGAAGAAAATTCCAATGATCCAAATCCTGATCAATTTGCTTACCGTCGATCACGCTCTACTCTCGATGTCCTCGCCATCTTGACACATTACATTCTATCCTAACTTGACAGGAAGAGTAAAGTGGTAAGAATATGCTTCCTAGAATACAGTGGTGCATTCGACTGCATCGACAGGAACAAGTTGTCTTCTTTCCTCTCCTCCAACTCTCACTTGTTTCCTTGTTGGTAGATCACTTTCACAATCGCCAGCAGTTCAATCGTTATAACAAAAAAAACCTCTTCTCTTGTTACAACTACCCAAGGTGCCATACTGTCCCCATTTTTATTTTCTGCATACATTTCTACTATTCCTGTACAAGATAATATCCTCCTAATCAAATATGTGGATGATGTCACATATTTGGTATGCTGTATGCCTGCGATTCTGCTTTTCCTACCCTACAAAATGACATCACTCCAATTTCAGATTGGTCCTGTGCTTACAACCTAGGCCTCAACCCAATCAAGTGTGATGACATTGTATTTCCCCAAGCAATCCAAATTTCAAAACGACTGCATGTCCATCACAATAAGTGGGGAACAGATGAACCATCTCAATCCTGTGAAATAACTTGGAGTGCTGCTCGACCGTAATCTTGCCCGGTCAAGACATGTTGCTTTCATTTTTGCGAATACAAGACGCTTGTCTTTCTATGTTTCACGTCTCAAATTCCACTCAGTGCCCACTCACCTTATCAAGCGCTTTGTATTCTCGTGTGTCCTACCACATTGTCTGTATGCTTCATCCATCATCTTTCCTGGCCTGTTATTGAAAGGTTTCAAGTTCATTGCTATATCCCTTAAGATTTGATCATCTACTAGTGGCATGCCCCGACGACCGTTTACTTACTTTATCACATCCCAGTATGGCAAAGTTTGCTGAAGACTGTCTACAAAGGTCCTCACTGACTCAGCTCATACTCTTCACAACGACTTAGTGAAATGTATGTCCACCTCCTCCACCCGTTCACAGTGCAACCATCTTTATGTACGTCCTAGGGCGTGCAGCAAACTTGCGTGGATGACGCAACAGAGATGAGAAAGGATTTCAACTGACATGGCGTCCGAACTGAAGTAGTCATGCACGGCATAAAGATCAATACATGCTCTACACAATACATACACATTCCACCACAGTACTATGACCATGACGACAATTACATCTAATATCGTTGACAATACTAATGACAATACCACCACTAATAACTATCTTTTCAAATCCTATATTTGTCTTAAAGCAATCTTACAGAATGTTTCCACTCTCAATGCGAACAGTTAGTATCTTCTACCGAGGGGAGATGAAAATCGACCACAAGATTCGTACCCCCTCACTCAACTCTGTTGACTTTTTGTTCAGCGAGGACGTTTGCGATTGTGTCCGAACGCCCTCAGAGCACAGCTTCGAATAAACCAAACAGAAGCGTGCTACTGATGGTGAAGAAATGAGAGAAAATGATCCATTAAAACGGTCTATTGGTTTAGATGTTAATCTAAGCGAGTCTAACGTCAGAATGCCAACAATGATCACACGCTTACTCGCCATTGTATCGCACTTGGGATTTTTCAACGGAATGCACAAAAGTATGACGGCGTAAGGGACTTCGAAAACCAGTAGAACGTTGTTGCTGTTTGTACTTCCATGGTTTATATACATATATATATTCACACTACTCGTAAGTAAAACAACGGATATCACCAGAAATTGGGCGAAGTAAGAGGAAATGCAAAATCGCCGTTGGATTGCATGACACCAAAAGAAATAATGGCAATTAAGAAACCGCACAATATTTCTGGAAGGAGTCCGAATGAGGAAGTGATCGGTGTCGGTGGAAATCCTCTTCGGGACGCCGCAGTCTAAATTCTATGAAGATGGCTGTTTGACCACCGCCGGATAGTCATAGAAGGCAATCTTACTCTCGTGCACGAGGATAAGGACACGGGTCTAGAAAACATCGCAGTGCTAACCAAAAGTGAAAAGGTAATCACATTAATTGAACAGAAAAATAGTCACGTCGTTATCTGAGGATTTCTTTATACCTGAAACTTAATTCAGTCACAAAAAATAAGTAACTTTCGTTTTGATCTAGAAAGCACCGTATAAACAAAGCTTCATCGTTGGTTCCAGTCAGTCATGAGGAAAATCATTATTCTTTTGATCAATAGCAGGTTAGTAAATTAGTTATCCCTAAATATGCAATTCTGTGCTCACAATTATACTTGAAAGCACGAATTCTCTGGGTGTCCGTGAAGTAGCGAGGCATTGTAAACACACACACACAAAACTAGTGGTAATGTATATTCATACTTATTATTTTTAAGGTAAATAGAATTTACAGACGGGTGGACGAAGATTCTTGGAAGCATACGACTTGTTTCGCAGTTATCGCCAATCATCAGATATCAGTGTTCAGGTACCTCTCTTCCCATCCATTTGCTATCGTACTTGTACGCTCCTTAGGTGTTTGTACTCAACAATCAGAATTTGTGCGTCAGAAGAGCGAGTGGATGTTCCTCTTCGAAGAGTTCACTGAGGAAACACAGCTACGATTGGCTGTCAGTTCTGTGTGGATTAGAAGCAGCTAACCTCGGTAACGACGACATTGCTCGGGATTTGGTATTTCTTATTTAAGTATTGTTATTTTATTGTTACTTTATATATATATATATATATATATATATATATATATATATATATATAATGATTTATCCCATCCAAGAGCCAGTATGCATGGTCGTACGAAAGTGCTAACTGGTGATTTTAATTCATGAGTTGGAAAACTTACCCGTCAGAAGCTTGTTTAGGTGGGTGTTGTGCTTTACCCGCTCAATTCACAGATAGCTCGAATAGGCTTCTCCAGTTTTGTGCAAACAACCAGTTATTCCTTTCTACCACGAATTTCGGACACAGGTCGCGTCGCTCAGCGACGTAGAGCTTTAGCTTTACAGGTATATTGAGTCACATCGATCATATTGCAGTAAGCTACGGGTGGCACGTTTCTGTTTGAACCTGTAGATCTTACTGATCCACGTACGTAGAGTCGGACTACGCATTATTTTCAAAACAATCATCTCCCCAGCTCCATGGTAACCGACGCGAAGAGCAAACCCGGTTAGCCGTGCAAAGTCTGTCTGATCCATAAGTTTACATCAATTATGAACAGAAGTTAGCACGTGAGCTAGGAACTAGGACCAACAGAAATACGGACGAGCACAGGGCCCATGTCCAACGGACGACACACGTGGCAGCAGTTTTCGTCTGTGGTTCTAGGTCCGATATCCATCAGAAACACTGGGTTTCTCAAGAGTCACTCAGTTTAATAAAGCAAAAGTTTCAGCTCTCGAACAGTAGGGAGATGAAAAAGATACCAAGATAACTACAAAGGCAAGTTATAAAAAGCCTTAAGAATGGTCGCAAAACCTGGTGGATCAATGTAGCCGAGGAAATGGAAATAGCAGCTGCTTCATATCACAGTCAAAGACTTCAGACTTATTTGCCACACTGGTGAATGGCAAAGCCCTGCCAGTGAAACAATATGCTACAGAATTAAACGGCCTTTTTATGACGAACAGCAAAGGCTCGACAGTTGTACCGAATAACTCAAGAAGCTGTCCAGTTGATCACGCGCTAATGTAGCTACTCCAGGGTCAACAATTGCGATTCCTTGGGGAATATCATTTGAACCCCTATTGGAGGTGAGAGTAGAACCGAGTGTTTGATTGTTGAAGCGCGAAGAAGCAACTGGTCCGTCTGACACCGGCTCGTGGGTGGAAAGGCCTCAAACAACAGGTAAGATTCCGCCCAGGTCGAGGATATATTGACCATCATTTTACTCTTCGCAAATTAATTGAAACGGGTCACACATACCATTAACAGACAATAAGGGTTTTCCTGGACATGAAAGACACCTTCGATTCCGTGAACCGAACAGCGCTATTCAGTGGTCTTCAACGGAAAGGCATGCCAAAGATGTTCGTGAATCTGTTGAGACCATTGTACTCTTATATTTCTGGTCGCGTGAGGGTTTACAGTAAACTATCCAATCCATTCGAAACGACCAAAGGTATTCGACAAAGATTTCCCATTTCGCTGTTGCTGTTCAACTCCGTCATGGACGAGATAATGTGGAGTGCTTTGTGAAAACAAGACAAGGTTGTCAGCGTAATGTCGGTCACGTATCTTGTCACCAGTTCACTAAGTCGTTGTGAAGAGTATGAGCTGAGTCAGTGAGGACCTTTGTAGACAGTCTTCAGCAAACTTTGCTATACTGGGATGTGATAAAGTGAGTAAACGGTCGTCGGGGCATGCCACTAGTAGATGATCAAATCTTAAGGGATATAGCAATGAACTTGAAACCTTTCAATAACAGGCCAGGAAAGATGATGGATGAAGCATACAGACAATGTGGTAGGACACACGAGAATACAAAGCGCTTGATAAGGTGAGTGGGCACTGAGTGGAATTTGAGACGTGAAACATAGAAAGACAAGCGTCTTGTATTCGCAAAAATGAAAGCAACATGTCTTGACCGGGCAAGATTACGGTCGAGCAGCACTCCAAGTTATTTCACAGGATTGAGATGGTTCATCTGTTCCCCACTTATTGTGATGGACATGCAGTCGTTTTGAAATTTGGATTGCTTGGGGAAATACAATGTCATCACACTTGATTGGGTTGAGGCCTAGGTTGTAAGCACAGGACCAATCTGAAATTGGAGTGATGTCATTTTGTAGGGTAGGAAAAGCAGAATCGCAGGCATACAGCATACCAAATATGTGACATCATCCACATATTTGATTAGGAGGATATTATCTTGTACAGGAATAGTAGAAATGTATGCAGAAAATAAAAATGGGGACAGTATGGCACCTTGGGTAGTTGTAACAAGAGAAGAGGTTTTTTTTGTTATAACGATTGAACTGCTGGCGATTGTGAAAGTGATCTACCAACAAGGAAACAAGTGAGAGTTGGAGGAGAGGAAAGAAGACAACTTGTTCCTGTCGATGCAGTCGAATGCACCACTGTATTCTAGGAAGCATATTCTTACCGCTTTACTCTTCCTGTCAAGTTAGGATAGAATGTAATGTGTCAAGATGGCGAGGACATCGAGAGTAGAGCGTGATCGACGGTAAGCAAATTGATCAGGATTTGGATCATTGGAATTTTCTTCCGATGGTTGGAGAGCCAACCTTTCAAAATCTCTAGGGGAGACAGAGGTGCACTCAATGGGACGGAATTTCGAAGAACCTTTCTTGGGAATGGGAATTATAGCTGTTGTCCTCTAACAGCCTGGAATCATTTCTCCTTCAGACCTTGATTGAAAAGATCAGAGAGAATAGGGCTGAGGGTGACCGCACACTCCTTTAGCACTGTGGGGTTGAGTTAGTCAGGTCCGGAAGATTTTCTGCGGTTATAAAGAAGCAGTTCGTTGTAGACCTCCAAGGTGAGGATGCAAAATGGAGGTTCCTGAGATTGTTTTTCTTCAAGAAGTACAGAAACAAAAGGTCCTACTGCTCTGTTAAATGACTTGTTGAGCTCGTCTACGCAAAATATAGCACATTTGCGTGTGGATGAGGCACCAATTTCAGGAGCTTCCATGTGTAGCGATGACTTCTGTTGGTTAGAAGGTTATTTGCATAGATGGAATTGAGTCGGTCCAACACAGTGTTGATTGATTTTGATAATTGTTTTTACAGTTTGCAATGAAATCAGTTTTTGCGAAGTGTTCGCCTAACCGAAACAAATTGGCGGCCAGTAGAAGTATGTCATGGTACGGTCTACGGATTCATGTATAAATAGTACGAGGTAAATCGGTCTGTTGTCCGCACGTTGAAAGCGACTAGTTAGAAAGCGCACCGAGGACGAACGATGGCATAAGATGATGGTAGCGGGTTGGCGAGACCTGGAAGCCGGTTGAAGAAGCACGACAACTAACAATCCAGGACTTCTGCCGGTGAGGCTAAAGCCGGTACGTTCCACCGAAGTTCCCTTTGGGTGTTATAACGGGGAAAATACGGGAAAGAACAGAAGGAGAGGGAACAAGTCGCGTAGGGTGCACGAGAATCATCGGTTGTGTTCACGGAAGGCCGCGATCGTTGTCGAATCTGTCACGTTTTTTTACCTTGTTGGGTTGCTGTACTACTAGTAATTCAGGTCTAGAGTAGACGTTTTCATTCTACGATAAACCTCTAGCCTTCGAGCGGCCAACCTCTTCATACAATGCTGCAACGTTGGTCCACATGAACCGGTGTCCAATGTGTGGTTCTGTCGTCTATTCTGGGAAACCTTGTCGGGTAAATAGAATACCAAAAGGAACTACGGTCTCATTTAGTAGTAGGCCACTCTGATCAAAACACTGTGTCGTTAGCAGATTGGTGACATTTTGGAGCGGGTAACGCTAGCCAAATGGAAAATATCACCACATCCAAGATCACCATCGCCGATGACCCACGACCACTTGTTCGGCAAGTCTACCTTTTTTCACTGCTAGTCACCTGAAGAGCCGTCCCCCCATCCGCAACCGAGAGGCGCGCCTAGTGGTATACAACTCTGTCCTCCGCAACCGATCTCTCGGCTACGAGCCGGAGTTCTGATCGTACTGAAAACGATAATCGTCTGTCGTATCGTTAGGCCGATAATCTTTGTTTCGTTCGAGTATGAATTTTCGGCCTACTAGCTAGCAGTATGTCACACCATTTCGCTGTCCCTATCGCTTTTAGACACAAATAAGCCGAGTGAACAAATTAATTCTTTTAGGTCTTATTGGAGAGGATCTTTGAACTATAACCATACCTGCGCGACTGCTGAACAAACGGTACGTATTTCCACGAAGTCCGTGGACAATTGTAGACGAACAGACGTGTACCAATTTTAACCGAACAGTAGTCTGTGTGAGAATTCATACGTCAAACCTTTCGCAACTCTTTCAGGACAATATGAGTGAAGTTTTTGTTATTATTCGAACATGATTCTGGATTTTATCTCTATCTTTCGAACTGCTTGCTACTCAACACCAAGTCTGTACTGGCAGTCAGATTCACAATGTAAGCACTCAACTGCGAGTGAATATGACATGACGATCCCCGTGACACTATGGAGACTAGTGTTAGCATTTTGCAGCCAAGGTGTAACGAGATGTTGCCAGCGAAAATGTCTGAGTGTTATTCCCACTTATGCGTGCTACAGGCAGCAAAAACCCAGTAAAAACAAGGTATTCGTAGGGGCTAACAACTAGACGTTTTAATCGGCATTCATATCATCTCACAACCATGAAACAAAACTGGTTGCACTACACACGACCTTTCAACTTCAGCGATGTTGAAGGTGAACGACACAAGTGCTTCAGTCCAGCGTACCCCGCTCGAGCTTTGGATATACGCGTGCTCACTCCGACGACGGTGCTTCCATCCTCCGTCAAGCTGCTGCCGAGGTTAGTGAAGTGGTCGAAAATTGCCGGCACCTCCTCATCGAGCATCAAACTCGGAGCCGTTTACGTCCAGTCTTGCAACATCACTTTATATTTTGAAGGTGGAAAGTGCATGCGAAATGGAGCTACAGTTCTTGTAGTCTATCAAGTTCACGTTGAGCATGGGAAAGGCAGAGCAAATGCTTTTTGTTATCTAGAGAGTTACATCTCACCAGATGATCAGATATCGGATGAAGTGTCGTCGTACATGCAGAGGGCGCATATGGCTTTTCCCAACCTAAGCTATTTGTGGCGTCGGCGTGACATCCGGTTGTCTGTCAAGGGTCGAGTGCTCAATGCCACTGTTAGGTCCGTTCTTTTATACGGCTCAGAATCATGGCTGTTGAGGTTAGAAGGTAGGGGAAGAATATCCACGTTTGGGCATCGATGTTTCCAAATAAGCATTACCCGAATATGGTGGGAACACCGTATCAATAACGCTGAGATTAGTCCTGGGGTGTTGAGTACCAGAAGTCATTCATTTTAACAAGCACTCAATCTAAACAGGTTGACGTGACTGGGACGTATGTTATACATGCCCACCGATAGACTTCCTCGGCGTGCGCTGTCCTTTGAGGCAAGTAGTGATTAGAGTGTAGGTCGGGGTGGTCAGTCCATGATATGTGAGAAAAGCATGAAAACCTTGACCGGATGACCTGGCAAAGTTGGACGTGTGAGACTTCCGGGTTGGGGTCTATGAGGTATGCCTGTCAGAGGCTTGGAAACACTAAATAATATGGCTAGGTGTCTCGGCCAGTAGTTTTATTGTACTCAGACTCTTCCGTCGTCTTCGAGATTTCTGGGTATTACTTTACTCTAGGATCTTTTTCGCTTTATCCTTCGATTCATTTTGCCGTCAACTCGGCAATGCTGCGAGGTAGCAACCAAAATGCACGGCACAGAAGTTTGAAGTTGATGGTTCAAAATACCGGACCGAAGTGGTAGATAAAATTTGATTTGTTATACCGAGTCGGTGGCTCTTTCGTCGATATTGTTGGTATCCATGTGGTTTTGAAGATGATGATCTGACTGGCGGCGCGGTAGGTGCACTTTATGACCGACTTGAAGTTCTCACTAATTATTTTGCTGACGTCGTCGCCTTTAAAGGGTAATTGTGAGAAACGTTCAACTTCTGTAGACTTTGTGTCTTCCTGATAAATGATTTTTCCACATGGTGCTTCAGAACGATACTCATTGAACTGCAACCTTGTCGTTGGTATCATTCATTCATTCATTTTATTAGTGCCTCAAATTTCAGTGGTTATTTTAACGACTATGTATAATCAAACACTGGTAGAGAAATGGTGCAGAATACATCACGTAAACCAGTAATTTTGATTTTTCTAGGCAAACATAAAGGTTAGATGGCCGATTTATTTCCAGTAACTTCCTGACTTTCGTTCAGTTTAGCGATTAGGCGAGGGCGAGCTTCGAATTACGTTAACTGACAACCTCTTTATGTCCAGTTTAATCAGTCACATGCATGCATACACGCCCGCCCATGTACGCGTCACGGGCCAACTATTCCATTGTTCTTACACACACAGACATACGCCTCCAGCACACGCAAACATACTGGCCTACTTACATGCAACATACTTACATATATGCGTGCAAACACTCATACATACACACATGCTGAAGTCATTCATGCTCCAAGCCGGACACTGTTGATTAACCGAGCTGGCCTATTATCGACTGACCTTGTTTGGCCTGAGCTGAGTGTACTCGTGGCTTGACCTTTCATGCGCATATAACTGTGCTCACTTGCTCTTTGATTTACCTGACTGCCTGTTTGCCTGTGTGCTCACCGGTTACGGCTCGGTTTTCTATTTACGTGTTTACAGTAACTTGTTCCAATCCTAATTCCGCATAGAAAACTCGTATTTTTATTCCTTCTGTTTTGTTTTTATAAAAAAATCGAATTATGATATTAAAATGTATCGATAACTCGGTAGTAGAGAACCACAGAATATGACTGCAAATAAATTACGCTTTTGCTTGAATGATGTACTTATTTTGTGTTGTCCAACATACTATCACATTTACCGGATGCTCTCACTACTCCATCAGTCACGATATATTCTGCAGGTATCGACTCGGAAGCGAGTACTGGCCTACGTGATAAAGTTTCATCTCGATGTTTTCATTCATCGGAAACATGTCAAAATGAAGTGGGTGTGGTCCATGGTTCGATATACTCACTGCTCAATTGAGGTATGGGGGAAATTAGCAATACGGTGATTTTATTGATCCGGTAATGAAGGAGAGAAAATGAGAGCATCTCAGGAAGTCAGATGTTACGGCAGTTCTGAGGATCGATGATGATCAACATAACATCGTTTGTGAGACAACTTGAAAGCTGACTTCTTGTTTGTGATTGGGTTTCTCGCGGAAAAATCATTGTAGGCGAAAACCAAAAAAATATTTCAGATGAAAAAATCGGTGATGATTAATAATTACAGTCTTTATTATTGTTATTACCAGCAGTAGTAATAATAGTAGTAGAAGAAGAAGAAAAAAATTTCCAAAGTGCTAATAAGAGTTTGCTTTTTGTGAAATCCAACGTTGATTTCACACAGAAACGCACCTTTTTTATTGATCGGTTACGGATAATATCCTTCGAGTTCTGATCACAGGCAGTACAAGTCTGCCTTCTGGGGAACAATGCAAGCTCATATTATGGTGACGAGAGTGTGCGCATGTTCTGACTATGCAGCTACATACGGTCATAAAGAACATTAGTCTGAACCACGGCTACAAATTTTCGAAATTTCTTTCCAATCTCAGTCATATTTTTAGGAATGCTGTTGGAATATAGAGCATTACTGGACTGGGTTTACTCTCCCTTGGTAAGTGAAAATCCAAAGCTCAGTGCAAGCCCTCATTTAAAGTGACGAATGATGAGAACCAGAAGCCCCCTGGGCCACAAGCTTTCCCTTCGTTTAAGCTAAAACTATAGTAAATTCTGCTTTTTGGGAAGAACTTATGGTGTAGTTTTCAGAGCTATAGCAGCGTGTCGTAAACACACCAATCTGGACAAACGATTGGAAATAGCGAAACCGAAGCTGAACCGGATGACGCAGCAAACTATAAGTCACGTGGACCCTGAGGTGTTGCAGGTCATTGAATGTCAGCAATCACGGCTTTACTCACGCGCGGTAAAGATAACAGCTCACTGTCTTGCAACATCGAGCGTGGAACAAGTTATTATTCTGAGAGTAATACCAATGGTAGAATCTAGACCTCACTGGTTTTCAAACACGAGTGATTTACAAGATTGTGTGCTCGTATGTGAAGAAGTGGCAAGACGTTTGCAACTGATGAGCAAACAAATCACTCTTGTGATAACCACAGTTGTCAAAGCAGGTAAAAATACCTTCGAAAGAGGTCGCTTTCTAGCTGTGTACTGTTTAAGGTCAAGAACCGTTGAAAGCGTTATAGCTTGAATACATGATCTGAGGCAAATCAGTCCGGTCATAAACAAAGCTGCCCATTGGAACAACTTTGGTGGGATATAATTTTCTCCTATTCATGATATGAAGGTGTCTGCGTTGACAGGGATGTACATTTCTGTGGTTCACTGAGCACAGGAAATGGAGTGATTCCAATGCTATGTGCGCTCCATTTCGGTATGCACTGGTGTTGACAATCACATGTTGACGACATATGGAATCAGACTCTTACTGGACTTCAGATATCAGCTATATATCTCTCCTTTGATGGCAAACAGTTGTTGGAGTTGATGGGATTGTTCACTTTTCTGATAAGGAGGCATTTGATAGGCTCGTTTTCGTGGAAAGAAGGCCGTCCATATCTGTCTGACAATATGCCCGCTGCATCGAAATTTGAGCATGCTTTGAAAGGCCAGGCTAATGAAATTTCCAGCAATAGAACTACTGACTGTGACTCTGTCCGGGCGATTCCAAACATGTTGAGATGTTGACAGTGACCACGGCTGTAGCCGGTTGTGGTATCTGTCCCACTGCAAGGTAATTAGCCCAACGAAACCCGATAAAATGAGAGTAGTTTTTGATTCCGCTGGTTAGTATTCCAGTATTTCACTCAGTCTGCCGATTTTTCAGGAACATCGACACGGTTTTTCGACCTGATGTTGAGATTTCCCTTATGTGACCCCGGCAACCATACGAGCTATGCATCATCAATTAACAGTACTACAAGCCCAAGGTTTTGTCTGGGTGGTCCGATGGTGGTTCAAGGGGTGAGCCTGTGCTGTAACAAACCACTGCCTCCGGTCGACTTGAAGTGTTCCATGTGTTACCTCGTTTACTTTCTGAACAGATCATTCCTGCAGATCGCACGTAACCCGCTTTCGTAGGAAGCTGAAGGATACTAAACAACCCGGGGTCGAACTCGCTGTGTCGGCGCACAAAATCTCTGGATTATCCCCGGCCACTGATTATTCCATTGTCCAATCCCAACGGAAAAGTAACCTCGAGCAGGTGCGGAAATTGTATTGAATTGTAACCAAAAATGAACACTTTATATAGCATGAGGCAAGGGATGCATGGACTCATAGGGTGTTGTTGCTGATTACCCAGCGTGGTGTGCAGGTGTGATTGGTTAGGTCGAATCACAGTATGTCAGAAGCCAGAATGGCTGACGGGTTGGTGTAAAAGGTAGGCCATAGGTTGTCCGTCAGTGGTTGATGTGAACAGTGACACGTTATGGACTGATTGGTTCATATGCACACGCGTCACGGCTGCACTGTTATGTCCGAAATGCGGAGCCATGTAATTGGTAAGTGTTCGCGAGGCACACTGTCCGTGGATTTGAAGAATGTGGACCGCAGCCTTGAAGATAACGTGTTTCCGGGGAGATTTCCGACTCCATGATAGAACTCTCATGGAAGAAAGTAAGGCAAACTAGTATCGTTGTATTTTTGTCGAATGGTTGCAAATTTGTCACGGATGGCCAACAACCCATGCAACATCAGTCGAAAGTAAGTACACTGGAATTGATTGCTGGTGGCAACTATAAGCCCAACAGGGAGTACCCAATCACCTCTGAATGCGTTCCGATCTTCTTGTTAACTAGTTATTAAGCGAACGAAAACCATTTATGTGGTCTCCCCATGTCGCTGTGGTGTTCGTTCCATTAAGTCCCGCAAAAGGAATAGACCAATTAAATGGTGGGCCACAATTCCATGACTGAGGAGCATCATTTTTCCATCGTTTCATTGAAAATAGAAAGCCTCTACTATTGAAAGTGACCAACTGGACAAGCTATGTAGGCTGTTTCTGATATCCTTGTGTTACTTAGGCCCCCTAGCGTGAAGAGTCAAGAGAAGTTCGAGTGATAAGTGATAACCCCTCGAAATCTGTGACGGACAGATGTTATTTCGGGTACCACTGACTCAAAGCAGATCGTGGAGTACCAACCCAGAAATTCTAGTAATAAATTATGTGAATTACAATCACACACCCTGGATAAGAGTTCCAGTTAATTGGCGTAGGGCTGGTTTCTAACAAGACTTAATCAATTGCATGATGCTCTCATGGTTTTCAGTAATCATTCGGGTCACTGATACAGCATGATGAACCATCTACCGCATTTACTCATACTTCCCAGCTGGGTTTCCAACATGCAGCATGGTCATCCGGCTAAGATAATCACGTACCCATACACAGATGAAATATGTTGAAGTCGATGCGTTCGAAACAATACGAACTTGTCTGTGGATCAGATACCTGGACGACTCATTTATGATGCTCGGAAAGTCTCAACTGGACTGATTCCACCAACATCTGAACACGCTGATGTCCAGAATAAGATTCACAACGGAAGAATAATGAGAGACAAAGCTGAAATTCTTTGACATTCTGATTATAAGACAAGCAGACTGAAACATAGAAACCTCAGCCTATCGGAAATCGACGAAAACCGACCTCATACTGAATTTTAAAAGCAGTCAACGAGCATGTCGCTTGAAAAAGCTATGTGCGCACTCTATTCCAACGGACCGACACACACTATCGTACACCCGGCCACAAGAGCTGATAAAACTTTTCAAGGTAATCATTACAAACGGCTATCCAGAGAGACTCCTTCTTCTGTATTTCAGGCAACAAAAAGCCAAAACCGAAGCAGCTTGGAAAGCATAATCGTGCTACCTTACGTACAAGGAACATCACAGGCCGTGGATCGTATGCTGAATCCGTCGGGCATCGAAGTTGCCCACAAACGCCCCAGCATCCTGCAGACCTTTTCAAGGGAACAGACAGTGTGAACCAGCATGACCAACTTGAGATGGTCTAGACCGTTCCATGCCTAGGATGTAATGAGGGATACGTAATTGAGACAGGCAAACAATTACACACTTGCCTGTTCGAACACCAATTAGCGGTATGATGCACCGATGCACACCCACATGTAAAACCACTGTGCGTAAACGGGTCAAGAAGTTTAATTCGATAGCTCAAGGGTGGTCGGCCAAGAACAGAAAAAGGAGGAGGGCCTGATCACCGAAGCCCTTTGTTTGATCCACTAGCTCAATGGACAGGTCGAGATCGGTGAAAAATTACGTGGCTCTGGTAACACCGGTGTCGATCGATCGACAAAACAGACAGATTGGTAACACATCAAAAACTCGTGGAACCAGCCTTCCCTTTCACACACTCATTCATTCACGGTTGGCAACGAGTCCTAGTTTGAACCAAAAAGTCACAATAAACGCTGTACAACTTGTTTTATGCCTCGATTTCTCAGTAATATTCATGTATCACTGTGAGAGCTTACGCATGCAGTCTCGTTGTTCTTTGGAATAGCGGTGATCTAACCACGAACATGTAACAGAAATCACGGTGTTGATTCATTTGTGGACTCTTCAGCGAAGACTATCCATTCACACTCCTGAAACATTAAATTAGATTCTCGTGACCAGTATACAAACAGAGTGTACAACTACAAGAATAAGTGGACAAAGGAATACCGGGTATGCATACCTGATGGACGATAATGACCGCGAAAAAGGTAGTGCTCTTTCGAGGGAGTTTTGTCCACCTATCTCTGTACTACTTACCATCAATATATAGAGATATATATGTACATATGTACATTAGTCACACTCGGGATCTCAACGTACTGATGAATCAGCTTCGGTTGAAAAGTATCAGACAGCTCTACATGCGAGTACTTTGGCTTTCTTGCACTGCTCATTGTACAAGCCAAGTCTCATCAATAACTTCCGTTGATTTTCACAGAAGTCAATGAACACTAAGCATTGTACCAGGAAATAACCGGTATTTTTCTCTTGTTGATCCAATCCAAGCCGAACCGACTAGATATGTGGATAACAGCTGGAAGAAAGCGCGTAAATAAAGAACAAACGAAAGAACTATACATTGAGTTGTGATTTTCTCTAAAATGGAGGTCACCGAAGTAAATGGATTTTAGGGGTGAATGAGGTAGCTGATAGAAGTAGTACCTCACTGTCAGGCACCCAACTCTCAGTTGTCCCTCCACGAGGCGGAGGCCTGCATCAGCTACCACACCCCGGGAAAACCACTCAACAGGTGAGCTAAACCACACTGAGGGTAACCTCGACGCTACTGTGTTCGGAATGCCAAGACAGTTACTCCTGAATTGACCGACGAGACTCACTAAATAATCTAAAGGCTGCAAGGGAAAATTGTCAAAATCTAACAGGGTAGCATAGACACTTGGTTTGGATTCAGTTCAGCCGAATGGCGACCAAGCTCCTAGGAAGCCACCGGTAACCATGCGTACGTTCTCTGCCGCCTTGCAGCCAGCACTTGCTTGTGAAAAGGCTAGAGGAGCACCCTCGAAAAAACCGAGTAAAGCTGGGGCCGTCTCTCGTACCAAACACCCAGGAAACCTCGTGGTTAAGTCTTCTACAGGCGTTTTTGTCCATGCTGCGGTGTCCCTCTCGAAACGACAAGCCCCTGCTCCTCAAGCGATTGAGGTGTCAAGAGGGCTAAATGAACCCCTTCACCTCCGAAGGAACCTCCGTCCGGGACGCTGGAATGTGAGAAACCTCTAGGACACGGGAAGTCAGACAGTGACTACTCGCAAGGTACAGGACTATCAAATGGATATTTCCTGCTTATCCGAAGTCTAACTAGGCGGCATCGGCTCTCGTAACACCGCGCTAATTCCGCTATGCTTTCTTGGGAACCGATATCATCAAGAATTGCAGTAGCGCGTTTCAAGGGCCAACTCGTAAACCACCCGACATTAGTGGGAAGAACAAGTTTCATGACTGTGTTCAAATGGCGGAGATTCGCTCTCGTAAAAGGAATGTTCATTTTAGAGGGTAACTGGGACGCCTGGACAGGCACGCGACATGTCTCGGCAAGTCACATTCTCGGGAAGTTCGGCCTGGGCTAGCGCTGTGAAAACTGCGATAGGCTAGTCAGTTTCTTCGATTTTAGTCGGTTGTGCAAAATCAACACACTGTTCCAGTAGACATCTTTTCATACGGTATTCTAGTGACGGTAGAATAGCTCATCAAAACGACTACGTGCTAATCCGGCTACGGTGGATCTCGTTAGTAGAAAACTGAAGATAGTATCGCGATGCTGATGCTAGCAACAAGGGAGGATCACATCACGTGCTAACAACCCGTATAAAGGCGTCTCATCATGTAACTGCTAAAGTCCAGGAAGAAAACAGAAGCTGAAATGAAGGAGGTTGAACTACCGTTGTCAAAGGAAGCATCTACCCCACACAACAAGTCAGACTCGGTCAAACTACTGAATTGAAATTGGCAGTGCACCAAGAAGCAGTGGGCGAACTAGGGGCCACAAAATGCCAAGATACTGGATATCCGAAGATGCTATCCGTCTCTCCACTTCGGCTAACGATGTGCCTGTATCCGGCCGCCCTATATATCAAAACCTCAGACGCGAAGCCACTCGTTTCGGAAAGAAAGACGAACGCAATTACCAGCATGAAATTGCAAGGGAGATGGAAACTTTAGACAGTGCTCTTCATTTCATAAACCAGCCTCGGGGAAAAGACAGTGCGTTACACCAGTCTTGCGTGATTCTTCCGATGTACTTAACTCTGATATGGATGATAAGATAACTAGATGTATATAACATTTCTGCCAGCTTCTCTACCAAGTACGAGATAGACCGATAGATGTCGGTTCGATTTTGGCTCCAGTATGTAGCGTCATCTGTGATATTCCGTCTAAAGTCTGGCTAGTCCCCCGGTAAAGATGAAATCTTGGCGTAATAATCTACAAGAGGGGTCTTCCAGTGGTCACCGAACCACTTCATGTTCTAGTCAAATTTATTTGGGAAACCGAAAACTGTCTATCGGATTGAAGAACCTCGGTTCTGTTTCCATTTTCCAAAAAAGTAACAAAATGGTGTGCAGAAACTACCGGGGTATCAGCCTATTAGATGTGGATGCAAAAGCTTTTGCTCAGATCATGCTGAATCCCTTCGCCTGATCGAGACGTGGACGCAGTTGGCTCAAACAGGGAAGATTTCCTCCAGGCAGTGGATACATGGACCAAATATTCATCCTTCAGAGTATTCTGGAACACCGATACAAATCTTAATCCTGGCAGATGTTGTCCCACTCAAATGGTCAGTTTGACAAGGTTACAGTTTACTGGAACAAAAGAACTTGTCCGAGCTAACGACAAACAGTCCCGTCCACCTAAATTAAAGACAGAAGTACGACGAAGGTGCCCGTTATGTCCAGTGCCGTCCAACTGTGCGGTAGACTGGGTATTGAAAAGCTCAATGGACCTTTATCAGAGCATCCAAGTTTCCACAGACAGCCGTATACGGACCTTGATTTCGCAGATGACTTACTGGTCCTCGAGGAGGACCTAACCACCTGTGAAGCTGCCCTTGGTCGACTTGACAAATATTCGTTGGAGATTGGCCTTCAGATCAATACGGCTACACTAAGATGTTCGTAATACCTATTACTCAAGCGAACTGAGCCCCAAAATCGAATAGCCAAACGTCAAAAGCAGTCTTGGACTTTAAGTATCGCAGCTCCCCCATCCTACCAAAACAGACAAGCCGCAGGTGACGTCAAGTAGCCTGTTAATGCTGTTCGAACGGCTTCTCTACAGCTCCAAAACACCCTCTGGTGACGGAATAAGATTAGTCACAAAACAAAGATCAAGGTCTTTAGCACAGAATTCGAACCAGTCTTACAATATGGTTACGAAACCTGGCCATTAGGAGCAGAGGATTTCAGGTGAGTAGACTTTTTTTGATCACTGGTGCCTTAGGTAAGATGGCACTACAGAATGTCGAATGAAAGTATTAGAGATCACTACCGCATCGCCCGTCTTTCAAAGCGTATACAACTCCGTCGATTACAGTGGCTTGAACACGTCGTCCGTAAACCTGACCACGCCCTAACCAGCGTTGTCCTGACATTATCTCCTTGCCCAGACTGTCGTGACCGACAAGGAGGACTATTACAAACCTGGCTAGATACCGTTTTCGAGGACAGACCAACTTGGTCTTCGTATGTTGCACGGTACTCGGTAGTGGAAATTGAACTGGATCGAGATCTGCAAGGGTCTTGCTGCAAGCCGCTCAGCACGGGCAGCCAGGATCAGAGATATTCATGAAGCCAGCTTATCCTCTCGAACGAACCGGCTGCAGTAAAGTAAGTAAGCGTCACCAAGAGCCACTTGATACATAATCTGACTACTGATCATTTACTAGCCATAAAGTGTAGTTTACGGAAAACAGCTAAGACATACCAAACTTCTCACTGAAGATCTATTACTGTGCCCTTCATAATGAGGAAAAAGACAAAATCTTCACTTTCATTAGACGCTTCCTTTTGAAAGATATAATAATACGTTACCACATTTGATCACCAGTTGTGTTAAGAACTACTCAGGATTTTTACGCATCGAAAAACGTCCCCAAAATAGTGACTACCCGAGAACGTAGGGAAAGGATAATTTATTTCAAACGAAACACAAAATCATTTCGATCTGCACCATGATGTGTGCGGGATTAAGTAACTGTCCTGCCAAATTCCAAAGCAGGGTTTTGAATACAGGAATGTTGTAAAGACATCGTTGGTTTGTCGATTATGTAGTCAAATTTTTGTTTGAAAGTGTGACTACGACCGAATAAAAGAATCCAGCTTGGCGGTATTAAAAAAATGACTGAACCACTGGTATTGGAATGGTTCTGTTAAGAGAAAACGTTATTAAGAAGTAGCAAACTTCCAATAATGATCACCAGGCAATTAGCGAGCTTCCGTTTTCATCAGTCTATGAGAAAAATGACTTACGTTTAGTGACTCAACCAGTTGCCGTGCTACAAAATCAAATAGCATGCCTTGGAAACGTGTCTATGAATAGGTGTACGATAGGGATCACGTTCAAGGCGTGTGAGGCAGGTGTATTCAAGAAGCCACCCAATTCAAAATGACGAGACAAGTTAAAGGGTCGAAGAGTTTATTTTCCCACCAGATTGGCCCTCACGCTGCGGAAGCATCTCATCTCCACTTTTGTCAAGTGCATGCGGGTTCTGGGAAATTTCTTCTGCATGTTGATCGTACTGCTTTGATCCTGTTATCGCGATTGACGTCCTGCCCTAGGGCTTCCAATATGAACATGTTGCCGCTTGCAGGGGTTTATTTCGTATACCCGAAGGTTGCGCTGGCAGAAGTCGCATCTTCTTCTTCTGCCACTGACTTTTGACCGAGTGACCCAATCGGTTCAACGGCCCGTTCCTTCAGTCATAGTCTCTACTGCGAAAAAACTGTGTAAGGCTCAAACCCCACATAAGCATATAACGAATGGGATTGGAGGTGTGCGAGTAAGGCAGTCACGCAGAACCAGCAAGGACCGAATCGTATTCACCTTCTGGCAGACCCACGACGAAACTTACGTTCTATCATCAGTACTTACGTACAGAGGTATGAATCAGTTGAAAACCACTATCATCCCATTTCAAGTCTCCATTCTTTCGTTGGATGGATTGATCAATTAACTCGAATATTCATTTTTTTACTGTTTTGTACCTTATGATTCATGATGTAGTAGTAAAGCGCAACTCACCGTTGAAGACCACTGAAGCACTGTGCAGTTATTACATCAGGCTTATTAGGAATTATCAGCAGTACATGTCCACCAAGCCCCCACTGGGAGACGAACCCGGTGTGAATGATTGCCAATCAAATACCTAACCACCAGGGTGTCCGTAGTGCTCTCGACGGCTTACTGAACATCAACACTACGTCATATGGTACCCTCCCGTCACTGGTTTTGTACCGCAACAGCCCGTTGATTGCGCGTCTGTGAACTCCTCCGATAGATGAATTTTCCGTTGGGTCTGAAGTACAGCGGAAACATCCCGCTATGAACAACCAGCAGAGCTTGGTTACCAAGTGTATACGAGCAGCAGGAGATTAGTTTTGTATAAAATGATTCACCATGCAGTGTCAGTGCTTGTATGATTGTCTCCATTTGGGAGTATTTGTGTGTGTACGTTGAATTATATTTAGAACAGATACTTGAACACGCATTACTGTTAGTTGATAGTTAGACTGTGAATTCCACGCACACACAGTTATACTACTCAACAGAGCATAACTTGAAGAACATTCGTCGGTTTCAATCTATTCGTATTTAAATTTGCACTACCTGACAACCATCGTTATTACCGAAGCAAACTCGTGTACATACCAGGTCAATATAGAACATAAAAGTCACCCGTGTTCACATTTGTAAAGAATGCTTGCTTATTAGAACATAGCTAGATACGCACACACAGAAAAGCGAAAATCTCACTTGTGAGAACATAAAAGTTCATCAGAGAATTAGGCGGGAAAAGTGGTCATAAATTATTTTCTGACCTTGAATATGCACCAACTGAGTTGGTTTTGGAGCTAACAGCCTAGTGCGATGCCACGTGGCACGGGTACCCCGTCTTCGTAGTACTTCTAAGAGTAAAACAGTAACCAATAAGTACACCAAGAACTAAATGAAAGTTTTTGAAACTAAGGCAGTCCTCGTCCACCTTCTTGAGTAAAATCTATCCAGAAATTTGGAATGCAAGAGAGACGAGTTGACTACTTCGGAATGTGAAGTACGTCTTCAGTACGAACCAGACAAAAAAGGGGTTCCTTAAGTTTATGTTTTAGATACTCAGAAAGATAATCTGCCCTATGTAGTGCGATCCATAGAGAACAAAAGTCCAAACAGAGTGCTTCGCGTGCAATGATTCTAATGTGAATGGCTGTAAATAATAAACTTCAAGGGGATAAAAAGTGAGTAAGACGGGGGTTTATTTTAAGAGATGAAGAGGAACTGATGCCTGTTTAGAAGATGAACCACCTGTTCAACACCCAACGTGCTCCAGATGGGTGGAATAGCATCCTTTTAGCTAAGCGGCTTCACTTCAGTCTTATCTTAGCATTCTACAGACGTTATTGGGTTGTACCCCAGAATACGTAAGGCGTAACACTTCCGTCATTGGAAGACCGTACCTTTGGGACATACCGAAACCAGTTACTCATACCAACTTTGTTCATCTGCACCAACGGTACACAGTTGGCATTACGTCAGTCATTATTCGATCAGAGAATACCGTCACACGGCTGGTAAGTCTTGCTTCCGTTCACGGCATCTAGTTTCTGTTACATCAATAATTTCATTGTTGCTGGATCATTCGTATGGCTTTACCAGCATTCAAGTACTTACTCAATCGGTAATATGTGCACTCCACCACAATTGTGAAGATTGATAAACAAACGTAATCATATATGCAGTAATTTGTTCACTATTTCACTTCACACATATTTTTCCCCTCAGAAGAGGGGCATATATTTCACCGGAGAAATAAATGTGGATAATCTTACTAACAAGTGTTGACCTGTCAGGGTTTTATTCGAAATGACTTGTAACCCCAGGTTCTGAAAAACAACGGCATCCAAATTCTGGGTCCCAGATTAAATATATATATATATATATATATATATATATATATATATATATATATATAAAGATTCATTTTCAAACAAGAGAACATAAGGTTTTGGATAAGACTATCAAGTGGTAAATTTTTTATGTGTGATGTAATCATTTGAGCAATTTTCCTCCGTTTGTTTTGAGTGCTTCATACAGAGCTATCTTTATTGACTAAACCAGATTAACAATACGTAAGTCATGAAGAGATAACTGGACACCCATTTCCAGAACGGAGGCCACCTCAGTAATATTTGACCATTCCAGAAAAAAGACAGTTTGCCATTCAGTGATGAGATGACTAGAGTCTGTAACACACACTTGCGAGGTACGCTCGTATTCCAGAAATTAGCATAACACCCGTTCAAAAACTGATCGGTGCATTAGATACACAACGTCACTATTTGAAAGCAACTCGATCGTTCGTAATTTAAGTCAAATGTACTTTATTTATCTGACCGTTTATAAGGAATGAAGTTTTTGTAAAACGATGGTTGTATTAGTTGTGGTCGGTGGCTTTCTTCGGTGATAAGCATCAGTGCACGTTTTGCCGCACATGCACGTATATTCCAGCCCTACGTTACATGACAATAATATTTGCCAAGCTCTGTAGGTTGGGCAACGGAATGCCTTTGTTATTACTTAGGCCCTACTAAAAAGTCTTCCATCATAGCAGTCGATCACTGTGTGAGAAATGTTATGCAAACACTCAAGGTCATTGACGGAAGAGCGGTGTATGAGATGGTGTACAAGTTCCTCAAGTCGCTGGTAGAGGGCTCAGATAGTCTGGTGGTTAGGTGTTCGACTCAATCTTTCGAATTCCGCTGGGGCGTTGGGAGGAAGTGCCCTGTTGATAATTCCTAACAAAGATGAAAAAGCTGCACAGCGCTTCCGTCATTTTCATTGATGAATTTAAGTTCACGCTGAATGGTGAATAATTTTTATGTGAAACTCTAATCTGGTACTGCTCAAACTCATAATCGTATTAAACAATTTAGATGTAGCTTTTGTGTACTACTATACATTGTTGACATGACTCACCAGCGGACTCTTTTGCCAGTTCAATTCACCCCTGATTTCATTCCCAGCAATACTAAGGGCTACGTTTTCTGATCATTTTTCTGATCACCGAGTCGATGTGAAATTGTCATTTCTCATGTGACAGACACAGAACTTATCTGGTGATGAAGCGTTTTCTACCTAAGTGGTAAAATCAGCAATCAGAGGCTTGTGGATATCAACTACTGAGATGCGACAACAAGATACCCTCCCACTCAGTGATGATATACGTTGGAGGATATGGCTAGATGCCGCGATCTCTGGCGCTCTTGCATCCACAAACTTTCTTCATCGACTTAATTCCAATAGTGTAGTTCTCCTCTTACTCCTTTCGTACTCTTTTCTCCCTCATTATTTTCCTTTGAGGTTGCCGCTGGGAGATAACAACCAAAGCCACCGCTCCTAGTGCATGGTTAAGGGTTGTCCGAACTGAACTGAACTATTCTATGGAAAAATTGAGCCGATCACAGCTGTTTCGTCATGAGTGGTCGAGACGATGCTACTTAGTACAAGGTGTTGTTGTATTCAAGGCTAGTATGATTAAAGATGCTACTTAAGACTTCATCCTAAGAAACCATTCCTTCGTGGTTACATGTGCCTGCGCATGGTTATCCCAAAGCCCTTCAGATGCCCATCTTTGATATATTCCAAATTGGTTCTGTTTTAGCCTAAGACCAGACTGACTGAATTCGTCCCTAATTTCCTCCTATCTGCCTACGGTGAGTGTGGCACTCCTTTGTGCTACTATTTATTTGACCTTTCCGTACTGTACTTTCGGAAAGCCCTTGTCACTCGGCTGACTTGCTGAACATCAGTTGAAGCAGACTCCAGTCTTCGTTTGAAGAGTGCGACAAAGCCAACGCTCATGATGCGTTTGTTTCGTGCACTCAGTAATTTTCCTGCTTGACTGGTTGTCTCCTAGGCCTATGAACTACCGCCTTGGAGCTTATGAACCACCGGACTGATTGTGAATGCGTTCTTTCTGATTACTCACAGCTAAACCGCCACGTACTATCTTGTTATCTTCTGGTATATTGTGAACTATCATTTCATTTTTCTTTATCTAAGGGAAGCACTGTTCTTTAATGGTCGTAGCTTTTTGTGAACTAGACATCTTCCTTTTCGAGGGTAGTATGATTTACTGAACTTTCCGTTTACTTTATTAATGGTGAGACAAGCAAGTTTGGATTTCCACTGGTAAGGATTCGTGACTCCACGCGTCACTCATTTGGTTTTGTTCGAGGGTTGTAGTCTTTCGTTTGGATTCCGTGCGTGGGATCTAATCCTGATAATTGAATGACTTGGCTACCTTAAGTCCCGACCACTTTGTGTTTGATAAAAATTGTGATTATGCTATAAGTAACGTAGTCGACACGAGTTCATCTATAGCTAGTTTTGCGCCTTACGCTTTCTTGATGAATCCGAGCTAAATGAAACCGTTATGCCACTGTTTCATGACTTTGTATCAAAAACTAACAATCTTATTCAGCCTGAAGAACCATTTCACAATTAATAAAAATGTTATTTAGCTGTAACTTATGAGAGTCATAAAATCATCTTGATGAAATGATGTTTCTGAACCTCCTGAGACTAGTTATCTCTCTCTCTATTTGAGCTTGAATCACTACAGATTGGGTGGGGAGTAGGCGAATTAAATTTACCCGTTATTCGGCCCTTATTATTTCCTAATTTATTCGTGATCCGCTGAGATGATCATTTCAGTTCAGACAACCATTAGGCTTGCACTGAGTGTTGTGGCTTCGGTTGGTATTCTTGGGCGGAAGTCTCGGTAGGAAATAATGGAAAAGAACAAGAATATGAAAGGAGTTATAGGAGCTATCGAAATGAGAAGTACGGCATTGTATCTGGATGACAGGAAAAACATTCCCCGGAAGCACTCGACCGGTTTCGAGGTTTTTGCCGTTCGTCAGGTATGCGTACTCGGTACTCCTCTGTCCAATCACCGCTATACTACAGGAGAGCTATGCAAATTGGTAACAAGTCGACAAAGAAAGTTTGGGTATACAAAAGCGCCACTGATCGCGAAACATAGCCATATCCTCCAGTGTATCAAACCATAGAGCTGGAGGGTCTCTTGGACCCCCCCCCCCCATACAAGGCCAAGTCCACTGGTTAGGCTTTTCATACCTTTCTTCCATGTCATGGACTGACGACCCTTACCCATCTTCCAACCAATACTCGCTTCAGTGAACATTGCGCGCCGATGAATCCTGTCAGGGCACATATGCAACACCTGCCCTAACCATCTTAGTATGGTGAGCTTGTATTTCTTCCAATGATTCGATCTGTGAGGCTGAGACACTCTGCTGAAACTAAGCATTGCTTCTATAGTTTTCTTACCAGATTCGAGTGGTGCCACGAAGATATGGGATTCGAAACCCCCGCCGAAATTCTACTATCGGATGAGTCTTATTGGTAGAGCTGCTAGGTCTCGGCCTTAGTTGAGCGGACTGCAGTAGGAGCTTATCAAAATCGTGGTATCTCACTTTGCGTTTATCGTACAGCTTATCAATTACTTCCGAGTTGGTTCCAAAAAGCCAAGACAATTTGGTGGATATACATATTTGCATGCTTTTAGATGGTTACACTGATACGTTATAGGTGAGCATAAGAACAGCTGCATCTCAGTGATGAAACTGGTTCGAGTGCATCGCAACGTCACTAATAGTGATGGGTTAAAACTTCGGGCGCAATCGAGTGTACTCAGTCATACTTTCAAACGTTCAAATCCTTGCGTTTCTGTGTCCAGTGTTGGGTCAACAATGTAGTTGGGCTAACAGGCACGAATACTTGTTAGTCGACAATTCCTAAAGTAAATAGAGTACTCGTGATGTATCAGCCATGTTCAAGACCCGTGATTTCAGGTGAAGAAAATATCAATTTCAGGATCCTCTGACACTTAACAATAATAATTGTTATATAGTTGTACTGGAACGTTTGTTGAATCCCACATAAGTCTAGAGAATCAAACCAGAATAGAGCATCTCAAAATGTATCAGCTAGTTATTCCATCTTCGAATTCAAAAACCTCCCTTTTTGTCCACGTGGTAGAATTTACATGATTAACGCACCACAGCAGAACTTAAAGAACGTTCAACCACTCAGCTTTTGCATTACCTCATATAATATTATATGTCATAATGCTGCTAATTTACGCAAACAACTCAGTTTGATACTGCTGTATTGTAAACCAGAACACGGAGCTCTCGTAGCGTACGTAAACAAGCATGCATGTAATGTGCCAGACACAGACCACGAGAGCATTATGGACAAATCAACCAGTCAATTCACAGTGACCTTGTGAGTGGACATGAAGAACAACCAATAATAGCGTCGTACTTAAGTACAGGGGAACGTAGTCAGACAGACCACGTGGAGCGCCCGCTCGAATGCATGCTTGCACATGATGGACACACAACAGTGAAGGCTTCGTCCTAAACTATTGATATAGGCGTAACGATTCACCGGCTGTCGGTGGTCAAACGGTTATCACCCTGGTCTTTGGGCGGTAACGACCCACGCTTGATTCCTGAAACCAGCAAAGGGGAATACAAGAATATCTGTCTAGTTATTTATCGACTGATATACATACGGTGCAGAATAATTTTGTTTTCAGCGTTGCGCTGACTGGCTAATTAATGAACATAATATGACTTCGGCGAATAATAAAAAAGAGATGGGAATGATCGTCTTTTCAGCTACAAAGATCACAATGTGAAGGTAGGACGTGGAACAGTTGTAGGAATTTTTATTCACTGATAGTCTCTTTGACATTAATTATCTGTGGAATATGGATTTCAAGATAGGAGTCCATTGGTAGCGTTTTGCATAATTTATCACGATCGGCTAGGATATCGTAGGAAATACCTCCCTCAAACACACAGGTCGCTTATTCTGAACGCTATCGCCTCCACTGTCAGTAACAGAGAGAGAATTATCTATGTCGGACCCTATTAATTGAATAGATTGACAAAAATGCCGGGGATGATTCTTTTCGGTGAGGTGTACTGTATTCGACATCGCGCCAGTTCTTATTTGACTGACCAGTTGTCTGCTGACACGACCGAAGTAACTATACTTCACAGGGAGCAAGTGAACTTAAAAACAGGAAAGGTCATCTTTATCGGCAAACTGTCTTTCACCTACAGCGTGCAAAATTGTTTGAAATAGATCTTTGATTCTGTGAAAAAAACGTGTTTTGAAACGCGCTGTTAACGTGATTTCTCACGAGCGCGCTTTGAGTAGTAAAGTGATGCATACTAGTTTATTTTTTAGCCTCAAATTGATCTTCTCCCACTCATTGATTTTCATTCACAAATCCGTGAAATTCCCGAGGTATCCCAGTTCAGTACAGTTCCTACCACTATTAGCCTTGCTTTTATGCTTCGTATTCTTGTGTAGTATTTTAAATGCTCGAACTGAGGGGCTGCATCAAAATCACTTCAGCCCAGAAATAGAAAGAAGAAGAACGATTCGAGAGTTAACGAAGCGTCCATACCCGCAAAAGAAACCAAGTTCACCGCCAACCTCGCCAGAACTCGAACCAGATGAACGACCATCAATCACCTCTTGAGGGGCAGAAGGACGGCGACAGGACCCTCCACAGCAAAACGATGGGTAAACAAAAGTTGACTGCACGTGGGGTTCCACGTACCGGTCACACGGAACCCCTTAATAGGTGACTGATCTATCCGCAGATGACTTGACACTTAGTTTAGTCTAGCCCCAGCCGAAGCCGAAACTGGCCCCTTTGCCGCTGTAACACTATAATGTGGTCATGCTTGTAACTATAACACAGAGAATCATAGTTGCCTTCACTATGTCTTTTACTGACAAACTCGAACCGTCGTTCAACCTGTAACTCTCTCGGAGAA
This sequence comes from Fasciola hepatica, assembly GCA_948099385.1. NCBI lineage: Eukaryota > Metazoa > Platyhelminthes > Trematoda > Plagiorchiida > Fasciolidae > Fasciola > Fasciola hepatica. The sequence goes on along the minus strand of CANUEZ040000003.1, from coordinate 4,393,633 downwards.
CAATCTACCCAGAGAAACTTTATGCATGGGTATGCGCAGCACACGGCCTTACTGTGTTAACTTATTTAGATTCAGTACTTTTTGTTTCCCAAACCACCCGCCTGACATCAGCCTTGCTGACACGGTGTTTGCACCGTATATACGCAATACTGCGAAGATTTCGATACTCAGACACCAGCAGCCATTGCGCGCCCCCTACCAGTGAGGACCATGTTTCTGAGTCGTAAACGAGGTCGGACCTAACGGCCGCAGTATAAACTCGACCCCCTTTTTGATTACTTGTTTCACTTCGTTGATTAAATAGAGGTTGGTTCACTACTAACGTGCCATTGTGAGTAGGTCTTCGAGCTTGATCACGCTTGACCGGTCGTGCTTTTGGTCTAGATACAACAGGGTACTCCAATCCGAATCGGTAGGGTGACATGTCGTGGTACATTCATTTTGAACTAAGGACTGTGTTTCATAGAGGACTTGATCGGTGTCCGATATTTTCATGTGCTTTTGAGCACATATAACCCTGTATAGTTCCTCTGGAGTTTGATATCGAACAACTTCCAAAATCAATACACCGTCTCTTCCGTGACCCCATAATGAACTTAACTTTGCAGTCACCAGCCAATCGCTGGGCAATCGTTTCATTCTCTCGCTTCTACCGGTATTCTCAAGGATTCCGTTCTCACAAACTTGCTTATTCGGTCCTTGTTCCTCTTGTTTTCGATAGCCTTTCCGTGCGCAAGCAAAAACCATCCATATGAGGTGATTACCACAACCTGCCCCACTAATGGTTTGAGTTCGTCTTTTCTTCCCATGAACTACGGAATAGTAGAACATCACGACCTTTCCTTGTGATCTTCACACTTTCAAAGACAAAACAACAAGCTGACCTTTGCACGACTGTTTACCAGCTTGTCTCTGGTTGAACAGTAGGTTTTCTTACCGTGGAAATTATCTCTTCTATTATAACTCATGTTCATCATACATTAAATAAGCATTTGGTGTTCATTTGCTTTAAAAACGAAAACAAAATCGATCGTTTATTGTATTAGTCATTTACGCATCACTCAGAATCCAAACTCTCAATTATTCTCACACGTTCACGAGATTCATGTGATCTTAGTTGTGACCCAGTTGTAAGTATCAAATGAGAACCAAAAAACAGTTTTACAATCCTAACGTAATCAACGAAAAAACAGTGCCTAAATGAGAAAAGTGTGCATATCCCGCTGAGATCAAATATAACAATTAAGGAGTGATGATAGGGCTGGGAAAATGGGTGCTCAAGACCATGATACAGTACCCAATTTTGTGTTGTGTGATTTAGCGCGAGGGAACTGTTCTCAATAAAATCATTGATGGATGGTACTTGTGTCTCTCGGATCACAGGCCATCATGCCTCATGTGTGCTATTTGAACCCCACTGCGGACTTTGAGAGTATTCGAGAAAAAGCACTCCACCGTCATCTGGTTGGTCGCCGTGATAAAAGCCATCTTTTAATGTGTGTGTGTGTGTGTGTGTGTGTGTGCAGGAAACAACTCGTCGAGAACCAGGTCGGATAGATGTGTGTTCTAGTCTGTACTATCAGCTTTAGTAAGAAGACTGCTCTGCCTTCTAACCATCTCACTTTATTAGCACCAAAACAAATCATTTAGATAAGATGCATGGGGATCATCTACAAATCCCTGCAAGAAAACGTGTTGCTTCAACCGTTATTCATGACCGGCTATTCTGAGTGGTTAGCCTTATTGCAAGTCCGATTAGCTGATTCGGTTCCGGTGAATTCAGACAACTGTAGGCTACTGATTGGTCCATTGATCCGCTTCTCTGGCTCCAGTCTTGTCTTCAATTCTGCCCATGCAGTGACGTGTTATCAGCCTACGAGACTAGACCGTCTATTGACGATGTGTTACGGTGTACCCTCACAATCTGCGGGGCTCGCAATCGTGCACCACGTGATTCAAGTCTCAGCTGGGGCAGGCTCGACGGATATGCCCCGCAGCTGATGATAAAACGGGCAGACGGTGGCGGATTCATGACTTTTATTGGTGAATCAAGTGTTGATAAGTGGCGAAAAGATCCACAGTTCGAGTCAGTCGATCGAGATTTGCAAATGAAGAAAAATTGAATAAACGCCAAACGTGAGGTGATTCTGACTCAAAAATTAACATCCACAGTGCAAGCTCATGAGTGTGGTTCATTCCACTGCACTCTTACAGGAGCATGGAATCGAAAATACCAAAGTGCTAGTTCTACTGCATCAGTTTACATGAACACACAACTGTGATTTCTGATAGTTAATCGTGTCTGGGTCACTGTTAACCCAAAGAACAACGAGGCTGCATGTGCAAGCTCTCATATTGATAGTAAGTAGTATGTAAACGAGTGGACGAAATTTCCCCGGAAGCACACGACCGGTTTAGCGGGGAAATTTTGTCCACACGTTTACATACTTCCTAATATATATATATATATATATATATATATATATATATATATATATATATAGAGAGAGAGAGAGAGAGAGAGAGAGAGAGAGAGTGCGTGTGTGTGTGTGTGTGTGTGAAACAGGTAATCCATGAAACTGGAAAATCTGCATGGAGGGCTGAAGGATCGCTGACAGGTTCGAACAAACCAGATCGTAGATACGGTAAAATACGATTGGCCTGCCCAGGATCTGCTAGATCAGGTAATGAGACGGGTACACCTTGTAGACGAAAACTACCGTTGCTTTGCTGGCATGGGGACTGTAAATCATTTGGTGGGCTGAGGCACTCGGCACTGCCCAGTGTCGAGTTTTCAGTTCACTCATTTAATACCGCTGAAATTTGCCTGCACCAAACTGACCGAAAGTAAGTTCTTATTGGATCAAATGGATATCGATATATTGGGATTCAGTCGTGTATGGTATTGGTGTAACAAGTACGACAAGACGGGGTAGGATACTTGTGTTCCAACGGCCAAACAAGTCAAGTCCATGAAACACAATCGTTTATATAGGCCCTCTTTCAGAATGCGCGGCACCAACATTGCTCTTGCGGCTGCTCGAGTGCTTCGGCTGCGTTCTGGCCAGTTGCTCGTGACCGATAGCTTGCTTCTCTTGGGCATCATTTCCATTCGGCTGGTCTGATTGTCTCAGTTGACGGCTTGATCAGCCGCCCCTCACCTGGGCTATCTTGCTGGTTGCCGGAGATCCCGCTGATTCCCCTCTGCTAGTCCGGATGCCTCCTTTAGTCTACTCCGGGAAGCCTCCGACATATTCGCCGTCTGTTCTTTTGTCTGTGGCCCTGGGTTTGTTCGTCCGTTCGCCTTGATCTTCACGTTGTTCTCTTGCTCCAGCATTCCCCGTCATAGTAGTACTGCGGAGGTTATTTTGTTCGGCTCATTGCTCTCCCCTTCCATTCTGCGTTCAGCCGGTGCATCATAGAACTGTAGTCTGTCGAGTACTCTGGAAGATTCGTTTACCACAATTTCATCTCTAACACCTCGGTTCTCCATGTAAATCAAAAGAGCATCATAGTTCTGCATACGTAGCAGCTGAATATTTACCCAGAGGTGCATAAAGCATATACTTGACTTGGCTGACTTGACTTGACTGACAGCAAAACTAATGGTGACAACAACAAGCTATGGCATGCAGCAGTTGATTGCGAATAACATGATACATTTGATTGATTCTGATGCTATACCGGCCGGAGAAAGTCCTAAAGGATAGAAGCAGACTCGTTGAATGTAAGTTATCAAAATAGTTTCTTATAAATAAATGATTTTCAACGTTTTGTCACTGAAACTCAATCGGTGATGTTGAGAGACTATCAGTGGGTGTTCCTAGGACATGTTTTCTAACCTGCATACGTTTTTGCATGTAAGTAAGAGGAAACCCAGGCCGGAAGTCATACTTGAAGAAGCGTGCTCGTCCCATGGAGATGAAACTACTTCACTAAGCAGTAAATGTGACATGTATGTGCAAAATGTGCTTCCTTCATGATAGCGATACCTACGGATCACGCAACACTATTTCCCCATTGGCAGATATAACCGTTAAATCACAAATACTCGAATTGAAGAACAACACAAGACATAAAAACAACAAATCTTTTTTTGACATCATTCACTTGGTATGTTCAGTGAACCACGACCAAAACGGGTCCAGATACGTAATGTACTGCCACCGTCTTTCTGATATGCTCCAGTGGTTTTGTGAAGAAGTTTAATCTGTTCTAAGTATTGAAATATGTCTTATCTAGAATACATCCCCCGAGAACGGATAACGAGATGATAGCGAGTATATATTCTGCCGGCTTTATCTACACATATTCGAAGACTTGTAAATGAAGCATGGCCCGTACTGATCAATCCTAAAAAGATCTGATTGCATTAGAACAATCTGACCACCAAGGTCATGCTACGTCTGATTTTTCGAATCCTGAACACGAAGACGTAGCGCACTGCGCCAAATATATTTTTCAATCAAAGTCGAATTATACAAGCTAAAACACTAATTCAAGTCCCTTTTTGTACTCAATGATTCCGACCCGATAATCCCAGTTAACTCAACTGTTGCTGTGAGTTATGATAGATTTTGGAGCCATAGGGCAATGTTCACTCACAGACAGCCGGTTAATCTATACGTGCACATTCACAGATTGACTGGTACGGCCGCGGGAGCTCTTCTGACTTACGGTTGACCAGCAAATGGACAGACGATGACCATGTGCAACGTCGATCTGGGTCTCGATGTGTCTTCAAAATGATTTCGAATTTACTCGCGCCTTTTTACTGTCCATGCCGTCATAACGGTCTACACTTTCTGAAGTAGATTTCTGACTATTCTATTCCTCCAAGTGTCGCAGCAATCGAGAACATCGGATCGCCTTACCAAAATCCATTTTTGTGGGATAGCCTCCCCAGTATCTATGACTATCCTAGCAGTGAATAAAAATCACAAATTATCTTACTAGAAATTCTCTCATTGGCCCGTACGAAACGAACATCTGGGTTTCATTGACAAATCCTAACAAAATATTCGACCATGTTTTCAAACTCTCCATTTGAAGTTTTCTACTGCCTAATTTATTCATGAACAAGATTAAATTCAAAGTCATCTGTTGCAACCAAACGTTTTTTTTGATTTTTTCTGTAAGTCTTCGTGATTTGATTCAAACTTTTTTCTGTTTCCCACACCATGTCAACAAACATAGTGAAGCTAACAAGACACCGGTGTGTTATTCCTTGCTAGGTGACGCTTCCATGTACGTGTGCCAGCCAGATGACGCATGGGCTAAGTAGCCGTAGGCGTGCTAACAACCTGGCGACCGACCACACCATTAAAAAAAGTCCAGTCGGAGCACTGACGCATCGGTGTTGGTGAATCCCGTGCCTGGCCTGGTTTCGCGACAGTGCAGCACGTGACACGCCACGGAGACGGAATGCATGATGTACGCAAAATAGGGTAAACCCACTACCCAGATGACCAAAAAATTGATTAGGTGATGAGAAGTTAGATGGACGAGGGCACTGTCCGCTTTATAGACGTCCGGACTTATTAAGTTGCAAGGTTTGTTCCGGAGAGCCTCGCTGTGTCTTCACTGGTGCATACTGCAAACAAGGTGGTCGTTTGTAAATGGTGAATTGAATGGTCTCAGGACGGCATCTACACTTCGCCAGCTTTGATCCCATGAAATACATAATGGACCTTGTCTGGACCATGTTCCACAGGGCATGTGAAGACGGAAAATGAAACTACTAATATGTTGTAGCACCTCAGAGACCAAGGCTACATGCCACCTAGTCTCTTTGGAAGATTTAAACCCGTAGACTCTACCGTATCTCAACTATACCGTCTTCCAGAAGTTCATAAACAAGGACTACTCCTCCGCAGCATCGTTTTCGTGACAAACTGAGCATACCACCCGACAGCCCTGTGGATATTTACGCTTTTAGAGCCGGTACGACAGAGACTGATGAGGTACACACTCTGATACACTTTTCATTTTACTGAAGTTATAAAAGAAGACAGCATAAAAGGCAAGAAAATGTTCCCTTTTGATGTGGTTTTCTTGTTCATTTTTATAACTTTAAATGAAACAATACACTTCATCTGTGCGTTAATTGATGAAAAAATGTTACCCCTGCGAATTCCGATTGCAAATCTAAGAGCGCTATTCCTTCAATGCAATTTGGATGTGCAATTTGTATTCCATAACACTTGTTATCACCAGAAGAATGGAGTTGCTATGGTTCCACTTCTACGACGAACTCTTGCCGATATTTTCATGGCAAAACTGGAAACCCAAGCGTTGCACAAAATAACAAATCAATTTGACCACTACTACTGGTATGTGGATGATATATTTTTTGTAACTGATGCACTAGTCGATCTAGCAGATATCTTACGCAAACGTAACACTCCGCTTTAGGTAGTCAAGTCCGCCATCGAAACGGGAAAAGAAAATTACCTAACATTTTTTGATGTCTGCTTTTTTGCCTTCTCAGTTTGATCTTTTTGTGATGCTTTAAGGGGTGGACCTAGATTGATCGCCCAAGGGGTCTAATACTTTGGCCACATATGAGACCAGTTCAATCGCAACAATACCAGATCCTTGGTCAGGTCTTCTCAGAAGAATTCGAAGGTTTCGCTGTAGACCCCGAAGTGTGTCACTGTGTTTTCTTGTTAGGGGACTTTGACTGCGAACAGGATATCTCCGGTACTGGTAATGGGCCGTAACTAATGGCGATCTGAAAAGTTCTAAATCCTCTGCCGACTTAGGTGTTGTTTTGTTCTGTCCCACCAATTCTAGGGAGATTTTTTTGTTTTCAAATCATCTCTGTTTATTTGCTCAGAACACATTTTTCATATTAGGAAGAAACAGTCACTGTCACCAGTCGCTGCAACGGAAACTGATTGGTGTAAATTTGATTCGGGTAACTTCTCTTCTGACCGCTTGATTGGTGATATGGCCAGTTATCGTCTGACGGGGAATCCGTTCTCGTCTGATCGATCCGCTGCCCCATCGCTCGCGAATCCGTTGGCTCAAACATTAACCTGCTTTCGGGACGGGAGCTGATGTGCCGACCATGAGTCAGTCCATGCCCTCACGGGTGTGAGGTCGACAGTCTTTCCTACTACGTTCTCGAAACGTACTTCAAATTCCTACTTTGCTGCTGACAAATTCATTTTCTTGTAAATTAGATTATAATGGTTTGAGAATGAAAAAAACCCGAAGATATATAGTGCAAGAAATGCTAATAAGCGCACTCTGCTTTTCTGTGATTAGCTTTGGACTGAAACACTGAAAAGGGCCAGATTTGGCATGACGGTGTATCAAACCACTACTATATCACATACGCACGCGGATTTGAAGAACAGGATAGTTAAGTTGACTTATTCCGGAAAATGTGCCTAAGAGGGTGCGAAATGCTAGAAAACCTAGAAAATTGGTAGAAACAACTATCCGATTGCTAAATATAGTGGCTTCTATTGTCACTGAATGCATGCTTCCTATTATATTTCGGATGGTCTGTAGCCCTTTACTGTCCCATTCATCAAGGATGGCAGACTTCAACTTGCATAAAGTGCTCAAGACTTCCATCCGTGTAGGCTCACCTCGCTAGCAGGCCCGAGTCATTCTCAATCGTGTCCAATTCTGAGTTGGGAGCGGATCAGTTCATGGTCTTAATGTGCCGGTGCAATAGCCTAGTTCTGGTGAGACTGGTGGTGTGTTTGTGTCTACGTTGCCACACTGAAACTTCATGATAACTGGCCGACTTTACGGAATCATCGGGAGAATCTAATCATTCAGTGTTCTGATGTAGGAGGCAACTGTTTTATTCCCTTCTAGAACTGCCAGCTGAGATTTTGGTTTTTCAGAAACCACACCCCAAATCATCACAGAGTCACCACCGAAGGCATGATGGCTGGAGCACAGTTTGCTCGTCCTAAATTCGTACAATTATTGCACAACTGCATCAGGACCGTTGAAATAAACTTTTACTCAACCACTTAGTATCACAATGCTTCACTCAGCATTCTAAGTAATGTGACTTGTGGTCTATTCCTCTCGATTTCGAAAATGACGACAAGCTATCCAAGGCACTGATCTCATCCTTCTGTACTGTAAATGTGGTGCAGACTGTAGGAATTATTGTACACGCCAAACGTTCACATCCAGTTACAAGGACATCTGTAGCTTCGATGCACTCGTAAGTTGGTTCGAAGAACCGCGCAGAATTCTTCTCATGGACTGCTCGGCTATTTATCTTTGAATTCCACGTTTTCTCTTAGCCACATAATGATTTGGATTTATCACAGCGTTGTGAATAACTATTTTCCGTATGGAAAATTTATTGGAAATCTGGTGTATGCTTATCCCCAAGTCTTTTTTTGCGAGTACTTTTACTTATTCCAGATCAGACAACCTTGGACCTCACGCCACCCCTTGGTTTTGATCAATGAGAGGTCTCTATTTCTAATTAAAACGCACAGCTCAAATGAAATTTGCTCTGGAATCACGTGTGACGTGAACACCGTTCAATAATACATCCTTGAATATCGGGAATCAGTCATTGTTGACCAAGGTCGTTGCTTTTGCGAATCAGTTCGAAGTTTTGCCATCCTTTCAGGAGCGCGTTTGATGGCATTTTGCACCTTCTCAGGTACCTTTTCCGGAACAAATCGATCTATCTGTCACATGCTGTAAATCCGTGTGCATATTTCATACAGTAACGGGCCAACACATCGACTTGCCGACTTGGGTTATTCTAAGTGGTTTAGTTCAAAAGAAATCATTAAAAAACAGGCTGGGTTTATTAGCATTCCGTGCACCATATGTTTGCCTACAACTCGTGTTCCGATTGCTGTGATGGGCTTATTTCGCCGCCTCAGAGTCTAAATTAAATGTAATATCACAGTAGACGCTACTGTGGCAACGGAAAAAGGGCGGCTTTGGGTTCATTAGAACCAACCCAGCAAGTACTAAAAGCCGAAGTACAGGGTATGACTATTTCCAGAGCAGCCGAGGCACAGAACAGATTCCACCAAGAGATTAATGGATTGCAGCAGAACGTCGTTTTACCTCAAACCGAAGGAGATGAAATTACGAAGAAGCAGCCGACATCAGGCACTGGAGCGGGAGGATAACAACTGACCAAAAACAACCTAAAGGCAGCTTGTTTCTTAGTCATGTCCTTGTCCCCATTATTTTTTTTTAACCACTTGTAGCTTCTCCACGAGGTGGGCAGATTTAACGAAAACATGATAGACACAATTCCACACACGCATAATTAGGCGTATGCGTGCAGTCGTCCATGCCTTCATATGGTAGGCTTTAAAAAAAGCACCCAATATCCTGTATCCTTTCTTCCAGTCCCCACTAGCTTCTTTGAACTCATCTAACCACTTCGTAAAAAGTTTTCTGGGAAATATTTTTATACAGACAAAAGACAGTAAGTAAGATATACCTCCTATGAATGCTCGATTGATGAACGAGGGGTGCCCAATCTTTTAGACAACCGGATTTCATAAAATAAAACGAATGTCATTGTAAAAAGCTGATCAGACTTTCATATTTCGGAAATTTGAATATTCTGAAAACACTGATCAAGGTACTCTATGATCGATATTGGTACGGCGTGCTTTCAGCTTCCGTACATGTTTAGCTCAAAGCCTGACAGGCAGACACACACACACACATTCCCCCCTCCCATGCGTAGCTGTCCACATATTCCCGTATTCATGTATTTAAACCAATCATATGGCAATCGATCTTGAGCCGTACCGATTACGTCATGTCTGACTACGTTTAACCGCCTGAGCGAACCCACATACTTGTGTTTGTAGCCGAACTTGCGCTGAATCATCTCTGCCTTTTGCAATCGCCGTCAACGTACCAGGTATTTATTCTGCGACAGCCAGCCTAAGCTGCTGTTATTTGCCGTGATCGTACCACGGAAAAAAGCAAAACAATCTGACCGATGAAGTTGGATCAGTGAAAGTGTAGCTCTTATTTTGGGCATACGCGTCTCGTACCCCATCACTCATGCTCAATTATGTTGGATGAAAGCATTCTGCGGTGGATACCCGTATGTCAGAGCCTAACCAATGCTGGATTGATTTGATTCACCACTCCTGGTATCCGTATTGTGATTGTCGTTTTCCCCCAGAAGCGGGCTTAGGGTCCTGGTAGTTTTGCAGTTTGCCTCTCCCAATCCATTCTTGTATGACGAGAAAGTGAGAAACAAAAATAACTTCATCTGTACATTATATTTTCGAAAATGTTAATTTGAAAATGCAATCAAAAGCTCACCGATGTAGGCAGACCGTTGATTTAAATGCACGTGAAGACTATTGCCCATACTGAAGAGGTTCGTTCACAAGGCACAAGTGGACACACAATACTCCACTGATTGTAAACTCGTACTAGGCGGTACACTAGCCGTCACGTGAATCAACAGTAGACCCAACTGAACCGGGCGAATCACCAATCCATCACCCGGGCTGATTAGATCCTCAGCGTCATTCGGATTTGTCTGAACCGGCATCGCGGTACAATAAAGTCTAAGATGGAAATTTGGACGGAGTGTATGAAACCGTTTTTATTTTCACGATGCGAACGCTCATTCACTAACATAACGACACATCTTGGATAAATTCCAGTTAGAAAACAAATCTTGCGCAAAACAAAAACATCTGGGAGAGAAACGCCGTCCCCGCCGATTGTTCTTCACCTTACTAACAAACTTTGACTGGTGCTGAAAATCTCAAATCGTGTCATTTGGTAGCTTGTTTCCGCAAAACAACACGTGTGTGCGGTTGAATAGTTCATCTTCGATTTAGTAGGGCGGATTCTTTGAGGTCAACCGACGGTATGTAACTGAAGACGGGAATTATCACTAATTGTAGATAAGTGTAGGCTGTCCTTGTCTTTGTATCGACGCCTTTGCAGTATTGCTGGGATATGATGGGAATGCCGTATCGGTAATAAAGTTAGGAGAAGGACTTGGGAACCAGCAGTTAGGTACTGAGTCTGAACAGAATTGGACATGTTATTACATAAATCCACAGATAGGTTATGTCAGAGAAGACTGTTCTCCGAGGAACTCCGGAGTTAACCAAACTTCTCCGGGTATTCTGAGTTAGTGAAAAGATTTACGAGGGAATGGTGGGATTGCGCCAATTTGCAAGAAAGGTGACAGGGCCTCTTGTGCAAGCCACAGAGGAGTTAGCCTGGTAAGTGTCATATCCAAACTGTTTATCGGGCTTATTCTCCATCGATTATCCAGCACCCACGAAAGGTGTATGCTTGAGAATCAAGCCGGTTTCAGACCCGATCGGGGTAGTATCGATCACATCTTTACCCTTTGGCAAACCTTAGAGCACAGACACATCTCCCATAGGCCCATAATCTCTTTCTTTCTTGATCTGAAAGCGGCATTCGATTCAGTCGACCGCACAGTTCTCTGGCACTTCCGCTCACTAAAGGGTGTGCCAAAGAAGTTTATTTCTCTTTTCCAATGTATGTGCGCAAACAGCCAAAGCGGAGTTCATACTTACGGCAATCTTTCACTCAAGCTCATCACAGAAAGTGCTGTTCGTCAGAGTTGCCCTCTACCGCCCTTCCTCGTTAATTTTGTAGTTGAATCGATTTATCAAATAGCCCTGTCCTGATGTGAGAAAAGTGGCATCGATCTTCGCTCAGGCAGTAAACTGGTTGACTTAAAATACGCGGATGATATTGTTTTTCTGATAGAAGACCCAGATAAGTTGCAAGCTTTATTAGATAGCTTAAACAACAGCGCGGCAGTGTTTAGGATGCGTTTTGCATCTTCAAAGTGTAAAATGCTGCTTTAGGACTGGGTTGGCTCTATGCCAAACCTCTTCTTGACAAGGGGAGCTCGAGCTGAAGTAGATGAGTTTTATGACCTGGACGGTTGCTTCTCACCAGGTGGGCAGATACCGGACGAAGTGTCATCACGTGCGTGGAAAGCGTGTTTGGTTTTTGCTAACGTCAGCTAATTGTGGCGCTGGCATGCTATCCGACTGGCTGTCAAGGGTCGAGTGTATACTCTGACAATTAGCTTCACTGCTCAGAAACATGGCCAGATGGTTGGAAACATTAGGTAAAATTTCAAGGAGCTGTGGCCAATGGCTTACTTGTATTCGGGCTATTTCTTCATTTTTGCAAATTTAACTTAAAAACTTCTTTTCTGCTCGTTTTCTCTTTACGCTTCTATTGATTTTTCCCCGGCCTCGACTTGACGATGCAGAAACGCAACAATGGAAATCAGAGCACAGGAGTGCAAGGTTCAAGGTTGAAAGAACTGAACAGAACTGCTTGTAGAGGTGTTTTACGGTATCACGTGCAGAGTGGGTGAACTTCGTCCACAAATTACGTGTGATTTGTACACTGTTAAGTGGTATTGAAAATAAGCTGGTAACGATAAAGATCGTTGCGTTTGCAACTAGGTTCGGTGCTTTTACGACTCATCCAAGGTCGGTTTTATAGAACTTTACACCCTTTGAGGCACATTACAAGGGCCAAAACGATTTCTCTGGGTTGTATGCATATTTAAAATAATGATGGGTTAACGTACGTCAAGTCTGATTGCCCCAAGTGACCATATTCAAAGGAATCCAGCCAAACGAGGGGGGGGGGTTCGACATTTAGTTCAGTTTATTTTTTGTGACAGATAGGAAAACGAACGATATCCTGTGAAGTTACCTCACATATGAGCTGACCTTGCCGGCACTATCCGATTATGTCACTGTATTGAACTGGTCATGCACTACCCTCCTCGATCAAATCAAGTGTGTTCCGTCAATTATGCTACTGCGCTGTGACAATCAGTAACAAATTCGTCTGAAATTCACTTCATCATGACGTTACAGTCGTCAAAAGGTTTATGGTTTACCGTCCCACATTCACGCATGTTTTGATTAAAAAGATCGACTTCCGAAATCCACATGATGCGAGTCAAATTTACCGTAAACCCCACGCACTTCTGACTCGATGTATAGTATCGTCTATGTGTGACAAAATCCCTTACAATTACATCGGAATCAAAAACGGGAGGGAACCTGATTAGATCAGACGTGTTCATTTTGTCAATCATCAATTAACCGGAGTCAACGTGTGTGTGTGTGTGTGTGTGTGTGTGTGTGTGTGTGTGTGTGTGTCTGAAGGTCGAAGAATGCTGAACAGGAGAAAATGCTTAGGCGACTGCGGAAGCCATACACATCAGGTAGGTCAAATCTCTGCAGGCGTAGTTATATATGTACTTAGTATAACGAATCAATCGATCTTATCACCGGTGGAATAAAGTACAAAAGCACCACAGTTTCCAACACGCGATTTGCACTGCTCTTCACCTACAGAAACAAAAATCTCAAATTGTATGTTACAGGAACAAACATCACAGGTCAGGAAGCGAAAACCTGTGCACCGCTAAACAATCTTTTGTAAATGACCGCTTTTTTCACCTGTCTCCGATCGTAGAAATAATCAAGCACGGCCCAAAGTTTCATTATTTTCTCCGACTATATTCACCTTATAGCCGACACCCAACCGTTCTGTTGCACTTTACCGTGGGAATCATCCGCTCAACGACGCGGCTTTCACGGCTTTCTGGCGCTTGATCTCCTGTGTGACTGGATTTCCCCACGCGATACTCCCACCTGAGCATCTAATCTACGGCTATTTTCAACCTCACCTCTTTGAGAGCCTAGGAAACAACATTCCCCAAAATTAGTTTCGCATGTATGTTCCTGAAGTACTAACCAAAAAGGAAGAGCATTTGAAAAACATCGTTTATCCCAACTTTCTTCTCTCGTCACTGCTATGTGCAAGCACGAACCGCATGTTCCGTAGACGAGTATTAAGGGTAACTTCGCCAAGCGCAAACTCAACGGGCTAGCCTCTCGGTCATCTGGAGGTCGCTAATTTTGGCCGCTTGTAAAAATTACCTCATTGCAGCTTCCTTGTGTTCCCTTTCTTTTCTTCCTCTTTAGAATGAACCTCCTGCCGCTTTATCGAAATCGCCATAACAAGTTAAAGTTGATACCTAGCTCGATCCCAGCTGCTTTTCAACCCCTAATTTCCCTCACTTCCTTATCCATCACCAACCATGATCCCATATCTTGCACTGCTAGTACATCCACGGAATGCCAGCTAGCCACAATTTGTCAATAAACGCCTGACCTGACATTTAACATAGCCGAATTCGTGTCTTCCGTAATTGACACCATAACGGATCTTGGTGTCCATGATTATCTTCAAGGATTTCTATCGCCTGGCACGACGAGCCTTGAAGGCAACGTTTCGTAGTTAAACTGGTTTCATGTCATGGGTCAGAGGCAGCTTTCTCCCGGGCCGCTGAATTTCCTTAAGATCCAGTGTTTCATCCGGTACCCTAAATACAATTCGTGGATTTTTTGACAACATCTCACTTCATTCATCCATTTCACACCCGCCTCGCGCTCTCTCCACCTTCGTACACCAGGTCACCCACGCGCTGTGCATCTCCATCACATTTGAACACTGTGAGGGTACGGTCCGGCACATCGTTCAGTGGACGGTTTAGTCTCACTGGCAGACTACGTCTGTACCAGCCCCTACCAAGCCCACGAAACCACGAACGGCAGGACAGCCGATCGATGGCGCGAATCAATAGACGAGACGAATTCTGCCAGCGGCATTCAAGCCTTAAGGTGTGATCGTCCACACCAGTCGGACCAATGCATTGTGTGCAACGAGTGGGCGAGTGTGAGAGCAACCTACATATTCTTTGTTTTGTATTAATAAACTGAAAATGATTCTGAGGCAGAACTGAGTTCTCACCAGGGCTGGCGGGTCGGTCCGACAAACGCCATCACCTCAATGTTTCGAAGACCCGCTGTATTCAATTCCTGAAGACGTACACCTTTTTCGTTCGATCTTCATCTCAACAACTATTCGCTCTGTTCCATCTTCCCCTTGGTACTTCTGTGTGTTTATTTTTCCGATCTTGCTCTTCTCATGTATCTGATCCGCACATGAGGTTTCTTAATTCCACCCTTAATTCCTAGACTTTGCCGCACACAAATACGCATCACCGTCTCGGCTAATGTCGGACTTCCGTTCTCTCTGTTACACTTTTGGATACGGTCAGATGCAAAACCGTTCGGCCTACTGCCGATCCGCTTTTAAATTGAAACCCACACCCGTTCTTCTCCTCCTTAGTCTAACGGTACTACAACGGATTCTGTCATTCCTAATTGGTTTCTTTATGATTTTCTTTGGAACTCCGTACCACCCCAACGTTTTCTAACATCTCTCCCTCTGAAAACGGAAGCAACACATTTCCTGTACCCACCGTACGACTGCTGTACGCTTTATCAGCCCGTAACAAAATTCACCTGGCCTAACACTCTAGTTATTGTATTGGTCCATACTCATTGGACACGGCGTTCACACATGCGAACGCACGTTACACACGACAGGACTACGTTATTCAATCACATTTCAGTACGCGGCAAATGAGTTTGAGTTGGCGCGAATGTGTGCACAGTCTGTGATTGCTTGTTCCGGCACTACCTTACTTACGCGAAAATAAAACGACTTTTTGTGTATGGTGCGCTGTCATTAACTGTATATAAGAACAGCGGTAATTTTTTTTTATCAGGGCACGTGATTCACCTCTTGTATTGCTTGTCACGTTCATCCAATACTACACGAGTATCTCGCTTTACATCGAAATCACTTTAGGGTGATACAAAACCCAGTCGTTGTCATCATTTCATCGTAACAGCGATGGGATTCCAGATGAATATTATGCAAACAGGTGGGCATCAGAAACAACGAAGTGCACAAATGCAAAGAGCTTACCCGGTATCAGTGTACAATAGAGGTTTGAAGCAACGTTTAACAAATCGTTTGGGTAGCACGTCCGAATCCCCATTTCGTTCCGCCAATCGCTGAACAAATTCAGAAGGACAACCATTCACAGACCACTCCACGGGAATAGGCAACCACAGACGAGCTTGGGACAAAATCGATTCCCGTCGTTCCACGTCATCCGGTCGAGCCAGGACAGTCAGACAGGCTTCATAGATTGACGCAGTCATTTGGGGCCAATGCTTCATTGTACCTAACAGAAACGCTGGTTGTGCGTCGTGCAGCAACAACGTGGCACCTAGTCCCGGTCCATTTGGTAGAATCAGTGTTTCTGAGGTGAAATTCGGTATGGTTCGGTAGTTGATTACGATCAGAATCTAAATACTTATATAACAGAGCAAATGAAAAAAATATTCAACAACACCCAGATTGTAAGTGGTTGGAGATTAGATTTCTGCACAACTGCTACAGTGCACGATTATGTCGAAAATTCATAAATGCTAAGAATGAAAAATTAAACTGGGAAGAGGTTTCACGAAGAGATGAGTAACTCTCGTTCTCATCTGTGGTGACCCGATAACAAACTACCAGATCGTTTACGGTGCAACGGGACAAATTTCAAAAATTAAAACAGAGAGGTGGTTCGTGTTTTTATACCGACGGTGGAGCTGTGCTCCACCCGCATAACTAAATTTCCGGCTTGGAGAATGTCAGATTTATTGTTATTATTCTTATTTATTGTAGTGACAAGATTGAGAAAACGATGTGCACGCAATCACTATTTGTGATTACAGTTAGAAATAGTCGAAGGCAGAAATTAGTTTTGAAGCAGTATCGTAGCTGGCGAATGTAGTGCAGCTTATATTAGGAATAACAAGAGCCGGTCTACGACGCTTGTGGAACCCCCTTGAAATCCGAAGATCATTGAACGGACGACAATAATGCGCCGCAGTCCAGGCTGCATCGTGTAAGTGCGGCCGTGGCTTGTTCTTGTGTTCTACCACTATCTCACACGGATCACCTTAAAACGCCTCCGATGCCGCGGACACGTTTTGCGTATCGTTGACACCCCCTTCGGCCTCGCTTTGGGCATGTCTGAGAGAAGCTGCACGTGGGTTAGTTCAGGAATTCGCATAGTGATGTGAACGAGCAATCATATTGGTTGGTGCGCCCAAATTTTGCGGTTTACGTCCAAGGGTTGAGGACTGTCGTCGGTTAGAAACATTAAGGTGTGTAGTACAGAAGTGAGGCGTTTATATATGTATATGTAAAAAGACAGTACACTGAGCTGCATCACGTTTATTTTCACGTTTCCATACAAACTAGGACTCGTTATTAAACGTGAAGTGAATGGGATCGTTAGTTCCATGTGTCTTATCCGTCTGTTCTTTCCCCTATCGCTTGTCACGGGTCTTGCTAAGGTGACGTGTTGTTTATCGACTTTGACATGCCAATGGAACGAATTGTACGAGTGGAGTACTTCGAGAGTAAGGAATTCGCACTTCCCGTTGGTTCAGGCGATCGCTAGTAGCAACAGTTAGCACAATGCAGTTAACCAAAACGTTCAATCCAATCAAGGTACGTATACCGAATAAAATCGTCATGATTCACTTCAATGTCTAGACATTATATACCACGGAATTTCTGATCATACCGGGACCTACTTGCCGCGCACGGATCTCCCTAAAGGTGGTACTCTAGAAATGCTACATGATTTCTGGTTCAGAAGAGCTCCACGAAGTTTCATTTTATCTTCAGGTTTTCTAGTGTTAGAAAGATAATCAAGACAATATGACAAATCATCTAGCAATTAACTTCGCCAAAAACTAAGCGAAGAAAAGAGTAACTGAGAGGCAGCAGTGCTGGCTGCTGTATTTCATAAAAATGGCATTTATAAAACGTTTTATTGAAAGAGAGAGAGAGAGAGAGAGAGAGAGAGAGAGAGATAATGTGACGAGAGAATGTCAATTCGCATCAGCCATGGATCACAGTACTTCGATACATTGTCTACTCTCACCATATAACGAGTGGTAGACTGTCGTCCGGCGGCTCGTTACCACATCTGACCTATTGGGACCTTATATGGTTCTCTTCCACTCTAAGTATCAGGGTCTGGTTGCCGGTTATCCCTAATTGTGCAGTGGATGTTTGAGGCTATAGGATATACTCTTTCCGCTTAACTCATGCACAAGCATGTGACAATCTGTTTCAGCCTGCATGTCAGAGCAAGTTTCATATACGAGTAAACACCAAGATAACGGTTCTGATTAAAACACGTTTGTTGAGATCGTATTGTACGAAATAATTATAGGGGACATTTTCAATAAGTTGCAGACGGAGAGAGAAGAATAACACCAAGGTTTGAACGACGACAAGTGTGTATGTGTGTGTTTGTGTGTGTACATGTTCTCTTGGTTGATGAACATGATAACGTCAACCTGAGTGGACGAAAAACGGCTGCCGCCTAAAAGCCTGGTTCAGTGACCAGAAGCCTATAAAAAGAGGACGCTTTAAGCAAATTTGCTTGCAATGTTTGATCTGGAAACCAAGCATTAACTGAGTGAATAATCTGGTTGTATTTTCAGTTTACGATTTTCTCCATTCGTCTTCTATTTCCATTGTGAAGCGTATAACAGCCGCACGGTTTTTCAGAAACAGGGCATGCAAAAGATGGTGGCTGAACAACGATGACTAGATTCTAACCCGGAACCCAAAATCGTCAGCCCGATATGATAACCTCTAGCAGTCTGTTTGTGTGGAACCAATGCCAGAATATTCCAGAAAAGGAGAAGCGGTCAATCGTCAAATGATAATGGAGGAAACTGACTTGTATATGTCAATTTTGAACTCTGAACCCGAAGTCTCCAACACTAAAATTTTGACAGCTCAACTACCGGTGGTTTCATTATAAGAAGGCGTCCTAACCGTGAGTCAGTCTACAAGTATGTGTGAACCTGTTGAGTGAGCCCATTATTTTTGTCTTAATACGGAAATCCGAAATACTTGGACTTGGAAATGGAGGTCAGCACCGGTTTCATAACATCAATGACTGTATCGTATTTAGGCGGATAGACCGTACCACTGATTGGTGTTGTTCTATCCGAAAATACTAATTTGCACAGTTCCACGTCGAAACAATCAAATTTGGAACTCACGGAGAAACCTGTCACGGTTACCAAGATGCGGTTCCTACTGTTTAGCTAAACGTGATCGCTTTTATATCAAACTACTCCATAATAGAACAGAAGAGAAGTACAAGAAGTGTATTCAAGCTGGCACTGTTGTCTGTTATCAGACACATTGTCGCGCGCTGTGCGTGCGGTTCTCGCCCAGTCAAGTGCGTGAGCAACAAAACAGTCATCGAGACCAGCTGGCCATCATCAGCTTCTCCATGTGTGTGTGTGTGTGTGTGTGTGTGTGTGTGTGTGTGTGTGTGTGTGTGTGTGTGTGTACTCGTAGCCCATTTTAGTGCATGCGTCTTAGTGATCTGTGCTCGGCCTTCACGCCATCTAACGTTGTGATCTTGGCCATACAAAAGCAATCAAACAGATCACTTATTAATGATGTCTTCCTAAAGAGAAAGTTACGTAAATATGCAATTTATCCGAGTCTACTATCGTAGCGATCGTTACCGATTGATCCGGTAGTACTGACAGGAAATAAACTCGAATAAAACTCCATGCCAAGTGAATAACGCACACATTCAACATCATGGTTTCGAGATAAATCAGTCAGGTATACATGGCCGTTCATGAGTAGTATTTAGACAGCTGGATCGCCTAATAGTGATCAAACAGCATAAGGTGCTGGCTGGTAAACCTGAGTGTGTAGGTTCGAACCCTACCACTAGAACGCCACTGCGGCCCGCCTCACTGTTGTGTATGGCTGACGTAGTCTGATGCGGCTAACTACTCTAAGCTTCTGAGACAGGAACACCAGTTCTGCTCACAAATGCAAAGGTTCTTGTGGCTCTGATGTCCTTTCCCTTTACTCACATACATGCACTGAATGAGAAAAACTATAGAAGGAAAGATTTAGATAGGGCAGTGGTCCGGGGCAAAAGTCAGTAAAGAAACAGTTACGAGCCCGGACGTGACGGAAGCAGGCTGACTGTACAATACAAGCATCTCATTCCTGGAAAGCCTTTCGAATTAGTGGAGCATAGCTCACCAGACGTCGTGACTCTCAACATTTCAGTTTATCCATCAGAATGGAAATCCGTTTCTATTTTAAAATGACCTCATAATGATTAAAGGAATAAAATGAATAACACCACCACAAGTATTGGGATACTATCCGTCTGACATTGTTCCTTAATCGTTTCAAACGGTAGGGCACGAACACGCATGGAATTCGAATAAAATGCACGACACTGTCTCGAATCTCGAGCAACTGTACTTTAGCAGTAGTATTATCGTCTGAATGACCGACATAATCACCGCCTCTATTCAGTTCAGTTTAGTTAAGTCCAATCTTTTCAGATATCATTATCTTACTTTTGTGCTCTCGATTTAATTGCTACCTTGTGGCATCATTGAATCGGATATAAAATAAGCCAAAGCGTGCAAACTTCGGCAGCAGCGAACATCGAACGGACGAATAAAGAGTTCCAGTGCACCCACATCACAGATCAAGGCATTTAGCCAAGTCGTCTAACTGCTCTAACCATCCGATTAGCGGAACTCGGGGACTCCAATCTCACGGACTTGACCACCGCGGCCATACTCCAACCGCACCAAGAGAACTTGTACGCGGCCATGCGTGCAGCCTCTCGATCACCATAAAATGCTTAGAATAAGCGCTTACTGCAGAGATTGACCTCAGCTTTGCTGATATCGTAATCCCATCATACCAGAGCGGTGCTACGAAGACACTGATGCTTAAGCCACGCTATTCTGCATGTGTTTGCTGACAAAAATGATTTTTGAAACACGTGAAAGTGAAATGAATAAAGGTAAAATTATCGCCCATATGAATCATTTCATAATCTCTTATTTATACCTTTTATCAATGTATCTTACGATTTCCCCTCATACAGATGAAAAGAATGAAAGCACAGTTTGTGCAGACAAACGGTTGCAAGTTGATTGCTGATTGCCTCACCAAAACTGTCCTTTCCACTCAGGCCATGACGACAACAACACCACTTCCAGGAAGCCGAAAGGAAACAACATGTATTTTCACTAGTGATACTTTATGGAACCCTCACGAAATGCTTGAAAAATCTTCGAGTTTTACTGGAAAACCTGATAGCTTGGGCTTCTGCTTCCGCGTGTTGTATACCTTTTATCACCAACTGTGGCTGCCGAGAATCCTCGACACTGATTGGTCTGTGTCAGCGAGTGGTTTCTAGTTCTCCGTTTCTTTCGTTTATAGTGGGAAGACCATCCCTACCGACTAATTGCTCCATATTGATAACTGTGCATGATTGTTACCATTAAAAGACAATGCCTACCTACGGCCGTATGTGTATGCGTGTTTTCATGCATACATGCAGCAGCTCATATCCCTACAACAGAGATTATCTGACCTTCTTTATTACCTTAGCTGTAAAGTGGGTTTACAATCTAAACGAAAACCACAAATGAAGCCACAAATCGAGAGAGAGAGAGAGAGAGAGAGAGAGAGAGAGAGAGAGAAAATCAACCTCAAACACGACTACAATGTGCATGTTTGCCCTTTGGTCAAATTCTTTTTAGTGTTTCTCTGTTTCGTAGACAAAGAATGCCCTCACTGGAATAAGGTACCTATTGAGAAATCAACCATTACGAGGATACATCGCTTTAAGGGCAAAAGTCAAAAACAGAAGAGTGCTATACCATGTAGTGTATTTGTTCAACAAACCGATGAGATCCACTCCGGACAGCCCGATCGTTGGGTCTTTGAGCCACGCCCGTGGACCTCGGGTTCGAGTCCCAGTGGCGCTCGATGAATGTGCACTGCTGATGATTCTCAACAAGGCTGAAACAATTGTCCAATGCCTCCGTGGCTTTCAATAGTGAGATGAGCGTTCATAATGCACGATGACGCATGTGTTTATACATGAAAATAGTCTATCATTATCTATATTTGCGTGAAAACACAGTAACAATATGGTATTTGTGGTTCAGTTGCATACGAATTGTTTTTTTATTTGGAAAACTTTTAAAAAAAAACTCCTAATGTCACGACCATGGAGTATTTCTAGCTCCCATGAAATAATGAACGTTTGTGACCTCAGGCCCAATTTCTAAGACAGAAAAGCACAAATCTTGTATGTAGTAAGACTAATGATGATCCATGGTAGCGATACTGGCTATGGTGATGTGGTTGAGCATGGCAAGAATGAGTCTGTGACCACGCGATGCTATAATTTAGTGACAGTCTGAGGCTTAAATGTGTCGATGGCCTCAGTGTAACCAGTCCAGAATAAGCTTGAGAAGAGCATACAGCGGAGTAGCTTTGAGAAATTTATATCCGGAATGATTTCGCTGTATCTCTTTAGGCACGTGCTACAAATAATAGAATATGTCACTACAGTTGCAGAGATAACATTGCCAGCGATCAGCTCGTGAAAGTCATGATTTTACCAGGGCAACACCGGGGCGATATATAACTCCATTTTGCTCGCACAAGCTAGGCTTGCGTTTTTGGATTGCAGTCAGTTCAGCAAACTGCACTAGACATAGATTGGTGGTGGAGAAAATCAGAGAAAACGTGGTTATTCGATTAAACTGTTGCGTGCCCAGCTAACGACTTGTGATGGACGGAGTTGACGATTGCCTGGTCGGTGACCTTTGGCTTTGTGATTTCCATTGTTTCAAGTAGGTGCCCGCCCACAGTACGACATATTAAGTCACTCCAAACAAAGTTGGCGTTCAGTTCAGCCTAGGTAGTTGGTCAAGCAGCCATATATGTAAACATGCATCATTTATTATTCTATCAATTGTCTCCATGACAACTCCAAGGCATTTGCAATCCATATAAGCCCAGAGGGTAGCCAATAAATGACATTGAAAACGAATATGGAAAGCCCGGAAAGTCGACTTTGAATTCCTGTATTCACTCAATTTCTTCATCTATTCATAACACTATTTGTAGCTTTTTGCAGTTTTTTCCATACCCTAGTTTTTGTTTTCCGTTGAGGTTACTACTGAAAGTAACCGGAACCACCGTATCCAGTGCATCAACTTACTCAACCATTAATCTTGCACTTTATGCTCTTGTTTTGGTTGCAATCTCGTAGCATCGTCCAGCTGAGGGCAGAATGGATAGAAGCATGAAGTGAAAAAGGGGCCGAAATCAAAGTATTAGGCGGAGAAACCATGAAGATAAAGATCCCGAGTGGAGCCATGCCACTTTCATACCACTTAATGTCTCGTGGACCCCAACACGGAAGTCTAACACGTCCTACTTCGCCAAATCCACTGGTCAAGATTTTAAAACATTTTCCATGTCATACACTGACCACTCCGACTTAACTTTCCCCTACTACCTGTCTCGGAGAACAGCGTACGGCGAAGAGTCCTATCGGTGGGTATGTGCAGCACATGTCTCAGTCATCCTAAGGTGTTCAGACTCAGTACTAGTTCCGGTGATCGAACACTGATTTCCAAAACACCCTACGCTCTGCTGATGAGGTGTTCCCATTAATATCGTCGTCGAGGTGGTATCCAGTGCGTAGTCAATAGTTATTCGAGCTGAAATGCGATGAGCTGAGTTAACAAGTTCGGAAGATTACCAAAGCAGAACATCTAAAAATTGTCGGTGTCGATTTCGTATAAACGTTGTTGAATCATAGTCATCGTCAGTGATGAAGCGCAAGTGTCTTTGGAACCACTTTGGACTCAGTAAGTCGATTTGGAAAAGGAACATTGAGTGTGAGTAGAAGGAGGTTGAACTTTTTCGTTGTGCGACGAATCATGTATTGTAAAAAGAACGTTGCCAAATAAAAAGGGTTTTCAGAGCTTCAAATGAACTGAAAATTGCTGAGAGAAAAAACAACTATATAGTTACGATACTGTGTGGTCTACGTCCAGGGACGTTTCGCTGCATCTAAACTGCTGAACGGAACTTTTAGACAGAGTTCATTGATAGCGACTATATGTGAGTGAGCAAAAAACAAAAGCGTAAATGTAAGTCACCACGGAATAGACAAGCAGACGAACAGTCTTCGTCGGCACGGGGGGAGGGTTTCCACCGCTGAATAGCAATCGCTTGGGCGTACCATGTGCTTCTTGTTACGTAGACAACTCGAAACCCACTGATCCGGTCAGCCTGATATTGCGTCATCAAAAGATGACGAGCTATAGATGACGACGGAGTTGTTGACGTTTTCGCCACGCTTTTGAGCCAACAGTTATTGTTGCCGCACACTAAACCGAGTCCGGGATATGTTCAGTCATCCGGTTGCCTAACTGTCGCTCTGTTCGCTCTACGTAGGTTGCGCCGCGTCCATATTTGAACTCGTAGACCAAATTAGAGATAGCGTGCAGAGCCAGACGTTCCTTTATCATAGATGTGGGTATCCCATTGGTTTAGTGAACAACGTTGAGGTCGCTCGCGTAGTAGGTCTGGGCAACCGCTTAACCAAGCCGTCATTTGAGCAAAATTTGACTTCATGGCCTTCAGACGGAAGACAAAGTGTGGCTCGATTTTTTTGGTGCTGACATAACCGTGTGTTTCAGGATCACCTCATTCGATAAACGAATTGTGTTGTGTCGGAATATTGGGTTTTCTTTTCAAGATTATCTCGAGAAGATGTTTCAACCATGTAGTTATTAGTTCGTTCCAAAATATTTGATTGCCAACTGACTGTGAGAATTATACTTTTTTCTCAATGGTCGGGTACAGTAGTGGGTTAAACGACGAAGCGAACCTGTTCAGGTCGGCACAGTGATAATGTTCGGAACCGAAACACACCCTACTCAGCCGTAGCTCGTCATCTTTTGATGATGATAGACCGATTTCAAATCACATACGCAATGGGGAGTGCAATGCTGTCGTGGTTTACCCGGGGCGATCGATACATTCCGATGGATGTCTTCCAAGTGCCAAGCAAAAAATGGAGTACTGACTTTTCTTCCCTGTGGTATGGATGAAGGTTTCTCGTTTGTTTGGCACCCTCTTGGATATCTATATCCTATGTGAACCTACTAAGCAGAAATTCTGCATGTATTAGGTAATGTATTGAGATTCCGCGAACTTTTCCCCGCGTATGATTCACGCAATATCGCAAAACTGGCCTTATTTTGTAAAATTAGGGAAAGACGTCTGTATATGTGATTAGTATTGTTACGGATCAAGTGTAATCATCTTTACTAATATCAGCCACAGACTACTTCCCATCGCATTCATCACTAACGCGAATGGTAGAGGTATGTGCAAAACTCTAGAAGAAGCGAATTTGCACGTGACGGAACCATTCACAGGATCAGAGCCACATACTTCTTTATCATCGACCGATCATCAATATGGTTCTTCCGAATGCAAACGTGGGAGTTCAAGACATACTGTGGCAAAATCTGTATCAGTATAGTTTTCCGTACATTTTACGATGGCACTCGTGCGATCCCATCAACAGCAAGAACATCATAAGCAAGTCACGACTGCTTCTCGTATACCACGTGACAAAGTCAACGCAGTCTAGCCACAGCTACGGACGTTTTTGACCTATTCGTCCAGTTTTATAAAGAGATGACCCACATTTCCAACCGGAAACCCACCGACCAAGAAGGTAAACTCACAGGTCGTGTAACTAAAGTGTCGAACTACACTAGAAAGTAGCGTTCACTTATCTTCCTCCCGACTGTTATACACATGAGACCAATCAAAATCGCTCCAGCGTTGTAATTCTTTAGACTTCGGTTAGATCTATACTTTTGTGTTGAATCAGACTTCCGTGTAGACAATCGTCGTAATTCAGTCGAAAAAATCTACATTCAACGGCTTGCTGAATTGAGGAAATGAAAATAAATGGCATGTCAGGAAAGGCTCGTGCCCGGGTTTTTTCGAGGATTCGTGCCAGCGTAGAAACAATAGCATTTCTGCAGGACGGGAGCGGGGTGGCGCATTTGTAACACACACGCCTTCGAGATGGAAAGGCCCGGGTTCAAACCCTGGGTGTGGCGGAGGATATGCACCACTGGTGAGCTCCAACAAGAGCGAAACTCGAGTCTGGTGCTGCCGAGTGAAGGTTGGTCGGATAACCTGAGGTTTGTGCGTGAAAGGCGGAGTCCGAAGGACAGTCAGCTAAACAAATTTCTACAGTTGGTAATGCGACAGGCTATGGATTGAAAAGAGGAACATGCGAAGGCGAGGGAGTGACGCTTAGGCAGATCACCGTATAAGGCGTGACTGGAGTCTGGACAAATTTTGGGAGCGAGCTTTTCTACACGCGGCCGGGCATTGTTCACACAACTCAGCAAATAGTGAATTTAATAGTGTGAAAGGTGCTCAACTCGTTATCCACAGTTCTCGGAGCAGAACGGTGAACTCTTTCTTAAGCATGCCCGAAGAATAAACAGGGGAACAGTAGAAAAGAACAGAAAAAACATATCGATAAACGGAAAGGGAAATGGTGCTATGTGACGCTGAAATGTGCAAGCTTTCGCATTTTGTAAGATGGCCTGCGAAGTTTCTTTGCAAAGTTTGGACTGTGAGATGACCACTTCAAATTGGCATCGATGGTGATTTTCTAAACATTTGACAAAACCCATTCCAGCCAGTGGTTCCATGGGACTGAGAAATAGGCCACAAGGATAGGCCGATAGGGCGGGGTTAAACAGACGTTCAGAAGGTTTGGAGATGACAGCCAAAAAATGAACTAGGTAAACAACAAAGGCAGATGTATCGTTAAGAGACGAACTTGCTGCTGTCTACGTAAAACTAAATACGTTCTCAGTTGATCAAGTGAGTTTCATATCTACATGAACTTCTTTAGTTACACACTCATGTTACGTTCGACAAACCGGAATAGACGATTTATGCTAATCACATTGCCACGTATGTGTTTGCATATTGAACCTTGGTCTTCGAGTTTTGCTACCGATTTGGAACTGACAAACGGTATAACATAGATTGAGTTCGGTTAGCCAACATGTGAGTGGGTCACATGATCCATAGATTTAACGATCGACCAGATTCAGAAGAAAATCACGTTGGGTGCTGGGCGTCTAGCGCAACAAACGCCACGTAGCCAAAATGTGCAGAAGTGTTCGGGTCACGGATACGTGCATGTTTGTTCGTTGTTATGAAGTGATGTGTGCATGCTCGAATATCCATCGAATAGTCACAGCAGCACCTCTTATGCAAGTGTGCGAACAGGAATGGAATAGAATCATGCGCACAGTGTGCCCCGAGGCTTGTGAGACGCTATGCGCAAATTAAGAAGGCTTTCAAACCGAAGGTTGAAAAATATCTACGTGCGTATCATTTATACAAAAGAATCTTGAAGATTCGGGACGAAACAGCGCGGCGAACAAACTCGTTTCCATTTATTCATGCTCATAACAATGCATAACATTAAATATGGATCACGAAACTGCATAAAGGAAATTGATCACACACACACACACACACACACACACACACGTACACAGACAGATCTGGATTGTCGTTCCCCTTTGCAGTTTTGAGTCATATTTGATGTTATGTATTGATATGAGTGTGAATAACTGGAAATGAGCTTGTTCGTCACGTTGTTCTATTCCAACTCTAGCTAGTGAAATTGGTGATAACGCTCAAAAGCAAACGTGGAAAATACCTCCAAACGACAGAATATTTCGTAACTTAAGAGTACTACAGATGTGCTCAAGTGTCTATACCAAATTATCACTCCGTTGAACAAAATCATTTCCCTTTTACTGGAATCCCCGAAAGCAGAGAGACTTTGAGATTTTTCACGAACTAAAAGAGAGTCGATTTCTCACAACGCAAGTGCAAGAGCCCGAACTCGATTCTGAATGTTATACACAGTGCAGCGTTGAGTTTTATTAGCAATGTCGATGTCTAAGAGGATTTGAGTAAGATCTAATGATTGAAAGCGCGTAGTACCACCTTATGAATAAAGTAAATAAACCCCATCACCAGATTGTTCAAGCTACTTCCCAAGGAAGGCTTTGGTGCATGATCCACATCTAACAACCGATATCCCACCAACGCTCTACTGTAAAATGAGAATTCGTTAGCATGCATGGTTGGAACACTGAGTTGCAGATTAGAATACAGGGTGTTCAAAGGTAAATCGAAATATCCAGAAATACACGTTCAACAGGTCCGCATCCTTGCCTAATCGATTTGGTTGACCGAGCACCCGATTTTGTGGGTCAACCACGGATTTCCTATCGCGCACTGAGCCTGATTCAACATGTGATTGGGCGGCCTGGTGCAGCTCGGCACACTCATGCTGAACTAACGGTGACTTTGTATCACGGACGTCCTCACAACTCTGAAATATATAACCTCAAGCATGGGAATCCCTATTAAAAAAACTTACTGAACCCAGTTGTTTCCCTCAGCTTGCAACTACGGCGATCGATTCGGCTTATTCTCAAAGGGATTGAATAAATCAACCCCCAACAACGTCCGAAACGGTATCTGTAACTGTTCGATCGGTGTCGATGCGAGAAACGGCAATCCGCAATGAACCACACGGGCCAACGCTCTGGGAGATCAAAGTCCAAATCTCGCTGTCCTCGATCAATTCAGCCGAATCCGACCATAGAATTCAATAACTTTGCATAATAACAAATTAAAACTGAAATTAAGGCACGGTTCGTACTCGAATATATGATCTCATTGATTTCCTTCTCAAGAAATGACTAACACATTCAGATGGCAGAAGAATAATCAGAAGGGCGGAACAACTGTCACTCAGCTTATAGAGACTGGGTAGAATGGATCAATCATCTGGGACCCAGATGGCTTGAGTATGCAACAGGTGAGGATTCGCTTACGTAACCACCATGCACATGTGTGCAGTGACCGGCCTTTGAATAGCGGAGCCCGACGGACTGAACCAGTTTTCGTTGAGGTCAAAGTTCGGGCTTGAAGACGGGCATGACAACTGACCAGATAATTACTAGCGTTCAAAGGCTAAAAGCCCTGGATGCGTGTTTTGAGACTTGGTGAACATCAACTGGATAGCGATTGAAAATCTAACTTCTATCACTTCTATCAAACTTGAGGCCAACGAACAAAGAGAGAAGTAGCTTTACGAAAAGGTTTAGGAAAAACAGTTTATCTTCTTCGTATAGACAACGCGTTAGCCTCCTTCAGCTGACAACCGTCTTACGCTATGTATTATTTGTGTTCATTGTTCGTTGTGAAACATTCGTGGCAATGACATGCAGTATTGCGACTAAGTTCAGATAGATCCAAACAACCCATTTTTAAGATTAGAAGGATAAGAGTAGAGAATCACACAAATGGCACAGGAATCACAACAATGTGGATTCTACTCAATGCATTGCTCATTGGAGTGCATCACGGTTTGTTTGAAACCAACGTTCAGTGCTAGAAACTAAATGCAAATGGAATGTTCATAAATGCAATTAGGCCCTCTAATGTGCACAGGCCACAGTCCCAAGGGAACAGCAAACACCGGGATAGTAGCGTTCGACTAAGGTGAGGAAGAGAGAACTGACCAGGTTAGAATGACCGAATGGGGCACACGAGCAAACCGAAAGTCTGGTGCTGTTTGAAAGGGAATTATGTTCAACCGAAATTCCGTTGTAAATTCGACCCGGATGATTCGGTTCCAGACACTGTTAGGGTCTGCGATCACATACCAGTCATTATCCCCACCAACACGACGAGGGTTCTGTTTCAACCGATCAACCAACCGACTATCAATTTTTTGATAAAATTCATGTGAACTATTGAAAGAGCAATAGTTTATCACTGGAAATTGAGCAAGTTCACGACAAATTATTTTTCAATACCAAAAAAGGCGGATCAGGTTTATTATGGTCAACCTTAGCCTAAATTTGACAGATTTCATACAGATTAGTATCTTTCTAATCTCAGTTTTACTAGATCTCACTTATTGACCTGTGGTGGCGAAACAGCCATCACGTAGTACCCCAAACCTGAAGGTCCCGAGTTCGAATCCTCCTACTGCTGGTCACTTCCTCATTCGGCAACCTCGAATTGATCCCGGCCCATTCATGAAATGTTCCTCCACTTGTGTGCAACAAACAAAGAAGGACGTGAAGCCTCATTAGATAATCATTGATAAGAGTAATGAAAATATTATTGTCAGTAATGTATTTGTGTAATGAGAAAGCAAGGCATTCAAGGCACACGCATGGACCGGAAAAACAGTTCAAAATGATAAAACCATTAGGGTCGTTTGGTTAGTCCATTATCATCCCCACACTTCACATAGATCGATCGTTACTCTACTTGCGAACCACCACTCTGATCTTGTCACATGCCTGCAAGCATCAAGCTTATTCTTCTGCGTACAGTTCTTACTGTGCTTGTGAAATTGAACTAGTCGATGTTTGGATACAAAACGTGTCGAGATTCTGCTCCGATCAAGATCCATTTTCAATTATTGAGGGCTACTTTCGAAATATAGTAGCTTTCGAAGAATCACCATGTGGTTTTATAAATTGCCACTTCATCCATGCAAACTCCTAAAAGTTCAAATGAGAATAAAGCGGAGAACGTAATGCTCACTGCTCAAGTATAGGGAAGATTGGGCAGGACAGTCCCGGGTACACATACCCGATGAATGGTAGAAATCACGTAAATGGTAGTGTTCTTCCGGTGAAATTTCATCCTGCCATCCACACACAATGCCACACTACTTACATCAAATATAGTAATTTCTACTTTGTCCTATTACTCATTGTTGATTAACGCGATTGAGTCAATATCCGCCTGTTTCCGTTGTCAAAACTGACCACAACAGATACTGAATTAGGATTCAAAACTGGACATCGACTTGTCAGTTCGCCAGTTCGCATTGTTGTGTGAAGTTTCAATGAGTACATCATTCACGAATGATGACTTACATGATCGTCATGTGTGTACTACTTAATTGGTTGGTGATTTGTGGTCAAATGTGTACTTACTGACCTAACTAAACATTCAATGTGATAAATAATCGCCGTTCCATCTTAGATATGCTCATTTCCAATTGATGTAAACGAGCAGCCATTTCACACAAGTGGAAAAATGCCTACCTGGTTATTTCTCGTTTGTTCGCTTATTTTTCCAAAATCCTGTTTCTAAGAAAGCACACAAAAAACGACAAAACACGTCGTACCAATGACAGTTCGGTAGGCTCATCGAATGACTTAGTTCACTCGGTCGTTTTTCGGTTTCTCGCAACCAACCTCCTCGTCTGAAATCAGTTGCCAAGTGGATTAATTGAACTGCGTAATAGAGAAATCCGACCGACAGAATATTCGATTCAACATTTCAGAATGACTCTCAACTGGTGTATTTGACTGAGCAATTTTGTGTAAATGTAGGTGTATACACAATGAAAGTATGTGTATATGAGCTTGCACTTGTAGCCTCGTTGTTCTAAGGGTTATCAGTGACTTACCCATAAACAGCTATCAGCAATCACAGTTGTGATTCCACATTGTCCATTCAACGGAGACCATCCGTTCACACTCCTGACAATACCAGTGGTATCATGGAACCAAATACGACAACATGCGCCCATTGTTTACACGTTTTCGGGTCCCATAAATAACCCCGAACCATCATTTATATCGCAAGGAGACACAACTATTACCATATTTCGGTTGAAATTGTGGCAAAATAATGTGTGCATTTTCACCCATTTCATTTGTTCTTTTCTGATAAGTGTTTCACACGATTCTGTCTGTCTTCCTGTTTATTAAACCCAATCAATCGTCTCACTGTCAGTGTAATGCCGTCACACACGTGTGTGTTTCATTCCGCCGTTGTTACTCTTCCTGGACGGGGATAGTGTCGTTTCAATTGTCCAAGTATAACGATGACTGGATTGGAGAGTACCGAGTACACAAACCTAATGTGTGGCAACAATCGCGAAACCGGTTGGGTTATTCCTGAGAAATATTGTCCCGTCCTCCAGATACAATGCTATACTCCTCATATCGAAAAACTTCACCTGATTGTGGTTTAGATTGCGTGCAATAAATAGTCAGAAGTTCTGGTGATATATCCGTACACGCTCGTTCCGCTTCATTCCACTATCATGACAGAATGCACGTTGAGAATAAAGAAAGGAAGACCCAGTCTGTGAGATGCACGCATTTCACCCACTTACCCTGATCGCCAACATAAAACATTTCCACTCGTATATGGGCTAAACAGTGGGGAAAATGTTTATTATAAATAGACGAGCAATTCGTGTGGGATTGTGTGTTTAATACCAGTGGAGCACATAGGTGGGTTCTGACCTGATCAGCATAGGTTCTCTCATTACTAGTCGCTTACTACTCCAGTTGTATAATCACAACTTGATAAATGGGTCAGATAACTCAATGGACTGTTGAGAGCATACGCTTCGCGAAATCTGGTACTGGATTTCTTGCTGAAATCTGTCAAGCGCACTCTCACTGATTCGATGAATACAAAAGACAATTCGGGATTTGTTCAGTCACTCTTTGAGCCAAGCATCATTCCGTTCTGCCTATGTGTACGTGTCACCGCAACTCCGAATGAAATGGTTAGTGACATTTGAAGCATAAAGATCAATAAGGCTGTCACAGAGATTGTGGAATCTTATTCCTCGAATGATTCACACTATGCGCAATTGAGCCACCACAAATGTTTGGCTCAAAGCGGAGCTTAAATTATGATGTGCTTGATTGAGACTGTGAACACCTTTGAGACAAACAAATAGCGTGACTTGGTTTCGTTCCGCTGTCAACATGGACTCCGTTTTGCATCATGCTATACTGTGATTTTCAATAAAGTTTTCAGGATGATTGTTAGAAAAAGGTTTTTTTTTTTGATAAAATCTTCACTCTGCAGTTGAGCAGCAGTATGCATGTTGTTGACACTGTGGAAAAGTGCTCTGAACAGACCACGTTTATTTGGACACCGGAGTGAGCTGGAGGAATGTGTACAATTCTCGACTCAAGTTACCTAACTGTGAATGGACCATTGTAGTGGGCCATCCAGACGCCTTGTGAATACAGCTTTCCAGAGGGGTAAACTTGCGCTCTATTATTCCTTGTAGGGCACAGATAAATTCTGATGGATAGAATTGAGAACCTTACAAAATTGGACAAAATCTCCATCCATGGAAAACAATAAATTATCACCAACATAAAGTGGATACAATGTAATCTGCCTTAAATTATTCTATGTATATTGTTGGCGGTTCCCTCTCTGGAGCTCAATCAGATAGGGTTAATTCGTTGACTTCAGAAGCGATAAACTTTTTCTGACGGTTTACCCTTTCGGAATATCAATGGATGCGGGGAGTTTGCACCACGAATAATCTGATGAAATCTGTCTGAGCCATACCAACTAGGTCTCAAAATGCTAACTGGCGGTTGTATTTTTGCATTTGTTTGTTCTTTATATTTATATGGACGATTCATGCAAGTAGTGTTGTGTGGTGCTACCATTGGTCGAACCCGCAAGTGCTTACTGTCCGGCCCGTTACACTTATTGATCTGTTAGTCGATACTTATTGCTATAATTTACGCATGCACCCGCGTACGCACTTCACCTGGAACTCGCCCATATCACGAGCGGTTTGCTTCAACCAACTAAACTACGGCCGTGAGCCATGATTGCTGGTCGGTTCGTTGTCCGCTGAGGGACCCTGATTGGCTTGACGCGAGCGTATGTACTGCCTACGCTTTTGACAGACGATTTGCTTGTGCATTGCCTCCTTACCCATGTGTGGATAAACGAATCAACTCAGTTCAGTCCAGTTGTTTCAACCGTTAACCTGAAGCATCATCGAATCCAAAGGCGAATAAATCGAAGTGTGAAGAGACAACGAACGAAAAAGAACGTTTAGTAGAAATCATTTAGATGGAGAAAGTTTGAATGCAACTACGCCACTACACCCAGTCATTTCGAAAAATGTGTCCAACCATGCGGTAGGCGAATCTCGTGGATATCAGCCCAGAAGCTCAAAACGTCCTACACGGCCCAGGGGTGTGTTTTCTGTTTTTTTAATTATACCTTTTCACCTCGTCACAGACCGACCTAATCCAAAATCCTCTGCATGGTGACAGTTACTATCTAACGATAGATTCGGGCGTTGTATCATGTGTTACCAATATGAAGCATGTAAGATAGCTGGGAAGATAATGTACTACTCTTTTGAAAAAGCCCTGAATTTTCTCATGGTAGTTTTGCGTATTAACGTACAAAACAATAGGGCTTTATCACAGCAGGTGAGACACATTGGAAACCTGAGCCACAATCAACACAAGTATTTCAAACTATTACCACTTTTGAAATACCACAAAGCTGGTTCACTGCTACGGTTAGAAATCGACAGTATCGCACTTTTAACTTTCTGATCCACCAGACATTCAAACTAGTTGTGTTATTCTCAAAAGTTCAACATAACTTCATTTGGCATCATAGGTTGTTTGACTTTGAAACTCAAAGTGGATGATCACCGAAGATCCAAGGAATAACAACCAGAAACAAAACCAGGAGGTAACGGAGGTGTCAACCGCGGCAGCTGACGTGGTGGAGAAACAGTTTGAACGTTGGATTTATAATCCGTGGGCTACACCAATCACCCAGTTTGAAAGTTGGTAAATAACAAGAACTAAAGTGTGCACTTGAAACGTTGGGCCTCTTTATTCAAGAACAAAGGATATGAGATACAGGCATGTGAAGAACATACGTCCCACACTAGGGAACATTTTTCTGTACATGACTGGAAACCGCTTGACCAATCACATCACTTAGTTAACAGTGTATCGACTTTATGTTGGTGATAATTTATTGTTTTCCATGGATGGAGATTTTGTCCAATTTTGTAAGGTTCTCAATTCTATCCATCAGAATTTATCTGTGCCCTACAAGGAATAATAGAGCGCAAGTTTACCCCTCTGGAAAGCTGTATTCACAAGGCGTCTGGATGGCCCACTACAATGGTCCATTCACAGTTAGGTAACTTGAGTCGAGAATTGTACACATTCCTCCAGCTCACTCCGGTGTCCAAATAAACGTGGTCTGTTCAGAGCACTTTTCCACAGTGTCAACAACATGCATACTGCTGCTCAACTGCAGAGTGAAGATTTTATCAAAAAAAAACCTTTTTCTAACAATCATCCTGAAAACTTTATTGAAAATCACAGTATAGCATGATGCAAAACGGAGTCCATGTTGACAGCGGAACGAAACCAAGTCACGCTATTTGTTTGTCTCAAAGGTGTTCACAGTCTCAATCAAGCACATCATAATTTAAGCTCCGCTTTGAGCCAAACATTTGTGGTGGCTCAATTGCGCATAGTGTGAATCATTCGAGGAATAAGATTCCACAATCTCTGTGACAGCCTTATTGATCTTTATGCTTCAAATGTCACTAACCATTTCATTCGGAGTTGCGGTGACACGTACACATAGGCAGAACGGAATGATGCTTGGCTCAAAGAGTGACTGAACAAATCCCGAATTGTCTTTTGTATTCATCGAATCAGTGAGAGTGCGCTTGACAGATTTCAGCAAGAAATCCAGTACCAGATTTCGCGAAGCGTATGCTCTCAACAGTCCATTGAGTTATCTGACCCATTTATCAAGTTGTGATTATACAACTGGAGTAGTAAGCGACTAGTAATGAGAGAACCTATGCTGATCAGGTCAGAACCCACCTATGTGCTCCACTGGTATTAAACACACAATCCCACACGAATTGCTCGTCTATTTATAATAAACATTTTCCCCACTGTTTAGCCCATATACGAGTGGAAATGTTTTATGTTGGCGATCAGGGTAAGTGGGTGAAATGCGTGCATCTCACAGACTGGGTCTTCCTTTCTTTATTCTCAACGTGCATTCTGTCATGATAGTGGAATGAAGCGGAACGAGCGTGTACGGATATATCACCAGAACTTCTGACTATTTATTGCACGCAATCTAAACCACAATCAGGTGAAGTTTTTCGATATGAGGAGTATAGCATTGTATCTGGAGGACGGGACAATATTTCTCAGGAATAACCCAACCGGTTTCGCGATTGTTGCCACACATTAGGTTTGTGTACTCGGTACTCTCCAATCCAGTCATCGTTATACTTGGACAATTGAAACGACACTATCCCCGTCCAGGAAGAGTAACAACGGCGGAATGAAACACACACGTGTGTGACGGCATTACACTGACAGTGAGACGATTGATTGGGTTTAATAAACAGGAAGACAGACAGAATCGTGTGAAACACTTATCAGAAAAGAACAAATGAAATGGGTGAAAATGCACACATTATTTTGCCACAATTTCAACCGAAATATGGTAATAGTTGTGTCTCCTTGCGATATAAATGATGGTTCGGGGTTATTTATGGGACCCGAAAACGTGTAAACAATGGGCGCATGTTGTCGTATTTGGTTCCATGATACCACTGGTATTGTCAGGAGTGTGAACGGATGGTCTCCGTTGAATGGACAATGTGGAATCACAACTGTGATTGCTGATAGCTGTTTATGGGTAAGTCACTGATAACCCTTAGAACAACGAGGCTACAAGTGCAAGCTCATATACACATACTTTCATTGTGTATACACCTACATTTACACAAAATTGCTCAGTCAAATACACCAGTTGAGAGTCATTCTGAAATGTTGAATCGAATATTCTGTCGGTCGGATTTCTCTATTACGCAGTTCAATTAATCCACTTGGCAACTGATTTCAGACGAGGAGGTTGGTTGCGAGAAACCGAAAAACGACCGAGTGAACTAAGTCATTCGATGAGCCTACCGAACTGTCATTGGTACGACGTGTTTTGTCGTTTTTTGTGTGCTTTCTTAGAAACAGGATTTTGGAAAAATAAGCGAACAAACGAGAAATAACCAGGTAGGCATTTTTCCACTTGTGTGAAATGGCTGCTCGTTTACATCAATTGGAAATGAGCATATCTAAGATGGAACGGCGATTATTTATCACATTGAATGTTTAGTTAGGTCAGTAAGTACACATTTGACCACAAATCACCAACCAATTAAGTAGTACACACATGACGATCATGTAAGTCATCATTCGTGAATGATGTACTCATTGAAACTTCACACAACAATGCGAACTGGCGAACTGACAAGTCGATGGTCAGTTTTGACAACGGAAACAGGCGGATATTGACTCAATCGCGTTAATCAACAAGGAGTAATAGGACAAAGTAGAAATTACTATATTTGATGTAAGTAGTGTGGCATTGTGTATGGATGGCAGGATGAAATTTCACCGGAAGAACACTACCATTTACGTGATTTCTACCATTCATCGGGTATGTGTACCCGGGACTGTCCTGCCCAATCTTCCCTATACTTGAGCAGTGAGCATTACGTTCTCCGCTTTATTCTCATTTGAATTTTTAGGTGTTTGCATGGATGAAGTGGCAATTCATAAAACCACATGGTGATTCTTCGAAAGCTAATATATTTCGAAAGTAGCCCTCAATAATTGAAAATGGATCTTGATCGGAGCAGAATCTCGACACGTTTTGTATCCAAACATCGACTAGTTCAATTTCACAAGCACAGTAAGAACTGTACGCAGAAGAATAAGCTTGATGCTTGCAGGCATGTGACAAGATCAGAGTGGTGGTTCGCAAGTAGAGTAACGATCGATCTATGTGAAGTGTGGGGATGATAATGGACTAACCAAACGACCCTAATGGTTTTATCATTTTGAACTGTTTTTCCGGTCCATGCGTGTGCCTTGAATGCCTTGCTTTCTCATTACACAAATACATTACTGACAATAATATTTTCATTACTCTTATCAATGATTATCTAATGAGGCTTCACGTCCTTCTTTGTTTGTTGCACACAAGTGGAGGAACATTTCATGAATGGGCCGGGATCAATTCGAGGTTGCCGAATGAGGAAGTGACCAGCAGTAGGAGGATTCGAACTCGGGACCTTCAGGTTTGGGGTACTACGTGATGGCTGTTTCGCCACCACAGGTCAATAAGTGAGATCTAGTAAAACTGAGATTAGAAAGATACTAATCTGTATGAAATCTGTCAAATTTAGGCTAAGGTTGACCATAATAAACCTGATCCGCCTTTTTTGGTATTGAAAAATAATTTGTCGTGAACTTGCTCAATTTCCAGTGATAAACTATTGCTCTTTCAATAGTTCACATGAATTTTATCAAAAAATTGATAGTCGGTTGGTTGATCGGTTGAAACAGAACCCTCGTCGTGTTGGTGGGGATAATGACTGGTATGTGATCGCAGACCCTAACAGTGTCTGGAACCGAATCATCCGGGTCGAATTTACAACGGAATTTCGGTTGAACATAATTCCCTTTCAAACAGCACCAGACTTTCGGTTTGCTCGTGTGCCCCATTCGGTCATTCTAATCTGGTCAGTTCTCTCTTCCTCACCTTAGTCGAACGCTACTATCCCGGTGTTTGCTGTTCCCTTGGGACTGTGGCCTGTGCACATTAGAGGGCCTAATTGCATTTATGAACATTCCATTTGCATTTAGTTTCTAGCACTGAACGTTGGTTTCAAACAAACCGTGATGCACTCCAATGAGCAATGCATTGAGTAGAATCCACATTGTTGTGATTCCTGTGCCATTTGTGTGATTCTCTACCCTTATCTTTCCAATCTTAAAAATGGGTTGTTTGGATCTATCTGAACTTAGTCGCAATACTGCATGTCATTGCCACGAACGTTTCACAACGAACAATGAACACAAATAATACATAGCATAAGACGGTTGTCAGCTGAAGGAGGCTAACGCGTTGTCTATGCGAGAAAGATAAACTGTCTTTTCTAAATTTATCCATGAATTTGTGTCTTTCTGATTGCTCATGTTTGGCATACTATAATGTTCGAAAGATAAGACGGATTTCTGAAGGAATCAGGGGCTATAAAACGAACTGGTTTAGCACTGGGATAATGAAGACCCTCTCTGGTGTGATCCACTGGGACCTCTTTGTTCAGATGAGCAGAGATCTGACAACGTGGCCGGTGAGGTTTCCCAAAATGCATCAAAAAACGCCTCGCGATTGATGCATGGCATCGTCGGAAGCATATATAATTCGGCTTCATATTTTATCGCGACTTTCAAGTCATTCTAACTGCACTGTCCTTGACTCAACATCGGCCCACTAATGAGGTACGACTTATCGCGCAATCACCTGATGTAACCAGAGTAGCTGTTTTAACTCACATCACGCTAATCTCCTCTTATGTCGCTGAATTTTCGAAACTTTTACAGGACCATTTTTATACCCCCAAACCGTGTAGATAAAATTCCTGCGAATCAACCATTTCATTAGTTTTTAGACGCACCTTATACGAAGTTATTATGCATAGCCAATTGATGAAATAACGGATAATCCCAGGCGGGAGAGGGCACGAAAAGCCTTCGGGAAACAACGACTGAAAATCAAGTTTGGTGGTAGTTCTACTCACCAGAAAGGGTGGTGTTTCCACTTCTATATCACTTTTGAGCAAACAGGAAGTGATCACCTCAATGCGTGTTATTAGGAAAATGTAGGGGAATTTTTCGGAGTGTTTTTCTTTGAGCAAACGTGTATGTATCACTGTAGTGATTGTCCTAGAGTCAGCAAACAGCCCAGTCCAGTTTAGATCAACCATCAACGTCCCAATTCTGCGTTCTGGCTTTGATTGCTGATTCATAGCAGCATTTTACAATGAAATGGGGCATAAAGTGAAAAACAGCCAAAACATAAAGTAGAACAGAGCGGGGCAACAAACTGATATGGTAGATGTGGCAAGACAGAATTACGG
Source organism: Fasciola hepatica (assembly GCA_948099385.1). Taxonomy (NCBI): domain Eukaryota; kingdom Metazoa; phylum Platyhelminthes; class Trematoda; order Plagiorchiida; family Fasciolidae; genus Fasciola; species Fasciola hepatica. The sequence goes on along the minus strand of CANUEZ040000003.1, from coordinate 4,353,867 downwards.
TAAGCACAAGTGTGAATTTTGCACGCGTACACTATGTGGATATGGATTTTGAAAGTTCATTCCGCAAAGAATGGGATGTGTCTGAGAATACTTCGAGAGAAAACTGACTACGTGTTTTGAACTTTTCACTAACAAGAACGATTTTTGACGCAACAGCGTGAAAGCAGATATGTTGTACGAATCATATCTAACAAACTGCATTCTTTTTCAATAGGCCGTGGGATAGTGTAGTCAGTGAGGCAGAATGTGCGCAGTCACAAATTTAACACTTAAGGTATAGGGTGTTGATAGCATTTTTTATCGAACTGAGGAAAGAGCAAACTTTCTATCTTCATAAAATGCCTCTTGGTCGTGTACAGATCAGAAAAGAATGTGAAACAACAAAACCTTTAGGTTTCTAACTGTTTATAGATAGGATAAGACGTCTCTGTTTGAGACCCCGGTAAGACATATCATGACTATCAGAAGCAATAAACACAAAGAACCTAAAAGATGGCCAGTTTACTGTTTCCTCGGGACATTTTGATTATCAGAGTATCTTCAGCTCCGGGGAATGAATACCCAAAAAATACGTCATCAGCGCATTTCACCCGATGACTTTGTATGGGGCAGAATGCTTGTTGAGTAGAATGAGGAAAATTTCACAACGTTTGGCATCAGTGGAAATAAATAAAGGAAGAAAATGTCTAACATTATGGCACGCTGAATGGATCCCATCACTGAAGTACTCGTGAATTCCCTTGAAAGCGTTGCGGTCAACACCGCTTATTGGACAACACCGAACTTCAAAGCTATTAAACACAGTTTTACCACCCACACAAGTAAGAATACATCAACGTAGAAGCTCACAGTAATGAATCTAATGAGGCTGATGCTATTGTAATGGGGAACGCTGGGGAAAGGGAACGACGTAAAGATCAAAGCGAACGGACGAACCAACCGAGGGCCACAGACAAAAAAACAGACGGCGAATATATCGGAGGCTTCCCGAAGCAGATGAAAGGAGGTACATGGACTAGCAGAGGGGAAGCAGCGGGATCTCCGGCAACCAGCAAGGTAGCCCAGGTGGGGAGCGCCGATCAAGCCGTCAACTGAGACAATCAGACCAGCCGAATGGAAATGATGCCCAAGAGAAGCAAGCTATCGGCCACGAGCAGCTGGCCAGAACGCAGCCGAAGTACTCAAGCAGCCGCAAGAGCAATGTTGGTGCCGCGCATTCTGAAAAAGGGCCTATATAAACGATTGTATGTGTTTCATGGACTTGACTTGTTTGGCCGTTGGAATACAAGTATCCTACCCGGTATTGTCTTCCTTGTTACACTATGAAATGGACGGATTATGCTATGGTGCTTAGCGTACAACGCAATGATCGACATGCAAACGGAGGAATGGTTTATCACAAAATGGGGTAGCAATACCTTATCATATCGGCTGGGCACCGTAGAATTACTTGTGATAGAGTGGCATCTGTCAGCTTTTCTGTTGGTACAAGATGCTATTGTACTGGTCTCTACATGTCAGGGATCTTTTCATTAGTCAGAAAACTGCCGGAAAAATGAGCCAAATGGAACAGCAAAACATGGATACACTACTTTAGTGTAATGGGAGACAACCCGTCTGGACCGGAAACACTTGTAATTATCTGTGCACAACTGTCCGCTTACTCCATTGGGTTCGAGTACCAGTGGACGCGTACTGCGAACAATTCCTAACAAGGGTAATGTCGTTGTACGGTGTTTCAATATTTTTCAATGGTGAGTTGAGTTTTAGTGTTACATGATGAATCATATTATAAGGACTCCAAGGTTTACCATTAATTTCGAAAAGCTGGAAAGTTTGGAGAGAGAGAGAGAGAGGGAGGAAAAAAATGAGGCAAGGAACTCAAAACGAAACTGAGTTTTTCAACATCAACTGTCTTCTCTCTGAAATTAAAACCATCACCTCGAGGCCACCTGTGGGCTCACCATATGCCAACCAACCAATCAAGATGGCACAAAGGCGAGTTAAACTCTGACACTACATGATGAAACAACTCTCGATCAATTTAAATCTTCACTTATGCCGCCGGTACCAAGTAAAAAGGTGTATTTGTATATATATATATATATATATATATATATATATATATATATATATATATATATATATATATATATATATATATATATATATATGTTCACTAGAAGCGTCTGGAGTGTGAATGGATACTCTTCATTGAAGAGCCCACAAATGAATCACAACTGTGATTTCTCATAGTTATTCGTGTCTGGGTCACTGCTAACCCAACGAACAACGAGGCTGCATGTGCAAGCGCTCATATTGATAGTAAGTAGTATGTTAACGTGTGGATATATATATATATATATATATATATATATATATATATATATATATATATATATATATATATATATATATATATATATATATATATATATATATATATATATATATATATATATATATATATATACGTGTGTTATTGAGAGAATGTACGGCATCAAAAGGATGAAGGCAAAATGGTTCAACGGTAATATTCATCTTTCATTTTGTGCAGGCTTTTCACAATACGCTAATGAACATCTGAGAGTTCGTCCGACGAGGCTGCGATTCAATTCGTACGACTTTGTTTGGACCTATTTTTATTCTTTTATTTATTTCCTTAGTAATACGGAAGCCTATGAATTTGGCCGTGCTGTGTGGTTGGAAAATCAAATTACACCTTTTTTGTGGGCTCTCATACCAATACTCCTTATCGTATTAATTTGAAGGTCACCAATGCTGTCGTACACGTGCACATTTATGAAATCTGCTCGTGTTTTCGCGCATACTGAATATTTTGCGAATTATGGCAATAAAGTTCGGAATAAGTTCAGGTGTTCGTAATCGTGAAGGTATCACCAATTACATTACCAACTACTGGAGCACGTTACCAAATCTAGTCTTTACGTACTCCACCGAAAAGATTAGCTATCATCATGAACTTTAAGCCACATTTTATGAGTGGATTTCGAACGATACTCATCGAAAACATTTACTTGACACCTAGTAGATCACTATCCGAGTTAAACATATTTTCCAATCTTCTGTCCACCTCAGTGACGGCATAGTTGAGTGAATTCCTTTGTACATTTGTCGGTCGCTTTAAATGGCATGGGATTGCCTTCCTCGCCACGTTTGGTTTATTAATTTGGCACTCTTCCCTACTAGATTTGACACATAACTGGACTTGGTTTTAGCAAACAGACCCCAACTGTTCAATGTTCGAAAGCGCCCACCGTTCAGAAGCTTTGATCACTGCATCGTGCAAATTTGTCTGACAGTGTATTGTAAGTCCAACCGGTAAGCTATGTTCACAAGAACATCCAGAAAAATGAGGTAGAGGAACTGAGTACCCCACAACCTGGTCAAGCTAAGGGCCCCGGTTACCTTAACCGACTTTTCCGTGTTTTCAAACCCCAACAATTCCGTCTTCTGTGAACATGCTACTGATTACCTTAATTTTTTGTTTTAATCGTCATTGCTTATTTGAATTTGTCTACGCCCAAAATGGTCGATAGTCTTCACCGGCACATAAACAGCTGCAAAAAAAGAAAGAGCAGACCTACGAATATGGACAGAGAACGCAAGTCAAAAGGTTCGCCAAACTGATCAAACCTGAAGTTCAACACCTGAATAAGTTGCACATAGACACCACCTTAGGAAACGTCAATTGTCGTAGCATATGGGTAGCCATAAAACATCCATGTGGTAGTCACAAACAAAACGGAAAACGTTGATGTTGAATACTCAACTCTGGCTTCAGTTCAATATCGTAGTGTTCTTCCATACCAGAATTCAACAACACATCTAAGCCACCGACGATCGAGGCCGCTATGGTCCTCCAAAATCTGTGCAAAGTGAAGATAAACAAAGCTCTTGGTACAGATGAGCTACCATCTATTGTGCTCAAAGAGTGTGCTGACACCCTTCCGGTACCACCTGCCAATATCTTCACAGACTGTCTGACAAGCGGGAAAATTCCTGACATTTGGAGACTGGCCAAGATAACTCCTGTCCCCAAGAAAAAACCTGCAAAATACCGCGTCCTCGTCTGCACTTCTGTGATGCTCAAGTTGTTTGAGAGGCTTTTGCTACCGTGGGTTAACTTGGAGACTGTTGAAGAAGATACGCATCACGTTGCCTACGGGTTCTCACACTCCGCGCCTGACGCCGTAGTTTGCATAGTCCACTCAATAGCTTCGGTATTAAACAGAAAATGTAAGACTGTCAGAATAGTGTCTTCAGATTACAAAAAAATGCAGTTGGTCACATTAATCGATCAGTGGTGCTAAGCACACTCTCCGTAACGAGGTGTTGACCAAAATGTCTGTAGGATGATTTCAGACTTCTTCACTGGTCGAACACATTTTACTTGTTTGGGCGACCAAAAATCCTCTTCTGTTCCAGCTGACTACGGTGTACTACAAGGTCCAATTTCCTCTCTTTTTTCTTTTCTCCGTGCGTTAAACAACTTCCATTTCCATCGACATTCATTAACTGCAAGTACCCCGACGACGTAGTTTCAGGATGTGAATTAAGAGCACCTGAAGGAACTTCGATAATTCAGATCAAACTAAGTGAAGTCGTTATTCGGTCCTCATCCCATTCCGTCGTACCTAATGCTTCTAAATGCCAGGATGGATTATTTTCCTTCACTAACAGGTTTCCTCTGCTATCCACGAACAGCGAACCCATACTGTCATCACCAACGGTCAAATATCATGGTATTACACTGACGAGTAATCCTTCATGGTCCATGCATGTTCGACAGAATTTTTGTAAAGTTGTAAAGTCGTCATTTTTCTCTCTCCGGCTAAGAATAATTTCAGTCCCCTATTAGCTAATTTTTAAATCTGTGATTGTATGCATGCTCCCCAGTGACTTAATGCTCTCCAGTTGTTTTTCCTGGCCTATTGAAGAAAGATTTCAACTCGATATTAGGATTCATAAAACATATCTCTAAATGCAACGACACATCCAGAAATACGTTTGTGGATACTATCACTGATAAGCACTTCGATGCTTGTGGCCAGTTTACTGCCGAAATACTTCCAGCACCTGTGTCTACAACGTACGCGCTCAAAGTTCAAATTCCTATTTGCTTGCACTTCTTATCGCAATTACGTTTTACCGTATCCTGCTCGTCCGCTTGGTGATCCAATGAAAGCCACCGAAGACCTACGGAACTGCTCGATTGGATGAAAATAACCATAATTTGTGTGTATTTTCCGATTCCTTATTTTTATGTACGCAGATATGGTGTAAATGCTGAAAATCCACCCAATCGGGTTCATAAAGCCACTACTGACTTGACTTTTATAACTTACAGTAGAACATCATTTCAGGTAGAGGGTCGCGGCCACTTTAAGGCTTCCTCTTTGCGGAAAGTGACCGGCTGCGGATTAGGAGATAGAACCCGGAGCGGAAGAGTTCCAAATCCACCATAATGATTGTTTGACACCGCCATACTTTCCTCGGTTTTGTAACAACTGATCCCGTTCGAACCTATACCAACACAAATCCTGTGAGATAGTCGTCCCAGAAAAAAGTCACAGGGCTCCCAAGCATTGCGGATCTTACAAACCGGAGATGGTCGATAGCAGATATCGTCTCGAAATTAAACCCTCCGGGATGTGCGGATCAAATACGAATTGAACTGTTTCGGCATTTCACGTAACGCCTCCTGTTCTCTTTGCTGGCACTCCACAGCACTCCATAGACTAGTTAGCTCACACAGTGAGCTTTCTCACGATTTGTGGTATCTTCCCAAGCACCGATTTATCATCAGAAGCTCACTTGATGAGGCGTAATCCTCCAATTCACACAAAGTCACCCGGGTAGTCTGAGTGACTTAGGGCTTCGTTCTTGTCCCGAAACGCACGTAAAAGTCATCCACCCATACAGGTACGACCAAAAGCAAATTTCCCACCACAAACTAACATCAGCGTGTTACAGCAGAATGTTTTTGTGCAATGTAGCTCAGTTGCAACACACAATCAGTTGTCAGTGGGTAGCACATAAAAATGGAGAAAAAAATCAATTAATTACGCGAAGTAATGTCTTAGAAACCCAGATAGTCTATCAATGATGCGACCTGATTAGACACGCTTGTTCGTGATTTGGAAATTGTTATTTTCACCGTATATGCTGCGTCGTTTTATCGGTAATGAAGTATCTACATATAGTTGACGCACTCTCACTGGAGAGCTTGTGCGATACGGGTGGAGACTATCCGAGCAGCACACAACAGTTTCACTACAGGGGTTACAATAAAACGTGAACCATACTGCAGCGATCAATCGCTTGTTGATACCATCCTCTTCATCCCAAGTGCTCGCGGATTCTACACCTAATCCACCAGTGTTTGACACACGTAGGCACGCGCATGCATCGTTTGATCTGTCATGATTATTCTTCGTCGATCTATTGTGTTTATTCTTCTGTGACAAGTAGTAACTAGTGTGGAGATGTGATTGCATGGATACATGCACACAAACACACAGTCAAACAACGACCTTCAGATAGCTAACAGTGCCGTAAGATACCGACATTTGAAACAATGGTATATCATTCAGGTTAAGACATTTTTCGGTTTGCATTTTGAAGCTTCAAACTAATCGTTTGCGAATCTCTTCGGTGTAAACTAAGGGTTGAATCGTGCACGCGAAGTAAGATGAAGATATTAATACTTATGAAGTTGGACACGAGCAGACTGGACGTTGGGCAGCGGATCATGACAGCTCGAGAGAAGTTTCATCTCAGAAGATTTAAAAGTGGTATTGTTCACCCAGATATTGCAAAATCGGGAAACGCTGCGAGAGAAGAGGATCCATTAGAAGTGTTCAATGATCAAACAGGCCAAGTCAGAAAGTATGAGTAACTCTAAGCACATTCATCCTGAATCAGTATCAGTGGAAACTTTCGAACCAAAGAACAAAAACCTTGCCTATATCCAGATGAACATATTATAGATCTATAAGTGACTGGTAAAAATTGGCCAACTGAAATGGAAGATGTACCAAATAAGATTCATCAACGATGGCGCCGGATCAAAAGAATGACATACATAATAAAGAGATCGTAGAGATTACCGTCCATTTTTATTCCATGTTTCTTTTTTCTCTCCAATCTAATGAAACTGGTACTGGGTTTATAACTTCTTTTTTGAATGAAATGTGGTTTGTGATTGTACAAAAAATCTAAATTGAACGCACTCAATTCAGCCGCAACTAGTGAACCAGGCATTCAGTAGCAGTTTAAAACGGTGAACCTCAGGTCCGCACAAAACGAAAACTTTGATAAATCACACAAAATGTTCAATCGTAGTTTACATCAACTTTGTCATACGATTTTATTCCGATCATGGAATCGGTTCCGCCCAATGGAGTGTTGAAATTGATGCCAAAAATAACCTCTCTTGTTGGTCGGCTATAAAATGCCTTCTTTAACCATGTGCTAGATCGACTGAGATCCATGTGCGTGATCCCGTTTATTGTGAGAACATGGTAGTGAACAATCTTTTTCACAGTGCATCGTCAACTGTGTCGGACCGTCGTCAAACGCAATCGATCATGCACCGCGGAGGCGATCGATATTTAGACTAAGCAATCTCCAACTGTGGGCACTTATCAAACCGTAAAAGTTCTTGACCTACAGTGATCACATGAGTGGATTATGCTCCCCCCCCCCTTTCTGTTCCGTAAAATAAGCATTCCATCGTTTAAACACTGAACGAACATTCAGAGTCTTTGCTTGTTCTCCCACCCCTTATCTAGTTAGCTAAGTTGATAATTATACCTGTCGCCGAAAACTCAGCTGAACAACGTGATAATGAACCAACAAATGAGGAACTGAAAATCAGCCTATTCACTAATTAGTATCCCTCTAACAATGTTTAAAGGTTATTTATTTTCAGTGATTCTTATTTTACTGTTACATATCACAAAATTGACAGCAGTGCGTTTGATCGACCATTGGATGGGCTGAAGGTCATTTCTACAACACCACTCCACCTATGATAAGAATGGCCTTCAACTCAGCCAACGACAAACCAAACACACTATTGTCATCTGTACGATGTTCAAGAGTAAGAATTATTGAAAAAACGGTTGTTCGCTCTTCAGTATTGCTGTTCCAGTGTAACCACGGGACTTTTCAAACTATTATTTATTTCGATGATAATTAATCTGACTTTAATTTTATATTCATGTACTAATATAACGAAAGGGGAAGGCCCGATACATCATGGGTGATCTGATTACATAGGCCTCTACTGGATTCTATGTCACTAACACCGACCACATTGGTGGTAGACAGATCGCAATTTACTGTCATCGTTCGGCTCATTACTGTCTGACTTATTCGGTCTTTCTGTGGTTCTCCCTTACGAGCCTCAGGGTCCTGATTGCCGGCTATGAGTTCAATGAGCCTTTAAAGTCATGGGAATATGTTTTTCCACTGCGTTCATACGGTAGCTAAGACAGTAACATTGGCCCTAGGATTCGGCGTGACTCTGGATGGTCAGAAGTGGTGCCAAGTTCAATAGTAACTATGCTGGTTATTACCACGTACCACTGGCCGTGGTGGGGTTCTGAGACATCAGAATAACCCGAAACATAATTTCTGTTAGAAATCAGTAAGATTAAAGAGCAAATCTACACAGACATCGGTAATTCTGGTCGCATGATCAAACGTTTTTTTAGTTTCAGTGGGAGTGAAATCAATGTATGGGCACTGTCCAGGCTTTACCTGCATATGTATTGTACCAGTTAATAAATACCGAAAGATTCGAACATTTTACAACAGAGTCGTTTTGGTTACTAAATCGAATCAAGGCATTACATAGCATTCATGGATAGGTTTGTTATTTGCCTGTTTTCCCGTAGGATTCCGCTGCTGTCCCAACGAATTTGAGAACTGGTATGGTTCTCGCTCAGGTTGATGCTTTTCATCAGTTCCTGATCGATGAGATTTGCGGTTCGCTCGCAAACAACTTATCACCACCAGTCGAGGTGACATCATCTGTGTCCTGGGAGATGGTCCCTTAAATTGGCTGCGTTTATAAGCATCTTGGATCTGAACTGCCCCTTACACTGTGTCAACTGCACTCGACCAACCTGAACGTATAGGACATAGCCCCTGGCGTGGTACACTGATTGAAGTCGTACTAGATCTTGGGTGACATGTTTTCACGAGTTCCAATTCGATCAAAGTCAAAAGCTCTCAGTATTTGAATAACTTAAACACGTCCTGAAACCAGCCGAACTCCGTTTGACCAATAATGATTCTCATTAGGTAAAATACCAGAGCTTATCAGGTTAAACCAGTTGGAATGTGTTGCGCGCGTCTCTAAGTATGATTTCTCGTCCGTTAAGATAGGTATTGGTTGGAAGATGATCCAAGGTGGCCAGGTAATGACACAAAAGATATGAAAAGTGGACTCGGTCACGTAGGGTGTGTTGCACTTCATGGTTCGCGCCCAAGAGATCCACCCACTCATTGGTTGGGTACATTGGAGGATATCGCTGTCACGATTAGTGGCGCTCTCTTATTACCACCGTTTCTACATCAAATTCGTACTAATATTTATAGTTGTCTATTTTCTCCATACTCTTGATGTTCTCATCTCCATCTGAGGTTCCTGATGAGAGATAACAACCAGAGCCACCACACAAAGTGCACGGTTAATGGTTATTCAAACCGAACTGATTCACTCCTATTATTTATTTTCAATGGCCCAGTCGATTCAGCGGTATAGTTTGTGTAATGCGTTAGTATTTTTACCACGGAAAAAAGTTGTGCAGCCTCACTTAGGCATATGAAATATCTTTAGACACTGTAGAATACATGAAGCGATGTTTACAGTCAGTGAAATCCCGAGATACTCTGTCCACGAGAAATTAAAATTTCATGTTTGGTTAACAAAGATCGTAGAATGAGAAGTGACGAAGTGAACTTTGCTGATCAACACACCAACCACTAGCATACAGAACACAGTGGTAATAAAAACTGAGGCGATTCAATATAATTTGAGTACATTTTTAATGGATTCTCTCTCAAAACATTTTATTCATGTATTTAAAGTGGACTGACACCATCCTCGACCGGGGAGGCTATTTATTATGACGCTACATGTGAATTAAGATGTAGTGTTCCCTTCGGTTTACCGAATGATTAGCCGACAAACCAACTAACCAATGGAATTACCGTAGTGAGCGGGCTGTTGGAAGCCGCATTGCTGTTTGATGGATGTAAATGTAAGATCCTGCGATACGCTTGCTGGGCTTCGGCTCATGGAGTTTTTCCAGTCGTTTTGCAGACTGGACGCTTGCAATACCCGTAGAAGATCACTGGTCCTTGCATACTACAATAAAGCCAGACACACAACCATTTTTGTACTCATCTACTGTAATGGAGACTGTTGTGCTAATAGGGCGAGAGAGAGCGGTGGCCATGGAATCGACCACGTCAATCACGCAAGAGGTGACTATTTTAAAAGCAGTGCGCCACAGATAAAATGGATCCTCCTGCAAAATATTGGATCTCAGCCGAACCCCCGGGGGCAAACAAAAAGATGGCTCATATTGAGAGCTTTTTTCTCGTGGCATCAATCAGAACAATAGGGTCAAAACAGTTAGAATAATGCGTTTAAGAACAAGCCAAACATCCACATTGGCTGCTGGTGGTCCAGTGGTTTATTGTATTTACTTTACTTTTCGGATGTCACAGGTTCGAATCCCGTCAGCGCCGGCCACTTTGGTGGTAGGCAGAAATCCACTGCCGCCCGGCTGGCAAATACGCTTGATCTACTGCAATATTACGCGGTTTCCCATTCCAAGTCTCAGGGTCTGGTTGGCGACTATCTCTAAGAGTGTGATGGGCCTTCGAAGTTATCGGCTGTATTCCCCTTCTGATGCACTCATGCACAAGCACGCAATAAAAAAATTCAAAAGACCAAAAACGAAGCCAAAATACGCTCGCAGCCGATGGATCGATGTTGGCGGGGTGTGGGCGTGAAAAGCTGGACAAGATAAACGTACACACGTATTTTGCCATTTTAAATTATCTGACTTGGTAAATATGGTTTTCCACGCTTTGTCATTTCATTATAATATGACTATAATGCACGAAGAATAAAATCATCAAAGAGGAATGTTACACCACATCTTGTGTTCCGGTATCACCCTGGAGAGTTTATTCCCAACTCTTAGGGATGGGCGATCCAATATCGCTGGAGGAGGGGGGAGTGGTTTACCATTCTCGGTCTCCTCCCACTTTATCTACAAATACATTTTTCCACTGTTGATTCCAATTGCTCCATCACTTGTAAAAAACATATATCTCACGGCTTTGGCGAATGGGAAACAACAACGAAATACATACAACTTGTTGTATTTGATTTCTGTTTGATTTTATCTAGACCTTTTGCAGTTTTATGGCTTTTGTGTCTCGTCAAATTTTGACCGTTTCATGTCCCCAATCAGATGGGAATTATTATGAGCGCGTGGCGACACTCATTGTCTGATACTGCATACAACCTACAATGTATTTTGCTGCTGAAGAGCCTTGCAAAGCCACTAAACTATGGCGCAGGGCATCTAAAATAGGGTGCGAGGTTCTTATAATACGGAAAATACTGTAGATATGGCATTCTGTTTTCTGCGTCCGTTTTTCGGTCTAATTAGAGTCGAATTATTGGAAATTAATTGATACAAAACCCTCAGCGAATGGATTTTTCATATTTACACACACTGACTGCATGTTTCACCTGATCAAAACAAAATAATAAGGCGATATATAGAAGAGGAATATCCACAGCTTGAAATTGAGTCAATTCATATTTGAATTTTCTATGAATCACGTGATGGCTGTGTTTAGAAAAACCAAGTATTTTATAAAAAGAAACTAAGACAAAATTAGTTCGGACTACTTTGGTGGTAGTATCCTTCAAGTGTGACCTTCAGAACTTCACTTCATCCGGTGCGGAACAGACTAATTTGTGATACACACGTCTACCACACGCATCCAAATCACGTGCACGTGATGCGGATGCGCAAATCTACACACCCGACGGGTTGTACGATTGGCACGTCATCATCATTATTATGAACACGAGATGGACGACTGGTGGAGTGGAATGTGTTTGCTTCAGAAATGATTAGTATCAAAAATTTGTATAAAGCAACACGCAGTGCCTTACAATAAAATGGATGTCATTCTGATCAAAATGCAACAAACTCGTGCAGTGCTTCAAGTTGCTTGGTTGATCCGAGTAGATCGCATTGCTTGAGTACTATTTTTAATGGGCTCACTTTCTGGTCATTTTAGTAACCATCAGACTGATACGGTAACTGAGGCATCGGCCACTTACGGGATACTTCATTGGTCTAAGAGATTCATATTTATCAGCAACTCTGAACTTCGATCACGCTGTGACTGGCTCCTGGGGCTAGTATGCTTTTGCAATTCAGTGATCCATAAAGAATGATGTCTTCAGACCGAAGATGCAACCGTGGTTTTAGGCGGCCTATATATATATATATATATATATATATATATATATATATATATATAATATACATATATATAATATATATATATATATACCGGCTTTAGACTAGGCAAGGTGCCAACGCTACAACAACAATTACAAAATAGGAGAAGGGGCGTTCAATACAGTACACAGACCATGAGTGCGAGAGAAAAATGCTGATTTTAGGGGGCTTTTTACCGTGCACTTTTCTCGGTGTTTTTTGTCAATTTGTTTGTCGGAATGACGTTTTTGTGTTTACGGGGCACGAGTTCAACAGACAGACTGTACAGCATTCGCGCCACTGACTTACATCTTCAGCCATGTCCCTCAACGTCTCTAACCAACGACAATCATCATCCTTTTGACCCCAACCATGGAAGCAGAAAGCTTCAACCAAAGGCAATGCTGATCTTAGATTTTTCAAACCTCTAGGCTAAGTCATGGCCTGACCGCCGCGTCGCTCCTTCCAGCCTTGTCCAGCACGTACGAATAGAGCACCGAAAGGAACATGATGGACAGGCATTCGTAAAACATTAGATATAGCATAGATAAAGTATGGTCCCATGGTCAGCTGATTGTTGACAGCTGAAAAATCACAACCGTCGACCACCATCTTTGGAGAGGGTGATGTGGGCAAATCACTGATGACGCGGTTTCGTTTACTGATTTAAAAGCAAGAACTGCAATTACAGCATACAACCAAACGTTTAGATGATCAGGTTCACACCAATCGCCTTGTAATTTATTGTTCCCATCAGGTAGTCTCTAACTGGTCGTGACCTCTCATTCTGAATTACTGTACCATTTATGTATAATAGATAGAAAAAAATGAGCATCCAAATAAGCACATGATAGGTCCTTAAGGAGAGGTAAGTCTCCCAGATTGTATTGTATTATATAGTACTAAGGACTTCTGTAAGTTGACAAACTCGCACTTTAATTAAAATGAGAACAGTCCCCGATAGAATGATCAAGTACACGGCGATTTATAATGCAGTCAGTTGCGGGGTGCGCCTGAAGGCTTTTGTTACTCAAGCTATGCATCTTTCCGCCTGAATACGATGGATCTACTTTATTCACAGAACAGTTTTCTAATCTTAAAGCGGTTTTGATTCTGTCATATTACCGCGTAGTTACAATCTGATACCGAAATCTTCTTGTTTCCAAATTACATTCGGAACCAGACTGCATACCCCTGAACTCAAAAAATCACCCGGTGAATTACCACATTCCAGTCAGAATAGATTCAACTCACTCGTATAATCTCTTTCGTCATCGGACCACACGCATGCGCGCTTTACTACTTGTAGCACGGTCACTGTTCCGTTACCATCGAATCCGAGTAAATCGATTTCGTGTGTGCAAATGCCTGATTTAAGCGCGTCAACCAGCACACATATCCAACTTATGAGTAAAAATATTGAACGAATTACAGACGGTGTAAATCGATGGTATGAGAACAATGTGCAACTGTCCACTTGAACTTTGTGTGCATGTTAGGGACTAGGTATGAATCTGACACCAATAACAACGAATGGCGTACAGTGTCGTGTGAAACCTGAATCGTAGGGCACGTTTTCATCCTCGGTCGTCGAGATTAGCTCATTTCACAATGCTGTAAATCCAATATGCAAACACAAGCGTCCACTATTACCGTGGATAGTGTGCAGTGATTCTCCATTGACTCCATGTGCTAATCACCCGAAATCTATTGGTATTCCGATCAGGCACTTTTCTACGTTTCATCGGAGTTTCGTAACTTCTATTCTTGCGTGTATTTACCTGCCGCGAAGAGCGAAGGCGTCCCTTATATAGGCAAAGCGTTTCTCATAAGCGAAATTTCACACATATCCTCTTACTGAGCATAAGCAAAGAGAGATACGGCATCAAGTTATGCTATCTACACACCATCTGAACACCAAAAGACCAATGTGGAATTTTACAAATTCATGCGAAACAATGGCTAAATAGAGTCCGGTATTTTTCAAATACTCCCCTATTTTGTTACTTTTTGACTTAACCACTGGTTAATTATCGCTTTTCTTAGAGGTGTAGAAATGAATCCAAAGAAAAAATTTCGGGACGAATGAGGAGCTCATTTTTGCTATGAACGAACCATTGAAACTGTTGAAAAGAACCAGTTCCCGCTGCGTCCTCAATTCTAAGTATACTGAGTAAAAATTGCATTCGACTTGAAGAGTACGTCGAATGGAGTTGAAATTCAAGTAGCACTGGTATCGGTGATCACATGACCGTCGGCGGTCGGGCAGGGTGAGTTCCATTCATATTCGAGGTACGGAATTCCGAACCACGCTAGTTATATTGATGACAGAGAGTAATTTGTTGTCACCCTGCTCGTTACAACACTTAATTCGTTGGGACTATATGTGACAGTCCACTCCGAATCTAAGGGTTATGGTTGCCGGTTCCTATTTATAGGGCAGTGAACCACTGAGTTCATCGGGTGTATCCCCTCCACTAGACCTGTGGGCAAGCATGCACCGAGGAAAATGCTGCTGGCCAGCTTCTGACGCCCAGATGGTAGGATCCGCTGACAACACAACCTGTGACAAAGATAGGAGAATGCCTACAACTGCGGCAGCATGGCATGTTTGTCAGCTGCACGAGTTGCAAATTCGAGCCTGTGACTGCATTACTACTGATACAACACACGATTACGAAGACTAACAAATTTGTTTATTTGAACAATTACCGACTTTGGTGGCGCCAATCGCTCCGCCTGTGTACACTATCTGCACGCCGTTGCGTTCCTCCAATACACACGTTGTCCCGCTCCAGCGTTTTGAGTTCTGCTCTTTTGCGCGCTGCCGAGTATATTCGCTAACGTGTCACAAACCGAGGACCAGGGGCTATAGACTCCATACGGGAGCAGGTCCTGACTTAACTTAGGAGAATCCTAAACTGGTGTGTCCGAACAACAAATTCATTCCACCAAGAACACTCGTAAGTCCGTCAATCACTTGTATTCGTTTACACATACTTTTTCCGACGCATAAACGGCAAATCCCGATTTCTGCTACCGTACTCTTTTTATGATTTCCTTATATCGACATTATGAGTGTTTCACGGACGCTGAATTGATCTTTATACACCGTTTTACATTTGATATACCATTGCACTTATGGCTAGCAACGACCGTGAGCCTGATACGGAACCGTCCGTTTTGACAGTCTCCCTAGCCATTCCTGAGTCTTTTACTGATGACCCTCAACTCTGGTTTCATATGTTAGAGGCAGAGTTTGAACACATAGAATCACAAACGAGCGTTCCCGTTACTTGTGGACTATCGATCGCCTTCCCCGTGACATTGATACCTGGATACGCGACGTAATATTCAATAACTATTCCTACACAGCCGTGAAAGACGTGGTAATCTCTTGTCTTTTGCCGTCCGAATCGTCCAGATTGAAATGGGTGAACCAAGGAACAGAGTTAGGTAGTAAGAAGCCTTCTGCATTACTGAGAGAAATGCAGCAGCTGGTAGGGCAACTTTTAGAGGAAAAAGTCCTTGAAGAGTTGTGGGTACAGCATTTACCAGCCAATATTCAAGCACTACTCGAGGTTTCTAGCCATCTGAAGCTCACAGAAGCGGCAAAACTAGCGGACGGTATTATGGAACGGTACCACTCACAAGTTACTGCTGTAACAAACTCCAGCAGCCCCCAGACCACCGCACCCGCCGTAGGAACACTGATAGCTACTTTCGAGCGGGCTTTCAGACGTTTTTTCACTCCTGGTTGTTCTCACTGTAGCGACCATAAATCTTATCATAACTCGGGCCGACGTGAACTTCTCAGAAGTCCTTCCCCCGACCGCCCCGTTAGCCCATCTCGATCAACGTACTGTCGATATCACAAACGGTTTGGGGAGAAGGCCCGGCGCTGCGGAGCCGGTTGCACCTTCCAGGTGCCAAACAGGGAAACTAGTATCCCGACGCGTTCCGACGACTAACGCAGTCGGCAGCCATAAAAGCAGTCTTCTGTTGCAGGTTCGAGATTTAGTTTCTAGCAACCTGTTCCTGATTGACACCGGTGCATCAGTTAGTGTCATTTCAGAGGAGGCAGGTGATGCAACGATTCCATAAATCCAAAAACTTCGTGCTGCCAACGGCACTCCTATTGCTACTTACGGTCGTAAGTCACTCACGCTCAACTTAGACCCACGTCGCATCATCCGCTGGGTGTTTATAGTAGCAGACGCCCCCCATCCCATACTAGGTATCGATTTCCTTCACTATTTCGATCTCCTGGTCAATGCACGAGGCCGGAGAGTTGTCGGCCGACGGACTTCTCTTTCCGTAACCGGTTCGTATTCCTCCGTGTATCACATCACGCCCCTATACATCCAACCTCAGACCGAACACCCCTACGCAGACCTCCTTTCAGCTTACCCGACAATGCTAAGGCAATCTGGACCCTTGCCCGCGGTAACCACCAACGTCACCTACCATACTGTCACTAAAGGACCCCCAGCATTTAGCCGACCACGTCGCTTGGCACTAGACAAGCTCCGCCTAGCACACGTTGAGTTCAAACACATGCTAGAATTAAGCATAATACGCCCGTCCAGTAGCCATTGGGCCTCGCCCCTTCACATGGTTCCTAAACCTAATGGCGACTGGCGCCCCTGCGGCGAATATAGGGCCCTCAATCAGGCTACTATCCCAGACAGGTACCCCATTCCACGTATTCAAGATCTAACTTCTTCCCCATCTGGTTGTTCTGTTTTCAGCCGAATCGACCTCGTTAGAGCCTACCACCAAATCCCGGTGGCTGAGGCTGACATCTCTCAAACCACTGTCACAAATCCGTTCGGACTATTCGAGTTTTTGCTCATGCCGTTTGGGCCAGCAATGCAGCCCAAACTTTTCAAAGGTTTATGCATGAAGCAACACGCGGTTTGAAGAATGTCCACGTGTACTTCGACAATACTTTGGTGGCAAGTTCTTCAAAAAAAAGCGTATGGCACACCTGCGCGCTCTTTTTGAACGCCCTAGCCAACACGGTGTAACCATTAATACCACCAAATGCGAATTAGGTAGGACAACCATCACATTTCTAGATTACGAAATCTCAGTCTCGGGCATACAGCCCCTGCCTGACAAGGTGGCGGCAATTCGCGACTATCCTCAGCCTCACTCCTACAGACAGTTGCGCCAATTTTCTGGCCTGGTTAAATTTTATCGCCGGTTTATCCCACACTGCGCCAAAATAATACAGCCTCTAACAGACCTTTTACGTGGAGGTAAGCGGAAATTCATTTTTCCCGACACGGCGCAGACAGCGTTTACTTAGATCAAGGAAGCTATCGCCAACATGGCACTCCTTTCACATCCCGATCCTTCCGCTTCCCTGGCACTAGGGACAGATGCTTCGGACACGGCTGTTGGAGCAGTGTTGCAACAATTCGTGGCAACCAATAGCTTTCTTCTCCAAGCGTCTCCAGCCTGCGGAATCTCGATATAGTACGTTCAGCAGAGAACTACTGACAATCCATTTGGGTATCTGACACTTCTGGTACACACTCGAGGGCCAAACGTTCACAGTGTTCACAGATCATAAACCACTAGTGTACGCCCTCCAGCCAGCTTCTGATCGATATTCGCCACTTAGACCATGTTTCGAAGTTTAGTACGGACATTCGACACGTCTCTGGGGCACACAATCCCGTGGCAGACGCACTTTCACGCGTCCACAATATCGAAGACCCACTACCCATGGGCGTAGACTTAGGAGCAATAGCCGCAGACAAAACAACAGATCCTGAGACCGAGCAGCTCAGAAGCAGCAACTCCCAGCATCTAGTGCCAGTGACTCTTCCTCCCACCGAGCGATTCGTCTGGCCTTGCGTCAAACGTGACTTACGTCTTTTGGCCCGCGATTGTCTTCATTGATAACGCGTTAAAAAACATCGTCACACTAAATCTACGTTAGACATATTCTGTGAGCCGGGCGCACGCTTTCACCGCATGCATGTGGATCTCTTGGGGCCCCTTTCACCATCCAACGGTTGCGTCTACATTCTCATTTGCGTAGACCGTTTCACTCGCTGGCCACAAGCCATACCTATTTCCCGTCCTGCCTCAGAGGAAGCTGCAAAAGCGTTTCTAGCTGGTCGGGTAAGTCAGTTCGGTTGCCCTGCTATCGTGACCACTGACCGTGGTTCTCATTTTGACGGTGCCTTCCACAAGCTACTGAATGCATTCGGCTGCAGACACAACAAGACGACGGCCTATCATCCTCAGGCTAATGGCATGGTGGAGCGATTCCATCGCCAGCTGAAAGCTGCCCTTCGTGCTCGTGATAACCCCTTATGGAGTGGAGTTTTACCGATCGTTCTCTTAGGACTACGTAACACCGTTAAAGCCGACATGGGTGCTACGGTGGCTGAACTGGTTTACGGTTGCACTTTACGACTTCCAGGTGAATTGGTTTCTCCATTACCACTTGTGGGTTTTAATCACGCAAAACGGCTGTCACACCAAATGCGGGTGATAAAGCCCACCCCGCCACGGGAACAAATTCTCAGCAACCACATACCTACCACTCTAGCGACCGCCAGCCACGTGTTTATTCGAGTGGATACAGTGCGATCACTACTACAAGCGGCTTACTCTGGCCCGTTCCGCGTCGCCCAGCGGAAGGAAAAGAAATACGTGGTAGACGTCGAAGACAGGAAAGAGACCATCAGCATAGACCGCCTTAAACCGGCCTTCATCGAGGTACAGCCCACTCCGAACAACCAGCCCAATGTTCCCACCAGCTCACAACCTTCGGTTAGTCGTCTTGAGTCGGCACCTGTTACTCCCAATAACGACTCCCCATTACCTGTTGCAACACCAAACTCTACGGAAGATACAGCTGCACCCGTCAACAATAGAAATCGACGCGGCCGCGAGCTGCGACAACCAACGAGGTTTTCTGAATTTGTAACAGTTGTATATATTTGAGTTTACTCTTCATGTTCCACTTGTAATTAGTTTTATTATGCATGAATGCACGACCACGTGATTATCACGACAAGGCTAGCGGCAGCCTGTATTGCAACGGTATGTCCCCCTCAGTCGAATATCC
Source organism: Fasciola hepatica (assembly GCA_948099385.1). Lineage (NCBI taxonomy): Eukaryota > Metazoa > Platyhelminthes > Trematoda > Plagiorchiida > Fasciolidae > Fasciola > Fasciola hepatica. The sequence goes on along the minus strand of CANUEZ040000003.1, from coordinate 4,334,199 downwards.
TTCCGCACCCCGAGGCGCAGCTTCCTCGTGTTTCTTGCCTTCCAGCTCGTACCGTCGGACAGAACCATGTGGAATTCCGGGATCTCGCATGGCTCAAACACAACGTTCATTGGATCGCGACTGGACTCATTTGACACCGGACGCTGGCTCGTTTACGAAGGCAAGAACAACCACAGGAAAACGGAACTTTGCGATATGCCGACAGCGACAAACCCTACAACACAATCACCACTGCCAAGTCACAAGCAGGATCTACCCAGGTTGGATGCAATGTTAAGGAGGACGCAATTTTGCGATCGACGCACAGCGACTAGTGTGAGTCATGAAGAACGGCTTGTGCTGGCTTCGTTGCTGTGTTCGATCGCGGCGGGAGGCGTGCAAAATGTCTCTCGCCGCCGAAGCCGACGTACCCATCACGGATCGAAGCTCAACTGTGTCGGCCTTCTAGGGGGAGACCCGTGTAGTGCTACGATTACGAAGACTAACAAATTTGTTTATTTGAACAATTACCGACTTTGGTGGCGCCAATCGCTCCGCCTGTGTACACTATCTGCACGCCGTTGCGTTCCTCCAATACACACGTTGTCCCGCTCCAGCGTTTTGAGTTCTGCTCTTTTGCGCGCTGCCGAGTATATTCGCTAACGTGTCACAAACCGAGGACCAGGGACTATAGACTCCATACGGGAGCAGGTCCTGACTTAACTTAAAAGAATCCTAAATGACGGATAATAAATTAAAGTACACACACAATGAACACTTGCGACACGTTTATTTTTTCATCGTAATCGAGATGTTTGGTTATTCCGTTGTATGGATTCAATCAAATCGGACCTACTACTTCGTGTGCACCAATAATCACCACGGGCCTAAGTCAACCGGTGTCTTAGAACCCATGTCCAACGTGTTTTGAACTCCATACCGAAGCCCACCAATTGTGTAAGATCGGCAGGTTGAAAGTGAACCAGAATGATAGCTAATAGTGATTTAGCTCCTCCCGGTTGAATCAAACAAACTAATCATAAGAATTAACGTGAGCCGGAAGTTGCCGAGTCTTATCAAGGGGGCAAATCTACAACTTCAGGATTATCCAAAACTACCCTCATATTTTGGATAAAACCGTTGTTTGTGCGTGGTATACATTAGTTCAAGTCGACAGTGATTCAAGTTCGGTGCTTTGATGTCGTACGGTTAATTACTGTCTATGGAAACACTTTTCCTCGATGAGAATCCGTCTCGTCCAAGTACACAATCAAAGTACACTTTATTACCGTAACAGTGAAAACTGATTACAAACACTGAGCATGCGGTTCGCATCTTCGCAGAGCAAGATGCTGTCGCGAGACTGGGTTGGTTTAATATCAAACCTTACGATGTCTAAGGAGACAGCAAACCGGGTTCTATTATCTAGGTAGCTGCGTTTCACACTTATATTGGTTTTCACCAACATCAGTTATCTATGGTACGGACGGGACAACTCTTTACCCATCAAAGATTGAATGCACGCTCCAGCAGCTAGACCAGTTCTTTACGCCTCAGAAACGTGACCACTGCGGGTGTAAGATACACGAAAACAATCGGTGCTTGGATGTCGATGTCTACGTTCCATTGGTCAAATATGGTAGGTAAATAACATCAGCTGGGGTGAGGTGCGCAGCATTAAACGCATGCAAAAAGCAACAGATGAAAGACTAAAGCTCACCAGGCTACTAAGGCGGTTGGAGCATGTTTCCGACTGAAATTACTGAGCGTACAATGTACGCTGTGGTGAGTAGTGGTTGAAAGATGAACAGGGACGGCCAGGGTATGATATGGAATGGAGGGACTAAAAGTCTCAGCAGATGGATTGATCATGTACGACGTGATAGGCTTCCCGGGTTGGATTTGAGAGATACACCCGTCCACGGTGGTTAAATGCATTGGAAGATATCGTTAAATGACGCTCTTGCATTCACACACTTTCTACATTTTCTTGATATTCTCATTTGCAGTGCTATTCGTATTTTTCATGCTCTCGACTTTTCTAACCTCCCATAGCTGATAACTGTCCAAACTGAACTGAAATGAATTCAGTGAGAGACGACCAGATGACAACAACAGTTTGAACGATAAGAGGATACCTCACTTTACGGTTGATGATGATCGATACTGTGTCTTGTCTAAAATGTGGATCAAGTGTATAACGTGACTGCCCCTGTGTTAAGAGCGGAACGGAGAATGTAGAACTGCGACAAGTCAAAAACTCGATGCATCAAAATCCGGATCCAAATGAGTGTCACGTGCTCACACAACACGTGCAGTTAAACAGACTTGTGTGTGAAATGCAGTCAGTAAATCAATCTCTCCTCAGACTGCTACACACAAATAGTAATGAAGAAAAGAGATGGTGAGTGAGCATAAATATTTGGCGTCCTTATCTACCAGATGTTTTCCATAATAATGGCGAAATCAATTTCAGCTGTCAATCAAACAACCTCTAGCTATGTATTTGGTATGACAGTTTTCTCTAAGAAAAAGCACACTTAGACAATAGTTCAGGTGTAGTAACGAGCCGGACAACAGTGAATTACTGCCTACCATCCAGGTAACCGGTGGTAGCGGGGATTCGAACCTCTGACCTCCGAGGTGATAATCGAACGCTCTAAACCATTCGGCCACCAAGAGTGTATTCTCCCCCATACAATAATCGTGGTCAAAAATGGGTGAATCGCGACTGGAAATCAATAAGTCGACAGGGTAAGACGCAAACCCAGCATCGCGAATTCATTTGCTATTTTTCTATCCGGCTAGTATGAGCATTATACCCCAATATAGACAAACGCGAACGCCGGTCCGGAAACAACTGTTTTAGTGTAATCCCAACTAAATCAATGTTGCTATGGCTACCTGTGCCGATTTCAGTAGCCCAGCGTATGTCCAAGTGGTCAATTTGATGCAAAGCGTCCGCTGCCTTGACTTAGACGGCCAAAGTCCCAGTTGAGTATTCCTTCATCGGAATGTCAACAGCGTGGGAATATTATATATATATATATATATATATATATATATATATATATATATATATATATATATATATGGCAAATCAAGCCGAATCGTTGTAAGCCTAATTTCTCATGACGCACGTGCCATATGGAAATCGATAACCAACTGACAGTTTGCATGTGTAATTTACTCAGTAATTAAAGCCCCCAAGCTAACTAAGCGAGTGGAAGTGTGCGAACCAGATCAACTTGCTATGGATTTCAAAATGAACATCGAACTATCGATACCGTGAAATCTCGTTAACTGCAAACGCGAAATGAAATAATCACCGCGATGTGTATTTATGCTATTAAACTCGCCCACTGTTTCTCTGCAATAAATTTTTCAAAGAACCAATTGAAGTGACCAAATTTGACACACTGATGTGTCAAACCACTACTCTTTACCAAATATACAAACGGATTTTAGGCATGAAACATCTTAATCCATTAACCCCGGACAATGTGTCTGAGAGAGCGCGAAATGCTACTAAAACCACTCCGGGACGAGAGCCAAAAACAATCAACTGATTATGGATGGCATCAAGTTCTATGTTGTCCCATTCATTGAGGATGGCTGACATCAAAGTGTGCAATGTCGAAGACTCTTCCATCCACGCAGACTCACCTTGCTAATAGACTCCAGACATCTTCAGTTAGGTTCGAGTAAGTAATGGAAAGAACCAATTCATGGTCTTGATGTTCTGACGCAACAATCACACCCTGGTGACGCTGACCGTTAGTATGTCCGCGTCTTCATGCTGAGGTATCATGATACATAATCGATTTTCCGGAATCATCTGGAGCAAAAATTCAGCCAATGTTTTAATGTGGGAGTCAGCCGTCTACTTCCGTTGTAGAACTTCAAACTAAGAATTCGCATCTTTAAAAACCGAAAGCCAAACTATTACAAAGTCACCAACAAAGCCTGAGAGAGCCTTGGATCCCGTATTATCCCTCTGTGTAGATGAGAAAGGTCACTCCTGATCACATTTCATAGCTTGAGTAAATTTTGTTCACGGCATGAAGGCTGTTCAATAACATCCTTAAGAATCGAAGTTATTAACGACGAATATCGTTGTTTGCAAACCATTTCGATGTTTTTTCAGAGACGGATTTAATAACACTTTGCACCCCCTAAAGTACTTTCCTGGGATAAATTGATTCGTATTTCCCGCTTAAAATTCGTGTGAAGTTCACACATTAGTATGCCAAACTTGGTCACTTCAAGTGGTTTAGTACAGAAATTACTGTATTTCGCGTATTATACTACTAAAACGGCTCGACAGTTCGCGGCGAGTCAACGGGTGTGCGATCGTACCTAGTCACGAGATGAACCAAAAGCAGTGTCAGAAACCCTTCAGATTTTGCCGCTCATTGCAACTTCGTGTCTCTCTGTTAACAATATGGATCATATCTATGAGTACCGTTAAGTCTGTTTCATGTGTACCGCACTGGTCTGACCAGGAGCATCTGACAAATAAATCAAAACCGAGAATATCTCACAAAATAATTAAAGGACAAACGGGCGACTCATGCACCGCGCACGATGACTTCCCCGGCTGTTTTTCTTTCTCGTTCAACTCGGAGAACAGAAACGTGATCGCACGCTGAACAACAGGGTTGCAATTACAAACGAATACACCATTCAGGGGAACAACCAGTGTAAATATAAGAGTACTATTGACCGTTTAATAGGATTACGTGCCCCAAGGCCAACTATACACGTTTCATGGACCTCACTTTTCTATTCCATGGACTCTTAATTGATACTCGACTCGATGATGTTGAAGTATACCCAAGAAAATGTGCAACACTTAGTACCTAACTAGCGTAGCCCGTTCCGGCTTGATATGCATTGATATGTATTTCATACCTCTCCGATCCCAAGATTTTCGATACGGTGTTTCCATCAGATTCGGGGCGTTTTCATGGCAAGTTTATGGGGATTTTTCACTGGTAACGGTCGGGTTGCCGAATTTGACCGACCCCTGACAGATGAACGGATGTCACGTTGGTGACTGAGGCTGGAAAAACTAAACGCACCTAATAAGTACGACAAGACACTTTATCCGACATCTTACGTCCAAAGGAAACGCAGCTATTCGCAAAACACTACTTTCCTCTCGAGTCTACTGCAACGCTTGCCACGGTAAGCTTTGGTGTCAAGCCCATTCAGCATCTTGCACTTTGAAGGTCCAAAACGCTTGCCGAGTCTTGGCACAATGTTATTCAAAGTGATTAGGGAAACTTACAACCTACCTGAGTCTCATCCACAAAATCCAGGGAACGGTGGCAAGCACAAGACCATGCAAACTGTCCCAATTCTGAACATTTCCAGAACGGTACCGGGGGAAACTATTGCAACAGCAAACACATTTTTCATTTCATTTCACTGAACAGAATTGAGCGAGAGAAAGAAAGATAATTTGGAATGGCGAAGTCAATCGAATGTGAGCAGGTATAGGAATGATCGCCCAGCAAATTCACAGATATTCAGAAAATCACTCGCGAAAAATGATCCGAGGAATACGTCCAACAGAGGCACAAACAAAGAGAGAGAGAGAGAGAGAGAGAGAGAGAGAGAGAGAGAGAGAGAGATAGGACTGTCTATTATAAATCGCATCACGCTTATGCCACATGTGTTGTGACACGGAGTGGGTGTATATAACAGGACGCTAGATATGACCACGGCAGCGGTTGAAGTCTGTTTTGGAAATGTTGCTGGAATGATGAGACGAGGAAAATGCGGACAATATCCTCACGGAATCAGAATGGAAGACAGAATGCTAAGAGTGAGGAAAAATAGACAAGCAAGGACTGTTGGGAATATTCAGATCAAATCTGGAAGTTGTTTGTGCACAAAGCAAGGCGGAGAAAGGCACCGTGGCAGGGTTAAAATACATGAGTTTGCACATTACCAACGCGTTTTGTCAATGTGGAAATGGCTCCCTCTAATTGGCGCTTATCTGTGGTGGGTTACAGGAACAGGATGGGCAGTCCGAGATGAGAAGGCGAACGGTTACAAAACAGAACTATTTGTGGTGGATCAAGTGTAGTTAATTGGGTAGCAACAAAGAAGGCATTATCTGGTTCTTTAGAAAAAAATAGATGTGTATGTATATGCATATGCATTTTTTACGTATGAATGTGCAAAACTGTACAGAGCACAGCAACGCAGAGTGAGGACGGAAGAGCAGTGAAAGCGTACAATCACCATTGGCACGTTGAGTGAGACAATCTGAGTGGGAAGTCAAGCTGGAGAACAAAATAACAAATGTTGGTTTCAACTGACATCCACAATCACGGGAGGTCGGTCACCGAAATTTCGCGATCGTTCACGCATTAGTTGGCGCGATCGAGATGTCGCCCCTGGGGAGGGCACCGAAGTCAAACCAGCTGCTGATGAAGGAGGACGTACACGAGGTCGTCGTGCAACTCCAGCACCACCACCACCACCAGAAGGTCGACCGCTAGCGGTCGTGAAAGCTGCACCGGATTTCAGAGCTTCCATCAGATTATCAATCACATTCCCTTCGTCCTCAGATGGACCCATGTGACCAGAGGGAAGACTGCTCAGGCGAGCCTTTTCTTCACGCTCTCGTTCACGGCGAGCTTGCTCCTCTTGTGCTTTGCGTTGACGTTCGGCCAGTGCACGTCGCTTTATATTGTCCGCCCGGGACCGGGCGTACGCCGTAAGGAACTGCTTTAAATCAGCAAACAAATTTTCCATATGATATTTATTTGGATCAAAAGTCAAGTATCTGGCCACTTGACCAAATCGCTCGTGCATCTGGTCGAACATGGTTTCCAACTGAGTGACTTGTTCGGATGCCGTCTGAACAAATGCGGACATCACCGTCGCATAGGCGTCGTCCGGTTCTTGTGCTTTGTACGTGCGCAACTCTGTCTCAATTGATCGAACGGACTTCTTCATTTCCGCTATTCCCGCTTTGAGCGTATCTTCAGACACACGAGCAGCGTTTTCTACGTGTGACAAATCATCAACTAGTCCCTGGGCTGTGTCTGGGAATCTTTTTTCAAGACAATCGGCCATAAAGTGCAACAAAGTTTGTTGGTTAGACACATCTTTGGTGTTCTCCAATTTTGTCAAGTAGCTCACGTGAAATCCGAATGATTGGGCGTTTCGTGAACCTGAGTTCATATAATTTCCCAGCAACAGAACTAATTCCAGAACACGTTTTAAATGAGTACTGGATTGGACCTCACGCAACGCTGTATCAGCAGCCACAATATCCGGTTTGATCTCGTCTCGTCTCTCCTCGAAACGTAGCTTGAACAGAATCGCCTGTAATCGTGTCACCAACTTTTTAACACTGCCTACCAAGCAAACAAATTGTTCAGGATCTGACAGAGATTCGTATTCATCTTTCAAGGCTGCAATTTGCGTGATGACTGACGCTTCGGGCAGAGCTTTAATCAGTTGCTCCAGCATGTTTGGTGTGAGCAGACTTTCATCCACGGCAACGATCCGACGTCGAAGCTCCGGATACGGGACTTTGAAGGAACCTAGCACGATAGATAAGTTTTGTGCGGATTTACCATCCAAGAATCGTAGACCTTTTGATTTTTTCGCAGCCTGCTGTACTGAACCTGCAGCTCCATCCGCATCCGCCTGGACAACTAGCTTTTTAGCTGGTTTGGTACTGAACTGCGTAACCAATGATTCTAGTAGGTCCTCATTAGCCAGCTCGTCTTCTTTCAGACTGACCCAAACAGAGCTCTTGTCTAGTGCGTCTGGAGTAATTTTATCCCAGTTAGCTTTTTTCAACGGAACTTCTGGATTATACTTCTTCTTAGGCTTCAAGCCAAAGGGAAGTTGTGCCACTGCCGGTGGCCTAGGGACCCCAGCCGGCGGGGGCGGGGGAGCCTTGCCCGTCAATGGAGGTGGTGGTGGTGGAACGCCGCCACCTATAGGAGGAGGTGGTGGAATACCCCCACCCAAGGGAGGTGGTGGTGGAATACTCCCACCCAAGGGAGGTGGTGGTGGAATTTTTCCACCCCCTAGTGGGGGCGGAGGAGGAATAGTTCCACCAGACAACGGTGGTGGTGGAGGAATCGATCCACCAGGAAGTATCTTTTCTTCTAAACCCTCTGGTACTTTGACTTTTCCGTCTGGGATGCCGCCACCGGCTGTGTTTAATCGTTGCTGAAGCGTCTGAATGGTAGCTTCAGCCTCCAATTTTTCCTGTAATGTCTTGTCTAATTTTCGTTGTAGATCATCCATGCGAGTGGATGCGTCTGCCTGTTTTAATGCATCTATCAATGTTGAAACTGTCGACTCTACATCCAACAATGACACAATCATTCGTGGGTCGGGATCAAAACCATCATTTTGAAGCACAACCTGGCTAATTAGTTCCTCGAGTAGGGTGAAGTATGCGTACCTGTAGGGCTCGTCACGAACGAACAGCAGATGTTGTAGGATAGATATAAACGGTCTTTCCGATTGTGTCCCACAAAGAGTGCGATTGAGAATCTGAAAAACTTGATTCGCATCATCCAAATCTGCTTTGGTGGCCTCGAATCGATCGAACAATTCTTCGGCATCTTGTTCAGCTCGACCTCGATAAATTTTAATGTGGTTTTGTATGTCTTGATCTTGTGAAGTGGTTTCTAATTTATGAAGGATTTCACCGATACCCAATTTATTCAGTTCCAACCGCAAATGGATACGATAATCAGCACCATATGCCCCGTCGGTCAGACAGCTCCGATTCACAATCACATTGATCAGCTGCAAAGCCGGACGAGCCAGCTCAGAAGTTTTTAACGCGTTCAACAACGGAACAAAACGATCGCCCAAATGATTTTCCAATTCCGCACAATTAGTTAGACCTTCGAGTACTTTTTGATAACCTTTATCGTTACAGTAGGCCATGCTGGACAACAATTCGATTGCACAATACGCCATTCCCTCCTGTTCTGAACTCAAGCATCGAGCAATGAATGTGGACGCGGCCTCGTGATCGACCAGCGCGTACAGACCGTAACCACAATTACCCAGAGCACGAATACAACGCAAACAGTTCAGACCCAATTCCGGATAGTAACCGGTTAGCGTAAAGGCGAGAAATCGAAGCAATCGATTCAAACCGTCATTCGCCTCGTTATTGAATTCTTGTACCCAACTAACTCCACCACTGGACAAATTGACACGCAACGTGTCCAGCATACTGGATAAGGACTTGGATGTGGACTGGAGTGGAGATTGGAGCTTTTTCACACAATCTTCGAGCACGCTCTTTTTGGACGAGGAAGTTCGACTGGTCTGATAAGTTAGAAGAAGTTGACGCTTCACCTCAATCGGTTTCTCGCGCAGTGAGGTGGTCTGATCCTGGGTCAGATTCATATCTTCAAGCATCATTTGGAATCGTTTCTCAAACTCCTCATTAGATAGATTATTTAAATCTTGTTCAAAGAGTTGTTCAGGTGAGGGAAGTTCGGTGTATTTGCCAGTTTCCTTCTTCTCTTTGCCGTGTTCTTTGGAGGAGAATAACGACTTGAACTTGTTTCCCATAGATTTGTCTTTTTTGTGTTGATGGCGACCGTAAAATTCCTTACCACTGTAGCCACCGCCATTATTATCACCGTTGCTGTTGTTGTTGTTGTTTTTACTCTGTTGTTTGCTGGTATTATTGTTTGAATCCATTATGAAGACGGGACAAGGACTTGTTAATCTGTGGAAGGGGGAGGAGGAACAGAAGATCCTCAAATGCAACATGATGACATAAAATATGATGAGAAATTCGAATAGACCAGTTGAGGCATTAAAAACGCGATACAAAACAGGAAACAATAACCATCGTGACAACTCGAAACACCAGGTTTCTTGTGTTTCCTTCAGAAGAATAGCTGGCAGACGTACGGCAACAAGCGTATATTTCATTTTCTCATCCCGTTTGGCAGCGAGATTCAGTAGGAAGTCTCAGACTAGCAAGTCTCAGGCAAGAGGTTCAAACCCGACTGATGCCGGTCAGCTGCCAGCCATCCCGTTGTCGTGGTCAACCTATTGGGGTCCTGTGAAGTTATCTGCTCCAACTCTCTGGATCATGGATGCCATTTAGTGGCGCACTGAAATCATGTATGCAGAGGACAAACCCATTCCACTGCACTCATACAAAATCATGCTATGAGGAGCGGGGAAAGCATTGTAAATACTGTCATGCACAATAGGGTAAGAAAGACCGATGGTGGTGGAATGGTAACGGCGTTTATCGCCTTGGAGGCCACCGCCGGTCATAGTGATGGTAGATAGCGATCCGCTGTAACCTGGCTTGTCAACAAGTCGGACCCATTGGTGCCTTGTGGTTCTTCACTTTAAGTCCCAGAGTCAGGTCGCCGGTTATCTCTAACAGTGGGTTATACTCCATTCGCTGCACTGATGCACAAGCATGTTTGAAAATCTATTTCTGGTTATCTGATATTCTAAAACTATTACTCAATTTCACCCAGAAGTATGATCAAACGAGCGACAACAGTAGACGGAGCTGCGGTATCTGTAAATTTCTAAGGGGACCATGTTCAATGAAGCGGATCACCATTCGAAATCTGGCGTAAGGCATGAGCACAAACGGGGCGGTTGAGATGTCTACTACAAACGAATCAGTGAAGCAGCTTTGAAGAATATACGAATAGCTTTGCTGGTTTCAATATCCAACACACAGTTTGCCGCTTCAGTTGCAGCATAGGTCAAAAAATTCATTGCTGAAACGTATAATGATTAAGTTTATCAAACTTCTGATGTCTTTTATACAAGGTTCTTCGACTACGAAAAATTGCAAAGTAATGGATCATAACCTGAATAGTTTATTTAAGTCGATATGATGCAGTTAGATTTCTATGTTTTGCTTTCATTTGAAGTGATCCTTTTCAATACATCAATAACTTACTACTTGGGGTATATCTTTCCATCTGAAGCACACCGCTAATATTGTGCACAATCTGTTACCCACAAGAGTGGAGAAAATACCTGCGAGTTGAATTTGCTCGCGAAGCTAACTATCTAGACAGTAGTCAATGCCCGCAAGCTATCTGAAGGTGGGAAGCCCATGCTTCACAAATCCTGGATACATCTGTGCCCGAAAAGTATGAAAACCGTTCAAATTACTATCATCTGTGAGACTGCCCTTCATTTTCCTACCGTGCTTTTATGTTTAATGGAGAGGTATACCCATAAAAAGGCCCCAGTGTGCTATCGGTGAAGATCAAGAAGCATAATCATGAGACTTGGAGTGGATGGCCAAATAGGGCCCTAACAGAGCCTTGTGAGACACCATGAGGTATACCACTTTAAATCTCAGGGTCCGAATGCACGCTATCCCTGACAACGCAGTGGACCTTTGAGGTTGTGGCATATACCTTCTCAAATCTACTCACACGTAGGTGTGCAAATAAAAAAGTCTAGATGATAATGACCTGAGAAAGAGCGGACAGCTATCTACCAACAAAATTAATCGGTGGACCGAGGCTCGAAGTTCTTACCTCAAAATCAATAGCCAAATACTTAAGGCGCAGGAACACTAATGGACGATGTCTGACAGCAATAAAAAACAGATATTGAAGTGCATGACGAATGCAGTGGCAGGAGTGTTTCCCATAACCTCCAACACCCGCTGCCCTATTGGAAATAACTGGCAATCTGAACTTGGGACACGGAATGGAGAACCACATAACATTATATATATATATATATATATATATATATATATATATATATATATATATATAACGATCGTAACAATCGTATGACGTGCTCAGAAATATCAACACAAAATATTTAGAAGTCAGAAACCGAAAAAATACTTGCTCAGCGATTCACTCTCAGAGCTTCACCATCCAAACTGACAATCACAGTGAGCGAGCCACACGACTCGATCGCCTGAACTGAAAAAACTAATAATAGTACATAAAAGACATAGAGAAACGCCCGTTTGTGATGAAAAAACGTGACACGCGCAAGAACAAATAAGTATTGTCAGCAGACTAGTTTCAGCCAGGCCACGGTTGTCGACCGCGGATACCGATGTTGACGTGTGGGTGCGTGAATGAAACCCGTTCGGAGAACGCGACAGACCGAAATATCCTTCTTTGGTTCTTCGGTCACGTTCCCATGTTGGGTTGACGCCTCACTGCTTTGTGTGCTAGACGTTTCAATCAAAGTCGCCGGTTAGGGTTCCCAAAGAAAACCCCTTTCTGTGATATGGATAACCACGAAACTCCTAGCATCTTCCTTTTAAAACAGCACAAAATCGTTTAAATGCAACTGGATTGATTTGGGGGTGACAATCGCTTGTTCCGTCCTCATCTAGAGGTATAGATCACCACGAGGTCGAAACAGTTTCAAGAGCAATTTGCACAACAAATGCGGTGCTTGCATTCTGAGTCCATACGTAGTTGGTTTAAGGATCTGGAGAACGATCGGAGCAAACGTTTTGTAATCCTTTACCTAATCTAAGGTTATTTGCAGCAGTTGCGCACTCGACTCTGCGTATTGACCAGTAGGACGTATACATGCATATGGCCGGGGTCGATTCATCACGTTTATACAGGCAATTATTTCTGTCTAAAACATTCGATGTGAGCAGCGCTGATGAACTTGAAGTTGTTCGCCAGATTTTGTCGAAATGCGGCCAAAATGATCCAATCACACAGAAATTCATTGGTTTTGAGTGACCGCGGCCAATGAGAATCCCGGCTGACAGTCGATTGTGCGTAATGAGACTCAGAGGTTCGCGCAAAGTAAGCAAACACCGTCCCGATAGACGCACTTTGTTTGTCGTCTCGGCTTATGCCCCCACAGATTGCAGCCCAGATGCAATCAAAGATGTCCTCTGCCGACAGTTACACGACCTCCTACATAAAGCAAAACGGGGTAATACCGTGATTTTAGCTGGAGACATAAATGCTAAAGTCGGTCGGTTGTACTTGAACAAGACGCATTCGGGAGGCTCTTTTGGCCTCGATTTCTGTCGTTCAGAAAACGGGGAACGGTTGTTGTCTCTGTGTTCAGATCACCGTCTGTTTCTCGTCAGTACGAACTTCGGACGTTCCAATCGCCGGTATGCCACGTGGCATCCGCCCTCTCCGAGTCAGCGATGGACCCAGATAGACCACGTCGCAACCAGCTAGGAATGGCAGGGTTGCATACAAGACTGCCGGTCGTACTGGAACACTCCCCTTGACTCTGATCACGCGTCAGTCGGCACTAAGCTGTTCGTATGCTTCGGTGGGCGTGCCAAACGTGCGATGCAGCAGCGGCTAGACTGCGATACGCTGTCTGATCCGTCTTGCATCTCAACTTTCCGAGACGTCCTAGCTGAGAAGCTAGGATCAACGCCACCAAACAACATCAACCAGCACTGGTCGCTTATCAAGAATGCTTTGTATTCTGCTGGCGGGGTGAGTTATGACCTGATCCGTCTCGTCGTTACACCCTGGATTTCTGTTGAGTTCCTACGCCTTCTTGGTGTACGCCAGTCCATCCCGGCTGGTAGTGAACATAATGCAGCACGGCTCGCAACGAGACGTGAACTCAAAACAAGTGTTTTTAGGGATCGCGATATCTGGTGGTCTCAAACAATATCAGAAATGGAACATGCTGTCGCTGTGGGAAATTCCTGCAAGCTGTTTTATCTTATCCGAGTCATTGGTGGGAAGGTATCTGGTGTGAGCGAAACCATCTGCGAAACTGACGGTTTGCCTATCCACAGTTTGCAGCGACGTCTTGTACGCTGGGTGGAGCACTTTAAAGTACAGTTTAGCTGGCCTCCAGCGTCAGCCTCTCCCATAGCTGTTTCGGCACACGTGCCGTGGTTTGTTTAAACAGATCCACCTTCTGAGTCGGAGATCCGCAAGAAAATCCAAGCCCTAGGAAGTCACAAAGCGCCGGGCTCGGATGGTCTTTCCCCCAACCTCTTTAAAGATGATGGAATGGAGCTTGTTAGAGAACATCATGCTTTGTTCTCCAAGGTCTGGCACTCCGAGAAAGTCGATCGTTGTCTCCATCTTCAAGAAGGGCTCGCGCAGTGACTGCACCAATCATAGAGGTATAAGCCGAATCCTGATTGTGTCCAAGCTGCTAGCGTGTCATTCTCTGCAGGTTATACAATATGCGTCATGAGCAAACTCGCAAGGAACAGGCTGAGTTTTGTACCGGTCGTGGATGCATCGATCAAATCCTCGCCCTCCGACGGCTGTTAGAGCACCGTTATGCCTTCTAAAGACCAACGATTGTTGTTTCTAGACATTCGCGTGGCCTTTGACTCCGTCCATAGGTCTGCGTTGTGGCATTGCTTGTTAAGGAACGGTGTACCTGAGAAGTATGTGTCGGTCTTCAAAGAGTTGTATCGTTATACCTCAGGTCGGGTCAGGGCATATGGCCAGCTTTCGCTACCCTTTGCTGTCTACAGTGGAGTACGACAAGGCTGCCCAATATCCCCGCTTCTGTTCAACTTTGCTATGAAGGATGTCCTACAGAACGCCCTCTCTGGTCTTCCAAACGGTGGGGCTGAACTCCTCCCAGGGAACATAGTCTTTGACTTAGAGTACGCCGATGATATCGCCTTGCTGAGCTATAGTGCACAAGCAATTCAATACGCATTGAGTCGCTTGGCGATTGAGGTGTCCCTTCGAAAAGCAAAGTACTTGTTCAAGACTGGCAGGAGCCTGTGCCTGCACTCACCCTTAGTGGTGTTTGGTTGGAGGTAACCAATAACCTGAAGTACCTCGGGAGCTTGATTCCCGCTACTGGTGGTGGTGTTGAAGAGGAGATAACATCATGAATTGTGAGAGCCAGAACAGCTTTCGCAAACCTGCGACGTCTGTGGCGTCGCCACGACATCCGGCTTTCCCTCGAGGAAAGGGTGTGTAGTACCACAGTTAGCAGTGTTCTTTACGGTTGCGGGACCTGGCCCCTCCACGATGGGGGTGCTTGGTGGCTTTATGCATTCGACAAAGCATTGCTCGTATCTGGTGGGAACACTGGGTGAGCAATGACGAATTTCGTCATCGTGTGTTTGGTGCTGGTAGTCGCCCCGTGACAGAGATAATCGCTTTACATCGCCTTCCATGGCTTGGGCACGTTTTGCGTAAGCCTGTCCATCGTTTACCCTTTCGTGCTCTTTTTGCACGTGCTGGTCAAGGCTGGAAGAAACGTCGTGGCAGTCAGGTTATGACTTGGCGCAGGGGCATGAAGCTGGCTTCGGGCTTTGGCATTGGTTGGTGCTTCCCACTTTCCTGGTTGGGGCCCAAGAGATGAGCATTGCCGTTGGTTAGAGACGCTGAGAAATATGGCTCAGAGCCGAATCCAGCGACGCGAATGCTGTACGACTTGTCTGTTGACTACCCGTTACCCATAAACAACTGAGAAACGGACAAAAAAATCTACACAACGTGTAGGGTGAACATACTGAGAGAAAAAATCTGCTTTTACTTGTTGTGATCTTTATGCTGACTCTCAATTCCTCGCCCCTAGACTTTGTAATTTTTTCTGTTGTTGTTGCGTTGGCACCACGCTTGTTCTCAAGCCGATGTAACATATATATATATATATATATATATATATATATATATATATATATATATATATATATATATATATGCTGGAACAAGCAGAGGGGAGAAAAACGACAAAAGGGTTCGTTTATTTGAATGCTGTTGTTTGTGAACTGATCGATCCGAGAGAGGCTGGCCTTAAAGTCAGATACTACGAAGAACAGTACACTTCTGGAAACTGTGTATGATGCATGGAAATGGTATGTACTGATGCTCCAAAGTTCCAAGTTTCTTGACCGCCAATGAGGTTACGTTTTTGCCTCGTGAAAAACCCATGGGGTACGTCTTAAATGATATCCTCTGGGGAAGTGCCATTAGCAACCTCCTCGTAGCGGTGTCTTGAAACAAGGGGTTAGAAATCTGGTGTTCAGGGTTATGCCTAGGCTTAATGAAAACTCGAAGCTCACCTAGAGAAATTAAAACCAGGACAAGATGCATGAACTGTTGTGACGGTCGTCTAACTAGTTGAGTATGAGGAACCTTGAACCCGTCAACTCTACCTGAAAGTTGGTGATTCAAACAACTGGGCAGTGGCCATCAAAGGAATGCGAACTCCGTACTCCAGCTTACTGTTCTGTGGATCAAGCTTTTCGTTAAGCTCGAGATTCTGTCCAGATTATTAATTTTCACACTCACAAATCGAGTGATCAAAAAATGCAATACTCCGTATTACACAACTACGAACAATGCAGACTTGATGTCATATTCTCCTGCTTTGCAAACGTTTTTTGGTGTTGGGCTGGCCCCAGGCTAGTTCAAAATACATACATTCGGATACTGTCATCGCACCAGAAGAACCATGTGATTTATGGCACTTGAAAGAAAGCGATGATTCGGATACAAGTGAGAACCAATTAAAGTTGCTTGCAAATAGGCACATAGATGAGAATATTGCACGTCCGGTTCACTTTAAAACAAAACCACTACGGTAGTGACAGCCCATACAATACATCGAACTGAGGTTTGAGCGAGCATAACGATTGTGATTGTCGCACCACCAACGTCAGTCACACGATGCCCCAGTACCAGCACGTGGAAAGTGAAGAGACTATTAAAATGAACTCCAATCTTTAGCACCCACTTCATATCGGTTTATCCTTCGTCTTTGAGTTCATATACACCTGTATCACTCAGGTGTAATTGTCTATTATATTTAATTGCATACCATGCAAACATCGTTGACAGTTTGTGGATCGACTTGCATTAAAGTGGATAACGAGCACAATGGTATCGTCAAAACTGAATCTGGTGAGTTTCGGGAAAGTTGAATCACTGGTCTGGATGGGTTTTTTTGTACCGATTATAACTGCTTAAGGCAACATGGTTTAATGTTGCGTGCTGATATCTCTAAGGCACTGAATTGTGAAAATAAGGTGTTGAAGTAAGCAGTAGGTCACCGTTTTCATTTCTGGTTACTGAATGTGGAGAGCCGGTTGATGCACCTGCTGAGCTTCGATTCATGGAGTATTCCATCTTTTTAGCCTTTACATACTAGATACGGGTATCCCCGTTTTAGAAGATCGCTACCCTGTTTTATAGAGCAGCGCAAGATGAGAGTATTGATCCGTTTTTTTGGTGAAACTGTGTCAGCTGTCAAATCTAAAGCGATGTGGGGGTAGGGGTGGACAATCGGTTTATTTCCAGCTGTAATCGGAATCGTCCTCAATCATGCAAAGTTTTATAATCGAATATCACTGCCCAGTGTAGAAATCAGGAAGCATGATCCGACATTGCATGATTTTGTAGCACACCCTGAAAATGAATCCTGAAGAAGTTCGCATGGCGAATGTGCGACTGATTAAGAAAAGTCGGTTCGTCAGAAAAGTCAAACGGTGCGCCACACCGAAATCCCGTTTGATGCTAGTTTACAAATTCCCTTCTACTGATCAGATCGGTTAGATCAAGCCCTTCCTGGATTTATCACAAAACAGTACTGATGTGGTAAAAAAAAAACTGGGGATCACGATTCGATACTCAGCACACATTAGAGAATTTCTTTCAGTTCGACATGCATAGATGAACTGCTGCTGTGAGAAATTTGCTGAAAGACGTCTTCGTATTTTTGCAATCCCAGTTCCGAACAATGACATTTGACGGAGCATACTGAGTGCTTTGCTTGGTTGGATAACATCTTTTCCCAATAATGGTTGCGTTGTGAGTCTGCAGGATACGTACTCGCACTTATTTTTATATTTTATGCGGCAAGTTTCTGCGATGAGATGAGCCAGCTTCGTGGATATTGCTAGCAGTACCTGTTCACGAGTGATAATCACAGCACAGAGATCTCTTTCTACTTCCAATGGTGGAGTCATAATCACCCAACGTCCCATTTGATAGCGTTGATCTACACCTTCAGCTCTCCTCCAAGGCGACAGTGCCATTGTGTGACTGGAATAGGTGAGAAACACTGTTTTGCAAACGCCGTGGTTGGATGTCGTAGGATATGTCCAAATCACTGCAATCGTCGATGAAAGAATTTTGACGTCGAAGCAGCGTTATTTATTTACGTCGTTTGAAAGCGCTGACGACAACCTACGTTTAGGAGCTGTCGCAGAGATCATTGATCAAAAAATTCCAGCTTTCTGACACTCTCAATGCGTAGTGACCACGTTTCACAGCCGTAGGTTGGCTTTTGACAGATAGCGGCCCGGAAGACGCGAATTTCGGTCTGAAGACTGATCTCACTGTACGTCCGGAGTGTTTCAATAGGTTACAAAAACCCACTCCCGGCGTTATCAGTGTGCATCTGACTTGGTCTTCGATGTGACGGGTTAGGAGGGTCACAGAGCCCCGGAAACGTAAAGCTCATCCAGAAGCTTTTCAAGTTTGACAGATAAGAATTTGTTAACTCAGTGACGGGTGGCCTAAAGTCTCTTCAAACTTTGAATCTGATTTGAATCAGACTAACGATGCAGGTATAACTCTTTTGTTACTCATCTCCCTTAAGAGGAACGTGACTAGACAATGAACTAAGATGACGAAACAGGGATCACATGTTGGGAATTCACCAGTCGAAGATTTGAGAACTCAGTAGGGATTTCATTCAGCTTTCACCAGTTGAACAGTCGTGCCACAGACACGTGCCTACCGATCATCATATTCTGATATGAAGAATATCCACTACTATGTACAACAGCGCAGTAATTGTTTCACGGTCGGCAGCGTGATGATAAGCACAACAGAAAAAATGTAGGCTGGAAGTCTTATTGATGATAAACAATCACGATGGGAATGGAGCATGGTGGGTAGAGATGGGGAAGTATAAACGGTGCTAGACTGAGTAGTTGCACCCCTAGTCTGAGTCCCGGTTGAGCTATGCACTTTTGGTAGTTTGCAACAAGTCACATGAGACAGTTGTACAGCTGTACTCCCATGGTTTTCAGTGTTGAGTTCAGTGCTGATACTCTGTACTATCAAACACTTCATAAACAATCGAATGTGTCAAGACAGAATCAAATAACTAGTCAACAGCCCCGTGAATTGCTCGCACTGCCCCCGGATTCACTTAGAGCAGAAAAATATTCGCAACTTACGACCATCGCGTCAAGAATATCAGTGTGCTTAAAAATTACCTTATTTACATTATCAGTTAGCAAACATGATCAGCAGATGTTATTAGAGCTCTTTGGATTCGGTATCACTGTTAATGCACAACTTCTCATGAGCGTAAACTTCTTGCTTTGGTTATTGAGTTTCTGCTAACCGAAAGATTGCGATAAAACTTATAACCAATAGACCAGAGAAAGGTTAAAGAATATCAAACCATAAACAGCGATCCCCCTATTTTCTGGACACCAATACGGACATGAGATCGACTTTCAATGAAGCTTGTTGTTAAAGCTAATATTGAATGTGCCATGCAAAGGCACTTGAAGGCTTCCACCAATGATCCACCAGGTAATTAAGGGTTCGTAAAATAGCCGCTTGCCACTGGCGCTCAACATCATGGTCATTGCTGAACAACGAGAGGCGGTGTATTGAACGATGACTAACCGCGTATTCACTTGTCACTCTGATTACCATAAAATAAAAAACTATCATCATATGGTTTCTCATGAGTGCAATGGAAAGGGCATATACCTCATAACCTCAAAGGCCCACTGCACTAATGAGGACAAGCGGCAACCAGACTCTGAGACTTGGAGTGATCAAGGACCACATAAGATCCCATTCAATAAGTCAGGTTTGATAACGAACCGAGCGATAGAGGATTACTCTACCCATATGTCTTTACATAATGTTCATAGACGAGAAAGACTGGATTATCACTGCACTTCACTGTCTGATATACCGCTCAATGTCTAATATGGCGGGAACACCGTAACACAATGGTTAGGTTACGGGTAGGATATTGGGGAACAGAGGTCAGTCTCCATGGAAAATGCCCAAACTAGTTGTGGTATAAGCTGTTCCACGAGACAGACAATGGTTGGAGAGTAAGTCGGGGGGAGGGGGCAGTCTGTGAAATGACAAAGGGCACGAAAACCTTAGTTACAGTATATTCCGTAGTTCAGGAGTCAAATGGCGCATTTTAATAGCCTTGTGCCGTAGCCTAGGAGCCATCCATCACCAAAGAGTGAATTCCAAGTGAAAATATAAACTATACAATTTATTCTGCAAAGCAAACAAATCAAAACCTAAAAGGTCTTGGGATGGTTGTAGGTGGAATTGTGTCTATCGTAGGAAACACAAACAGTTGTTGTGAAACCGTGAGTGGATCTGTGGTGTTATTTTTATAATAAAGGAAACCTATGGATCTTCACTGACTGTTCTACTGGCACTTTCATGAGCTTTTCTTTGTATTCTTCCAATAACAATTTTACCGAACTTTTAAAGCAGTTATAAGTGTTGCATAACCATCTGGTTGTCCTATCATCCTAACGCCTTTCTTTTAACCTTCCAAATTGCATATCTCAGTCGTTTTTTTTTCTTCAGTAAAGCCTATTCTTAGGTCGTTGACTCTCATCGTTCGGAACACAGTGACGTCATTCTAGTTCACTGCAAAATACCTTCCCAGTAGAGTTGAAAAATATGACTTAAGAAGGGAGAAAACGGAAAGAATGTCTGATGGCAAACCGAGCTTCAAATGTCTGTCGATGCATAGGAGCATTGTCGAAAATAAACACTACCTCAGTATTGGGTCGTTACGTGCTTACTTTAGGGAAGCATGTGTACAAGAACCTATTAAAAAGCCGGTTGCATATTTTTGCGCGGCATTCACCATGCAGCATCCGAAGGATCGAAATGCATGCAATGATATTCAGGTTCAAAACGCCATGTGATGACAAGGTTTTGATGCATGGTTTTCTTTTAATAGATCGTCCGAACGATCGAAAGCATCAAACATTGTAACTGTTATCGTTAATACAAAGTCGTAGCATAGAGCTTCCCCGCGCTGAACACATCTTGCGAATTGGGCGCCTTGTCTTAACACCAATTCTACTGCGCTCAATGCGTTGAGTTGTACGCCTTTTCGTGCCGTAGTCGTGGTTGTCAAGGAGTCGATCAATGGGGATCACGCCAATAATCAACCAGGAACTTTCAGATTCCAACATTGTTTTAATACGACCGAGAGTTATTGAAGGATCCTCGTCCACGGTGTTGCATAACTTACCAAAAATACCACAGGAAAATTTCCTTTCATTGAGGTCTCGTTTTAACCCAGTGTTTCGATCTCTTTTTGCAATGCCTTAGCATGTTTCAATTGTTATTTTGAGATGTTGATATATCAGCTGAATACCTCGTATATTGCACTATGCGCCAGCGATCTTCACTCATCATCATCATCGTACAGCGTCGAACGGCAGCTCGAGCTGTCATTCCCACCATGTTGCACGTGGAAACAAAAAACTTTTATGACTGGACAGACTCGTCAACGTCTATAAATGTACAGCTTTGTGTGCGACACGACTTGGCGCATCATTCTACAAAAAGACAGTACTTTTAGAATAATTTCTGGTCCGACAGACAAGGAAATTTCATCGTTCAAGCACGATGAATTCTACGTTGTCTAGCGTATTTTTAAATAACACCCGATAAACAGGAGTGATCGTGAATTTTGCAGCTAATGTCAATTAGCGTGGTGAGTTGTGCCACCTCCAATTCACCAAAATGAGCTGCCTTCAGAAATTTCTTTTTACGAAGGGTGTATTTATGATTCCCCCTCATTCTCACCACAGTTCATTCAAAGTACATCGATGGTGAAAACGATTCACGGTGTGAATCGGATATTTTTGTGGTTGTAACCCTTGGCTAACTTCGCTGACTGTATAAAACTGACTTTTGATCAGCTGAAGACTGAAGCGACTAACATTTCGCACCTTTGTTTGCAACGGCGCACGGGAGTTTTCGAACAAACGTCCTCCTAGATCAAATAATTATTGACCGCTGGCTGATATTTTCATCGCAATGCAGCTGACATCATTGTACAATTATTATTATTATTATTATTATTATTATTATTATTATTATTATTATTATTATTATTACCATTATTATTACACTGGCTTGAGCACGTTTTTGTGGTGCTCTTCAGCAGCTGAGAAAAAAGAAATTTTATATGCCGAAACAGATTACCAGTTCAGATAAAACTCAATCCTTGTTTGTTAAAACATGTGCAAGGAAGGGAACTACAGAAGTTCTGTACAGCGATCGCTTTGAAGGATGTAGTCGAAACACGGGACGCATCAACGGGTATGATTGGCTCGGAGAAAGATCATGATGCAGTGGATGTGATTAGTCTGTAATGATCTTTCCGGCAAATGAAACAGATGTCACCATGTACTTATCACAAAATTCCGATACGAGGTATTTTAATGCTATACCAGAAACAAGACTGACGATTCGCAGACCTCTACGAGGAGTCATCATCATCATCATCGCACAACGTTAAACAGTAGGGAAAGTCCCACTGACCACTGCCTTTCTCACCATCTTGCACGTTGAATTAGAAAGTATGAATATACAAGATAGACAGGTAGTGGACCTACACGGGTGCGAAAAGGAAAGAATGCCCTAGTAGCCAACACACGGAATACACAGTCTAACTGTACGAACGCACATCGATCAGTCATTCTGATTCGACAGGAAGTGACAACACGATCGCCACTGTTCGCGGTTCGCTGCCATATCCTTCAGTGTCTCCAGTCAACTGATAAACGGATCTTTTGGACCACAACC
Organism: Fasciola hepatica; assembly: GCA_948099385.1. Lineage (NCBI taxonomy): Eukaryota > Metazoa > Platyhelminthes > Trematoda > Plagiorchiida > Fasciolidae > Fasciola > Fasciola hepatica. Next base: position 4,311,427 of record CANUEZ040000003.1, on the reverse strand, counting down.
ACGAAGACGTGAAGCACCTACTTTTCCTAAGTTTGCTGTACATTTTCTCATTCCTCGTTGCCACGTCATCTGTTGACCACGTGGTTTTTTTCCACTCTCTAAGCGGAACTGAGAATAAGATACGGTACGGTAGACGTGCATTTGCCATACGTAACGCGTGCCCCAACCAACGAAGTCTACCAAGTTGGATACGCTGTGACGAGGAGCGATGTATGCCCTTTTCAAAAGACCAGGAAAAAATACGGGAGAACAATTTAGAATCATAGGTAATATACACTGGTGTACGAAGGAGGAAGTGACAGACTACGGAGCACTGAACTGTCGAAGTTCAAGAATTTAAAAAGACAATCTACGCAATTTCCTAACATTAATTTTTATATGTAAATATTAATACAAGTTCTCTCGTAAAATTACACCGACATATTTCACGTTTTGCATGTGCGAGAGGAGTATGGTTAACAATGGTGCCTCCTTTGATAAGACGCGATCGTAAAGCGAAAAATGCACTCCTCACATTTGGCTTTGTTCAACAGATCAGACTACTCAGAAGAGTTTTGGACATGTGCAATATTTTCATGAAACTCATCTAAATCAGACGGCTGGGAGACAGACCGAGCCACAACGTCATCGGCATACTTGACTAGACGGACTGGGTGGGTGGCAGTTAAGTCGCCAATGTAAATAGTGAACAAGTATGGAGGAAGAACAGCTTCTTGGAGAAAATCGGCGCTGCTTAAGAGATAGCACATTGTGTTCTACCCGAGCAGTCTTTCAGTCAATTAAGTATGTGGGACAACTAAGAAATCTTGATTTCTTGAAAAGCAAGGACTGTGGTACACCGTCGAACGCTGATGTGTAATCAAGAAAGACAAACCTTACTGATTTGCACGAATCACCGAGGCTTTTTAAAATGTAATGGACTATGCATGCTACTGCATCAATTGTGGAACGCCGCGGTCTATGCATAGATAAGTACTCCTCAGTGGGACTTCTGACTGTGTTCTGAAGGCGCTGAGGTACAACACGTTCAACTGGCTTCAACGCCGATAAGGAAAGTGCAATTGGGCGAAAGTTCTTGGTTCTCGCTTGGTTACTGGATCCTTTTGGTATGGGGATGATTGTGACAGGACGCCAACAGTCAGGAATGGAAAACGATTCAAGTAAATGATTGATAGCAGTAGCCATCAGCTCAGAGAGGGATTCAGTCCCGTGTTTGAGTACTTCCGACGATATGCTTTGGTTAACTTGGTGGATTTCAGGAGCTTGGAAACTTCCCTGCTGGAGAATTTTCCAATTTCCGAATTGTTAACCCGATGGAAAACTAGGAGTGAGTCATTCGAGTAACGAATTAACTGAGAAGTCAGATGGTTAACATCCATGTCAGAAGAGGAGTGACTTCCTTACTGACCACAAAGTGGGTTGATCTCCCGCCATCTATCCATGATGTTTCTGAGTGCAGAATCTGTTGATGGTCTACTGCCTCAGTTCAGTTCAGTTCAAGTAACCATTAACCACGCACTGGGTGCGATGGTTGTGGTTGCTATCTCCTGGAGACAGCCTCAATCGGACACAATGGGAAAGGACAGGAATATTAAAGGAGTAGTAAATGAACTACAAATATTGGTATCAAGTTGATTAAGAAAGTTCGTGAATACAAGAGCGGTGCTGATCACGACAAATAGCCATTTCCTCTAAAGTATATAACGACTGAGTGAGAGGGTCTCTTGGACCCCACTTAGGAAGTCTAACAAGCCCTATATGGCCAAGTCCACCGGTTAGGTTTTTTATACCTTTGTTCCATGTCATGGACTGGCCACCCTTATTCATCTTCCAACCGGCACCCGTCTCAGTGAACATAGCGCGCCGAGAAATGCTGTCAGAGGACATGCGCAACACATGCTCCAACCATCTTGACCTGGTAACTTTGTCTTTCATCTGATGATTTGGTTCACTAACCGAACACTGCGCCGAACTTCAGCATTGCCTGTATGGTGTTCCCATTAGAGTTGAGTAGTGCTAAGAAGACAATCTTCATATATCATCCATCCATAGTGGTAATGTTTCCGAATCATACAGAAGCACTGGCCCGACGGAGACAACGTACATTCGACCTTTGATAGATAAACGGATGTTATGTCGACTCCACAGATGACTCAGATTGGCAAATGCCAAACGAGCCTTCTGTATATGCAAGGACACTTCATCCGACATCCGACCTCCGGGTGAAATGCAGCTGCCCAGATAACAAAACCTACCTACTAGGTCTACTGCTTCTTTAGATACTGAAAGGTTTGGTATTTGACCAAACCAATCCTGTAACAGATCCTGCACTTTGAGGGTGAAAAACGCATGCCAAACGTTGCAACACAGTCCGTCAAGCCGTCTATAAAAACTTGCAACTTACTTGGATCTTCACTTAGAAGAACGATGTCGTCCCCAAATAGAAAAGGAGAAAGAGAGCAACACCGAAGTACACCTTTTCTTGTGGTGAACTCGGGTGAAAAATCACCGTAAGCCCGAATTCGGCTTCGGCTATTCACGTAAAGGGACTTTGTGGTGGAAATGAATTTCTCTGGTACACCGTTCAACAAGAGGCAGCGCCAGAGAACTGTGCGGTTGACTGGGTCGATGGCCGGTTTAAAATCAAGAAAAACGGAGTTAGTGGGCCTACGGAAAGTGTGTTCGTTCTAAAATTTATCGAAGAGTGATGATGTAATCAACACAACCTCGACCGGGTCTAAACCCAGCCCGACTCTCGCGTGAGCACTGTTCACGAGCGGCTGATAAGCGGTGGAGAATAACACCAGCAAACAAGTTAGATGCGATGCTGACCGGACTTATTCCCCGCGGTTTTCACAGGAGGATCTGTCACGCTTCTTGTAAAGCGGTACGATCACCGATTCACGCCAGCTCTTTGTATCTTGTTCCCTATCCCATACCAAACCGGAGTTTCGTCAAATACAATAACAACGTTGAACCACCGTCTTTGAAAATCGGTGGAGGGAACCCATCCGGTCCAGCAGCCTCATGCCGTTTAAAGTAGCCTGTCTCACGAGGAACTTCTACAGCCAGAGCTGGAGCTACGGCGTTACTTAGCAAGCCTGTCGTCGATAAAGGCCAACCAAACTGCTTCTCGAAATGCTACACCTAAGGAACTAGATGACGTTCCTAATTTTGAATCGATGAGCCGTTCGCCTCTTTGATCAGTTTACTAACACCCGGCTTACGTGGATCGGTTTGTCTAATCAGACGGAAAAGGTTGCGGCTGTTGCCAATCACCGCAGCTTTTCCGATCTCCCTACACTTGGCAATCCACCACTGCACATGGTCATCTCTCAGGCTCCGAATCAGTTGGCTTTTAAGGCATCTCTATGCTTCATCGTATCTGGAATCCGGGGAAATCGATGTGCGAGCATCTAACAGCGCAACTGAGGATACAGAGATCCAACGTTTCTGTGTGTCTGATTGTTGGACCTTGGACCGCATTAGCAGCCTTGAATAAAGCCCACTGGATCTCTGTCCACCAATCTTTTGGACCCTGGGCATTTGACTCCATCTATAACCTGGTGGATAATTCTGCTTGGAAAGCATATCGATGATTATCGTTCAGTAGCAGTTGTGGGGCACGACCGGCTTTGGTGTTCTTCAGCCGCCTAGGAGAGATGAGCTGAAAAGCGCGCGGACAAGAGCGTGATCAGTGTCTACAGATGTGGACCAAAATGATCGGCAATCCTAAATTGAACCGCAACAGCGGTAACCAATAGCAATGAGGTCGATCTGGGTACAACGCTGTGAAGGCGCAGGAGGACGCCAGGTTAGTCGGTGCCGCTTTTGTGCGAGAAATTTGTACTCGCAAGGAACAGTCCATGGTAGGAACATAGTTGAATGAGTCGGTTACCGTTATCTGTTTGATCAGCTGGAACGCCAAATCGGCCTCCTATATTTCTCTTCGTGTCGTCTGGGATTCCAACTTGAGCATTGAAATCATTAGCAACAACCATGATGTTCATAGAGCACACGCTGCGGAGCAGTTGAGACAAATCTCGGTAAAAGTTGTCTCTAGCCTCAGGAGAACTACAGTCAGTTCCAAGAGTCATAACCAGGGCAGCCTGCTGCCTCGTTTGGTAGAGTGTACCGACGTTGAAACCAGCAAAGTGAAGAGAATGCTTAGGTCGGAGAGTCGATTCTCTTTTTACCCGTTTCTAAGTCGCTACCCGTACCGAAAGTTAGTTCACAGTCAGGACTCATTGTGACCTCTCATATTCATTCGGAATCGGGATGTGAGGGATGAAGATCAGACAGATAAGAAATGCTTCCTAAGGGGACGCTGGAGATTTTTGGGCATATCATACTTTGCAGCTGCCCACACTGCAGATGGGTTTTTTTTCTTCTAATTACCCTACCTGGAGTCTTTGAGTTAAAACTCTGACCCACAAGGTAGGGGGTGATAACCCAGCATGGGAACGTGACCGAAACACCCGTAAAGGAACTGTTTCTGGTCTGGTACGTGAGACCTTTTCTTGACTACATGATTATGCATGAATGCAGTGGAAGGAATATATACCTCATTGCCACAAAGGCCCACTGCACGATTAGGGATAACTGGCAGACAGACCCTGAGGATTGGATTATTGGATTTTTGTCGGTCGGCGTTGCGTGTGACGCGTTTCAAGTCACATGCACCGCCGACCAACAATAATGGTTTTCCTCGACTTCAGAGGCGTCTTCGATCCACTTGATCGAACAGCGTTTTTCAGTGCTCTTCAGCGAACAGGTATGCCCAGGAGTTTGTGAACCTACTGAGATTATTGTATTCTCATAATTCTGGCCGCGTAAGAGTTTACGGCGAACTATCCGGTCGGTTCCAAACGACCAATGGTGTTCGACAGGGATATCCCATGTCTCCATTCCTGTTCAACTTCGTCATGGACGAAATAATGGAGAGTGCGCTGAAAACTTTTCAGGATATAGGCGTCGAACTAGGAAATAGTGAGAAGCTATGTGATCTAGATTGCGCGGACGATGTTGTTTGTTTGTTCGAATCCACGGAACATGCTCAACGTGCACTAGGTAGACTCTCAAGAGCTGCAGCCCCATTCGGCATGCGCTTTGCACCTACAAAGTTTAAAGTGGTTGCAAGACTGGACGTCAACGATCCCGAGCTTGATGCTCAATGGGGAGGTGCTGTCAGTTGTCGACCACTTCACCTACCTCGGCAGCAGCGTGACGACGGATGGGAGCTCAGTAGTAGAGGTGAGCAAGCGGATATCCAAGGCTCGAGGGACGTACGTTGGACTGAAGCATTTGGGGCGTCGACCTGATATTTCACTGAAGTTGGAAGGTCGTGTGTGCTATGCTGCAGTGCTTTCAGTTTTGTTATATGGTTGCGAGACTTGGGGTCTGCGTGCTGAAGATATTCGTCGTCTTGAGGTTTTTGACCACCGATGTTTGCGTAGTATCGCTAAGACTGGGTGGAATAGCCGAGTGAGCAATGATGAGGTCAGAAAGCGAGTAGGGGGTAAAAAATCAAAAAACGTTCTGTCACAGAGTATCCAACTTGGTAGACTTCGTTGGTTGGGGCACGTGTTACGTATGGCAAATGCACGTCTACCGTACCGTATCCTATTCTCAGTTCCGCTTAGAGAGTGGAAAAAACCACGTGGTCAACAGATGACGTGGCAACGAGGAATGAGAAAATGTACAGCAAACTTAGGAAAAGTAGGTGCTTCACGTCTTCGTGGTTGTGGTCCAAAAGATCCGTTTATCAGTTGACTGGAGACACTGAAGGATATGGCAGCGAACCGCGAACAGTGGCGATCGTGTTGTCACTTCCTGTCGAATCAGAATGACTGATCGATGTGCGTTCGTACAGTTAGACTGTGTATTCCGTGTGTTGGCTACTAGGGCATTCTTTCCTTTTCGCACCCGTGTAGGTCCACTACCTGTCTATCTTGTATATTCATACTTTCTAATTCAACGTGCAAGATGGTGAGAAAGGCAGTGGTCAGTGGGACTTTCCCTACTGTTTAACGTTGTGCGATGATGATGCAGAATCACATAAGGTCCCAATAGGTCAAGTGTGGTAACGAGCTGGACAACAGCGGATTACTGTCTACCAACAAAGTAACCGGTGACAGCGGAGGTTCGAACCTCGGACCTCCGAGGTGGTAAGCAAACGCTCTAAGCCATCCGACTACCACCGGTCACGACTTTACGCCTCTTCGTCGATGATTTTCTTTTATGACATTCTTTTCCGCTAAGCTGTCCTCTATACTGCTATTTGTTATGCTCTCGGTTAGACGATGCTGAGAGGTACCAACGAAAATCAAAGTACTAAACTGCGGCATTAGCGATCAGAACAACTGAACTCTCTGAACACAGGGCGGTGATACTTTGAACACCTAGAAGAAAGAATAAGGCATCGACCTTAACTAACGAGTTCATTTCAGGCTCGGTTTTTATGATGTTTACTGAAACAGATGCGGTTAACGAAGCTTGACATGGATGTAGTCTTCCATTACTAGGGGGTGCACGTATCTAGTCTATGAACAACTGAGATATTTGGAATCAAAACTCACCAACGTCAATCAATCTTGAGGATAAAGTGTTGCTGTCACGTTGCCATGTCTCCGTGTTAAGACTAATGGTTTTCCGCAAAACCATTTGTTTTCCACTCCAACCATTGTACTTTATGGTATGACACAACAAACAGGACAGCCATACACGCAGAGGTAGCGATTTGGATTACTAAGTGTACACACCAGTGGTGGTCGAGTTTACCATTCGGAGGTTCAACCCCCCCCCCCCCCTCCCTCGCCTAATGCTGGTAAATTCGGTGGTAGACATTATTCTACTGTGGCCTGGTTCGTTACCACACCTGATTTATGGGCACCTTATGTGGTTCTCCACTTAAACTCACGGTCAGGTGTCCGGTAATCCTTATTAGTGCAGCAGGTTTTTGAGGTTATGCTATTTACTACTTTTACTGCAGTAATTTAAATAAGAAACGAAGTAATGGTGGAAATGTGTAAAACGATAAATCAAGCACACCACGATAGTGGCTGCATCGGATATACTTAGTTACGTTAAAAGTTGTCTCAAAATTTGTTTTAAAACGCGCACGCGGCATTTCGTGACGATTTGTAGTTAGCATATTTCCACTGAAGACTATGTATGGCGGCATTCAAAAAGGATATCAGCAAAAGACGTAGAGAGGGTTGAAACAAATTACTAAAACTCAGACTCACCTTTGACACGTTCAGACAGAGACATCAATACGGAGACATAAAATGTGCTACAATGAATGAAAACAAAAAAAATTTACTTTTGTTGGCCTTGGTCTAAGCGATACATGCTAGGACAACTCTTAATATAAGAGGGTGCTTCTGGGTCTGTATTATCATGTAACGATTTGCAAATATTTTTGCCCTTTTCCCGAGCCTTGCCGATGCCTGCACCAGCGAGTACGGTCGCGCTCTTCGTGTACTTCAATTTCAGCTTCGAACAGTTTCGACTGAGACTCCAATTGGTGGTGAATGAGTGGCTCAGAGCGTTTGATTAAAACCTCGGAGGTCAGAGGTTCAAATCCCGCCACTTCTGGTCACTGGTAGTAGACAATGTAATGGTCAGGCTTTAGGCAGCCACATTAGTGTTCGATTAATGTAAATGTGGGTTCCCCGTGAGAAATTTACTGAGCTTTGGGCTCATGAAATTTTGTTTTGTTTTTTTTTTTGTTTTGCAGATCAGACGCGTGCAGCCCCCAGGCGGAAGATCACCGGTCCTTCCACATTACAACAGTAACCCACTATCGTCCAGCTCGTTACATCTGACCTATTGGCCATTTATGTGGTTCTCCACTCCAAATCCCAGGGTCTGGTTGCCGACTACACTTAACAGTGCAATAGGCCTTCAAGGCTACAGTGAATGCCTCTTTCACTACACTCGTGCGCAAGCATGTAATAAACAATTGGTTATACAGACTATGGGGTTTACCCCTTTTACTGTAAACCACTTAATGCGTAATAAAAAACCAAAAATAATTCACCTTTCACGTGCTGGGCGACTAGATGCCTAATCAGGCTGGATCTGCGATCACCCCCAACATGAGCTGAATGTATACAGCTAGGATCGATTTTGATTACTCTAGGTGGGTGATGGTGAAAGAGGATAAAACCAAAAATCAGAACACTGTGTGTGGGTATCATCATTATATAATCAGTTTGATGATTCTGCTTTCGAAAAGAGGAAGACTGAAACATAATAATACGGGATCAGCGGGTGATTCAATATTTGGTTAACAATACGAAAAGAAGAGACGTAAGTTTCAATGACTTTGAGGACCTGGTGTTTACAGTTCACATAAACGAAAATCACGAGAGAAGCTAATAGGTCACGAGTGTTAATGAGCTGGGTGACAGTGGATTGCTGTCCACCACCAAACTGATCGACGGTGGCAGAATGCGAACCTCTGACCCAATCAGTGAACACCGACGATGTCAGCTCGACTAGTGACTAAAAGTTCGCGACCTAAACGCCAAGCTCGGCGATCAAAAATGTTGAAATCTACCACACTACTTTTAAAAATTGTTGAGAACAACTTCTGACGTGCAACACTCAAATCTGTACGCCGCTGGGAGTTGTTTTCCTGTCAACAAGCTTTAACATGCGAACAGTTAGTCTTTCATTATGAGTGCCTGAAGCGACCATATTTCACCATCAAGTGTAGACCGCAGACTTATCAACCACAGGCAAGGACGATAGTAAGACAGAATGGTAAACGCATGCTATGTATGCTGATTACGGATGCTCATAACTGTATGATCAAGAACAGTAGCACAGTGTTAGGAAGTCAAAGAAATCCTTCTTTTTTTTAAGCAAGCTATTAATCAACTTGAGCATGCCAGGCCTGTTTGAATAACCAATAATCAATGACTTATCGGATCACACAAGACAAAGCCCTCTTTGTTAATCGGGCAGTCATCCACAGCCCGACGCAAATCAGGTCAAAGGATCAATAATCAATCCACCAAACGTTTTTATCAGCCTAATCGGGCCAACAGCACTTGAACCCAAATGGACGCCCAACTTCGGAAAGGTTCGATTTTTGCTTTAAATATCACGCAGTGATTCTTGTGAATAGACAGTCGTTTTGACAAGCTGAGTTGTCGTCTTCTGGTTTGTCATAGCGAGCTGGAGCGATCGGAGTAGTAAGGCGAGATTGAGTGCGCAGGGTTCCCATTCATGCCCTGGAAAAGAACCCGTGGGTCACGACACATAGTGGGGAGGAAAACAAGTATTCGAGCAAGTAACCGATGGCAAGACGATTATACAAACCGAAGACGCTATCTAACAACGAGTTCATGACTGCCGGAATGGAAAAAGATCCGCAATGACTAAGAAGCTGGTTCACAGAGGACACGGGAAAAAACGGGAATAAGGTATGGGTCAAAAATCTATTATCCCGGACACTAACCACAGAAAAACAGAACAGTCTGAGGGACACAAAAGGGAGAGAGTAACTAAAAGTAGGAGTGGAGTGTCTGGGGTTTCTCTCGACAGTGAGAGAAATCACCGCGCCCTATTGGGCAGCTATCGCTCACCCTGCAACAATCAGCACTCACATAGACTAGAAGTCCCTTCGCGGGTTCTTCAGGTTATGTGGGAGAAAGCCTATCTGAAAACCTACAAAACCACTGGACCGGATGGGTTCTTTTCATCTTTCTTTCAAAGGTCGAAACGAAGCTCTGGTTTCCCGGTAAACAAAACTCCTTCGAGAAATCTTAGTGAACAGATTCCCGGGCTATTGCGTGAGTCGGCAATGACGCCGATTTGCAAGAAAGATGACAGGTCTTCTTGTGAAAACCGTAGAGGAATTAGATTGATAAGTATCGTATCCAGACTGTTCACCGGACTTATTCTCCACCGACTATCCAGCGCCCGTGAAAGGTGCACCTGTGAGAATCAAGCCGGTTTTAGGCCCTATCGGGGCTGTATCGACCATTTCTTCACAATTCGATAAATATTAGAGCACAGACACCTTTCGTAGACCCGCAATCTGTCTTCCTTGCTCTGGAAGCGGCGCTCGACTCAATCGACCGCACAGTTCTCTGACGATGCCTCTCACAGGACGGTGCTGGATAAAAATTATTTCTATTTTCCTATGCTTCTATGCAAACAGCGGTAGCCAAGTTCGTACTCACGGCGACCTTTCACCCGACTCCATCACGGAAAGTGGTGTTCGTCAGGGTTGTCCTCTTTTATTTTTCCTCAGTTTCGTAATTGAATTGATTTTTGAGACAGCCTTGTCCTCATGTGAGAATAGCGGCATCGGTCTTTGTTCAGGCAGTAAATTGTCTGACTTGGGATACGAAGACGATGTTGTTCTTCTGAGTTGCAAGCTTTTATGGATTGCTGAAATGTGGGATGTGTTCTGCACCCTCAAAGTGTAAAATGCTGCTACGGGCCTGGGTTGGCTCTACACTAAGCCTTTCCTTGGCGGGAAAAGCTCTAACTGAAGTAGATAAGTTTTGTTACCTGTGTAGTTACGTTTCATCAGGTGGGTTGATATCTGATGAAGTGTCATCGCGTTTACAGAAGGCGTGTTTGGCTTCTGCTAACCTTATTTATTTGTGGCGCCGGTGTGACATCCGACTGTCTGTCAAGGGTTGAGTGCACACTGCGGCGGTTAGGTTTGTTCTCTTATACGGCTCAGAAACGGCCGCTGAGGTTAGAAGGTAGGCGAAGACTGTCGGTGTTCGAGCATCGATGTTTCCGTAGTCTTGCCTGAACGTGGTGGAAACACCGTATCAGCAATGCTGAGGTTAGACGTAAGGTATTGGAAACCAAAGGTCGGCCTCTAGATCAAGTACTAAATCTAAACAGGTTAAGGAGTCTGGGATGTGTTGCGTGTGCCCGCCGATAGACTTCCTCGGTGTACGCTGTTCTCCGAGGCACGCAGTGGTTGGAAGGTGGGTCGAGGTTGTCAGTCCATGATATAACAAAAAGGTATGAAAACCTTGACCAAGTAGGACGTATGACACTTCCGGCTGCGGTCCACGAGACCCACCTACAAGACGATCCGAGACGTTAAGTGACATGGCTAGGTGTCGCGGCCAGTGGTGCAGTTACATCCGAAGTCTTTTGTTATCTTTGTGATTCCCACTTCTTACTTTGCTTGTCTCTTTTTCACTTCACTTTTCTATTCTTTTTGCCCTCGGTCCGACAATGCTGGAAGGTAACAACCGAAACCAGAACACCAAATTGCTAGAATAATGGTTGAATGAACTGAACCGAAATGCTACTAAATCGAGCTGTCATTTTCCATCAGATTTAATGTTCACCGAGTCTGAAACACAAAACTTCTGGCATCTCAACCGCCCAAGTCCCCTGAGAGAGCTCAAGTTTTTATTGTTACAAACGAACGTCACAACAGAAGACTACCAACCAACTAGTCAGACCATTACCCGCTCCTTAAATTTAGACGCATATCCTCTTCAACGTATAGACGAACTAACGGGCAAGATCTTAAGCTACACATGCAGTACACTGGACTTGAAGAGTGCCTACCATCAGGTACCAATCAACGTAAGTTAAAAACATTACACAGCATTCGAAGCGTGTGGCAAGCTGTAACAGTTTTGTAGTGACAAACGGAGTTGCTTGCTCCCAAAGAGAAACTGGTAAAATAATCATGGTCGTATGAAAATTTTGTCAAACAAGAAACACTGTGGTCCTTCAGCTTTAAATTACTCAAGAATGAATAGTCTTTCAACTGAAAAACTACCATATGACGCCCTTTGTATGTTGTTTACTCCCCATGAGTCATCAATTGCACAATAATGGCGAGACTGCATACCCGTGTACTGCTGCTGAACCAACCGAGCTAAAGTACAGATAGCCGCAACTCGCAGAACTAAGTGGGATCGGTCACGAAAGCCGTCTAGAGGTGACTGGTCTTTTCCTGAATCTCATCGGCGGATAAGTGATCCCGACTACATTCGTCGAATCACCAGTGATGCTATAGCGCCAAAGCTTCAAGGACCTTCCTGTGCGCGAGTATCGAATGACGTTGTTGAAATTACATTCAACAAGTCTGGTCTAATCTACCGTCTATCGCGCAGTGCCACAAACCTCTTGAATACACCGCTTACTCACGTGATGCAAAAGATAAACTACTTTGAAAAGATTAAACTATTGGTGACATGGTGGAGTTCTTATCGGACCCGAGTTGACACTAACGAGATGAGTGCGGCCAGAATCGTATAGCAGGAATCCCTGTGTACGTCGTATGAAGAATGAAAGAAAGCCCCCGATATGACGACAGTAGAAAAAACTCTACATTGGCCACTAAAACACCCATCATTCCATCAGCAAATGAACCGGTGAAAATGGCGCGACAGCTTTATTATACGGAAAAGAAATCAGCGACGGAGTTACAAACTAGTTAAACATCATCAATTGAGCGTCGAGTTACCAAGTGCATTACACACAACTGAAGAAAAACACCAAATATAGCAAACAATTCTCAGGCTACGATACACGCAGAAAGCCAATTGAAATGGGAAAACTAAATGTAGTGCACGAGAGAAACACAGGAAAACACACGAAAGACTAGACGCACATGACGTACGGCCTTGAAAACAGCAAAGTCGAATGCGGCGCGGAAGGCTGATGAACTCAATCGCCACTCAAAAAAATTTAGTTTCAGTTCGCATCAGATCACGTCACAGGGCTAGCAGCCTTGGCCGGTGTACGTCCAGATTTTTGCATTGGAAGACTGCATAGCTCTCACTGTGTCTCGGCTTCCGGGTTCAGTTCAGTTCAGTTCAGTTTGCACAGGACAGGTAATGGCCACGGCCAATCGAGAGTCCAGAATTCCTTCGATGGTATGCACACCAGTTATGCACCCACCACCGCTGAGTGTATTTCGTCGAATACCCGCTAAAAATGAGAGGGAAATGGAAAACCTCATCGCACAACAACTGCGAGAGATATTGTGCATCGCGAGCGCTCACTGAGACAGTATGCAGTGGGCGAAAAAGTCGAATAAACCATATCCAAGAAGTACCACAGTGCTACCCATCATCCATCTAGTTGACGTACTTAAGGCTTACTACAAGTAAACATCTCGTGTCACTTGCGATCTAGGGCACCTTTTAGGATTGGACGGTCTGCAGACCTACCATTCCACCAGGCAGACCGTTCCAACTGTTCACTACCCCGCTGCTGGAGAAGTGCGATCTAGCTATCAACCTAGCTCGGGATTTTATCGGCTTCTTTTCATGTCCCCTTGTTCTGGAATCTAAAGCCACTTGGAATAGACTATCCGGCCTAAGGCCAGAAGAGCCTTCCATTACCTTGAATGCTTCTATGAGATCCCCTCGACACCTCCTCCTTTCCAACGAGATATTTCCTCGTAGTGAGCCTTGAGTACGTCAACTAGATGGATGATGGGTAGCACTGTGGTCCTTCCGGGGTATGGTTTAATCGACTGTTTCGCCCACTGCATACTGTCTCAGTGAACGCTCACGATGCATAGTGTCTCTCGCAGTTGATATGCGATGAGGTTTTCCGCCTCCCTCTCATTTTTAGCGGGTATTCAACGAAATACACTCAGCGGTGGTGGGTGCATAACTGGTGTGCATTCCATCGAAGGAATTCTGGACTCTCGATTGGTCGAGGCCATTACGTGTCCTGTGCAAAATGAACTGAAATGAACTGAAACGATGCGATTTAGGGCACCTTTGAGGAACTGAAAGGTCTGCAGATCTATCATTCTGTCGGGCAGACCGTTCCAACTGTTTACCACCCTGTTACTGAAGAACTGCGATCTAGCCATCAACCTAGCTCGGGCTTTTATCAGCTTCTTTTCATGCCCCTTTGTTCTAGAATCTGAAGCCACTTGGAATAGACTATCCGGCCTAAGGCCAGAAAAGCCATTCATTACCTTGAACGCTTCTATGAGATCACCCCGACACCTCCTCCTTTCCAACGAGAAGAGATTCAGATCACAGAGTCTCTGCTTGTACATCTAACCCCCATGCCTTTAAACCATTCGCGTGGCGAGACGTTGGACTTCCTCTAGGCCGGCGGCGTCCTTTTTGTAGAAGGGTGACCAAGTCTGCACGCTACCTTCTGAGTGAGGTTGTACTATACCCATGTAAATAGGATGGTCCAAATGTTTTACTGTAGGGTGACTTACCACTAGGAAGAGAGTGAAAAGCGGGTTCACTCCCAAGGAACCTGTAACAGCGTCCGATAGACATATTACCGCCCTCACCTGGCTGCCATGCCTACTACAGAGAATCTTCCCTGGGCAAATCCGAAAGGTTAAAAAAAGGCCTAGAGTGCTGGATTCCCTCTCGTCGGGGATACAGGTCAGGTCGGGACATACTGTTTTGGTCCAGTTTATAAGTCCGGGTCATTGCTTCAAAGTGCTTCAGGCGAATCCCACTGAGCTGTATCCGTTAGTATTCCGGTAAAATTCTTGTGTATCTGCTTCACTCCAGTGGAGTGTGTCGTTGAGCTCCGCGGATTTTCGTTATTTATTGATATTAGCCTATCTCTAGGTGGGTTATAACTACGCGATGAGTGAAATAGACTGTGTTGGAGTGCTTGATTGCTCCACCTCCGAGAAAACTGTGTCGTAATTGTCGTTTTCGTTTACTGCATACTGCCCCGGTGAACTCTCACGATGCGTGATGTCTCTCGCAGATGATGTGCGTTTCCCTCTCATTTTAGCCGGGACCCGACGAAATACTCTGCGCAGTGGTGGGTTCATAGCTAGAGTGAATACTATCTAAAGAATTCCGGAAGCTTGATTGGCCGTGTCCATTACCTTTCTTGAGAAAACTGAACTGAACCGAACAACTTCTGGGGCAAAACGAACAAAAGGAAGAAGAACACGAAGGGCAGTCCTCCACATGCAACGACAGTCAATGTTTTGTGTCACGCACCGGCTGCCGAACCACCGTCTCCAACGAACTTACCGGGTGACGCTCAGAATGATGCAAACAAGTGAGGGAGGTTGCAAAATCCCGAAGAGGGTTCCATCGCCCGGTGAACAAAGCTTCCTGTTCCCAAACGTCCCGGGGGCTACTGCAATCCCCCCAGGACGGACTGGATCATGTTCTGATGCCACCCAGACTGGACCTGATTGGGCTGCTTATAGAAGGGGAAGCAAGATTGGCAGCAGCTATTCGGATCATGGCCGCATTCACACTTGGAAAGCCTCGAGAGTCCGGAAGGCTGCGAAATCTAAAAGTCGTTCTTAGTTCGGAAGAGCAAGCGAATGAAGTTCTAAGAAGGTCCTACCGCCCTGAGAGAGGGCCCGTTTGTCTACCCCTAGATCTTTTTTTCCGAGGATCGTTAAAAGATGAGTCAAGCCCGTGCAGAGACTAGGGAGAGAAGGTAAATGGGTGAAACAGACCCTGCGCCCGGGATTTTCGCGTGGTTCGGGGAGGTTGCAGATACACTGACCACCACTTCTACCGGCGAGCCCTCACAGTACGCAGCAGTTGACTGCTTTCGGGCAGGGGAAAAACCAGCCGCATCTGTCAAAGTGCTGCTGCCAAGTGTCCGTGGGTGTTTGAATAAGAGGGACAAATGGGAGGCTCTTGGACTGCCTGGAACCCCGTCTATCATCGCGCTTACCAAGGCGTGGCAAATGGACGATATTCAGAAATCAGAGGTCTCTCTACCCCGGTATGTGCTATTTCGTGTGGATCGGCCTTGCACCGGAGGGGGAGGAGGTGTTGCCATGTACGTGAAAAATGGGCTACCGATACACGTACTTGATGCCTTTATGGACTGATATGGGTCGGAATGCGCTATGGTGCAGAGTAAAACTTTCCAACAGTGATTACTTGCTGCTTGGGAGCATCTTTCGTAATCCGGCGGCTGACTCGCAAGGTAGTCTTGATTCCGCGCGCCGACTGGCGGTGGGCAGGCATTACCTGGCTCTCGGATAATTTGTTGCCCCTCGTAATGACCGGGTATCGAATAGATGCAACATATCCGCGGACTAGTTCTCCAGTTGTCTGCGTGAAGCAGTGCGTAACTCTGCCGGAATTAGCATGGGCGAGAACCCACTAGGAGTCAGGTGGACCAGGTATTCTCTCTTGATCTAGTGTCCTTGCCGTCAACTTCTGACATAGACAGAATTGATTTTCTGCCGCCACCGGGCTCCAGCAACCAAACAATACCATTCGCCCGCCGGAGACGAGGTAGGTTTCTCCGTCAGAAGCCTCATTGCGGGCCAAACGAGTGGCTCATACCTTTTGCTTAAATAAAAAGCTGCTGCATCCCTGTCACGGGACTCGATCATTAGTGGTGAAGTGGACTAAGCGTGTAGTATCTTCAGGTCAGAAATAACTGCAATAGAAGGCTTGTTTGCACCTGCAAGCAGGCGACGAAGTCTAGTTAAAAGGCAGCCGTGGTCTGGCAAGGAACTACGTAGTCAGCTGAGGAATACAACAGCGCTTGGCAGCATTTTCGATCCTCTGGCACGGAACACTACTGTTACCGACAGGTTCGACGTTGATGACAGCGTGGGCAAACAGTGAGACTGTCAACTATGCCGATGGCGAGAGCGATTACTTTTCTGTTCTACAGCTAGCTTTAAGTTTTCGAGTTCTCGAAATAGGAGGCTATGAGACACCTCCCCCGAGAGCCTCGTCACCATCCACTATTGGCTATGACCACACGGAAGCGATTGCCAACAGCTCTCCATCTGATGAGCATCAAGTCTCCTTTTGAAAGGTTTACAGTTGTCGTCTTCCACCACGTCAGCTGGCAGTGATTTCCAAAGCTTGGTTGAGCTCCTAGAAAGACGGCGGACCAACGGTAGTCCGGTATTCTGCAGATTCATGAGCGCCATCGTGTGCACCCTTGTGCGCTGGTGGCCTTGAAGGGAAAATAACGCCTGCAACTCGGTGCCCAATTCACCCTGGAGTATTCGCCGGATGCATATCAGGTAGCCCCTTGGAACGGACCGGGTAAACTCAGCCGCCCATCGTAGCCAAGCCCCCATAGTCCAGTAAAGAGAAGGGGGGGGGGCTCCTGCACCGTTTCAGCTTCGCAAGTTCAGAAGCCATGCAGGTAAGTGTAGCTGCCCCGCAGTACTCCAGTCGAGGACGGATGTGTGAGGTAAATGGGAGTAGGAAAGCACTATAAGGTAGCTTTTTAAACTCCCGACGGATTGCACCATAGACGCTCCGCACTGGGGCTCACACCTTGTCAGTGTGATTTCGGGTTTTTAGAGTAGGTGACACTACCACTCCCCGGTCTCTTTCAGCGGTGGAAACTCGAAGAGCCATGCTAAACATGCATGTGCTTTTGATGTACACCCTGTTGCGTGCACTCTTCGTAACGTTTGTATCCAGAATGGGACTTTTTGCTTTTGACGTAAGATCAGGCAGGGTGACCACATATGTCCTCGTTGACCTCCATTCCTGGGTAACCTTCTTTTTCAACCACTACCCGTTGTTGACTCTGAAGGTTCTTTATTTCCGTGGTCAGTGGTTCCAGGAATTTGGTCGCGTCCTGCGGTTCTTTGCAACCAGAGCCTACGCCAATGGGAAATGGGGTTGAGAGGAAGGGCTCAACCAATCTTCCCAAAATTGTCCATATCCTCCGGGTTAAAGAGCTGAACGGATGCATCCCGCCGATGTGCAGTTGAATGGACGACGTTCTTTGGTTCTTATCTACTATAGGTGTTCGTATCTTAAGGAGCCCCTTGAGGACCAAAGTGACAGTATTCTCCGGGCTTGATCCTAATGAGTTCCGCTGTTCGTCGAGTACCCATCAGTGTTCACCTACCCCTTGGTGGAGTTGGGTGATGAGGCCTCAGATCATTCTGCAAATCGTTTATCTTTGACACTGCCATACGATTTCGGACATACCATTGCCCCATTGTTTCTTGGGTTGCTGTGACATTCATGAGGTAAAACCGAAAAGAGGGACTCACTTTTATTGTCCAGACAAACCTCCAGCAAGTGGCTGTCAATTGGTGATACTAATGAATGTGCATCGCAGAAATTTGACGACTGTTGAGGTGTTGTTCCCGGTTTGCTATCAACATTAGGCATTACTGAGCAAGTTGCAAGCAACTTCTTAATTCGTTGCCGCTGACGACAACATCTCTGATAATTAGTACTCCTCGTGGGCTTCTTTCGGACATAGCAACACTCTGGTTGCAACACAACCAAAGCATGTACAATTAACCAGTGGTAAGCGTCAAATGAT
Organism: Fasciola hepatica; assembly: GCA_948099385.1. Lineage (NCBI taxonomy): Eukaryota > Metazoa > Platyhelminthes > Trematoda > Plagiorchiida > Fasciolidae > Fasciola > Fasciola hepatica. The sequence goes on along the minus strand of CANUEZ040000003.1, from coordinate 4,293,184 downwards.
ATGGCACGTTTTTATAGTCCCTTTTCTGGGTTCGCTGTCCAATCATTTTCGTCCTAAGCATATCAGAAAGACATGCTTACATATTTCAACCAAATACTTCGCAGTATGTCATAAGTGGTCATGTGTACCATTGGCGCACATTGATTGCGCCTTGCTTCCCGTGTGCGACGCACGAAAGGACACTACTAGCAGACTGTGGACAGGTCGGACATTACCCACACGACAAACTACAGACCACGTGTTCAGTGGCAGTCGGCGGTAAGATTCACCGGAGTAACTGAGGTTAACTAGGGCCACAGACCAGATAGGCCCTTATGGGGAGCTGATTGTGTGGGTACAGCAGCCAGAAGCAGTGTCGAAACTCTGTAGCTGATTATCCACCGTAATCCGGTGGCGGGCTTTCGCGTGGGTCAAGATTAAGCCCTCGACGATCTCAGTGACACTAACCTCTGGGCTGTCACCACCCACAGTAGGCGGAATGCGAAAGAAACTCCGAAATGCGGTTTTCAGAATGGTATTGTTATACGATTTATTAGTACTATATTGCCTTACCAGGTGTAACATCAAACGGGACAGTGATATATCTCTAAACGTCATAGACTGATTATTAGGTGAATAAACCGTCTTAGTTGTCTTCAGTAACTTAAATCAACTCCAAGCATTCACAGAATGCCCAACCATTTTTACCCTAATTGGCGTATAAAAAAGTTTCCGAAGCAGTGCAGTTGTGCCTTTCGTGCACTTCAGGAAGTTCTTGCCACTGTTCTAAGGATTTCTCTGAAATTGATCCAAATGTTCTATTTTTACAAACTCCACTTGGCAAGCGATCCCGTGAGGTAATCACCATTATTATATATGCTACCGCCGAACCAATGCATGGTGACAGTTTGCTGCTATTGCTGGAAAAGTTTCTAAAGCATAATGAAGGCATCAACCTTGATAAGTGTTTTCCTCTACTTCTGAACTTACTTGTTTAGGTTATTTGGTTGTCCAGTGAGCTCTGTCTAGTTCTCGAATCATTTGTTGCACTACTTTCCCTACTGAGTTCTCTTTGGTATTAATCAATTTATTTCCAAAGTTGCCGCCTAAAATGATCCGTTGTTCGATCCGCTGTCTAAGTAGAAGTTCCAGTGGTCTTCTGTATACGAACAATGCTCACGTGGTTCATTAACTTTTTTTAAGACACGGTGAATGGGGAAAATTTAACTACGGTACCTTAATCACGGAATAATGAAGGCGTGCACAGACACAAAAATTATCAATCGAAACTCTGCTACCAGAAAGTGATGAACATTTAACAGAAATTAAGTAAGGTGGTGGTGGCGAGCATGTCGTAATTTGTTCACGCGTAGTAAGAAATTTTAGAGTTATTTGTTAAAAAACGTCGTTTAGTAGGATTAGTTCTATCTTGAAGTAGTTCTTGTGCTGGTGAACTGCGAAGTCATTCGTTTTACAGTTCACCAGCATATCCATTTGTCGGTAAACTGTACTGATAGACAGTACACATCTCAATCCCATCAGTGAAATGCGTACATTCAACGAGCAGCATAAATAAGGCAGATTCGATCAAGTGGGCAATAGAACTCTACCATAGATTCAGTCACCTTTCTTTCATTTTATTGAAATTAACTGGCTCTAAAGAAATCCTACTTCCTTTAGGAGTATCCACCTCGATGATGTCCCTTGAGGCTGGTCTTCTGATGGCTGGGGTACTCTCGCGCCACGAAAAACATATGAAACTGTTGATTATGTTCCTGATGTGCTATTGTAATTTACAGTGTGTTATTTATTGAGGAATTATTAGGCTTACCAGATTTAACCCGTTCCGTATGGATAAAGCTTTTCACCTTATCATTAGATTTACGGCCAGGCGTCATTCGTTGCAGAGGAAACAGTGTCCTTAAGGATCAGATCTCATCCACACATTCTGTCTGAGGCCGCCAATTCCGTAACACTTTAATCTGTCAGACATCTATTAGGACTTGTTGCATGTTGCTTGTTGGTATTCCATCTAACCATCCACGTTGATGAGGTCACTGCTTACTGAATGCCCATGTCACGACGAATGCAGGGATCCATAGCTGTCTCGGGGCCACACACCAAAGGTGAGGCATTCATGAGCCGAGAGGTGTTTTCGTTGCGAGACCGTAAATTTAAACAGCCATCTGTTCTCGGGCCCGCCACCAACCGTTGACGTGAGAAGAAATGTGAACCTACGAACTGGTTCACGCGAACCAACAGCCGTGCCGCCCAGACAGTGACTTGATAAAAATTCACGCATTATGTGCCATTATCAAGTCATGCGTCTGGTTCCCGGATTGCGACAGTAAAAGGGTGGTGACGCCGTAAACAGTATGCTATTCCTATGAGGACCAACAGCGGTGGGCCGTAGGTGAAATTTCACTCCTTTCTCAAGAGGTAAAACGTCAAATAATGGTGCAACTGATGAAGCCCGGAAATGGAAGTGGAACCAGGTGGCAAATTTCAACGCCTAAACATGCAAGTGAAGCAGGGAATTGGGGGTGGGGTAGATGTCACTGAACCAAGCTACTGAAGAACTTTCACTCGTCTAGAACGAGCTGATACATAGGTCTATAAAACGGGGCGTAACTTCCAACAACTAGTCTAGTAAACAAACCTAACCTTATACACTAACATTTAGCTTAGTATTTATATTTTGTAAGTATTATGTAGTCCACTTTTCGGATGCTTCCTCAAGTAGCTCAATGAAAAGCACGTTGTCCTTAAATAAGGAACTCAAGCTGAAATCAAATATTCTGTTGCGCGTAATAAGGCCATCCCAACTGCTATTTCGCATGATTAGAAGAATAAAGCGGTATCTATCCATTATATTTTGCAAATACGAAAGAATGGACTAAGTAAATACAGTAATCAGCCATCTATGAACGTGTTCAACACCAAAAATCCTTCAGAGCTACTAAATTCGTAGGTGGTAAACATATCTTAGTTGTTCTTCTGTCATATTTCCTGAAATTATTGAAGAGTATATTCAGAGAATGTATCGTTGGCACGGGGAGCCTGAACTGTATATAATGGAAAATCCACTTGCACTTCTCACGTCGAAAATTTGGACGCGGTGTCCGACGTTTAGATGTGAAAATAGCAAGTGGATCTTTCATTACGTAGGATTCAGGCTCTTCACGCCAACAATACTTTCCCTGAATGTATCTCAATGTCCAATGGATTGCCTTCATCTGGGCACTGTTAGTCCCATTGGGGGGTGACCAACGAAGCTAGCCCAATGATTAAAACCAGGACAGATACGGCGTATCACTGGAATGGTGGTTTACGCCTTATCAAATATTCACTCGCGTCATTCACACTGGACCGTCCGGATCTCGATGGCTCAGCTGGTAGAGCATCTGTCAGGTATGTTGAGGGTCGCCGGTTCGATTCCGGCTAGCGGCGTCCGACTTTTCAATGCGAAAAATGAAAGTGGACTTTCCCTCAAAATAAAGAATATCTCAGAGTTTTGTCGCACAGTCAGGCGGTAATAAGCTGCGTACATATGATCTGCACTAAACTGTTAATTTTTAAGATCAATAACAAATCGAAGGAAACTTTCACGGAGTCTGCCCAGAAAGTGCACATAGATTATACTCATCCGTAGCGAGAATATTGTTTTACTATCTCCCCATGTACGCGTTCAGACTTGAATACACCTTCTGAGAATTAAAATTACGGCCAATTCTCCTTTTCAGTAGTTGTTTCGGACATTGGCGAAGGAGTGATTACTGATTTGCATGCTCCTGTGGGGGAATGAACTCTTGATTATTCCATGAAAATTCAGTATTTTGTGTCATTGGCTTGTTCATTTTACCGCCAGTACAGGACGTGAACTACGGCTCCTCAGGAACAATTATTTTCGGACTATTTGCATAACGCTCGCACCCCGTGACTTCATAGTCACCATTTGCAGTTTCATGGGAACTTTATGATTACATAATTTCTTTGGTGAACCAATGACGTGGTGCTTTGTCAAGTCATCTCGGCTCGGCTGTAGTCATCGGAGATTGTTCACTCGTCTTTTTAGCTGGGTATTCGCTGTTGCACGTTTTCGGGACGAATTTAATTTTCCGTCAAACAGACGAATGGTGGACTAGATTATCTAAAAGCTTCAGTTTAGGGCCACATTGCGAGCGCCATCTTCAATGGTGTATCCAGGTGATGGACTTCCTGATTGCTGTTAATATATTGGGAAGTCCTTCACAGGGGAAAACGAGTTCACTACTGCACCAATAAGACAGAATTGGAACACAAGCAAGATTCACAACCACAAATTTATGGAATGGTAGTGTTAGGAAAAGTAAATCTGTTGTTGAACATGTTTTTGCCTATTCAACGGTTTCACAACGAGACCTGAAAAGAAATGGTAAGTGGAACCAACAAAATCATCATGAAAAATAAAAAGTCATCGTTCATCTGAGGCATAAGAACACAGGAATGCATTTTTCCATTTACCATGCCAGGATTTGTCTCAAGCCTAGGTGAAAATTATTAATGTTAGTAAACTCTGCTTTCTCAATATCACTATGTGTAATCAGCTTCGTCGATATTCATGGAGGTTATGACAGCAGGTTCACGGGTGCTTCGAAGCAGAAAAGCGAAGGTGTGGCTGGGAAACATAAATCATTTCAAATGGGAAACGTTTTAGTTTTTCTGTGCAAATATCAGGAAGTAACTCGCAACTTCGCACCGTTGGCTTAAAAACATATATGCGAACAGGCAGAATGTTCACGACAAGTAGTACTTTACGTATTAAAATACCATTTCCTAACAGACGGAACTGCATGGGTTCTCCTTGAATTAATGACTGTTTTATCAAGCAGTTTTAATAGAATTCCCAAGTAATCTCATTCAACAAGTACGGTTTGATTTCAAAAATTGAACGGGAGCATCATTTCGTAAGTTGCATCAATACTAGTCTCATTTAAGTTTCATGTTCACTTCGTAGACTCCGTAAGCTTGCATAAAGCCCGGAAGACACTCATATACGTGTGTCAACCCCTAAAAGGATGTTACCATCTATGATAATAGAAGACGCTCATATTGTGAACAAAACAGAAATACCGTCGTTACATAAAATCACAGGTAAGAATATATTGCCATTCAAGGAATACATAACTTACTCATACTCCCTCAAATAATGGTTATGCCTAACTATGGTGAAGCATAGTAACCACCTTATTCATTACTATTTGAGGAGTTTACAACACAGGACTTTCCTGGGTGCCATGGAAGTGCTATTATTTGCTGCTACTCCACAAGGCTTTTCAATATAAACTTGTTTTCCCGAAAATCGTAATAAGTTTAGTTAGCCCTTGATCATGGTTTTGCATAATTTTCAAATGCCGGCTAATATCCTCACCTGTATCACACTACTACAGTAACCCATTTGAATCGCACTCGTGATATCTTACTTATCCCGTAAGTGTGGCGATGATGAGTTGTGACACCGAGGTGTGAATCCATTGGTTGTTGGTCAGCTTATGGAAGCGACCGTCAAAATCTGCGTGAAGACCTTCACTCCAAAGGTGCCATAAAGAGCAGTATGGCTTGCGTGCATGAAGCTCACTGGCCGGGAGAAATCGACATCGCAACTGCCATATTTTCCTGGCCCAAAATCAATCAATCACAAGCAAGTTATAAAGAAGGGGGTCAAGCAAGGGAAAGGAACCCGTTTTTGGGCTTTTTCTGACCCTTTTTGTGCTGACTGGGGTCCCCGCTGAAACATTTAGAAGGGGCGGCCGGTTTACACCCAATAACTCTCAGGTACGCAACTTGGGTCTACACTATTCGTATGCGCTGGACTTTTTGGAACACAGGGTCATTCAAGTGGCTATGGCTTGCTGCACCATTGGGTTCATATATCGAACCTTCATAGTACCGGAAAGTAAACTAAGCCTTTTTTCAGCTCCACGTCAGACCACTTCTGAAATACGGCTCGATCGTTAATTCGAACGTGCGACTGGGAGGTAGAATGAAATTTGAGGGTATACAACGGGATTTCACAAAACAGTCTTAGGCTTTTCTTCCCCATTAGGTTATATAGAACGTTGTGACTTGCTGAACATCGGCCTTTTGCTGCCAGGCTGCCTAAGAGGTAAACTTCTGTTGTTCCACAGTGTTTTCAAAAAAGATCGCGTAGTTCAGCATCGTAGGTGGGAACCCTTTCTAATTATTCCTTACTCAAAAATGAGCTCTTGTTTTCTGTCCCTTCGCCCAAGCTTGCACCTAAATCAAACTTTTTCACCAGCAGGTATGCTTCAATGAAGCCAAGCTACCACAATGCTTTCGAGAATTACCACCAACATCAGGGGCTTTCAAGCAAGAAATATACTGAGCCCTAACGGTGCACACGTTGACTAGGATGTGCAATTCTCAAATTTCAAGGGCTCAGGCCTCTGAGTAGGGAATAGGGTAGTAATGAAGCAGATAGCCAGTTTGAATATCCTAGCCCTAATTGAGCTCATATATGGCTCGCAGGCTCCCAACGGCAATTAAAGAACTCAATATATAACACAGGGACTCATAAGTTCACTCCCACGGTCTGAAACCGCAAAACAGTCTCAATTTTCCACCATCATTTATCTTTTTCAAAGCAAGCCAGCGTAGCAGCTTATCCCATATTTAGGTATAAGGCCCTAGATACTAGAGTCCATAAACCTAGATGTACGGCCCAAATCAACTTGATGTCTTCAACAAATCCGCCACATCAAGCCGGTTTTTTGATCACTTTGCTAACGCCGCATGTACTGCCTCATCTTGGTGCGAACTGGTGTTTTGGTGAACATGAACCCCATCAAATAATCTCAGGCTGTGCTGGACTCTTTCCGCCCTTATCTTCTGCGTCCCATAAAAACCGCCTTGGTGCTCTTGACTTAACGGATATGGCAAGTGTTTCCGCTGCAGTTCTGTGAATCTTCCTGGCTGTGATTGTCTCTCCACGCAGAGTTGGTCACCAGTGAGACAACACCGGCAGCGAAAAGTAAGGGATTGGCTCAAAAGAGCGAAGAAAACTACCCTGCCGTTCTGCATTCCAGGCGTACCAGCCTTTTCACACTTGGCCCATGTCTACGGGTTGCAGTGTTGCTACGAAATAGATGGTTTCGTTTACCTATTCCTACAGCGCTTGTCACATGCAGTCTATGCTTCGGCCGGGGAGTGGGAGCTGTGATTACTCACTAAAAACAGCTCAGTCTTCGCTGACAGCTGGATATCTGACTGCGATAGAACCATAAAAAATACTAAAAACGTCTGAAAAAGTGTAGACAATTCCTGTGGTGCCATGTGCTGAATGCCAATGGATGTGTATGTTGCCACTTTATCCGCAGTAGGTCCTGGTGCCACCTGCCACTGGCACTTAATGTAGACCACTGAAGCCCGCTTCCCTGATGAATGTTCTGCTCTATCCGTTCTCACTTCTCACTGTTTTCGAAACAGTCCCCACACTGGAGTTGTGCTGCTTTTTAGTGTGATAAGGTCGGTAAATGTATCACAGTAACCATGCCATCACCACCTTGTGAGATTTCTTCGCTCACGTCCAAGCAATCTCGGCAGGCCAGCACCATCGAGTCGGAGCACAGACGAACTCACATATACGTTCCCCTGTACGAGACCAACTTTCTCCAATGCACAACTCCGCAGCTCTTGTTAGTTTCTTCGACAAACTTAGTAGAATGTTCCTCAGAACTACACCCGAAAGGACAGTAACCAATATAGTTCTATGTTAGCGGGGTACCAGTCTCACTCACTCGCACACTGTTTTTTAAAATTTCTCTTACAGCCTCGGTACTGACCTGCATTCTGCGTAAGCAAACTGTATGGGGGGTTACTATTTATGAGTCCTCCTAACTGTAAAGCCCTGGGTTATTTTAGCATCCGGGCACTGCCAAACAAATGTGCAAACCACTAATCCTTTGGAGTAGGTACACAGTTGTCTGACTGTGTACACCACTTTGCCAATCTACAACAATATAGCCCTAACCACTGAAAGTCTACGTTACTCAACCTTTGGATACAAAACACAGGTCAGAATGAAAAAATAGGTGCCACTGACCGCCTAAATGAAACTTCATCCTTGATCCTTTCACACGAGCCTACCGAGTTCACTAATAATTGTAGTCATCTGTCATCACAATTCACAGTGGAACCACTTTCAGACCGCAAAACCCATTTGTTTCGGGTTCGTCGTCGCCCACTATCTCAGTCACCACAACCGATGACCAAGGATTACACCTTGCCTCGTACAGACAAAGACCAAAATAAAGCCTTTCATTGCAACCAGAACTGCAATCAAGCCACGCGACATAGGATACCCTCAACTGCTTATCAGTAGAACGATTAGCTTTTTCTAAAGCACCACCTCTCCTGCTGATAGCACTATCGGAGCCTGTACAAACAATAGTTTACGCGCAACCTGCAATTAAACCAACCCATAACAGTCCTCAGTTTCTTCCGGTGTATCTCGTTACAGCCGACTGACTGTTCGCCACATATCTTTACCTCGCCGGATGAACCTCACCCGTGGGATGAAGCATCTTACGAATAATGACCCTGGATTACACCCAGACGCAATAAGTCTTTATATATTTGTCAGCGAACCAGCGTGATCAAGCTCGAATCTACGCACAGATTTTCTACTGTGGTATTTGTTTCGGGAGTTCATTTTTTTCTCGAACCTTAGCCATTTAGAAGTTGATTCTCCACTAATCCAGGATTCATCAGCTGCGCCTTCTATTTTCTGGATCATGCATTACTGATCTTGGAGTAAAACTCACCTTTTCATGGATTGCTGTTCCTTCCAAATTCCCCGGTGTTCCCGGGCGCACTTTCATGCAATTTTTTTATGTCCTTCTGTTTCATAACTCGCTCTTTTTATTGAATCCCGTAGACCCGTCATTCAGGATTTATATCCTCTTTATGGTTTGCTACTCCCTTCGCATTCGTCGAAGTTCCCGGGTATACTTCCATACGAGTTTTTTCGTTTTCTTCCTGTTCAGAAATTACTCCATTCACAAAACCCCGGTAAGCCTCCCTTTTCCATGGCTTGCATCATTTTGGCTTATAATAAGTCATTAGCACCACGTACTAGTGACCTTCTTTGTATCCAAGCGGGGCACACCGCCCTCCGAACTTAGTTCGAAGCCGGTTTGTGTTTGCCCAGCAAACCATTGCGGGATTGATACATTCAAACCATTGCTACCTATTTTCTTTTGCTGCTGGCATTTTTGGCATTTCTGCACGCCTCCCGACCATGGTCTGGAAATATACTACTGTCAAATCAAGTTATCAAAGCGAATCAGATCAAACTTAGGCCTTTTCTCTCCTTTCGGATGTGCTGTGATCTCGCCCTAGAACTCCAGATGGTTCTAGGAAAGTCACATTCCCCGTTAGAGAAAATACTGTCCCACCCAGCGGGTTGAGTTCTGTCAAAAGCTTGCAAATGTGTTCTACCATTTTTACTCCAAGCATTTGCAAAAGATACCAGTAAGGCTCACAGGCCTGTAGTTCTGCTCCTGAGAGAGCGGTCCACCTTAGAAGGTGGCCACTACCGCCGCCTCCTCCAAGTCGGTCGGCAATAAACCTTGTCTAGGAGCTGCACATGACAACTATAACAATAATAATAATAATAATAATAATAATAATAATAATAATAATGGTTTATTTCGGATAACCTCGAGGCATGCTGTAACGCAAGATCAAACGGTACAATTCGACGTAGAGTCCAAATTCCAAGAGGATGGTTCACTTATGTGCTCTCCATATTGTACAGGAGAAAGTATTTAAGTTATTCTTTAAGGCTGCGCCCGGCAAATTTGAACTCAAAGTCGTGCGGCCAAGCCGTTCAAGTCCGGGCGGAGCCGGTCCGAGTTAGTAGACCCTTACTCGAATATTACTAAAGGAGGGACGTGCAACGGGAGAATCAAACAGAATTGATGAAAGGTTCGTTAGCCTTGAGAAAAAAGAAGTTTCCAAGGGAGACGTGAACCAGCTATAGCGCTGCTCGGAGTAGGGCACGGCTTTGGATTGTAAATCAGAGGATGAAAAGAGTGAATTTGCTGAAAAATAACAAGAAAAATCTTTCGAAGATTACACTTGTAACGTTCAGCGGCCGGATATCAGCTGAATCAGTTAAATACCCAGTGAAGGACTCATTTGCAGAGAGGTTGCGTAGGTGATGGTGAAAGAAGTGGCCGGATGTAAACATGTAATCTTTGCACACATTGTTTACTTCCAGAAAGGTGGAATTTGATGCACCAAAATGGAAATGGGAACTGGGCGACAAATCAGTTTGTGATGCGTAGCCATAATAGTCGCAGATACACGGTTTGCAAAAGAGATGAGTATTTAAATGACAAAGAAGTATTTACGTATGATTATCGTTATCTCAGGGCTGAACATGATGACCAGAGAGATGAAGGATCAAAATTATATGGCAGGACTTACCAAGGTAGAATACCGAATAGGAGATAGCACCAAAAGAACCGATGAATATGTTTGCAAAGTTGGGCGGTGAAGTAGTTGACAGGTAAAATACTATCTGTTGGTATTCTTTCTAAAAGGTGGATCATGTGATGGCGAAAGATCAAAAAGCTGCGATACAGATGTCTCTCACATGTGAATATATAAGGAGGGCATGCATTTCTGCTAGGTGAGGATATTGCAATGCTACAGCCGTGCTGGCGAACAGAGGGACTGAGAGAGATAGCGAGTTATCACAATATCATCGACTGTTGGGATGCTCTGATGATAAGTATTCCCCAGGGAAATATACTGTTTGGACATTATGGGACGAAAGTGTATGGTGACATTAAATGTGACCTTTTTCAAATATATCGATAACTGTGATATAAAGGGGCGAGTTTTATCTTGGGGATTGGTTAAGCTTGCGAATGGGACAAGCGGGTGGTTTGGCACGGATCCTCGGGAAAAAGGATCACGAATGGTGAGCCGAGTACGGAAATGGTCTTTTAACCCCGCGATAACTATGTGCTAGGGAAAGTAGATTTTGACGAGTGTAAGAAGCGGCGATTTAGGATGGCGACCACGGAGACGAGTACGGTGAAAAATGGGCGATAACTGAGGGAGATAGTTTCATATTCGCAGCATTTCGGGTGTATAGATGTTTTTTTGCCGCAACCAGTGCTGGTGGCTGGGGCCGAACGTGCGCTGAACACCCAACCAGAAATTTTTCTTGGTGACAGGAGGTGCGATCCGCCATCTAGCTGCACCCGCACATCGTTGCAGACGTCCTGCACGCCCGATGTGCGCCGGCCAAAGCGGTGGATTTGACCGCCCCCGCACCGGCGGGCTTCGCTTGAGTGATATTGGCGTTGTCACATAGCTGTAGAGATCGAACAGTCCAGGAGCCTGCGACCAGGTTGCGAGGGGCCCTGGAGAGTAGGGCCAATGTGGTAGTGACGAAATGACGTGCATATATCGGATTTCTTGTGGGAAATGTAGGCCAGGTATTATGCCGAGCCATCGAAGGGAGGGCACACACCTGTGATTGTCTGAAAGGAGAAAAATAGAAAAACGCAGTTTGGGATGCTTCTAGCTGGGGATCAGCGTTCAGTGGTAAAGAGAAGCCTCTAGTGTCTAGAAGTTGGAACTAATTGGTGGATGGTTCGACTTTGCAAAACGCAAGTTGGCACACTGGAGACTATTAAAACTTGAGTGATATATACGGCAACTTGTGTGGTACGTAGGTCTCGTGGCCCTCGACTCAGACCCGCGTGTCAGTAACCCAAACCAACTTTGCACGCTCGCTCCTCCGAAGTGTATGGATCATTGTTTGGTACGAGTGTCACGACGTCAAGCCGTTTGTTTAATTCCTCTTTAAATCTCGGAAAGTAGCCTATAGCACGGACATTTGGTGGAAGACTATTCCACATTTGTGAATATTTAACAATAAAGAAATTGGACCGTAGGATGGTTCTCGAAGACGGCACAATGACCGAACGACTGCTGTGTCGTAACGAATATTTTAGGCTTAATGGGTCTCGTAACACAGGAGAGGCTTTGCAGGATCTATATTTTAATAATGAGTGGAAAAAGGACAAGTTGTTCTTTATCCGTCGGAGCCAAAGGGGTTCGAGGTGAAGCAGGTCACAGCGCTGTTTATAGTTGAGACTAGACGAATAGCCAACTAATTGTTTAGTAAAGGTGCGCTGAACATTTCTGATGGCGATCCTATCAATCTGGCGCATGTTGGAGCCAACTATTGAACTACACTCTAGCAATGGTCTAACGTGTGTTGTATAGAAACTGAGCTTACTTTCACGCAAACGGAATGTTTTGTGGACAAATCCTACTAACCTGCGGGACATAGCAATTTGAATGTCTGTTTGCTCCGAGAAGTTGAACGAAAAGGGGCAGTATATGCCCAGGTCGCGTACTGATGATTTGTTGGGGATCAGATGACCACCTATACTAAACGTTTCTGGAGGGACGTGCCACTTGTACGTAAGAATGCAACTCTTGTCTGACGAGAACTTCATTACCCAATCGGCACACCACGAATTGAGCATCCGTAAGTCCTCCGATATTTTCGCTATAGTATTACCCAATGAATTATGGTCGAAGGTGTACAACAACTTTACATCATCAGCAAATAAAAATGGAGTTCCATGGCGAGCCACGGTAAATATGTCATTTATGTACACGAGGAACAATAACGGGCCCAGTATACTACCTTGGATCGCACTGCTGGTTACAGGGCTGGGTGTGGAAATTGTGCCATCGACGTTTTCCACCTGACTGCGCGAGGACAAGTATGATTCTAGTCAGGTATATAGTGAGTCAACAATGCCGAATGTCTTAGCCTTTGACAACATACGAGTATGAGACACGCGGTCGAATGCTTTAGAAATGTCTAAAAAGACTGAGATCACTGCCTAACCATCATTGGCAGCTATCGTAATAAGTTTCAGAAAGTCAGTCATACAAGCTGCGTAGGATCGATGTTTTAGGAACCCGTGCTGACCCTCACTTATAAGGCGATTCTTTTAGGAGGTGATCTGTTAGTTTAACTTTTACTAATCTTTCCACAATCCTTGATATTACCGGGGTATGATATATAGTGTTCCATTATTACGAATTGGAATGATAACCGAAATTTTCCACCGTATAGGATACCAACTAAAATGCATAGACAGATTGAATAAATTTGATAGAAGAATTTGGATATCTGGGCCTCCCAATTTAAAGATGGCTCCTAAGAGAGTGGCCCGCCTTAGAAGGTAGCCACTACCGCAGCCTCCTCGAAGTCGGTTGGCAATAAACCTTGTCTAGTAGCTGCACATAACAACTATCGCACAAGTCCACTCACTTCAGCAACCGGTGGTTTCATGGTCGATGTGTGCATGCCATCTGGCCCGGCTACCCTTCTTATGTTCAACTGGTCTAGTATTACTCCTGTTCCTTCCACCGTTATAGATATGGGTAGCAAGTCGCGCATTTCTGATCGGTATTTTGGCACACCTTAAGGTCCCTTCCAAAGCACAATTTTGAAGTACTTATCGAACGCCTGCTCTCTGCTATCGTCCCCGCTGACTGCCCTCCAATAGCTTGGTAATATTGTCCTGACTCCTTTCCTGAGGGTGCTTTTTGATTTAGCGTATCCAAAGTCTATCCTGGGATTGCCGTCAGCCGCTTTTGCCGACTCTGGTCCAAAGTGTTTTCTTGCGATTCTTACGATCTTAAAGACAGAGTTCCCGTTTTTGTTGGACTATGGCCAAGCTCCCCCACCTCCGACAGCCTCAAAATTCTGCCAAATCCTACCCCGTTTCCGCATACATTTCCTAATCGCTGCCCCCCCCCCCACTATTCAGGCGTGTTATTGCCCTTGTTCCTTTGCAGTGAGATGAGCGTATTCTGTGGAGCCAATAGACTTCGCCTAATTTTCGGCCAATTTTCTTAAATGCAGCACTTCACCATCTACGACCCGGCCCCTTTCGGCAGCTTCTGTATTTACCTCGGCAGCCTCTAGTTTCCCAAAATTTGTACGCAGGTTCTTGGTGGCCCTCGACTGCTTGATGCGGAGTGCCAAATTCGCAATCTTGTGGTCATTCTTGCCCGAAGGTAGGTGAATGCTGGGCCCATCTATGTCGCTTCCATATTTCGTGAACACCAGGTACACAGGGAATCGTCGGCTTCCCTTCTCGTACCTGGCGTTTTTCCTTGTGTGCTGAAATATGATTCTTCATTGGAGTGATTCAATGCAGAGCTCTTCCGCTCTGCCTCGAATACTGCTTCCTGTTTCAAGTTCCACTCCTGGCAGGTCAAAGTCCCTTACAACCAGGACTGCATTTGCCCCTTACTCTGGCTGTCTCAGAGCCTGTGTGCTTTCCATGCCCGTTCTATTTCCCAGTTTGAACTGCTGCAGGATATAGTGACCAGCCCATTGCCCCCTGTCTATCAGTTGTTGAGCTGTACCTTTTGCGCACGCGGCTGCCGCAAGCGCCACTTCCGACACTTCCTCGGCACGCACCAGCGTGTGGTCTCTGTACTCATGCCCTGTGAGAATACACTCGGTTGGCACTCCGCGGTCCTTTCTCGTTGACTTTCTCGGCGAAAGCGATAGTGAAAGCTAAGGGAGTGTGCTCTCCTATGATTGTTTATCCGGTTCTTTTTATAATTTCTTAAAAGTCGACCGAATTGACCCAGCCAGGCCACGTCTTTGGTAGTCTTCCCTTTTCTTCGTCAGCCATATATTCTGTCTAACATTAGTTCGATTTTTCCTATTGTGCTTTCGTATCCCCATTGGGAGCACATCTTTTAAATCCGTGCACTTTTTTTCCATCGTCATTATTGCATTGGTTAGTTTTTCGTTTCCATTTATTCCGAGATTTCGTATACCAGGCGTTCTCAACAGAACTTTTGGTATTTCAGGCTAGTTCACTTCTACAGAGTACCTATTTCACAATGAATAGAGAGTCCAGGCCCGACTATGAACCGGATTACCATGCAGTGCAAATGAAAATACCGGATTCCATATAAAAATATCCGGGGGCTTTCATCGCCATCCTCGAGCCTTGCCTCCAGGAGGCTCGCATATCTGATCAGTAGTTCAAATACAATAAACTACACTTAGAACTCTCTGCTAGCATAATCCCGCAAATCCAGGATATCTTTATGGACCCACCTGATCACAGCCCACAAGACATACTCCGAGAAGCTCTGATTGAGCGCACAGCAGAGCCGGAAGGGAAACTTATTCAAAACTTTCCCTCCGAAATCCAGATAGGAGATACAACCTCACCGCAGTTTTTACGCAGGATGCGTTCATTGGTAGGCACGACGTCCATGGACGACGCAGTCTTGCTTCTGCTACGGATGCAGCGGATTCCAACATATGCTCAGAGAACAGTTGCCTTTCTACTACTGGGTCAGACCCTGAATAAAAGCGCAGAGGCTTCAGGCAAAGTCCTCGAGCAGGCACCTCCTTCTGCTCCACGGTCCTACGCATTCAACCACTCCACTGTTATAATAATAATAATAATAATAATAATAATGGTATATTTCTGGACCGTGGTCGAGAAACACGCATGTTAGCATGATCAGAGTTTACAACACTACTGAACGAGATGGAAAATTCACAAATTGCAAAAAGAGATTCGGACATCACAGCAACAATGGAATAAGGCTGAGGAGAGCTTAAATGAATCAAAATGACCAGAGGACACAGGGTGAACACGAATTAATTTCGAGTCAACTGCGGCAATAGTAATGAATCGGCCGGATGTAGAAATGTTCAGACGGACGTTGTCTTAGGACGCAGGAAATACAATATTCACGAGAATTATGCAAGAAAACGGTCGGTAGTGCATATTCATGTTCACTTAAAAAGATAATTGGCGTTGATACAAAGGAAACAGGGAAGAATTTCATGAAGGTTCGCAGAGGAATACTAATTTTCATAGATTTTCTGATATGAAAAGGAATAGTACCCCCCAAAAAGGTGAGTCGATTTCAATGAGAAGTAGTGTGTGTCATCTGGTGTCGACAGTTCGCACATGGTGGGAAATGGATAAAGTTCCAGGAAGGAACAATCAGCAATCAGAATGCCGTGTCCACGAGAAACAAAATAAGGCAAGACCAGGATGAAAATGAAAATGTTTGCGATAGACCATGTTATGCTGGTAAATTGGCGAATACATCATTCTGTTGAGTTTCTTGTGGCTTTTCTGTGTCCGTGTTGAGCTTTTTGGGCAAGGGTTGGCTGCGGATTTTGTTCGCTATTTCATCATGGGAAGGAGGCCGGGCATCGCCGAATCTGGACTGATCACTATATAATCAGGAGTCCTCGCACGGTGGCTTCGACATCGGGAAGGTCTTGTAGTGAGAATTCCTCAGTAAGCCTAAGAGGGGCATATGAAGCAATACCAGGACCTCTTGTGGGCGAAACCCGGTGGCTAGATCGTATTCGCGGTAGCCAGCCTTTGGTGCAGTTGTTGACGGGCAGAGAAAAAGATAAGCTGTCTGCACGATATATTACAGCCAGGCATCGTGATGGCCGGGTGGTTCTGAAATTGAAAAAGGGAGGAACGCAGTCTGGGGGATGTTCCAGTTGAGGGTCAGCGTGAGCAAAATAACAGATAAGAGTGCGGAGGTTGGAAATGAGGCACAATGGTCTAAGCGAAATGAGGGGTCGTTGTTATTGTGATTCGGTGTTCGTGAGGGCTAACTGAGTTCACACTACTAGGCAAAGTTATTGATTAGCGATTCGGCCGTTCACCGGAAAGTCTTATCTTTAGGGGTTAATAAAGCCGTGGAGATGCATTTGGACTAGGGTCTGAGGGCTACGTGAGAAGGCAGCTGGGCAACACGAAGAACCTTGAATGGCAAGTTTGCATATTAGTTCCAGGGGCTACATGACAAATCCCACAGTGGTGTTTTACAGGTCACAAGGAAGCAGCCGGGACACACCAAGAATCCAAATGACAGATCCAGAGGATGTATGACAAATCCTATCGTGGCGTATCTACAGGTCTAATGCTGCAAGTTGCTGTTTGGTGAGGCTGTAAACTGGAGAGTGGGCTGGATTCTAGGACAAGAGAAACGCCGCTTTCTTACGAAAAGGAGGAAAAACAGATACGTGTGCGAAAAATTCGGGCGCTTTTCTCTACGTTCTTACGTATATGTTTATGTATACAATAATATCTACATGGATATAATTAGCACTTTGGTGAGACGTGTCTGTCGTCTGATGTATCGATTTGTTGTTCAGAGCCACGGTGGTTTTGTAGATGACGTCACCAAACATGCCAGGCGTGCATAGGAGGGTGCGAGGTGATTGAAAATTAGAGCGGGGGCTGGGTAAGCACATGTGCAGAGGCCAGTTTGCTATCACCCCCGAGTCAGCCTCGCGCGTAGGAACCAAAAGCATATCAAGCGGACAAGGGTGGTGTGGAGTTTTCCCTTTCGCAGGGTCAGGTGTGTTACGAACGTTTGAGCAATGCGTAGCCAAATTCGCAACGGATCCCGAAATCAGAAGACGATTATCCGTGATATTCTGCGATACTAGATTATTAAAATAAACAATGACATAAACAATATACAAACCTCAATAATACGATCACAAGGACTCAACAACGAGAAACCGAATAGCAGCGTGTGTGCAGACAGCACGTGCGTCACGCAGGTCCTGAACAAGGATGTGTCAAAATAGCGCTCTGGGCGCGAACAAACAACAATTGGTCCAGAAAAACAACCAGTTCGTAAAGACAAGTCAATAGTGTATGGAAATGAGTGATGTTGGGAAAAACACTGAATCGCGAGGGAAAAAGGGGGATTTTTCACGACCGGCTGTTACACCGCCCACCAAAATCCTCCTGGATCCTAAGCAGAGCCGTAGGTTCGGTATAAAGGTACTGGTTCTTCCTACCTGTCTAGGCCCTGCTGTCAGTGCGCGCGTCTAAAGCTCGTCGTCGACGTTCTACTACTGGTCGCACCTAATCCATTGGATACATAGACGTGAGGCTAATCTACATCTTCCACAAGACCAAATGACCGATGGCGGGCGTGAATGGTCACATAGACGTTGTCCTCGTAAGGGGCCGTCCGGTCCTGGATGTACGTGCTTGAGTGTGTGTGTGTGCGTGTGTGTGTGCCGGGGTTACAATGAAATCACAGGTATGACTACACGTCAAAGGAGGACTTTCTGCAATGTCAACAAAAGACCGCGTGGCAAGAAAACGAGTAAATGTAGCATGTGTGTGTGACCTGAGCTCCGCTACTTCCACATATGCAAGGGGCATTCGGTAGCGTCAACAAAAGGCAAACAAAGAACACTGTCACATGTATGATGGGTTTACGGGATGTAGAGTGCGTCGTGCATGCGTGTATGTATCGGGATGTATAATGGAATCGCACTCATCACCACATATCGGGAAGAACCTTCTGTAATGTCAACGAAAGGACCGCCAGCACCTTAACGTGTTTGACGGAGATTGTGTGGTATATATGGTGTTTCTTTATCCACCTCGATAACCGGTGTGAAAAAGGTTTACTAGGCCTCAGGGTTATCAGCTCCTCCGTCTTCGCTCTCGAGTAGGTTAATACTGCGTATGTCACAAATGAGCACTCTGTTAGCTGTCTTCACCTTCACCGTTCTTATCATTTCGTCAGTGCTTTTGATGGTTTCCGTCCATACTCCCAAAGACCAAGCGCTGAAATGTGCGCGTTCGTCGGCGATCATAACCACGTCCCCAACTTTGAATGATCATGTTTTGGCCAGCCACTTCTGTCGAGTCTGCAAAGCCGGTAGGTACTCCCGTAGCCATCCCCTCCAGAAGACCTTGGCCAGATAGTTCGCTTGCTTCCACCCGTGGAGGTAGCTCCCACAAAGGTTTACCGGCCCTTGGAAACCCTCGTTCGACCTTAACGTCAATAAGTCATTCGGGGTGAGCGCCAGGTGGGTGGGGTCGCCGTTCATTACTGGAACCAGGGGGCGGTTGTTCAGGATTCGCTCCACCTCAGTCATGACGGTGTTCAGCGTCTCGTCGTCGGGCGGCTGCTGCTCCATGATTGACAGCAATATCCGTCTGGCGGACCGGATCATGCGTTCCCATATGCCGCCTCGGTGACTGGCCTGTGGGGGGTTGAAATGCCATCGTATGCCGTAGGCCACGGTTCGATTCTGCAGTTCGTTCCTGTTTATGTTCTTGTGCCAACGCTGCAATTCCCGTTGAGCGCCCACAAAGTTCGATTCATTATCTGAGTATATATCGGCCGGTACGCCTCTTCGGTTGATAAATCTTTGCAAGGCCCGTAGAAACGAATCGGTCGTCATCGAATGTGCGACTTCTAGGTGTACCGCACGTGATTTCATGCACGTCATGATACATCCGTATCGCTTTTCTAATCTTTTCCCGCACTTGATCCACAAGGGCCCGAAATAGTCCAACCCGGTGTCACTGAACGGCCACCAGCCCGTAGTCACCCTGCATTCTGGTAGTGAGGCCATGAGTTGTTTGCCTGCTGTGGCATTGCGTCTCCTGCATTGCACACACCGTCGGATTACGCGTTTTACAGTCTCTCGTCCTCTCAACAACCAAAGAAGCTTTCGGATGACGCTCGTCACGTGACTTTCCCCGGCATGTCCCTCCACGGCGTGGACGTGTTGGATCATTAGCTCTACTACAGGTTATCTCGCAGGCAGCAGTATAGGATACTTTGTGTCGAAGTTCAATTGGGCGTTGGTCAGCCTACCATCCACCCGCAGCAGTCCGTTGATGAGTTTGGGGTTTAAACGCTTCAGCTCGCCTCTTGGAGATGGCATGTCTTCATTGGTCGGCCCCACTTCTCCCGCCCTCTTGAGTTCTCGGGCGAAAGCTTCGCGTTGTATCATTCTGAAAATATCGTACTCTGCCGCTTGTAGCTCATCGGGACCTATCGGGCCGACCGGTATCCGACCTGAGGGCCGTAGCCCTTTCATGACTAGTAAACTTATCTTGAACCTGGTTAACCAAACTAGCGAACAAAGCGTCTTCATCCAGGAAGAAAACCTGACCAGTCGCGATAGAATGGATGACGCTTCGACGACGTTGGTTGCTATCACTACGCCTTTGATCTCCAGTTCCAATTCCGTAGGGGTTTTTAATTCGAACACGGGCCAGTCCTGTTTGGGCAATCGCAGGGAGTTTGGCTTTTTCGTCCACGCGTCCAGTTGCCTGAAGTTGTTCGCACCTCGGGAGCACAGGTCGGCCGGATTATCGCCAGACCTGACATGACTCCACTGGTGCGTGGCCGATTCATCGTGGATAATCGTGAGCCGGTTAGCAACGAAAGTACTAAACCGGCTCCGTACGTTGTTAATGTAGTAAAGTACTATCGTTGAATCCGTCCAGAGGCTCACCGACCAAATGTAGAGATCGAAACATCTCTTCACAGCTTGCACCACCCTGACTGCTAACACGGCTGCGCTGAGTTCAAGGCGTGGGATTGAGACCGACTTCAGTGGAGCAACGCGGGCTTTGGCGAACAGGATCCTCGTGGTATATTGTCCATCTCCTGCGCACCATCGTCCGTACACCACAGCTCCATAACCGACTTCGGATGCATCGGAAAAGGCATGCAGTTCTCCAGTCCGTGTCGTATGGCCAGGAGTCAAACATCGTGGGATTCTTATGTCCCCTAATTTCTTCAAGGTGTTCAGAAATTCTTCCCAGTCCAGCCGGTCCCCTCGGTCCAGTGACTGGTCCCAATCAACTTTCTTACGGCACAGCCGCTGCAGCAAGATCTTTCCGGGTAGCAGCCATGGTGAGACGAAACCGAGCGGGTCGAACAAACTTGAGACGGCAGATAGTATGCCACGACGGGTTATTGGCAGCTCGGGAACGTTCAGTTCGAAAAGAAAATCGTCCGTTTCCGCGTCCCATTGTATCCCTAAAGTGCGCTCGATAGGAAGTGGAGAGCCGTCCAAATCTCTTACCCTTTCGGCCTTTTCGTGATACGGGATGACCTTCAGCACTTCTGAAGCGTTCGACATCCATTTAGTTAGATGGAAGCCGCCCTCTTCCAGCAATCTCGTCAGACCCCTGAACTGCTATAGAGCTGATTCCACATCATCGAATGACCCAAGGTAGTCGTCGACGTAGAAGTTCCTGCTGACGCTTTCTACCACCGTCCGGTGTACCAGATCGCCATGTTTGTTCGCTGATTCTCGGAGGGCGTAGTTGGCACAAATGGTGACGATATGGCTCCGAAGAAGTGGACGGTCATCCTATAATTCACCACTGCGTTGTCCCGGTCGCTCCCTTCCCACCACAGCAAACGCAAAGCATCTCGTTCTCCTACCGGAATCTTCACCTGATGGAACATTTCCCTAATGTCAGCAGACAAAGCCACTTTACCCACTCTGAAACGGCACAAAACATCGATCAGTGGAGTGGTCCAGTCAGGCCCCTGTAGTAGGCGATCGTTTAACGACTTGCCCTGGAACTTGGCCGCACAAACAAAAACCACGCGCAGTTTATTGGGTTTCTTGGGGTTGATAACCGGATGGTGAGGCAGATACCAGATACCCCTTTTGCTGTCGGTGTTGACAGGCACCTTTTCAACGTAACCGAGGGCCCCGTTTCGCTTCATCAAATCCGCGTATCGTTCCCACAGATTCTGGTCTCGAATGAAGCGTTCTTTTAGTCGTAGTAATCGTTGGAGAACATAATTTCTGTTGTCAGTCCACGGGTCGACCGGTGTGCGCCATGGGAGGGGAACCTCGAACTGATTTTTGAGGCCTATAGAGCCTTGCCGCACCGTTTGTAGAGCGAAGTGATCCTCTTGAGACAACGTCGGTCTTTCGTCTCCAATGTCATGAAACTCCTTTTCATACAGCCGTTGCAGATGATACTCTATGCGGTCCGTTTCGGCGGATGAGTAAGTCACGGAACCGCGTACCCCTACTGGACCGTATAACATCCATCCCAGAGCCGTGAGTACTGCATAAGGTGCCTGGCGGTCGCCCACTCTTTGGTCAAGCACCCAATGCGCCTCTGGCACGTCGCATCCGATGAGGAGATCCACCTCATCATCTTCCCAGTCTACAACGGTTACATCCTGCAGGTAGGGCCATCGAGTCAAGATTGCGTTCACCGACCTTGGTGCTCGCATGGGGAGATCCGCTAACGAGAATGCCTCCGTTGGTTCAATTTCCTCGTTAGTGTCTAGAGGGATGAGTTGCAGCCTTAATCTACCGGCAGTCATTACCTGTGTTCCGCCCACCGTGCTCACTGCTAACGACGTCGCACCTTTAGCCAGTTGGTGTTTGTCGGCAAACCGCTCTTTCACTAAAGTGGTGTCGGATCCACTATCAACGAAAGCCAACGCCTTGACTATCCCAGTCGGAGTCACTACTCCCACGGCCACTACGCCTAAACGTACCGGTTTACTGGCAGATTGTGAAGTTGAACAAATCACACTGGGCTTGGCAATCGCCTCCGATATGGTTATTCTCGCCTGATGCAGCAACCGATGGTGTCTGCCCGTGCAGCCCTCATAACCACATCGATTCCTTGTTCTACAGGCTGCCGCTCGGTGCGTGGTGTTGAGACAGATGAAACATGCTCCTGCCATCCTCGCCATTCCCCACCGTTCGTCTATTGTGGCGTTGCCGAACTTGGGGCATTCTGGTAGGCCATGGCTAGTACCACAGGATCTGCAATTTGGTTTCGCCGTAGCATCTCGTGAAATGACGTGTGTGTGGGTCCAAGGCTGGTACTTTGGATATTCCCGTACAGGGGTTTGGACTTGGCTAGTACCGGGCTTGTTTGCTCGGTTGCTGTCCCGGATGAGTCGGCCGAATCTGCCGTCAGCTATCTTCGTTTGCCTGTATAAGTATTCGGTCAGGTCTTCGAAGTTGGCTTCTCTGTCGCCTCGGCTTATCCGTTCAGCTTCTTCCGCCCACCGACCCTGTAGATCGGGAGAGAGGTGACGGACTATTCCTTCCAAAGTGTGCATGGCGTCTAGGTCAGCCCTGTAACCTAAATGGTCGAGGGCTATTGAGCAGTTCTGCATCTTGATCACCAGGTCGGCCATGGTGTAGACGTCGCCCTTAGTTCTCTTTGCCTCTGCCATCACGCCCTCTATTAGGTTACGGGCTACTTTGAAGGGTTGGCCAAACAAGTCCCTCAGAATCTTTCTTGCCCTTGTGTAGCCTTGTTCTGGATCGAGCATGGTGCACCCATCGATAGCTTCTCGCGCTCGGCCTCGGCAGTAGTGAGTAAGGTAAAGAAGCCTTTGCCCAGGGTCGTCTACCTTGTTTTCAACGAACGTCTCGAACTGTTTGACAAACTTGCAGTATTGCTCAGCTCGCCCGTCGAAAACCGTTAACTCCACTCTAGGCAGATCGATCGATGGTGGTTTGTAGTCGGCGACCGGCGTGGGGTTCCCTACCTTATTGCACTCTAACCTATCGGAAGTGTCAAAGTCGCTGGTATCATGCTCTGGCTGTTTCTGTGTACACTTCTCTGCTTCATGCGCCTGTAGTCTAGCCGAAAGTAACTGTTGCTCTAGTTCTTGTATTCTCAGCTTATATAAATCGACATCCTTACGATCAATATTGCTTTCAATAACACATGAGCTAGCACTGACAGGACTAGGCGATCTAGCATTAACTAAAGAATCATATGTACCCAAAACCTCCCCAGAGACTTGCCGTATTACTTCCTGTCCGGATTCGACTGCTTTTGATCCTTTTCTTGGCATTTTGCGTGATTTTTCCTCGTTCCAAATAGATCTATTGAGTATTGTTACGAACGTTTGAGCAATGCGTAGCCAAATTCGCAACGGATCCCGAAATCAGAAGACGATTATCCGTGATATTCTGCGATACTAGATTATTAAAATAAACAATGACATAAACAATATACAAACCTCAATAATACGATCACAAGGACTCAACAACGAGAAACCGAATAGCAGCGTGTGAGCAGACAGCACGTGCGTCACGCAAGTCCTGAACAAGGATGTGCCAAAGTAGCGCTCTGGGCGCGAACAAACAACAATTGGTCCAGAAAAACAACCAGTTCGTAAAGACAAGTCAATAGTGTATGGAAATGAGTGATGTTGGGAAAAACACTGAATCGCGAGGGAAAAAGGGGGATTTTTCACGACCGGCTGTTACAAGGTGTGAGCTGATGCGGGACACCCATTATTGGAGTTTGCCCATTTCCTTCACAGCCCGATATTAATGGTATATATATATCAAGTCGATCCCACTAGACCTCGTTTGCCCTCCACTTTTGTTTCTAACAGAGGGGTGGTTGAGTCCATATGGGGACTTTACATAGCCCCTCCGCCCGACTGTAATTTTCCGCGTATATCATTTTTTGCAACTGCTGTGGGTGGTCTGATTCCCCTACATCCAGACGCAGCTATGATGAAGGTGCCGTTGACATCAGGAGTTTCGCTTGCATGGGCTGAGAAAATACGGAGTGGAGCTATGCAAACACACAGAGTAGGACGACGAGTGTTGTAATGTACGCACCTGCATATATGTTTTAGTCTCATACAGCGCCAGACCGTGCCTAAAACTGCCAGAGGCCGTTCTGCTGTAGTTGAATTAGGCTGCGCCAGTAGATGTTATTGCACACATGGAGAGAGGATAGCCGTGTAAGTTAGGTGATGGATTCATGAATCTTGGCGAAACAGACAAGCGTTCATGTCGGGAAATATGAAAGGAGGAAATTGGGGCCAACTGGTAGCTATGGGAAGGTGGACGTGTGGGACGAGAGATTTACTACCGGGATGATTAAGGAAAGCAAATTACAGCCGGGAAAGGGGGCTGAGGGGAGCGAAAGCCAGAATAAATAAAGGAAGAGTCGAAGGATCAAGGAGTGAAGTAGTGGGTGGCGGGACTTAGTGTACTAAGATCCAGCACCACTGAACCATTTGGTGCTAGGGGAAAACATCAATGGCTAAAAACCTTCGGCTAGGGGAAAGTTGTTTTACATGGCTGCCCTGGTACTATATAGTGAGGGATGCAGTAGTTGTTTGGACATAGTTGTAAAGACCAACTAGTGAATTAGATAAGGCAGGGTTGTACGGGGGTTAGGTGATAGTAGGTGAAGGTGGGTGAGTAGCAAGGACCAGCAGGTATCTAGCTAGTTAAAGTTGTAAACGACAAAACTCCATCCTTCTGCAAAGTGGGTTATGTGCGGTATACGTAAAAAAGTGATAATAAATGGTAAGCCTGGCGTCTGCCGTTAGGCAGGAAATAGTAGGTTTTGGATATGGTACCATGATCCTAGTTGCGGAACCCGTTTTCGAAGGCCAGCTCGACGGATGGCAGAGAGCGGGAGGGGAGACGGAAGCTAGGGTTCTAAAGTTTGATGCTTTCTTCATAGGCTCGATCCTCAGATATGCTGGCGTTAGTCAAGGATAACATATGGCTAACGGTGGGTTGTGATTTTAGAGACTGGCTAAACTGGGTTATTGACGCACATTTGCGAATAGATAGGGGGAGCTTGTTCCAAAGCTTCGAATATTTAATGAGAAAAAGGGTTGATCTTATTGCCAGCTTGGATTGTGGGATGGTCAGACTGAAGTCTCTGTGGCGCAGAGGGTAAGATGAGGGCAGCGAAAACTGCATAGAGTTGGTAGAAGCGAACGCAGAACGATGATTAAGTCTATATAGGAAACACAGGTTAAGCCTGGCGTGTCTAAGCCATGCGGGGTCAAGTTTTAGTAGAGTGCATCGCTCTTTGTAGCATAGTGGAGAAGAATATTCTATTAGGTTCTTGGTGAAAGTGCGCTGGAATTTCTCCAGGTGTATTCTATCCCATTTAGACATTCCGGAGAAGATTATAGGGCAATATTCGAGGTGGGGTCTGGCATGAGATTGGTATGAAAGGAGAATACTATGTTTCTTTTTAAATGATCTGAGAACTAGGCCTATTATCTGTCTGACTCTGGCTGTCTGAAATGAGACATGTTCCGAGAATTGTAGATTGCTAGTGTATCGAAGCCCAAGATCCTTCACTGATGAGCTTGGGGCGATGGGTACTTGGTTCACTGACAGAGTTCTGAGAGGGACTTGACATCTGTAGGTTGTGTAGAAGCTTTCGGATGTCGAGAAGCACATCTGCCATGAAGTGCATCATTGATCAAGTTTCGCAAGATCATTGTCTATTTCAGACAGCGTTGTGCTCAAATCTTGATGGCGGAACTCATAAACGATTTTGATGTCGTCGGCGAAGAGGAAAGGTGTGCCTTGTTGCACAATCGAAAAAATGTCGTCGATATAGAGTAAGAAAAATAGCGGACCCAGTACACTTCCTTGTATGACTCCACTAGTGACAGGCACCGGTTGCGATAGATGACCATTAGCATATACAACCTGGGTTCGGTCCGACAGGTAGGAAGTGATCCATGATAAAAGCGGGCCATGGATACCGTAGGCCCGGAGTTTTGTTAACAACCGGGAGTGAGGAACTTGGTCAAACGCCTTTGTCATATCCAGGTAGATGATAATCATAGATTTTCCGTCGTCCGCAGCCGTGGCCACTAGGTTGAAGAAATCAAACTGGCATGTGGTACAAGAACGTGACAACCATGCGGCACAACGCACCTGGTAGCGACTCTGACACTCAGATTTTATGCTAGGACGTCCGCCGTCTAATGTTGGTGGTCGAACAGCACGAGACCACCATCATCAGTCTGAGTTCACGAAGCCAAAGCAGTCGCCGCTCTACCCCGAAAGCCCCGACAGTTAACGCACAATTCGAAGAACGCTATTATCGCTGCCGTTTTGGATCCCAGGCGCATAAATACGAGCAGCCTTTTACCCACCTAACTCGCCAGGGAAACGGCTAGGCCAGGAGGTGATGGCGAAGATCCCCTCGGGCGCCCCTGTTCCTGGTCGCTGCACTTACTTAATAATAATAATAATAATAATAATAATAATAATGGTTTATTTTGGAGACGCTCGAGGCATGCCAGGCGCATGATCAACTGTTCATAAGTGATGGAATAAACAGGCAAAACCATTGAAAAAGTAGAAATTTACATGACAGGGGTTGAAAAAAGGGGCTAAGAAGAGGAAGTAACGTGGGACGAAAGTAGGCAAATGTATGCACACCAAAGAAAATGTACTAGGTTTAAATGGACGCATTGACGGATTCAAATGGAGCCCCAGTGAGTTTGAAAAGTCAAAGTCAGGTGAAGGATCCGGCTGGTCAGTATAGGGACATCTGAATGCGGACTGATATACATGAGAAAAGCTAGAAATCAGCATAAGAAACTGTAATAGCGGGAGACGATGGAGAAAAATTGAGACTCACTGCAAAGGATTAAGTAGCAACGAAGCATTGGTACTCTGCAATAGATGGTCGGCGAACAGGGCACAAAACTCATTGTAAAACAAGGAGCGAGCAAAGTAAGACGTAAGAGGTGAATCAGATAGAAAAAAATAGTTCATGGTAGTTGGACACAGTAGATGTGGGTTATAGATGTAGAAGGAATGGATGCATATCATGGAGGTCAGCGGGATGAAAGCAAGAGAGATGGCCTGTGAGGAACTACAGGATACAGAGGCAATACGTATATACATTAGTGAGTTTGTTTATATATATGCATATATGTATATACATATGAGAGAAGCCGGATCAATAACAATGGAGTCCTAGAAAGAAATCATCAGTTGTTAAGAGGGGCAGGTTAGTTTAGGTCGAAAGTTTGTAGAATTAACTTTGGAATACCGTGGCGAATTATCTTCATGTCAGGTGAACTTGGCGGATCAACAGAGAGAGTGGAGAATGCGGAAGCACAGAAAAGATGACGACTGAGGAGCAGTTCAAAAAAAGAGAGATGAAGGAAAGTATCGAAGAGAACAGGTAAGAACGGATCAAATAACCTGATTGATGTAGGTGAGACATGTGGTGTCGTTCAAGAATGGGAAGAGCATTAATAAATGGGCTTAAATTATTCAGCAGGAAGATGGTGGCGATGGGGATGGCTAAGCAGCGCAGAGCGATTGTGCATACAAAGTGGATAAAGCTACCTGAGAGGTGAAACTGCCCGTGGTGCAAGATGCAGCAGCTGTGACGGCAAACAGCGTGGGAGAGGAACGAGCACAAGGGGTACCAGAGGGTAATGGCGGATCAGACGGACTGAAGCCGTGAATGAGAACCATGACGAAACAGTGAGTTTACATTAGTGGCAAGTAAAAAGGCAGAACGGTCCAAAAGGCGCGCATAAAATGCCTGTGGCAAACAGTAGACGAAACAGGAGATGGGAGCACGGGCCGAAAAAGACAGGTGAGACATAACCAGTAAGATCACGTCATTGCAGGTGGAACACGAAAGAGGCAGAGAGGAAAGAAGCACCGGGACAGGTAAACCGGTGGCCGAACATATCGCAAGAACAATGGATGTGCGTCGAAAACGGGGACGTAGAAATTGGGAACTGCGTGCATGCCGGCATATGTAAAAGTGGATGCAAATGGACGATACTAATCGGAGCACTGCCAAGTGAAAGGATCCACAGAAGAATCGCGGAGCCAGGCAAGAAAAATAGAGTGTTAGTGACTGGATAATAAATGTGGCTGTGAGAGATGCAGAGTTTGGAACGGCAGTTCTAATATGAGAGTTGGTCATGGGTGCGGGTGGGCCTGGCGTGTAATGGTATTAGGCACAAGAAGAGAGAACAAGGGGGGGTTGACAGAATGGTAGGCAGTGAGGCGTAAGCATGCGATCAATAAGCTTTATAGGCCTAGAGTGATACCAAATGAATAGGTACTAAAAGCCAGCAACGCCGACATTATTGAAGAAATAAAATATTGGCGGTCGTCAGAAGGGTAAAGTAGTTGGGACGATAGTGACGTGCAATGAGAGGCAACACAGTGAGAGTCGATGGGAGCAAGGACAGCATGAGTAGGTGTGCATGCCATTGACGAACGAAAAAAATGGATGTAATAAGAGCGATAGGTAGACGTACAGTGGCAAACAAGGATGGTTGGAGCATGCGGTCTTCAGGTGACAGCGTTAGAGCGTGCGATCCGCAACCAGTGTTAGTGGTTGGGACTGGCCGTGCGCTGGACACCCAACCTGAAAAACACTTCAAGGTGAACACAGGGGGTGTGATCCACCAACCTAATCGCGCTCGCACATCGTCGCAGACGACCTGCACGCCCCAATGTGCGCCGGCCAAAGCGGTGGATCTGACCGCGCCCCGCACCTTTGGCAATGTCACCAATGTCTATTGATGGTTATGCATGTGGGGCGTAGTTCAGCTGTGAAAGTATGAGATATAAGTTCGGCAGTAGGATGGCCAGGTTGCAAGGGGTTCCAGAGAACGGAGCCAGCGGTTAGCAATCGACCAAACAGCGGCGTTATTCAGGCACGTATACCAAAGTAGAGAGTGAAATGCACGTAAAGAGAGAACTAGAAAAGGAGAGCAGATATAAAAGAGCAGCCAGGGTGTGCCCCTGCTGTGGATCAAGGGTTATTGTAGGCATATAAAAACCAGTAAAGGACGAGGCATGAGAGTGACAGAAACTACGGGGGTAGGTGGAAGCAAAGTGGTTGAAATTAGCGGCTTTTCAATTTGTTCGATTCATTAAGGAAATGGACATAGGTAGTTTAACGTTGAGAACTCAGCCAGGTAGATGAAACTGTATACCGTTGATTGTGTCCTAAATTGAAGAGAGCAGGGTCGGCGAAGGAGTTGGTCTTAGAAATCGAGGCCCATCTCGTAAGCCGTATCTTCTGCCATGCTCATATTAGATAACTGGAGTGCACGGGTGATGCTGAGATATAGGATGAGTGTTGACGGAAATTGGGACTTGGTTTGTGGAGCTCGAAGGGTGATGGGCAACGTGTTCCAGACTTTGGAGTAGACAAGAAGGAAAAAACGTGACCGTATGGCCGAGTTAGCTGTACTGGAAGGGACAGTAAAAGGCCCGTGCCGAAGTGAGTAGGGGGTTTTACGGGAGAAGCTTACTGGGTCAAAGGAAAAAGACCGGTTATAGAGTATGTTGCACAAGAAGACTAAGTTTAGTCTTAAGCGGCGGAGCCAGAGTGGGTCAGGATTTAGATTTTGGCATCGTTATCTATAGCTTAAAGATGTAAACGAACCGAGTAGTTGTTTGATAAAACGCCTCTGTATGCTTTCAACCGCAATTCTGTCGAATTTTTTCATGTTAGAAAATATTATTGGGCAGTATTCAAGCAAAGGCCTGATGTGGGATTTGTAGATGCTGATGATACTGTCCCGGAGACGAAAGGAGCGGAAGAGAAGGGCCATACTTATTTTAGCCTTGGCCGCTTGGATGGCGGCGTGCTCAGAAAATTTGAGGGAACAGGAATAGTTGAGGCCCGAATCACGGATGGTAGGTCGACTGGCTATTTGGGGCCGACCAAGAGTTAAGGATCCAGGGGGTAACTGGAGCTTGTAGGTTAGGACCTCGCACTTATCAGTGGTAAGGCTCATCCTCCAGGTGTGACACCAGCGGTCAAGTGCAGCGAGGTCAGCGGAAATGTTGTAAAGAGTAGGGGTGGCATCATCAGAATTGAAAGAGTAAACTATTTTTATATCGTCTGCAAATTAGAATGGCGTGCCGCGGTGTACTAGATCCAATGCGTCCTTAATGTACATCCGAAATAGGAGAGGACGCAGTACGCTTCCCTGTATAACACCACTTGTAACAGGTTTCGGTTTAGAAGTATGTCCATTAGCGAGGACTACTTGCGAACGATGAGCGAGATAAGATGTCAGCCAAGAAAGCAGCGGGTCGGCAATGCCGGATGAACGCAATTTGGAGATAAGATGCAGGTGTGGAACACGGTCGAAAGCCTTTGACAGATACGGGTAGACAATTACTAATGCCTGCCCGCTATCAACAGCCTCAGTGATTAGGTTGAGGAAGTCAAAATGACATGTGGTGCATGATCGCGATTTGAGAAACCCGTGCTGCCTATAGCTAAGAAGGTTTGAAGCGAGAAGATTGGTGGTAATGCCATCCTTGATAATCGTTTCCATTATTCTGGAAATGATAGGGGTATGGTTGATGGGACGGTAATTAGCGAGTTCGTGGACAGGTCCTTTTTTGTGTCGTGGAATGATGACTGAACGATTTCAGTTCGACGGTACCAAACTAAATTTGAGTGACAAGGTAAATAGGTTCACTAACAGAAGTGGAGGGTCCGATCCGCCGTTAATGATTGCAGCTGCGGGCAACCCGTCTGGTCCAGGATGCGCAGATGCTTTATGACGTGAAATGAGCCTGGAAATAGCGTTTGCTTCAAAGGTTAACGTAGATAGGGAAGAGCTGGTAATAGCCAGAGGATTTGGGGGTGCCGCATCTGAGGCGGGGGCCGTGGAATTGGCGGAGTAATGGTAGAAGGCCTCGGCGATATCAGAAGGGGAGGTGGCCCAAGTTTTATTCGATAACAACGTATTCGATCATAGTATCTGCTGCCGAATTCCTAGATTTGTGTAGGAGTGAGAGTTTCAATGTTTTATTGGGATGCCTTAGAGCTTTGGCTTCTTCTTAGCGGAGCTGTTTTTCCTTTAGGTCCCGGATAGTATCAGTAGGACGCGTTAGTCTTATGAGAAGAGCGAAGTCGTTGTTTTAGAGGTAAAGGTTTTGCATCTTTAAGTACTTTCGTTGGAGGAAGGCTAGTTTGGACTTTTTAAGGGGGGAGTTTTCGGATATTCGGCTAAGTTTCAGGAAGCAGTTTCCCATGTTAAAGTAAAAGTGATCAGCAGCTTTTTGGGGTCAGCCGTTAGAAAAAAACTGCTCCAATCTTGGTTACTGATGAGATTGGGCGGAGGGTTCCAATTTAATGGACGGAATTGTTGACTGGGGTCAGATAGTCTGACGAATGAGGATCGAATGAAAGATTACCAGCCACTATCTTATTGTCGCTACCCGGAAATTTATTCAGAACGGAAATCTAAAAGTGGAAAACGCTGTGGGTGAATATAAGATCTAGGATGTTGACGTTTCTAGTAGGGGTTTTAACGTGTTGCACACAGCCCCCAATGTGAGTATAGGACACAAAGTCTATTAATTTGGGTGATGCCGTGAGGTTTCACCAGGATATTTTAGGCCAGTTAAAATCACCGACTATGATTTTCTCTGCCGAAGATAGTAGTGAAAGGCAATCAAAGACTTCAATTAGGGGAGTTAAGTCTGCAATAGTAGATGAGGGCGGGCGATAGACACAACCAATGTGCATGACTACAGTTGATAACCGAATTTTGAGCCATAGAGAATCCAGAATTGAGTCGAGTGTGGCATGTCTGATGGGGACCACTAAAAGGGCGTGCTGTACGTACAAAAGGCAACCACCTCCGCGTCTGTCGGTCCTATTTACCCTAAAAACCTTGTACCCTTCAAGCATAATTTTGCTTGTGCTGGTGTGTTCGTTGGGCCAGGTTTCACTAATAAAGTTGATGACAGGAATGGATGTTATGACGTAATGTTTTAAGTGATGAAGCTTATTTAAGATGGACCGCGAGTTGAATAAGATGAATGATAATCCACTCATGTGGAAGTGAGTGTCAGGGTTAGGTAAAGTATGGGAGTTGTTGGTCGGAGGAAGTGCACGGTGAAGGGCGTGAGTTGGAGCTATTACCGAGGAGGAGGAAAAGCAAGCGTTGGATGCCTCCTCGATGGTTTCTGAATAGTCAGCCGCGGACGAACCGGAAATATTCAATTCTGGGTTATTACGAGGTGAAAGAGAAGACCTTAGACGATGTAGTCCTGCTACTTGTCCTGATTCGTTTGGATCGTTCGATGCTCCAGTGCAGTGACAGAATACAGGATTATGGAAGGTATTGGCTTTCCCACGTGAGAACCTTGGTATTGGTTGGTGTTGTGTGGTAAGAGCAGGCCTCAGAGGGTAAGGACTAAAAGAGTTTGGGGTGGCTTCGCCGCCCATCGATGCGGCTTGCCCGGATGGGGAGAGATAGGAATCGGCGGTTGGTAGGGGGGGTATATGGAGGTTATTTTGGAAGAAGGTAGTGGTAATACGCAGTGTTGCGTAGTTGGCCTGCAGAGGTTGGTATGCTAACGAAGGTGTGAACCACTGGTAAGGTGTCGTCATTGGAAAGTGGTTCATTGGGGCCAGAAGAGATGAAAGATTGTGGGATTGTATGCCACAGGGTGGGTAAAATTTACTTGAAGGGGGTTTGTGGATGAATCCTGCGCGTAAAACGACTGTGGTGGGGCAAAACGAAAATTTTGGTATGGTAAATGAACTAACGGGATGAACGGTGGAGGCACGGAAATGTTAGGAAATGACGAGCTAGGCAGATGCAGCTTTGAATAATAGCTGTGAGGTGCTTTGCGAGTATCGTCCGTATAAATGCGCGTAGAGCTGGGGTTTTGCCGGGAGGAATTACGGTTTGAGAAACTATCTATTTTGGGAACAGAAATTGTAGGTCCCGGCCTTAGTGACATCTTACTAGGGTATCTGTTCTTTTCTAATCTATGCATGACCTTCGGGGTGTGGCCTGGTGATATATGGCGGTGGTTGCTCAATAAGCTAAATGCTGAGCCCTTCAGTAGGTATGGAGTGTGGGTTGCCGAATTCTGGATTTGCGGCCATGTGTTACCGTTGGTATCGACACTCTGCATTGGGGGCTGAGTGTAGATCGTTACCAACTTTCGGCCCATGGGTGATAAGTTAGATTGCAACAGTGAGGTTGTGTCCTTAGGTACGCTACTTCTTGGCAGTTTGTTTACGGGAGTATGCCCTCAGGGCTGACGGGTTTGATTTGAGCGAGAATGACCTGGCAATGGTATGGTGCGGTCAGGCGGATCGGTTTTAGTCGTGGCTACGTGGTGTGGACAAGAACGACCATACGCTGATTTATGTGTCGCCTTTGGAGAGTGATGAAAAGTTGTTAGGTCAAGGAGGCCACTCGATTTAGGCAGCTATTTCTAATGCACAGAGCTAAGCTGTCTGGCAGGACGCGGTGGATTCGAGTTCCAGGCATCTGCGACACTACTGACGGGCCTAGGGTGCTTGAAGACTGGTGGATTTGGAAAAGGTCTAGGCGTTGGGTCAAGGTCTACGTCAGACAGTTTTTGGCTGATATACGTCGGTTGCATAGAGTAGTCTTGGGGAATGACTGGGTTAGGTGTCTTTTGGGATGATTCCTGCCTTGGAAGTTTGCGAGAGTTCGACTTTCTCAGCAGTTCTCTTTGTAGTGGCGTTCTGTCGGGTGCTATTCGAATGTTCTTGTATGGCGAATTAATAACAATAACTGTTTGTTTATGAATAAACTCACTGGCTGTTAGTGAGTCCGGAAATTGGAAAAGTAGGAGGCATTGGTGTCGTTGTGTTTGTTTGCTTGGTCTGCTGCTACGGCATATCACACGTTCCATGTTAGCGGCCTTTAGCATGGTACTGCTGACTATGTTGGGTGGGGCCCTATCGGGAACGTAGAACACAATGGTGTGATTTGAGTTTCGTATTCGTCTTGAAACTTCTGCAGATATGCCGTCAATAAAGTTACACGTGGCAACTAAGTTACAGTCCGTAGTCACCATAGAGGGCTCGAGGAGTTGAGCCAGTGGTGTTAGAATTCTGGTGGATCTGTCAAGAGCTTCAATCCGCGATTCGAGTGAGCTAAAGTGTTATAAGAGGCTGTCAGTCTTGCTATTTGCGTCATCATGGATGTTCGTTATTGAAACGGAGCATGGCGTAGTGATTAGAAGACGAACGGCTACACGTGGCAAAATCCTACTGGCCGGTCTGCTTCCAAATTTGGAATTGCGCATTGTGACTGCGGGTTTCGGATAACCAACTAGTTTTATCGAAAACTTAGTGACTGCAAAATGCCCAGATACGGAATGGAGCTGAAATTCTATAGAAAGTCGCCCAGGATGTTTGCAAATAGGGTTGATCAGGTGGTTTCACTGTTTGGACGAACGAGGGTTAGAGTTTTAGCCAAGCAGAAAACGATAACTAAAAGGGTTGATTTAGCAAACAATCGCGAAGTATTTTGTAGATGGGATCCCAAGGGGTGGTTTGTGGCAGGCAAAGATCTAGATTTCCTAATAAAGGGTTGTATTTATTTTTCGCGGTAATATATTATGGACCCACTGGTGTGTCGCAGTTATTGCCACGGACAATTTGACGCCTCAGAGTAGATAACTATTACTACTAGGTGCTAAGTAAAAGCAGGCCTAAACGATGGAAAGAGGAAAAAACGAGACAACCTGGCATATACGTCAAGTTGACCTTGACCTCGGCGGGACTGCCGGTATGCGCTTCTTAATGGACACAGGAGTGCAGGTCTGAATAGTACTGGTTCCAAAACAGTCCACTGTCTCCCCCATAGCTCTAACACTGGAAGCCGCCAACGGCACTCCGATCAAAACATACGCAGTCAATTTCTCACCCTACGCATTGCCTTAAGTCGTCCCTTCCCGTGGGTTTCCGTCATAGCCCAAGTACACCGGGCTATTCTAGGCTTAGATTTTTTCACAAGTCACGGTCTAGTAGTCGATCCCGGTAAGCTACAGCCAGTAGATCGAGTCACGTCAAACTTCAATGTTGGTTTCTTGATTGAGGCTCAGCCGCTATCGATCCTCACGCTAGTTCCCACTTCCAAACCAGAAATCGGTAGTCTATCTATCAAGTACCCTAATATTGTCCGCCCAAACAAAAACCAGCCTCCAATCACCACGGATGTGGCCCATCACATCTTCACACGAGGGCCCCCGGTCTATGATCGACCCCGCAGGTTGGCTTCAGAAAACTCCGTGTAGCCCGCTCCGAGTTTCAATACATGCTCAACTTGGAATTATCCGGCCTTCCAACAGCCCCTGGGAATCACCACCAAGCATGGTCCTGAACAAACCCCCTGAAGACTAGGGACAGTGCGGGGGCTATCGCTCACTCAACCGAGTGACTACTCCCCGCCGATACCCTATAATGCTCATCACGGATCTCACAGATGGTATGGCTGGTAAGATAATTTTCAGTGGAATAGATTGAGTACGGTATATTACCAAATATCAGTAGCTGAGGCCGATATCCCCAAAACAGCCGTAACGACTCTTTCTGACCTTCTCGAGTTTCGACAAATACTGTTTAGACTTAGCAACGCTGAGCAAACTTTCCAGCGTTTCATCGATATAGTTTGTAGTGGTTTAGACTTTGCGTTCGTTTGTCTGTTCTATATTCTGATCGCCAGCTCCTCTCAGACAGAACATCTGGCACATCTACGCACCCTTTGCGGTCGCCTATTTCAACACGGGGCCACGGTCAACGCGAATAAGTGTGTAATAGGTGTCGATGCCATCGAATTCCTAGGCCACAAGGTTACCTCCACAGGGATCACACCTTTGCAGGGCAAGGGGCAGACAATCCTGGACTACCCAGAACCTGTCATTCCAACAGCTGCGGCTCTTCGATGAGTTGGTCAACTTCTGTCGTCTTTTTACCCCACAATGCATTCGGCTGATGCAGCCGCTCACAAAATTGTTGAAAAGCAAAGCAAAACAGCTGATTTTCACGGAAACCACATGAAATGTTTTTGCCATGCTGAAGCAGGCTATCTGCAATGCAGCCTCGCCATCACACCCTAGACCAACTAACCTAATTGCTTTGGTCGCGGGCACATCAGACAGCCTTTGGCAAGGTGTTGCAACAGTACTTATCCGACAATTGGCAACCCGTTACATTCTTCTTCAAAGAATTGCAACCGGCTGAACCCAAGTACAGCACATTTGGCAGCGAAGTCCTCGCTATTTACTTAAAAATCAGTCACTTTAGACACATCTTAGAGGGCAGCGGATTAAAGGTCTACGACGACCATACACCGACCATCCACTCATTGAGCGACACCATGGACGGATACTCCCCCACAGAGTCTAGGCACATGAATTACATCATTCAATGCAACAGTCACGTGCATCATATCTCAGGTGTCGATAATCCTGTAGCAGATGCGCCATCTTGCATTCACAACCTGAACCTCAGCACCCCCGGCCCGACCTACCTCGAAGCTATCGCTTCCGCTCAAGCAGACGATTCTGAGGCAAAACAGCCAGGTAGCACTTCGTCGCTGCTGTTCCAGTCGGTAACCATTCTGTCGGCCGAAGAATACACACTGTGGGACATGTCCAAATGCCAACCGAGGTCAGTAATACCGTCAGCTTTTAGGCGACATGTTTTCGAAACCCCGTGCGGTTTGTCCCATCCGGGTATACAAGCCTCTACAAAACTCAACGGTGACCGTTATTTTTGGCACAATATGAACCGTGACTTAACTGCATGGGCCCGTACCAGCATCCAATAACAACAGTCGAAAGTGCACGGGCGCACGAAAGGCTTAGTACCCAAATTTCCAGCTGGCAACTCAAGCTTCCAGTACGTGCACTTTGACCTAGTAGGGCCGTTGCCTCCATCAAAGGTTAGCATATATCTTCCTCCTTGTGTAGGTCGTTTCACCAGATGGCTGTTAGCTGCACCTTTGCACAGTGCTGCTATTGAATCAGTCGCCCAAGCTTTCTTGGAACACTGGGCGGCTGCATTTGTTTGTCCAGTCGTGGTTACCACGGACGGTGGCTGGCATTTCTAGGCAGCCTTCAGCAGTCTTCTTCTTTATACCACTGCCTACCACCCGTCAGCAAACGGAAAGGTAGAACGTTTTCATCGGCAACTGGAGGCGGCCTTGGCAGCTCACAAAAATCAAGGCTGGCGGGTATCACCACCGCTAGTAATTTTGAGTTGCTGCAGCTCCCTTAAAGTCGATCTACAAACCACATCAATCTGACTCACAATCGGTTGTGTGCTCCGACTTCTCGGTGACATAGCAGCCCCAAAGTCCATCGTCACTCTCGAATACGTTGATTGCCCCGCAGGCCTAACGCACCAGATGCGTTAGTTACACCGTCTTACGGCTCGCGAACGAAACCCGAAGATTTACTTACATCCACACCCCCAAGACGGTGCGCACGTTTTCCTTAGAACAGAGGCACGAGCTCCTCTACTACCTGCCTACTCAGGCCCCCATAGGGTCCTACGCCTCCTGGAGATAATATTCGTCGTTGACCACGACAGCGGAAACAGATATGGTTACCGTGGACCGGATAAACCAGATTTTCTGGCTGAATCCATTCCGTCCGATGCCACCCCATCGATTTCTGCAGGACCAGCACCAATATCCCCGGCTTCCCATATGAACGTAACTTTTCACTTTCCCTTTTGTTTACTTTCTATTATCCTACTTGGAGGATCTATTTTGTCGATTAATTTTAAAACCAAATAAAATGGTTTCAATCAGTTGCTTATTTTTACTTCCCAAAAATTATTCATTCGGTTCGGAGTAATCTCACACGTTTCCTTTGTTGTCTTGTTTGTTCTGCTCGTCAGGTGACCGGATGCCATCCACAGGAAATACCACCGTATCCGGGGGCCTTTGGAGCTGCAGTCTGAACACACGAACGGTTCCATAGTCATAAAGAACTGCAATATTTATTTATTTCTCTGGAGCTGTGACAGGCGACTTACTTGATTGCTTGCCAGACTTGAAAATCAAAGCCCTTCTTGCGGGCTGTCTTCTGTGAGGGGCCACTACAGTGATTAGCCGATCACACCCTATTTATCTCTTGTTCAACTGTAGGTTTTGCGCACGAGGCAACCGCAAGCTCTACTTCGGACGCTTCCTCGGCACACGCCAGCTTGTAATCGCTGCACTCAGGCCCTATGAAAATACACGCGGCTGCACTCCACTGTCTTTTCTGGTTGACTTCCTCGGCGAACGCGATCGTGGAACCCGAGGGAGTGTGCCCTCCAATAACGCAGACGCAATCGCAGTTTTTCTCAAGGGCCTTTAACAGTGGTAGCACGGCAGCCTGCCCACAGTGCTTAAACCGACCTCTGGTTTTGCGTTGGCCAAGTCCTCTTTAGTGAGAAGTGGTTCCCCGCCGCACCATCGCGCCTTTCTTGTCGACAGACCAAGTAGTGGTTTCCAGCTTCCTGCCGGACATGGTGGATTCAGATATACATTTTTCTGAAACCGTAAATACCCCGGTGATACAGCTTTCAGCCCATTCTTTCGATTCCCCCTATTTGTTTCTGATGCCAGAACCATAGGTGTATAGCACTACTGCCCTCCTCTAATTCTTGTCCCTTCTGAGGCGGAGCACCCGAGCGAATGCTTAGATTTTTAATCCATTGTACTAGAAGTCATAGTTTCCCGGCCTACTCGTGCAACCAACTGTCCACCGGGATGACAGGCGTACGTCCCATCGGTTCGGTATGGTACGTTTCAGTGGATATGTACAGCCGGGCCCAAAATGTTTCCAGTTTGTTACACCTTGAACGCTTTGACTTCAGTGGCACGGCAACAAGCGGTAAGGCCAGGCCTCCTTCTATCCGATCGTAGTGAAATGGCAGGAGGAAGTACCTTTGGCCACTGTTCGCTAACCAGAAGGATGCATAAAGTTCTTGTTTCCATCTGCTAAGGACCGGCATCTGGTCATCCATGGGACCATAGGTTACAAGAAGCCACTAAAAGATAACGTGCTCAAAAGTGATACAGTACATGAAACTCTAGATGAGATGGCAGCGGGGGAGTGCTGTTGAAGTGAGAAGGAATTTGTGGAGGAGGTCGTGGGAGAGGTTCAGTGATACTCACCGCTCCTTTCCGTTAAGCATCCTGTTCCATTTTAAACCAAGCAGTTTCTCAAAATCCTCTGCTATCGGTGTCGCAGCCACTTCTTTGGCAATCCGTTCCAGTCTTTCACCACCTCTGAGGGTGCACATTTTTCCCTCCTTCAGCTAATTAAGGGCGCATCCTAGGACCATGGTGTTACCGTTGGACAACATAAACGTCCTTCTTTCTCTGCCCAAGTCACCTACTCCAATGGGTGTTCTGAAGTTCATTTCAGGTACACCGACGTAGTAGGCGTTGAGGTGAGAACACGTTTGACCACTCGATGACCTGCTCGAAACTAAGCCCGGTGGGCAAGTGGACAAGCTAGTAGACTTCGTTGCACAGACTCTGTGACCATTGTGTTTTTCGCTCCATGTACGGCCGCCAAGTTCGTACGCATTTTCGAATGTGTATTTGAAAAGTTTTCAAAAGATGCAAAAGAACCCTTGGCCTCCTCCTCGGCTCCGCCCTTCGTGAGCTGCCAGATCTGCGAGGGCTTTATGAACAGACACGCGACACTGTTCACCTGGTTTGAAACCATCAGTGGGCAATGCAGAAACTGGTTGTGGAAAATCCTCCGGGAAAACCATAGGGCCCTGTCTTCATGAAAGTATTCGGCTGTATACAATCTTTGTGTGTTCCGCACCACCCATATATTTGTGCACCTTTCATTGTTTATCCGCTTCCAACGAGCAATTTCACAGTGACTCATTGGACCTGCGTGACCCACGTAATCGTCTTCCCACACCGCGAAACCGGCTCCCGTCTCCAGTCTTCGTGTTCGAATATTTGTGGTTTGTATATTTTTATGAAGTTGCTCCCTTCATAATCCAGCGAAGTAGAAAATGCTTACAGTTACTACCACTGGTTCTTTCACGTTACCCACCGGCGGGTTTTTAACTCCGTGCCCAAATGACCTAAACTGCTCCGAGCAGCGCGTCCGTCCGTCTCACTCAATGGCTAGGCCACTTACGAAAGTAGGGAAGGGTAGAGGCCCCAGTATTGAAGCTGGAGGTAAGTCGCTTTGCAGGAAGCCTCTTTGCGGAACATTCCCTTACCCTGACCCAAAAGCTTCTATCTGTCGTGGGGTTCCTGATCCATGCTGTAAATTTTGGGGGTCCAGCCGAAAGCGGCCAATTCGTTAAGTAGGATACTGTGGTTTATTAATTTGAATGCCTTTTGTATTTAAGGTATGATAATGATGATGCTGTTTCTCGGCCGTGATCGAGGTGTGTGCATAAACCTATGATCAAAGTGTACAATATTACTCAATGGTATAAAGTATTCACAACTTCTGAAGGTAGGAGGCGCAAGTCACACCAACAGTGCAATAAATCTGGGTGGCAATTGTATGAATTAAACTGACGTCAAGTTTGCGCGGCAAATACGGGTCAGTTCTGAAACCGGTAACGGAAAAGTAATAAAATGGCGGAACGTAGAACTGATGAGAGGAGTGGGAGAATATAGTGCGGAATGTGCATGTATACGAAGGCGATGCAATCTATGATTGAGGAGTGCTAACTCGCGTTCACTAATCAGGGCATGTTAGGGTGAAGCATTCAGGCATTTTTCAAACCTCCTCAACGGAGGAAGGATAAACATTTGGCTGGAAATGATGGACGAAATTTGGCGTGAAACATCGGGAATATAGTCGGTGGATGACATCGGTGGAAGGATTTTGGAGAACTGATCAACAATGGGTTTGTGTTTTGCGGAGTATGACCATCATTCCAAATATCCCCAGCCAGAGCAGATGGAAGTTCCGATAAGTTCGATGGAATCCGTGATACTTATTTCGTGGAACAATCATCAATGGTCAGCATTGTGAATTGTGCGAGGATCGATTCAATTTGGATTCACGTGTCAAGGCAGGAGGCTAGAGTTGAACCCTCAAAATCTGGAGACAAAGAATGAAAGAGAGGCAACTTTCTGGCTACTGTGCCAGTCGTGATTTATGATGATAAGGTACGGTGAAACTTTATAAGTAAAGGCAATGAAATGCGATATGAACAAGCCATCTGTTTGGCAAGAATGTGTGTTGTGATATTTATAAACCCTCCATGGTTGGATGGTTATGGTGGGCACGGGTAAAATAAATAGTGGCATTCCAAAAAGGGGGGACGCGAGGAGGTGGACCGAGGATGTACGCGACATAAGGCGAAACAGACTGTGGGGGATAACAGTGGGTATTTATGAACCTGACGGGGTGTAGGTCACTTTAGATGGTACTCGGGAAAGAGATTTGCGCGCTGGCTTGATCTCAGCCCCAATGCGTCTCCTCAAGCGAGCATCTTTTCTAACTTCAGATAGTTGAAAGAACAGACTTGACGGCAGCGACGGAAAAAGCAATGAAAGGGGAGGAAGGAGGAGGACACGAAAGGCTGAACGACGGAATTGTTATAATAATAATAGTAATAATAATTTTGGTACATTTCTGGGCCGTGATCGGGAAGCACACTCTAGCGCATGATCATGGTGTAACACTCTATTCAATAAGATGAATCATTCACAAATTCTAAGTATGAAAGTCAAGAGTATCAACGATGGAGAAACATAGCCAGCAACAGTTTGAACGGGTCATTATAATAATGGATTGCGCGTCAGTTTGGAACCTGTTTCAAATCCAAGCTTGGCAGTGGCGCGGGGTGGAGATATCAAAATCTCTTCAAAGCAGTGCCAAGGACGCATTATGAATGAGAAAATGCAAGCCAAAGGAAACGGAGGCTTACTAAGGTTCTGCAGAAGGAGTAAATTCTGAACAAGAAGAAAAGAAAAGAATTTAAAAAAATATAAAGAAATTTACTCGGGAAAATCGATGCAAGCGAAGAGGATAGCGATCCATGAAGACGATGCCAACCATGAATGACGGATTTACCAAAGTTAAATAAAAGGAGTGAGTTTTGAATCACGGAGACATGAAAACAATTTTGTGAAAGGGAACATTGGCGGATGTGGGAGAAACAGCAGTCCATAAAAGGTGAGTTTAAATTCAGGATCACTGACATGTACCACTCAGAAATGAGAAAGCGCAACTAGAGGGTCATCGAGAAGTGGAGAGTAAATTTCTGGCCGGCTACGGTTCGGGGGAAAGATAACCTTTGTTAACGGATAATGAAGTGGGAAATCTCCGCATGGACTTGAGCTTTAATATGCTGTTTCACTGACAAATATATGTGCATATTTTAGAGCATTTGCCTTCAGCGTTATTCAGCGTCATTTCTGGTAACGTACGACATCGAATGCGTATGTTCCGTCTGGCAGGGCACAGTATGCGTCGGTCGATCAGCCGAGTGTGGCGGTATATTATCAGCACGCGCGTGAACCGGAATTCGTGTTAGTTGCATTAGAAAACGCTGAACGATCTGATAAGCAACTAGGAGTATTTCCCATCGGGTGGCTTGATTTCAGTCCCAGTTGCTATGGTAGATTCCACTTGAGTCTCTGTCCGTACAAGTCAAAGTGGCATCCTTGGTTATCCGGTTTGGCGACTGAGGTATTGAGGGACAAAGAACCTAAAATAAAGGGGGATTGCAGTCTGGACGTGGTTCCAGCTGTGGGTTATGATGATACATGGAAACAATAATAATGGACTGGTTAGGTCTATGTGAGTGGGGCATGGATGAAGTTTCATTTGAGCAGTCAGTGGCAATTACTCCACATTCTGGGTAAAATAGGCCCGCAGTGGATTTGCGCTATACTGCTACAGGCTAACGAGGTTGCGTACACCGGTTTGGCAACTGTTTATGCATTCCAAAGGATTTATGATTTGCACTTTGGCACGGCATTGCTTGGATACTAATAGAAGACCTAGGGCTTCACGGTTTGAAATAGTTAGAAATGATAACCCCCAATACCGTTTGCTTACGCAGAACGCAGTTTGGCAACGAGACGATAACATAGGTTTGAAATAACAGACTGTGAGCGAATGGAACTGGCACACTGTTAGCGTACGGCTATACCGTTACTATCGCTGCCGATATAATGGTTATTCTATATTGAGTAGTTTCTAAGGAGCCTTAAAGTAGAAGAAACTATAGGGGTGACAGTGGTGATACATTAGAAGCAACTGGTCACGAGCCTGGAAAGGTTAACGTGAGTTCATCTATGCTATTACTCGACGGTGCTATCGTACTGCGATTATACTCGAGTGTGAACAAACAGACCTGATGTAGATGTGATTGCGTGGTTATCATGGTATCTTCTTCGTCGTTATCGTATTGTAAAGCAGGTAAACATTGATTTGAGGACTGGATTTGGAGAGCCGTGAGAAATGAGAATGAGATGGGTCCGGATTTTTGTCAGGGAAGCGAACTCTAACGGTCTACATTCGGTGCTCATGGTAGACGGCACAAGGACCCGCTTTAAGTGGGGAGGTAGCACGATACACAACCACTGGCATCCAGCACGTGGCGCTCCAAGAATGATCCACACTTTTTTAGACGTTTTTATTATTTTTTATGGTTTTATCACGGTCAGGTATCTTGCTGTCAGAGAAGGCGGAGCTGCTTTTCGCGGGCAACCACAGCCCCCACGCCCCGGCCGAAAGGTGAACCGCGTGTAACAAGCCGCGTTGGGAATTGGTCAACCACACCAGTCGATCCGTAGCAACACTGCAACCCGGAGACATGGGTCACATGTGACAAGGCTGGTGTGCCTGGAAGACAAAACAGTGGGGTATTTTTTCTCACTTTTTTGTGCCAATCTATTACTTTTTGGTGTTTATGTCTTATTGGTGGTCAACTCCGTGCAGAGAGGCCATCACGGCCAGGAATTTTTATGGATATGCCTCGCTAACATTCGTCTTGTCCGTGAAGTCAGAACCCCCTGGCGGTTAACATGGGACAAAAAATGCAGAGGGAGGTAGAGTCAACCACAGCCTGCGATTATTCGGTGGGGTTTATGTTCAACAAAATGCCAGTCTGCACAAAGATGGGGAACAACTTGCAGCCCTAACGTGATTCATCGGGAGGATCCACAGATGGTTTTTAGTTTTGCTGGTTAAGTATCAAATGCTATATAGGCCAATCATGGAGGATGCTAGAGTTCTGTGATAGGGACGGAAGTTGAGCTGTGAGTGACTAATGGTGACCACTGGATGGAGGTCGAAGAGTCTGACAATTGCTGCGTCTTGGGTTGGAGACAAAGGCGAAGATTAAATAAAAAACAACACTGAGAATGTTTGAAGACTATCTTGCACGCTTTCAGTGGTATT
Organism: Fasciola hepatica; assembly: GCA_948099385.1. Lineage (NCBI taxonomy): Eukaryota > Metazoa > Platyhelminthes > Trematoda > Plagiorchiida > Fasciolidae > Fasciola > Fasciola hepatica. Next base: position 4,248,327 of record CANUEZ040000003.1, on the reverse strand, counting down.
TCATATAACCAAATACGATTTCTGAGGCACTGGCCTCAGTCATGAGAGTTACTATGTTTAGGCATTGTAGCTGGTGGGTTTACGCTAGGGTGATGGCAACTACGGTGCACGGTTGGCCCATCCTATATTATCAAGGGTTTTGGTTAGTATTCAACGCTTTCCTCATAAGATCCATCAAAATTCATATAAGTATTTATAAGAGCAGTCAGTTTTCGGATGTCCAGCGCTGCGTGTAGTCTAGACTTAAACATAATTAGGGAATCTAGGGAACGGATATCAGCTGGGAATTTATTCCACAAAGTTGCGTATTTGAGGAGGAAGAAGTTTTGCCTTAGGGATTTCCGAGAAGTAGGGATCATTATGCCGTGGTCCCCATTGCGCAGCTGATGTGTCGAGCTTATACTGAACTGAACTGAGCCAGAGAATACAGCTTGTTCTGTTACTGGTTCACTTATTTTGGGGCGTCCTGCTTCCGTCTCCGCCTCCTTCGTGTTTCATCTGCAATGAAATGATCCGGTTGGTCATGTCCCACCTGTCTCCTCGGTAATGGCTTTCATCTCTTGATCCGTTTATTGCTCACCACAGGCATTTTTCTGTGACTTCCAGAGTGGTCTGCTTTTCCACGTTCCACCTATGGTAAGGACAACTTTACTTCGTGGTGATCTTTTACAGTTCCAAATCCTTTGATCTGTCACTACCCGATTCTTCTGGTCCGCCACCACATGTAGCACCTGCGTTGATCAAATAATTTAACCCATTCCTACTTGATCTCTTCAATCCTAACCTTCATGTTCTCTCATTTGTGATCTGCTCTTCACAGTCTTCATCACTTCTGTGCTTCCGCATTCCTTTTTTCTCTCCTTTGGGCTGCCACGTGCATCTGTCATGAAGATAATCCATCACGATATTACAAAGTCAATTTTACAACCATTTGATCTAACCCTGCCTACCCTTCCCAGTGACTGATAGTTTCTTTCTAGGACCCATTTTTATTGCTCCTGCTCCTCCTACATCTATACATATATATACATATATAATATACATATATACATAAACGTGCGCATATATGTATATGTGCGTGCGCTCTGCATTTTGCAGTTCCTCACCGGCTATTTCCCGTTCCATCATTTCGCCGACCGTCATGATATGCATCCACCCCTCTTACATCTGTGCTTCACATCCACCGTATCCAATCCTTCCAAGTAGTTTTCATCATCCACTCCACTCTGTGTGTCTTGTGTTGCCCGTTCCCTGTTTTACGATGAGTTTTGTGCCCTGTCAGCCGACAATCCACTGCAGAGTGCCAATGCTCCATTGATATCTAATACACTGCAGTGCTCCTCACTTTTTTCTCCATCGTCCCGCTCTACTGCGGTTCCTTATACCGATTTCTAGCCTTTCTCATATTTATCAGTCGGCCTTCAGATGTATTCACCCGGACCAGTCATATTTTTAATCGGATCTTGACTTTCAAACTCATCGGGCTTCCATTCAAATCCACCCTTGAGTTGATTTAAACTCCCCACAATCTCTATGGTGTGCATGCACTTATCATACTTTCATCCCACTTTATTCCCCCCTCTGAGCCTTTTTACCCTACATTTTTATGCAAGTTTCCACATTTTCGTGAATCAATTCTGTCCATTCTATCACCTGTATCAACAAGATCATGCACATGGCATGCTTCGGGCCTCTCCGAAATGAACCAATATTATTATTATTAAGTGAACATAAATGCAAGGTTGAGTTTTATCCTCCTAAGCCATAGGGGATCAAGCCGCAGAAGTGTACACCGCTGTCTGTGGGTCAAGGTCGCAGAAGGCCTGAACAGTTTTTTGGTAAATCGACGCTGTACATTCTCAGCGTCGATAATGTCACGTTTGTGCATATTTGAGAACACAAGTGTACAGTACACCAGGGTTGGGCGAATATGAGTTTCGTATATATCTAACTTACTGTTCGTGAGAAGAGAATTTCTCTGCAACAAGCCAAGGGATTTGTTTGTCCGTGCAGTTATGTAGGAAGTGTGTTCAGAGAAATGGAAAGCGTAAGAATACTGCAGTCCAAGGTCTCTCATTTTTGGGGAATATGGGAGTGAGACACCGACATTCTTAAGCGTATCATAAGGAATATTGCAGTTTAGCATGAGATAACTGCTTTCGTTCAATGAAGATTCCACTTTCCAGCAGTCGCACCGGGAGGATAAGGAATGTACGTCGACCGTGATATTATTCAGTGCTACACGTAGGTTTCCTCGTTCGAATTTGTAGATTATCTTCATATCGTCGGCAAACAAGAAAATTTCGCCACAAGTGATGACATTGCAAATATCATTTATATACAGTAAAAACAGCAGTGGTCCTGGAACACTAACTTGGATAACCCCGCCGTTTACCGGGTGGGGGTCTGACATCTGGCAGCTGATGCAGGTAACTTGGCCACGGTCTTATAGGTAGGATTTAAACCAACTCAGTAGGGTGTTTTCAATCCCGTATCCTCTAATATTTTCGAGAAACTGCAGATGTGGGACTCTGTCGAAGGCTTTTGTCAAATCAAGATAGATGATGACGAGTGCTCTGTCTTTATCGGCAGCTGTTGTTACCAAATTCAGAAAGTCAAACTGACAGGTTGAACACGACCGTGATCTGAGAAATTCGTGCTGTCTTAGGCTGATGAGTTTATGTGCAGAGAGGTAGTCGGTCAGGTAGTGTTTCACAACGTTTTCTAGCAGCCTCGATATCATTGGCGTATGATTAATCGGGCGGTAATTGGCAATGTCAGGCAGTGCGCCTTTCTTGTGCCTGGGGATACTTATGGATTTCTTCCATTGACTGGGGAAGGTCACGGTTTGCAGAGATAGACTGTATAGGTTTAGCAGTAGGAGGGGAGTATCCGGGCCGCCAAGAAAGAAAATTGCTGATGGTAGGCTGTCAGATCCGGAGCAGTAGGTCGGTTTGAAAGTGTGGATGTATCTGTTTATATCTATAGTGGTAACCGTGATAGAACTGACTGAGGAATTCGTGACAGACGGGATGACAAGCTGTGTACATGCTGGACTGAGAGACACGGTGGTTGTGAATAAAGTATTAACCGTGTCAGCTATCTTTCGAGGTGAGGTTATGAGGTTATCCAAATGGATGATCCGTTTTATGCATCGAGTTGATTGTGGGGCACGAGCCCTGTGCAGCCGGGCTAGATCTTGAGCTTTTTTGGGTGGCTTAAAGCTTTGGTTTCTTGCCTTAGTTGTAGGTCATGGGCCTTGCGGTGGATTTCGTGGGAGAGGCTTTCCAGTCTGAAGACTGTAGAAAGGTTTCTGTTTCGTTCTTACTGCCGTCGAAGCTCGTCTTGTTCCAGCTTTAGCCCGGTTATATGGTAACCTGCTGATCTGGATATGTCCCGCCTCTCCCGAACTACAGGGTCGACGGGTGGAAGAGGCGGAATGGATGAGCCGAGGCGACCGTGAGGTTAACTTCGAAGACCTGACCAAGTACCTGGACAGGCAAACCAAGATTTGGCCGGCTTATCCGGGACAGCAACCTAGCAAACAAGCCCAGTACTAGCCAGGCTCAAACCCCTGTACGGAAGCATCCGAAATACCAACCTTGGACCAATGCACACGCCATTTCACGCGACGCCACGGCGCAACCAAATTGCAGATCCTGTGGTGATAGTCATGGGCTACTAGAATGCTCCAAGTTCGTCAACGCCACAATAGACGAACGATGGGGAATGGCGAGGATGACAGGAGAGCACTGTATATGTCTCAACACCACGCACCGGGCGGCAGCTTGCAGAACAAGTAACAGATATGGTCACGAGGGCTGCACGGGCGGACACCATGGATTATTACACCAGGCGAGAGAAACCATACCCGAGGCGAGCACAAAGCTCAGCGTGATTTGTTCAACGTCGCGGTCTGCCAGTAAACCGGTACGTTTAGGAGTGGTTGCAGTGGTAGTAGTGACCCCAGCTGGGGCGGTCATAGAGGTAATCCTCGTCAACAGTGGATTTGACACTACTCTAGTGAAAGAGCGGTTTTCCGACAAACACCGGCTCGCTAAAGGTGCGACGTCGTTGGCAGTGAGCACGGTGAGCGGAACACAAGTAATGACTACCGGCCGGTTGAGGTTGCAACTCATCTCCTTAGACACTAACGAGAAAATCAAACCAACGGAAGCATTCACATTAGCTGATCTCTCCATGCAAGCACCAAGGTCGGTCAACGCAATCTTGACTGAGTGGCCCACCTGCAGGATGTAACCGTTGTAGACTGGGAAGACGACGAAGTGGAACTCCTCATCAGCTGCTCCGTGCCAGAGGCACATTGGGTACCCGACCAGAGAGTGAGCGCCGCCAGGAACCTCATGCCTTACGCACGGCTCTGGGATGGATGTTGTATGGTCCAGTAGGGGGACGTGGTTCCGTAAATTATTTATCCGCCGAAACAGACCGCATAGAGTATCACCTGCAGCGGCTGTATGAGGAGGAGTTTCATGACATCGAAAGACCATTGTTGTCTCAAGAGGATCATTTCGTTTTACAAACGGTGCTGCGAAGCACTGGAGGCCTTAAAAACAGCTCGAGGTTCCCCTCCTATGGCGCACATCTGCTGACCCGTGGACTGATAACAGAAACTACGTTCTTCAACGACTACTACGACTGAAGGAAAGCTTTGTTCGAGACCAGGGTCTGTGGGAACGATATGCAGAATTAATGGAGCGAAACGAGGCCCTCGGCTACGTTGAGAAGGTGCCTGCTAACACCGGCGACCGAAGGGGTAACAGGTATCTACCCCACCACCAGGCTATCAATCCCAAGAAACCAGAAAAACTGCGCGTGGTTTTCGGCTGTGCAGCCAGGTTCCAGGGCAAGTCGTTAAACGATCGCCTACTACAAGGACTTGACTGGACCACACCACTAATCGAAGTTTTGTGCCGTTTCAGAGTGAGTAGAGTAGCCTCGTCCGCTGATACCAGGGAAATGTTCCACCAGGTGAAGATACCGATAGAAGAACGAGGTGCTTTTTGTTTCCTGTGGTGGGAAGAGAACGACCGGGACAAGGCAGTGATAAATCGTGAGATGACAGTCCACCCCTTCGGAGCCATATCATCACCGTTCTGAGCTAACTACGCCCTTAGGAAATCTGCGAACAAACATGAAGATTTGACCCATCGGTCGGTGGTAGATAGCATCAGCAGAAATTTCTACATCGACGACTACCTTGGGTCATTCGATGATGTAGAATCAGCCCTAGCTCGGTTCAGAGGCCCGGAGAAATTGCTAGAAGAAAGCGGCTTCCGTCTAACAAAATGGATGTCGAACGCTTCATAAGAGCTTGCGGTCATTTCGTACTATGAGAGGGCCGAAAGGGTTAGAGATTTGGACGGCTCTCCGCTCCCTATCGAACGCACTTTAGGAACACAGTGAGACTCGAAAACGGACGAGCTAAACGTTCCCGAGCAGCCAATAACCCGTCGTGGCATACTATCCGCCATCTCAAGTTTGTTCCACCCGCTCGGCTTCGTCTCACCATGGCTGCTACCCGGAAAGATCTTGCTGCAGCGGCTGTGCCGTAAGAAAGTTAAATGGGACCAGTCACTGGACCGAGGGGACCGGCTGGACTGGGAAGAATTTCTGAACACCTTGAAGAAATAAGTGGACATATATATTCCACGATGCTTGACTCCTGGTCATGCAATACGGACGGGAGAACTGCATGCCTTTTCCGATGCATCCGAAGTCGGTTATGGAGCTGTGGTGTACGGACGATGGTGCGCAGGAGATGGACAATATACCACGAGGATCCTGTTCGCCAAAGCCCGCGTTGCTCCACTGAAGTCGGTCTCAATCCCACGCCTTGAACTCAGCGCAGCCGTGTTAGCAGTCAGGGTGGTGCAAGCTATGAAGAGATATTTCGATCTCTACATTTGGTCGGTGAGCTTCTGGACGGATTCAACGATAGTACTTTACTATATCAACAACGTCCGGAGCCGGTTTAGTACTTTCGTTGCTAACCGACTCACGATTATCCACGATGAATCAGCCATGAACCAGTGGAATCATGTCAGGTCTGGCGATAATCCAGCCGATTTGTGCTCCCGAGGTACGACCGACTGCAGGCAACTAGACACGTGAACGCGAGGGCCAAACTTCCTGCAAATGCCCAAACAGGACTGGCCCGTGTAAGAATTAAAACGCCCTACGGAGGTAGAACTGGAAATCAAAGGCGTAGTGATAGCGGCCAACGTCGTCGAAGCGACACCCATTCTATCGCGATTGGTCAGATTTTCTTCCTGGATGAAGACACTTCGTGCATTGGTTTGGTTAACCAGGTTCAAGAGAAATTTACTAGTCATGAAAGGGCTACCCCCCTTCCCCCCAGGCAGGATACGGATCGGCCCGGTAAGTTCCGATGAGCCACAAGCTGCAGAATACGATATTTTCAGAGGGATACAACAAGAGGCTTTCGCCCGAGGACTCGAGAGGGTGGAAGAAGTGGGACCAATCAAAAAAGAAGTATCATCTTCAAAAGGCGAATTAAAGCACTTGAACCCCAAACTCATTGATGGACTGCTGCGAGTGGATGGTAGGCTGACCAACGCCTAGCTGAACGTCGACAAAAAGTATCCCGTACTGCTTCCGGCCCGTCAACCCGTGGCAGAGCCGATGATCCAACTTGTCCACGCCGTGGAGGGGCATACCGGGGAAAGTCATGTGACGAGCGTCATCCGAAAGCGCCTTTGGTTGCTGAGAGGAAAAGTGACTGTGTAGCGCATAATTCGCCGTTGTGTGCAATGTAGGAGACGCAGCGCCACGACAGGAAAACAAAACATGGCCCCACTAACAGAATGCAGGGTGATTGTGTGCTGGTGGCCGCTCAGCGACTCCGGGTTGGACCCTTTGGGGCCCTCGTGGATCAAGTGCGGAAAGAGATTAGAAAAGCAATATGGATGTATCATGATGTGCATGAAGTCACGCGCGGTAAACCTAGAAGTCGCACATTCGATGACGACCGATTCTTTCCTACGGGCCTTGCGGAGATTTATCCACCGAAGGTGCGTACCGGCCGATATGTGCTCAGATAATGGGTCGAAATTTGTGGGCGTCCACCGTGAGTTGTAGCTTTGGCACAAGAACATAAACGGGGGCGAACTGCAGGATCGAACCGTGGCCTACGGCATACGATGGCATTTCAACCCTTAACAGGCCAGCCACCGAGGCGGCGTATGGGAACGCATGATCCGGTCCGCCAGACGGATATTGCTGTCAAGCATGGGGCAGCAGCCGCCCGACGACGAGACGCTGAACACCGTCATGACTGAGGTGGAGCGAATTCTGAACAACGGCCCCCTGGTCCCAGTGATGAACGGCGACCCCACACATTTGGCGCTCACCCCCAAAGACTTATTGACAATAAGGTCGAACGAGGGTTTCCAAGGGCTGGTAAGCCTTCGTGGGGGCTACCTCCACGGATGGAAGCAGCCGACCTATCTTGCCAAGGTTTTCTGGAGGCGCTGGCTGCGGGAGTATCTACCGGTTCGGCAGACTCGACAGAAGTAGCTGGTGAAAACGAGACCATTCAAGGTTGGGGACGTGACGATGATCGCAGACGAAAGCGCACATTTCCGAACCTGGTCCTTGGGGGTGGTTACGGAGACCATCGAAAGCACTGGCGGAGTAATAAGAATGGTGAAGTTGAAGGCAGCCAATGGAGAGCTAATTCGCGACACAAGCAGTATTAGCCTACTCGAGAGTGAAAGCGGAGAAGCTGATAATGCTGAGGCCCAGTAGACTATTTCGCATTAGTCCTCGAGGTGGCTAAAGAAGCTCTCATATACGGAAGAACTCACGACACACTGACGTATCGAACCATCGCACACCCCGAAGCGCTCACACACCTGAATTATACCCGTTTATACCACATGGTATCCGTCAAACACGTTACAGTGCTCACAGTCTTTCGTTGACGTTACAGAAGGTTTTTTCCGGTATGTGGTGATACATGCGGTTCCATTGTACACCCAGACACATACGCACATACCCGATGCACACTTCACCCCGTAACCCCGAGCAACAATGTGACAGTGTTCACTGCTTATTTTTGTTGACGTTACTGAATCTCGTTTGCATATGTGGCAGTAGCGGCGAATACAGCATGCACGCACAAACTCACGCAAGCACATACAGCCAGAGCAATACGGCCCTTCCAGGGACAGCATCTTTGTTTCCCCTTCAATCCCGCCATCGGTCAGTTGTTCTCGTGGAATAGGTAGAATAGCCTCGCTTCGGTGTGGCCACCGGATCGGGTGCGGCAATGAGTAGAACGTTGACGACAAGCCTTAGGTAAACGCACGGACAGCAAGGCCTAGGTAGGTAGGAAGAATCAGTACCTTTATACCAAACCTTTGACTCTACTAACGATTGGGTAGGATTTTGGTGGGCGGTGTAACGACCGGTCGTGAAAACTCCCCATAAAATGGTTGCAGTTTCATGTTTTCCTTAACATCACTTACTTGCCTACACTACTGACGTGTCTTTAAGAACTGTTTTTTTCTATGGGCCAGCTGTTATTTGCTCGCGCCCAGAGCGCTACTTTGTCATATCCTTGTTCTGGACCTGCCTGACGCACGTACTCCTCGCTCGCACGCCGCAATCCGGTTTCTCGTTTGTTGAGTCCTTGTGATCTCACAGTTGAGGTTTGTACCTGTTTGGTGTCATTGTTCATTCAATAATCAAGTATCGTAGAATATCACGGATAATCGCCTTTTGATTTCCTGATCCGTTGTGGATTTGGCTAAGCATTGCTCAAACGTGTGTTACAGTAGGGGGCGATATGTTTTCGATGCATGAGTGTAAACTTGAGTAGAGGAAGTCAGCGGAGCACTGGGGATTTTCTGTTAAAAAGAACTCGTCCCAGTTTCCGGAGCGAATTTGAGGGGGGATATGGTCCCATTTAAAGTTACGGAAGGAGGGGCCGTTACATGGTAGGCTATCAGTACTTGGCTTGACTTGAAATCTGCAGCTAAAAATTTTATGGTCACTGCCCGTGTAGTCGTTTAGTAAGGGGGCAAAGACTCTTGTGAGACCCAGGGTAAATATCAGATGAAGGATGTTGTTCATTCTGGTAGGCTGTTTTGCATGTTGGGCCCACTGGCCCAGGCGAGTGCATGAGGCGAATTGCAAATATTTGTAGGGGGCAGTAAAGGAGGACCAGTTTACGCTCGGTGCATTGAAGTCGCCTGCTATTAATTTACCTCCAAATGGCAGGTCAACGATGCAACTAAATGCTTCAGTGATGGGATTAAAAGTAGAAATGTCGTTTCTAGGGGGTCGATATATACAACTTAAAACTATGGTCATCTGGGATAAAGAAATTGTAAACCATATAGAATCTCCAACATTTGCCAGCACGGTAATTTCCAGTAGGGTGGCAGATGGGCTGCTCTCGACATACCCCATGCAACCTCTACCGCGGTGGTAGGTTCGTTGAGTCCTGAAGGTTTGATAACCGATCAATGATATTTGGTCAGAAGGTATGTGCACGGTGAGCCAAGTCTCAGTGATCAGAATAATGCCGAAGTTGCGGACGACAGCCGGTCTTTTTACAGCGAAAATCTCGTTCAAGATAGAACAGAAGTTGTACAGTGCAATAGAAAGCATTTTTGGAGGAGGCTTCGAGTGGTCAGTGGATTTGGTAGCCAGAGTGTGCATGGCAGGGCCGTGATCAATAGGCAGGTCACCCATGCAGGAGGACTGCATGTGAGTTACTGCTTCCATTTGGACGGCTCTGCCCTCATCGCCGCAGATTGTACATTTGATCAAACACTCATGAAGTTCAGTAGAGATTACCACTGGATGCTGGGGTGTTGTTGTGCCGCGGTCTTATAGACCTGGAGAGGGGTATGGTGACACTGGGTGGGACTTTTGGGGCGAATCACGTATAAATCGGCGGAGAGTTACCAAGGATGCTGGGGGGTCAGTATGAGGGCGGAGAGCTTTAGGGGAGGGGCCGCCATGGTTATGATAGAGGCCTTGTGGGGAGAATGACGAAAGGCAGGGTAAGTGGGATTTAAATGAGACAGGTATGATGTTCTGGATAGAGTTTGTTGAAGCAACAGGCATCTCGCAATGATCCACGGAGAGAGTGTGAGGGGATGGAGTAGTAGAGAAAGGGCTGCTGATGAACGAGGCCTTGGTATGAAGGGTCAGTTGGCATAGTGAGCAGTTGGGTCAGAGTAGAATACGGCGATGTTTGGTGGTAAGGGATCAGTGGATGTTGAAGTTGCGGAGGGGTCAGATGGGGCACACCATGAGGCGGAAAATGGTCGAGCGCGGGCCACAAGTTGTGATGCCGGTTGGAAACCATGCTGGTAACTCGTCCTGCATGGTTTGGGTTTGGCAGAGCTAACGAAAAAGGCGGTACATTAAGTGGAAAACTTGTGATGCGGTACTGCGTCAGTGGACGTGATGACGGAGGCATCTGAGTTTGTAGGCATGGGATGTGGCAGTTTGGTACGCGGATCTCCGGGGGACCAAATAAAGGCGCTGGCGGGCTAAGGCTAGGGTGAGCGACGAGGTTTCGTATGTACGGCCGTAACGGAGGATGTGGATGGGTAATAGACCGATTAGCTGGAGCGCGGGAGGTCATAGGTCGACTGTCGATTAAAGACGGGAGCTTGACGATGTCAGTGCAGAGGAGGTCTTGGCCATTGGGAACAACGGGTGACGAGGGTGACATTGTGCCCAGCGCTAGGAGACAACATTGCAGTTGGCTGGTCGGTGCGGGGTGGCGCTTTGGAACCTGGCGGTTTGTTGGCTCGCTTAGCTGACAGACCAGAGTGTGAATGGCTGCTGACAGAGAGAGGGTTTTATTGCTCGGCTGTGGGTAGGCAGTGGTGGAGACTGGTGTGCAGCATGGAGCCTTTTTGAGGGACGTTGTGGTGTTGGAGGTGAACGGGACGAACCTAGGTCCACACTTTGCGCTGGTGCACTGGTCAGCAGGAGTGGTGACGAGTTGTTAAGGGTGGGAAATTTCTCAGGGGAGTTTTGTGGCACTGGGTCAGAAGTTGGTGGGAGCACTTGATTGCTGGCGTTGGGATCTAAGGACCTCCCTCTGTAGAGGGGTCTTGTCAGGAGCAATTTTTATTTTTTAGATAGAGTGGCTTTGCGACGGACTCTCTTCTAACGAATTCCACGGCAGGGTTCTATTCTAGAAATTGAAACAGTAGCGGGCACATGTTTAGATATGACCGTTTTCTGAGTCTTATGCAGTAGCACTCGTGGTGTGACATACCACAAGCCACGAGCAATGACTGTTTGACCGAGGAAAGGGGCAAAAGTTGTGGACGTCAGATGCAACTGATTCCGAGGAGTGGCTGGCTGATAGGAGACTTTCAGTGCCCGGATGTTTTAAGGGATCAACAATATATGCTAGTGTCAGCAGCATGGTAAGCGCATCATCCATGGATCGTAAGTGTTTCTCTAGGGATGATAAGTTTTGCTGAAGCGCATTATATTTGGTACTGGCCTCACTGTATGTACCGACCAGTGGTACTGAAAAAGGCACTGAGGAGGTAGAGAGTCGGGGGCGTTTAGTGCTTTTAGGTGGAAACCGATTTGCCACTTGGTGAATGAGGCGATTAGAAGTAGATCTAAGCATGATATTTGAAAAAGCTTCGATAGAAGTGGATCCGTAAGTCAAATGCTAACCTCAGATTTTATTGTTCAGAAAAAACCTGAATCATTTTAGCTAATGGGAATGTCTTGCAAAGCTGTTTGTGAGCAATTTCCCAAGATACCTCAGTGAAAACCATAAAAAACAGCACGACTAGTGACGTGGTGTTCCAATCAGGGAAGGATTCCCGTTCGACATGAGCCACATACAGACGGGAAACGTGTGAGGTCCCACAGCTGAAGGCTGGTTAGGGGGGATTTCTCTAAAAGATGATTCTGGAAACTGTTAAGGAAGATCCCCAATGAACAACTTTCCAGGCGAATCTCGACCATTGCTGAAGCTTGAGAGGCCACCACATCTCCGGTTCCTTTCCGTTCGTTTCAGTTTACACTGACACTTTCGTGGTCATTTCGCCTATGATTTGTCATCTCTTCGGCATTTCAGGTTATCCAGTGTCTTCCTCAGCACTCCTATGTTCAAAAGTGACCTCAGTACCCAGGAAGGTCCAGGTAATTTCCTCTGATGCCCAAAATCCGAAGGGGCCATTGCTGGAGCAACTACTGACATTGCATCCCACTTTGAATTACGAGCAACTTGACCCTCATTCACTCCCACTACCGAACGGAAGAATATCAAATATATCGGCCCTTGTGGATTCAAGCAAATATCTCTATTGATAGGGACCTTGGGATCTCTCTGCATGTTTCTCTTTTCAAAATGTAGCAGTCAAAGGTTTTCACATGGCCAGGTATAGCTTGCACGCCTTTCTGCCAACAAGGCCACCTCTGTTTCAGACTCAAAACTTAGTTCCAAGTCGGTGCCTAAATGACAGAGTCTGCCTTCTCCAAGGCAAACCATTCGGGCTTCCAGAGCAATAAGACGAGAAAGCTAACACATCGGCTGTTGTTTGTACTTTTTGCGCACCACACCACCACCACTTTTGATGTATACAGTGGGGCCAACGACAGCGTCAGCAATTTGGAACAAAAGATAAAAGACGTATAATAAACAAATTATCAGCGGCTTAATTCGTCGGAAATTGCCACGTCATCTAAGACATCAAAGTGTACACTGCTAAATCTCCCCTGCAAAAAGAGGTGTACCGCACGCAGAAAAATAAATCCGCGCCTCCAACTGGTCCGGAGTTTATAGGACCTGTAGTTATACCACTTCAAACTCCTACGAACGGGACCTCATCCAGGACTCACATGACCTCCACAGCCCCCTCAGCATCAGAAAGCCTCCGCCAGTCCAGCCCCCGAGATCTAACGCAACTTTTGGGCCATCTATCTCAGGTTGCGGCAAGTCCTTCTATCGACAAGCCTGAGAGGCCCTTATGGAATGGTCCCGCAAAATATTTTAGGCGCAGGACGATTGTGGCAAAGAGCCAGGACTGTGAATTCATGGTAAAAAATGCATCGGAATTACCGGCGGTGCATGTGACGCCGTCAGCTTCTGCAGATATGTATATATATACTTGCACGTACACGTGCACTCTTTCTGCGCCCCGCAGTTACTCACCGGCCATTTCTCTTGACATCATCCCGCTGACCGTTACGATATGCATCCATCCCTTCTGCACGTGCGTCACATTTACCATATCCAATCCTTCTAGATCCTTTTTGTCATCCGATCCATCCTTCACGTCTTGCATTGCTTGCTCCGTGTTTTACGATGAGTTTTGTGTCCAGTCCGCCGACCATCCATTGCAGAGTACCAATGCTTCATTGATGCCTAACCCATTGTAGTGCATCCCACTTTTTTCCCTATCGTCCCCTGCTGCTGCAGTTTCCTATACCGATTTCTAGCTTTTCTCGTGTATATCAGTCGGCCTGCAGACGTCTCCACCCGGACCAGTCATACTCCCCATTTGACCTTGATTTTCAAACTCACCGGGCGTCTATTCAAATCCGCCCTTGGGTTCATTAAAAATGCATACAGCTACCAAGCCTGTGTACGCAACTTCATCAGCCTGCAGCAGTATAGCTCAAATCCACTGCGAGCCTATTTTACCCATGCCCCACTCACATAGACCTAACCAATCCATTGTTTATTGTCTTCACATATTATCATAACCCACAGCTGGAACCACGTCCAGACTGCAATCTCCCTCTATTTCAGGTCGTTGTCTCCCACTATCTCAGTCGCCAAATTGGCTAACCAAGGAGGCCGCTTTGACTCGTACGGACAGAGACTCAAGTGGAACCTACCATGGCAACTGGGACAGAAATCCAACCACACAACAGGAGATACCCTCAATTGCTTATCAGATCGTTCAGCATTTTCTAACGCAACCAACACGAATTCCAGCTCACGCGCATGCCGCTAACATACAGCCACACTCGGCTGATTGACTGACACATACTTTGCCCTGCCAGATGAAACTTACGCATTCGATGTAGTACGTTACCAGAATAACACTGAAGGCAAATGCGTCATCACATACATATATATTTGTCATTGAAGCAGCATAACGCTGAATTCCATGCAAAGATTTTCCCACTTTATTATCCGTTAACACAGGTTATCTTTTCTCCGAACCGTAGCCGGCTGGAATTTGACTCTCCATTTCTCGAAGACCCTCCAGTTGTGCCTTCTCATTTCTGAATAGTACATGTTACTGGCCCTGAATCTAAACTCACCTTTTTATGGATTGCTGTTTCTCCCACATCCACCGGTGTTCACTTTCACGAAACTGGCCTCAGGTCCCCCTGCTTCAAATCTCATTCCGTTTACAGAACTCCGGTAAATCCGTCATTCAGGGTCTGCATTGTCTTCATGGATCGCTATCCTCTTCGCATGCGTCGATTTTCCACCCTTTTTTTCTTGTTCAAAATTTATTCCATCTGCAGAACCTCAGTTGGCCTCTGGTTTCCTGGGCTTGCATCATTCTTGTTAATAATGCCTCCTTAGCACTGCGCTAACGATTTTCTCAATATCTCCACCGCGCACCACTGCCTGATCCGGATTCGAAACCGGTTTAAAACTGCCGCGCAAACCATTATCAGAATGGTCCATTCAAACTTTTCCTGTCATTGTTTTTTCATCTCTAATACTCTCGACTTTCATACTTAGAATATGTGAACATTTCATCTTATTGAGTAACGTGCACACCATGATCATGCTTTAACGCGTGCGTCTCGACCATGGCCGAGAAATATACCAATATTATTATTAATATTATTTTCTTTCGTGTGAATACACTTATCATACATTCATTTCACTTTATTCCCCCTTCTGGGCCCTCCTATCCTACTTTTCATACGAATTTCCCCGCTCTTATGAACTACGTCTATCCATTCCATCACTTGTAAAATCTTGGTCATGCACATGGCATGCTTCGGGAGTCTCCGGAGCAAACCATTATTATCATTATTATTATGTCATGGCATATCACAGTGTGCTCCACTGAATCAACCTCCAGGAAAACGTCGGAGCCTCGCCCCTTCACCAAATACGTCTGGCAAAGTAAATAGCAGGAAACAAATTCTTCGAACCCGCAAACCTACATTTTTAGGGTCACCAAAAATGTACTCAGCAGTTCTCCTTCCCCTTTTAGTCACCACACAACTGATCTACCAGCAACATCATTTCGGCAGCCTAGTAAGCCCACTGGGAGCTTCACGATGCGACTGCTACAAAACGGCCGCTGCTTGTGCCCGGAACTATAACAACAGAGTCCGGTCAGCACCGTCCACCGTGCATGCAACCAACAAACCAAGCTAGCCACTACCAGCGGCTACAGCCTCCTCTAGCCAACCACCGAATCATCACACCACTCCACAAACCCTCTTATTTCGATTTCTGTCGCTTAGTTATGGCGGGTACCGGGTCTTACAGCCACAAAACAGGCCCCTCGCCTCAGCTTTGTCTGGATAGGAAGTCTGCGCCCCCTATGGGCCTACTAACCGCTTCCACATCAGAGCTCTACAAACTTTGCTAACCCCACTCTAACCTCAAGCTCCACATCATAAGCTTCCCACTGATCAACAGTCCTGTCCCACGGATGAATAATCTCGGTTATTACGACAATAGCGCGCGAAATAATGGCTTTTCTACTTAGGCATATTCACCACGGTTCGAACATTTTAAAGGCCAGCCCTGACCATTCCGCACTTCAGCACTACCGATGACCCAATCCTTACGTCTATATTCAGGCGGAAACCTGTGTCCTGATCGGAGTTTGAAACCTCGAGCTCCATCCTGGATCCCACTCGACTTTTGTCTTCCCCAGTCTACCCTTCCAATATGCCCTGCCTTTATCACAAAGCATTCTTTTATGTCCCTGCTAGTCACCCCCAAATCGAAGCCAGTAACGGGTTAAAATGCTCTGCAACCGAACTCCATTTTTCCACCCTCAACAATTAGAAACGTTGGTGTTGAACTGACCATTGGTTCCAGTGGTTACGCAGCCCCTCCCGGTGACTTTCGAGTTAGTTCTTTCCCCTTGTCTCCACCTATTCTTGCGCGAGCGTCCTGAACATGGTCGAGAAAAACAATATTATTGTTATTATTATTTTTCTTTCCACCTGCAAGTAGGAACACTAAGTGAGACCATTGTTAGGCTAAACATAGGGTCGTTACTAGCAAAAATACACGTGATCCATACCGGGTTTCTCACTGGCACCGCCAGTATTCTGTCTATTACGGAGTTAATAACCGTTATCCGGAGAGAAACATAATAGGCTGGAGGAAGAAGATTGCCTGGTCAATGGTTTATACATAAATATAAGGTTGAGCTTTATGCGGCGAAACCGCGGGACGCAGTCAGGTCCACCACTTTGGACGGCGCACATCGGGCGTGCAGGACGTCTGAAACGATGTGCGGGCGCAACTCGATTGGCGGATCACACCTCCTGTCTCCAGAAACGGTTTTCGGGTTGAGTGTTCAGCGCACGGTCAGTCCCATTCACTAGCACCGCCTGTGGTTTACAAGTTCTATCTTTGTGCTCACACTGCTACTGTAAGCGTTCGCTCAATTCCTTTCCAGTTATTACCGGATTCTCTTCGAGCATGTTCTCCATACTGACGTTATATCCTGCCCGGCACGAACTATCACTATCTATGACGCATCGGTGAACAGCTTTCACCCTTACCTGCTATCCATCTTTTCCTCTGCACGCAGTTGTTGCTTATGCAAGCACTCACCGATCTTGGCAGTTACTTCTTGCCTACCTGCCCGGAGTCGCACGTCCATCTATTCTTCTGCGCTAAACGTCATCATGCCCGTTCCGTGCTAGAATCCGCTAATAGTGTTGCAATAATAACATTAATAATAGTAATAATAATAATAATAATAATAATATTGGTAATAATAATAATAACGGTTTATTTCTTGATCGTGATCAAGACACATGCACAAGGCAAGACCAGAGAACACAGCACTTCACAGTAATATAGGGTAATCACAATTTAGAAGTTCATAGTCTACACAAGTGCAGTAATAGAACGATCAGCTTGGACGGTGTTTAAGTAAACTAAAGGGAGGAGGGTCGGCGCGGCCACTATGAATCGGTTTCGATTTCGGAACGGGGACCATGCGGTTAGCGGGATGGACGTAGAAATGCAGATACGGAGATACTGAGGAAGGGTAAAAGTGTAGTGCTTGCAAGAACCCATAAAGCAACTGGTGTCGGACATCACAATATGAACAGGGAGTTGAAGCAAGAATAATACACAACTTGCCTTATGGATGCCGATAACTGTCTACGACGGATCCGGTAGTCCAGAATAGATCACGGCGATCTACGGAATTTGGTGTGCAGTCGATGAAGATAAAGGGAGAGCGGTGGAGTGAAGGAGATTCAAAAAAGTGCCGGGAAGTGTAGAAAGAGCCGCTGTGTGGCACCGACTGCATATTTGAGGAATTAGTATTGAGAAACTTTTTGAGAGTGTTGCCAAAAAAAGATTAAAAATAGAGTTACCATGGTGTTATCAAAGTGCAGTCGGAGACGCTTGCTGGATATAGAAAAGATTGACCTTCCATTGGATAACTCATTGTGAGGGGTGCCTGTGATACAAATGCAAGTGAGTCGAATGGGATAATCAGATTGGCCTTTCTGTATAAGTAATTCCGATATTATATGGAAATTCACATATGGGCGGGAACCCTCACCAGGAATGCAGTGTGCTTTTAAGGAGCGTGAATGGTGAATGGACACAACTGGGAATTTCAACAAGCCATCGAGGAAACACTGTTGGAGACAAACGCTGCCGATGCAACCAAGCAAACGTGCACAGGTGGCGAAGAAGAAGGAATATCGCGGTGACTGGGAGAGACCAGACCCGAAGGAACAGAGAAAGTTGAGTGTAAAAGTGGGATTTTCTGCATACGCAAAAAAAAACGAATAAAAAAGTGGTTGATATTTTGTTTCATAAAGATATAGGGAGCTGTTGATGGCAGGAAGTGCATGATGAGGGCAGCAGGCAAAAAAGGCTAGACTGACGAACCAGGGAGAAAAGGTACGGAACGCAACGGCGAGAGCCAGGCTCCGGTCCTGCACGCGGAATGAATGGAACTGTTCGTGTGGAGTACGGGAAATGGATGCTGATGGGTGACGTCAGGAATCCGTCCGGCGGTCCGGTGAGACTATCATGAATGATTGTAATCCTATTTATGGGATTGTGATCACTGGCTAGCCATGTAAGGTGCTCCATATAGAGCGTCATCAGGTGTGAGTGTAGGTTTAACCACGGTCAATCCGATCGATCAAATCGTTTGGTCCGTTAGGTAATCCATGGATAACGTCGATTTGGTTGACGGGCCACCCAGGCAACCAGTGTGTTCTGGAATAGAGGAGAACTGCAGCAGTCTGGAGAATGCTCCGGCTGAGGGTTATGATTAACGGCTTAACGAAAATTAGAGTGATAATGCTACTTGATGGCCAGTGAGCCGACCTACGAGGGAAAAGGGAGGACAGCAGTCAGGTTGTTGACCCGGCTGTAGGTGAGGTCGGAGAAATTATAAAAAGAAAAGGAAACGCTCAGAGCTTAGGTGAGGCCTTTTTATGTGGATGCGAATGTGCTGGTTTTCCGTGGGTTCATGCGTAATCAGATACATACGCTTGCTAGGTGGAATGGGGTGCAAACACATCGTGAGCAAATACGCTGATCGGTGAGTATTGGTTATTAAAGGATGGTAATCAGCGTGGTAGGACCCTAGTAACGGAGGAGTGCAAGAAAAAGGACGATGAGACCACTGGGTTATAGCCTGGGACAAGAGAACTAAGTAAAGGTGAGCACTAATCATTAAAGGAATAGCAGTTTACTAAGAGAATTAGTGTCAGTAGGAATTTTGGTTTTGTAACTGAGTCTACATGGTAGCAGACAAATCATCGCTGACTTTGGACAACACTATTAGTGCTTGGGCTCGAGGGGGATAGAAAATTTAAACTTGTGGATAATGAATTATAAATGTGCAATGATTACTTTCCGACAACCAATACAGACACATTTATTGTCACTGTTCATTGCCTCATCGGTCGTCAAAAATCGTTCGGCGCTGACATATCTTTAAGTAGTCCCCCAATGGGCAGCGAAGTGGTTAGTGACTACTTGCAATCTTCATCGGTCCATCCGATCGCCTTCGCAGTGCTATTGCATTGAGTCATTAGGGTTTCGCAGATCACCACATTCCCTCCATGTTTGGGCGTCTCCGATACACTTCCCATGCAGCATCGCCGCTCCGTTACCATCACCTGCTACACCTGTCAAATTGGCCGTTAGAAATGTTACACTTACCGTCTACTTATTATACCATCACCTTTATTACAACCTCATTCTGACAGTTCCTTTGATCCCCCAGATGTTGCATTCGTACGTTATACTACCAAAACTGACCCTGTATCCCGCCTCTAAATCCCACCACTATCTACACCGGTTGATACATTTTACTTTTATACTCGTTGATCCACTGCCGCGTTCCGCGGTATTATTTGGCAGCTTTATTGATTTGCCATTTTCGAATGGTACACACCACACAGCGCTCATCTATTGACGTACACTTACCTGTGAATTACTCTACCATCCCTCTTGCAAAACTGAACACCTGTGTAATCACTGCAACCACGCAGTCAATATTGATTTGCCTTCTACTTCCACTTTGAAATTTCATACCAACCCCATATAAAGTTAATTTACTGCACGCTCATCTGTTTTCCTCCGGCCATTTCCTACCACCGGCACTCCGGTAGTCCCCCTCCCACGAAATACGCAATTGTTTGCGGCATATCTGATTCCTCCAGTATCCAGCCACCACTTTATATACTACCATCCTTGCATACTGATGTATTTCCATGTTAATACTTCTTGACACACCTGTCGTAAAGTGAATAATTCACCGAGCGCTTGGACGAGATTTCTATCCATGTGTCGCTCACATTCTGCAGCCCGTAAGTAACTCTTTCTGCTCCGCTCGGTAAATTCCTCTCTTTGTAAGGATCAACAGCATACCCTTTGAATATGTTTGAATTTCCACCAGTGGTAATTATTTCCTATACCATTTATGCGTGTACTCCAGACCTTCAGTCGACATCACTCAAAAATACTTTAACCGAATACTCGATAATCAGTCTCCTATTTGCCGGGCATTATTATCATTATAGCCTATTTCAATGTTCCCCTATAGTCCCCTGTTTGCACTTATTTTATCCCGTTGTAAACTCTGACTTTTCATCTGCGCTTTTTTCTGCCGTATTTGATTGCGTATCTCAGTTACGAAGCCGACTTTGCTCGCCACTGAGCTATGCGACCACTTGAAGTACAAATTTAATTTATACTGCCCTCTCTGCCAAATGTTTCATTTTGTTCTGAATTTGGTGTTCCACTCTCGTTTCTTGCACCAAACTCATTCGTTTCGCAGCTGGCGTGTGATCTGCCTATCAAAACGATCATCAGGTCATTTATCTACCCTCGACTACATCATTGCTTCTGCACGCCATCCGCCTCCGCAATCACCACAGGACGCAATTCACGTTGACTTACTGCCACAACTCCAGATCCTTTCCGTTACTTCGTGACATACATATATCAATGAAAATAAACCGCTGAACACTTATCGCCTTACCTCGGGCCACCTCTTCCATCAGCGCTCTTCAAACCGCTTCTTCTATCCATGGGGTTTGTTGGTCTCTTTTTTCATGATTGACAACATCGGCATCTCACCCTTAGACTCAACCATCACGCTGGCCGTTGATTCATGGACTTCTATATCTGAAGATCCGTTCTTTTACATGCATGAGTTTCCCATCCATATACTCTTCACACCCTGCCACGTGCAAACGACCCTTTTAATTCCCCCCGCTTAACTCTGTTTTTCGTCTTTCCTAGTTTTGTCTACCAAATATCTTTTGATTCAGCTAGGATTTCTAATGTTGTGATTATTTCCGGTACCATTTGTGCACTTACTCTCCGTTTTTAACCGACTCCAAACACTACCAGCCAGGTTGACCGTTCGACCCTGACCTTCAAATTTGCCGGGAATTACTACCGTTTTAGTTCGCTGTAGAACACTCTTTGAGACTCTGCATGCACGTGTTGTGTCCTTTTGCAAATTCTAATTCTGACATCACTACAGTCATCTGATCATGCGTTCTAGCATGCTTCGGGCGCATCCGAAATATACAACTAATATTATTATTATTATAGTTCTCCGTGGTTGAAGTGTGTCGATCACCCGATAAGCTGCTTTGTTAATTTTGTCTAAATACATTCAATAATAATTCTGACGGACTCTTGCATACTAGAGAAGATTGAGGGACAATATTCGGGAGGAGGCCAGGCATGTACTCTATGAGTTCGAAGAATGCTCTCCCTAAACTGAAAGGATCTGATCAGAAGACCGAGACACTTTTCAGCTTTCACTGTTTGGAAGACAACACGCTCGGAGAAGTTAAAAGGGCAAGAGTCACTTAGGCAAGGGTCTCCTACCAAGTGCTGACTGTCAATGAGTGCACGGCTGGCGCATAAGGGACCTGGAGGAACCTGACACCTGTAAGCAAGAAAAATACACCTATTGGCGGAGAATTCCGTCGCCCAGGTTGAGCATCATTTATCAAGAGCAGCCATGTGAGCGGGGATTTGAGGAATGGTAGTACTGAGGTTGCTGGACGAAGGAGTGTGGACTATCTTACCGTCGTCCGCGAACAAGAACGATGTGACGTTGAGTATTGTCGGAAACATATCATTTATGTATAGGGGAACAGAAGGGGGCGCAAAACGCTGCCCTAAATAACACTGATAATAACAGGCCTAGGACTTGAGATGTGCCCGCTAATCACGGCAACATGTGAACGATGAGATAATTAAGAAAAGAACCAAGAAATTAGTAGGGTATTATTTGTTTTATTTGGTCTCATTCCTCAGTTGTGTGATATACTTGGTAACTTCACACTCAACTAATAAAAATGTTTTACCTGGTTTTGGTAGACAAAACTAGGAAAGACGAAAAACAGAGTTAAGCGGGGGGAATTAAAAGGGTCGTTTGCACGTGGCAGGGTGTGAAGAGTATATGGATGGGAAACTCATGCATGTAAAAGAACGGATCTTCAGATATAGAAGTCCATGAATCAACGGCCAGCGTGATGGTTGAGTCTAAGGGTGAGATGCCGATGTTGTCAATCATGAAAAAAGAGACCAACAAACCCCATGGATAGAAGAAGCGGTTTGAAGAGCGCTGATGGAAGAGGTGGCCCGAGGTAAGGCGATAAGTGTTCAGCGGTTTATTTTCATTGATATATGTATGTCACGAAGTAACGGAAAGGATCTGGAGTTGTGGCAGTAAGTCAACGTGAATTGCGTCCTGTGGTGATTGCGGAGGCGGATGGCGTGCAGAAGCAATGATGTAGTCGAGGGTAGATAAATGACCTGATGATCGTTTTGATAGGCAGATCACACGCCAGCTGCGAAACGAATGAGTTTGGTGCAAGAAACGAGAGTGGAACACCAAATTCAGAACAAAATGAAACATTTGGCAGAGAGGGCAGTATAAATTAAATTTGTACTTCAAGTGGTCGCATAGCTCAGTGGCGAGCAAAGTCGGCTTCGTAACTGAGATACGCAATCAAATACGGCAGAAAAAAGCGCAGATGAAAAGTCAGAGTTTACAACGGGATAAAATAAGTGCAAACAGGGGACTATAGGGGAACATTGAAATAGGCTATAATGATAATAATGCCCGGCAAATAGGAGACTGATTATCGAGTATTCGGTTAAAGTATTTTTGAGTGATGTCGACTGAAGGTCTGGAGTACACGCATAAATGGTATAGGAAATAATTACCACTGGTGGAAATTCAAACATATTCAAAGGGTATGCTGTTGATCCTTACAAAGAGAGGAATTTACCGAGCGGAGCAGAAAGAGTTACTTACGGGCTGCAGAATGTGAGCGACACATGGATAGAAATCTCGTCCAAGCGCTCGGTGAATTATTCACTTTACGACAGGTGTGTCAAGAAGTATTAACATGGAAATACATCAGTATGCAAGGATGGTAGTATATAAAGTGGTGGCTGGATACTGGAGGAATCAGATATGCCGCAAACAATTGCGTATTTCGTGGGAGGGGGACTACCGGAGTGCCGGTGGTAGGAAATGGCCGGAGGAAAACAGATGAGCGTGCAGTAAATTAACTTTATATGGGGTTGGTATGAAATTTCAAAGTGGAAGTAGAAGGCAAATCAATATTGACTGCGTGGTTGCAGTGATTACACAGGTGTTCAGTTTTGCAAGAGGGATGGTAGAGTAATTCACAGGTAAGTGTACGTCAATAGATGAGCGCTGTGTGGTGTGTACCATTCGAAAATGGCAAATCAATAAAGCTGCCAAATAATACCGCGGAACGCGGCAGTGGATCAACGAGTATAAAAGTAAAATGTATCAACCGGTGTAGATAGTGGTGGGATTTAGAGGCGGGATACAGGGTCAGTTTTGGTAGTATAACGTACGAATGCAACATCTGGGGGATCAAAGGAACTGTCAGAATGAGGTTGTAATAAAGGTGATGGTATAATAAGTAGACGGTAAGTGTAACATTTCTAACGGCCAATTTGACAGGTGTAGCAGGTGATGGTAACGGAGCGGCGATGCTGCATGGGAAGTGTATCGGAGACGCCCAAACATGGAGGGAATGTGGTGATCTGCGAAACCCTAATGACTCAATGCAATAGCACTGCGAAGGCGATCGGATGGACCGATGAAGATTGCAAGTAGTCACTAACCACTTCGCTGCCCATTGGGGGACTACTTAAAGATATGTCAGCGCCGAACGATTTTTGACGACCGATGAGGCAATGAACAGTGACAATAAATGTGTCTGTATTGGTTGTCGGAAAGTAATCATTGCACATTTATAATTCATTATCCACAAGTTTAAATTTTCTATCCCCCTCGAGCCCAAGCACTAATAGTGTTGTCCAAAGTCAGCGATGATTTGTCTGCTACCATGTAGACTCAGTTACAAAACCAAAATTCCTACTGACACTAATTCTCTTAGTAAACTGCTATTCCTTTAATGATTAGTGCTCACCTTTACTTAGTTCTCTTGTCCCAGGCTATAACCCAGTGGTCTCATCGTCCTTTTTCTTGCACTCCTCCGTTACTAGGGTCCTACCACGCTGATTACCATCCTTTAATAACCAATACTCACCGATCAGCGTATTTGCTCACGATGTGTTTGCACCCCATTCCACCTAGCAAGCGTATGTATCTGATTACGCATGAACCCACGGAAAACCAGCACATTCGCATCCACATAAAAAGGCCTCACCTAAGCTCTGAGCGTTTCCTTTTCTTTTTATAATTTCTCCGACCTCACCTACAGCCGGGTCAACAACCTGACTGCTGTCCTCCCTTTTCCCTCGTAGGTCGGCTCA
This sequence comes from Fasciola hepatica, assembly GCA_948099385.1. NCBI lineage: Eukaryota > Metazoa > Platyhelminthes > Trematoda > Plagiorchiida > Fasciolidae > Fasciola > Fasciola hepatica. The sequence goes on along the minus strand of CANUEZ040000003.1, from coordinate 4,223,783 downwards.
CTGGCCATCAAGTAGCATTATCACTCTAATTTTCGTTAAGCCGTTAATCATAACCCTCAGCCGGAGCATTCTCCAGACTGCTGCAGTTCTCCTCTATTCCAGAACACACTGGTTGCCTGGGTGGCCCGTCAACCAAATCGACGTTATCCATGGATTACCTAACGGACCAAACGATTTGATCGATCGGATTGACCGTGGTTAAACCTACACTCACACCTGATGACGCTCTATATGGAGCACCTTACATGGCTAGCCAGTGATCACAATCCCATAAATAGGATTACAATCATTCATGATAGTCTCACCGGACCGCCGGACGGATTCCTGACGTCACCCATCAGCATCCATTTCCCGTACTCCACACGAACAGTTCCATTCATTACGCGTGCAGGACCGGAGCTTGGCTCTACTACTTCGCTGGATTATGAAAGGAGCAACTTCTTAAAAATATACAAACCACAAATATGCGAACACAGACTGGAAACGGGAGCCGGCTTCGCGGTGTGGGAAGACGATTACGTGGGTCACGCAGGTCCAATGAGTCACTGTGAAATTGCTCGTTGAAGCGGATAAACAATGATAGGTGCACAAGTATATGGGTGGTGCGGAACACACAAAGATTGTATACAGCCGAATACTTTCATGAAGACAGGGCCCTATGGTTTTCCCGGAGGATTTTCCACAACCAGTTTCTGCATTGCCCACTGATGGTTTCAAACCAGGTGAACAGTGTAGCGTTTCTTTTCAGCTGTTTTTATTTTGAGGCATCTCCGAAAGCCTGATATTTTATTAGGAACCGGGTCCTATGTGCGATTATCGTCAAATAAGGTCAAGTATGTCAGTTTTGTCTGCGCCAGGCCATGCATTTGTAGACATAAAGAAGATGATTTTTATTTTTACAACATATGTTCAATGAAACTAGATTTTCAGTAGTATACAGCTAGGGAGGAATCAAATCTTTTTAAACAGGATAATCTTTTCAGCGAGTCATCGGAAAAATCATGAAGTTTGCAACATCAATAGCTCAGTAACTTTTTGGACGAAAGTTGCTAGTTGAGACCGCCCAAAATTGAAGCTACTGCTGCGTGTGACCCGTCGAGGTTAGAGTTGAATCCCTTCGGTGGGCACCCTAAAAGGTACTGAAAACTCGCGGGACAATACGCAATTTCTCAGCCCTGCCCCCACGATGAAATCATCTACTGAGTAAATGAGGAATGACTAATCTCGAAAGGGGGCCCCCTTGCAAATTTCCTTTTAAAACTGACTATCATCATTCTACGCGGCGATATATCAAGCTGGGCTACCGAGTGACCAAGGACGATATCTAGGGTGAACTGAGTGCCACGCGGCACAGTAAGCTACTTCTTTGCCAAATCAGTAGTTACTCCGCTGAAGCCAATGCCCATATGTAGACTCATAGTGGCTGTAGCAGTATCAGCTCAGCAGGCAGCGAAGATTTTGAAGGGGTACTTTGACATAGTCAAACAAGGTTTTGTGCGCTGGACAGATCCTGCAGTCACGTTACCGTAAGGACTGCGGAGGAAGTGGAGTATGTGATTAGGATGTTGGACAGCTTGGTCTCCCCTTAGGGGACAGCCGCGATGGCTACTTTAAAGACTCACACTCAAAACGACGTACAAAGGGACGAGGCAGATTTCAGGCTACACCGCGCTAAGCGATTCTGCAACCCATTCCACTATGTCCCCGACACATCTCCATGTGAGGTTGCCTCTTCTAACGAAAGCGGAAGTGTAATAAGTTTCTATTTTCTATGCCCCCTCCACAAAAGGACAGGGGCGAAACTCATGAAAACTTCTCCTTTGCTGTTCAAAAGTCACCACATTTGAATGGTCTTGTGCAGTTATACAGGCCATTGGGGGAAAATATTTATCGGATGCTCGTAAAGTAATCTTTTTTACATATTTCTTGCACAAAAGCATTTTGGAAGATTCCTTTTGTACTGGTATTTGAATAATTTCTGTGTCGACTTTTTTGCCTCGCAAAGTACGTAAGTACGGGGCCAACTTAAAATCATAAAAGGTTTTCCGTTTGTCTCAAGGAATTCAGTGCCAACTTTGTAAAACTCGTCTGCTTTGCTAGATGTCCCACAGCCATCTTCACCTTTCATTCTCACTCGCCTTGTCTGAGCAACCTCTATTCAAATTGCTCCAACCTTTGATTAAAATAATGAATTCCCTGCCTGGGATACTTTGATTAACCTGCTGCAGCAAAACATTCCATTCTGAAGCATCTACATTCTAATCTCATCCCTAAGCGTGTGAATCAATCTTCAAGTGGTTAAGCCACTCTCGAATTGTGCTGAAGAATTTTGGTGTTGATTCCTTTTGGATTGGTCGAACGATAACCACAGTGGCAACCTGCAGTATACTCAGCCGTCCCATGAAGTTATAAGCCGCAGGCCTTTACATTACTTTTCCATGTCCCCATCCTGGGCCTGAGACAGCAATTTTCGTTAAAGGACCTTAGCCGGTGGTGTGAAAGACGTACTGAAAATCCTCCCAAATGTTCTACGCGATCGGTAAATGTTACTACAGTTGATATTGTTTCGCCACGCTTGCCTATACGCAGTATTTTTACATGTGCTTATTTACTTGAGACATTTGAATTCAGCCCCGAAACATTCCTGAATGTCATGCCTGGACCACGGGAAATGAAACCTTCCGGTTTTGCCGTGAATTTTATTTGGCCACACATCTGGGGTTCGTATATTGTACGTTTTGCGATTTTGAACTCAATGCCTTGGAAACTACGAATCATGCCGTATCCGGTTTTGAGATTCATGTGAATTGGCTACGCGTTGCTTTATAAGCGGCCCTCGTTACTAACAGCTAATGGGTCGCGCACCCACCATCCATTTTCGCTGAACTAGAGGAATGTTAGGAACACAGATGATAGGATTCCGCGCGCAAGTAAAAGGTGGCCTTCAGCGGTAGACTCAACAGTTACAATGGCGCAAGGTACCTTGCACTGACGCTCATCTTTCTCTGGTGTCACTGGTCAGTCGTCCACTCAGGAGGCCATCCATCAATGGGCCCACAATTCCCTTGGGCCCCTAGTGTGAGCTGGCAGAGATTCCGTTGTTTGTATTACCATGTGTCTCGGTTTGCGCCCACGTTTCTTCCCTGGGTTCTGTGCGATACTTTCTAGGGTCCCGGTTAGCCGTTGAACGTTCAAACGATCCCCTAACTTTTGTTCCCACGTTTATTTTCTTTTTCTTTTTCTCTTTCATTTTGCCCGTTAGCTTCGTTGCTCCCCTTTCCGGTTTCTCTCTGTTTCTTACTTTTAAGCCTTTTTTTCTTTTCTTCAGTTACTCCCCCCTTTTTTTGTCCATCCTCAACGGCCACGGCAAGGCCGCGCTCCGCGCGATTCAAAAATCTCGTCTTTTGATGTTTTACGGATTTTCCATCGAGTGGTTTTTCGTGCCGCTCTAGCTGACTGAACCGCTGTAAAGCTGAGCTTTCTGCCACTGTCCAGAGATCTTTCAAGTCACCGGCAATACGAAAAGCAAGATGTACTGAAGACAAGCCTTCTGAACCTTTTGGCCATGTTCGGTGGTTTATTTTTCGGTTCGAAGGCAATATCAGATGCAGGGCACCGTCAACATTTATATTTTCAACTCCTTTTCGCCCATTTTCCATTATCTGGCGAACTTTCGTTTAGCTCCCTGGTGAGATTTAAATAACGAGATAATCTCAATATCCAGGAGCATTTGGACTCCAGCTTTTACCCAGGAAACACTTCAAAACTTCAAGACTTCTCTCACCTAGAGCAATTCATGCTTATGTTATTGCTTTATCTGGGACGGTAAGGGCTTCCTTGCTTTGGAGTTGAATTTGCTGATAGTGAAGATCGATGAAGAGTGTGAGGGTTTGTTTTCTGCCTTTCCAAAATTTGACCAATGTCTTGCTTGGATTCCTGCTATTAGTTCAATAGATAAATGAACCTGCTCTACCCCAGGCCTCTTTTTTTAAGATTATGTTCGGTTTCTGTGTCTATAAAGCTTATAACCGTCTGTCATTTAGCTAGAAAGACTTGGGAAAAATACCCAAAATTTTCCACGTAGCTTTACACCCTCGAAATGTTCAACTTACTGACCCATAATCTTTCCGCCTTCTTCACATTATCTCCTAAACTGCTTATGGACGCTCAAAAGGTCCTCCGCAAACGTGCCAAGGTCCCGAGTGCAAATCAGGCAATTCGTACTGTCAGGCTCAGAACAACCGGGAACACTCAACCGCAGTCTTCACTCAGTCCATGCTCAGTAGCTCTCGTTGGTGTTTATGACTTAGTCAACAAGAAGATTAACGAAGTAGATCAAAAAGTGGCGGACCTGCATAACCAGATCCAGTCCATCGATGATATTCTGTTGAAGGTATCCTCTATATCTAGCATAATGGCACCCCCCCCCCATAGCTAATCGCCAAAGCCTAGCCATAGCGGGCTGTTTTTTGGACTCAGTTGCGACCGAATTTTATGAGCATAGAGCCAACGCCAAAAACGCGATAGTTTTCATTATCCCTGACCGACTGCCCCTGCCGTCAACCAAACTCGCCATAGTGAATGCTTGCAACATGACACACCACAGGTGCTATTGCACTCGGCTGCGCAAAAAATCACAACGCAACGACTGTCCTTTGAAGTTCCAATTCGCTGACGAAGTAACAGCTAGAGAATTCATAAACAGTTGGCAAATCACCACCACCACACCACCCCACTCAAAAGAACCAGAATATTACCGGATAAAACGCCCCTCCAAAGAGAGGTTCTTCGATCACTAAAAAGTACCTCGGCCTTACCAAAGCAATCCGTGGCTGAAATACCAGTCGCCGAGTCCTGTCGCCGCCTGTCGAGCCACCTCTTAACACAAACGCCCTCAGTTGCCTGCACTACTCCAGTTGACCTAGACCTGACCACCACCCCATCTCCAGCACATCCCTCTAGCAAACGGCCCTGCCTTCTACCGTCAACCTCCACTCGCACAAATGGCAACGATATCCAAGCCAAACCCACTATTAGCCCAGGGCCATCAAAGTCCCGTGCATCCAAGCCTGCCGCTACTAATGTCAACCTACTGCCCACCGTCTCATCACGGAAAAAGACTCCGTAGAACTCTGTTGCCAACAGCCTGTCCTGCCCTGACTCATGTCCCACCGTCTTGCGGACACAAATCGTTCATAAAAGGCATGGTCTACTATATAGTCAATCGTCCCATCAGCCGACAGAATTCTGTGTCCCCCACAGCTTTCAGCTACTCAGGCTACTCCCGTTATCCCCCCCCCGTAAGTCTTCTCAGAGCACCATTTAGAACCCCGACCAGGCACTCCAAGTACACCCCAAACAATCCATGCTTGTTGGCCAGCAGAAAGCAACCCTGCGTCACCCTAAAGCAGCCAACCCCGCCTCGCTGTACTAGCGTGGTACCACGGCTAATCGACAAGGTCCCCCCAACTCCATTTTACAATACAGGCGAAAACGGCCACCGAGTAAAGCATCATCATGCATCTGGATCCCGCCGAACACCTGTAACCTATTTCTCTCTCCTCCAATGACACGAATGAGTAACCCCCAGTTTAATTATAACCAACGGCCTCTATTTTCAAGCTCCACCCTCTTTCTTGAGCACAGGATGGGCCAACCCAACCAACTACAGTTATTTCGTCGGTCCTGGTCCAGCGTTAACTACCCGCCCCCTGCGTATCCCGTTGAACCCGGTCACCACTACTTTCTACCATCCCACTTGCCGTTACCCATTACCTCAGCATCCAAGCCCCCACCTGGCTACTTCAACCACCCCGGAAATCCTACCTCCGCAAACGACCAATTCTTTCTTGACATCACCCCCTCCATTCCAGCCTCACCCCTTCTTCACATAGCCGGCTCCCCACTTTTAATTCTTTGTTTAAACTCCATCGCTTCTGTACATGACAATCCTGATGTTATGAGTCCAATCAATGACGTTTACGAACTCGGTGGTGTTAGCCACCAACACCCTCCGATGGTTGTTCCTACTCCACGCCATGACGATACAGTTGCACTTACCTTGCTCCTCATTAACGCCCGCTCATCACTGAATAAAACTCACACTCTCCATAATATAGTACTGACTTCGAACTTCAACATCATTGTCATAACCGAGACCTGGCTAAATGATTCTGTCCCATTGGACCAAATTTCTATTGCTGGTCATCAAACTTTCAGGAAAAATCGTCGTCGTCGTGGAGGAGGCTGTCTAATCCACTTAAAAGCAGCTTGCCTACCATTCCTCTCTCTGATCTAACGCTGGACTCAATTCAGGACTCAATATGGGTAACGGTTCTTCAGGCCAACTCTCCACTCCATATCGGCTGCGTTTATTGACCACCCAATTCAAACATCATGGACCTCGCCCACAGAGTGAACGCCTTTGACCACCTCTCACTATTACCTTCTTCGTCAAAACTTATTGCTGGCGATTTCAATGCACCTAATATCTGCCGGGATAACATGTCATCACCCCAATACTTCACGAGCTTCGTCTCGACCATACGCGCAGGGCACTGGGTCCAGCACGTATTGACACCAACCAGGGGAAACAGCATACTTGACCTGATATTTACCATTGGCCTATCGGCTGTGATAACTACAGCCCTCAATCTTTTCCCAGGCAGTGACCATAGAATGGTATCTTGTAGATTCACAGCCGGACCCATAGACCCCATTTGTAGCTCATATCAACAGACCCTACACGGGACCAACTAGATGAATCTCAAGCCCATGCTTCGATCCCTCAACTGGGATGACTACTTCCTACAGCACGACCCTCAGCTCGCCAGTGACGTACTCTACCATAAGCTACATAACTGCTTGTCAGCAGTCACCACCATCGGAACCAACCGCTTTCAAGCCCGCAGCTCTTACCAAACAAGGCTGCAAAATAAACATGCAAAACTGCAGAAAATCTATAATAAAACAAAAGACTTCTCCATATTATTGCAACTCCACTCTCTCTCTGTAACCATCAGTCTCCGGGCTAATGAACTGCTGAGAAAGCAGGAGCTTTCGGCCTTGAATTCCTTCGACAGATCGTACCGATTGTCCAGGCTGCTAAAGAGCAGAAATCAGAGAGAGTCTTCAGGGATACTCTATTTAATTTTGGAAAACAACACGCAGATTTAGTCTGCAGCCGAAATCGCTGAGGCGCTCAATACCTTCCTTTAAAAATCCATGACCACTGACGCCACCTCAAATCCGCCACCCGTACCCCTCATCACCGAGCGAGTTCTCTCTGACATGGAATTCAGTTTGAACGACGTGGCCCACCTACTGCTGCCTGTCAGACCCTCCTTCCGCCCTGGCTATGACGGCATCCCCCCAGCACTCTTTCATCTTGGTGGAATTGAGGCCGCTGCTATCTTTATGAATCTCTATAACTTATCCCTTAAACATGGCATTTTTCCATCTCAATGGAAAACTTCAACCATTATTCCTATCCACAAAAAAGGTCCAGTTCATGACCCTTCAAAGTATCGTCCTATTAACCATGCCCCTTTAGCTGCCAGAATAATGGAGCGTTTGATTGAACAGCGGATGTCCGATTATCTCATTTCCCATAACCTCATTCACAGCGGTCAACATGGCTTCCGAGAGTCACGCTCTTGTACCAAATGCCAGCTTGATTCCTTCAACCTAGTGGTCACGGCTGCTGACGACGGAAAATCTATGATTGTCATCTACCTGGATATGACAAAGGCGTTTGACCAAGTTCCTCACTCCCGGTTGTTAACAAAACTCCGGGCCTACGGTATCCATGGCCCGCTTTTATCATGGATCACTTCCTACCTGTCGGACCGAACCCAGGTTGTATATGCTAATGGTCATCTATCGCAACCGGTGCCTGTCACTAGTGGAGTCATACAAGGAAGTGTACTAGGTCCGCTATTTTTCATACTTTATATTGACGACATTTTTTCGATTGTGCAACATGGCACACCTTTCCTCTTCGCCGACGACATCAAAATCGTTTATGAGTTCCGCCATCAAGATTTGAGCACAACGCTGTCTGAAATAGATATTGATCTTGCGAAACTTGATCAATGGTGCACTTCATGGCAGATGTGCTTCTCGACATCCGAAAGCTTCTACACAACCTACAGATGGTTCAAGATTCCCGCCATCGGACTTCTTGAACCTGGACTACTCGATCTCACTGCATTCATACAACTCATTTTAATCCCATATGTCATTATGCCCGTTCCGTGTTAGAACCCGCTAATACTGTTCAAACACTGGCACCTTTATTGTCACTGTTCATTGCTTCATCGGTCACCAAAAAAAAAACGTCCGGCGCTGACATATCTTTCAGTAGTCCTCCAGTGAGCAGCGAAGTAATTAGTAACTACCTGCACTCTTCATCGGTCCATCCGATCACATCCGCAATGCTGTTGCATCGAGTGTTCGGGCTCTGCAGATCACTGCGTTCCCTCCACGATTGAACGTCTTCGATACACTTCCCATGCTGCATCGCCGCTCCGTTCCCATCATTTGTTACACCTGTCAAATTGGTCATTAGAAATGTGACACTCACCGTCTACTTACTATACCATCACCGTTATCGAGACCTTTGATCTTCCAGATGTTGCATTCGTGTTATATTACCGAAACTGACCCCGTATGCAGCCTCTAAATCACACCACTATCTGCACCGGCTGATACATTTTATTTCTATATTCGTTGATCCACGGCCGCTTCCCGCGATATACCTGTGCAGTTTTATTGATCTGTCATTTTTGCATGGTACATACCACACAGCATTCATCTATTGACGTACACTTATCTGTGGATTACTTTACCTTTCCTCTCGCAGAACTGAACACCTGTATAATGGATGTAACCACACGGTCAATATTGATTAGTCTTCCACTTCCACTTTGACATTTCATACCAACCCTACATAAAGTTAACAACTTGCCGCACGCTCACCTGTTTTACTCCGGCCGTTCCCTGCCACCATCACTCTGGTAGTATCCCTCCCAAGAAATACGCAGTTGTTTGCAACATATATGATTCCTCCAGTATACAGCCACCACTTTATATACTACCATCTTTGCAGACTGAAATATTTCCATGTTAATACTTCTTGACATACCTGTCGTAAAGTGAATAATTCACCGAACGCTTCGACGAGATTTCTATCCATATGCCTCTCATATTCTGTAGCGCACCAAAAACATTTCTTTTCAATATGTTTGAATTTCCACTAGTGGTAATTATTTCATATACCACTTATGCATGTACTCCAGACCCTCAACTGACACCATTCGACCTTGACCTTCAAATTTGCCGGGCATTACTACAGTTCTAGTTCAGTGTAACACTCTCTTTGATACTCTGCATGCACTTGTTGTACCCTTTTTTGAATTGTCATTCCGGCATCACTATAATCATCTGATCATGCATTCTAGCATGCTTCGGGCGCATCCGAAATATACAATTATTATTATTATTATTATTATGTCAAGTCCCTCTCGGAACTCTGTCAGTGAACCAAGTACCCATCGCCCCAAGCTCATCAGTGAAGGATCTTGGGCTTCGATACACTAGCAATCTACAATTCTCGGAACATGTCTCATTTCAGACAGCCAGAGTCAGACAGATAATAGGCCTAGTTCTCAGATCATTTAAAAAGAAACATAGTATTCTCCTTTCATACCAATCTCATGCCAGACCCCACCTCGAATATTGCCCTATAATCTTCTCCGGAATGTCTAAATGGGATAGAATACACCTGGAGAAAGTCCAGCGCACTTTCACCAAGAACCTAATAGAATATTCTTCTCCACTATGCTACAAAGAGCGATGCACTCTACTAAAACTTGACCCCGCATGGCTTAGACACGCCAGGCTTAACCTGTGTTTCCTATATAGACTTAATCATCGTTCTGCGTTCGCTTCTACCAACTCTATGCAGTTTTCGCTGCCCTCATTTTACCCTCTGTGCCACAGAGACTTCAGTCTGACCATCCCACAATCCAGGCTGACAATAAGATCCAACTTCTTTCTCATTTAATATTCGAAGCTTTGGAACAAGCTCCCCCTGGCTATTCGCAAATGTGCGTCAATAACCCAGTTTAGCCAGTCTCTAAAATCACAACCTACCGTTAGCCATATGTTATCCTTGACTAACGCCAGCATATCTGAGGATCGAGCCTATGAAGAAGGCATCAAACTTTAGAACCCTAGCTTCCGTCTCCCCTCCCGCTCTCTGCCATCCGTCGAGCTGGCCTTCGAAAACGGGTTCCGCAACTAGGATCATGGTACCATATCCAAAACCTACTATTTCCTGCCTAACGGCAGACGCCAGGCTTACCATTTATTATCACTTTTTTACGTATACCGCACATAACCCACTTTGCAGAAGGATGGAGTTTTGTCGTTTACAACTTTAACTAGCTAGATACCTGCTGGTCCTTGCTACTCACCCACCTTCACCTACTATCACCTAACCCCCGTACAACCCTGCCTTATCTAATTCACTAGTTGGTCTTCACAACTATGTCCAAACACCTACTGCCTCCCTCACTATATAGTACCAGGGCAGCCATGTAAAACAACTTTCCCCTAGCCGAAGGTTTTTAGCCATTGATGTTTTCCCCTAGCACCAAATGGTTCAGTGGTGCTGGATCTTAGTACACTAAGTCCCGCCACCCACTACTTCACTCCTTGATCCTTCGACTCTTCCTTTATTTATTCTGGCTTTCGCTCCCCTCAGCCCCCTTTCCCGGCTGTAATTTGCTTTCCTTAATCATCCCGGTAGTAAATCTCTCGTCCCACACGTCCACCTTCCCATAGCTACCAGTTGGCCCCAATTTCCTCCTTTCATATTTCCCGACATGAACGCTTGTCTGTTTCGCCAAGATTTATGAATCCATCACCTAACTTACACGGCTATCCTCTCTCCATGTGTGCAATAACATCTACTGGCGCAGCCTAATTCAACTACAGCAGAACGGCCTCTGGCAGTTTTAGGCACGGTCTGGCGCTGTATGAGACTAAAACATATATGCAGGTGCGTACATTACAACACTCGTCGTCCTACTCTGTGTGTTTGCATAGCTCCACTCCGTGTTTTCTCAGCCCATGCAAGCGAAACTCCTGATGTCAACGGCACCTTCATCATAGCTGCGTCTGGATGTAGGGGAATCAGACCACCCACAGCAGTTGCGAAAAATGATATACGCGGAAAATTACAGTCGGGCGGAGGGGCTATGTAAAGTCCCCATATGGACTCAACCACCCCTCTGTTAGAAACAAAAGTGGAGGGCAAACGAGGTCTAGTGGGATCGACTTGATATATATATACCATTAATATCGGGCTGTGAAGGAAATGGGCAAACTCCAATAATGGGTGTCCCGCATCAGCTCACACCTGACCCTGCGAAAGGGAAAACTCCACACCACCCTTGTCCGCTTGATATGCTTTTGGTTCCTACGCGCGAGGCTGACTCGGGGGTGATAGCAAACTGGCCTCTGCACATGTGCTTACCCAGCCCCCGCTCTAATTTTCAATCACCTCGCACCCTCCTATGCATGCCTGGCATGTTTGGTGACGTCATCTACAAAACCACCGTGGCTCTGAACAACAAATCGATACATCAGACGACAGACACGTCTCACCAAAGTGCTAAGTATATCCATGTAGATATTATTGTATACATAAACATATACGTAAGAACGTAGAGAAAAGCGCCCGTATTTTTCGCACACGTATCTGTTTTTCCTCCTTTTCGTAAGAAAGCGGCGTTTCTCTTGTCCTAGAATCCAGCCCACTCTCCAGTTTACAGCCTCACCAAACAGCAACCTGCAGCATTAGACCTGTAGATACGCCACGATAGGATTTGTCATACATCCTCTGGATCTGTCATATAAACTTGCCATTTGGATTCTTGGTGTGTCCCGGCTGCTTCCTTGTGACCTGTAAAACACCACTGTGGGATTTGTCATGTAGCCCCTGGAACTAATATGCAAACTTGCCATTCAAGGTTCTTCGTGTTGCCCAGCTGCCTTCTCACGTAGCCCTCAGATCCTAGTCCAAATGCATCTCCACGGCTTTATTACCCCTAAAGATAAGACTTTCCGGTGAACGGCCAAATCGCTAATCAATAACTTTGCCTAGTAGTGTGAACTCAGTTAGCCCTCACGAACACCGAATCACAATACCAACGACCCCTCATTTCGCTTAGACCATTGTGCCTCATTTCCAACCTCCGCACTCTTATCTGTTATTTTGCCCACGCTGACCCTCAACTGGAACATCCCCCAGACTGCGTTCCTCCCTTTTTCAATTTCAGAACCACCCGAGCATCACGATGCCTGGCTGTAATATATCGTGCAGACAGCTTATCTTTTTCTCTGCCCGTCAACAACTGCACCAAAGGCTGGCTACCGCGAATACGATCTAGCCACCGGGCTTCGCACACAAGAGGTCCTGGTATTGCTTCATATGCCCCTCTTAGGCTTACTGAGGAATTCTCACTACAAGACCTTCCCGATGTCGAAGCCACCGTGCGGGGACTCCTGATTATATAGTGATCAGTCCAGATTCGGCGATGCCCGGCCTCCTTCCCATGATGAAACAGCGAACAAAATCCGCAGCCAACCCTTGCCAAAAAAGCTCAACACGGACACAGAAAAGCCACAAGAAACTCAACAGAATGATGTATTCGCCAATTTACCAGCATAACATGGTCTATCGCAAACATTTTCATTTTGGTCTTGCCTTATTTTGTTTCTCGTGGACACGGCATTCTGATTGCTGATTGTTCCTTCCTGGAACTTTATCCATTTCCCACCATGTGCGAACTGCCGACTACAGATGACACACACTACTTCTCATTGAAATCGACTCTCCTTTTTGGGGGGTACTATTCCTTTTCATATCAGAAAATCTATGAAAATTAGTATTCCTCTGCGAACCTTCATGAAATTCTTCCCTGCCTCCTTTGTATCAACGCCAATTATCTTTTTAAGTGAACATGAATATGCACTACCGACCGTTTTCTTGCATAATTCTCGTGAATATTGTATTTCCCGCGTCCTAAGACAACGTCCGTCTGAACATTTCTACATCCGGCCGATTCATTACTATTGCCGTAGTTGACTCGAAATTAATTCGTGTTCACCCTGTGTCCTCTGGTCATTTTGATTCATTTAAGCTCTCCTCAGCCTTATTCCATTGTTGCTGTGATGTCCGAATCTCTTTTTGCAATTTGTGAATTTTCCATCTCGTTCAGTAGTGTTGTAAACTCTGATCATGCTAACATGCGTGCTTCTCGACCACGGTACAGAAATATACCATTATTATTATTTGTAATTGAGTAGTAGAAGATTGAATTTGTATATAAGATGATTCATCATGCAGCTTGAACGCTCAACTCACCATTGAAAACCATGGAAGCACTGTACAGCTGTTTCATCCTTGTTGGGAATCATCAGCAGTGCACATCCACCGAGCCCCCACAGGGACTCGAACCCGGGGTGAACGATTGTGAATCGAACACCTTAACCACAAGGCTATCCGGGCTGGCTCTCAACGGTTTTTTTAACATCTACACTACATGATATAGCAGCCTTCCGTCACTGGCTTTTGAACGGTAACAACCCACTTCCAACACAGCGATCGACTCCTATGATGGATGGCTTCTCTGTAGGGGCCTTAGTACAACGAAGGCATTCCGTTATGAACATTATTATTACATTACTATTATTAATAATAATAAGCTGGCCCTGCAGCTTCGTGCAGGTCAATCCTTGATTCTTGTACTCCCAGATTCAGTTATCCCACCTTGGTTCAGCTTTTGTCTTCTTTGTTGAAGTTCTCCAGGAGTTTTCTCCCTGGGCTTCTTGGTTACCATCCCTAACTTGATAATTGAGTCGATCTCAGACTCGCTACGCGGCGCAGCGCAGATTAAGTTTGCTTAGGACAGACAGAAGCCAAAGCGAAAAGAGAGTCCAGGTTGCTTCCGACGGCATGCGCTGAAATCGGTGCTCACCACTGTGAAACTGTCAGATTCCCCCTGTTTGTTCAGTTTGGCAGGATGATTTTCTGACTCAGTTCCGCCAAAAAAAGAAGAGAATGGAAGCATCTTCTCACCGTCCAGGCAAGATTGCTGTTTTGTGAGCTTTCCTTCAAAAACAGCAAACCCTACTTTTGTCTGAAGGCAGTCTGGCCAAATTTCGCTTTCAGGGTTCCCCTCCTGCCCGAAAAGTCCGCCGCGGGCAATATCTCCTCCCACTCACTGCCTGGCGTTTTTATGAAAGATTCAAACTCTTTCAAAGTTATCTGCCCTTCTACCAACTCGTTCCACAAACGAGCTTTCTCATTGCCAGAACGGTGGGCACTTTCACTTAGTCGTGAGCACGCCTTCCATAGTTTTGTGCCCTCACCCCGGTATGTTTGTCGAGGGCGATCACAAATACATCTTCGGCTTTTTCCCCCGATAAAACTTCCAGAACCTAAAGGGCTTCTTTCAGACCCTCCTCAATCTTCCTCCTTCCACAGTTAATAGCCTCATACTCTGCGATCTCCGGAAGCAGGTCCTTCCCCGCTGAACCCCACCACCGTGTTGGCTAGCAGCTGAACTTTTCGGGAATGACTGCATATTTTTGAGGAAGTGACCGCAAGCTTGTACACTGAATTTGAGGTAGGCCCCGGAGCTATTTCGCACGTGGTTGGAACACATCTGCTTGCTTGCGGGAAATGAATGACGTAAGTTTAAAGGGCTGCTTATGAGCTCCGTGAGCAGCCAGCCCGGCTTTCCCTGCCCGTTTTGATCCTGCAGTCATAACAACACTTAAGTCCTTTATCTGTTGCACAGAGTCAAATGTGAACGGTTCAATTTCGTTTACCGCGGTTACTCCCACAGTTACTCTGGTTGGTAGATGACTTTAGTCTTTGTTTAACGGCGCTTCCCATGCTCTCTCCTATTTGAGTACCTCCTCGATATCACTATCTTGCCACCCCCGCAGACCTGAACTGAGAACCCCAAAGTCGTCTGTAAACATAAAACTCGGGATCTTTAATGCCCCAGCCAAGTGGTCTATAGAGAGAAGAAGTGGTGATCCCAAAACCAATTCCCGAGAGAAAGCACCTGTCGCGTATACCGGCCCACGGTTCGCCTCAGTACCCCTGAAATAAAAGCTCTAGCCTGTCAGGGAGTCAGCTTTTCAACCAAGTTGCTGTTTGTTTATCCCAAAGGTCTTCAGCTTGCCTAGAGGAAGTAGATGATTTCCTGGGTAGAATGCCTTGTTGAACTCTGGATAAGCCCCGCGGTACACGGGTACGGAACCTACTTCACTACCTTTGGCCTCTTCTGTGGGTTAGTTAATTAGCTACTTTGCTGGAAGCCATCCGAAAACGTTTCACATGTTCTAAAGATTTTTCCCCCAATGCTATTATCACTCCTGTTACACAAAAACACCCACACCAGACTGGAGTTGAGACACCTCCAACGCAGCTGAAACAGTGCTCCATAACATTTGCGGACTTCATGAAGGATGTTAACTTTACCGCCCTCGTCTGTCTACCCATTCAGTCACAGAGATCTGCTTCTCTCTATTCTGAATGCTAGGCTATCCATTTGATTTAATTTATTTCTGCTAAAATATTCCAGACTTTGGAATAAACTCTTCATTGAAATTCATCGGTGTTTCCTCCAATCACTTGGAAACATCAATAGCACATTACAACACCGTCGATAATGCCCGGATGTTAACTGACACTGACATGTCTGGGACACGTTCTTTTGAAGTGTGACCTAACTTTTAGCTAATCTCTAAACCTTATTCTGTGTGTACCTTTTTCGAGAAACCTCTAACACCATGGAAGGTCCTGAACCTCACAATTCACTCATTTTACAATATTTCTCAATAACCCCATCAGCCGCTACCAGGCGTCATCCAGCTCCAGTCATTATCCTTACCTTTCGACCTAAAGCTGTCCTTCATCCTCAGACTCTGCTCCATAGCATCCCCAAATAATTTGCGCTTATCTATTCACACTAAAGTTTGCTCATTTCTGATTTCTTAGGCTCAATACTAGTTTAAGCTGAGGTTCAGTTTAGTCTGATACTGCATCCGAAGACCTAGCCTTTATTGTAGTAATGGCCAGTTCTTCTCTCGCTCATTCTATCCTCCACCCAGGTTCTGCCTCTCATCGTTTTTGCGTCTATCTCCAACTCCACAGCTGGCACAAATACCAGACTGTAGCTTCCTTCTACTTTTATTTCAAAATTTACCGACCAATTATTCTTTTCCCATCCTATCCCACTAGCACCAACTTGGCGCATTTTCTCGCTGATTGTAAAAATTGGACCGTCGACACGATGTGATATTCCCACCTCACTCGATTACTGTCCTACTGGCTTTGATCTCTGGAACTCCTGCAACCCAGCTACCGGATCTCTGACTACGTTACTGCACGCACCGCTACAATTTATCCTAATCCCATTTTGGAGGGACGCCGCTCCCGATGTCGAAGCTGCCGTGCGAGGACTTCTAATTATACTGTGATCGGTCCAGATTCGGCGATGCCCGCCTCTTTTCCATGAGAAAGCGAACAAAACCGCAGTCAACCCTTGCCCAAAAAGCCCAACATGGACACAGAAAACCCACAAGAAACTCAACAAAATGATGTATTTGCCAATTTACCAGCATAACCTGCCTATTGCAAAGGTCTTTACTCTTGTCTTGCCTTATTTTGTTCCACATGGACACGACATTCCGATTGTTGCTTATTCCTTCCTGGAACTCCATCCATCCTCCACCAGCGGCGAACTGCTGACACCAGATGACACACATCACCTCTCACGAAAATTGTCTCACCTTTTCAAGGGGTACTATTCCTTTTCACATCCGCAAGTCTATGAAAATTAGTATTCCTCTGCTAACCTTCGTGAAATTCTTCCCTGCCTCCTTTGTCTCAACGTCAATTACCTTTTTAAGTGAACATGAATATGCAGTGCCGACCTTTTCCTCGCATTATTCTTGTAAATATCGTATTTCCTGCGTCCTAAGCCAATGTCCGTCTGAACCTTCCTATATCCGGCTGATTCACTACTATTGCCGCCGTTGACTTGAAATCAATTAGTGTTCGCCGTGTGTTCTTTGCTCGTTTTGATTCATTAAAACTCTCGGCAGCCTTATTCCATTGTTACCGTGTTTTGCTAATCTCTCCTTCAATTTTGTGAAATTTTCCATTTCATTCAGTGATATTGTAAACTCTGATCATGCTTACATGCGTGCTTCTTGACCACGGTCCAGAAATATACCATTATTATTATTATTATCCACTGCTTTGGCCGGTTCATATCGGGCAAGCAGGACGTATGCAACGACTTGCGGGCGCAATTAGGTCGGTGGATCACACCCCCTCTCATCGAAAACGGTTTTCAGGTTGCGTGTCTAGAGTACGGCCAGTCCCCTCCCTCTAGCACGGCTTGTGGGCTACGAAACCTCATCCCCACGCTCGTAATGCTGCCGCATACATATCATCTGCTCTGTCATCCCCAAATACCGCTCTTCCACCGAGCCAGCTCTCGATATCGGGATCTCAACTTACCTATTCAAGTCTGGCAAGTTTTTCACCACAGTTTTGTGTTAAATAGCGCGTAGTGTCCACTCTCATCTACCAACCTTCTCTTCTCCTGGACAACCCATTATCACCTATATAATAGCCATCGGTTTTGGCAGGCTCCTCGCCGCCCACATCCTCTGCATCTCACGTACGTTTACTCCCCCGTCCCTTCCGTAAACTTGCCTAACGATTATGCCAGAACTCGCAGCTGCTATCCACCCACGGGCACCTTTACTGTCGCTGCTCACTGTCTCACCAAAATTCGACGGATGTTGAACTTCGAAGAAATTTATTCCGTAGTTCTCTGGAAATCAAACCTGTGATAAGCGATCATTTGCCCTCCCCATCAGTCCAAGTGCTCATTTTTCACAGCGCTAATCGATCTCTATATCCTGATGTCGGTGTGCTGCTTGACCCCTTCACATTTGCACGTCTCGGATATATATTCATCGTGCAGATTTGCCAGTGTCATACTTCAAGTTACCTGTCAAAATGGTCAACAAGTTTTACACTTACCGTCCACCTGCAGTGACATTACCTTTTTGTGCTATTCGTCCATGCAGTCACTTTCAACGCATCCATTCATTATCCAGTTACTATCCTCACTCCAATAAATCACCGTCCTCCATTTGAGTGCTCACCTGTCCTACGCCAGCCTTTCTTTCAGCACTTTCACATTCCCCCTCTCCCACAAGGCGTGCTACTCGTTGGGTTTATGTGAATCTTCTCTTTTGATATGATATATATACAATTTCGGAGGTGACCAGCATTCATACTGTCCGTTGTTTCACCTCAACCAACTCAGTAACATGTCACGCAGCTTCAGTTACACGTCATTATGATAGGACACACCTATAGCAATGTTCATTAAAAGTGAGAACCTACTATTCATCCATTTTATCATCTCGGCGAACTATACATCTTTGTATTTGCTGTACCATTTGGCACTCCATATTGATTCATCGTTTATTTTCACATCGGTTTTTACCGACCACACAACTAAAGCAAACATCTCGCGTCCGATTGTTTGCAATTCTCTAGCCCTCTTATCAGCGTCATTCGGTTGTACCCCAATCCCTCTTGAGTTCTTGCTCGTTCGTTATAAAACTGAGTTCACCGGTATGGAGCCCCCAACTTCAACTGTCATGTCCGCCCGCTATTCCTATTTTACTCCAAATCCTATGTTCCGGTCCCGTTTTCCTGTCGAGACCGCTGGATCCGTAGTTCTCTTCACCAGTGTCGTATTCTTCATTATTCATTACGGCCACCCGAACGGTTATCTACTCATCACTCCATTTCTACTTCTGCAAGCTATCTGCCTCTGAAGTCACGCTTCACATCGGTTCACAACCAACATTCCCTCCCCGTATTGGTAATTTCTAACGTATCTGCAATAACGTGGATAATCTGCCCGATGCTTACCTGCTCTTCTCTCGCTATTCCTACCACCATGGAACTTGAAGTCACACCAGCTCTCATTTCGATCTGTCGTTCCCTGTTCTTATGATTGCCTGCGCTGGCATCATGCGATCAAGGTTTCCAGTTTTTCATCTCTGCCTATCTTTCAATAGTTTTTTGTCATCATATTCTCTTGCAATTTTGTCAACGATATCTGAATGCCTGGGCATTTCAGCTTCCATTTCTGCTGCATGTAATTATGTATCTCAAACACTGAGCCGAATTTAATCGTCACTGAGCTATGCGACCTCCAGAAGTTCAAACTTAATTTCTACTGCCTTCTCTGCCGGCTGTTTCATTTTGTTCCGAATCCAATGTCTCATTCTTGTTTCTCTTACTAGATTCATTGTTCCTGTAGCTGTCGCCCTAACGTAGCCGTGTGACCTGCCTATCAGAACAGTCACCAGGTTACTTTTCTACTCTCGATTCCGTTATTGCTTCTGCACGCTATTCGCCCCTGTAATGGCTGCCTAATGCGCTTCACTTTGACACACTGCCATAATTCCATATCCTTGTTGCTACTCCGTGACGTACCTTTTTCAACAAAAATAAACCCCCAAACACTCACCGGCTCATTGCTGGCTATTTATTTCACCACCGCTCCTGAAATCCCTCCCTCTGTCTATCCTATCTGTTGGTCTCTTTCCTTGTGATTCATTATGTCGAGACCTCACGACCAAATTATTTCACCACACTGGTCATTGATTCATGGTATGTGGTACCTGATGATCCATCCTTGCACACGGTCGAGTTTTTTCCCAGTATATTTTCACAGCCTGCTACTTGCAAACGACTCTTTTATTGCTTCTTGATGAACCTTTCCTTTTTTTTCTTTCTTTATTTTTTGACGGACATCCTTGATTCAGCTGGAATTTGAAATGCTGTGATTACTTCCGGTACCATTTATGCGCGTACCCCCCGCTCTTAACCAACTCCAGACACAGCCAGCTGATACGACCATTCGACCTTGACCTTCAAATTTATGTGGCTTTATTGCAGTTTTAGGCCACTTTGTCACTCTCTCCAAACTCTGTGCTGAAGTATTTTACCCTTTGGTAAATTCTGAATCTGACATCAATTGAATCATCTGAGCGTACACTCTAGCATGCTTCGGGAGCATCCGAAATATACCGTTATTATTAATAATATTATTATTATTGTTATTGGGACGTTAACGACATTTCAACAGATTCACTACCCTGTACGACTATAGTGCCAAGCTCTCTCCGGTACTGTACCCGATAGATCTTACAGCAGACTGTACGCAGCGGCAGCTTGTATCTGCTACGGACATTTTCAAATCTGTTTCTACTGAGACCTTCAAGCGCACCCCAGATAGCAAACATTCCAATGATTTCAAGCTCCCAAGCGAGGCCCCAGCATCGCAACTGAAATCCACCTTGTTCAGGGCAGCTAGAGTGAAGCACCATTCATGCACGTGCGCAAGGCAATTCAAGAGTTTACCGAGCCCTAAGTCCTGCCCCTTTCATCCCCCTCCCTCCGACCAAATAGCAAGGATATTTATCAAAAAGCGATCTCTGCTTCCCCTCAGCTCTGACCGGCGAGGATTTCGTTCAAAGGGAAGCCGCAAGGACAAAAAACCGAACAGTACCTCCCACGAGTACCCCACATACCGGCCCTCGGCAGAGGCCGGCCCGTTCATGCAGTCATCACCCCTCTATCCGGCAACTCCGCACCAATTCTTGGAGCTGGCGACTTTTGCAATTCCCACCCGTCAGACCCTCAGAAAACGTCCAGCCGACGGAAGTTACATGTAGCCCTGACCCCCACCCGCTGCGTTTTCACCCTCTCCGCTTGTAACGAAGGAAACGTGTATCGGGCATTAGGAAACTCTCCATCACCGGCCACAACTCCACAGGTAAGCAGATTTGTAGGATGCAGGCTACCTCTACTCTCTCAATCTCATCCAGTAGGGCCTATCATTCCGTCCCCCCTGCCAAGACTAGATCTCCCAAGGCTTCCACTAATCTTGCCGGGCCAACAAAATGCAAAAGAGTGAGTCCCACCCAGGCCCGTCCTCGCACACAAACCGATAGGTTCAAGCCTCGCTTCCAGGGCCACTCTACCGTGCAATCTGCAATCAAATCGGAAAGCTATGTTCGAGCTCCTGGGTGCTATCGCCAGCAACCGCATTGATCCAGCCAATCCCGCCGGCTCCAGACCCGTAGAAGGTGCCGGCATAATGACTAGCACCCAGAATACTCGGACTACACTTGAATCTTACACACACACACGGTGTTGCCTAAAACGCGCCAAATCCCTATCAAAATCAAACCACCACAGGGAACTAGAGACCGACCCACTAACCGCGTTCAGCACTACCACGTTTGCTTGGAGGTACAACGAACTGAAAAGCGAAGAAACAAAATGAAACGAAAAAGAAATATAAAACTACATGCGATCACCCAAAATGTGTGCAGGATCATCGTATTCCGCGAATTCATCTTCGACCCACGGATAAGGAGACGAAAGCATAAAAGTTGGATAAATTTCTGCGCAAGCACATAAACAAAAGATTATCTACAGTGAGAAACTCGACAGAATCAAAAATGCGTTCAACAAATATAAAAAATCGATTCCATTTTCTCATTCAAATTTGTTTTGTCGGAAACAGGTTGTATATGGACAGGTACTTTTTGAATGTCATGTTGTGAACTGAAAATATAGCGGAACATTTACGCTGAGCATGAACCAAGTAGGCACAGACAGTATTCATTTGTTTCATACCATGACTGGAATGCTAGGGAAATGCAGCACTGTGGTGGTGGTAATACGTAATAAATGAATTGACAATGTCCGTGAAAAATTTTAAAATATGCTTGGGTATGGCCCATCAATTCTGTCGCCTGTAAAATTTGATCCTGCCTCCGGTACGCCTTGGGGGTCTCCAAAATAAGCATTCAATAATATTCAGATATGCTCGCCGTGGGCTATGAGCCCGACACCGGGTCAGCGGCCGGGAAGGAAAAAGCTGCAAGGTCCAGGGCTTTGCTTGAAGCTCAAGACGCAACACCGCAGACACCTATAGAGGCAAAAAACGGAGATTACTTCCGAGGGTACTCCAGCCGCAAAACATGCAATAAGTATAGTAGAGAGGTCCGAGGACCGTTGATCCAGTATACAAACCTCTGAAGTCCCCCTGGCAAACTGTGGGAACTGACGGCTAAGGTTGAGAGGTCTGACCTAGTCGCGTTGGCTGAAACTGTTATAAACCCATACACTGACAAAATGCTCTTTCAAGGGTGTGCTGCCTGCAAACAGCATAGAACGGGCGGAAGACCAGGGGGCGGACCATCACTACCAATGCACGCAGACATGACCTATTGTGGGGCTCCGTTTAACACAGTATCTGTGACGAGCATGTCAAGTCCTGTTTTGCCAGGGTAGAAATGCAGACAGTCTGCGCTGTCCGTATT
The DNA here is from genome assembly GCA_948099385.1 of Fasciola hepatica. Lineage (NCBI taxonomy): Eukaryota > Metazoa > Platyhelminthes > Trematoda > Plagiorchiida > Fasciolidae > Fasciola > Fasciola hepatica. The sequence continues at coordinate 4,201,259 of CANUEZ040000003.1, read as the reverse complement.
CACGGTGCTCGCCTCACGACAGATAGGGATGGCGTCGAGCTTTTGAAGATGTTAGATGCGGCGTTGGAACACACAAATAAGTTCGTCTTACTGGAGTATCTTGACCTGTCGAAAGTCAACCGGGAAAACGAGGTCGTTCCGAGAGATCGAAGGGCAACGAGTCCATACGGCGGGTCCACTCGGGGGCATTTACGTTGCACTTGACTCAGGCTATTAGACACAGGGGTGGGCAGCATCCGACCCTCCTTGATTTAATCATAACGAGTTACCACCAGGACTTCAAGTAAATCAAGTTGAAAGAGCCATTGAGCGAAAGTGACCACCTAGTCCTTGGCGTTGCACCAAGTTTTAGCAGGGCTCCGAAGTAAATCGCGCTACGTCGGCATTATGGCAGAATTAATACACATGAATTAAAAAGGGCAGCGGAGGAGAGTTGTTGGACTCCGAGTCAAAAATGCCCCGGTAGAGGAACTTCAGGGGGCCGTCAAGATGGGGCTGTTCAGACCTGCAGAGGCATACGCACCTTTGAGGGTGGTGGCAATGGGAATCTACTCACGTGATGCACTTCAAAATCCCTCAAGGCTACAGTCATTCGTAGAAAATGATGACAGATGTAAAATTTTACAAAATTCGGTTGGCATGGAATAGCTATGAGGTGGCCAGGGACGGAGCTCAAGTGATACAAAAGGTGGATGAATAATTATTCGAGCACCAGTTAGCCCCATCGTTATATCATGCGATAACTTGATTACCCATTGTCCAGTTGTAATGACGACAGAAAGATCCCAAATGCATAAAGGTGACACCATCAAAGGTTAACCGGGATTTTTAAATCCATACCCCAATACAGAAATCGCGTATGCAGGTCTGCCTTTTGGGGGATTTGTCGGACGGCGAAAAAGACAAGCAACTCCAACGATGGTTTGTCACTGACAGAGATCAAGGCGTCGCCGGAGGAGAAAAATAAGGTTCTAATTATTACGTATTACCACCACCACAGTGCTGCATTTCCTTAGCATTCCAGTCATGGTATGAAACAAATGAATACTGTCTGTGCCTACTTGGTTCATGCTCAGCGTAAATGTTCCGCTATATTTTCAGTTCACAACATGACATTCAAAAAGTACCTGTCCATATACAACCTGTTTCCGACAAAACAAATTTGAATGAGAAAATGGAATCGATTTTTTATATTTGTTGAACGCATTTTTGATTCTGTCGAGTTTCTCACTGTAGATAATCTTTTGTTTATGTGCTTGCGCAGAAATTTATCCAACTTTTATGCTTTCGTCTCCTTATCCGTGGGTCGAAGATGAATTCGCGGAATACGATGATCCTGCACACATTTTGGGTGATCGCATGTAGTTTTGTATTTCGTTCTTATTTTGCTGTGCTCCTTTCTATTTCTTTTTTGGGTGGCTTCTTTTAAAGTCTCCTAGGATGGAACGGGGAGATTTCTGAATTCTCTTCCTTGTCATAATGGAATTGATGATCTAATGTGGACGTAGGTTGAGGTAATAGAAATAAATTAATAATGAGGTAATAAATAAATGGTAATAAGAAAGTAAGAAAATAATGGGTGTATATATCAGGTCAGCTAGGGGGACGCTGTCTAACCTATGTAACTGAATGTCTCATCGCATCTTCTTTTGAGCATCCAACTCTAGACAGCTTGGAATTTTCTCTATGGCTCAACATCAAAATAGAGCACAGTGAGGTTTTGGCTGACTGTGTTTACCGCCCACCTAGACCAAATACTTGTCACTTCCTAATTAATACTGATGCTCTGAATTTCGCCGAAGACCTCCCAATGGGTTCAAGCTCATAACCGGTGGCTTTATGGAGGCTGGTGCTCGTTGATCAACATTCACCTCTCCAAAAATCTCATTTGGCTTTGTGACTATTATCTGCTTAGGGGAAATAGCTTAATTTGCGTCTTCACCAACGAGACTAAATAACAATCTAGACCCAATCTTTTCCCTGGATATTACGCAGTCGTTTACTCTGATCCAAGAGACATTTTCTGGAAGCAATCACCTCGTGGCTTCCTGTAGGTTCCTCTTCCCCCCAAAATTCCACCAAATGCTACTCATGCTAAGTGAAACCAAGTTCCTTCGCGTAATCGCTCCCAGAATTGGAGTGATTTTTTTCTGTACTGCCAAACTCAAAAGGCAACAAACAAGCTTTATTTTATCTTAAACTGCTGTCTTGATATGATCACACCTGGAGATGATTCCGCTCAACGAGCAAAATCAAACAAAATATCCCGAACGAAACAGCGACTCCTGGAACTACAAAGTACTTTTCTCAAAACAAGAGATTTCTCGCTACACAGACATTCCGTCCACCTATCTTGTGACATCATCTCTTCTTCGGAGTGAATGAGAAGAAAACAAGGACAAAATGCTCTATGTAACCCAAAAGGAATGGAGATTTTTGGCTAAACTAATGAAACATGGAGACACTCGAACCACTTCAGCTATTTCCTTTCTTTTCTACAACATTACTCATGTAAACAAAGCACAAGACATGTCGGAAGCTTTCAGTGTGTATTGGCTTCCATCCTAGCAAGTGATTCTTGCTTAGTTATTCCGATCCCGACTTTTGATTCCCCGAAAAGTCTGTCTCCTCTTTCGTTTCACCCAAAAGATGTATCACTTTTGCTATCAAGTATTAGCAAGTCCTAAAACACGGGCTGGTTGAGTTGACTACGGCCATTTCCAGGTTGGGCGGACCAGATATTCCAGTTTGATGGTCAAGCGAACCTAAGTTTCCTATGCAGTATAGTTTCTATCCAAGCCAATTAAAAAGGAGGTCAAAACGAGACCCAGCAAGCCATGGGCCTGTCAGTCACGCCCCGGTTGTCTCAGGGATCACGGAAAGGCTGATCAAAGCTCAGCCTACGAATCAGCCTCTCAGGAATAATCTTACAACTACCACTCAGCTTGGTTTCCTTGAGAACCGCCTCTATTCTACTTATGCGACCGATTTTTTTAATCTTAGAGCAATGGCTGTCAACAGCCCCAAAAGATGATCATAATTTTTCTCCATATGACTGGAAAACTTGACCGAGTTTCTCATTCTCGACTTTCAGCCGAAGAAGAAACCTATGGCTTCACGGGCTCAATATTTGTGATTTCCCTCTTGTTTTTCTCCAGGCTGTTATGTGGTGAAAGTAAACATTAGTGTGCCTCTGCCAGAAACCATAATTATAACAATAATCATAATGGTATATTTCTCGACCATGGTCGAGACGCACGCGCAAGCGCATGATCATGATGTACAACGTTACTAAAAACAATGAACTATACACGAATTTAAAGAAAGCTGGTCAAAATCGTCAGAAGCAAAGCAGCACAGCTAGAGCTAGTTTTGATCGACCGAAATTATAAAGGTTCGCGCGGCAAATACGGTTCAGTTTCGAATCCAGGTTGCCTGGTGGTTGCTCGTGGGAATGCGAAATATGTCGTGAAAATATAGCGCTAAAGATGCGTTATAAACCAATATGGTGCAAGCTGTGGATAACGGAGGCCTGTTGGGGTTCCATGAACGGAATAAGTTATGAACATGAAGATGTAGCGGTTGCCATCTTCGTTCATACTTTTACCACGTTTATTGTTTAACTGAACGCTGACTGCCAAGCGCGGTGGCCATTTGACCGTTGCTCTTGCGCACGCTCTCACGCACGCTCCCAAATACACGCTAACCACTATCTCTCCCAATCGCCTTCTCGTTCTCACGGGTCGTGGAGAATACTGTTCTGGTTAACATATTTGTGCAGTGCCGCACATTAGAGTAACGTGCAGGTGGTCCACGCAGTACAAAGGACCGAAGCACGCGTTTACTAAGGAAACCGCGAAGTAAGGTCTAAATAACCTTACAATTGGTGAGCCCGACGTGATCCTCAGGTCACGTGAGTTTCCTTGTTTTCTACCGTTCAAGGTCCCGTCTGCGTACGTTTTTGTGTGTTTTATTGTTTCCCAATCTTGATTTTTTTTTTCGGTTGGTTTACCAAATAATTTTTTTTTTCGTCCAAACATATTTTGTGTGTCTAATTTGTCGTGATTTTTTTTTTCGCGAAGACTAGTGCCCCATTGGTCGTTGATTTCTTTTCCCGTCTGTATTCCATAAAGTAATCGCTATGTCTGCCGAACGGAAATCCTGCTCAGACCCCACCGTTGGGGCGATCACGCTGCACATACCGGCATTCACACCTGCTGATCCAGAACTCTGGTTCACGCTGGTCGAGTTAGAATTCGAAAACTGCCGTATAACCAGCGACGCCAGCCGTTTCAGGTGGGTAGCAGGCCGCCTCCCGTCAGAAGTCACCATGCAAGTAAGGGACGTAATAATCTCTTCCCGAAGCTATGAGGCTTTAAAGGAGGCTGTCATTGCCCGCACGACCCCAACGCAAGACCAACGTATGCAACAACTTCAAAACGTTGAGCTTGGAAGTAGGAAGCCCTCCGAACTGCTGCGTGAGATGCAGCGCTTGAGAGGACCGACAATAGGTGAGGACCCGCTCTTGAGGGAACTTTGGCTGCAGCGTTTGCCGCATAACATTCCAGTTTTACTAAGTTCCACTCGCAAATGCTCGCTGGAGGAAACTGCAGCGATAGCTGATGACATTATGTCACGATACAACCCCGCTGTAGCTGGAGTAACCAGGCCGTCCGTCGCAACGGTGCCTGCCTTGCCAACATCTAACGAACTCGCATCAGTTTTGTCTAGAATTGACGCGAGCCTGCAACGCCTAGCAGTTAGAAGTGGGTCACAGGAGCGGCACCGCGCACGCTCACCTAGGCCCCATAGTCCGTCATTGCGACGCCGTTTCGTCGGTTCTTCAAAAGAAGGATATTGTAAATACCACAGTCGCTTCGGTGAGGGAGCCAAACGATGCGAACGAGGGTGTACGTTTCCCGGTGCTCATCAGGGAAACTAAACCCCCGGCCCGTGGTGGCGACCCACGAAGCCGGGTATCACACCAACAGTCGTCTTTTGAACGTAAGGGACATTATTTCAAATAACCTATTCCTTGTAGATACCGGTGCCGAAGTGAGCGTCGTCCCCCGAGCGAAAGACGACAATAGCACACCGCAGGCCCAAACACTACGCGCTGCCAATGGCACGGCCATCCCAACGTTTGGCCAGCGGTCACTCACCTTAAACTTGGGTTTAAAGCGTAATTTTCGTTGGGTATTCATCATCGCCGACGTCCCGTACCCAATTCTAGGCATTGACTTCCTGCAGCACTTTGACTTGTTAGTTGATGCACGGCGCCGCAGAGTGGTGGATCGTCAGACCACTTTCGCTGTTGCGGGTCATAATTCGCGAGTGAATCACGTCACGCCCTTTTACGTTCAACCACCGGCACACCAACCTTATAGCGAACTCATCGCCGCCTATCCGGCCATGTTTCGGCAGGCCGGGCCTCTCCCAGCAGTGACGACCAGTGTCACTCACCATATCGACACTAAGGGACCCCCAGTGTTCAGTAGGCCGCGTCGGTTAGCACCAGACAAGCTCCGTGTTGCACAGGCCGAATTCGAACATATGCTAGAACTTGGTATAATACGCCCTTCTAGTAGCCCTTGGGCTTCCCCCCTTCATATGGTTCCTAAGGCTAGTGGCGACTGGCGACCCTGTGGTGATTACAGAGCGCTTAACAAAGTCACCGTCCCGGACCGATACCCGATTCCCCATATACAGGATCTTACTTCGTCTTTATCAGGTTGCTCCATCTTCAGCCGTATCGATTTAGTTCGTGCGTACAACCAGCTCCCGGTAGCAGAGGCCGATATCCCTAAAACTGCCGTCACTACACCTTTCGGGCTGTTCGAGTTTCTGAGAATGCCGTTTGGACTCAGCAATGCAGCCCAGACCTTTCAACGATTCATGCACGAGGCAACCCGTGGTTTGGAAAATGTCCACGTATACCTGGATGATATTTTGGTGGCGAGTTCTTCAGAGCAAGAGCACGCTACGCACTTACGAGCACTTTTCGAACGCCTTAGCCAGCACGGCGTTACGATCAATATCGCGAAATGCGAATTAGGCCGGTCTGATATCACGTTCATAGGACATTCTATTTCATCCTCGGGTATCCGCCCTCTGTCAGATAAAGTTTCCGCTGTTCGCGACTACCCTGAACCCCAATCTTTTCGCCAGTTGCGTCAGTTTGCCGGCCTGGTGAATTTCTACCGCCGATTTATTCCTCACTGTGCGGAAATGATGCAACCCCTCACCGACCTGTTGCGCGGAGGTAAGCGGAAGTTCGTGTTTCCCGACGCAGCACAAGCTGCATTCGCCTTGGTCAAAGATGCTGTCGCCAACACAGCACTCCTGACACACCCCGACCCTTTGGCTCCCATTTCTGTAGTGACGGATGCCTCGGACACAGCGGTTGGAGCAGTACTGCAACAGTTCGTAGATGACTCTTGGCAACCTTTAGCATTCTTCTCCAAGCGCCTACAACCCGCGGAATCAAGGTACAGCACGTTCGGTAGAGAGTTATTAGCCATCTACTTGGGAATCCGTCATTTTCGACATGCACTCGAAGGCCGTTCGTTCACGGTGTTTACAGACCACAAGCCTTTGGTTTACGCACTAAAGTCAGCTTCGGATCGATACTCACCACGCGAGATTCGCCACTTAGACTTTGTCTCACAGTTTACTGTGGACATACGACACGTCTCTGGGGTACTTAATCCCGTCGCAGACGCCTTATCGCGCGTATATCAACTAAGTCTGTCACAAACGCCTAACATCAATTTGGACGCAATGACACAGGCTCAAACTATGGACCCTGACATCGAACGACTTCGGCAAAACGGTTCTTTGAGTTTAACCACAGTGCCTATCCCAGCTTCCCAGAATACCATCGTGTGCGATGTGTCGCAAGGTCGCCCTAGGCCAGTAGTTCCTGCTGCCCACCGTTATCCTACGTTCCTGACACTCCATAATCTGGCTCATCCGGGTGTGACTGCCTCGGTGAAACTGATAACTGAGCGTTTTGTTTGGCACAATGTCAAACGAGATGTCCGTCAATGGGCTCGTGCTTGTCTGCAGTGTCAACGTGTTAAGACCCATAGGCACACTAAGGCGGCGTTAGCCAGGTTCCCAGAACCTGAAACACGTTTTCATCATGTGCACGTCGACCTCGTAGGACCACTCCCACCTTCGCTTGGGTACGTTTACATACTCACATGCGTGGATCGTTTTACTCGCTGGCCGCAGGCTATTCCTATCCCTCGTCCCACCTCGGAAGAGGCCGCGAAAGCTTTTCTGACCGGTTGGGTTAGTCATTTCGGTTGCCCGGCAATAGTGACCACCGATCGCGGTCCACACTTTGACGGCGCTTTCGGCAGCCTACTCGCTACGCTCGGTTGCCAACACGTTAAGACGACAGCTTACCACCCTCAGGCCAATGGTATGGTTGAGCGTTTCCACCGACAATTAAAAGCCGCTCTTCGAGCAAACGGTAACCCCCTTTGGAGTGAAACACTACCATTAGCACTCTTAAGCCTGCGTAGTACCGTTAAGGAGGAGTTACACACAACACCGGCCGTACTAGTATATGGCTGTCCACTTCGTCTGCCTGGGGAGTTGGTAGCCCCCTCATCAACCGTGACTTTCGACTACGGTGACTATGCTCAGCGCCTTACGCAGCACATGCGAGTGCTCAAGGCCAGTCCGCCGCGTGAACAACAGTCTACAAGTTATGTCCCAACTGCGTTAGGAACCGCTACTCATGTATTCCTTCGCGTCGATGGCGTTCGATCACCACTACAAGCGCCATACACTGGCCCGTTTCGGGTGATAAAACGTAGGGCAAAAACATTTGTCATAGATATCAACGGACGACACGACACCGTATCTATCGACCGTCTCAAGCCTGCCGTCATTGAGTGCAAGCCGCTCGGCCAATTTACACCCACTCAAGTCGCTCAGTCACCTGCATCGAGCGAGTTACCACTCGAACCACCCCCAATTACGCCTAGTGAGGACTCGGCAACTAGTCCATCAGATTCTCCAACCGTACCCGCAACGCGAAGTAGCCGTCGCGGTCGCCAACTACGAAATCCCGTCCGCTTTGCCGATTTCGTGACGATTTTTACAACCGACTGTTAGTAATAAGTTGGGAAGTTCGCCATGGATTTACCAAACAACAGACCCGGGAAATTACAATCGGTAGTTATGATTTCATTTTCTTCTGGTCGCCTAGCGACTACAACAACACCGAACATCGTTTGTGTGTTGTTATTACGGTCCAACATCCGCCGGCGCCCTCAGGCGCTATTTTGTTCCAGTTTACCTTGCCCTCTCTCAGACGGATCTAACAAGTCACATTGGCTTCATCCGTAGCCTGGCTGACTCCCGTGCACGTTCAAGGAGCCAACCGCTCACTGGACAACGGGACGATTGGTCAGCCTGGCACTGGAAACGGCAACTGGACGCCTTTTTGGATGGACCTGACGAGGCATTTTCCGGCCTGCATTCGTATGAGACCCGCGGGCGCCAAAACACAGTTGGACCCACGCACATCGGACCTCGAGAGTGCAGGCACCGGTAAACTCATCAGCAGTCGTTCGACGTCAACAACAATATAACGGAGAAGCTATGAAGAGTTCCTGGACAACCAATAATTCCGGCTTACCATCACGATCGAAGCCCAACTCCGTCGGACTTCTAGGAGGAGGCCCCTGTAGCGGTTGCCATCTTCGTTCATACTTTTACCACGTTTATTGTTTAACTGAACGCTGACTGCCAAGCGCGGTGGCCATTTGACCGTTGCTCTTGCGCACGCTCTCACGCACGCTCCCAAATACACGCTAACCACTATCTCTCCCAATCGCCTTCTCGTTCTCACGGGTCGTGGAGAATACTGTTCTGGTTAACATATTTGTGCAGTGCCGCACATTAGAGTAACGTGCAGGTGGTCCACGCAGTACAAAGGACCGAAGCACGCGTTTACTAAGGAAACCGCGAAGTAAGGTCTAAATAACCTTACAATTGGTGAGCCCGACGTGATCCTCAGGTCACGTGAGTTTCCTTGTTTTCTACCGTTCAAGGTCCCGTCTGCGTACGTTTTTGTGTGTTTTATTGTTTCCCAATCTTGATTTTTTTTTTCGGTTGGTTTACCAAATAATTTTTTTTTCGTCCAAACATATTTTGTGTGTCTAATTTGTCGTGATTTTTTTTTTCGCGAAGACTAGTGCCCCATTGGTCGTTGATTTCTTTTCCCGTCTGTATTCCATAAAGTAATCGCTATGTCTGCCGAACGGAAATCCTGCTCAGACCCCACCGTTGGGGCGATCACGCTGCACATACCGGCATTCACACCTGCTGATCCAGAACTCTGGTTCACGCTGGTCGAGTTAGAATTCGAAAACTGCCGTATAACCAGCGACGCCAGCCGTTTCAGGTGGGTAGCAGGCCGCCTCCCGTCAGAAGTCACCATGCAAGTAAGGGACGTAATAATCTCTTCCCGAAGCTATGAGGCTTTAAAGGAGGCTGTCATTGCCCGCACGACCCCAACGCAAGACCAACGTATGCAACAACTTCAAAACGTTGAGCTTGGAAGTAGGAAGCCCTCCGAACTGCTGCGTGAGATGCAGCGCTTGAGAGGACCGACAATAGGTGAGGACCCGCTCTTGAGGGAACTTTGGCTGCAGCGTTTGCCGCATAACATTCCAGTTTTACTAAGTTCCACTCGCAAATGCTCGCTGGAGGAAACTGCAGCGATAGCTGATGACATTATGTCACGATACAACCCCGCTGTAGCTGGAGTAACCAGGCCGTCCGTCGCAACGGTGCCTGCCTTGCCAACATCTAACGAACTCGCATCAGTTTTGTCTAGAATTGACGCGAGCCTGCAACGCCTAGCAGTTAGAAGTGGGTCACAGGAGCGGCACCGCGCACGCTCACCTAGGCCCCATAGTCCGTCATTGCGACGCCGTTTCGTCGGTTCTTCAAAAGAAGGATATTGTAAATACCACAGTCGCTTCGGTGAGGGAGCCAAACGATGCGAACGAGGGTGTACGTTTCCCGGTGCTCATCAGGGAAACTAAACCCCCGGCCCGTGGTGGCGACCCACGAAGCCGGGTATCACACCAACAGTCGTCTTTTGAACGTAAGGGACATTATTTCAAATAACCTATTCCTTGTAGATACCGGTGCCGAAGTGAGCGTCGTCCCCCGAGCGAAAGACGACAATAGCACACCGCAGGCCCAAACACTACGCGCTGCCAATGGCACGGCCATCCCAACGTTTGGCCAGCGGTCACTCACCTTAAACTTGGGTTTAAAGCGTAATTTTCGTTGGGTATTCATCATCGCCGACGTCCCGTACCCAATTCTAGGCATTGACTTCCTGCAGCACTTTGACTTGTTAGTTGATGCACGGCGCCGCAGAGTGGTGGATCGTCAGACCACTTTCGCTGTTGCGGGTCATAATTCGCGAGTGAATCACGTCACGCCCTTTTACGTTCAACCACCGGCACACCAACCTTATAGCGAACTCATCGCCGCCTATCCGGCCATGTTTCGGCAGGCCGGGCCTCTCCCAGCAGTGACGACCAGTGTCACTCACCATATCGACACTAAGGGACCCCCAGTGTTCAGTAGGCCGCGTCGGTTAGCACCAGACAAGCTCCGTGTTGCACAGGCCGAATTCGAACATATGCTAGAACTTGGTATAATACGCCCTTCTAGTAGCCCTTGGGCTTCCCCCCTTCATATGGTTCCTAAGGCTAGTGGCGACTGGCGACCCTGTGGTGATTACAGAGCGCTTAACAAAGTCACCGTCCCGGACCGATACCCGATTCCCCATATACAGGATCTTACTTCGTCTTTATCAGGTTGCTCCATCTTCAGCCGTATCGATTTAGTTCGTGCGTACAACCAGCTCCCGGTAGCAGAGGCCGATATCCCTAAAACTGCCGTCACTACACCTTTCGGGCTGTTCGAGTTTCTGAGAATGCCGTTTGGACTCAGCAATGCAGCCCAGACCTTTCAACGATTCATGCACGAGGCAACCCGTGGTTTGGAAAATGTCCACGTATACCTGGATGATATTTTGGTGGCGAGTTCTTCAGAGCAAGAGCACGCTACGCACTTACGAGCACTTTTCGAACGCCTTAGCCAGCACGGCGTTACGATCAATATCGCGAAATGCGAATTAGGCCGGTCTGATATCACGTTCATAGGACATTCTATTTCATCCTCGGGTATCCGCCCTCTGTCAGATAAAGTTTCCGCTGTTCGCGACTACCCTGAACCCCAATCTTTTCGCCAGTTGCGTCAGTTTGCCGGCCTGGTGAATTTCTACCGCCGATTTATTCCTCACTGTGCGGAAATGATGCAACCCCTCACCGACCTGTTGCGCGGAGGTAAGCGGAAGTTCGTGTTTCCCGACGCAGCACAAGCTGCATTCGCCTTGGTCAAAGATGCTGTCGCCAACACAGCACTCCTGACACACCCCGACCCTTTGGCTCCCATTTCTGTAGTGACGGATGCCTCGGACACAGCGGTTGGAGCAGTACTGCAACAGTTCGTAGATGACTCTTGGCAACCTTTAGCATTCTTCTCCAAGCGCCTACAACCCGCGGAATCAAGGTACAGCACGTTCGGTAGAGAGTTATTAGCCATCTACTTGGGAATCCGTCATTTTCGACATGCACTCGAAGGCCGTTCGTTCACGGTGTTTACAGACCACAAGCCTTTGGTTTACGCACTAAAGTCAGCTTCGGATCGATACTCACCACGCGAGATTCGCCACTTAGACTTTGTCTCACAGTTTACTGTGGACATACGACACGTCTCTGGGGTACTTAATCCCGTCGCAGACGCCTTATCGCGCGTATATCAACTAAGTCTGTCACAAACGCCTAACATCAATTTGGACGCAATGACACAGGCTCAAACTATGGACCCTGACATCGAACGACTTCGGCAAAACGGTTCTTTGAGTTTAACCACAGTGCCTATCCCAGCTTCCCAGAATACCATCGTGTGCGATGTGTCGCAAGGTCGCCCTAGGCCAGTAGTTCCTGCTGCCCACCGTTATCCTACGTTCCTGACACTCCATAATCTGGCTCATCCGGGTGTGACTGCCTCGGTGAAACTGATAACTGAGCGTTTTGTTTGGCACAATGTCAAACGAGATGTCCGTCAATGGGCTCGTGCTTGTCTGCAGTGTCAACGTGTTAAGACCCATAGGCACACTAAGGCGGCGTTAGCCAGGTTCCCAGAACCTGAAACACGTTTTCATCATGTGCACGTCGACCTCGTAGGACCACTCCCACCTTCGCTTGGGTACGTTTACATACTCACATGCGTGGATCGTGTAACGGAGGGGGAGGATGCATCAGAGCCAGATCGACTCGCACTCCACTATCTACCCGATGTACACTACCAAAGTTTTCCCTCGGGAAGCCCGCTTTGCCTTGGACATCAGTGGCAGCACCGCGGTCTTTAGTGGAAAGTGGACCTATGGCATTCTTTGTTGAGCCTTTTGATTGCGCAAAACCGTGGAACTTTTCGGCTGCAGTCTTACGCACTGGGCCATTCTGAGCTCATGTTCTCGCTCGGGAGCTCGCAGCAGGCTCACAGCCTCACTTCTAAGCTTTATACAGCGTTTTCAGGCTATCTGGCTGTTAAAGGTTTTATAATGGTTCCATCTGCGGCTTTTACTTTTGATGGCCCTGGCTATTGCTGCTTTCCATCACACGGGGTTGACCCCCCTACTCCTTCTTTTCAAGGATACGAACCCTTTCTTTAGGGCTATCAAGAGTCTCTTAATGACCTGCCAGCGCTCCTCGACACTAGCTCTTTCTACGGTGTCCCACGTCAGCTCCGTCGTTCCATCGCGAATCCTATCCATATCCATAATGCCAAAATGTCTGGCCAGCCTTTAGGGTACCTTGGGTTGCCGCAAGCATGGGACGATTTTGGCACACAAGTGATCACTCTTGCCCAGAAGTGCAGAGTAATGCGGTACAGACGCATCTTCGGGGAGGTTTGTTATTGCTGGATCCAGCAGAGATGTAAAGCTTGCTGTCCTATATCTGGTATTTTCTTTAATATGCTGACGCCACCTATTAGCATACAGCCATTCTAAGTAGGTTTTCTCCTCCCATCCCGGCTTGCAAACTTCGGCCTTCCAGTCCGTGCGCGGAAGACTGAAGTCACCCACTATGGGGGTCTTTTGTGTGTCTTTAGCTATTTCGGCCAAGGTCAGCAGTAAGCAAACATCCTCGTAGCGGTTTATGCTTGGTGCCATGTAGACACAGAAAACGTTAACCCTTCTGCCCGCAAGAATGATAGTAACTGAGCACCACTGGACACTGCGAGTGTACATCTAGCTCTGGGACTCAGGATGGTTTGTACCTAACCTAACGAAGATGGCTATCCTCCACCAAGGCTTCCGTGTTCCCTATCCCGCCTACAGATCGCAAAATCGTTACCTACTAGTCCTGGCACATGGTCTTCTTCAGAAAGTCATGTCTTCGTGGCGTCAAACATTGACGCGTTTTGTTCCCAAGAGGTTTTGGCGAGTTCTGTCCGTTCGTTTTCAATACCACACTTGTTAGTACATGGCACCAAAGCGTTTTCCCCGTCGCTAAGGAGTCTCTTATTGGTCACTACTGTCCGGTTCCCAGACGCAACGCCTGCAAGCCTTTCGCATCGGTCGCCCCCACTTGCGTGCATGACACCGGCTGACGATCCGGAACTTCTGATGACTCCCAATTTGTCTTCATATGAGCGGCCATAACATCCACACTGACACGGTTCGCACTGTCCTCCACATTCGGACAGCACTGCCAAACTTTATCTCCCAGCACATCCTCAATCACAACTATTTCCGGCCTATATATTAATATAATAATATGATAATGGTATATTTCTCGACCATGGTCGAGACGCACGCGCAAGCGCATGATCATGATGCACAACGTTACTAAAAACAATGAACTATACACGAATTTCAAGAATGCTAGTCAAAATCGTCAATGGCAAAGCAGCACAGCTAGAGCTAGTTTTGATCGACCGAAATTATAAAGGTTCGCGCGGCAAATACGGTTCAGTTTCGAATCCGGGTTGCATGGTGGTTGCTCGTGGGAATGCGAAATATGTCGTGAAAATATAGCGCTAAAGATGCGTTATAAACCAATATGGTGCAAGCTGTGGATAACGGAGGCCTGTTGGGGTTCCATGAACGGAATAAGTTATGAACATGAAGAGATGAAAGAAATGAATGGGAGTACACTCGTGAACTTTGGTGAATATGAGGAGAACGGCTCACTATGAAGACGACGATGGCCCGGAATGGCGGATATTCCCGGTCTCAATAAATGGAGTGCATCATGAAACGGGGAGACATGAACAAACTGCGTGTAAGTCGACTAGGAAACGTTGATGAATGTGAAGGAAACAGCAATCCATATAAAAGGTGAGTTTAGGTTCAGGATCAATAACCCGTATCATTCAGAAAAAAAGGAGTGCAACTTGAAGGCCTTGAATTAGTGAGGAATCAATTTCAAGCCGGGTAACGATCAAAAGAAAAGTGAAATCTTGCAAAAGAAAACAGTGAAAAACCTCCGCGTAGGCTCGCGCCTTATTGTTCTGTTACGCAGACAAAATTATATTGACTTATTGATTCTCAGTGATATTCGGCGTCATTATTGTAAACCACAGATGGGGGGGGGGATAAGTAGACTTGCTTTCGGATGGCGTATCGAAATTTAATGAGTAAAAAATTCCTGTGTTGCGTATTCTGGCTCTGTCATTGGATTGTTTCACATGAGACCAAGGTGATGTGCAGCATCCTGTGGGTATAAATCATCAGGCTGGGTAAGGGACGTGTCAATCAATCAGTAGAAGGTAGCTTTTGAACTGTTATTTGTGAAGACTCCAGCAGTGACATCAATAGTAGAGGTGTTACGTCAGAAGACGCCCTTCAATCTACTGGTAAGCAGTTGGGAGTGTTTCAGGTCGTGTGGCTCGATTGCAATCCCGTTTGGTATAAAAGATTCCGTTTAGGTCTCTGTCATTACGGGTCGAAGTGTGGACCTTGGTCACCGAAAGTGGAGCCCGAGAGAGTGGACGACGACAAACCTGAAATAAATGATGTTAGCAGCCTGGGCGTGGTTCCAGCTGAGTGATAATAATAACTGGCGACAATTAATAATGAACTGGTTGGGTTTATATGAACGGTAGGTGGCACATTTCATATTTTGGTCTGGGTTTAAATTCGAGAGTTTAAATAACGTAGGTTTGATAAGTACTACTTCAGGCTTGCAAGATAGCGGTAACCGGGAGTAATTGATAAGGTAAGGTGGTAGACGGTGGAACTCAGTGTCCTAGGATCTAAAGCCGCATACCTATTTGCTGCAGAAACATCTAAAGCTAAGGAACTTTGGTTGGCAATAGAACACGAACATTGTCTAAAATTAGGAGAACCGGCAAGCATTAAACTGGGTATAGTTACAAAAGTCAGCAAACTGTGGCTACAGTAGTATAGATTGTGTGCAATAACTAGCGGGATCACTCGAGGTGGAGCTTAAGGACCGATATTCTTTCATATGTATGTAAACGATGTATCAGGCGTAATCTACCACGGAATTCCCTTTCTCTTTGCTGATGACACGGAAATTTTGTATACCTTTGGCCCCTAGTCTTTGAACACAACCACTAATAACGTGGTAGGATCTTACTCCACTAAGACTTCGGGGACTACTTCGTTAATGAAATCTTCTGCTGAAAAAGTACCATCCCAATCTAGACATGAATTGCCTCTCAGGGCTCCTCAGTGAAGTTGGTGAAATAAATGCAAACAACTGATCGATACGAGACCTGGGTCTTCAGTACTCATGCTCATTTAACTTCTCGGAAGATAGAACTATACAATTTAGGAAGGCTCAAGTTTGACAAAATTACTCCATGGAACATTTCCATTACAACAGAGTAAAACCAGTCTATAAGATTCATGTTGGATCACTTTTGGACTAAGGATCAGTGGTTTATCCTAGCATACGATAGATTGGCCTAATATCCATTACGAACATTTAACGAACATTCAGAAAGCAATTGATGGGCTGTTCTAAAAACCGAACTACAAGCAAAGCTGCAGTATTTTACACCTAGACCTTCTTTGGCCACGAAGACTGAAAACCAACATGTCTATCTTCCATGAACGGGAAATCAGGCCTGTGGCTTTTCCTCACATCCCACCATACCCACAGACTTTCGGTACTCAGTATGACGAAGCATTTCTCGGTGGCCGTCCCAATTTCTAAGACTAGTCTGCGGTTGAATTTCTTCATGTTGAAATACTTTTTTCTTTGTAATAAAATATTGCCAGAGATTCGTTCACTGGTCCACTCATCGGAGTTTAAAAAGAACATGGATGAATTCTATGTAGTGCCTAAATTAGACCACACTATCAACCCCCACATTGTGGAAAATAGAGCCTACTAAATTACTCTAGGTTTTTGGTGGACTTTACACGGCTAACCTATCGGCCACAGGTGGAACCCTTCCGGACTGCCGCTTTCCCTATGATTTTCTTCCAGACTATTTTTGTCGTTTATATTTTCCCAAACTTCCACCACCAAGGGAATGTTTGAACTATGCGGCCTCTCAATACTCTGCAGAGATAATTTATTTCCCTTGATTGGCATTTACCAAATTGGAGGGCAAGCAAATGATATCGCTAGACGTTACCTCACTGTTCACCAATGTCCCGATCGCTGAAATATTCAACTATCTATTTGATTACATACACGAGAACAGTATCGGTCCGGGCATCTCGTTGGATGAACTGAAACAGTTACTATTTGTCTGCACTCATAATATCCAGTTTCAGCCTAACGGTGAAATATATTGTCAGAAGGACGGGGTCGCAATGGGGTCGCCTTTAGGACCCCTATTTGCAGATATTTCCATGGCAAAACTTGAAAATAACCAACTCATGTAAACAATTGAAGGGTGCACCTTATACAAACGGTACGTGGACGATATCTTATGTGCAGTAGATACCAAAGTTGATCCAAATGCACTACTTAATAGATTTAATACAGCCCATCCAAATGTTCAATTCACTTTGGAACAAGAAAAGGACAGTAGTCCACCTTACTTAGATGTTTGCGTGAGCCGTCAAAGTGATGGTTCCGTTCAGTTGTCAGTGCACAGGAAAGCAACTTGGAACGGTCAATACATTCATTTTCACAGTTTCGTACCACTCAAAGTGAAGAGAAATCTAGTGCGTTGCCTGGTTTATAGAGCAAGGAAAATCTGCACAGAAGACACAGTAGAAAAGGAACTTCGTTTTCTGAGGAAAGTTTTCCTAGAAAACGGCTATCCTGAACGGTCCATTGACAAGACGACGCAACGAAATGAAGATAGGCCAAGAAAGACAGTAGTCGAAAAGAAGCCCGTATTTGTCCGATTGCCATTCAAAGGAGATAAGGAAACTGAAGTTATTCGACGAAGACTAACAGGAGTAGTCAGTATAACATTCTACGCTGCACAATTACAAATTATGTTCGAGTCTAAACCGATCGCGTGTTTTCGACTGAAGAATAAAGTGCCAGATTCTGCAGCATCTTTTTGTGTGTATTCATTCACCTGTTCCTGTGGAACCAGGTACGTTGGCCGCACGACCAGGCGCTTATCCGAACGTGTTCGTGAACACCACCCGGCTTGGTTGAACACTGGAGCAATTAAAACAATTACGAGTGCTGTGTGTTCACACCTTGTTGAGTCAAACCATTCCGTAGAGGTGATAAACGCTTTTCGCACAATTTACAAAGTCCGGGGCAAGCAATCAAGACTTGTCAAGTGTCGCATTTTAGCCACAGCCGAAGTAGTGAGCATTCGACTCTACAATCCTCCCCTGTGCGCTCAGAAACAATTTGTGCAAGCATTTAAACTTCCATGACCCACTCCTTGTTCCCGAACACGTGTGCAACCACTGGAACATATTTCGGTGTGATCAATTTCACATGCATACACACACACACGTGCGCACAGACAGATTTGGATGGTCATTTCCTTTGTTGGTTTGAGTCATATTTATTGTTATGTATTAGTATGAGTACGAATAACTGAAAACGAGCTTGTTCACCACGCTGTTCTGTTCTCAATGTGTTCTGTGGGATTCTTTGTACATTTACCAAATTGCTGGCATCTGGAATCACATTACTGGGAAAATTGGTAAGCCACAGAGGGATCACTTGCGTTATCCCCCCTAATCAATACAACAATCTTCCCAGGATGTCTCATTGTTATCCCCCTCAAAGCCTCCCAAACTCCACCTGACTTCTGCTCGTTTGCACTCAACCACCTATGCGATTTCGTGGCGAATATACCGTGCAAGTGCCAGGCAAATGAACTTTGACTTCTGTTGTCGTTCTGCTGGCACATCACTGCAGGCGTCTTTCGAGACGCGTAAAACGGTGGTACTCAGAGGCACCTTCCGGGGTGTCTACCATATAAACGCGTGGCAACTATTGGTTAACAGTTCAGCTTCGCAGAATCCAAAGGCCTCTGTCTTTAATTTTTCTACAAAGCCCCTTTGTGACCTTTCGCTATTGTCATTCCAATGCGCATTCAGCAGGACAGAAGTCGGTTATCTTGCAAGTGAAAAGCAATAAACTTGTCTTACTGTAATTTTTTCTTACAGCGTTTGGAATCGATATGATTCTGACCATAGTCATCCTGTAATCATCTTACGATCCTGACCTTTTGGCTCTATCTCATTATCCGGTCATTCTTAACCTTTTCGATGCCAACTTTTCGCACTATTCGAAGTTCCAGTTATCTACCGCCCGTTCAGGAATACTTCTGACAACGGCAGTGACCCTCATATTAGTCCGGTAAATCTTTTTAAATTGAATCCAACAGGAGGCAAGTCTAATTTAACTTTCCATCTCACTCGGCTTTGTACACTCTTGACATAATTTTGTCCAGTCCTATATATACAAGCTACCTGCAAACTCTGATCATGCTCATTACATACACCTAATACATTTGCAAGCAATAAATCACCAAAATTAGCACCTTTTCTTTTAGGCATGCCCATCCTAACGGTCCGACTGCTAACGGTTTGTGAACACCAAAACGCACGTTCTTGTTAGACAGATAGTTTATTTATACCGCATCCTGTAGCCTTTACTAATATAATTCTATGGTACCTTGCGATCATCGTTCAGAGCTGGGAAGAAGGCCAAACTTTTCATCCCTTCCATTCTTTTTCCTTATTTTGACTGTTTACTTACGGTTTCCTGCCTTCCTACTCGGATCCAAATCGGACCTCTTCCCTGCCTACTTCAAAATACGGATCATTGATGGTAGTTCCAAATAAAGCCTCACGGATTCCGTCGAGCTTACTGGAGCTTCCATCTGCCCCAACCAGGCACATCTGGAATGATGGGCGTACTCCGCAAAAACGCAAACCCGTTCATGATCAGTTTTCCAAAATCCCCTAACCGATGTCGCAAACCGACCATATTCTTGACTTTTCATGTCAGATTCAGTCCAGCACTTCCAGTCAAATACTACACCATCTTTTGAAGAATTCTATAAAATATCTGCGTGCATCACCTCAACCTGCCTGCCAACTAAACTCGAGTTGGCACTCTTCAATCATAGACCGAATCATCCTCGCATACATGCACATTCCACACTATAGTCTTCTTTTCCTTTCATCAGTTCCACGTTCCACCATTTTTTCACTTTTACTTTACTGATGTCGCAACCGACTCGCACTTACCAAGCAACGTGATGTCGGCTTACTCCTTCAAATGTCACTCAGATTCATTTCAATGACACTGTGGTTTTCGCCCCCCCCCCTTAAATTTTATAAACATGTTGTGCTTCTGAAAATTGCTGCACATTTTGATTATACTTTTATGAGTGCACCTTGACCATGATTGAGAAATACACCATTTTCATTAGCATTAACTTCAGTACTGTGTAAGCTCCGGGAGCAAATAGTGAGAAACAGATCTGTAGACACTTGGTCCAAATATAGCCTCAAGTCAAATGCGCAGCATGCTTTAGCGATACAACCATCTTGATCGGCGTATTTTCTGCTGCTTCTTGATGGAGTTTCCAGGAGCCCAGGAGAAGAACAGTTGACTGCTCTGTGTCACATGGACATCACTGAGGCATTTGATTCTGCAAACCGCAGTTCTACGGACTTCAAACTGTAGTCTATGGGAATCGTTGTAAGTGGCGTTGCAATGAATGAGCAGATTTTCAGTAGGGCGAAATTTTAGGTTGAGTATTTGAAGTCATGTCAGAATCGTAAGGTGTAATTGGTGGGGTGCCATAAGGCCCGGTGGTTGACCCTCTGCACTAATTCATCTTCGTCAAAGTTTAAGCATATGAGCTTACCAATCCCACATTTATGTTTGCCGATCATGTCAAGGTAGCTGCGGTAGATATGGAGCTTAGTGCATTAGCCTCACAGACCGGTCACCCAAGTAAGGCCTCCCACTAAACCTCACCAAGTGCCAAATTTTGACCACGAACACAGCTTCCATTGAGAATTGCGGGAGATCGTTTGAAATGGTCTCTCAGGTCAAAGACTCGGGCATTATAATAGACAATAGCTTCAAGCCCTCAAAGAAGTGCACAGCAGCATCCAATATGACCGGAAAAGAACTCTTTCCCATCAGATCCACCATGCTGTATAGAGAGACGAAGATTTTCGCTCCGATTTACAGAGTCATATTTGTCCGCACATGGAGTACTACGAGCAAGCCTGGGCACCTGGCTACCAAAAGGATATAGACTAACTAGAGAAAGTGCAAGGGCTAGCCACTGAAATGATGACTGAGCAAAAGGGATTTTGCTACACAGATCGTCTACGAGCTCTGGATCTGTTCTTGATGAAAGGGCGGTGCGGTCATGGGGACTGGATAGGAACCCTCAAGGTAATGATTGGACTGTCAGGTATAAATCGAGAAGGCCCTTGCCCTCCGATGCCAGAGAGAAGCATAAGGGGCACAGCCTTGGATTACAGAAAAAGCTCTCTGGGCTCCAAATTAGGGAAATTTTTTTGATTAAGGTGATATCCTACTGTAATAAGCTCCCAGAGGAGGTCATAAATGCCACAACGGTTAAGGTTCACTGGAAAGCAGTAGACCAGCATTGAGTGGCAGTATACCCCGAATTGTGTCCTCAAGGTAACATCCTTGTTCACGCAGAAAATATTCACTCGCTGATACCCCAATTTCACTACTTGAGATTTCGGGCCTCTTTACGGTGAATGCACAGCCACAATTCTTGTGGTCTTCCAATCATCACCCTTCGGACTACGTTTAAGTACTCACATCAAGTGTCACCTATTTCCGCCTCCCTGTCTTATCGGTAATTCTCACTGAGTCTCCAGATAATATCTTGCCAGTAATGTTCTGTTTTGCTTTCCGTATGTCTTTTAATACAAAAACCAGACCCTAACGTTATGACGGCTGATTTCTGCTATCGCTACTTTTCTGGCCTGAAGTTGTTGTTCTGTGTCTCTCGCTTGACCCACAGCGGGTGGAATTACCAGACGGCAGCCTTTTTCATTGGACTCTTAGAACCTACCCCGCTTAAGACGATTGTCGTCCGCCTCATCTCTTGAGAAACAACTGAGATTTAAACATGGTCGGATTTCCTTCCTTTACACGACAGATTTCCCCAGAATTCTCACAATCCGATACTGGAACATGGACTACTTGATTTCACTGCATTCGCACAACTCATTCAAATCCTAGCGGTGTGGGACGCGGTCAGATCCATCTCTTTGGCCGCCGTACATCGGGCTTGCAGGTAGTCTGCAACCATTTGCGGGGGCAACTGGACTTGCAGGTTGCACCTACTGTCTCCAGAAGTGGTTTTTAGGTTGGGTGTCTAGCTTAAGGTAAATCACACTCACTAGTACAGCTTACGGACTACAAATTTCCATCCCCATTCTCGCAGTAATGTTCCCAACATATAGCTCACCCTGGTCCTCTCCAGCTATCATCGGCTTCCCTTCAAGTTTGCTTTCCACATAGACAGCATATCCTGCCTCTTTCTTGCCCGGAACAAGTTATCACTATGTGCGCAACAGTGAATGTCTTTTACCTTCTCCTACTATCCATCTTGTCCTCTGCACACAGTGGTTGCAAATACTCACCGATATTGGCAGTTACTTTATTGCCTATCTTCCCTTAGTTGCACTTCCAGCTGCTCTCCTGCCTCATGCGTAACCATATCCGTTCCCCAGATAAAAACTCGCTGATGCCGTTCAATCATTGGCACATTTATTGTCGCTGTTCATTAACAGTCCGGTCACCAGTAAACGTCCTGTGCCAAAATATTTCTCCGTAGTCCTTCAGTAGTCAGTGGAGCGAACAGCAGTTATCTGCCCTCTTCATCTGTCCATCCGATCACCTCAGTAGCGCTATTCTATTGAGTCGCCCTGATTTCACAGGTCACTACTACTTCCTTATGTTTGAGCTTCTCCGATGGGCTTCTCATACACCTTTTTCCACTACATCACCATCACCTGCCACTTCTGTCAAAATGGTCGTTAGAAATGTTGCACTTGTCATCCGTCTACTATACCATCACCTTTCTTACACTTTTAATAGGGCAGTTTCTCCCCCCCCCCCCTTCACATGTTGCATTCGTATGGTAGGCTACGGAAACTGACCCTGCATCCAGCCTCTAACTTTCACCACTATCTACACCAGCCGAAGTATTTTTTTCTAAAGCCTTCAATCCACTGCCGCCTTCCGCGACGTAAGTAGAGCGGCTTTATTTGCCCGTCATTTCCGCGTGGCTCTCATTATACGGCGTTCATCTAATAACGTACATTTACCTGTGAACTACCCTGCCATTTTTCTTGCGAAGCGAAATGCCGGTGTGATGGCCTTGGCCAAGCAGTCCATACTGATTTGTCTTCCGTTTCCGCTTTGACATTTCTAGCCCGAACCAATATAAAGTTAACAATTCACTGTAAGCTTACCTGTTTTCCCGCGGCCGTTTCCTCGCACCATCCCTCAGCTAGTCTCCCTTACCCGAGTTATGTCAATTGTTTTCTATATACCTGATTCCTCCGGTATCCAGCTACCAACGTATACCTCCATCTCTGCAGAGTGATTTGTTGCCATGTTGATACCTCTTGACGTACCTGTTGTAAGGCGATTAATTCGCCGAACGCTTTTCTCCAGTACATCGGCTAGATTTCTATCCATGTGCCCTTCATATTATGTAGCCCGCGAGTAACTCTCCGTATTCCGCTCGATAAACTCCTCTTATTTTAAAGATCAACAAAATATCCTTAGGATATGTTTGAATTTCCTCCAGTGGTAATTATTTCCTATACCATTTTCCATGTGCTCCAGACTTTTGGTCGACCCCATTAAAAAGTAGCTGGGCCGACTACCTGAACACGAGTCTTCTATTTGCCAGGCGTTATCATCATTATAGCCCATTTCAATGTTCTCCCGTAGTCCTCTGGGTGCACTTATTTTATCCTATTGTAAACTGTGATTCTGGTAACAGTTGTACCCATTGTGTAAGCGTTGCAACTTGTCGGGCCCATTCGAAATGCATTATTTTTACTAATAATGACCTGAAAAACCATTTACTTGAATCCTGTTTACTCCGGATGTAAATATTCATCGCTCTGCGTCACCAAAAGTCTCTTGACTCGGCACCTACGCCACACCACATTATGCGTGTTGCCTCCTCAACCCCTGGCCGGATACAAATTACTCACGTTGTAGTGGATCGGATTTTCTGTATCACCTCTGTATATCCAACCCTCAAAGAACACCTTTCGAACCCTTCAGAATAACATTTCTCCTTTCTCACCGGTCACTAGAGCTACCGGTTCAAGTGCGTACACGCCATCCCCAATAACTCTTCCAATTTTTTCCATCCGTGCTTTCGAAAAGTTTTTTTGCCAGCGCACTCGCCCATGGTATTTGATGTCGATAATATCCGGGATCTTGGGCACATTTTCACATTCCTGCTTACTTGGTTACTTATCTCGACCACAAAGCCGATTTTGCCCGTCACTGAGCGGTGCTACCAACTGACCTTCAAATTCAATCTTGCCAGGCATTTCTTCATGCGACCACTAAAACCTACACACTCATTCCATACTACAAATATACCGTTGGTTATCCACGAACCCCTATTGTGAAGCCATTTTTACCACGTGATCATGCGGCCGAGCATGCTCCGAGTGACTCCAAAATGGGCTGTCGTTATCATTAGGTTTATCATTATCAGTTATCTCAGGTAGTCTTCGGGGTCCGAGAAAATTAATTCACTGCTTTCACCCTCCACAAAGACTGATACTGCACAAAAGTTCTGACTTTCAGGAAAGAAAACAACCGCGCAGTGTTAGGATCTACTAAAAAGCGCGGACAACTGAACTATCTGGACACACTATAAGCTTTAGCAAACTGGACCTCTGTACTTTTGGCTTCGGTTTCAGTCTATTTCCTTTTGCTGTAGTATTGCTAACATTGGTACAAAGGAGATATTTACTGTCTTTGTGTCAGCAAACTGTTCTAAAACATGTAGAGGCGTATACCTTCAAGGTTTAAAATATTTTTGCGGTTTTCAGTCGTCGAAGAACCAGTTTTTGCTCGTTTTCGTAGACCTAGTGTCACAGCACTACTTTTCCTTCCATTAAACCACGCCGAAAGTGTCCTACCCTAGCCCACGGAAGCCGGCTTAAAGCAAGCCAGTAGTGAAATCGCGTACTACATGGGCCATCGACGGGCACAAGGAAAGTGCTCGTGGATCACAGAGGAGGGCTACCAGACGCGTTGCCAGTATAAGTGGACTGAATGGGTGAGCACTCATTGTAAGACCACCGCCAGGGCATGCTTTCCGATCCCCTATCACACTCGAACTAACCGAGGGCAGACAAGAAATTCGGAGAATCAAATGGAACCATGACACTTTGGGGGAAGAGGAACCTTCTAAACTATTCCACTCTTAACTAGTAGGGATGGGTGGTGATAGATCGAGAAGGACCCGGGGAGAAGAACTCACGGGTGTACCGTGTTACGAGTTCTCAGTACTAAGAGACAGGGTAGAAAGATGCTGAAAAGCAGCCATAATGAATAATAAGGCAGTAAGTAAACCACAAGTAGAAAGTGCCTCTAAGGGCGCAGCAAACCTAGCTTCAAAAAGCCTGGAGAGCTAAGTAAATGAAGTGAAAGGAGAGCTGTAGTAGGTGAGGGCTGGAGGGAATACAGAACCATGAGATGCCGTACCGTTCTCACACTGAACCATGGGGAACCGACCCTTATCGAATCTAAAACAAGGAGAGATTTGAGCAACAGGAGAATGTACAGTATGCCAAGGCTTAAGGGCATTAGTCAAAGTAGTAGGGGTGACGGGAATTCGTTGGGTCGGCGCATGGAAGCAACGGAGACCGTGGGTACTGGCAGGACCAGCAAGACCAACCCTGGTTGAGTTCGAAATCCTGGACATCAGGAACCAGTTGCAGCAGCAGCGGAGAAAGTGTTTCACGGCTTAATGGGAGGATATCATATCGTGCCTAATACTACGAAAAGGAGAGCAGGGGCACCAGAAAATGCCAACCTAGGAGGAAGACAGGTACATAGGAGTTCTCTGGGAACGAGTAATGAAACCAGGACCCATATCCGGCGCAGCACACCTAACACGTACTGCCGAGTAGTGGTTGTAGTTAAACACGTACTAGAAAAGAGTCGTGGGAGGTCTCTGTGGAAGGCGAAAGTAGTCCTAGGTAGCCTATCATAGAAAATCCTAGATCGAGGAAATAACGGAAGTTGATGCTATAAAGCCCATTTGACATACACACGATTCCGACCTGAAGCAACAAATCCCCATAGACGCGAACCCCTAAATTTTTACGACGAGTGGGTTAACGACAAAAACGTAGCAGAAATTTAAGGACACTGACCAAGGCAATACACAAACTAAAGCAGAAAAAAATGCCGTGCCGACCAAAAGGGCCACGATGGGGCCACACACCGAAGCCCGCACCACTGGAAACAAATAGGCGGAACAGACCACTAGAGCCGCTCATCGCAATGCCGAAATCTCCCAGTCTCGGACGCCTGGCTGTCTCAAACCGACCATTCCCTACAAAGAGTGCAATACCGCTATCTTGTTTATCGACAAGAGGTGGGAAAAGACACACCCGGTGTTAGAGTAGCCTTGCTAGTCAGAGAAGGACTAGTGTACATCGAAACTAAGGTAAGTTTGTGCACAGCAAGCATTCAAATGTGTGCTATCATCGTAAGATTGTGAGCCTGCAAACCAACAGTTGCATGCGTTTATAGAAGCCTGAAATCAACCCTGGACGAGGATAAGCGATTGATGGGAACACTACAAAAGCTCCAGGCATCAACAAGCGAGCTTCTAAAAGCAGCTGGTTTTAACCTGCCATGAGTGAATTAGACAACAGGTAGCTGTATCTCGGGCAGAGAAGAGGAAGGCTTCGTCGAACGGATGCATAGCAGAGCTCTGGTTCAGCATATTAGAGATGATGCAAGGTACGGATCTGGACAGCAGCTTTCGCTCCTTGACCTAGTGATTATAAGGCATGAAGATGTTACAGAAGGGTTGCACTCGTTGATGCCTTTAAGCTGAAAATATATTGCCCTCGTCAACTTTTACCCTTCGCTTCGGGCATGCGAAAGCCGTAGTAAAGTTACGTAGAAATTTCAGGGGACAAGTACGGGGGAACTCAGGACTAAGACTTCAGGACTAGACTGGGGGATAGACGAGGAGGAAGGTGGAGTAGAGGAAATGCTGCCGAGGATAAACGGAAACTTGTGCAGCCACAGAACTGTTTTGCCCCACTTCAGAAGCGCCAAAGTAAGGACTAGCCAGCTTAGTGGAACCCAGTGCTTCGACTAGCGAGCAAAAATAGGGACAAAAGCTGGAAGGTCTTCAAGGCCATTGGAAGCGAAAGGGCCTGGCCATGATGCAAGGAGGACGGAAATTCAACCGGTAAGGTCCAAAGAGGGGCTAAGAGAACCTTAGCACCGACACTGAACAGAGAAGTTAAACAAAGCCCAAAAACTTACCATAGGTATGTTAAGTCGATGGCTTTGCTTGAGAATGGGGTGGGACCTCTGGTCTTGAAAGAAGAGGGTGGAATATGTAAGGCGGTCGAAGCAAAGCCGACCCTCTGGGCCTATGCTTCCATGGTGTACATGGACATGGCTGGTGACAACAAACAATGAACCGAGGGCAACTGTTTGCTCCATCTTTTCGAACCCTCAAATTGGGGGACGATAGATAGGGAAATGATTGTAAGTTTACAAAGTACACAATTCGGCGGGGCCTGGCGACATACACCCAGCTATCATACATCCATTGGCTGCAGTGATCAGTGGACATGTCTGCCATCTATAATGTGCCACACTATGCCGCTGGACTGGAAGTTAAATACGACTGCGGCTGTCCACAAGGGAGTGTCATGGTCAGATAAGGAAAATTACCGTCCGGTTGACCCTGCATGCATTCTCCGCGAGTGTCTAGAGTGGCTGAGAAAGGGACAGATACGTAAAAATCGACTGAGCCGCCATTCGCTCTGCAAAATACAGTGCAGGGCTTGAAGAGGAAATCTTGTCTCTCGAACCTTATAGTATTCCTAGACAAGGTCATTACCCAGCTCGACGAGGCCAAGATGGTCAAAGTTTGTTACCTAGACTTCAGCAAGGCTCTTAACTCAGCCAACCATCACCCAATGATTGGGGAACTGAGGACGTTTGAGATAGAAGGGCAAATACACAAGTGGGTATCAGCCTTCCGGACCAGCAGAAAGTTTCATGTCACATTAGGAGCATGCAAGTCAAAAGTAGCAGAGGTAACCAGCGGAGTGCTGCATGCGTCCGTCTAAGATCCACGGCTCTTTCTTCTCTATACTAAGGATTTGAGGGAATGATTAGCACCATCGTGTTTCATTTTTGCAGACGATGTAAAAACGTTTGGGCTAGGGGATCGCAACGCATTGCCAGGGGGACTGAAGCAGGCAGTTAGCCGGACAAACTAGTGGGACATGTCTTTAAACGAAAGAAACAGTCAGCTGCCAGCCAGAACTACAGTGAGACTAACGGCACTGGGCGAAAATGGACCATCCGCTTTTGAGGGGACACAGGCATTGAGGGGTTTTAGGGTCCAAATGACTGCGGACTTCAAGTGTTCTGAACGGTGCGAGCTGGCTGCTCCCAAGGCAAGAGGTGAGCCCTTTCGGCTGGGCTTAGAACTTTCTTGCAGGTCAGCGGCATTTTCCGTGCCAAGGTGCAAGGCACCAGTGAGGCCGCCTTTAGAACACTGTGTACAGGCCTAGGCAACTTTTGGATAAAAGGAGTAGCGTACCTAGAAAAGGCCCAGATACTAGCCGCTCAGAGGGATGAAGGACGACGAGGGAAATCACGTAACCAGCGGCCGCAGGACAAGAGACTCCTCTCACTTGGAAAACAGGGCTAAAGGGAGATTTTACTGAAGCTTTTAGACTCCTGAAGTGTTTGTCCGGCATAAGTGCCGTGGATACACTTGAACATGCCACTGGTTAAAAAACGAGAAGAAATAGTATGTGACTGTGAAAGCCGCCCTCCAGAGGGAGGGTGCAAACGAACTTCTTCAGCAATAGAGCAATAGAAATGTGGAATAGACTGACTGAAAGAACAGTTAGCACACAAGGTGTAGAGCATTTCAAAAGAATTTTGGACTCTTCATGGGACGAGATACTCACGAAAGTAGAACACCGAGAATCAGGAAGAATTTGTGATATACTCCAAACTTCTCAGCTATCTAGTGTCCATACCTCCGACCTGGGGCACTAAGTGTGATGGAACGCTAAGGTCTTTGTTGTCTCCTGCCTGGAAGGTGAGAAGGTTGCTTCCACTTCTTTAACTTCCAGCCAACTGGAGAAACAAATTCATTCGTGTAACAAAAGCGTATAAGAATTACCAAAGTCGCAGTATTGGGCACCGAACTTTGTGCGTACCAGTTAAAATTCTGGACATTCGATGAACCCCAGACACCACCAGCCCCCTGATTAAAGGTACCCGAAGAAATACTAAATTTACGAGCAGCTTGACGGTTCCTTGAGAGATGCAGTGGGACAACTGACGATCCAAGATCATGAAGTGGTAGCAGATAACCAGAACAAAGATGCTGTGTTTGGGCATTGTAGTAGTGTGCACAGAATAGATAACGGAGAACAGATAAGTTTTTTTGGGGGGGCTCCTCTTCCAACGGACATCGCAGATTTAAATCTTCCCTGTGAAATCGTATGCGATCCCCTGGATAGGTCAGATATCCATAAGTCTGCCGGGTCAGGTGATATCCACCCTGTTATCATCAAGTAGTTGGCTGGTATCCTGTCCTGTTCAGCATATATTTAATATAAGTTCACCCTAGACAAAGAAAGGTTGCCACGGGAGTGGAAAAATGCAGCAGGGAAAGCTTTACATTAGGACTGACCCCGCTCTGGAGTGGGAAACCACAGGCCTGTTAGTCTGACGTGCATTCTATGGAAAGTGTTAGAGAACCCCACCCGGGAGCAAGTTCGCAAGCACCCACTAGAGAACACTGTGCCTTGCCCAGCTCAGCATGGAGTTCTTAAAAACAGGCCGTGCTTGACCAATTTCTTGAGCTTCCTAGACAAAGTCACCAGAGGAGTGGATGAAGGTAAACAGGTAGAAGTATGTTACCTTGACTTTAGCAAGGCATTTGGCTCGGTAAACCATCGGCTTCTATTAATCGAGTAGAGGTCATTTGGTATAAATGGGCAGATTCAGGAGTCTTTAGGGGACTTCCTTAGAGGCGGAACGGTTTACTTGAGAGTAGGTGACGAGAACTTCAAACTACAGAAGATCATCAGTTGAGTATCATAGGGTTTCGTACTAAGCCAACTACTATTTCTTTTGTTTAATAATGAGTTGGCCCCAGTCATAAGGTCACCAAGCCTCTTATTCGCGGATGGTATGAATTGGGGGAGGGCTCAGGGCAGAGAGGAGCTGAGCAGCGACGTACCCGCCGTTCTTAACTGGGTACAGAAGTGGGACTTACCTCCCAATGCTGGGAAGATCCACTTGTTGTCACTGAAAGCGACAAGTCGGACGGTTGCACACGACCAAGGCCCACTTACAACAGAGGCAGTAAACTGGGTTGAAGGCCCTGGGATTGCGGTAACTTCTGATCTAGGGTGTTCGAATCAGTGCAGAAGCTGTGAGAGGAACATATTGAGCTCTCCAGGTTGAGTTCAGCGTTTTCGTACAAACAACTTGGGGTTTTCATACCAGTGTACATGTCTATATTTGGTTCTCTTCTAGAAAACGGTGTTCAGGCATGGTCACCCTTCTAAAATGGATGCCACTTGTTTGGAGAATGGTCACCTTTTTGCAAACTTGCATGGTTGAGCGTCAGAGGATCGAGACGTATGACCGGAGACTACATAACCTTAGACCTTTCCTCGTGGAAACGAAGAGACTACAAGGGATCTCATGGAGACATTTAGCATAATAAAAAGCCCTTCTAGGCTTGGATAGGGGAACCAGTTCAATATGACAACAGACTCCAGAGCAGGGGGTCATGGGAAAAAGCTGGCGAAAGTTCACTCCAAGCTGACGGCTAAATCTCACTTCTTCAGCAAAGGAGTGATAAACTGCTAGAATAGACTGCCGGAAGAAGTAATAGAACTGGGGACCTGTCCAAGCATTCAAGGAGGCCTGGGTGGTGGGCTAGATGAGATCATTTTCGACAGTGAATTATAAGCATGTTACTAGGCAGAAGGAAGTATATGGGTTTACTTGTTGAAAGTTTCCATTTGCTACGTGATGGCTTAGTGAAAGCTCACAATGCTAAATGACTCTCACAGGAGGTGTGCGACGAGGTTTTACATTTCCCTCTCATTTAGGCGGGGACTCGAAGAAACCGAACTGCGCGGTGGTGGGTGCCTTCCTAGTGTGCATACCATCGAATGAATTCTGGACGCTCGGTTGGCCGTGGCCATTGCCTGTTTTTTACAACCTGAACCGGCATTGTGGTGAGTTTAAAGCAGACCGAATTCCTAGTGCTCTTACTATTAATCGAAGATTTGATCTGTTTATGTATATATTCTCGGTTAATTCACGTTACAGAGAGCATCAGAATTGCATTTAAGGTGCGTCTTATTTGGAGAATATTTTATACATTCTCATCGTGGAATTACCGAGTAGTATTCGATGTTTTTGCGAAGCGACCTCTTCTCGCTTGGAAGTTTTTTGTGCTTTTGTGGTAAAGGGCGGGACCTGCAAGCCTCGCAGTACTTTACTTTCCCTGAAACAGCATTTGAGCTGCTTGCTCCCACCTTCTGTGATTTTTTGTATGCCACGCGTTTCTGACCCGTGTCTTGCACCTAAGTACGGAAAACGTGTAGTAAATAGTATAGAGTGCGGGGCGTTCGGGAGGTGAGCTCGCTCAGTGTTCAGGAATGGCAAGGGACATCTGTGTGCTTTAAAGACAGAACCCATGGGCTGAGTGGGTCCGTGTTCCTTGTAAGCAGGTGGCTTTTCTGGCCTTCAAACTGCAGGACCAAGGTCAGGACCATAGCATACCAGGTAGTACCACAGACACGAGCCCCAAAACGCCACATTCAGGTGGCGGGAAGTCGTTTGCGGCAGTAGTAAGCATACTTAAGAGGACAGTCATTAGAGCGATTGGGCGAGATCCAAAAGCTTGCCAGGCAGCTGTTGCCTCAGCTTCCTTGAAATGGACTGATGAGGGCCGGTGGACTGAGCAGAGGCCAAGAAAGGCGAGGCAGCCCAAAAAGAAGAGTGAGTGTAATACTGCGAATGATGAGCCAGCTGTGGTTGACGATCCTGCCATCCTGGTAACGGGAAACAAGGTGAAGGATCTGCAAAGGCAGATCTTGTCGACAGGCAGCGTCTCAGGCAGCAGGCTCCTGATCCTACATCAGGAAGTACCTTTCATAAAGGAATCGAAAGCTGGGGAGGCGTAGATAGGAGGGGGGTCTATGACAACCTGCGAATTGCAGGTGTTCCATGCCCCACTACCATAAGAAAGGTGCACCGAATGGGGACGCTAAACTCAGCACCTGCAATCGAAGACCAATATCATGGAGGCCAGCACTAGTAGAGTTCGCTAATGAGGCCCCTGAGATAGACTGTTGGCGAGGGCAGCAGTGGTGGCTCACAACACCAAGGGTAGATACCAAATTGTGCCAGAATGGTAAAGAGTATAGCCTGGAGGTCTAGCACCGGGGTAACCTGGCCCGATCAGCCAGGGCGCTGGTGAGAAACCAACAAGTTCAGCAGGATGCCGTACGGGGCTCTCAGGCTTCGGCCCTAACAGTAGTAAATAAGCCGCGGGAAAATAACGATCACATTACCCCACCTGTAACGATAGCCGAGGCGCCTAACTCCTACTTTGCTGCATCCATGACTACGGACCCCCTCACTTTACCCCCATGCATAGACCCTATCACCGAGCACTTACCGTCTGATTTAGAATTTACTCTAAAAGAGGTGACCAACCAGCTTACCCGTGTCCGGAAGTCCTCACACCTTGGCCATGATGGTGTTCCACCGACATTTCTACGTCTTGGAGGAACTGATGTCGCAGCCCTACTATTGAAGGTCTACAATCCATCCATAAAGTTTGGCATATTTCCTTCACAATGGAAGACTGCAGTCATCATCCTAATCCATAAAAAAGGACCAATACATGACCCCTCAAATTACCGCCCTATCAACCACACTTCAATTGCTTCTAGGTTGATGGAACGCCTCATCAAACAGCAAATGTCCGACTTCCTATTGTCCCACAGTGGGCAGCATGGCTTCCTAAAGTCACCTTCATGCACCGCTTGCCAGCACGATTTTTTTAACCTCATAACTGAGGCCGCCGACAACAGTAAATCCATCATCATTATATAACTTGATATGCCAAAGGCGTTCGACCCCGTCCCTCAAGATTTATTACCAACCAAACTCAAAGCTCACGGCTTTTCCGGTTCTCTTTTAACGTGGTCAACATCATACCTATCGAATCGCTCACAAGTAGTTTCCTTTGAACGGGTGTTTCTCACAGCCTGCTCCAGTCACCAGTGGAGTTAAACAAGGCAGTGTCCTCGGTCCTTTACTTTTTCTCATTTACATAAATGATATATTTCCCACCTTGCACGACGGCACCCCATTCCTTTTCGCCGATGACGTTGAGGTTGTCTATGAGTTTCCTGGTCAGAACCTCGACATTATGCTGGATGAAATTTCTAGTGACCTAAAGCGACTCGGGGATTAGTGCAATTCATGGAGTATGGATTTCCCGACCTCCAAGAGTTGCTACACAACATTCAGATGTCAAGTGGCCCCCGGAACCCTGCTTATCCATGACCTACCCATCTCGTACAGCCCTTTAGTTCGAGACCTTGGTCTTCATTATTCTTGTAGCTTTAGGTTTTATGAGTATGTTCCACTCCAGATTGCAAAGACGAAAAGAACCACTGGTCTCATCCCCAGAACTTTTCGGCTAAATGATTGCAAACTGCTTACTTACAAGTCTCACGCCAGGCCTCTCCTTGAACGCTGTCCCATTATCTTCACCAACATGACGAAATCCGGCCGCATTTCTCCGGAGTCCGTGCCACGCCAGTTTACCAAACAATTGGTGGGATCTTCCTCCAGTTTGTGTTACAAGGATCGATGCATTCTACTCACTCTTGACCCTATATGGCTGCGTCGCATGAAGCTCAATTTATGCTTCCTGTTTAAGCTGTACCACCCTACGGCCTTTTCGTGTACTGAACACATTCGTCTCACTTCCTCCCCGAATTATGCCCTACGCCACTGGTCATTGCAGTTCTCTATTCCTAGATCAAAATTAGCGTTAAGATCTAACTTCTTATAAAATACTCAAAGTTATGGAATAAACTCCCGCTAAACATCCGCGAGAGCCTCTCAATTCCCCAGTTCAGAGGCTCGCTGAATCACTTCTTGACTGTTCCCAATGTGATCCTTCTTACCGGCCAGACCGTCACCGAAGAGGTGGCCTACGAAAACGGGTTTGATTACTAGGATTATTGCACCAGAACTTTCATTTCTCGCCCAATGACAAACGCCAGAGCAACCGTTCTCTTTTACTTTATATTGCATACAATCTATACTACTGCAGCCACAGTTTGCTGACTTTTGTAACTATACCCAGTTTAATGCTTGCCGGTTCTCCTAATTTTAGACAATGTTCCTGTTCTATTGCCAACCAAAGTTCCTTAGCCTTAGATGTCTCTGCAGCAAATAGGTATGTGGCTTTGGATCCTAGGGCACTGAGTTCCGCCATCTACCACCTTACTTGATCCTTCACTCCTTTCCCGTTCATTTTGGCCGCCACCACCGGCACGGGTTTTATGTCCGGCCCCATTTCGCCTTTCCTCATCATCTCATTTCAGAATCTCTTATCCCAGAAGCCCACCTGCTAGTACCTAATTGGTGGCCTGTCTTCTCGTCTCATCTCTGTATCTACCATCCACCAACCACTGTCATATTCCCTCTTATACACCACACTATTTTCCATCAGCTGAGCTAAACCCATCTACATCAGCTAGCCCGGAATGGTCTCTGATGGTCTTAGGCATGGTCTGGCGCTGTAGGAGACTGATACACGTAAGCCAGCTTGTGCTTTACAACGTTCGTTGTCCCACTCCGTGTGTTTGCATATCCCACTCTGCATTTTCCCAGTTCATGCTAGCGAAACCCCTGATGTCAACGGCACCCATATCATTGCGTCGTTCGAACGTGGGGAAAACAGACCACCCTCAGCAGTTGCGAAAAAAGGCAATTACGCATAAAATTACGATGGGGCAGAGGGGCTATGGAAAGTTCCTATATGGGCTCAACCACCCCTCTGTTAGGAAACAAAAAAAGATAGGGAAACTGGAAAAAAGAACAGTGGAAACAAAAAAGTCCTCATGGGATCGATTTGATCTCCAAATAGCACTGACATCGGGCTGTGAAGGAATTGGGCAACCTTCATCTATGGGTATATCTCCCATCAGCTCAGACCTGATCCTGCGGAACGGGAAACCCCACATCGCCCTTGTTCGCTCGACAGCATTTTGGTTTTCATTCACAAGACTGACTGGGGTGACAGTGCACTGGACTCTCAAAATACGTTTGCCCACCCCCCGCTCTAAGTTTCAACCACCCCATACCCTCCCTAAGCGCACCTAGCATGCATGTTGAAGTCAAAATCAATCTCTACCATAGCCCTGACTTTCAACCCATTGACCTGGATAGCGTGTAGAAGTATCTGACGAATAACGGCAACCTCGGTGAAGCCCGGAAAAGGAGAAATAGAGAAAAGAACATAGTGGAAACCGGTCAACTTTTCCATCCATTCCCCTATATCTTCCATTATCTTTATCGGAAGGTGGCCTTCTCGATGTCCTAGCATCGAAGCTACGTTCAGGTTTACAACCCTACTTAACAGTAACCACAGCCTCCTGCCAACTACAATCACTACCGCAGCCTGGACTTTAGGCCCACTGACATGGATAACATATGGAGGCAACAGATGACCAACACCTGCCTCACTTGAGTCCACAAAAAATGAATACGGAGAACAGTTCATATTTTCCATTCCCTACTAACTATCTCTCCCCACTCTAATAACAAATATGATATTCAAGCAACCACCAAGTCATGAGATTTCCCTGCTCACATTCAAATTAAATCTCAGTAGGCCGGCACTACAGAGTAGAAGCACAGACCAACGTACGTCCACGTTTCTGTGCATCACAACAGTTTTCCCTAACGCATCACCACCGATGCCCTAGTGGTTCCTTCTGCATTCTTACTTAATTGCTCTTCAGAACTTCTAACTGCGTGCAAACCATTTATCCTTTGAAATGCAGACGCAGCAGCCCACCCTGTTTACCCAATCTTGCAAGCCTGTAGTAGTGCTTATCAAATCTTTGCAACCCTAGGTCACCTAACCTCTCGAATTATAACCCAGATCAGAGTAACGAGAGTGCCAACGACCGTTCATATAAACCCAACCAGTTCATTATTAATTGTCGCCAGTTATTATTATCACTCAGCTGGAACCACGCCCAGGCTGCTAACATCATTTATTTCAGGTTTGTCGTCGTCCACTCTCTCGGGCTCCACTTTCGGTGACCAAGGTCCACACTTCGACCCGTAATGACAGAGACCTAAACGGAATCTTTTATACCAAACGGGATTGCAATCGAGCCACACGACCTGAAACACTCCCAACTGCTTACCAGTAGATTGAAGGGCGTCTTCTGACGTAACACCTCTACTATTGATGTCACTGCTGGAGTCTTCACAAATAACAGTTCAAAAGCTACCTTCTACTGATTGATTGACACGTCCCTTACCCAGCCTGATGATTTATACCCACAGGATGCTGCACATCACCTTGGTCTCATGTGAAACAATCCAATGACAGAGCCAGAATACGCAACACAGGAATTTTTTACTCATTAAATTTCGATACGCCATCCGAAAGCAAGTCTACTTATCCCCCCCCCATCTGTGGTTTACAATAATGACGCCGAATATCACTGAGAATCAATAAGTCAATATAATTTTGTCTGCGTAACAGAACAATAAGGCGCGAGCCTACGCGGAGGTTTTTCACTGTTTTCTTTTGCAAGATTTCACTTTTCTTTTGATCGTTACCCGGCTTGAAATTGATTCCTCACTAATTCAAGGCCTTCAAGTTGCACTCCTTTTTTTCTGAATGATACGGGTTATTGATCCTGAACCTAAACTCACCTTTTATATGGATTGCTGTTTCCTTCACATTCATCAACGTTTCCTAGTCGACTTACACGCAGTTTGTTCATGTCTCCCCGTTTCATGATGCACTCCATTTATTGAGACCGGGAATATCCGCCATTCCGGGCCATCGTCGTCTTCATAGTGAGCCGTTCTCCTCATATTCACCAAAGTTCACGAGTGTACTCCCATTCATTTCTTTCATCTCTTCATGTTCATAACTTATTCCGTTCATGGAACCCCAACAGGCCTCCGTTATCCACAGCTTGCACCATATTGGTTTATAACGCATCTTTAGCGCTATATTTTCACGACATATTTCGCATTCCCACGAGCAACCACCATGCAACCCGGATTCGAAACTGAACCGTATTTGCCGCGCGAACCTTTATAATTTCGGTCGATCAAAACTAGCTCTAGCTGTGCTGCTTTGCCATTGACGATTTTGACTAGCTTTCTTGAAATTCGTGTATAGTTCATTGTTTTTAGTAACGTTGTGCATCATGATCATGCGCTTGCGCGTGCGTCTCGACCATGGTCGAGAAATATACCATTATCATATTATTATATTAATATATAGGCCGGAAATAGTTGTGATTGAGGATGTGCTGGGAGATAAAGTTTGGCAGTGCTGTCCGAATGTGGAGGACAGTGCGAACCGTGTCAGTGTGGATGTTATGGCCGCTCATATGAAGACAAATTGGGAGTCATCAGAAGTTCCGGATCGTCAGCCGGTGTCATGCACGCAAGTGGGGGCGACCGATGCGAAAGGCTTGCAGGCGTTGCGTCTGGGAACCGGACAGTAGTGACCAATAAGAGACTCCTTAGCGACGGGGAAAACGCTTTGGTGCCATGTACTAACAAGTGTGGTATTGAAAACGAACGGACAGAACTCGCCAAAACCTCTTGGGAACAAAACGCGTCAATGTTTGACGCCACGAAGACATGACTTTCTGAAGAAGACCATGTGCCAGGACTAGTAGGTAACGATTTTGCGATCTGTAGGCGGGATAGGGAACACGGAAGCCTTGGTGGAGGATAGCCATCTTCGTTAGGTTAGGTACAAACCATCCTGAGTCCCAGAGCTAGATGTACACTCGCAGTGTCCAGTGGTGCTCAGTTACTATCATTCTTGCGGGCAGAAGGGTTAACGTTTTCTGTGTCTACATGGCACCAAGCATAAACCGCTACGAGGATGTTTGCTTACTGCTGACCTTGGCCGAAATAGCTAAAGACACACAAAAGACCCCCATAGTGGGTGACTTCAGTCTTCCGCGCACGGACTGGAAGGCCGAAGTTTGCAAGCCGGGATGGGAGGAGAAAACCTACTTAGAATGGCTGTATGCTAATAGGTGGCGTCAGCATATTAAAGAAAATACCAGATATAGGACAGCAAGCTTTACATCTCTGCTGGATCCAGCAATAACAAACCTCCCCGAAGATGCGTCTGTACCGCATTACTCTGCACTTCTGGGCAAGAGTGATCACTTGTGTGCCAAAATCGTCCCATGCTTGCGGCAACCCAAGGTACCCTAAAGGCTGGCCAGACATTTTGGCATTATGGATATGGATAGGATTCGCGATGGAACGACGGAGCTGACGTGGGACACCGTAGAAAGAGCTAGTGTCGAGGAGCGCTGGCAGGTCATTAAGAGACTCTTGATAGCCCTAAAGAAAGGGTTCGTATCCTTGAAAAGAAGGAGTAGGGGGGTCAACCCCGTGTGATGGAAAGCAGCAATAGCCAGGGCCATCAAAAGTAAAAGCCGCAGATGGAACCATTATAAAACCTTTAACAGCCAGATAGCCTGAAAACGCTGTATAAAGCTTAGAAGTGAGGCTGTGAGCCTGCTGCGAGCTCCCGAGCGAGAACATGAGCTCAGAATGGCCCAGTGCGTAAGACTGCAGCCGAAAAGTTCCACGGTTTTGCGCAATCAAAAGGCTCAACAAAGAATGCCATAGGTCCACTTTCCACTAAAGACCGCGGTGCTGCCACTGATGTCCAAGGCAAAGCGGGCTTCCCGAGGGAAAACTTTGGTAGTGTACATCGGGTAGATAGTGGAGTGCGAGTCGATCTGGCTCTGATGCATCCTCCCCCTCCGTTACACGAGATAGATCTCTCAGAGGAAATCGTGCGTAAGTGCCTACAGAAATTGAACAGCCAAAAGTCAGCGGGCCCAGATGGCATCAACTCAGCTATCATCAAGCCATTGGCGGATATCATGGCTCTATCGGTATGCAGCCCGTGCAGATTCAGTTCGGACCGCAGTAAGCTGCCTCAGGACCAGAAATGTGCGGCCGCAATGGCAATACATAAGAGTGGACCTAGGTCGGCTATGCATTACTACAGGCCGGTAGGCCTAATTAGCGTCCTACGTAAAGTCCTCGAGAAAATAATCCGTGCCCACATCTGCGGCGCCTACTGCAACACTCCATGTCAAGTCCGGCCCAGCATGTATTCCTGAAAAATTGGAGCTCGCCTGACCAAATAACTCGACGGCCGGATGAGGGTAAGCAAGTTGAGGTATGCTACCTCGAATTTCGCAAGGCCTTCGACTCCATTAATCATCGCCTTTTGCCATGCGAGATGGGGACGTTTGATATAGGTTGTCCAGAGTGTAGGTGGCTGGCGGACTTTCTCTCCAACAGGATATTCGGCGTCGAAGCAAGGGACTGGTGCTCCCGTTTGGTAAAAGCCAACAATGGTGTACCTCAGGGACCCGTCCCAGGCCCGGTGCTATTCTTGTTGTTTAATAACTTCTTGGCTTCCGCCCTTTAATCGCCTAGCTTTATTTTTCGAATGATGCGAAGATCGTTGGATCTGGAGGTAGGGTGAACTTAGGCACGGATAAAGGTACCGTCCTGGACTGGTCATACAAATGGGACTTACCCCTGACCGCTAAAAAAGCCAGTTGTTGCCAGGGTCAACGAAAAGCCTAACCGTAGCTCATGATCAAGGGCTGTTCACCAAAGAAGCAGTCAGTAGAGTTAAAGACCTTGGGGTCATCGTGAACAGTGACTTCAAATGGTCGGATCAATGCAACGCTGCTGCAAAAAAAGGCTCGTGGGGGGTTCTTTAGACCGCTATCAGCTTTGTCTTGCTGGCAGCCGAGGTACTCGTATCTATTTACATGGCTATAGTACGACCTCACTCAGAAGGTAGCGTGCAGGCTTGGTCACCCTTCTACAAAATGGATGCCGCCTGCCTAGAGAAAGTCCGACGTCTCGCCACGCGAATGGTTTAAAGGCAGAGGGGTAAGATGTACAAGCAGAGACTCTGTGGTCTGAATCTCTTCTCGTTGGAAAGGAGGAGGCATCAAGGTGATCTCATAGAAGCGTTCAATGTAATGAAGGGCTTTTCTGGCCTTAGACCGGATAGTCTATTCCAAGATTTATGGAGTATGCGCAACACCACGGTGGGGTTTTGTAGATTTCGCTAATTTTTCATATTAGCTATTCTAGGAATATTTCACCCGTAACCTATAATAAACGTTTCACCATTGCCATATTTAAGAAATTCACGCCTTATCTAAACTGCTAGTCTCTCCTACTTCGTGTGAGCGACCCAGAGTTAGCTACAAAAATGAAACAGCAGTAGCCATTCTTACCCGCCCTTGGGTTGTCTATCCGCTAGTCATCGTCGTAGATCATATCGCCTACCACCAATATTCTGTGAAAAGAAATGGTTAGGTCAACGAGCAAACGGTCTCAACCAATGACTTCTCGCCCTACAGCAAATCAGAAACCCAAACAACCTGAATACAAAGATACCCCCAATATGTTAGAAATATTTGGGGAAGCCAGTAGAAAGGCCAGTAAGTAACTTGGCAAGTATGTCCACCCAGATTGCATCGGGTGATAATATATTATCAAAACTAACACCACTAACCTACCTTCTTGAGCCCTCGGCATTCCCTGGTCCCCAGAACCTAATAGCAGCTAGTCAGTTTCTTGACTCAGTGGCATCGGAAATCCTGCGACGGCTGCAGAATGCAAAACATGCAGTTGTATTCAACATCCCTGATCGGCTAGACATCACACTGGTTAAATCTACTATCCTTCAAGCCGCGGGCATGCCTCACTTTCCATGTCACTGCAGAAGACTAAGAAAAAGGTCACAGAAGCACTCTTGTCCCCTTCTATTCCAATTTTCTGATGAAAACATCGCTAGAGAATTCATCACTAAACAGCGTATAGTCGAGACTGCTTCGCAGTTTAAATCAATCAAGATACAAGCTGATAGAACTCCACTAAGAAGAGAAGTAATAAGATGTGCCGCTATAAATTCTAATCACATGGGCATTAGGATTCAGAAGTCACCCTCTTCTCCAAGCACTGTACCAAGGATCAACAAAACCCCTCACTCTTCTACCCCTAGAAGATCCACAGGGTAAGTTGATCTAGACGAATCTTCCCCCACCTCCCCACAGCTACCCCAGCCAAAACGACAACACTTATCGACAACACCTACGGGCCCATCTCAGGAGGGTCCTCACATTACGCCTCC
The DNA here is from genome assembly GCA_948099385.1 of Fasciola hepatica. Taxonomy (NCBI): domain Eukaryota; kingdom Metazoa; phylum Platyhelminthes; class Trematoda; order Plagiorchiida; family Fasciolidae; genus Fasciola; species Fasciola hepatica. The sequence goes on along the minus strand of CANUEZ040000003.1, from coordinate 4,159,946 downwards.
AGCTCTGATCGACCGTTCCACGGGACTTCAAGTTCCCAATGAAATAAAACCTGCAGCACTAATATCTGTCCCCATAGGCCCCCGTTTAAAAACTGATGAAAAGCTCATGCGTGCCACTCGTATGCCACGTATGTCGCCGACAATAAATAACCGTCCAGAAGAGAGGGTCAACGAGAGGTTAGTTCCCAAGGCTCAGTCTCCGTGCAGGCAAACCGTACGGGAATGCATGAACAATGACAATGATCGTTCGTTCTCTAGACCAAATTCGGCACCAACCGACTTCCCTCATTTGGGATACCCTCGCATCTCTCAGCATGCGAAACAAAATAGCACTTCCAAGGTAGTGATACAACAACAATGGGACCATACCCGTAATAAAAATAGATGGTGTGATGGGAGAACTGCGTTCATACCTAACTCCGGACTAATGGAACATTTCCATCAGCCTAATCTCTCATTATTTCCATCTTTCCTACCTCCCTCTCCGTTAAACTATCCGAGCGCATCGCATATCCTCCCATCTACCAGCGGTTACCCCATATCTAGCCAAAGTGCCTATTTTTCCATAAGTACCGTGGGCACAACATGGCCCCACAACCTAGACATGCTTCACATGAACCGTTCTAACCAGCCGTATAGTAGTGTAATACCCAGTACCCTATCATTTATTTTTCTACATGCAGACCCAAGTCCTCCCTTTGCGAATGACAACTTAAGCGGGTTTGCTTCCTGCGCTGGTGATTTTTTTCAGGTTAAATGCAGCGGTCAACGAACGGCAAGTAATAATATCAAAGAAGACTTCAGAAGCACGGGAACTTTCAAATTGCTATTGGTCAATGCACGCTCTATTAGGAACAAAATTCAATACATACGATCAGCTGCACTGACAAACGACTATAAATTTATTTTAGTGACGGAATCCTGGTTATCGGACCCCTATCTAGCAGAAGACATTGAGGTATCTGGCTACAAATCCTTTAGCAAAGGCAGAACACATCAACGTGGTGGAGGCTGTCTAGTGTATGTAAAGGAAACTCTCAGGGCGACAAGTTTTCAGCATCCTATCCTAGACGGCATTGTCGACTCTGTATGGCTGAACGTTGAAGTCGAACGTCAAGAACTGATACTAGGTTGCGTGTACCGTCCGCCTAGATCTAGTCCTGATAGCTTCCTGCAAATTATAGAGGCACTCAACTCAATTAGTGATCTTAAAGTAGGCTCAAAATTGATAGCTGGTGACTTTAATGCGCCAAAAATATGCTGGACATCACTCACAGCACCACGCCATTCACTGCGGTTTTTGAATGCAATTCACCTAGGAGGATGGAAGCAGCACGTCACGTCCCCAACCAGACGCAACCACAGTCTTGACTTAATCTTGTCACTAGGATTAACCCAGGTTGTAACAAAAGTTCAGAATAACCTACCCGGGAGTGATCACGCAACTGTCCACTGCTGCTTCACAGTGCCCATAAAATATAAACAGCCGACACCCCCGCATAAACCATATCATAAGGCTAACTGGAATATACTGCCTTCTCTGATTCGCAGCCAAAATTGGGACAACTTCTTTTTAAATGCAGATCCCCAGCTGGTGGCAGATCAACTTTATTCTATCTTTGAACGATGCCTCAACCGAATAACCCCGTCACAAGGATCGTCAGTCCGCCTAAAGACAACAAATTGTCTCGTCTCAACTTGAAGTTAAGTAGACTCCAAAGCGTTTATCTTAAAACATAGGGACTTTTCACTGTTTATACAGTTAAATCGTTTGGCTGAAACTATAAAACTGTACTCTGAGAGTGAAATGGTACGACAGGAACTCAGGGCCTCACGTGATTCCAAGAAATTTGAGATTCTTGCAAAACTGGTGAAGTCGAGGAACCCCAAATCAACTTCATCTATCTCTTCTATCTCTTTCAATAACACGTGCCTCGACAGACCGCTGGACAAAGCAGAAGCGCTGAACAGGTTTTTTGCTTCTTCCTTAATTAGTGACACAGCACAATTGTTCTGCAATCCACCAGTACCACCATATAAGCCACTTTCTTCTATAACATTCCTGACCTCCGAAATCGAGCCTCTAATTTCAAATACCAAAATGTCTTTCCACCCCGGATCGGATTCGTTACCATCGTCCATCTTTAAATTGGGTGGCCCAGATATCCCAATTCTTTTATCGAATTTATTCAATCTGTCTATGCCTTTTAGTGGTATCCTATGCAGCGGAAAACGTTGGTTATTATCCCAATTCATAAGAAAGGAACACGGGAGGACCCGGCCAACTACCGGCCTGTGAATCATACCCCAGTAGTATCGAGGATTATGGTAAGATTAATAAAAGTTAAACTAACAGATCACCTCCTCAAAAACCACCTAATGAGTGGGGGTCAGCACGGGTTCCTAAAACATCGATCCTGTGCAACATGTATGACCGACTTTCTGAACCTTATTACGATAGCTGCCAATGATGGTAAGACAGTGATCTCAGTCTTTTTAGACATTTCTAAAGCATTCGACCGAGTGTCTCATACTCGTATGTTGTCAAAGGCTAAGACATTCGGCATTGTTGACTCACTATATACCTGACTAGAATCGTACTTGTCCTCAAGCGGTCAAGTAGTAAACGTTATTATTCAATAAATAAATAAATAAACATCTAACTGTCCAAAAACTCATCCGAATGCATGATCCCTACATGTCTATTACCCGAGCCTACGAACTGGGCCTGGGATACCAACCAAAAGCTCAACAACTTTGTTCAGTAGACAGTTATTACCGATGGGGGGTAAGGAGCATTCTGCATTATAGTTAGCAAATAAAAGCAGTCCAACCTATACTCCATGACTGTCAACAGCACACTCCACGTGTTTGTCTAGCCACTTCCTATTTTCAACGCCTCTGACCACGACCCCTTACTGGCCACCGTTACTCCGGCGATTCTTTTTTCATGCCGTCAGATTTTACCATAGTCGGTTAGGTTCTTTTTTATCAGCTGCCGCCAGGTATAAGAGCATTTATAATGCCAGAAAATACATAGCAGCATATATAATATTGTCCTCAAGGTACCAGTCTCATCCACGCTTCAACTATTTACTCATTGAGACCCTATTTCAGCACACGAGATTCCAGCCCTTGTTCTGACGAACGAACCGCCACAACCGATGTGGTCTTCCATAAACCATTCGTCGAACTACACATAAGTATTTGCCCCCAGTGTCGCCTATTCTAGCCTCCTTGCGTTTTTGGTAATTCTCACTAAGCCTCACAATAATTAGTCGATTTAACCGGTCTTCTTCGCTTTTCGGATGTTGTTTAATCCAAAAAACAAGACCTCAAAGTCGTGACCACCCATTTCTGTTACCGCATGATTTTGGTGTTCTGTCTTTCTCCCCTAACCCACAGCTGGTAGAATTGCCAGACTGCAGCCTTCTCCGTTTTGTTTTCAGAACCTGCACCCTAAGGACAATTTTCGCCTTCTTCATCCCAGGAATAACTTGGAACCTCTCTTGCTGGACAGAGCAAACGAGATTTACACACGACTTCATTTTCGCCCGTCTCACGATCGCTTTCCCCAAGATTCCCACCATCAGACTTCTTGAACCTGGACTACTCGATCTCGCTGCATTCATACAACTCATTTTAATCCCATATGTCATCCTGCCCGTTCCGTGTTAGAACCCGCTAATACTGTTCAAACACTGGCACCTTTATTGTCACTGTTCATTACTTCATCGGTCACCAAAAAAACGTCCGGCGCTGATATATCTTTCAGTAGTCCTCCAGTGGGCAGCAAAGTAATTAGTAGCTACCTGCACTCTTCATCGGTCCATTCGATCACATCCGCAATGCTGTTGCATCGAGTGTTCGGGCTCTGCAGATCACTGCGTTCCCTCAACGATTGAACGTCTTCGATACACTTCCCATGCAGCATCGCCGCTCCGTTCCCATCATTTTTTACACCAGTCAAATTGGTCATTAGAAATGTGACATTCACCGTGTACTTACTATACCATCACCGTTATTGACACCTTTGATCTTCCAGATGTTGCATTCGTGTTATATTACCGAAACTGACCCCGTATCCAGCCTCTAAATCACACCACTATCTGCACCGGCTGATACATTTTATTTCTATATTCGTTGATCCACTGCCGCTTTCCGCGATATACTTGGTCAGTTTTATTGATCTGTCATTTTTGCATGGTACACTCCACACAGCGTTCATCTATTGACGTACACTTACCTGTGAATTACTTTACTTTCCCTCCCGCAGAATTGAACACCTGCATAATGGATGTAACCACACGGTCAATATTGATTAGTCTTCCACTTCCGCTTTGACATTTCATACCAACCCTACATATAGTTAACAATTTGCCGCACGCTCACCTGTTTTCCTCCGGCCGTTCCCTGCCACTATCACTCTGGTAGTCTCCCTCCCAAGAAATACGCAATTGTTTGCCACATATGTGATTCCTCCAGTATACAGCCACCGCTTTAAATACTACCATCTTTGCAGACTGAAATATTTCCATGTTAATACTTCTTGACATACCTGTCGTAAAGTGAATAATTCACCGAACGCTTCGACGAGATTTCTATCCATATGCCTCTAATATTCTGTAGCGCACCAAAAACATTTCTTTTCAATATGTTCGAATTTCCACTAGTGGTAATTATTTCATATACCACTTATGCATGTACTCCAGACCCTCAACTGACATCATTCCAGAAAGTCAAGGATCGAACTACCACAAATGAAACGGTAATATCAGCTGAAATAGACATTTTGTGATGAGATAAATTACGTTTAAAAGAACGTGAAATAAATTCTGTTGGGTGTAACCAGAGGCAAAGAATATTACCAAATATTGTTTATATCATCAAATTTACGCTGGTATATATAGCCTAGCGCTACAAAATGTCAGCATCCATCTCGCTCGCTAGCCACGTGAACGACCATGACTGTTGACAATGCCGATACTTTTTCCCGAATGATAAAAGACTTTTACGAAGGTCTGGATGAATTCGCGACCGATTTTCGAGAGTTCCAGCGATGCACAAGTACCAGCTTCTACAATTACAATGCCCGAACATGGAAACAGGCAAAAAGCGACGGCTAACAATTAGCGACGGAATGAAATATTATTTCGTTAAATATTGCTGTGTCCATCGGCGTCGAAAAGGTGGAGGTGGTTCAAGGTTAGAATAATTGTTTGTTAATGTTTGACTTCATTGTAGATACAAAAACCTGGATTGCGGAGCATTCGTCACTTTGGTCGCCCAAGGAACTGGATATCGTGTCGCAAAGTGGTGCATGGTCCATAGTCATAGGTTCCAAGTAGGGAATCCAAGTTTATATGTAGCTAACCGAAGACTGACAGCTTTTCAAGAGTCGGTGGTGTTTAACTTGATGGATACGTTCCATAATACTGCTGAATTAAGGGAATATACTAGTCGGATGTTCGATAGGCGTCTGAATAGCATGGACTTTCGGTCTATACGTGTCCGTCACAGTCACGATGCTCGTGGTAACGTAATTAGGGTTAAAGAATTGCTGGAAGGTAAAGGCATTAGCCAGGTAATACACGAGGAGAATATAGTTAGGTTTCTGTTCTTCATACCCTTAGAGGTGATTCCGGTTGCTCGCAGATGCAGCCAGGTGATTCTAGCTGACGCTACTCACTAAATGAACTGCGGTGGCTACGTTTTATGGCACGTAATGATAGTGGATGAAACAGGCTTAGGCCGTAGCATTCTGTATGCTTTGCTGCCCAATGAAAGCACTGCAAGCTACAGACAAGCCGTGGGTCAAGGATCGAACTACCACAAATGAAACGGTAATATCAGCTGAAATAGACATTTTGTGATGAGATAAATTACGTTTAAAAGAACGTGAAATAAATTCTGTTGGGTGTAACCAGAGGCAAAGAATATTACCAAATATTGTTTATATCATCAAATTTACGCTGGTATATATAGCCTAGCGCTACAAAATGTCAGCACCCATCTCGCTCGCTAGCCACGTGAACGACCATGACTGTTGACAATGCCGATACTTTTTCCCGAATGATAAAAGACTTTTACGAAGGTCTGGATGAATTCGCGACCGATTTTCGAGAGTTCCAGCGATGCACAAGTACCAGCTTCTACAATTACAATGCCCGAACATGGAAACAGGCAAAAAAGCGACGGCTAACCGAAGACTGACAGCTTTTCAAGAGTCGGTGGTGTTTAACTTGATGGATACGTTCCATAATACTGCTGAATTAAGGGAATATACTAGTCGGATGTTCGATAGGCGTCTGAATAGCATGGACTTTCGGTCTATACGTGTCCGTCACAGTCACGATGCTCGTGGTAACGTAATTAGGGTTAAAGAATTGCTGGAAGGTAAAGGCATTAGCCAGGTAATACACGAGGAGAATATAGTTAGGTTTCTGTTCTTCATACCCTTAGAGGTGATTCCGGTTGCTCGCAGATGCAGCCAGGTGATTCTAGCTGACGCTACTCACTAAATGAACTGCGGTGGCTACGTTTTATGGCACGTAATGATAGTGGATGAAACAGGCTTAGGCCGTAGCATTCTGTATGCTTTGCTGCCCAATGAAAGCACTGCAAGCTACAGACAAGCCGTGGGTTTTCTGCGTGAATACCTGCCCGCAACTAGGGAATGTAAAACGATAGTGGTAGATCGTAGTCTCGCTCAGTTAAACGGGTTCAAGACTCACTATCCTGAAGCCAATAATCGCTGGTCAGTAGATTGTATGGAGGTGATAACCCTAGCCGGTGGAGACACCATCATCTCGCAAGCGTCGACGTCTACAATAACCACCAAGGCGCAGAAGCTGCGGGAGAGCGAAGATATCGGTAGAGATATTGCCGCAGCATTGGCAAATCTTGGGGAGGAAAACTACAGAACGGCTAAAGCCCAGCTAAGGTTGTTACCAGACGTAATAGGATTGTGGCCAAACGTCAGACTGTGCTACGAGCATCCAGAAAAAGAAGGCGTAGAACGAATAACACACCGGTCGGATATCGCCACTATGTTCGGCCGAGAGAAAGAGACCCGAGAAATATTAGAATGTCCCACAACTTCCAGTACGGCTGACGAGTATGTCCTACGGTCGGAACCGCCGATAAGAGATTTAACCGTAAAACAGGGAACAACGTCTAGAAGGAAACCGTTAATGGAAGTTCGGTTTACCGACAAGAGCGATATTCAGGTTATAGGCAACCCTTTGCAGCGTATCCAGTTCCGCCAACATCGGACAACTACGGCCAACCAATTCCGGATAGCAAACAAGAAACGAAAACTGGACAGGCCGGCGTCTCCAATCAACAAGGACGTTTGCAGCGTTTGCCGGCGAGAGGATCCAACGGTCGACCTGGACGAGGACGTTCAATGGGTTCAATGCCAAACGTGTGGCCGATGGGCACATTATCAGTGCGCAGGTTTTACCAATGAGGACGACTACACTTGTGTGCATTGTCTTGCGAGGTGAACGTGGTCCGAAGAGATTGACAAAAGGCCCTATCCAGGGCCGCCGCATTATGATTCCTGCCATATTGGCATTTGTCTTCCTTATTGATTTTTTATTTGGGCTAGCACAACTAGGTCGATATGGCACGTGTTCACTTCGTGAGTCTTCTTTCGCGCTAGTGAATACTGGATGGTAGATTATATATATATATATATATATATATATATATATATATATATATATATAGGACGTACGTCGAGCGATGGCCGGAAACGTTACCATTTAAGTATATATATACCTATGTATATATATATATAAATATATGTTTATACATATGTACATATACACATATACATACGTATATTTGTATATATTTATACATGTATATAGAAATACACATAGATATGTACATATAAGCTTATATGTACATCTCTATGTGTCCATAAGGAAGTTCGTCCAGCGATGGCCGGAGAAGTTACCATTTAATTATACATATATATATATATATATGAACATATATGTATATATATATATGTGTATGTATGTATGACGGTGCAGCCTAGTAGCCCAAGTCCTACTGCATAATATTTCAGGTACCAGACTTGTATTGTTCCTGGCGAACCACATCTACGAAGGATCGTTTGACATTTCTTTACATTCCCCAATTTATGTCGTTCCAAAAAGGTATCCATTTTGCAATACAAATGGACATTATGGCAGATACATAAGAAACAGTCGGTAGACCAATTTCATAATTTTTTTTACGACATATTAGGCCTTACGGCATTAACCGTCATTTGCTATTTTTGCGGCTCCAAGGGGGTATAAATTTTGCAACAAGACGCAACATTTAGGCAGATATGAGCGGAATTGGCGGCAGACTAAAACCGCCATAACCTCTTTCAAATTTAGCGGGGTGATGTGTTCGGTGACCTTGCTCACCGGCGCCCGTTCAAATCCTATTGTGGTAGTTTCATTCATCGTTACCATCATTCCACCCTGACCTTCAAATTAGCCGGGCATTACTACAGTTCTAGTTCAGTGTAACACTCTCTTTGATACTCTGCATGCACGTGTTGTACCCTTTTGTGAATTGTCATTCCAGCATCACTGTAATCATCTGATCATGCATTCTAACATGCTTCGGGCGCATCCGAAATGTACAATTATTATTGTTATTATGGCACAATTTCCACACCCAGCCCTGTAACCAGCGGTGTGATCCAAGGTAGTGTACCGGGCCCATTGTTGTTTCTCATGTACATAAATGGCATATTTACCGTGGTTCGCCATGGAACTCCATTTTTATTTGCTGATGGTGTGAAGTTGTTGTACACCTTCGACCATAATTCATTGGGTAATACTATAGCGAAAATATCGGAGGACTTACGGATGCTCAATTCGTGGTGTACCGATTAGGTAATGAAGTTCTCGGCGGACAAAAGCTGCATTCTTACATACAAGTGTCATGTCCCTCCAGAAACGTTTAGTAAAGGTGGTCATCTGATCCCCAACAAATCATCAGTACGCGACCTGGGCATATACTGCCCCTTTTCGTTCAACTTCTCGGAGCAAACAGACATTCAAATTGCTATGTCCCGCAGGTTAGTAGGATTTGTCCACAAAACATTCCGTTTGCGTGAAAGTAAGCTCAGTTTCTATACAACACACGCAAGACCATTGCTAGAGTATAGTTCAATAGTTGGCTTAAACATGCGCCAGATTGATAGGATCGCCATCAAAAATGTTCAGCGCACCTTTACTAAACAATTAGTTGGCTATTCGTCTAGTCTCAACTATAAACAGCGCTGTGACCTGCTTCACCTCGAACCCCTTTGGCTCCGACGGATAAAGAACAACTTGTCCTTTTTCCACTCATTATTAAAATATAGATCCTGCAAAGCCTCTCCTGTGTTACGAGACCCATTAATCCTAAGGTATTCGTTACGACACAGCAGTCGTTCGGTCACTGTACCGTCCTCGAGAACCAGCCTACGGTCCAATTTCTTTATTGTTAAATATTCACAAATGTGGAATAAACTTCCACCGAATGTCCGTGCTATAGGCTACTTTCCGAGATTTAAAGAGGAATTAAACAAACGGCTTGACGTCGTGACACTCGTATCAAACAATGATCCATACACTTCGGAGGAGCGAGCGTGCAAAGTTGGTTTGGGTTACTGACACGCGGGTCTGAGTCGGGGCCCACGAGACCTACGTACCACACAAGTTGCCGTATATACCACTCAAGTTTTATTGATCTTCCGTGTACAACCTTGTGTTTTGCAAAGTCAAACCATTCACCAAGTAGTTCCAATTTCTAGATACCAGAGGTTTCTCTTAACCACCGGCCGTTGATCCTCAGCTGGGAGCACCCCAGACTGCGTTTTTCTATTTTTACCTTTCCAGACAACCACTGATGGTGCTTTCCCTTCGATGGCTCGGCATAATACCTGGCCCACATTTACCGCTAAAAATTCGATACCTGCTCGTCATTTCGTCACTACCACATAGACCCTGCTTTACAGGACCACTCGCAACCTGTTCGCAAGCTTCTGGACTATTTGATCTCTATGTGACAACGCCAATATCGTTCCAGCGGAGCCCGTCGGGGCGGGGCGCGGTCAGATCCACCGCTTTGGCCGGCGCATATCGCGCGTGCAGGACGTCTGCAACGATGTGTGGGTGCAGCTAGATTGCGGATCGCACCTCCTGTCACCAAGAAAGGTTTCTGGTTGGGTGTCCAGCGCACGTTCAGCCCCACCCACCAGAACCGGTTTCGGCAAAAAAAAAACATTTATTCACCCGAAATGCTGCAAATACGGAACCATCTCCCCCAGTTCTCGCTTGTTTTTCATCGTACTTGTCTCCATCTTCGCCACCTTAACTTACCGCTTCTCACGCCCGAAAAAACCTACCTTCCCTAGAACATAATTATCGCGGAGCTAAAAGACCGTTTCCGTACTGGGCTCACCGTTCATGACTCTTTTTTCTGAGGATTCGTGCCAAACCACCCGCTTGTCCATTTCGCAAACTTAACCAATCCCCGAGATAAAACTCGCCCTCATTTTATCACAGTTATCAATATATTTGCAAAAGTCACATTTATTGTTTCCATACACTTTCTTCCCACAAAGTCCAAACAGTATATTTCACTGAGGAATATTTGTCCCCAGAGCATCCCATCAGTCGGCCATATTGTGATAGTTCGCTCCCCCTGTCAGTCCTTCTGTTCGCCCACATAGCTGTATCATTGCAATATCCTCACCTTGCAAAGATTCACGCCTTTCCTATATACTGACATCTGTATCGCAGCTTTTTGATCTTTCGCTATCACAGGATCCATTTCTTACAAAGAGTACCAGCAGATAGTATTTCGCCTGTCAACTACTTAACCGTCCAACTTCTCGACTGTATTCATCGGTTGTTTGAAGCTTTCTCATTTCCGGTATTCTATCTTGGTAAATCCTCTCAGACAATTTTGATTCTTGCATCTCTCTGGTCATCATGTTCGGCCCTTAAATAACTATAATCAAAAGTAAGCACTTGCCTGTCATTTAAATACTCATCTGTGCAAATCGTGTATCTGCGACTATCATGGCCACGCATCACAAACTGATTTGTCTCCCAGTTCCCATTTCCCTTTTGGTGCATCACATTCCACCTCTGTGAAAGCAAACAATGTGCGCAACGATTTAACGAACTCAGCCGATATTTGGTCGCTGAAAGTTACAGGGAATATCTTCGAAACACTTTGATTGTTCTTTATCTGCAAATTTATTCCTTTTATCGTCTGATTTCAATCCAAAGCCGTTCCATACTCCGCGGAGCGCTATAGCTGGTTCATGTCTCACTTGGAAACTTCTTTTTCCTCAAGGTGAACAAAACTTTCGTAAATTCTGTCTGATTCTCTCGTTGCATAACCCCTCTTTTTGTACTGTTTCAGGAAAAGTCTACTACCTCCGACCAGCTCCACCCTGACTTGACCGGGCTGGCCACCCGACCTTGAGTTCAAATTTGCCGGGCGCCGTTCTAAAGAATGACTTAAATACTTTCTTTTGTACAATATCGGGTGCATATAAATGAATCATCCTCTTGTAATTCGGACTCTACGTCCAATTGTACCGTTTGATCTTGCGTTACAGCATGCCTCGGGGTTATCCGAAATAAACCATTATTATTATTAATATTAAGTGGCTTTAGATTCTGGAACAAAGGGGCATGAAAAGAAGCTGATAAAAGCCCGAGCTAGGTTGATGGCTAGATCGCAGCTCTTCAGCAACAGGGTGGTGAACAGTTGGAACGGTCTGCCCGACAGAATTATGGATCTGCAGATCTTTCAGTTCCTCAAAGGAGCCCTAGATCGCGAGTGGTACGAGATACTTCTTTGTTGGCAGAGTTCAGTACGTTGCCTAGATGGATTGCTGGTAGCACTTTAGCCCGTCTCGGGAGTCCTAATCGACGTTTTCTTTTATTGCATTCTGCCTCAGTTAACGCTCACCATGCATAGTCTCTCGACGAAATACACTCTGAGTTGGTGGGTGCATCGATGGTGTGCATACCATCAGGGAATGCTGGAAGCTTGGTTCGCCGTAGTCATTACCCGTCCTGTGCAAACTGAACTGAGCATATATAAACCAAGAAATAATTTAGAGGCAAGATTGGAGGGACCACAGGCACCTCCAGTACCCGAACTTACGGCAGAAGAATAAGAGGTGTACGCGGAGATGCAAACCCCGAATAGAAGTAAAGCCGCAGGACCAGATAGGGTTCACCCAGCAATCGTTCAACCTCAGGCCGAGGTCCTGAAGGCCCCGGTGACGAAGCTGTGCGAAAGAATACTTAGAGAGGGAATTGTGCCGGGAGACTGGAGGAGAGCAACAGTGGTAGGACTTTACAAGAGTAGACCCCGGCAAAAGGCCGAAAACTACCGGCCGGTTAGCTTGACTTCAGTACTGTTTAAGTGCCTGGAGCGAATAGTCAGGAAACAGATCTCTAAGCATTTGGTTCAACACAACCTCATATCAAATGCTCAGTATGGGTTTTTGGCAGGACGATCCTGTCTGACAAATCTCCTGTTATTCCTCGATGAGGTAACCAAGCACCTGGACTAAAGAAAGTCGATTGCGGTCTGCTACTTGGACTTCAGCAAGGCATTTGATTCTGTAAACCACAGATTCCCGGACGTCAAACTGCGGTCTATGGGAATTGTTGGAAAGGCAGGGCAATGGATAAACAGTTTTTATGTGAGGCAAACTTTTAGTGTTAAGGTGGGGAGTCATATCTCTAAGCCAGGTGTAACCAGTGGGGTGCCACAGGGCTCGGTGCTCGGCCCTCTGCTCTTCCTCATCTTCATCAATGACCTAGCACGTGGACTTACAAACCCCACCTTTATGTTTGCCGATGACGTCAAGATAGCTGGAGTAGATATAGAACTTGACGTGTTAGCAGTACAAAACTGGGCACGCAAATGGGACTTTCCACTAAACCTCACCAAGTGTCAATGCTTGACCACAAATACAGGGGCTAGTGAGAATGGTGTGGGTTCGTTGCAAGTGGTCTCGCAGGTCAAAGACTTGGGCGTTATAATGGACAACAGCTTCAAGCCGTCAAAGCAGTGCACCTCAGCAACCAATACGGCCAGGAGAGAACTCTTTCGAGTTAGATCTATTATGTCGTGTAGAGATCCGGAGATTTTCGTTCCGATATGTCAGGCCATAGTTAGGCCGCATATGGAGTACTGCGTGCAGGCCTGTTCTCGATAGAAAGACGGCGCATTCGCGGGGATTTGAAAGAAAACTTCAAGGTAATGAAGGGACTGTCAGGAATAAGTCGAGAAGACCTTTTTTCTCTGATCCCCGAGAGAGGCAAAAGGGGGCATAGCCTTAGATTACAAAGGAAACATTCGAGGCTCCAAATTGGGGCGAAGTACTTCTCAAATAGAGTGGTACCCTATTGGAATAAGCTCCCGGAACAGATCATAAATACCACCACTGTGAAGGCTTCTATGAAAGCAGTAGGCCAGTGTTGGATGGCAGTATACCCCGCGTTATGTTAAGCAGCTTTTACGGTCAGACGCAATTCACTCATTGCTTCCACCTTTCTCTGCCAGGGCTGATACTGCACACAGTTTCTGCCTTTCGGAAAAAGAAACTCACGCAGTGTTGGGAGCTAAGGAAACGCGCCGACAACACAACTATCTGGACACTCGATTGGCTCTAGCCACACCAAGTCAAAAGTTGTTCGCTCACGCGACACATCTCCTCAGTGTGATAGTTGTGCCGGCTGAGTCCATCTTGAATGTTCTGAAATAATTGATCTTTATGAGGCCCTGGGCAAATGCCGTGCGGAGTTGCTAAAGATGCTGTTCATCAAATGCTCCGAGCTATCAACACCTGTGTGGCCGGCAAAGCAATCAGCGAAGATGGCTCTTCCTGTCACAGATGCAGCGGCGTCATCATTTTTGCCATCATCGGCAGCAGCACCATCAATCAGTTTATCACCATCAAAAGCGCCAGAAACGGTGGCATCATCATCGCCTTTTTCTCCGCCAATATCATCACTCTCACCGTCATCATCGTCGTTAAAAGGGGAAAATTCCCCCGAGTTATCTATTCCTGGCTGTGCTACGCATGCGGAGCTGGCGTCAGCATCTCTCACTAAGCCAACTGGGGCAAAACGCCGCCAACACCAGGAGCCACCTAAGCCTGTCCGCCTTAATGTGGACCCAGTTGGCACTAAGCTGGCCCCTCAAGCACGGGACGGTGTCATAGGTACAATTCGCCTATTATCTGTCAGCAGTCTCCCTACTCTAATTCCTGCGATATAGCGCCCAGTTAACTATTAATCACTCCAACAGCTTAGCTGTGCGTTCCACTGCCGCCCACCGGCCCAAAATCACAGATAACATTCGCCTTTGTAGGTCCCCTCACCTACAAACCACCCAAGTTCCGCTGTTCGCCTACTCAGGTCTGTTGCACTGCAGTATCCTCATCTTGCAAGTTATCAAGTCCCACTAATGCACATCTTATAAGCTCTTTCATTGCAGATTTCTGTTCTGTCGCCATAAAATGGTCCACCTTCTGTACCGAACATAAACCGTTAGTCCTCACCCGTCACCTCATCATTTTTGCCAGCTGTCTTTCCTACTGTTGTAGTTTAGCACCACACATCGATTTTTCGCCAGTTCCCAGTTTCATGTTGATGTTTTATATTCCTTTCTTCTGAAGGCGAAACAATCCCCTCGAGGTCTATGTTTTTATCCGGCCACTTCTTTCACCGTCATTTTGGCAACCACGGTCCAGTTTGTTTTCCTTTCGTTATACAACTGCCGCCCCCCTGATCTCTCTCAGGTCGCATTGGTTACTTGGGGTAGCCATCGGCCAACTCGACGTTACTCCCGGATTACCGAACGGACTAAATGATTTGACCAGTCGGATTGACAATGGTTTAAACCGGATACTCACGCCTGCTGACGCTATATGTGGCAAAGCACATGGTTGACCAGTGATCACAATCCTATAACCGGAGTAACCAACCCTCATGAAAGTCTCACTGGATCGCAGAGCTGATTCCTGACACAATGATTGCCCATCACCCGCTCAACACCGATTTCCAGTACACCATTCAAACAGTTCAATTCATTCCGCGCTGCAGCACGAAACCACTGACCGGAACCCGGCCTTCGCCGCTGCGTTCCCAACCTATTCTGCCCACCTCGTCAAACTAGCACTTTTTTGCCCGCTACGTTCACCATTCTGCCTGCCATCACCTGCAACTAAGGTCATTATGAAACAGAATACCCGCCATCTGTGGCCAACCAAAATTTGGCTAATAATTCTTTTATCACACATACAGAAGAATTTTATCTTTACACTCTTCCAAATTCTGCCTAGCCGCATCAGTAGCGTTTGCCTTCACTAGTCTGTTTCTTCAACGGCTCCTCTTTGAAAGTCCTTTCTGCGTCCATAAACCATTCATGCTCTTCAAAAGTTCACTGCATTCCTTGAGATTCTTTCCGCTTCCGCATGAATTTCCATATGACACAGTAATAGCCTGCACAGAAAGTCTGTCTTATTATCGCATTTGACTCACTTGCATTTATTTCACATGCTCCCTCTTACAATTAGTTGCACGATGCTTGATCAATCTTCTATATTCCGCTGGCATCTCTGACAGCAATTTGATAGCCCCATGCGGACTTTACTTTTAATCCCGCCCTTTGGTAACTCTCCCGCCCGGTTACTCGTTAGTGACCCTCCAATTATCCAGTTGGCACACCCTCGCGTCCATTTCTGAATGCCGTGACCCGTCGCAGCCAGTTTTTGGCACCCGTAAGGCATATCATGTAATACTCCTGCCTCAACTTGCTGTCCGTGTTGTATTATACGAAGCCCATTGCTTTTTCTGGTCCTTGCGACCACTACACTTGTTACCATTCTCCAGTTTCGCTTATATCAGCATTCTCACGTTTGTCTAGCTATCCACACCGCCCTCCCCGACTTCGAAACCGGTTTATAGTTCTCAGTTTAACCGTTATCACTTTAGTTTACCCAAACACTACACGACTTTACGGTCTTATTTGGGTTACTGTGTGATTCCGGAATTTAAAAATTGTGAATATCTCACATTGTTATGTACTGCCATATTCTCCGATCTTGCCTTGTGCATGTGCCTTGACCCCGGTCAAGAAACGTACAGTTATCAACTGCCAATCAATCAATCACTTATATGTTTTTATTTGGCCACTTCTTTCACCATCACTTTGGCAACCACAGTCCAGTTTGTTTTCCGTTTGTTATACAATTGGCCCATCCGATATACTGTCACTGAACTTCACAACTTTGACCTACGACTGGTTTACATGGTCATTATGTGTAATGCCACCATTTTTCATCGTCTCATTTTACATCTCAACCCCTCTCATATATTGCAAAGCTCTCTTGCTTAATTACATATTCGGGCATGTCTCTTTTTCACGATATCCATGTATCCGTCATTCCAGTTTGGTTCCCCGGCAGGACATTCTTCCCTCCGTAGGATTTGTGTGATTCTTTACTATTCCCTATCCACTCCAAACTTAGGCGAAATAACTAAACCCTAACTCGGGCTGACTCGAGCAACTGGTTTGAGAATATATCCACCGGGCGTTACCGCCACAATTGACTTGAATGCTTTCCCTTACATTCAATCGCGTCCACATACTTGTACCATCCTTCAGTAACTCTGATTCAGTTTTCCACGGTACTGTTTGATCTTGCGTTGCAGCCTGCTTCGGGGTAATCCGAAATAAACCATTATTATTATGAATACCACCACTGTGAAGGCTTCTATGAAAGCAGTAGGCCAGTGTTGGATGGCAGTATACCCCGCGTTATGTTAAGCAGCTTTTACGGTCAGACGCAATTCACTCATTGCTTCCACCTTTCTCTGCCAGGGCTGATACTGCACACAGTTTCTGCCTTTCGGAAAAAGAAACTCACGCAGTGTTGGGAGCTAAGGAAACGCGCCGACAACACAACTATCTGGACACTCGATTGGCTCTAGCCACACCAAGTCAAAAGTTGTTCGCTCACGCGACACATCTCCTCAGTGTGATAGTTGTGCCGGCTGAGTCCATCTTGAATGTTCTGAAATAATTGATCTTTATGAGGCCCTGGGCAAATGCCGTGCGGAGTTGCTAAAGGTGCTGTTCATCAAATGCTCCGAGCTATCAACACCTGTGTGGCCGGCAAAGCAATCAGCGAAGATGGCTCTTCCTGTCACAGATGCAGCGGCGTCATCATTTTTGCCATCATCGGCAGCAGCACCATCAATCAGTTTATCACCATCAAAAGCGCCAGAAACGGTGGCATCATCATCGCCTTTTTCTCCGCCAATATCATCACTCTCACCGTCATCATCGTCGTTAAAAGGGGAAAATTCCCCCGAGTTATCTATTCCTGGCTGTGCTACGCATGCGGAGCTGGCGTCAGCATCTCTCACTAAGCCAACTGGGGCAAAACGCCGCCAACACCAGGAGCCACCTAAGCCTGTCCGCCTTAATGTGGACCCAGTTGGCACTAAGCTGGCCCCTCAAGCACGGGACGGTGTCATAGGTACAATTCGCCTATTATCTGTCAGCAGTCTCCCTACTCTAATTCCTGCGATATAGCGCCCAGTTAACTATTAATCACTCCAACAGCTTAGCTGTGCGTTCCACTGCCGCCCACCGGCCCAAAATCACAGATAACATTCGCCTTTGTAGGTCCCCTCACCTACAAACCACCCAAGTTCCGCTGTTCGCCTACTCAGGTCTGTTGCACTGCAGTATCCTCATCTTGCAAGTTATCAAGTCCCACTAATGCACATCTTATAAGCTCTTTCATTGCAGATTTCTGTTCTGTCGCCATAAAATGGTCCACCTTCTGTACCGAACATAAACCGTTAGTCCTCACCCGTCACCTCATCATTTTTGCCAGCTGTCTTTCCTACTGTTGTAGTTTAGCACCACACATCGATTTTTCGCCAGTTCCCAGTTTCATGTTGATGTTTTATATTCCTTTCTTCTGAAGGCGAAACAATCCCCTCGAGGTCTATGTTTTTATCCGGCCACTTCTTTCACCGTCATTTTGGCAACCACGGTCCAGTTTGTTTTCCTTTCGTTATACAACTGCCGCCCCCCTGATCTCTCTCAGGTCGCATTGGTTACTTGGGGTAGCCATCGGCCAACTCGACGTTACTCCCGGATTACCGAACGGACTAAATGATTTGACCAGTCGGATTGACAATGGTTTAAACCGGATACTCACGCCTGCTGACGCTATATGTGGCAAAGCACATGGTTGACCAGTGATCACAATCCTATAACCGGAGTAACCAACCCTCATGAAAGTCTCACTGGATCGCAGAGCTGATTCCTGACACAATCATTGCCCATCACCCGCTCAACACCGATTTCCAGTACACCATTCAAACAGTTCAATTCATTCCGCGCTGCAGCACGAAACCACTGACCGGAACCCGGCCTTCGCCGCTGCGTTCCCAACCTATTCTGCCCACCTCGTCAAACTAGCACTTTTTTGCCCGCTACGTTCACCATTCTGCCTGCCATCACCTGCAACTAAGGTCATTATGAAACAGAATACCCGCCATCTGTGGCCAACCAAAATTTGGCTAATAATTCTTTTATCACACATACAGAAGAATTTTATCTTTACACTCTTCCAAATTCTGCCTAGCCGCATCAGTAGCGTTTGCCTTCACTAGTCTGTTTCTTCAACGGCTCCTCTTTGAAAGTCCTTTCTGCGTCCATAAACCATTCATGCTCTTCAAAAGTTCACTGCATTCCTTGAGATTCTTTCCGCTTCCGCATGAATTTCCATATGACACAGTAATAGCCTGCACAGAAAGTCTGTCTTATTATCGCATTTGACTCACTTGCATTTATTTCACATGCTCCCTCTTACAATTAGTTGCACGATGCTTGATCAATCTTCTATATTCCGCTGGCATCTCTGACAGCAATTTGATAGCCCCATGCGGACTTTACTTTTAATCCCGCCCTTTGGTAACTCTCCCGCCCGGTTACTCGTTAGTGACCCTCCAATTATCCAGTTGGCACACCCTCGCGTCCATTTCTGAATGCCGTGACCCGTCGCAGCCAGTTTTTGGCACCCGTAAGGCATATCATGTAATACTCCTGCCTCAACTTGCTGTCCGTGTTGTATTATACGAAGCCCATTGCTTTTTCTGGTCCTTGCGACCACTACACTTGTTACCATTCTCCAGTTTCGCTTATATCAGCATTCTCACGTTTGTCTAGCTATCCACACCGCCCTCCCCGACTTCGAAACCGGTTTATAGTTCTCAGTTTAACCGTTATCACTTTAGTTTACCCAAACACTACACGACTTTACGGTCTTATTTGGGTTACTGTGTGATTCCGGAATTTAAAAATTGTGAATATCTCACATTGTTATGTACTGCCATATTCTCCGATCTTGCCTTGTGCATGTGCCTTGACCCCGGTCAAGAAACGTACAGTTATCAACTGCCAATCAATCAATCACTTATATGTTTTTATTTGGCCACTTCTTTCACCATCACTTTGGCAACCACAGTCCAGTTTGTTTTCCGTTTGTTATACAATTGGCCCATCCGATATACTGTCACTGAACTTCACAACTTTGACCTACGACTGGTTTACATGGTCATTATGTGTAATGCCACCATTTTTCATCGTCTCATTTTACATCTCAACCCCTCTCATATATTGCAAAGCTCTCTTGCTTAATTACATATTCGGGCATGTCTCTTTTTCACGATATCCATGTATCCGTCATTCCAGTTTGGTTCCCCGGCAGGACATTCTTCCCTCCGTAGGATTTGTGTGATTCTTTACTATTCCCTATCCACTCCAAACTTAGGCGAAATAACTAAACCCTAACTCGGGCTGACTCGAGCAACTGGTTTGAGAATATATCCACCGGGCGTTACCGCCACAATTGACTTGAATGCTTTCCCTTACATTCAATCGCGTCCACATACTTGTACCATCCTTCAGTAACTCTGATTCAGTTTTCCACGGTACTGTTTGATCTTGCGTTGCAGCCTGCTTCGGGGTAATCCGAAATAAACCATTATTATTATGAATACCACCACTGTGAAGGCTTCTATGAAAGCAGTAGGCCAGTGTTGGATGGCAGTATACCCCGCGTTATGTTAAGCAGCTTTTACGGTCAGACGCAATTCACTCATTGCTTCCACCTTTCTCTGCCAGGGCTGATACTGCACACAGTTTCTGCCTTTCGGAAAAAGAAACTCACGCAGTGTTGGGAGCTAAGGAAACGCGCCGACAACACAACTATCTGGACACTCGATTGGCTCTAGCCACACCAAGTCAAAAGTTGTTCGCTCACGCGACACATCTCCTCAGTGTGATAGTTGTGCCGGCTGAGTCCATCTTGAATGTTCTGAAATAATTGATCTTTATGAGGCCCTGGGCAAATGCCGTGCGGAGTTGCTAAAGATGCTGTTCATCAAATGCTCCGAGCTATCAACACCTGTGTGGCCGGCAAAGCAATCAGCGAAGATGGCTCTTCCTGTCACAGATGCAGCGGCGTCATCATTTTTGCCATCATCGGCAGCAGCACCATCAATCAGTTTATCACCATCAAAAGCGCCAGAAACGGTGGCATCATCATCGTCTTTTTCTCCGCCAATATCATCACTCTCACCGTCATCATCGTCGTTAAAAGGGAAAAATTCCCCCGAGTTATCTATTCCTGGCTGTGCTACGCATGCGGAGCTGGCGTCAGCATCTCTCACTAAGCCAACTGGGGCAAAACGCCGCCAACACCAGGAGCCACCTAAGCCTGTCCGCCTTAATGTGGACCCAGTTGGCACTAAGCTGGCCCCTCAAGCACGGGACGATTTCATGGGTACCACACCCAGCCAACGGAGCATTGCCGTGGGTGAAAAGTAGACCGGCCTGGATAACAACAGCGGATCGACCTCGAAGAGCGCCACTTTCGAGGAAGCAATGTTATCTAATAGTGGACTTGCCTGAGACAAAGGAGCCCAAGGCACAAGCATGTCTGTACCACGACATCGCGAGTCTCCGGAGTATACTAAGAAAACTGTTGTCCCCGGGGAGGAGGAGACTGAGGAAAAGTTGCCGGTGAAATCAGCCTCCCAAATTGGCAAAGCCAGTGACGCTGAAAGCTTCCCGTCCACTGAAAGCGGTGTTTGGCTCTAAGGAATCCGTGACTTCTGTGTTAAGAAGATCCTACCTGCTAAAGGGCGAGCTAATGCGGTTGCACCGAGATCTGGACCCTGCGGATAGTGAGAAATACAGAAAGGCGCTGACCGAAAGCCGTGAGCGCACAGAACAAGGAGAAACGGACTTGATTATTCGGGATTTTTTGGGTGCAGAAGCTGCCTCCTCACTTCCGGTGGAGGCCGCTGACGCTAGTTCTCTGGGCAGTCCCCCCAAGCTAGGACGCCGTAAACAAACGGAGGTGGCAGCAGGCCGTGACAGAGCTGTCATCCTGTTGTCTAACGTCCTTGGTCTGCTGAAAAAGAGAGATGACCTGGAAAGCATTGCTGTAGCCCAGCACGCCTACTATGATAGCATTGACGGAGACGTGGCTGAGTAAGTGTCCTGGACTCTGAGGCGTCCCTCCTCCGTTACGCCCTATACCGTGTCCATGGGAAATCTATCGGAAAGCGTGGGGGCGTAGCATTGTTCGTTCGATCAGACATTTCAGCAGCGCAGTTAAAGGCGTCCGCTGATCCCTTAGGATTCAGTGAAGCTATTCGATGCCGCTTCAAACTTACCACCGGAAGCTTTAGGACAGTTGGAGTCACCCATCGGACACCTGCGGCCACCCGTCCAGATATGATGAATTTATTGAGATGGAGATGCGACAGCCACTGCCTCGTCCTGAGCGACTTTAATGCTCCGCATTTTGATTGGACATCAGGCAGGGCAGCCGCCGGGGCAGATTCTTTCTCTCGGGAACTATGACAACGGTCCAGTAACAGGCATTTCACCAACATGTTCAGGAACCAACCCGGAGGCAACTTAGTCACGGCTTTATCCTGGATCTGGTGACTTCTCCCAGGAGACCGGACGTCGATAAGGTTAAACACCTCCGTCCACCTGGAAGCAGTGACATATGGTGCTGGAAATTCACTGGCGCAGTGGTTTTTGTCCATCTCCTAGACCTCACACTGGAGGTAACTTTCGGCGTACTCCATTCGAGGATGTCCGGAGAGCGGCGTTAGACATCAACTGGCTTCCCACGGATTCAGATGTCCGTCGCGATGTTAACGAAGCTTGGGTGCTTATTCATGACAGTATCTTGTACCTTATGAATACCTTCTACCCAATCAACCGACGTAGACTCCGGGTGGAGGGCCCGCCGTGGTTTGGTCTGGGGCTCAGACGCCTGCTCAGACGACGAAATGGGCCTGGCAGCGGCTCCGATCTACAGTTGAGGGTAATGATCTCTACCGCAGGACTCGTAACCAACGTACCGAACAGAAACGGATAAAGCGGACGGCGTTCGAGGAGGCCCTCGCGGTTGAGGCAGTATGGGTAACCAAGGGCGAGCTGAGCAATACTGCAAGTTTGTCAAGCAGTTCGAGACGTTTGTTGAAAATAAGGTAACCGACCCTGGGCAAAGGCTTCTCTACCTGACTCACTACTGTCGAGGCCGAGCAAGAGAAGCTATCGACGGGTGCACCATGCTCGACCCAGAACAAGGCTACACAAAGGCAAGGAAGATTCTAAGGGACTTGTTTGGCCAACCTTTCAAAGTAGCCCGTAACCTAATAGAGGGCTTGATGGTAGAGGAAAAGAGAACCAAGGGTGACGTCTACACTATGGCCGACCTGGTGATTAAGATGCAAAACTGCTCAATAGCCCTCGACCATTTAGGTTACAGGGCTGTTCTAGATGCCATGCACACTTTGGAAAACATAGTCCGTCACCTCTCTCCCGAACTACAGGGTCTGTGGGCGGAAGAAGCAGAACGGATAAGCCGAAGCGATAGAGAAGCCAACTTCGAAGACCTGACCGAATACTTGGACAGGCAAACGAAGATGGCTGACAGCAGGTTCGGCCGACTCATCCGGGACAGCAACCGAGCAAACAAGCCCATTACCAGCCAAGTCCAAACCCCTGTACGGGAACATCCAAAGTACCAGCCTTGGACCAATACACATGTCATTTCACGAGATGTTACGGCGCGACCCAGTTGCAGATTCTGTGGTACTAGCCATGGCCTACCAGAATGCCCCAAGTTCGGCAACGCCACAATAGACGAACGGTGGGGAATGGCGAGGATGGCAGGAGCATGTTTTATCTGTCTCAACACCACGCACCGGGCAGCAGCCTGTAGGACAGGGAATCGATGTGGTTACGAGGGCTGCACGGGAAGACACCATCGGCTGCTGCATCAGGCGAGAATAACCATATCCGAGGCGAGTACCGAACCCAGTGTGATTTGTTCAACGTCACGATCTGCCAGTAAACTGGTACGTTTACGCGTAGTGGCCGTGGGAGTAGGGACTCCGACTGGGATAGTCAATGTTACGAACGTTTGAGCAATGCGTAGCCAAATTCGCAACGGATCCCGAAATCAAAGGACGATTATCCGTGATATTCTACGATACTAGATTAATACATGAACAATGACATCAAAAATATACAAACCTCAATAATACGATCACAAGGACTCAGCAACGAGAAACCGAATAGCAGCGTGTGAGCAAACAGCACATGCGTCACGCAGGTCCTGAACAAAGATGTGCCAAAGTAGAGCTCTGGGCGCGAACAAACAACAATTGGTCCAGAAAAACAACCAGTTCGTAGAGACAAGTCAATAGTGTATGGAAATGAGTGATTTTGGGAAAAACACTGAATCGCGAGGGAAATAGGGGGATTTTCCACGACCGGCTGTTACACCGCCCACCAAAATCCTCCTGGATCCTTAGCAGAGTCAAAGGTTCGGTATAAAGGTACTGATTCTTTCTACCTGTCTAGGCCCTGCTGTCAGTGCGCGCGTCTAATGCTCGTCGTCAACGTTCTACTACTGGTCGCACCTAACCCATTGGCTACATAGACGTGAGGCTAGTCTACATCTTCCACAAGACCAAATGACCGATTGCGGGCGTGAAGGATCACATAGATGTTGTCCTCGTAAGGGGCCGTCCGGTCCTGCATGTACGTGCTTGATTGAATATATGTGTGTGAGTGTGTGTGTGTGCCGGGGTTACAATGAAATCACAGGTATGACTACACATCAAAAAGGACTTTCTGCAATGTCAACAAAAGACCGTATGGCAGGAAAACGGGTAAAATGTAGCTTGTATGTGTGACCTGAGCTCCGCTACTTCTACATATGCAAGGGGCATTCGGTAGCGTCAAAAAAAGGCAAAACAACGAACACTGTCACATGTTTGATGGGTTTACGGGATGTAGAGTGCGTCGTGAATGCGTGTATGTATCGGGATGTACAATGGAATCGCATTCATCACCACATATCGAAAAGAACCTTCTGTAATGTCAACGAAAAGACCGCGAGCACTGTAACGTGTTTGACGGAGACCGTGTGGTATATATGGTGTTTCTTTATCCACCTCGATGACTAGTGTGAAAAGGTTTACTAGGCCTCAGGGTTATCAGCTCCTCCGTCTTCGCTCTCGGGTAGGTTAATACCGCGTATGTCACGAATGAGCACTCTGTTAGCTGTCTTCACCTTCACTGTTCTTATCATTCCGTCAGTGCTCTTGAGGGTTTCCGTAACTACTCCCAAAGACCAAGCGCTGAAATGTGCGCGTTCGTCGGCGATCATAACCACGTCCCCAACTTTGAATGGTCATGTTTTGGCCAGCCACTTCTGTCGAGTCTGCAAAGCCGGTAGGTACTCCCGTAGCCATCCCCTCCAGAAGACCTTGGCCAGATAGTTCGCTTGCTTCCACCCATGGAGGTAGCTCCCACGAAGGTTTACCGGCCCTTGGAAGCCCTCGTTCGACCTTAACGTCAATAAGTCATTCGGGGTGAGCGCCAGGTGGGTGGGGTCGCCGTTCATTACTGGAACCAGGGGGCGGTTGTTCAGGATTCGCTCCACCTCAGTCGTGACGGTGTTCAGCGTCTCGTCGGGCGGCTGCTGCTCCATGATTGACAGCAATATCCATCTGGTGGACCGGATCATGCGTTCCTATATGCCGCCTCGGTGACTGGCCTGTGGGGGGTTGAAATGCCATCGTATGCCGTAGGCCACGGTTCGATTCTGCAGTTCGTCCCTGTTTATGTTCTTGTGCCAACGCTGCAATTCCCGGTGGGCGCCCACAAAGTTCGACCCATTGTCTGAGTATATATCGGCCGGTACGCCTCTTCGGTTGATAAATCTCTGCAAGGCCCGTAGAAACGAATCGGTCGTCATCGAATGTGCGACTTCTAGGTGTACCGCACGTGACTTCATGCACGTCATGATACATCCGTATCGCTTTTCTAATCTTTTCCCGCACTTGATCCACAAGGGCCCGAAATAGTCCAACCCGGTGTCACTGAACGGCCACCAGCCCGTAGTCACCCTGCATTCTGGTAGTGAGGCCATGAGTTGTTTGCCTGCTGTGGCATTGCGTCTCCTGCATTTCACACACCGTCGGATTACGCGTTTTACAGTCTCTCGTCCTCTCAACAACCAAAGACGCTTTCGGATGACGCTCGTCACGTGACTTTCCCCGGCATGTCCCTCTACGGCGTGGACGTGTTGAATCATTAGCTCTACTACGGGTTGTCTTGCAGGCAGCAGTATAGGATACTTTGTGTCGAAGTTCAGGTGGGCGTTGGTCAGCCTACCATCCACCCGCAGCAGTCCGTCGATGAGTTTGGGGTTTAAACGCTTCAGCTCGCCTCTTGGAGATGGCATGTCTTTATTGGTCGGCCCCACTTCTTCCGCCCTTTTGAGTTCTCGGGCGAAAGCCTCGCGTTGTATCATTCTGAAAATATCGTACTCTGCCGTTTGTAACTCATCGGGACCTATCGGGCCGACCCGTATATGACCTGAGGGCCGTAGCCCTTTCATTACTAGTAAATTTCTCTTGAACCTAGTTACCCAAACTAGCGAACGAAGCGTCTTCATCCAGGAAGAAAACCTGACCAGTCGCGATAGAATGGATGACGCTTCGACGACGTTGGTTGCTATCACTACGCCTTTGATCTCCAGTTCCAATTCCGTAGGGGGTTTTAATTCGAACACGGGCCAGTCCTGTTTGGGCAATTGCAGAAAGTTTGGCCCTCTCGTCCACGTGTCCAGTTGCCTGAAGTTGTTCGCACCTCGGGAGCACAGGTCGGCCGGGTTATCGCCAGACCTGACATGACTCCACTTGTGCGTGGCTGATTCATCGTAGATAATCGTGAGCCGGTTAGCAACGAAAGTACTAAACCGGCTCCGTACGTTGTTAATGTAGTAAAGTACTATCGTTGAATCCGTCCAGAAGCTCACCGACCAAATGTAGAGATCGAAACGTCTCTTCATAGCTTGCACCACCCTGACTGCCAACACGGCTGCGCTGAGTTCGAGGCGTGGGATTCAGACCGACTTCAGTAGAGCAACGCGGGCTTTGGCGAACAGGATCCTCGTGGTATATTGTCCATCTCCTGCGCACCATCGTCCGTACACCACAGCTCCATAACCGACTTCGGATGCATCGGAAAAGGCATGCAGTTCTCCAGTCCGTGTCGTATGGCCAGGAGTCAAACATCGTGGGATTCTTATGTCCCCTAATTTCTTCAAGGTGTTCAAAAATTCCTCCCAGTCCAGCCGGTCCTCTCGGTCCAGCGACTGGTCCCAATCAACTTTCTTACGGCACAGCCGCTGCAGCAAGATCTTTCCGGGTAGCAGCCATGGTGAGACGAAACCGAGCGGGTCGAACAAACTTGATACGGCAGATAGTATGCCACGACGGGTCATTGGCAGCTCGGGAACGTTTAGCTCGAAAACAAAATCGTCCGTTTCCGCGTCCCATTGTATCCCTAAAGTGCGCTCGATAGGAAGTGGAGAGCCGTCCAAATCTCTTACCCTTTCGGCCTTTTCGTGATACGGGATGACCTTCAGCACTTCCGAAGCGTTCGACATCCATTTAGTTAGATGGAAGCCGCCCTCTTCCAGCAATCTCGTCAGACCCCTGAACTGCTCTAGAGCTGATTCCACATCATCGAATGACCCAAGGTAGTCGTCGACGTAGAAGTTCCTGCTGACGCTTTCTACCACCGTCCGATGTACCAGATCGCCATGTATGTTCGCTGATTCTCGGGGGGCGTAGTTGGCACAAAATGGTGACGATATGGCTCCGAAGGGGTGGACGGTCATTCTATAATTCACCACTGCGTTGTCCCGGTCGCTCCCTTCCCACCACAGGAAACGCAAAGCCTCTCGTTCTCCTACCGGAATCTTCACCTGATGGAACATTTCCCTAATGTCGGCAGACAAAGTCACTTTACCCATTCTGAAACGGCACAGAACATCGATCAGTGGTGTGGTCCAGTCAGGCCCCTGTAGTAGGCGATCGTTTAACGACTTGCCCTGGAACTTGGCCGCACAGTCGAAAACCACCCGCAGTTTATTGGGTTTTTTGGGGTTGATAACCGGATGGTGAGGCAGATACCAGATACCCCTTTTGCTGTCGGTGTTAACAGGCACCCTTTCAACGTAACCGAGGTCCTCGTTTCGCTTCATCAAATCCGCGTATCGTTCCCACAGATTCTGGTCTCGAATGAAGCGTTCTTTTAGTCGTAGTAATCGTTGGAGAACATAATTTCTGTTGTCAGTCCACGGGTCGTCCGGTGTGCGCCATGGGAGGGGAACCTCGAACTGCTTTTTGAGGCCTCTAGTGCCTTGCCGCACCGTTTGTAGAGCGAAGTGATCCTCTTGAGACAACGTCGGTCTTTCGTCCCCAATGTCATGAAACTCCTTTTTATACAGCCGCTGCAGATGATACTCTATGCGGTCCGTTTCGGCGGATAAGTAATTCACGGAACCGCGTACCCCTACTGGACCGTATAACATCCATCCCAGAGCAGTGCGTATGGCATAAGGTGCGTGGCGGTC
Organism: Fasciola hepatica; assembly: GCA_948099385.1. NCBI lineage: Eukaryota > Metazoa > Platyhelminthes > Trematoda > Plagiorchiida > Fasciolidae > Fasciola > Fasciola hepatica. The sequence continues at coordinate 4,131,856 of CANUEZ040000003.1, read as the reverse complement.
GCCCACTTTCTGGTCAAGCACCCAATGCGCCTCTGGCACGTCGCAGCCGATAAGGAGATCCACTTCATCATCATCCAGACGGATATTGCTGTCAATCATGGAGCAGCAGCCGCCCGACGACGAGACGCTGAACACCGTCACGACTGAGGTGGAGCGAATCCTGAACAACCGCCCCCTGGTTCCAGTAATGAACGGCGACCCCACCCACCTGGCGCTCACCCCGAATGACTTATTGACGTTAAGGTCGAACGAGGGCTTCCAAGGGCCGGTAAACCTTCGTGGGAGCTACCTCCATGGGTGGAAGCAAGCGAACTATCTGGCCAAGGTCTTCTGGAGGGGATGGCTACGGGAGTACCTACCGGCTTTGCAGACTCGACAGAAGTGGCTGGCCAAAACATGACCATTCAAAGTTGGGGACGTGGTTATGATCGCCGACGAACGCGCACATTTCAGCGCTTGGTCTTTGGGAGTAGTTACGGAAACCCTCAAGAGCACTGACGGAATGATAAGAACAGTGAAGGTGAAGACAGCTAACAGAGTGCTCATTCGTGACATACGCGGTATTAACCTACCCGAGAGCGAAGACGGAGGAGCTGATAACCCTGAGGCCTAGTAAACCTTTTCACACTAGTCATCGAGGTGGATAAAGAAACACCATATATACCACACGGTCTCCGTCAAACACGTTACAGTGCTCGCGGTCTTTTCGTTGACATTACAGAAGGTTCTTTTCGATATGTGGTGATGAATGCGATTCCATTGTACATCCCGATACATACACGCATTCACGACGCACTCTACATCCCGTAAACCCATCAAACATGTGACAGTGTTCGTTGTTTTGCCTTTTTTTGACGCTACCGAATGCCCCTTGCATATGTAGAAGTAGCGGAGCTCAGGTCACACATACAAGCTACATTTTACCCGTTTTCCTGCCATACGGTCTTTTGTTGACATTGCAGAAAGTCCTTTTTGATGTGTAGTCATACCTGTGATTTCATTGTAACCCCGGCACACACACACACTCACACACATATATTCAATCAAGCACGTACATGCAGGACCGGACGGCCCCTTACGAGGACAACATCTATGTGATCCTTCACGCCCGCAATCGGTCATTTGGTCTTGTGGAAGATGTAGACTAGCCTCACGTCTATGTAGCCAATGGGTTAGGTGCGACCAGTAGTAGAACGTTGACGACGAGCATTAGACGCGCGCACTGACAGCAGGGCCTAGACAGGTAGAAAGAATCAGTACCTTTATACCGAACCTTTGACTCTGCTAAGGATCCAGGAGGATTTTGGTGGGCGGTGTAACAGCCGGTCGTGGAAAATCCCCCTATTTCCCTCGCGATTCAGTGTTTTTCCCAACATCACTCATTTCCATACACTATTGACTTGTCTTTACGAACTGGTTGTTTTTCTGGACCAATTGTTGCTTGTTCGCGCCCAGAGCGCTACTTTGGCACATCTTTGTTCAGGACCTGCGTGACGCATGTGCTGTTTGCTCACACGCTGCTATTCGGTTTCTCGTTGCTGAGTCCTTGTGATCGTATTATTGAGGTTTGTATATTTTTGATGTCATTGTTCATGTATTAATCTAGTATCGTAGAATATCACGGATAATCGTCCTTTGATTTCGGGATCCGTTGCGAATTTGGCTACGCATTGCTCAAACTTTCGTTACACCGGGACCGGAAGACGTGCATCCGTTGACGTTGAAGTAGTTGGAGGACCAACTGACTACACCACTGACTCGGTTGTTCCATTTATCGTTGGCCACTAGCAGTCTTCCTCGGGAGTGAAAAAAGCAGCGGTTGTTCCGCTGTACAAGGACGGGACAAAATCCACCTCGGCCAACTACCGTCCAGCTAGCCCCACTTCCATAGCTGGGAAGGTCATGGAAAGGCTGATGGATGTTCTCATAAGTGAATATCTAGACAGCTGTCAACTGCTATGCCCAGAGCACTACGGTTTTCGGAGAGACAGATCGTGCCTGTCAGACCTGTTGACTGCTCGTGAAAGTTGGTCGAACGCCAAGGCGGAGGGAAATGTCACGGATGTCATCTTTGTGGACTTCAGTTTAGCTTTTGATAAGTTCCTTTCAATGAGCTGTTGCTGAAGCTCCGAGCCATCGGCATCTCAGGGCCCAGGCTTCTTTAGATTGAGGATTTCTTGGTCGAGAGAACCTTTTCCGTGAGGTTTTTACAGTCCCAGTCTGCATGGTATCCAGTGAACAGAGGCGTGCAGCAAGGCTCCGAGCTAGGACCTCTGTTGTTTCTTGTATTTTTGAACGACCTACCACATACCATTTGATCCCAATGCGTTATCTACGCCTACGACCTAAAGATCTGTCTCACCACTCGATCGGCAGAGGAACGTGAGATACTACAGGAGGGTCTCCAGGCTGTAGTCCATTGGTCGGCCACCTGGGGTCTACCGATAAACGTAGACAAATGCGCGAGCATGAGGACTGATGGCCCCAATGTTACTTCCAGCTACTGCCTTGGGAGTATCGTACTCCGTCACACGCAGAAGCAAAAATACCTCGAAGTTGTTGTCAACAACAATCGGAAGACTAGAGCACGCACTTAGAGGGCATGCTCTTCAGCGTGGATGGTACTTGGTTCCATTCTCCTTTCATTTGGGCCTCCACCCTTGGACACTTTCCGACTGCTGTACTTCTCTCTTTACCGTCCTTCCTTGGTATATGGCGGTCCAGCTGGCTACCCCTTCAAGGCAACGGAAGTAGCCGAACTGGAACGAGTGCAACGTGCTGCCACAAGCCTCGTGGCCGGACTGCATGGGTTCAGATATGAGGAACGCCTGGAAGTCACCCAGTTGTTTCCCTTTGCCTACCGGCGTCCTCGGGGCTACCTAATCTCTGCCAGGCGAATAATCCGTGGTGAGTTGGGCCGGGAACAACGGCCGGAATTCCCGCTCAGGAATAATGATCGTACCAGAAGACACACCCTGACGCATTTAAAGGTGCACTCCACCGGCTTGCCGGCCACCTATCGATTGCCAAGGAGAGTGGCCAATCTCTGGAACGCTCTACCGACCGAAGTGTTGGAAGAAAAAACCAAGACACCATTTAGAAGGAAATTGGACAAGACCCTGAAGGATTATTGGTAGAGCAGCAACATCTACCCGAGTCGATATAGTACGACGCGTTGGGGCTCATACGGGATGATTTCCCACAGACCTTTATCTGAAGACTGAAGACGGAATGAAGACTGACTGAAGTCCTGTGCAAAATGAGCTGATCTGGTGGCCGGAGGACTTCCTCTTCCGCAGCACGTTTTACCTCAAATTGATGGACAGGTGCTCCCGTTTGGTGAAAGCCAACAGTGGTGTACCTCAGGGACCCGTCCCAGGCCCGGTGCTATTCTTGTTGTTTAATAACTTCTTGGCTTCCGCCCTTTAATCGCCTAGCTTTATTTTTCGAATGATGCGAAGATCGTTGGATCTGGAGGTAGGGTGAACTTAGGCACGGATAAAGGTACCGTCCTGGACTGGTCATACAAATGGGACTTACCCCTGACCGCTAAAAAAGCCAGTTGTTGCCAGGGTCAACGAAAAGCCTAACCGTAGCTCATGATCAAGGGCTGTTCACCAAAGAAGCAGTCAGTAGAGTTAAAGACCTTGGGGTCATCGTGAACAGTGACTTCAAATGGTCGGATCAATGCAACGCTGCTGCAAAAAAAGGCTCGTGGGGGGTTCTTTAGACCGCTATCAGCTTTGTCTTGCTGGCAGCCGAGGTACTCGTATCTATTTACATGGCTATAGTACGACCTCACTCAGAAGGTAGCGTGCAGGCTTGGTCACCCTTCTACAAAATGGACGCCGCCTGCCTAGAGAAAGTCCGACGTCTCGCCACGCGAATGGTTTAAAGGCAGAGGGGTAAGATGTACAAGCAGAGACTCTGTGGTCTGAATTTCTTCTCGTTGGAAAGGAGGAGGCATCGAGGTGATCTCATAGAAGCTTTCAAGGTAATGAATGGCTTTTCTGGCTCTAGGCCGGATAGTCTATTCCAAGTTGCTTTAGATTCTAGAGCAAAGGGGCATGAAAAGAAGCTGATAAAAGCCCGAGCTAGGTTGATGGCTAGATCGCAGTTCTTCAGCAACAGGATGGTAAACAGTTGGAACGGTCTGCCCGACAGAATGATAGATCTGCAGACCTTTCAGTTCCTCAAAGGTGCCCTAAATCGCATCGTTTCAGTTCATTTCAGTTCATTTTGCACAGGACACGTAATGGCCTCGACCAATCGAGAGTCCAGAATTCCTTCGATGGAATGCACACCAGTTATGCACCCACCACCGCTGAGTGTATTTCGTTGAATACCCGCTAAAAATGAGAGGGAGGCGGAAAACCTCATCGCATATCAACTGCGAGAGACACTATGCATCGTGAGCGTTCACTGAGACAGTATGCAGTGGGCGAAACAGTCGATTAAACCATACCCCGGAAGGACCACAGTGCTACCCATCATCCATCTAGTTGACGTACTCAAGGCTCACTACGAGGAAATATCTCGTTAGAAAGGAGGAGGTGTCGAGGGGATCTCATAGAAGCGTTCAAGGTAATGAATGGCTTTTCTGGCCTTAGGCCGGATAGTCTATTCCAAGTGGCTCTAGGTTCCTGAACAAGGGGACATAAAAAGAAGCTGATAAAAGCCCGAGCTAGGTCGATGGCTAGATCGCAGTTCTTCAGCAACAGGGTACTGAACAGCTGCAACGGTCTGCCTGGTGGAATGGTGGATCTGCAGACTGCCCAATCCTTCAAAGGTGCCCTAGATTGCAAGTGGTATGAGATATTATCTTGTAGTGAGCCTTGAGTACGTCAACTAGATGGATGATGGGTAGCACTGTGGTCCTTCCGGGGTATGGTTTAATCGACTGTTTCGCCCACTGCATACTGTCTCAGTGAACGCTCACGATGCATAGTGTCTCTCGCAGTTGATATGCGATGAGGTTTTCCGCCTCCCTCTCATTTTTAGCGGGTATTCAACGAAATACACTCAGCGGTGGTGGGTGCATAACTGGTGTGCATTCCATCGAAGGAATTCTGGACTCTCGATTGGTCGAGGCCATTACGTGTCCTGTGCAAACTGAACTGAACTGATCATCGAGAGGAGCACAAGGGAGCATAGCCTTAGATTGCAAAAGGAAGCACTCGAGGTTCCAAATTAGGGCAAAGTGCTTCTCAGCTAGGAGGGTACACTATTAGAATAAGCTACCGGAGGAGGTCATAAATACCACCACTGTGAAGGCTCCTATGGAAGAAGTAGACCTATGTTGGGTGGCAGTATACCCCGCGTTATGTTAAGCAGCTTTTACGGTCAGACGCAATTCACTCATTGCTCCCACCTTTCTCTGCCAGGGCTGATACTGCACACAGTTTCTGCCTTTCGGAAAAAGAAACTCACGCAGTGTTGGGAGCTACGGAAACGCGCCGGCAACACAACTATCTGGACAAACGATTGGCTCTAGCCACACCAAGTCCTGTGCAAACTGAACTGAACTGAACTGAACTCTAGCGTGGTGGTCGGTGAGAGTGGCTGTTTTTGAAATGTTTATGACACACAGCTCGTCCCCCTCCATTTAAGTTGATGTTTATCTGTACTGACTGGATCCAGAGTAATGTCAATGCCTTCCACCACTGATATAACCGTTTGCTCAGACGAGGCTACTTTCCCCATGAGGCAATGTGACTCCCTCACTGTGGCCAATGCCTCATTCCTCAATCCGGACGAAACGGTCCTTCATAATGCGCTGGCAACGGATGCACTAAAATGTGCAGTCCAAAGCCGGGCTGCAGAGATAGCTGAGCTAAAGGCTACCGTCCGCACCCTTAAGGATGAGCTGACCAGCCTGAGGAGTTTGGTTATCAAATCCCTCCCTGGTGTCCCAGGCAGCCGACCAGGTGTGCAGAGTTTCTGAGCATCAAATTCTTGATGCAGCTAAGATTTGACAAGACACCGAGAATTGCCCCAGGTGTGTCATCTTTTGGGGTCGTCTCCTCAGCTCGGATCACTCTCATGACGCCTATGCCCAGGTGTTTAACAGCCTTAAGCTCCCTTTCCCACTTAGAGGTCGGTCCACTTGGTTGGTAACCAAACGCACCAACCGGGTACATGGCACTCTCGTTGAAATGGGCTCCACAGATGCAGCCAAACGAATTGTTTCCTCGGCCGCAAAGCTCAAGGAGGAAGTTAAAGGGCTCAAGGGCGTATCCATTGATAAGCCACTTTATCTGAGGCTCCGCCGTGAGAAGGCTAAGACAGAAATTCCACAAAAATCCGATCCTAAGCTCAGAGTGCTGCCAGTTGTCCAGGTAACTCACCTTGAGGATCGAGCTGCATGCCCACCATCCGCTGCTTCCCTACTCACTCCATCTCCCGTCGCGGAGAGTACTCCCAATAGTAGGCCTAGGGTCACTGAACATCTGACGCTTACGAAAAGTATCCCAGACCCTAACATAGCTAGTAAGACTATATCCACGGACGAGACTCACTCATCCTTCAGCCCAGACATAAACCTGCAACCTGTCTCTGCTGAAAGATGCAGTGAGGAGGTTTGCACACCAGGATATATATCTGGTGCTGTCATGCAAAACAAGCTCACCAACAAGAAAACTCAGAACAGGGCATCACGCAGTGCGCAGAAAGACAAACCACAAAAAGCAGTCCACCCTTTTCGGGACCGAAGGATGTAGACCGTCCGCCTGGTATGATGCCCCCAGGTTACTAGACGTCAAAACTTACTTTTCCCCCAACGGTCTGCTTACTCTCTAGCCCCCAAATATCTTCAGCCCCCGACTCCCCCAGGACCTCCTTTCCACCCCCGAATCCCCCTTTTTCCCACCCCTCAAACCCAAAATCAGTTGTCCCTGGCGATTCTGCAACAACTCCTGAGCACGTGCTCAAGTGTTTTTACAGCAATAGCCTGAATGTGTTGAATACGATCCCGGAGCTTCGGCAGCTTGTAGTGGATAAGGAGCCTCAGATCATAGCCCTCACGGAAACCTGGCTCACTCCTGATATATTCAATGCCGAAATATCCATTCCGGGATACTTCACAGAAAGGCAGGACTCCAGTAGAGGTATTGCCGGCGGGGTCATCATATACTACGATAATTCGATCCCTCCTCCCACCCTACTGACAACACCAAACTTTTCATGTATTGATTGTTTGTGGGCCGTGTTTAACCTCTCTAGGACAGATACCCTGTTTCTTGGTGTTGTCTACCGTCCTCCCGCACGCAATTCAACTGACAGCCTAGGTCTCATAGACTTATTAGGCTCCCTGAAAAGCTACACGGACTTCACCCATCTTTTAGTCACTGGTGACTTCAACTCTCCCAGTACAAACTGGCAAATAGCTGATGCCTTTATTATCACCTTTGGTAAACCCCTCCTAAATCTGTTACTGAAGAATTCATGGGGGCAGAAAGTAAGAGATCCGACCAGATATCGCACAGGCCACGCCCCGTCCCTACTAGACCTGGTCATCACCAATGATCGGTTCCTAATAGATGTGGTGCATTACTTGCCGCCCCTCGACAAAAGTGATCACATTCTCATTGGATTCGATTATATCGTGAAATTGCCTCCTCTCCCGTCAGAAACTAAAATTTCTAGATCCTTCAAAAGGACCAACTTTGACCAAGTCTGTGCATTTTTTAGCTCCCAGCCAAATTCAACTAACCCAGGTAACTCTGAGGATGAAATGGCAGAGAATCTTAGAGAGTTAATCTCCTTAGCTGATAGGCATTTTGTCCCCAGAATTCGTCACCCACAGACCGCTAAGCGACCCCTCCCTCGCCCCATTAGGCGCATTCTAGACGAACTCGCACTACCTTTTGCTAGATATAAAGCCACTGACCTTGCCCGTGATGCAAAAGATTTCAGGATCACACGGAACATATGCAAAGACAAGATTAGGTCCTATTAGAATGCAGTCCAGCGATCTGTACTAGATCGAGCACGGACCAATAAGGCATTTTTCTTTCAGTACATGCGCCGTCTAAGGGGCACAGCTCCGACGCCATTAGCTCTCAAAGATAGTGCCGGATCTCCAATCACTTCCCCTAGCCAAATAGCCGAGGCATTCAGCTCCTACTTCCGTACAATTTTTAGCTCCATTCCCATATCATCCCACCCTACCATGCACCCGTTATCTCTGACCACTACCCTTAACCGCGTAACTATTCTCATTGGTGCAGTCGCGCAAGGTTTCCGACGGCTCGACCAATATTGCTCTATGGGTCCTGACCTAATCCACCTCAGTATTCTCAAGGAAGCCGCGGATACATTAGCTGATCCTTATGCCTCGCTTTTTCAGCAATGTGTTGATTATAAAGTTTTCCCCAGTAGTTGGAAAAAAGCAGTGATCGCACCCACCTATAAGAAGGGTAGTAGACACCTTGCTTCTAGTTACAGACCCATAAGCCTCACTAGCATCCCTAGCAAAATGTTTGAGGGAATTCTTAAGAGTGAGATTCTTTCCCATCTTCATAGAAGTAAGATCCTACCCCCGTCCCAACATGGGTTTCTCCCTAGCAGATCATGCATCACCAATATGCTTACTGTCATGGATAGTCTAACGAAAGCCTATGATGATGGCCAGCTTTCACAAGCTGCATTCATCGATTTTGCTAAGGCCTTCGATAAGGTCCCCCATGCCCCTCTTCTTTATAAGCGGCAGACATACGGGATCACAGGCTCCATGTTGGCCATCCTACGTAGCTTCCTTACCGACCGCACCTTTGTGGTTAAAGTCGGGAATGTTTTGTCTCAACCCTCCCCAGTAACAACTGGGGTCCCCCAAGGGTCGGTCTTAGTTCCTCTTCTTTTCCTGAACTATATAAACGATCTACCGACAGCCCTTCCTGCGAACATTGCCATGTACGCAGACGATGTAACCCTCTGGAGTTCAAGCGGTGAAGACCTGCAAATTGCAGTTTATGAAACAAAACGCTGGTCCGAGGATTGGAACCTCCCAGTTGATGATGACAAATGCGTGAGCACGTCTTTCGGCAGAGAGACTGGTCACACGTTTTCCATTGACGGAGCAACCACACTGCCAAGGGTTGACCGACACAAGGTGCTCGGTTTCTGGTTGGATTTTAACTTGTCCTTCTCCCATCGTCACCAACTTGCTAGCAAGTCTGCCTTTCGAATACTAAATATGATTCGAGGGTCCTTCCCGCGCATATCCAAGGATGATTTCCCCATAATTTTCGGCACGTATATCCGACCTCTGCTGGAGTACGGTAGTCAGATAGTGCACTCTGGTCTTGTCCGAGACCATGAGAACCTAGAAGGAGTTCAGCGGGCCTCCACCAAAGCATTAACGGTTCTATCACGCCCACCTTATCCCGTCCGCTTCCCACTCCTCAACCTCTATCCCCTTGATGTAAGACGCGTAAGAGGTGATCTGTTTTTCATGTTCCACCTGTTCAAATCAGGTCAAAGCGATTGCTTCTTCTCCATCTGTCCAGCCTCCTCTCTCTGTGGTCACAGCAGAAAAGTTTTCAAACCGAGGCCACGCACTTCACTAAGGATTAACTTTTTTAGCTATAGGGTTATTACTATGTGGAATGCACTTACGGAAGATATTGTTCTCTTGCAGAACAAAACTATCTTCAAGAAAAAGCTAGACCTCTACCCAATAATCCCTTGCCAAAAAGGCGATCTGGATGTCTTTTATTGCATATATGTTCATGAATGTCGCACTCCCACTCCGCTTCAGGCACTGTCCACAGTGAGACACTGCATGATGTCATGTGTATCTTGTTCTCACCGCCACCCCCGCTCCCGCTCCCCGGCTTCATTTTACTCTCGTTTCAGCTCGGTGAATCCGACAGAAGATCAAAGATTCCCTAAAGAACCGGGACAATTGGGCTCAAAGCCTCGAGCCCGTGTAGTACTTCATGGTGGAAGTCAAAATTCCGCAAGGCCATAGTTATTCGTAGGCATTGATGGGCGGCGTACAAGCTGTACAGAACTCAGGGGGCATGGAATAGCTATAAGGTGGCTAGGAACAGGGCTCAAGAGATCCAACGAGTGGAGAAATATGCTTTCGAGCGTCGGTTAGCTGCGTCGGTCCGCACAAACCCAAAGCGATTCTGCGCCTACGTGCAATCTCACAAACGTATGAGAGAGAGCGTAGCAACTTTGGAAGGAGCACAGGGACGACTAGCTCTAAACGACGAAGACAAGGCTGACATGCTCTTGGAATTCTTCAAGAGCATATATCGACCAGAAAATAGTTTGGATGAAAGAATGGAGGGCCCACAGGCGCCTCCAATACCCGAACTTACTGTAGGAGAAGAAGAAGTGTACGCGGAGTTGCAAACTTTGAATAGAAATAAAGCAGCAGGTCCAGACGGGATTCATCCAGCAATCGTTCAGCCTCTGGCCGAGGTTCTGAAGGCTCCGGTGACGAAGCTGTACGAAACGTCAATTAGAGAGGGAATTGTGCCGGGAGACTAGAGGAGAGCAACAGTGGTAGGCACTTACAAGAGTGGACCCCGGCAAAAGGCCGAAAATTACCGGCCGGTTAGCTTGACTTCAGTACTGTGTAAGTGCCTGGAGCGAATAGTCAGGAAACAGATCTCTAAGCATTTGGTTCAACACAACCTCATATCAAATGCTCAGCATGGGTTTGTGGCAGGACGATCCTGTCTGACGAATCTCTTGCTGTTTCTCGATGAGGTAACCAAGCGTCTGGACGAAGGGCAATCGATTGCGGTCTGCTACTTGGACTTCAGCAAGGCGTTTGATTCCGTGAACCACAGATTTCTGGACGTCAAACTGCAGTCCATGGGAAGTGTTGGAAAGGCAGGGCAATGGATAAGTAGTTTCTTAGCAGGGCGAACACTTAGTGTTAAGGTGAGGAGTCATGTTTCAAAACCGGAAGGTGTAACAAGTGGGGTGCCACAGGGCTCGATGCTCGGCCCTCTGCTCTTCCTCATCTTCATCAACGACCTAGCACGTGGGCTTTCAAACCCCACCTTTATGTTTGCCGATAACGTCAAGATAGCTGGAGTAGATATAGAACTTGACGTGTTAGCAGTACAAAACTGTGCACGCAAATGGGACCTTCTGTTACGAACGTTTGAGCAATGCGTAGCCAAATTCGCAACGGATCCCGAAATCAGAAGGCGATTATCCGTGATAATTCTACGATACTAGATTATTAAAATAAACAATGACATAAACAATATACAAACCTCAATAATACGATCACAAAGACTCAACAACGAGAAACCGAATAGCAGCGTGTGAGCAGACAGCACGTGCGTCACGCAGGTCCTGAGCAAGGATGTGCCAAAATAGCGCTCTGGGCGCGAACAAACAACAATTGGTCCAGAAAAACAACCAGTTCGTAAAGACAAGTCAATAGTGTATGGAAATGAGTGATGTTGGGAAAAAAAACACTGAATCGCGAGGGAAAAAGGGGGATTTTCCACGACCGGCTGTTACACCGCCCACCAAAATCCTCCTGGATCCTTAGCAGAGTCAAAGGTTCGGTATAAAGGTACTGATTCTTCCTACCTGCCTAGGCCCTGCTGTCAGTGCACGCGTCTAATGCTCGTCGTCGACGTTCTACTACTGGTCGCACCTAACCCATTGGCTACATAGACGTGAGGCTAGTCTACATCTTCCACAGGACCAAATGACCGATGGCGGGCGTGAATGGTCACATAGACGTTGTCCTCGTAGGGGGCCGTCCGGTCCTGGATGTGCGCGCTTGAGTGTGTGTGTGTGTGTGCGTGTGTGTGCGTGCGTGTGTGTGTGTGCCGGGGTTACAATGAAATCACAGTTATGACTACACATCAAAGGAGGACTTTCTGCAATGTCAACAAAAGACCGTATGGCAAGAAAACGAGTAAATGTAGCATGCATGTGTGACCTGAGCTCCACTACTTCCACATGTGCAAGGGGCATTCGGTAGCGTCAAAAAAAGGCGAACAAAGAACACTGTCACATGTATGATGGGTTTACGGGATGTAGAGTGCGTCGTGCATGCGCGTATGTATCGGGATGTATAATGGAATCGCACTCATCACCACATATCGGAAAGAACCTTCTGTAATGTCAACGAAGGGACCGCGAGCACCTTAACGTGTTTGACGGAGACCGTGTGGTATATATGGTGTTTCTTTATCCACCTCGATGACTAGTGTGAAAAGGTTTACTAGGCCTCAGGGTTATCAGCTCCTCCGTCTTCGCTCTCGAGTAGGTTAATACTGCGTATGTCACGAACGAGCACTCCGTTAGCTGTCTTCACCTTCACCGTTCTTATCATTTCGTCGGTGCTTTTGATGGTTTCCGTAACTACTCCCAAAGACCAAGCGCTGAAATGTGCGCGTTCGTCGGCGATCATAACCACGTCCCCAACTTTGAATGGTCATGTTTTGGCCAGCCACTTCTGTCGAGTCTGCAAAGCCGGTAGGTACTCCCGTAGCCATCCCCTCCAGAAGACCTTGGCCAGATAGTTCGCTTGCTTCCACTCATGGAGGTAGCTCCCACGAAGGTTTACCGGCCCTTGGAAACCCTCGTTCGACCTTAGCGTCAATAAGTCATTCGGGGTGAGCGCCAGGTGGGTGGGGTCGCCGTTCAATACTGGAACCAGGGGGCGGTTGTTCAGGATTCGCTCCACCTCAGTCATGACGGTGTTCAGGGTCTCGTCGTCGGGCGGCTGCTGCTCCATGATTGACAGCAATATCCGTCTGGCGGACCGGATCATGCGTTCCCATATGGCGCCTCGGTGACTGGCCTAAGGGGGGTTGAAATGCCAGCGTATGCCGTAGGCCACGGTTCGATTCTGCAGTTCGTCCCTGTTTATGTTCTTGTGCCAACGCTGCAATTCCCGTTGAGCGCCCACAAAGTTCGATCCATTATCTGAGTATATGTCGGCCGGTACGCCTCTTCGGTTGATAAATCTTTGCAAGGCCCGTAGAAACGAATCGGTCGTCATCGAATGTGCGACTTCTAGGTGCACCGCACGTGATTTCATGCACGTCATGATACATCCGTATCGCTTTTCTAATCTTTTCCCGCACTTGATCCACAAGGGCCCGAAATAGTCCAACCCGGTGTCACTGAACGGCCACCAGCCCGTAGTTACCCTGCATTCTGGTAGCGGGGCCATGAGTTGTTTGCCTGCTGTGGCATTGCGTCTCCTGCATTGCACACACCGTCGGATCACGCGTTTTACAGTCTCTCGTCCTCTCAACAACCAAAGGCGCTTTCGGATGACGCTCGTCACGTGACTTTCCCCGGCATGTCCCTCTACGGCGTGGACGTGTTGAATCATTAGCTCTACTACGGGTTGTCTCGCAGGCAGCAGTATAGGATACTTTGTGTCGAAGTTCAGGTGGGCGTTGGTCAGCCTACCATCCACCCGCAGCAGTCCGTTGATGATTTTGGGGTTTAAACGCTTCAGCTCGCCTCTTGGAGATGGCATGTCTTCATTGGTCAGCCCCACTTCTTCCGCCCTCTTGAGTTCTCGGGCGAAAGCCTCGCGTTGTATCATTCTGAAAATATCGTACTCTACCGCTTGTAGCTCATCGGGACCTATCGGGCCGACCGGTATCCGACCTGAGGGCCGTAGCCCTTTCATGACTAGTAAACTTATCTTGAACCTGGTTAACCAAACTAGCGAACGAAGCGTCTTCATCCAGGAAGAAAACCTGACCAGTCGCGATAAAATGGGCGACGCTTCGACGACGTTGGTTGCTATCACTACGCCTTTGATCTCCAGTTCCAATTCCGTAGGGGGTTTTAATTCGAACACGGGCCAGTCCTGTTTGGGCAATTGCAGGAAGTTCGGCCCTCTCGTCCACGTGTCCAGTTGCCTGAAGTTGTTCGCACCTCGAGAGCACAGGTCGGCCGGATTATCGCCAGACCTGACATGAGTCCACTGGTGAATGGCTGATTCATCGTGGATAATCGTGAGCCGGTTAGCAACGAAAGTACTAAACCGGCTCCGTACGTTGTTAATGTAGTAAAGTACTATCGTTGAATCCGTCCAGAAGCTCACCGACCAAATGTAGAGATCGAAACGTCTCTTCACAGCTTGCACCACCCTGACTGCCAACACGGCTGCGCTGAGTTCGAGGCGTGGGATTCAGACCGACTTCAGTGGAGCAACTTGGGCTTTGGTGAACAGGATCCTCGTGGTATACTGTCCATCTCCTGCGCACCATCGTCCGTACACCACAGCTCCATAACCGACTTCGGATGCATCGGAAAAGGCATGTAGTTCTCCAGTCCGTGTCGTATGGCCAGGGGTCAAACATCGTGGTATTCTTATGTCCCCTAATTTCTTCAAGGTGTTCAAAAATTCCTCCCAGTCCAGCCGGTCCCCTCGGTCCAGTGGCTGGTCCCAATCAACTTTCTTACGGCACAGCCGCTGCAGCAAGATCTTTCCGGGTAGCAGCCATGGTGAGACGAAACCGAGCGGGTCGAACAAACTTGAGACGGCAGATAGTATGCCACGACGGGTTATTGGCAGCTCGGGAACGTTCAGTTCGAAAACAAAATCGTCCGTTTCCGCGTCCCATTGTATCCCTAAAGTGCGCTCGATAGGAAGTGGGGAGCCGTCCAAACCTCTTACCCTTTCGACCTTTTCGTGATACGGGATGACCTTCAGCACTTCCGAAGCGTTCGACATCCATTTAGTTAGATGGAAGCCACCCTCTTCCAGCAATCTCGTCAGACCCCTGAACTGCTCTAGAGCTGATTCCACATCATCGAATGACCCAAGGTAGTCGTCGACGTAGAAGTTCCTGCTGACGCTTTCTACCACCGTCCGATGTACCAGATCGCCATGTTTGTTCGCTGATTCTCGGAGGGCGTAGTTGGCACAAAATGGTGACGATATGGCTCCGAAGGGGTGGACGGTCATTCTATAATTCACCACTGCGTTGTCCCGGTCGCTCCCTTCCCACCACAGGAAACGCAAAGCATCTCATTCTCCTACCGGAATCTTCACCTGATGGAACATTTCCCTAATGTCGGCAGACAAAGCCACTTTACCCACTCTGAAACGGCACAGAACATCGATCAGTGGTGTGGTCCAGTCAGGCCCCTGTAGTAGGCGATCGTTTAACGACTTGCCCTGGAACTTGGCCGCACAGTCGAAAACCACCCGCAGTTTATTGGGTTTTTTGGGGTTGATAACCGGATGGTGAGGCAGATACCAGATACCCCTTTTGCTGTCGGTGTTAACAGGCACCCTTTCAACGTAACCGAGGTCCTCGTTTCGCTTCATCAAATCCGTGTATCGTTCCCACAGATTCTGGTCTCGAATGAAGCGTTCTTTTAGTCGTAGTAATCGTTGGAGAACATAATTTCTGTTGTCAGTCCACGGGTCGACCGGTGTGCGCCATGGGAGGGGAACCTCCAACTGCTTTTTGAGGCCTCTAGTGCCTTGCCGCACCGTTTGTAGAGCGAAGTGATCCTCTTGAGACAACGTCGGTCTTTCGTCCCCAATGTCATGAAACTCCTTTTCATAAAGCCGTTGCAGATGATACTCTATGCGGTCCGTTTCGGCGGATAAGTAATTCACGGAACCGCGTACCCCTACTGGACCGTATAACATCCATCCCAGAGCCGTGCGTACGGCATAAGGTGCCTGGCGGTCGCCCACTCTCTGGTCAAGCACCCAATGCGCCTCTGGCACGTCGCATCCGATGAGGAGATCCACCTCATCATCTTCCCAGTCTACGACGGTTACATCCTGCAGGTGGGGCCATCGAGTCAAGATTGCGTTCACCGACCTTGGTGCTCGCATGGGAAGATCCGCTAACGTGAACGCCTCCGTTGGTTCAATTTCCTCGTTAGTGTCTAGAGAGATGAGTTGCAGCCTTAATCTACCGGCAGTCATTACCTGTGTTCCGCCCACCGTGCTCACTGCTAACGACGTCGCACCTTTAGCCAGTTGGTGTTTGTCGGCAAACCGCTCTTTCACTAAAGTGGTGTCGGATCCACTATCAACGAAAGCCAACGCCTTGACTATCCCAGTCGGAGTCACTACTCCCACGGCCACTACGCCTAAACGTACCGGTTTACTGGCAGATCGTGACGTTGAACAGATCACGCTGGGCTTGGCACTCGCCTCGGATATGGTTATTCTCGCCTGATGCAGCAGCCGATGGTGTCTGCTCGTGCAGACCTCGTAACCACATCGATTCCTTGTTCTACAGGCTGCTGCCCGGTGCGTGGTGTTGAGACAGATGAAACATGCTCCTGCCATCCTCGCCATTCCCCACCGTTCGTCTATTGTGGCATTGCCGAACTTGGGGCATTCTGGTAGGCCATGGCTAGTACCACAGGATCTGCAATTTGGTTTCGCCGTAGCATCTCGTGAAATGACGTGTGTGTTGGTCCAAGGCTGGTACTTTGGATGTTCCCGTACAGGGGTTTGGACTTGGCTGGTAATGGGCTTGTTTGCTCGGTTGCTGTCCCGGATGAGTCGGCCGAATCTGCTGTCAGCTATCTTCGTTTGCCTGTCTAAGTATTCAGTCAGGTCTTCGAAGTTGGCTTCTCTGTCGCCTCGGCTTATCCGTTCTGCTTCTTCCGCCCACCGACCCTGTAGTTCGGGAGAGAGGTGACGGACTATGCCTTCCAAAGTGTGCATGGCGTCTAGGTCAGCTCTGTAACCTAAATGGTCGAGGGCTATTGAGCAGTTTTGCATCTTAATCTCCAGGTCGGCCATGGTGTAGACGTCGCCCTTGGTTCTCTTTGCCTCCACCATCACGCCCTCTATTAGGTTACGGGCTACTTTGAAAGGTTGGCCAAACAAGTCCCTTAGAATCTTTCTTGCCCTTGTGTAGCCTTGTTCTGGATCGAGCATGGTGCATCCGTCGATAGCTTCTCGCGCTCGGCCTCGGCAGTAGTGAGTAAGGTAAAGAAGCCTTTGCCCAGGGTCGGTTACCTTGTTTTCAACGAACGTCTCGAACTGTTTGACAAACTTGCAATATTGCTCAGCTCGCCCGTCGAAAACCGTTAACTCCACTCTAGGCAGATCGATCGATGGTGGTTTGTAGTCGGCGACCTGCGTGGGGTTCCCTACCTTATTGCACTCTAACCTATCGGAAGTGTCGAAGTCACTGGTCCTATACTCTCGCTGTTTCTGTGTACACTTCTCTGCTTCATGCGCCTGTAGTCTAGCTGAAAGTAACTGTTGCTCTAGTTCTATTATTCTCAGCTTATATAAATCAACGTCCTTACGATCAATATTGCTTTCAATAACACATGAGCTAGCACTGACAGGACTAGGCGATCTAGCATTAACTAAAGAATCATAAGTACCCAAAACCTCCCCAGAGACTTGCCGTATTACTTCCTGTCCGGGTTCGACTGCCTTTGATCCTTTTCTTGGCATTTTGCGTGAATTTTCCTCGTTCCACATAGATCTATTGAGTATTGTTACGAACGTTTGAGCAATGCGTAGCCAAATTCGCAACGGATCCCGAAATCAGAAGGCGATTATCCGTGATAATTCTACGATACTAGATTATTAAAATAAACAATGACATAAACAATATACAAACCTCAATAATACGATCACAAAGACTCAACAACGAGAAACCGAATAGCAGCGTGTGAGCAGACAGCACGTGCGTCACGCAGGTCCTGAGCAAGGATGTGCCAAAATAGCGCTCTGGGCGCGAACAAGCAACAATTGGTCCAGAAAAACAACCAGTTCGTAAAGACAAGTCAATAGTGTATGGAAATGAGTGATGTTGGGAAAAAAACACTGAATCGCGAGGGAAAAAGGGGGATTTTCCACGACCGGCTGTTACACCTTCCACTAAACCTCACCAAGTGTCAATGCTTGACCACAAATACAGGGACTAGTGGGAATGGTGTGGGTTCTTTGCAAGTGGTCTCGCAGGTCAAAGACTTGGGCGTTATAATGGACAACAGCTTTAAGCCGTCAAAGCAGTGCACCTCAGCAGCCAATACGGCCGCGAGGGAACTCTTTCGAGTTAGATCCATTATGTCGTGTAGAGATCCGGAGATTTTTGTTCCGATATATCAGGCCATAGTTAGGCCGAATATGGAGTACTGCGTGCAGGCCTGGGCACCGTACTACCAGAAAGATAGAGACTGTCTGGAGAAAGTGCAAGGGCTAGCCACTAGAATGGTGGCTGGGCAAAGGGGGTTTAACTACAAAGAGCGTCTCCGTGCCCTAGACCTATTCTCGATGGAAAGACGATGCGTTCGCGGGGATTTGATAGAAACCTTCAAGGTAATGAAAGGACTGTCAGGAATAAGTCGAGAAGACCTTTTTTCTCTGATCCCCGAGAGAGGCACAAGGGGGCATAGCCTTAGATTACAAAGGAAACATTCGAGGCTCGAAATTAGGGCGAAGTACTTCTCAAATAGAGTGGTACCCTATTGGAATAAGCTCCCGGAAGAGGTCATAAATACCACAACAGTGAAGGCCTTTAAGAAAGCAGTAGACCTATGTTGGGTGGCAGTATACCCCGCGTTATGTTAAGCAGCTTTTACGGTCAGATTCAATTTACTTATTGTTTCCACCTTACTCTGCCAGGGCTGATACTGCACAAAATTTCTGCCTTTCAGAAAAAGAAATTCACGCAGTGTTGGGAGCTACGGAAACGCGCCGACAACACAACTATCTGGACACACGATTGGCTCTAGCCACACCAAGTCCTGTGCAAACTGAACTGAACTGAACTGAACTGAACTAAACTGATTTGCGCCACACCGGCGAGGTTGCGGCTCTTCGGGAGCTTCTGAGGCGATATTGGGAGTGGTGCCATCGGGAAACTTATATTCATGAAAAAAAGCCGGGAAGCGATCTTTCTGGACATAAATTTGGTCTGAATTGGCGCTGTATTTATTAAAACCCAGTTCATGTGAGTCGCACGTTGTGAACTGCTGGTCAGGCAGCCTCCCTTGGGGTACATATTTCGCAATAATTAGTGCTTCCTAAACATGTATTTGCGCCTCAGCTAACTTGTCCCATCTCTGGATGTATATAATTGGAAGCTTGTGCATTTAATTGCACTTGTTCGAACATGTTCGAACATGACAAGGGCAAGTCATGGCCCAAGTTAAAGACATCCATTCCGTTGCATTTAAGGGTCAGAGAGCACCTGTGGAAACGGTCCGTTCAAATAACTCAGTGGAGGATAATATCCAAGGTGACACATCTAGCATAGCTCCATGTTCGATACCCAGGTAGCAAGGTGAAAGCCATTTTATTGAGGCACCTCCATCAACTTTAAAAAGATCTGCGGGAAGTTCTTCAGAGTGGCTGCTTTTTCACGAACTAGAATCCGCTGAACCGTGGGGCAAAACTGCATGGAAATCGAGTTTGGAAAAATAAATAGTGTAAATAGAAGATAAAAATTGTCCGGAGAACCCTGTAAAAAAGTGAAAAAACGGAAAGGTGAGCGAACGTATAGGTAAATGCCCGCTGCTGAGGTCGCCTTGCATCCTTATGTCGGTGTACTTGTGTATTTGTACCACATTTTGAGTCTAACAATCTAGTCTGTTCGGTTAATAGGAGCCAGGTAAATCTTGCTAATTCGCACTGAAACCTCCATTCACTCGCCTGTGCTTCAGTTTCTAGCTCAGCATGGGCAAAGAAAATGCTTACATTTTCCCTTTCCGCCGAACCTTGATACCAGGAAAGTTGAGTGTGAAAACAAGAACGCCCGCGAACAGCGGGCCGAATTTCGCCCAGGATGCATCGACCAGTTTTTTGCTCTTTGCCAACTACTTGAAGCGCGTCACACGCACCGTAGACCGACAATAATGGTTTTCTAAGGCTTGAAAGGCTCTTTCGATTCAGTTGATCGAGCAGCGCTTTTCAGTGCTCTTCGTCGAAAAGATATGCCCCAGGGGTTCGTGAACCTACTGGGATCATTGTATTCCCATACTTCTGGCCGCGTTAGAGTATATGGTGAACTATCCGGTCGATTCAAAACGACCAATGGTGTTCGACAAGGATGTCCCATGTCTCCATTCCTGTTCAACTTCGTCATGGACGAAATAATGGAGAGTGCGCTGAAAACTTTTCAGGATATAGGCGTCGAACTAGGAAATAGTGAGAAGCTATGTGATCTAGATTGCGCGGACAATGTTGTTTGTTTGTTCGAATCCACGGAAGACGCTCAACGTGCACTGGATAGACTCTCAAGAGCTATAGCTCCATTCGACATACGCTTTGCACCTACAAAGTTTAAAGTGGTTACAAGACTGGACGTCAACGATTTCGAGCTTGATGCTCAATGGGGAGGTGCTGTCGGTTGTCGACCACTTCACCTACCTCGGTAGCAGCGTGACGACAGATAGGAGCACAGTAGTGGAGGTGAGTACGCGCATATCCAAGGCTCGAGGGGCGTATGCTGGACTGAAGCACTTGGGGCGTCGAGCTGACATTTCACTGAAGTTGGAAGGTCGTGTGTGCTATGCTGCAGTGCTTTCAGTTTTGTTATATGGTTGCGAGACTTGGGGTCTGCGTGCGAAAGATATTCGTCGTCTCGAGGTTTTTGACCACCGATGTTTGCGTAGTATCGCTAGGATTGGGTGGAATGACCAAGTGAGCAATGCTGAGGTCAGAAAGCGAGTATTGGGTACTAATTCGGAGAACGTTTTGTCACAGCGTATCCAGATTAGTAGACTTCGTTGGTTGGGGCACGTGTTACGTATGGCAAACACGCCTACCGTACCGTGTCCTATTCTCCGTTGCACTTAGAGAGTGGAAAAACCACGTGGAGGTCAACAGACGACGTGGCAGCGAGGAATGAGCGAATGTACAACAGACCTAGGAAAAGCAGGTGCCCCACATCTTCGTGGTTGGAGTCCAAAAGATCCCTCAACCAGTTGGCTGGAGACACTGAAGGATATGGCAACGAACCGCGAACAGTGGCGGTCGTGTTGTCACTTTTTGTCAAATAGAATGATTGATCGATGTGTGTTTTTACAGTTAGACTGCGTATTGCTTTTGTTGGCTATTAGGGCGTTCTTTCCTTTTCCCTCTCGTGTAGGTCCACTCCCTGTCCATCTTATATAATCATACTTTCTAATTCAACGTACAACATGGTGAGAAAGGCAGTAGCTAGTAGGGCTTGTCCAACTGCCTAACGCAGTACGATGATGGTGATGCAGAAATTATATTTTTCGGTTCAGTATGAAGTTTATCGAAAGTTATGCTAGCCGAGTTGTAATCCTCGCTTATGGCGATGTGTGTGATTACTGATGGCGCGACATAGTTTGTTAGAGTGGCAAGTTTGTCAACATTCTGCGCCTCGGTATGAATCAAAAAGTAATCAACTGTCTTTCAGTGATACGATCTGGCGGTAGGATCCGGTCGATATTCCACAAGTTGATTGAATTACTATGATTAACAACAAACGGGTGATAACAAAAGTGTTGAAGTCCAACTCGATGTAAGGCTTTAATCAACTTGGAGCAAGACCATAACTAAAATATAAGTAGGCAAGAGTCATAAGGCGTTAGCGGAGAATAGTACAAACGGAAAAAACACCATTTAATTAAGAAAGATTCAGTTACCACAACAACCCTGACCGGGTCTAAAACCAGCTTGACTTTCACGCGGGCGCTGGGTAATCGGTGGAAAATAAGCCCGGTGTACAGTTTGGATGCAATACTTACCAATCTAATTCCTCTGTGGTTTTCACAAGAGGATCAGTCACCTTTCTTGTAAAGCAGTACGATCACCGATTGGCACCATTTCTTGGGAGTTTGTTTACTATTCAAAATTATCCGGAGGGGTTTTGTTTTTACTTTAAGCCGAAGCTTTGCCTCCATCCTGGAAAGAAAGATGAAGACAACAACAACAACTTTGTGTTTTTGCAAATAACTTACTTCTCGAGTAACTTCCATTTCTGATGAGCGAGTGATCTCTACCTTCATCGGTTCCCTTGCAGATATATTCGGAAGGTCCACTGTAGAAGTAGACCAACTGGACTGTCCCTTAAAATGCTCCACCCAACAATCTAGATAACGTCTTTACGAATGAATCAGTGAGTCGTCGGATTCCTCGATTAGCCCACTTGCCGGTGGTGGCCGAGTGGTTTAGAGCGTTTGCTTATTACCTCGAATGTCAGAGGTTCGAATCACCGTTTACGTAAACGGGACAGCATTCCTTGGGCTGGAGGCTGCCCAGTGAAACGTGTTGACTTAATCCACCGTCGAGAGAAACCCCAGGTGCTCCACTCTTACGTCCACTTAGTAGATTTTAGACAGGTAAACTGTTTTTCTGCGTGTTTACTTTCTTTAGTGTCCTCTCCAGGGGCATAATGGGTAGAACTAAATGTTGCCCACCAACTTGTCCAGAGACTGGATTTCGAATGGCCTCTACCCATCTATCTGTCAGGCAAGATTGCACCTCTGGCTCAAGAAAACCATTTTGCATAGCTCTTTAGGTCATGGAGGCACGCTAGCTATCACATCGCACCAAGGTGCAGTCTCGTCGTGATGGCAAATATCAGTATCTTCGTAGTAATTCTAGGTTATAGTGGTAACACCGTATCAGAAATGCCGAGGTTAGATGGATGATGCTATGAATGAGAGAGCAGTCATTGAAACAGATACTGAATCTTAGCAGGTCAAGATGACTGAAACACGTATTACGCATGCCCACCGATAAACTTACTCGGCGTATGCTGTTCTCAAAGGCAAATGATGGTTGGAAGGTAAGTCGAGGTGGTCAGTCTGTGCATGGCAGAAAGGTATGAAAGCCTTGACCAATGGACTAAGCCAAGTAGGATACGTAAGACTTCCGGGTTGGGGTCTACGAGACCCGCCTACCAGCTGGTTGGAAACACTAGGTGATATGGCTAGGTGCCATGTCTAGTAGCGTAGTTGCATGCAAACTCTTTCCATGTCTTCATAATTTCCGGTTATTACTTTGTTTTCGATTCTTTTTCACTTTATGCTTTTGTTCGTTCTGCCATCAACTGGACGATGCTACGAGGTAGCAACCACAACCAGAGCACAGCAGTGCGAAGTTGATGGTTGGATGAACTGAACTAAACTGATGGGCCCACTTAAGAATTGATAAAGTAAATAAACTAAGATATAACACAGGGTTCTTTCCACATATGAACCTTGTATCATGAATGTAATATAAAATCCAATTGCGAGGTGGATTTATGATTAATTAAAAGCAGTACTTCTACGCGCTTGTTCGGACTAAGTGCTAAAATGTCAGCTTTGGGTCGTTCCATCATCGTAGATTTAGACTATTGTAGTGGATTAAAACTAACAGTGTTCTGGGATTCAGAACGGACCACAATATCATCGGTGTATTTAAAAGCAAAGAATGGCGTCGTAGAGGGAAAGTCAAACACAATCGAACGAAAACTTAACAAGATAACACCGGTGTTGACTGGGACTGTAGGGGATCTATGACCATTAGGGTATGTGAACTGAGACTGGCTCATGGAATAGTCTCTTAGCCACTATGAGGGCATCGAGGTTATCCCTAGTTGATCTGAAAGTGATGGTAAACGCGCTCCGTTGAGAGAATTGAAACTGTTATATGTAATCGAGCTTGCTCTTTTGATCAGTAAATGACGGCATCCAGAGTAGAGCGTTGTTCTCGATAGGCAAATTGGCCTACATCCGGGATAATAATAGCGGGTTTATGATGACCAATAATAATCCGCTCAAAAGTCTGGAATAGGACTGAAATGGACGCAGTGAGACGAAATTTATCTTTTCCGTTCTCCTTTATTGGAGTTATGTGGACTTGACGCCAAGAGTCAGCAAGTTTGCCCTGTGGCAAACATCGAGTGCATACTGAAAAAAACGGGAACCAAGTCGGCAGCACAGGTTTTCAGAATGACAAATGAAGCCATCCGCTCCCAGGAGATCTATTAACGCGTTGTGGATAAAGGGACTGAGGTTTTGCAGTTCGCCCTGGATTTCTGGTAGTTCGCTTCAATTTCTGGGACAAAAAACCTATTGAGTTGCTCGACGTGATGCGTTGTTATTTTCTTGAGGCGTACGACCACATATCCCTTTGAATTTATTCCATAACTGGCCGAAAGAGTTTTTTTAGCGTGGTACTTACGTATAGTCGATTAAGATGAATGATTTTTTCCTCGATGTACAGGTTTAAAAGTTTTTCCACAGACTTGTCATGAGAACGATAGGTTTTTCCTTTCACCCTTCGCAATCTCTTTAGCTTCTCTCTATCAAAACGGTCTGGACGCATGAGAATCTTTGTGGATAGCATGCTCCTTAGCAGAAGTTTAAGTAATCCAATATTGTCCGCACGTAGGGTTTTAAAATAGATCCAAGTTAGAAGAGACCATGATTCCTTTCAGCAAGTGAATATTGAATGCCTAATGCTGCAGAAAATATATTACTTAACCAGGCTTTAATGGTTAGATCAACAATTTTTAGGGAGAACTTGGACATTGCATTGATCGGAGTTTTCCACGGGAGCACGTCTGACAACATGAAATAAAAATGGCTCATTTACAAAGCAGTTTAGATAAACACATTTAGTTTTAAACTATATAAATCCTTGTTTTGATTGAAATAATGACATTCTTAGTTCGAAAACACACGGACGTCTCACAGACAATTAGTGGTTTTTTAAAAGGCTGCATGTAGATTCTTATTTTTTATGGCCGGGTTTATCCGTGTAACGGTTTCTTCCGTAATCTATGCCTGGGGATTTTCACTGTTCAGTAGCGATACTCGCAAGCCTATCCGTGCTTGGTAATAAGTCATATTTACCTCATTTTTAGGGAAGATTTTCTACAACCAGATGACTGAGACACAATCGCTCCATCGTCTTCTTCAAGAGCAGGATGCTGGAATTCGTAAAACAGAAGATGAAATCACTGCTCTACTGGCCTACAAAGCAGATTACCAGGTTCTCATGACGAAACTCCAAGATTTCCCCAAGACAGTATCGAAATCGGCTATCCTTCCATTTGGTCGAAAAGCTCTTGTTCCGGGTCGGTTAATTCACACGAACGAGCTACTGGTGCATCTGGGAGGATCGGATGAATATTTCGTGGAACTTTCTGTCCACGAGACGATCGAATTAATCAGACGTCGCATTGAACGGCTGGATGCTTCTGTAGAAAAACTAAATGAACAGCGCCGACTGATTCACGATCGTGTCCGTTACACATCCAAATTTGCTCAGCAGGCCCCATATGTTGTTACTCAGCCACCATCTACGGAAAGAGAAGTAAGCACGGTCGAAACGTGTGAAGAAGTGGAGATTCGTGAATCTTATGATTCTGATTCAGAACGGAAATGGAAAGCCAAGCACAAAGTGGCACGGAAGAAAGAACACGAAGCTGTTGGTAAAATGCCGAACCCAGTTATAAAACGTCGCGTGCGCTTCACCAAAGATGCCAAAAATGGTGTCAAAAAAGACAGGGATATGCAGATAGACAATGATAGATATACAGCCTCATCAACGACCTCTTCCTCAGACAGTGACTGCTCCCCTCCCCCGGAAAGTTTCATATATTTTCGGCACAGCCCAGTTCCATCACCCATTCCACGCGATGATATCCCTGATCTGTCCAATATGACGATAGCGGAAGCTGTGAATAGGGTAGTCTCTCGGGGTACGCTTTTGCCTTCCGACCCTGTTCGACCCAAACCCATGAGTGCGTTCACGGATATTATCGAGCGAAATACTGAGAGCGATCGTACTGAAGACCAAAAATCTTCGGAAGTCGATAAGCCGATCACAACACAACCGATACGTGTTTCAAAATTTCGAGCAGAACGTCAAAAGCGCAAATGATGGGTTGGACAAACGTACTTGTGCAAAAACAGATTACTTGAAAGCTTCTGTCTATTTTTTATTGCGAAACTTTTGACACCAAGATTCGTGGCATATTTCAATACTTCATTTCTACTAAAGTTTCACTTTTCAATGTCGGACTCATCGGTCAGAACCAAATATGTTCTCTCACTTAGAAGGTAAAAGTAACAGGTAACAGATTTCCGCATTCACGCGCTTCCAGTACATTTCGAATAATGTGCAAAATTCTGTGTCGTTGCTTTGTCCGTTAGCTCTTTCAGATATAAATAGGCAAAAAGAAAAATGCTTCTATAACCCCCTCCCCCCAGTGGTTCGTGTTATGAGACCGCAGTTAACTAAATCCCGCTGTTTCCCATATCATACAAGAGGAAAAGCGAATGTTGTTTTAAATAATTCCTAGTAAGTATGCAATTGACAGAGATTTATTTGAGCGGAGAATATCATATGTTGAGGCCTCAACATAAATCGCCACGTCGAAAACAAGTCAGTATGATTTAAGATGTCATGACATGCCAAGTTTGTCGGGATATGCCTTGTTCGGGTTTCGTAGTGCTTGCTGTTAAACGAAGAAAATGGATAAAGAACCCGACCTCTGAGGGTAAAATGAGAAAAACTGGAGAGCTTCTACCACTGATGCCTTCGACTTGTAGCCAAGATCAAATGGTATAACCGTGTATCAGACTCTGCCGTCCGACAGCGTTCCTCCATTAAAAAAGCGCTGCCCCCTGTTCTTCAACAGCACCGTCTCCAATGGTTTGACCATGTCGTCTGTCAGCCTGAAACAGAACTCACGAAGAGGAGCCTTTTATTGCATCTTGTCCAAGCTAGAAGTACCACCCTGGGGGTTAGCTGAGGATGTGGCTCAGTACAGTCAAAGCGGACGTAGAACACCCAGGCCTTCAATTGGTCTTCAGACTGCGTGTCTGGAACAGGTAATGAATTTAACGATGCACCGCTGATCGCAACGCATGGGAAGCCACCAACGAAGACATTCCAAAAGCCGACTTATCATCATGCATAAAAGTCAAAGTAAAGTAGAAAAGAAACCGGTCTGTTGGAGAATTTTTCCTCTGATGATTCATGAGTGCGGTGATGGGACATTCAAAATCTGCTATAGTCTCAGTGTGAATCAAAACCCTAACCGTGAGACTTTGAGTGGCGATGAACAACTCAAGACCCAAAGGAGTCAGTCATGATGACGATTCGGGCGGAAATAGAGTGCTACCCAGGTGCTATTGAGGTTTGAACCTCGGAATTAAATCACTCGACGGCCTCTGGCCCAATGTATCTGTTTTTGGCAGCGATGAGTTCGTTTGGTTTTGCCCTCCTTGACATATAGTTCTAACCCCTTCAATTTGATTGTTAATTCTGTGTATGAGTATGGAACCTGATTCGCTACCTCTGAAACCAAACTGACGTTATTAGTTGTTTGTGTCTGTGGACTCTCTCCCCTGCACTATTCATAAGAAGTCAAAAAGCTAGAAAACGGAGCCAATAAGAACACTTTCATACTCATTCAAATGGATTTATTCGGTTATACATATACCAACGATGGAATTTCTTCGAAATAATTTTTGCTTCCATGCATTTTAGTTATGTACAAAAAATCGCATGATTGTTAGTTGCACAGAAAATGATTAGACTCGTCACTAATCCGACGAAATCGCAAACGTTAAGTCACGTTGACACGACGGGGAGGGGGAAGAGACTGTTAGTGAACAAAAATGTGTGACGCAGTAGAGTGCTGATCCTCATTTCTTCCTAGGACAAATATATGCTTCTTCAACCAGGCTACCAAACGACTAGTAAGTAAATCTGTTCCCAATGCCCCGGCACCCACGCCAACTCCAGTTCCGACGCCGTCACTCGCGTACGGGGTGCTCGAGGCCATTGCGTGCCCAGCACATTGAATCCCACCACACATGGGAATGCCTTCCTCTGGTGGTTCCCGAGATGAATTCATCAGTGGATTACACCCCATCAAAGTATTAGCCTGACAAGCTAGTAAAGCTGCGGCTGATAAGCCAGGCATTGACGGTGTTCCTGTCTGAAATAGGGCCCGATCCACAGTCACGTCGTTCGTCCCAGATTGCTTAGCCTCTAGTCCAGTGTTTGGATCCGGAAGGGACATGAGAAGCAGGAGACGATTGTACGGCTCCGGTGGTTCCCATTCGACACATTTCTGCAGGCGTTTCAGCAAATTTCCAGGTAGCTGCAATTTGAGAAATAGAGAGAAAAGTCAGAAATAAATAGGGTTTGGAGTAGTCAGTCGCATGCTTGGCTTTAAGTCAGATTTTTAGATATGCTTTGCATAGCATTTACTGGAAATATAATGACCAGAACGGGGAATCCTCAACTGCTGCACAGAGATACAGTTAGATGGAATCAGTTTGATATTCAGTACTTGAATGAATGTAATAAACATGCCCCCAAGACGAATATCGTGCGATTCACAGTAAGTAGAGGGAGAGGTTAGGGGAAACGTGCCAGTCAAAAAAGTGTTAAATTCGGTACACTGCCGTTTTCAACTGAGTGAAATATTTTTGAAGAGACTAAATCCCATGGTCCAATGAACTTTTTGTAAAGAAAGGATAGAAGACCATCGATTGTAGAAACAATTTATTTATTCTGTGCGTTACGAGAGAAAGGATATACAAAGTGGAAAACAAGTTGGTGGGTTACTTGTAAGCCCTACGGTTCTGGTAAAGAACGCAGCAGTAAATGGCAACAAAAACGAGTTTCTAGAGTTATCTGATAGGGATGACTAGTTGTGAATGGTGTTCTCAGAGATTAACGATTTGTAGGTGGTTCAAGGGAACGAAATCTGTTGCAGAAGACAAAGCGGAACAGCTGTCAGACGGTGGAAGAGAGGCCGCAGTTTCAAAGCCGAATGATCCGGCAAAATTACCCATAGATCCGATTTAGGGGGTGAGGTTTGTTCGGAAAGGGTGTCGTGGAAGAAGTTGCGAAAACATCTCGTTTGGTGTACGTGGGTGAAGGGAGAAAATTCGGGTACACATTTACCAGAAGAGAGGAAATCGGCAACAAAATTTAGATCAGGAGAAAAGTATGCACGCTTTCGGTAAGCAAGCATAAAATGGGTATGGAAAAATTAAACGTGACTCGATTTTTGGCTACTCGGTGAGCAATAGTTTCCAAGTCTAAGCATTTGAAGCAACAATGCGTGGCGATCGTGAGGTACAGAAATGAAGGGCACGAAATGGAAGAGCGGAGAGAGGCGCCATCAACAAACGTATGGATGGGATTTTTTGTTCTGGGTAAAAGAAATAATGTGAGGATGAGAAACGGAATTTTGTGAAACACGCCAGAAATGGTCTAACGAGTCTCAAGATTGAGTGGTCACGACGGAAGCTTTAGATCCACGATGTAGGATCATTGGTGAATTCTACTGGACTTATTGTGGTGAGGAAAACAGGTGAATGATGCCTCTTCAGCACGATTGATGGGAACCACCAGAGGTGGGAGGTTTGCATGTATCTAGCGGAAGTACTGTCAACCGAACATAGCTGATTGGAATAGGGGAGATAGAATGATGATCTCGGTTGGAGGATGGAGTCGGGGAAGTTGGAAGTGGAGAGGAGTCAGAGGTGAATGAGTTTGCAACTTTATAAGCGGCCGCTAGATGCATAATGTGAGTGAAAAGGAAGGGGAACAAACGTACGAGAAAGTGCTTCTATGAGGCACTTAACTGAACAACTCCCAGTTAGGAAGGAATATAGTTTGTTGATCTTACGCCTATCATGGCTATCCTTAGCCTTTAAAATGACTCCCAACCGTGTTTTATGCTTCCACACAGAGGGGCTTGAGGATAAGCACTATATGTGGAATTCTCTTATTTTCGAACTAACGGTGCGAAAACCGTTCTAGGGAGTGATGTCGTCTAGGTTAGTGAAAGTGAACAATAAACCTTGAAAGACAGTCTCGGTTACAATCGATGCTGAAGTTGACGGGTTGAATGAGAGTACACAGTAATTCCAGGAACTCACGCCAGTCAGTGTGTGCGTATTGTCAGAATGTGCGGTGGAAATTAAATGGAAGCCGTAGTGAGACAAAGTGGTCCGATGCGCTGAGGTTAGCAGGAGGCACTGGAGGACCACACGCGTTCGCCTAATCAGTTGAACGATTAGGAGATAAGGAAGATCAGTTACGAGTGATTTCAGTGCAAAAGGTTTCCGCTCACCGGCATAAGTTGAAGTCGCTTACAAAATACTCGAAACGATCGCTGTTGTGTGGCAAATCCCCCTCCCCAAAAATGTGATTTTAGCACGAGTCGCATTGCTAATTTTGTTCCAACATGCATTCTAGACAGTTAATGTGAAGAACGATCATTGTCACTGGGTTCATGACAAAGAACACGGGTGCTTTGGAGAAAAAGGTCAGGGTTTCACCCATGCAAGTAGCTTCTTGAAACCACGGATGAAAGCTTTGTCGGGTGAAGATCAAAGACTGGAAACGGCGCCCCATGGGAATACGATAGATAGCCAATCAAACACGCTGTTTCTGTCTGCGATCTCAGGGCAATCGAACGAGATTTAGGGGTTTCGCTTGTCGTAACTGGTCTGGTACTCCTAATTTCTCTCCATCAACAGGCTAAACTGTTTAATTCAGGTACATGCGTCTACTTATTGTCTTTACGATCTTTCAACAGCGCCTCGGTCAAGCATAGCATTAGACAGAAAAATGAGGTGAGCTGACTGAAAATGGCATTGCAGAATGTGTTTGTGGCTGTGCGTGATTCATAGATCGGGATGAGGGTCCAGCCTTTTTGGACGTAACGATATTAGGGTGGGCGATTGAAAATGCCTCTAGAATTCTTAAGCAGTATTGATCCATGGGGTGTAGGACATCAGGAAACGCATTAATTACTAGATCCAGCGCACAGAATCTAGACCGACGATCGAAACCGGATAATCGAGCGACGTCTAAAATCCCGATTCCAAGTCAGTGAAAACCCAGACAGTCCCGTGATACGGTACTACTAGCAAGTAATCAATTAGTTCAATAAATCAGACAAACATCTAATTGTGACTTGTCAGATTCACAAAATGACATCCGAAAGCACTCCGATTGTCGCGCATCCCTTAGATGCAGAAAATTGAACAGGAACTCACAAAATACGGGGGTATATCAAAACAGCATGCCGCTGTCAGATGGAGAGTAATCAGGTGGAGTGCCACCGCAAGCAGTCATGCCGTTCACTAGCGCCAAGGCATTAGTTCACTGACCAGGAGGAATAACCAATCAGGCGAGGCAGTTGATATACACACGATGCAAGTATTGCATGAACACTGACTCTATCTCTTCAGGCAAAAGACTGTTGCGTGTGTCTGCGTGACAATTCGGCCGACTAACAACCGCTTTCCGGGTTAGACACAAAAATCAAGCCAAGTCAACTAATCGCTTCATTCACTTGAAGAGGATATTATTAAACAAAGGCAGAAAGGGTCACCTACACCCTGCAAGGCATAGTACATACGCACCTTGGACAGATCAGAAGAAACTAGAGACAACTTAAATTCGGAGGTTGTATTCATTGGTACGAGGAGCCTGGATCTTAAGTAATGAAAAACCCATTTGCATTTTCGCACCCGAAATTGAACCGGCGACATTCCGCTTACCTGACAGATACTCTACCAGCTGAGTTATCGCGGTGCGGTCAGTCGGGTGCAGATAACAAGTGAATATACAATGGTACACAAACCACTATTCCAGTGGTACACAGCAACTGTCTTGATCTAAGTGGTTTGCGCATCATTGGGTGTTCATTTGCAATGTTCCCATCTGAAGTGCTGCACCGCGATGACTCTGCCCGGTAGGCGGAATCTCACCGGTTCGATTCCGGCTCGCGGCGTTGGACTTTTATACTAGCTAATGTAATTCGTTGTCCCACTGCCTTGCGTGCAGTCCCGGTAATTCCGGTGTTACTTCATATCGGCCGAGTTCCAGTTTTTATTATTGAACCAACTGTCAGTAGCCAAAAATCAGATAACGACCATGAATAAGAGGAGAAATTCAGCGGAGCATGTTCGTGATCGAACGATTAATGACCCCTTATTCACTAACTTTGACTGCCATGAAGTCCTCCCAGATGGACAAACTAATGTGAGACACCTGTACCGTCGTGGTGGCCCATGCTTTTTGTGCATTTGTTTGCTACTTCAATTCAGTTAGTTACTGTTGTGTTCGTAATCAGTAGCAGCAAAACACGTATTTGGGGCACTACATTTGTTTGTGGGAATGTAAATGTAATTCAACCACAGCCTGCGAGTAAGCTGCAATGAAGCACGTAGGTAAACAAGTGCATGAGCAAGCAAGTAAAGGAGCCGATCTACATGCAAAAACAAGTAAGGCCAATCAATACTGTCTGCACTGAAACAGGTGTATGTTCATGCATGAAGGGGATATTGGTTGGTTTTCCGCGCAGAATGCGTGACTTCAGCTAGACACAAAAGTTACCAACTGATTTGGGCATGAGAGCCCACGGACGTGTCATATGGCAACTTTATACCCCAGTCACAATTAACTGAGTTACACTTTCGCCGATCGCTGTTCCAGTCACGCAGAAACCTCAGATCATCCGGCCAACCTGCACTCGGGGGCACCAGACTCGAGTTTCGCTCTTGTTAGGGCTCATCAGTGGCGCATATTTTCTGCCACACCCAGGGTTCGAATCCGGGCCTTTTCACCACTGCGTTACCCCGCTCCCATCCTGTGGAGAAAAACTGACTTGGTTGGAGGCATTCGCTTGGAGTTAACGGGGCTGGTACCGTGTCTCCATTCGAAACTGCCGGGCATCTTTGGCTGTCTTAGAGGTCGACATCTGAACGAGCTTATTTTGGCGATTCGGATCAGCCCGGACGGGAGCGGGGTGGCGCAGTGGTAACACACACGCCTTCGAGGTGAAAAGGCCCGGGTTCAAACCTTGGGTCTCGGTGTACCACTGATGAGCTCTAACAGGCGCGAAATTCGAGTCTGGTGCTTCCGAGTGCAGGTTGGTCGGTTAACCTGGGGTTCGTGTAGGAAAGGTGGAGTCCGAAGGACGGTCAGCTAAAACAAATATTCATCCACCCCACACACTACTCGCAAGTACTTGCGTGATATATATGCTGCTATTATCGTTCTCGTTTACTAATCTCGGATTTTATTTGATATTTCCTCTTTGGTTTCACGATTCTACTCTACGAGGTGTATGACTTTCCGGTCATTTATCCAACAATGTAAGGATGAATGGTGTGAAATGAAAGAATCGTTTTACGTCATTTCGTTTTGCATTGCACTTCAATTTGCGACGTTAAACCACCTCCCGGGGTAAGTGATGTTCCACTCAACAACCCACTGAGGTACAAAATTATACTTTTCGTTTAACCGTGTTTGGAAAACAATCCTTGGATTATACGTTGCTTACCTGACGATGTCGACCGCAGAGCATAGGAATCCAAATGGGGAAGAGCTGAAATGATAAACGGGAGGAAATCCATAGAAGGTGAAGTTTCGCTTCTTAGTTCGATGTATCTATTTGTCTACTGAAACGTTCCTAATAAGTGTGAGGCTATTGGCTGACGTAGGTAGACGGCCTAGTTCCGTTAACCGACAGCGCGCATCGTCTATCCCAAATTGTTGGCCCAATCTTTTTGTGAAGAAACGGAAAGAAATCATTCAATCAATCACCAACACTCTTCCTCACCGAGTCGAGCAGAATCAGCCAAAGAGCGACCAAGTGTTGTTTTAACCGAACGAAACGAAATCAACCGAAGAACTGCTAATAGTTGTTTTAACCGACCGGAACGAAGTCATTCAATCGGGTACGTAACTAAAAGAGACTGTGAAGGTCCGGTTATGGGAAGCGCTCTGTATTAATGCAATCAATGGTCTCGTACAATGGTTTTGACTGCGGTCATTTACCATCCTATACAAACTGATTGTTTTTGTGTAATAAAACGAGATGGTTCAAAGGGAGAAAGTCCTTACAAGAGCTGCTGAGGCGGATCAGAAAAGTAGGCAGGTTCTGTCAAAGAAAAGGTTTTGTAAAACTGAGATAGTAGAGATAGAAAACCGAACGCTGAGATCGCAGATATTCCAAGCTAAATGTTCTAGATCGGGGGTTTTATTATTCTAATAATGTCTTGCTTAAATGTCAAGCACGCGCGTATTGGTCCTGACCGAATTTTCCACGCACCCATTTGACTGGAAATGGCATTTGGACGTCAGATATATAGTGCGACAGTCATTTCGAGGGAGAGAGAGTAATGTTTAGATTAGAAATTCTTTGATTCTGCATTGCTGTGCCTCAGTTCGAGATGATGCCTACAGTTAAACTGTGTGCAAAGTGCAGATAAATAAAGGACAACGAAATAAAAGAGGATACAAGAGAGGCCAACAATTTATAAATGTCACATTGTGCCTATTGGGTTTGGTTGAGTATATCAGACGTAGACAATCATATCGAGAAGTTTACATGGACTTGGTGGTACGGACTGGTTGTGGATATACTCAGAAGTCAAGTAAAGTCAATGAATGCTTTTATGCACCCAGTGTAGAGAAGATTTTCAGCATGTGAGTGATTTGCAGAAGAAAAGAACGTAAAGGGATTACTGAAAGATGCAGAGGAGTGCGTGGAAGCAAAACGAAGCAGTACATACGATTTGATTAAGGACAAGAGCGAATAATGAGGTCAATGATGACTTGGTTGCGGTCTACTAGTAAGCAAACAAGAAAAGCGACAGGGCTATTTCTATATGCAGACGTACGCGTGTGAAATATTTTGAATTTCGAGCAAGTGGATGAAAAAGAGACGGCTTTAGAGAATGTGGAGTGAAGAAAATGATTTGTGTCCGATAGTAGCCTGTGTGTCAATTTGTCACAAGCATTAAAATGTTTACTGATGATGGAGTTCATAAGAGTCACCCCACTCATTTTGCTACGACGGCCGAGCAATTTCAGGGATCTGGTCATAAGATCAAATTTTTTTCCTTTTAAACAGGGGAAGAGTGAATGAGAGCAATAAAGCCAGAGAGGGAAAATGCATAAGTGTAAGGGCTTATTGGAAGGTGCAGATAACAGCGTGGAAAAAACGGAGCAGTACATAAATTTGGTTAAAGACGGAGGTTAGTAGTGAGATTTACAAGTAAGCGGATAAGGTAAGGGATAAGGCTATTTCTGAATTAAGACGTGCGTGAATGAAACATTCTAAATTTCGAGCGGGTAGAAGCGAACGAAACAGCTTTAGAGAGTGTGGGGTGAAGGCAAGGCTTTGTGTTGGATAGTAACCTATTTGTGAATTTGTCACAAGCATTAAAATGCTTGCAAATGATAAAGCCAATGAGAATATCTCTAATAATGTTGCTACAATGGGAAAGCAATTTCACGGATTCGCTGATATGATCAGAATCTCTTCCTAACTACTGTTCGGGATTGGTTTACTTTATGGCTCAGGAAACTAACTTATTAGAATAGATTTTTTCGTCGCATTTGGCCCCAGAATTCCTTGCTCAATTGATGAAGACGGGCAGAGCAAACCTGAGGTCAACCGGTTGGTAATAACTTTTTCTGGGTAAGACTGCAGAACTTGAAAGTCTGTGTTGTTTCGCGTGTGTAGTTTTTTGGATGGAATTCTTCGGCATACAAAACCAACGAAAGGTGGGTTGGAGACCGTGAAATTTGGTTAGTTTTTAGCTTGAATAGAAAATGAAAACTGGGATCGGTGTAGTCGATCCTAGAGGAAGCTGAAGGCTTGCTCCGTGGGATCCCGAAGACCCAGATAATCGGTGATGTGATCAGGGGCACATTCGGGACAGTGATCTGGCTCCGTCAATCTGAAAAAGCTTTCCCGCTTACGTCTTCCTTCAGCTACTTTACTCTAACTATTCCTTCCGTAGCCAAGTTATTTTCAATATAAAGCAAAAAAGAATCCTTCCAGTCAATACGAAGATTGCGAAGAAAGACAACCTTAAAAAAATACGGATTCCACAGATCGACCACAATCCAGGACCTAGGATTTCTTTGGTTCCTCCCAAATGATACTGTTTTCTAGCAGGAATCCACGGGATGAGCGATGTGATGAAATTGCTGCATAGATAGGTTAGGTAAATCTTCACCAATGACGGAAAGCCCGGAACGATCTCTCCAAAAGGATAGTAGTACAATATCTAATACGAACTAAATGAACACCACCAGAGTTGGCTTACCTTAGTAACAATGGAACATTGGCATTCCACAAGTTCCTCAATCACGGATAGCAGTCGTCCACTGACAATGACAAACTGAGTATGCCGGCAGAAAAACATAGAATAGAAATTCGTGATACATCCGTACTTGAAACCACCATAAATCAAAAACTGACCGGCACACACAGGTCGGATTGCGTTTTCAGTTTTATCAGCCACTTAAATAGCAGGGTTTTTGATTACCATTTTGCAAGATAAACCAGTTGAAAATGATGAACCACAACAATAACAAATAGTCAAAAAGCGGGCCGACGGGGATCAAAAGGCTGTGACGACAATCTATGGACACTGATGCCAGGACCAAACCTGGTGGCCATCAGTCAACCTACCCTTTTGATGGCCTCTAACTGGCCGCGGAGTGCGGGATAGAAGACGGATAAACAGTTGAGATGAGATACATGCATATGGGCAAAACAACTAAACGCCCCATCGCGCTAGCCTGTACTTGTGGGGACATGTGACGTGCGCACCTCCGTGTAATCTATCTTGGAATGCAATGTTTATTAAGCCGAGTAACACCTGAAAGATAATAAAACGGGGTATATTGACTCAATAAATTCTATAAGACTAAGTGTACTACAGCATCGTACCCCCTGATTCGTGCAGTCATAGACCAACCATGTGTATTTGAAACTAAGTAACTAGATCTTCCTTATATGGCCGGATAGAATTGAACTGCCTAGCATGATACCTAACGTCGATATAATGTACTGATTCATATGCAAACAAGTGCATCTAGTATAAAAACAGTGCATGTTCTCAGCTCCCATCTTGTGACAGGCTGTGCCATATACTACTGGATTAAAGCAAATGTTTTGTTATTAGTAGCATTGAAGTGGTAGTGAAATAAATGGACGGGTCACAACATTTTCTATGAAGAATACCAAGTCCTGACGTCACTTACGAATATTAGGATATTTGTTGTCTCTGTATGAATTTGTGGTTTACGATGTTCTAAATCCCGAACAGTCGGTGCCTCGGACTTGGGCTATGGTATTAGATACTACTGAGTGGGTTAATCACAGTAACATATGTGATCAGACGATGATATTAGTAACACTTGAAAACCAATTGAATTGTTCTTCCAAAATGAGTAAGCGTCCTGAGTTAAGTTCAAGAGATCCAACCACCAAGATCCACACTACCTTAATCTATTCAACGTTTTCAGCACTATTGCCAGTAGCGTTTGCTTTTCACTATGTAATAATCTTCCGTCCAGTTTCTGTCGGAGCAGCAATCGAAACCATCGTGTCTAGAGTTTTGGTTCTTCAACCAGAGTTGAATTCAACGTACTAAGATGTTAAAGAAACACTTGCTTTCAAGCACAAAGTGTGCCTTTCTCGAAACGTAAACGTCAGTATTGTTGATCATTTCCCTAAGCTTGTTCTCACAGACTGCAGTGGATGATGAAACCGGTGTGAAACACATGGACGGAACTCACATCTTCCGATATTGAAAGCAAGCGTAACACAGTAGGCATGATTCGCGCCCAAAAGTCCACAGCTGTCGCGATGGCCACTTTGTGCTGAGTGGTGTGAGACGGGGACAAACTTGCTGCGGCCTCACAATAGACGGTCCATAGCTGAAATACGAAAAGATGAGATAATCAAGGGTTGTGAAACGATTCCGGTGGGACATGGAATTACAAACCGAAGAACAGCCTGAAAATCGATCCACTGGCTTCGACCATAGCAACTGAAAAAAATCCTAAGCCTAATACGTTGATATTTACTTTAAAACGTGAACGCGTATGGGCATCGGTAAACTATACTGTCGCCGATCGTCCGGTTTATGGTATCCTACATCGGATTTCTCTCCCTGCCCACCGGTGCTTGCCGTGTAATTTTGGCTTCTGAAAATAGCTTTAGTAGCAAAAACTGAAATTCGACCGTCTACATGAATTCCGTGTTGGGCAGCCCTGTTTCTAGTCACGAGGTCTAAAAAACCTCTCTGAAATATGACTGAGTCAGGTTGAGAAGCCTAGCCTAATCGTCTTCCAGCCAAAGTTGTTTCAGGCCCAACATACGATCGCGTAAATGTGGATAGGTCACGTACTGGGGCGAAGCCAAGATGACCAGTTCCTTACCAATCAAATCAGCCCTACAAGTAGGCAGCCCAACTGGGAGCGAGTGCGTGGGTGGGTGCCTCTGCATATTTGCATGAACACTTTTATTTTATCATCGGCCCACCGACGGCGGTCGAGTGAACTAGAGTGATTGCTTACCAACTCGGAGGTTGGAGGTTCGAATCCCCGCCACCACTGGTTATTTTGATGGTAGACAATAACCCATTGTCATCCGGTTTGTTGCCACACCTGGCCTATTACCATCTTATATGATTCTCCTCTCCAAGTCTCAGTGTCTGGTTGCTGGTTATCCCTAATAGTTTGGTGGGCTTTTGTGGCTATGGGGTATACTACTTCCATTACACTCACGCGCGCAAAAATGTATGAAAATGATCGGTTTCCACACTACGTGGTGGCATGGTCTGGTTTACCGCATCAGAGGGTTTGTGCGCTAACAGATGCTGGGTGAAGAT
This sequence comes from Fasciola hepatica, assembly GCA_948099385.1. Lineage (NCBI taxonomy): Eukaryota > Metazoa > Platyhelminthes > Trematoda > Plagiorchiida > Fasciolidae > Fasciola > Fasciola hepatica. Next base: position 4,093,246 of record CANUEZ040000003.1, on the reverse strand, counting down.
CGTAAACAAAGTCCGTCCGTGAGAAAACGACAAATAAAAAGTGATGGTAGGAACAAGGGAAAAAATCACACTCAATCACACCGGCTCGTGAATTTCATACAAAATATTTGCTTTCCCAGCACTAAATTAACACACCCTACTCTTTTCCACTGTATTCACATTCATATTTTATTTCCGTGAATGAAGAAGGTAAAGGAAATGCTCGCAACTCTCGGCAATGTCTTCTTCCTGTTCTGATGAATTGGGAGAAGGGAGCTCGGTGCTTTAAATAAGTATTCTTAGTAACGTATATTGTTTAATTATATTTCTGATATGTTAAACTTAGGGTTAATGAGAATATAGCAGGTTGCGTGTGAATGGTGTTGACTGGAATAAGAACCCGAAATAAGTAGCGTTTGTTTCCAGTCGCGATCGCCTACATCATCATCATGCGAGAATATGATCATGTCAGTATCGATTCCAAATTTTACCCGATTCACAAAATGAAATCACTCGAAATACGGTTATCAATGCAATCACACGTAACTCTTACCTGGCACAACAGAAACGCGTGATATAACGAAGACATCACGGTGACAGATTGCTATTGAAAACGGACCCGAGAAAGGTGAGGGTTAGAAAGGGAGGAAAGATGACTGTTGATTCTTTCTACTAACAGCGTAATCAAACGAACTACTAGATCAGCGCGATTAGTAAGAGATAGAAATTGTTCATAGGGTATTTCATCAACACTCAACTCATCACTGAAAATCATGGAAACCAGGTGTAACTGTTTAGTCTGTCTAGTAAAAAAATCATGAGTTGTGCGTATCTACCGAGTCCCACAACCGGGACTCACACCCGAGGCGCTTGATTGCAAGTCATGCATATGACCATTGAGCAATCTGAGTTGGCTGGTAACGTCGATATTACATGACGTAACACTCTTCCGTCACCGGTTCTGAATGGTAATAACCCGTCTGCCGGACAGCAGTCGACCCCTATGAACGACCTCTTCTCTGTTGGGGTCTAAATGAAACAAATGCACTATCAACAGCATATGGTTACTAGTTCAGTGTAATACTACAATTAAATTGTTCATGAAACGATTTGGCACTTAGTATGAGCTTCTAAACACAGAAGTTGTGAACTGGTTGTAAAAACAGCATTTAGCTCGAAGTAAAACTGATTAACAGAAACCTAAACTGTCATTTCTATTTAACGAGAAACGATGAGACACAATTCAATGAACAGTGAAGTGACCGTGATGGACAAGGGCGAAAAATGATTATTTTTAAAGGTGAAAATATGCAATTTGATCTTATTTGCGGTTACGAACTTGTAGACAGTAACTGGATAAAACATGGTGGAAGAATTGCCAATTCTCAAGATTGATCTACTGTTGTCAATACCAATGACTCCGAACAAGCGTCAATCAGATCATTTTGATCCCAGTCAAGAAGATGAAAATTTTTTTTCTCCCTGGTCTATGTATGCTATGTCTGTGCCTTATCCATACATTATCTGTTAACCTTCATGACATCAAAAGTGCTCATCGAGGGTTGTGTGACACACGGTTTCCTGCTATGCGTAAAGCGTTCTCAGTCGAGTAAGCCAAAAAAAGCCGTAGGTTACCAACCATCAGGTAGGTTGCACGTCTGTAGGACCAGTTGGTCACAAAAACTAAAAGGAATATACATTTTCTGGCTTCTAAACCTGAAAGCATGCGTTATCGTTATAGGTAGCTGAATGCTGGTGAGTTGGTCAATAGACAATTGGGTGGGTTACGCTGTTATGGAACAAATTCATTGACTTAGAGGTGTGACTTCAGATTGCACACACGCTCAAAGACTTGGTGATAGATTAACTTGGTTCATCTCGAAAAACCTATAACTTTGCTCTAGATACCTATCGGTATAACACATGTATGATCAAGCTCAGAAATGCAGCTTTTCACACTTCCGTGAACTGTATTCGGTGGTTGAAGCACAACGAATATGCGTAACAAATGTCCCATTCAACTTTGATATGCGATAAGTGAGTAGGTAATTCAACTAGAGTATGAAGAACAACAAAAGATGACGAGCAAGCTCGTTTTGAGTGATTCATAATAGTGCTATTACATCAAATTTTATATCAACAATGTTAAGAGAAAAAAAAAACTAAAGATAGGTTGATGGATCAAAAACAAAGACAGGGGGAGGCCAAGTTTTCCATGCTTGACCCAAATTCAACCCTGAACCGTGAGTCTGATCGACGGATCTGTGCTGTGTCTGTGAGTAGGAAGCTTCAATGCTTGCATGAACTGTTTTTGAGCGCATAACAGCAGATTGTAGAGACGAACGCATTTCGCCTCTGTTTTGTTTTGTTCACTTAACAATGTTAATATAAGATGTGATATAACGGCATGATTAATACTCACTGAAAAAGAGCTTGCTCGCTACCTTGTGTTATTTTTTGTGTCCTGTGAAACTATTCGGACAACTAATTCAGATATTCAACAATGCACAAAACCTCAGCTTTTCTTATTAATTTGTTCAACTAAACAGGAGCAATATTTCGTAAAGTTTGATACTTGGAAGTCAATAGTCTACTCGTCTTCTAATCACAGCTGACAGGCTTCCGGATTATACGAATTAAATGGCCTAACTGACTTAGTACAAACTCAAATCTCGAGAAAAAACCAAATGTCACTTAAGTGCCACACATGATTAAAGTTTGTAAAAGATAAATAAGCGGTATTTGGTGGAAATTCAATGAATAAGAAAAAATTGGGTGAATCATAAATGAAAAGGTGACAAGAACTGCCCATATTTTCATCATTTCTTTTATCCAGACAAGTTTGTATCTGGTCAACAAAGCATACTACTCCGGTGGTGCGAAACACACGAAGAGCGACTTGCGGCCGATTCCGTCTCAGCACCAAAAGGGCTGTTTGCATACCTGAGAAGGAGGACTAAGGCCCGCCTGGGCATCCCAACACTGCTTCATAATGGACTCATCGCGGACTCCTATTGGGCTAAGGCAGAACTACTGGCTGGTCACCGTGCTGATGTTTATGCCACGGAGGGACCATCTTCGTCCCAGCCTCCACAAAGTGCAGTCACCATGGTAAGGCGATCGTTAGTGGTGCAAGAAGTTTCCAAGGCTATGCAAGGTTTACGGCAACATACATCGCCTGGTCCGGACGGGATCCATCCGCCAGTCCTTCGGAAACTAGCTGAAATTGTCGTGTGCCACCACTCACGAGACTGTTTAACATTTCGATGGGACAAGGTAAACTACTATCCGAATGGAAAAGGCGTTGTCATTCCGATATTCAAGGGCGGAAAAAAGGCGGAAGCTGAGAATTATCGTCCAGTAAGTCCTACGTGTGTGGTAGGAAAGGTAATGGAATGCCTCGTCTCGACACAACTGCAACAGTACCTCGAGAGTCATGAGCTCCTCAGCCACCAGAAGCATGGCGTACGGAAAGGTCGACCCTGTCTGTCAAATCTGCTAGTAGCACGTGAACATTGGACACAAGCTAGAGAGGAAGGCCGCCCTACGGACGCTATCTACGTTGATTTCTGCAAAGCTTTCAACTAAGTCCCTCATAATCGCTTGGTCCATAAGCTGAGATCGTTAGGAGTGGCACTTGGATCGAAGACTTCCTGAAAGGGAGGTTCTTTCCTGCGAAAGTAGCTTCATCATGCTTTGAGTGGCATGAGGCCTCCAGCAGAGTGCCACAAGGCTTGGTCTTAGGCCCACTGCTATTCGTAGAGTTCATCAACGACTTGCCACAACAACTGGTGTCCCCCTGTCCGGTCTATGCCGACGATCTCAAAATCTGGCGTGTGATCAAAACTACGGCGGATCACGAGGCACTACAAGCGGATTTGGATACTCTAACACAGTGGTTCAAAGTGTGGGCCCTCCCAATCAATGTGAAAAGTGTGCCCAGCTGCAGCCAGGAAGATCGAAGCCTAAGGGCAACTACTCTTTTCAAGGAGCTACTCTTCGAGTGTCCAGTGCTGAAAAAGACCTAGGAGTGATAGTGTCATCTATGCTGAAAACCCGAAATCGGACTGACAAGGTGTGCGCCTCGGAGTGGAGCATCTATGTTACGATCCAGTGGACTCTTGGAAAGATAACTTTTTGCGCTTTCAAACTCCTATATACCTCACACGTCCGTCCTCGACCGGAGTACGGCGGAGCGGCTACATTTCCCTGCATGGCTTCTGAACTTGCGAGGCTGGAACGGGTGCAGAGAGCCGCCACTCGTCTCGTTGCTGGACTAAGAGGGGTTAGTTACGACGGGCGGCTGGAGTTAACCTGTCTGTTTTCGGAGGCATATCGAAGAATGCGAGGCGACTTTATATGCATCCGGTGAATACTCCGGGGTGAACTGGGCGCCGAGTTGCAGGCGTTATTTCCCTACGCGGCCACTCGTGCACAAAGGGGCACTCGATGACGCTCATGAAGCTGCAGTCGACTAGGCTACCGTTGGTCTACCGTCTTTCCAGGAGGGCATCCAAACTGTGGAACTCACTGCCAGCTGACGTGGTAGAAGAGGACAACTACAATCTTTTGAAAAGGAAACCCGACGTACATCTGATGCAGCTTTGGCGTGAATCACTGTCGTGAGGCTACAACCAAGAGTGGATGGTGATGAGGCTCTTACGTGAGGTGTCCCATTACCTCTAATCCAGGAAAACTTGAGACTTCAAAACTGATAAACCCGATTTTTAGAAAGCACGGCCACATCCGTGTAATTCAACAGTGGCAATCCTCCAGTCAGGCGGAAGACGAGCCAGTTTAAAAGAAAACTTTGCGGGAAAATCAAAATGGAAAGGAGCAATTCTGTTTTTAGCCGTTTCTGGTAGTGAGCAAGAATAGAAAGACCAACAGGATTTCGAGTGCTGCTGCGGCTGCTAGTGTACAAAGACGGAAAAGGCATCCAAACAGTGGTTCTCAGTAAAAGACAGCCCCGGAGAACTCCGCAGTCAACCGTTTAAGAATAGCTTCCCACTGGAATCGCACCACTGTTATGGAAGTCCTACTATTTTCACCCAGTATGTGTCTTGTTTGTGTGGTTTAGGCAATCAGAGTGAAAAGCTGGGATGCCACCGAGACGTTTGTTATGTTTCCTTCGTAAACACATCATTGTGTGACAAGAATTAACAAAAATATCTCACCGAAGTTTTGTCTCATGACGAAATCATCGTAAAAGACATCATCATCTTCGGTCCAAAAGCTCAGTACGACCCTTGTAATGCTGAAAGATAATTAATCAAGCCTAACTGATCTTCTTTGTCTAATAAAGAGATGGAATAGTCTCTACTTCAGAGAGAACGCTGGCCTCCGATGGCATTTTAACACTTAACCGTTGCGCTGAGATTTTTCCATCAGTGCACAAAAAAGTGTTTCGGATTTTCTGAGCACACTGTACGCACTTAATCTTAGGGCGGACCAAATGAACTGCTTCCTGAAACATTCCACTCAGCTTACTGAATGAGGAAAGGGAATCCGAGATGCCTCAGCTTTTGTGGATAGATAATTTTCGTGAAGCAGGTTATTTTGCATAGGTCGGTGTGGTGACTTCTTGGGAACACTGCCTCGGCTGTGCAAAAACTGACGGTTCTGGCATGGTTCGCCAGCTTAATCAGATTTCTGTAAATGATTCTGAATGATTCATCGATATTCACGAAATACCCCGTACTGACTGTGTTCCACTAACGAACTCTGAATGGCCTTTGTCATTCCTTCCTTCAGTGGCATAGCATGGTTTTATTGTTTCCCCTTGATCAGATGCCGACTGGTATGACCAGTGTAAGCAGCGTCACAGGGGCACGTGGCTTGGCAAGTGCACGTAGAATTGGTTGACAGTGACAGTTACCCTTGGATGAACTGCGTGAAACACTTACGTCAGTGGCAGTGAATGTAACTCAAACGGCCTTCAAGGTTCATTTCTTAAAGAGTTATCTACATTCATCGTTTACGAAAGGAAGAGTGATGGATGATGTGTTCTCAGGAACAGTGTAGATTTCATGTACATTGACTGGCGGACCGCCATCAAAAACGCGTATGAACCCCTGGCTCGGTCACCGGCCCCAACATACGAACTGCCTGTTGCCTGACGGGTTGTGCTTGGTTGTGCACGGGCTAGAATTTCGGCCTCGAACATAGAGCCAAGTGACACTGGGGTCTCCACTTAGTACCTAATTCACAAAAACCTTCATGAGCAGTTCCCCTACACACACCTCTTATGGGCAGGTGTCATTCGGGACACCCATGGACCCGGCTCATCCTCTCGCAGAAGCTAGCCGCATAAAAGTAAACAAACCATCGTTCTGTCTGCGAAACGAACCAGATCGTCTGTCTTCAAAATGTCAATCCCTAACCGCACGGTTCGAACCAAGTCTCATACTTTTAGTCACTGCATGTGCCAGCAGCATATTTTAAGCAGAGTCTATCTAATCTTTAAGGGACTCACATTAAATAGATAGGAATAAGGAAAATAAGCAGATAGACATAGTTAAAACTGGGATATCTGGTTCATAGCTTCGGGTTTATGTAAAATCCCTAACTCAGAACATAAGCTTGTCATTCTCAGCAAATTCTTGCTGTTTAAGGTCGCAATAAGAGTGAAATGAATAAAACCTCGATTTACGAGGTGGGTTGATGTAAGGACTTGAGTCATTTGAGACAGACCCTGCATACTAAGAAACTACTACACCCAAACCACTTACTTTTTGCTGATCCGGAAAACTGCTTAATAGGGCTTTGACCAAATCTGCCACAGAGTGAACAAGAACGAATGGGATTGGTCGACACGCGAGCCCGGTAGCTTCACGAGTCAGAGCCATGTTCATTGTTGCTCCCAGCAGAATCCATGACAAAGTTCGAACTCGTTCCACCATGATGAGGAAGTCGCGTGGTCTGAAACGTCAGAAAAAATTTTCAGATTTATATCCCAACACCATGAGATCAGAGGGGAAATGAATTATAGGTTATCTGGCACGGAACAATAAAACCGGCGGTAGTTGAACGAGAAATATCACGAACTCGAAGTAATGGGGTCACCAGTGCAAATCCTTTGGACACGGGTTTTTCACTTCAGCTGTCTCGAACGCACAGAGTTGCACAGATAGAACGGAGAAGAGTAGCTGTGATAGAACAGGAAACATGAACTTTCCGCGTTGTCAAAAACTCAGATGCATGACAGCATCCGTGATTCGGTATCAAACAGGCGAGTCTGCACTTAAACACATTTCGATGCCCAAATAAACGAACAGTAATCAAGAAAATACTTGTATATATTTGTCCTATTCTGACAATTACTGACCAGAGATACCCAACTGCAGCTCTTTGCGAAATACAGTGAGGACGAGGTAAAGAGATAGGCTTAGCAACAATGATTCGATGAGTTCAGCGTAAGGTATTTGTTCCGATTATTTGTTATATCATCGAATTCATCCAGAAATTCTCTACTGGCGGGAATGCATGCTGTGCATGGAGGAACTCTGTCTGCCATTTCATGTGATGTTCTTCATGCATGCGTCAGAATGAAAATCTACTTAAGAGGTCGACAAATGCTGACAGGAAACTTTGAATGATAAGACAGTCAACCGCAAACAGCGACTAATTGCAAGTTTCCTTCGATTCACGCTGTTCTAACATACGCGTACGCGCATGCGACCGTAGGTAGTGTTTCGTGAAATTGATAAAGTGATAATCATTTCCGTTCCTTAATTATGCATAAATCTTCGTTTGATTATCCCAAAGAACGTCGAACCACGTTGATATTCACATCGCATTTGATGTAATATTCTACACTCATTGTCTGGCGTTCAAGGCGGTAACAACACCATGAATAACTTAGCCCTTTCGAACGGTACCGTCTTCATGTCACTGGAGCAGATTGTTCCCAAACAAGTTTTTCCTCTTTTATTTCTAACAATGCGACGAGTTCCCTGTCCCCGATAAATGGTACAACTTTGCAAGTCTATCCAGGACTTTACGGATTATAATAATGAGCAATAAACTGCCAAAATTTGGCAAATATTTATCAAATACCTAAAGGCTGTCTTCTGAGCACTGACTAGGGCCAACAAGATGCCTATTTCACTTTGTCGGTGACACTATGACCTCGGGCAACTAAAATTGGGATGTGACTTGCAGTTAACAAATGTGGTCATGTGCGGCTAATTCCAACTGAGATCATCTCCATTCTTGATCAGTTTACGCTACTAGCGGCCATACAGGTAAATATGATACTCATAACTGACGCGATAAGAGTACAGTAGTCTCTTCCGGATAGTAACCTCTTTGGTTGCAATAGCGTCTATGCGCAAAACACTTTTACTGTGCAAGAAAATTTTCTCGATAAAAAACATCCCGACACGCAATAAACTCCTCAGAACTGAACAGGAACACCTTCATCGGGATTTTATCCCCGTCCCGCCCCACTGCCTTCCCTCCGTAACAAGAAATATTTTCGGGTTAAATATATTTGAGAATTCGGTTTTCTCAACAAAGTAGTTACGCAGCTTTATCTAGGGACATGTGATCAGTTTTCTGGTTGGTTACCACAGCTGATCTTTGGGGACTTTACGTGGATCTGCCCTCCAAAACGCTAGGGTTATCATGCTGCAAGAGTCCTGATTGAACGAAGATATAGCGGACAAAATTATACACAGATGGCTTTTACGGGTAAGAATCTAACTGTTCCGCGAGGTTTCGACATTTCCGTGGTGGAGTTGTCACGTACGCGAAAACAAGATGGAGCAAGACAACCAAGTTGGGTTACGGATACTCGACCGAAAAGATAAGTTGTCACGTTATCAAATGCAGGTCACATTTTCTGAGCGGGTTTCGATCGGAACCCATTGGTAACATTTACATAACCCCAAATACAACGGCAAATGAGCTCAGGGAATTTTCTGATATCCTGTCGACTTGACTTATCTCGGATTTAGACGACTCTGTGCATATTTGGTGGCGATTTCAACGGATTTAACGAAATTTTCTTTATGACTCTTGGCAAATTTGGTACAGTTCCCCACCAGAATTGATGCTCGCCTAAATTCTGCTTTCATAAAAATGTACGGTAAATCATGGTCCAACAACGTGCGCCACTGAGCAATTATGATCACTGCATTCAGGTAATTTGTCCAACTGCCTATAACAAGAAAAATCCGTTTGAAATCACCAGTGTGCGAACTGACAGATTTTTCTCTACCTCACATAAAAAAACTACGCGGGAGAAAAGAAACAGGCCTACGAAAGTGGGCAAAAGTCTGAAGTAAAGCGGACTACTGTGCTGATAAAATTGGAAATCAAACGCTTAAATGGACCATATGTAGATACCAATCTAGGAAACCGCAGTTGTCGGGACATGTGGAATGCTAATACAAAGGCTTTGTGGTAATAATTCAAGGGTCGAGAACCGGTTCGTTGACGTCGAAGAACTCAGCAAACGTTTTGGTTCACTGCCTCAGTACGTATGTTCGCCTGTCCGTAGATTCACTATTGAGCCTACTCAAATCAAGCCCGCGGCTGTTTGGAAGCAACCGAGTACACTGAAGACGAATAAGGCCTCAGGCCCATATGGTTTATCCTTTATTGACCTGAAAGTGTGTGCTCGTGACCCGTAGGGTGTCTTCGCGCATACTTTCATTTGTTGTCTAGAAATCGGTAAGATTCTCAATACGTGGAGACCTGTAAAGATAACGCCCGCCCCAAAAAAGGATCCTGGTACTTACAGCTCCAATGCATGTACATCTGTGATGCGCAAGACACTAAGAAAAATGTTGATACCACATACTGTCACTTAGAGTTCTGCGGAAAATACCTATTAGTTTGCATATGGATCGTCCTGGTCCCTCCTTGACTCCTTAGACTACTCAGTATACTCTGTTGTGGCCACTTTAGACAATGGATGTAAAATGGGTAGGACGCTACCCCTGGACTACAAAAATGCTTTCGTCAATCTCGATAGGTCAGTGAGGCTCTTATTACTATCCGAATCAAGAGCTTATGCGGACCCATTAGTCACTGACCGGACTCAGTTAACGACCTTTATTGGAATGAAATCCTCTGCATTTCCTGTCATTGATGGTGTCTTTCTTTCCGCTCTACTTTTCTTCGTACGTAAAACTATTATCTATTCCATCCTCATTCATTTCACGGTAATATGCAGGCCACATCGTTCTGGGATGTGAACATTCTAGACCAGAAGTCTTTACCATAATCCAAAGCAAACCAAACGATGTTGTAAATTGGTCTCCTTCCCGTTCTCTGGATTTGAATGCATCTAAATGTCACGATGTATCATTTTATTTATCATCCAGAGCATCAAATCGAAACAGTATTGAAAGACTTCTGTATTCTGTCCGAACAAACATTTTCCCACATCGTCCACCGTCAAATACCCAGGTGTTTTACATACCCATAATCCGTCGTGGTCTATGTACGTCAGTGAGGAGTTTAACAAAGTTCGAAAGTTATCCTTTTTATCACAGATAATGTATGCTCTCCATATCTCGTAAATGCATTTCAAAATTTGTACCCGCCTGCATTATTTTCCACTGAATTTACCGCTCCTCAGTAATCATTCCTGGTTTGCTGAGAAAGGACTTATATTTGTCTGACTATTCTCAAAGAGCACATTATGACAACACAGGTTGGCGAACAAGCCCGTTTTCAGTGATTCATAATCATACTAATACATCATAATATAATACGACAAGTCAAAGGGTTGAACCAAGTAGATAAGTAGGAAGTAATAGAAATTAATAACGAGAACAGGGGGAGGAGAGAAAACAATTGTAATCCGGGCTTAAATCAAAACCGGATGTGTATTGTTTTTCTCGTGTTTTTCAATTTAACACTATCATAAACGCATATTTACAAGAAGGAAATACTCAAAGATTCTAGGATACTATTCAACCCTAGCGAGAAATCGTTTCTATAGTACGAGATGAGAATACTACATATGAAGTTCTTTGGATCATATCTACTCTGTAGAATGGTGTATTTCTTGCTGGGAAGTGGGTGACTGCTGTACTAGTTCGACGGTTTTCTACACCGTTTCCCGTAATGTTTCGAAATTAGGTCAAAATTATTTGGGAATTTCCCCAGTTAGCTATCTGAGGTTTCTTTCTGATTGGTCTGAAGACCGGCGCATCAGTCGCCCTTACCCATTTCGCGTAGGTGGCCACAACGTGCGCTCTTCGTCTGCACAACGCACCATAATGTGCGCACACAATTATGCACGTGGACTCGACACTGATGCAACCATAGCTAAGGGGCTCAGTGGCTATCATGTGACCGTACCAGGTAATCGAGACACAATCATTACCACAATCATCAGACAGAGACGGGCTTCTCAGTCGCCCTTACGTGCTTAAAGTGGGCGAAGTGCACAAAGCGGCAACGACGAAGACGGATTGAAATTCAGATACATTTGGTCCATTGCTACCGCGCTGCTGTTCTCGTTTCCCATTATTACCCTCGCAGTCAGTCTTTGACCACAGCGTTATCTCACCTGCATAGACCACCTTCCCCACGTGAAACGCGAAAGGCCAACTGAGAGGCCCGTCACTGTCCACTGGTTGTGGTATTGATTGCTTCTCGATTACCTGGTAAGGTTACATGGTAGCTACTGCGCCCCTCAGCCATCGTTGCATCAGTGTCGAGTCCACGTGCATCATTGTGTGCGTACATCATGGTGCGTTGCGCAGAGGACGAGCATACGGTGTAGCCACCTCCGTTAAATGAGTAAGGTTTTCAGACCAATCAGAAAGAAATCTCAGACAGCCAACTGGGGAGAATTCCCAAACAATTTTGACCTAATTCCGAAGCAATGCTGAGTGGTATGGTGTGTGTCTGCCACGGATTAGTGGGTGCTGCCGAAGAATTATTGAGCGAGTCGCTTATTCTGGCTGGGGTTGGGGCATCGAACTCTGCAGATCAATGCACAACGTAGAGAGTGTCACATGCAGCCCAAGAGCATCTGTTGATTCGTATCAAAGGCTTAACTATGATGCAATGCTTGCATGGCTTTCCAGAGATGAACGGCATATAAAAAAGGGTTTTGATGAATAAATGAGACTGTGCGCCACGATCCGCTGAAAAGCGAGCATATATGATGATTACTGAATTGCTGTAAATGAACTATAAAGCTGACAAAATAGGCCAAGTGCAACATGAAAACGGCCACTGAATGTGTCTAAAACCACTGAAACTAAGAAGGAGTGTGAACTTCACTTTACGTTCTAATACAAAACTGTATGTTTCATAAATATGATATGTTCTATATAGATACATACGTTACTGCTTAGTACGTAAACCAAGATATGAATGCGCACTCTGTTCTGTCCGTTGAAGATTATTTTTTAGATGTGCCTCGTGCCTAGCTTTTCACACGTGAAGTTAAGAACACTATGTATCCCGGAGCATTTAGATCTAACATTACTACGTACTATGATGGAATTTGTTTTGTGCAAAAGTTTATCTGGATTCAGCAGGATTGCACAAAATAAATTCAGCAAGAAATCCAGGAACGCCTATCTCGAGGCCTCCACTTTTACCAGGTCATCGAGTTGGCCTGACCTGGTCATTCGAAATATAATTTCATTTAGTGATTCCAAGGTGAATGTCCAGACACCTTCACTGACAGGACGGCAAGGTGGTTACGTAATCGAATGGTCAACCTGTTCCGATCTGGCTCCAGCGAAAAGTGAGTGAACCACTCAAGCAAGTGACGTTATAGGACGAACACAGGATTTGTAAATTGTGAACCATTTGTATATGAACCGAAACATTACGTCGACGTGAACATGTCGTCCACCATCGTTTAAATCACATACCAAAGAATGGAGAAATTTGTGTGCGGAACGACATTTGGTCATCGCTACTGAAAACAGCGCAAATGGTCTGATTGGCTTATTATGTTAGCCTTGTCTAGAGATTACAATGATTCATCATCACTCACTTTTCTAATTACCGCTAAAAGAGTCTGTGTCTAGCAGGAATATCCTCAGCCTTTCGAGGACATTCATTTCATTACACAAAAGTAAATCGAACTGACTGTGTTGTGCACTGGTAACGATGGAATGCAACCCAATATGTGACCAAAGACTTTCGTACTCATTCACACACACAACTGATAATACAATATCAACTATGATGCTCACATTCTAAACAAAATCAATATTTCGGCCCCAGTATGCCCCTTGAATAGGACCACATCAACATTAAACTGAACTATCAGTTGCTTACCCTAACTGCGAAGATGGCGGAATACATTTGAGCCAGGACAAGTGATGCAAAATCGGCGCATCTAATTGTGAAGTTTGTGAGAATGTTGGGGCCAAAGTAACATGTCCGTATGTGGTAGTCAACCGAGTGGTTCCTGGGCCCGGTGCTCCGGGTGTAGTCGAACTTGCTGGAGCTGGTGTGGAACCCGCTGTCGATAAAGCGTCCGAAGCGATCGGGGATGGCGGATGCACCGTGACTGTGGGTGAAACCGGAGACTGAACTCGTGATGTGCTTCCACTACCCGAAGTTGAAGTTGAACCATGTGGTGTGGGTAACCGGGTCAATGGATTCTCCATAGTGATTCCCGTAACTGAACTACTCTCAGCAGACGGGGTGATAACGATCACTGTCGTGTCTGCTGGACCACGTAAACTTCGATCGGCAGTGCAATCGTCACTTTGTCGAGAGATAAGACTACCAGATGATCGATTCTGCTTACCTGAAGATATCTCGCTGACCCCAGGGGAAGTGGAATGATGTACTGAGCTTGGGGAACTTCCCGAGACACCAGTCTGAATAATTGGTGGTCTAAGACGGAGTGGCGCACCAGATGATGTAAATCCTGTGGCTTTGATTGGTTTGATATCGACCAGCAAACCAGGAGCTAGAGTGGGTAATACGTCTTGATCATTCACACTACACGATCGAGATAATTCTAGTGATACGTACTGCGCCAGGCCGGATTTCAAGTGGGCTCCGAGCACATCCTCGTGCAAATTCGGCAACGAGGAGATCAAACCCGCTGAAGGACCACCGAATCCCCCACCGCCACCACCACCACTACCACCGGGTCCACCACCAGAGGCAGGACCAGCCCCAGAGAGGCCGGAACTAGTCATTCCTGCGCTACTGTTCAACAGTCCACCAACAGAGCCAGATGCAGTGGGCAAACCGGATTTACCCAGTGAAGTTGTGCCACCGGACGCGCTGGCAAGACCATATGCACTTGCATTCAGTTGTATGGCCGATTTTTGAGCTTGTTTAACCTGGACGATAATAGAGAATGAGAAAAGCTCGAGAAAAATCGCTTCAAGCTGTAGGGCACAGCTAGTGTTATCAGTGACGATGCCGGACAGCAAAATAAGGGGAACATACAAATTGATTAGAAAAATGATATAGTCGTGGTGAAATGTTTTTATCATTCAACAAGCACTGAAGGAAAATCACTGGAAAAGTTAGTAGCAAATTCGCTGTGATTTCGATCCAACTTGGTCGTATCAAGGCTTGATGATCAGACTTACTTTTCTTAGAAGAGTCTGGATAACAATTCCATTTCATCCTACTATAAGCACAAAATCCATGATTTGTCAAACAGCTGGTTGGTTGGTTTATTAGTCAAGCTTATTCATGGTTTCTGAAACGAGTCCTTGCATAAGCAAGACGATCCCTCGGAAACGTTTTGCATACCATGTCACAAAGACTCGCTAAAATCTAAACCTATAGAATGACCAGCAAAGCTTTTGGCTCTATTTGCGTTACCTTTTCTCACAATTCAGTGCAGTGTTCAGTTTTAACGGAAACAACCATTTGTGGATTCGACTGCGAAGAACAAGCAAAAATCATATGTAGAACAAGATGTGGCTATTTCCAGGAAGTAGTCTGCACTGGTAAAGGAGAGGATTGCAGTGGAACCCCTGTAGGAAAAAGGCGGTCCGGATAAACCGCTTTACATTAACAAGTAAGCTGGGAAGATAGGGCCAACACAGTAAGAATGGTGAGGAGAAAAACAGGTTCAATGCTTGCAGACTTCGACTTAAAGCAGCCCAAGTTCAACATGTTTTGTTATCTCGTGATACTCTTAAAGTCGACGAAATTCATGATAAAAGAAATTTCGAAAGAAACAAGACAGTCCTTAGATCAGAACATCCCGTGAAGAGTATTTCAGGAAAAACGTGCTTGTTTTTTCACTTCCGAAGGAACCGTATAACAAATCCAAATGAGTGTCACAACGGAAGTAAGGAGATTAAGGATGAAGTCGGATGAAACGGTACCTGAATTACAGGTTTATCGGAGTGGATCCCATGTGCTAATGTGATTCTGGAACATGAGCAGCCTGAGTCGTTCACGAAATATTCCAGACTGTGGTATGGCCTCGTAACTCAGCTGGTAGAACAGACGCTGCACTAAAGCGTGGGTGGCCTCTGTGAGTTTTTTCAAATCCCTCTAGGCTGATCACATTTAAAGCTGCACTCAATTCAAAATTTGTCAAAACCGGGTTCTATATCTGCTGTATTTGATTTCAACATTCACGTGTACAAACAGATCCGGATTCGTACGCACACGCATACACCGCCGACAGTCGATCAATATCCCTCACATCAATGGACACAAGTACACACACACACACACACACACACACGGTTAATCATGTTTCTACTCGGACTCTGCTAACTGATGAGATTTCGGCACGTACCGATCATCCTGGCCTGGCCCGAGCCGAATGTATGCGTGGCTAACCCTTGAGCATGTATGCTACTCTGACTCCATTGCTTGATTATATGCGTGTTTGTAAAGAGATTTCTTACGTACTGTGTGTTCCCAGTTACTGCGAATACAATAATAACTTACGTTGGCTATCTATCCAAATTCTAAAATAAAAAACAGAACAAGGCAAACTGTATGCGAACGTCTGATCACCTTATGCATTGTGTGTACGTCCGAAATGAAAGCAAGACAATCAGCTAGATGAGGACGCATCAGTTCTGCAGCACCGGTTGAAAACAGGTGGTACGTTTGGGGATTGAACAGCGTTGTTAAACCTTCAACCACCTGATTCGGTTCGATTGTGCCACCGGCATCCATAAGAATAAACTGTGAAGACAAAGAACAAACAATGTGAACGAGTTGCTCACAATCGACTTGAGGAGATACTCGGACGTCAAAGTGCTGACTGTTGTTTCAGAATCACCAGTTTAATTCATTGTTGTTCTGTTGTGATAAAATACTCCTACACTATCGCGAGGATGGATCTATTTCAAACTCATTACAGAATCATTTCAATTACAAAATTGGAAAGAACGAATTATGGAGGATAACCCTAACGAACACGAGTCTTTGTGGTGAACTCAGGCGAAAGATCGGTATAGGCTCGAACTCTTCATCAGCTCTTCGGATAACTAAAAAGAGCTAGATGGAATACTGTGTGAAGAACAATAAGAGTGGCCGAATGCGTGCTCATCATACACGTGGTTATATCCGGCTTTAATTCTGACTTTTTTCTTTAGGGTTCATTGTGCGTGACTGTTCCGTGGTTTACTGAGTCATATGATATTGCGAGGCTTATCCATGCCCCATGGAAATCCGCTCGTGATTCATTCCTTTCACGTCCGCCTTACACACGCGCACCGGATACCTGTTTGCACCACACTCTGAAATGCCCTGCTACTCCAGTCACATGTGATTCACTTTATGCTAGGTTGATACTGATTGATAACTTTCGTTCGTTTGAATCATTATTGTTCCGTTATTCATACTTGCCGTAAACTGTTCCTGAATACACTTTCTCCCGTGCTAATTTCCGGGTACAAAAGTGACCACTGATCAAACAGCTGAGAGGGATTGCAGCGGTCAAGCTGAATAAGATGCAAACAAAACGAGTTTGTCAATCGTTGTTATGATATATCCTGCCACTTTTATTGGCACTATATCCTGTGATCGATATGTACCAATCATGAGAGACTTATTTTTACCTCCCGAAATGTAAAATGAGGTTAACTGGAAGCCTAGCATTTCTTCGCTGAAGGTGTGATGAAAACCTGTTTAGTTAAACTGCACCATTTTTTTGAGGAAAGCCAACCTTATATACTATCCACAATTCACATGATCGTTGTCACTCAGATTCGTCAGCGATAGGCAGGTGCTGTATCACTGTGCAACGCAATGATGATCTTCAGTGAATTACAAAGTTTAGAGCCCATTTGCTTCATGGGCAATTTGTACTATTCCGAATCTTATATTCGAAATTTCCAGCCCAAGCTGGGACTCTATTGATAACTCCCGATAAATCGGACGAAGGAAAATTATCATCACGTCAACATGGATTTTTGAGTCTTGGTCAACTCGTTGGCGCTGCGTGATGGATTGTTGTATGATCAAATCACACTTATTGCTCACATTCAGATGCTCGTAAGTTTTTTGTTGTTGTGAAAATGGTCTCTGTACGCCGTATATCTCAAATTGATTAATCCAAGCAGCGGCGAGTCATTGTATTGTGATCAAGAATCGGTACCACCCGCTTTTTTATTGACCGGTACGACAGAGTTCGTGCAAAATAAAACAAAAGATGCACTTGATTTAAGTAGTATATGTAGATAGATGGAAAAGATTCTCGGAAGCACAAGGACAGTTTCGTGATTAGTCCCGCTCATCAAGTATGCGTATCCGATACTTCTCCGTTCACTTTTTCTTATACTTGTACACTTCGTATGCGTTTTATTCAAAACTATCTCATTCATGCATTAGGCGTGTGAGTGAAAGCTCCACATAGAAAAGTCCACTGAGAAATTACAACTGATGAGCGGAGCTAACCGCGAAACCAGTAGTGTGCTTTCGGGGATCGTAATTCACCCATGTACACATACTAATTGCACATAATGTTTTAACTCGCGACCGCGTTGTCGTCTTTCTCGAGATCAGCTGCGACTAACCCACTTATAACTATTAGCAAATCACGGTTGTGATTCCTCGGCCGATTCGCATTCCTCATGGACAGACGAGATCACGACCGTATCAGCACAACAAGGATGGGAGATAGCCTATTGGGGCTTTTATTATTGACTGGCTAGGAAGACCGTAGGGGAGTGGAGACCAAGCGCCTCTTTGTAATCCCAGCAGCACTGTGCGTTCAAAAAGTCCAGAAACATCATGGGAAAGTCGAAATTCGCATACTTATACTTAAGTATATGCTAGTAGGCAAAAGAGCACAACAGCAAAACAAATGAAGGTCGTAACCGTAAATTTGTGGACTCAACCGAAATTTCATCGAGATTAAGCGCTTTTTTATTGGCACCATTGTTCAGCGAAGAACAAATGAGGACACGTACCGATGGATTATTTATTCCATACAAGTCTAAGGGAGGTAATCAGAATGAACCGAGATAAAGGCATTGGTCCAAACGCATTGCCACCAAGGATGCTAACTTAATTTGGTCTCATTTTATCTTCAGTGTTAACATACTTAATGAACTTCTGTTCGGTAAAAATATTACAGATCATGTCAGAGTGAGATCTGTCACAGTGGTGCCAAAGAAAGGAGTATCCTAATTGCAATACAAACGGCATGTACTAACTGACTTGACGATAATTGCAAAGCGCTTTGGGAGGACTTTTTGCTTTACTTGTATGTAGTAAGAGAAAGCCCATCCGGACCAATCGTTGTTCATTTGTTCAGTGTGTACTTTAGTCGTCATCTATGCATTTTTATGCACGATCAAATGCACGGTGCACGTATGATTCATCTTAGTACAACCCTGGATTTTGATTATTGCAGTGTGCACGCCTCATCCGCAGGATCCGCCTATACGTCGCTTGAAAATCTCTGGAAAGCTCGTGTCCAACAATCACATTGTTCACGGATCAATAACTGTGTGCATACGCTTTTTTTATAAATGTTATGCCTACAAAAATGCCGTATTTTGTACGCTAAATAATTAATGCATTTCAGCGTGAGTTCGAATATCTTCTGATATCATTTCGGACAATTCGATCACTTCAGTTTTCTTTCACCGTATGTAGTAGTACAGTGGGCCCTAGTGTCAAGATTGATTGCATCACCTCCCCTAAACGTCCCCCACACCCAGGCACAGCTAAAGCATTGTTTATTCAAAATGCAATTTTCGGGACAAGACAGTTCAAATCTGTTAGTGTCGAAACAAATAAAGACCATCACACGAAGTGGCCACACGAACAGCGTTAAAATTTCATTACGTGTAAAAATCAAAGTCAAGCGAACTCACAAACGGTAGTTATAGGAGCGGAAAAGGGCTAAAATTATTTCACATAACTTCGTAATCAGATACGGTAGTTAAAAAGTCACACCTAAAATTGTTTACCTGAAGGAGTTTGATGATGTTCTCGTCCGGGATACTAATGCGAAATTTGATTGCTTGGTGAAACATCTCGACCAAAGTTTTACTCAACGACATTTTTGTACGTTCCTGGGGAGCCGTAGAGGGGAAACAAGAATGTAGGTGAAGAATACGGACAACAAGGAATTATCAGCAATTCCTATCTTGCATTGTCCAACTCCGGCTAACAAGGACGGCATAGTGACCGCGTTTGTGCAATGTGCAGATACAACGTGACTGGACAAATCCGTTCGTGTCTGTGTGTTCCAACTTATCAAAGATTGGTGACCTTGGGATGCACTCGAGTGTTCTTCGGGACTGCAAAAAATCCTTTCTTACGCTTGCGGTTGCCGTGTGCCTGTATATACGCGTATTCACTAAATAACCTCGGGCGTCTGAATTCACCTCAAACGTACCACTATATGTTATCGTAAAATGAGCATATAAGTTAGAAATTGTGATTCAAACGGGGATTTTATTATTGATTGAACAAACTGGGAAAGGCTCATAAACAACGGAACGTTCACAGCCGCAAGATTATTCTGAGATTGGAAACGAACAGATCAACGTCCCTCGTCTTTTTGAATCATGAGTACAGATTGAGATCTATCCACCAGCCTTTCCGTCTTACTTTGAAATTATATCATGCCTCATAAAATGTGTCAAAAGTGCCCAGAAGTTTTATCTTACTGACTAGTTGAAATACAACTCCAAGTGGTATGTGGCTCTCTCCCTACTCTGTTTATGCCAGAAGCTTCACTGCGCACTCATTGTTCAATGATTAATAGATACAATAACGTGTGTGGACCTGAACCCCATCGTGAGTGGAGTTAAGAGCTTTGGAGACGAGATTAAGTGATGGCTTGGTGTGGGATAGCCCAACCACTAGGTGGGTGAAGGCTTCTCGTTGACTGCCACATCCCACATGCTCGAAGCAGACTAAGTAGATGAAATTTTATTGCGGTCACCGGACCGGTCGTCGTGCCAGCTGGACAGCTATTCGGATATTAAAACATTTATGGTGCACGAAAAGCTATAATTTTAGATCAAAACACTTGGGGTGACCACATTTGGTATGCTGCTGGGTCAGAACATTACTATAATATATATGCACACGGGTTTTGAACAAGACCTAGATAAATAGATATGTCACTGATAACATGCCTTAGAGGGTGTGAAATGTTTTTACACTCATCCCGGAAGCACGATGATACAGCCAGCTGGTCACAAAACACCAAAGCCTCTGTCTTTAATGACTCACTTACATTACTTACCTATGCTTAGTCATGTGTTGCTGAACAATTTTCACGTCACGTACGGTTCGTGAACGAAATTCACTCAGACTAGTATTCTGCTTAGAACCACGGAACTCTCGTTTATCAAGAATAAAATGGTGCCAGGCCCTAGGTTGTCTGAGCTAAAACAAGGAATATCGGTCGTGTACAAAGACTCGGAGATGAGCTTATGTCTGATTTCCAAGAAAATTTCCAGACTGACAATAATTGTTCGTAACTTTCTGAAGGACCTGAATCATTGTGTTACTCAGATGAAAGATGCAATTCGGAAAACACCAGCGAGAAGACTTGTGTGGTACTGCAAACCAACTTGCAAGCGCGTCGAAGCTGCAGAGGTCCTCCAACCTTACCGTAAGTGTTTGGCGTGCACAATAATTCCTATTGTCTGCATCACATCCGCGGTACAGAAGGATGAGCTCAGTGAATTGGATGGCCCATCATCATTTTCAAGATCGAAGAGAATGGACCAGAAATCACATCACTTAGAATGCTGAGTGAAGTAATGTGATACACAGGGAATCAAAGAGCTCGGATGGAATAAAGTACTGCTGGAACGATTTCAAAAGATCCTTCCGTGGCTGCTCTGTGATGGTCTAATGATGCAATTTCTGTTGACAACAAATCCCAGTTAGCAGATCTAGAATGGAAACAGGGGGCTGAATTTCACACCAGGACACTGAATGGATTTCTTCTCCCGGCGATTCCAGAGAATTCCCCATGGTTCTTCATATTAAAACAAGACAACGCTTCTATATTCATAAACTACTGAATCAGGATGTGGGTACTGCACCGAGACGTCAAGACCATGTACTGACTAGCTCACAGTCCAGGATTCCACTCGACTGAGAGTGCTTGGAATCTGTTAGAGAAGCGAATCAATGCGGTTGGAAGTCTTCGGCAGTTTGTATGGGTCAATATCTCCCATCCCCGGTGAATGGGATAACACAGAACTTGAAACCATCCAGAACATCATTAGAAAGATGCCTGAACTTTATGCTTCAACGACTGATAATAAAATCCATCGTGTTCCGTAGCCAGCTGGTTGTTTATGTCATTTATCCAGAGGTGGGTTTGAAAACACACTTTGCACTTTATTCGTGGTACATCTATTTATCAGGTTCATATTCAAAATATGTTAGCATATTTAATACATTAGTGGGTTGATACATCAGCATACCGATTTTGGACGCCCTGGGTGGTTTGGTTCAGAAGAAATCGCTGGAAAACAAGATGGGTTTAACGTCATTTCGAGCACCGTTTGTTTGAAGGAAAACGAGCGTAATTAGTGGCAGCTGACTTGATCAGCTCAACCAGAATGATGTAGTAACTGGTAAATCGGATGGTACTTCCGGAAACTTTGTGGACAACCTCGAGTACCCTCGATATCATTCCGCAATGAAAGAAACGATGGACCTAGTCTAGTGGATCAGAAAAAGGACGACAATGGGTAGGCATCTTCTTGCGTCACGTATCGCAAACATGAATGCAGTCATGAAATTTCCCAGAGAAATGTGACTATGTATACAGTAAATCAGTTTGTTTCGTTGCAGATCAGCTTTCTTCCATGAGGATTCAAATAGATCGCACATTTCGGTGCACCACCGCTTGGCAAATAACAACTGGTTGGGCGCTTTGTAGAACAACACTTAGTGTGACCTAATTTCAGACCAATCCAAAGTAATTATCTCCTGGAGCTGGATCATCATAAAGAAAATCAAAGTTATTCAAAGTGAATTTATCTTGAAAAATTGATATTATGCGACAGAATAAATAGTTTGAATACAATTAAGGAAGAAAACTCAGCACATTTTATGCCGAGGTTATCTAACGTCTTGAAATATTCCCCTAATCTGAATTAAGAAGACGTAACGTGGCGAACACAGATCTATATTATCGGTCCTTCTCCTCAGACTAGTACAGTACACATCCAAAGTTTTAGCGTTGATGAAAAATGTAATTCAGAGTATTTACTTAAAAGCACAAAACTGAATGTCAAATCCGTTTCCGTTGCATTTGTGTGGGAACATTAACCTCCAGGTTCACCAGCCGTGTACCTGTCCCACCATCACGTTGACTTTCGGCCACTGGAGCTGTAGTGTCTTGACAAACATTTTGCGAGCACAGGATTGACCTATATAACCGGATTGCAATCGCCTCGGCCGTAGAAAGGATTCGTTGTCTGACTCCTTTGGAGCGGTTTGCCGACACACGGTAGGTGACGGTAAATGGCTCATCTCACGTTTGTGTGTGACCCGTATCGATTGCATGGGCCAGTATTTCGCTGGTTACCGTCTTATTGATCCCTTTGGTCAACCATGTAGGACAGTATTCTTGGGCTCGATCGGACAAGCTCCTGGTTGTTCCTCCGACGTATCTCGCTCCACAGAAGTCTGAGTAGGAATATACACAGCATGAGCTAGAATAATCAGGTAGCTTGTCTTTGGGTTTCAGTTGTATCCATGGTTTAGTGTTGAACGTGATCTGCAGCTTGGCTGCGTAGAACGTATTTGTCACCGCATTAGATAACCGATTGGCCAACGTTTTTGCAGCCCTATCTCCTCTGAGTTCCTTCCGAACAAATACGATCTTTTTTGGGTCGTTCGGATATCTTGGTCGAGGATCTGCGTTCATGTGTCTTCTGAGAAAACTATCTGGATACCCATTTTCTCTGAGTGAGTTGCTGATAAACTGAAAGAGTGAGGAATCGTCCCCATGGTAAGAAATGACTATCGCGAGAAAATGATGGAACTACTGAGCGACTCAACTAAGTTCACCGGAACTAAAGAAAAGTCAAGACTATGGCCTCTGAAAAGCACATATTTACCGCAGCAACTCTACATCTTAAGAACTGTTTGCACAGTATATCCAGGATCATTTCGCCGCATCTTCTCAAGTGTCTTCTGCAGTCACGGTTATTGTTTATATCGTCAGAATAAAACAGACGTTGAGCGAGGCAAATTTCTGATTTACCGTACATCAGAATGCTAAGGAAGTAAGGAGAAGGTGGGGCAGGTTAGCACCATGGTAGGGCTGGGTTGGTGTTTCTTTCACTTTGCTGGCACAGATCAGGGCTACCATCACGAATGGCCAGGGCTTCAACGTAGTTTACTACTCTGATGTTTGGGCTTGAGTAGATGATTTGAAAGGTTTTGTGCTTCGATTCCTAAAGATGTGTTATCGATGACCTAAATTTGGTTGGTTTTGTTGATGACTTCAATGTGGCAAAATTATCTTCCATCATTGTACGTAACCACACACGAATGTGTCCATTTATTCTATGAGAACCGAAAATAAGCTTTCGCGTAACGTCACGTACGCTAGAAACAGTCCCATCCGGCTCTGTGGCTAAGATTTTAGTCCTTTCAGAAGAACAAACAGTGTAGTAAACTTTCCAAACACACAATGGTGTATAGAAAACATCTCCAGACACAGCTGAAATTATGTTTTTAGGGTATTTTAATTAAAACTTTGAAAGAGTAGTAAATTTCACGAGAAAAAAATCTTACTTTCAGTGTCCGATTACTGAGAGAGCACAACTCGATTACACTGGACAGTTTGAAGTGTACATTCTCGACGACGAGTCGGAGAACCGCTGCAAACGTGTCCGGGAGGGTCTGTTATGAGGTTGAACAACAAGTTGAGAAACATGGGTGGATCAATTAGAATTGCAATATCAGCTAAGCCTCTTCCCTAAAGCATTAGTCTGATGACCTTAAAATGACCAAAAAGATGACCATAGTTTCCACGGAAGAACTCGGGATTCGTGAAGCTTTGCACCTACCGAACACAGGATTCTGTTGTCACGATGTTTTGTCATCCATAAGCCTCCTATTAGATTTTATCTTAGCCGGTTAACGTGTATTTATCGTAACATTTGTACCCCATTGAACTTTATGAACCTGGATCCTGGTACAGTGGTAAACAGCGATCTTCTGTCAATCAGTGTTATCACATCTGATCAGTTCTGGTTCTCTACTCAAAGTCTGAAGGAAATGGTTACTGGTTCTCTGGGACCGTGCAACAAGTTCTGATGATTACGGGATAAAAGAAGACTTTCTCCAAAACCCCACCATCGCTTGCAGGCATATCGAGCCGTTTGATCAACTGGTCACTCGACTTTACAATAGTTGTTTGTGCTCGTCTACTGAAATAACCGGCTTGACAAATGGAACACAAATGAGTGCACGACAGACACACGAATTTCATGTCTAATGAATAGACGGATCGAGAGCGCTGAGGCGGAGCTGAACTAATCCAATATCGTGGCTCGAAGTGATTCGAACACACAATCTTCCATACTGCTGACCCCCCCCCCTCCTCTTTCACCAGAAACAACGGTAGGTCGTTATCTGCTCACTGACAGCCACATGACGTACGTAAACACACAAAAGCGTGCATCCATGGTTCCACAATACTGCTTTTCCCAAACTGTTCGTCCTATCAATCCAACGGTGACGGGGTTCGTCTGGTATTTGTGTACGTTTGCTCATTCCAGATTTCTTTCGATTTTTTCAATTTTCCACCCCATGCTTGCAAACGAGTGCATTCGAAGGAATACACCCACAACCTCATAGGCGTACTGCACCACTAGGGATATTCGGCAACCAGACCCTAGGACTTGGAGTGGAGAACCACATAGGGTGGGGGTGGTGAGATGGCGGTATCCAAACCACTGACGTCTGACGTGACAAGCAAACGTTCTAAACCACTCGACCACCATCGCTGTTCGCTCGCCCATATTTCGCTATTCAGGCATGTCTGCTTGACCTTGAGTATGTTTGGTGTGTTTCCCTTCTCTGGCTACCGACCTGCCTTGATTAGTATCATTTCCCTCGGCTGTATTCTGCGCTCGCGTTAGTGTTTGATTGGTTCGGGTCAGCCACGCTCATCTCATCGCACGTCGCTGGACTCTCGGGTTAACTGATTTTTTATCCATTTCAAGCAGTCACGCATACTACGCGGACAATCCAATAATATCCCTCTCACGCCTGTTGATATTTATTCAGGCTTCAGCCCGGGCAGTGTTGACTGATCCAGCCCATAACGTATTGATTGACCTTGCTTGGCCTCAACCGAATGGACTCGTGACTTGGCCGTGAAACCGACTATAATTCCACTCAGTTATTTGCTTGCGTGCTTGCTTCTCACCGTCTACGATCGAGTTGTGTCTACATTCATACAAATAAAAGAGTGCAACCAGCACGTGTTCTAATACTTCATACAAAACACAACACGGACCGACTGTTCGCTGTTGCCAAGACTACTATTCTGTTGCTTCTCCTGCTTCTTCTAGTTGTACTTGAGCAACTCGGACGAAATGTGTTTGCTGTCTGCCATTTGTGTAGAACTGACTGATCACCTCGCGTTCTCGGTTGTTCATTGTACGCTGATTTTTCATTCCAGTAATCAGTCACATGTTTAGAGCTAATTCTGCTTGATTCGGTTCCACTTGTTGTCCAACCAAAGTTCGTCTCCATCGTCGGTCTACTGTTTCTGAAACGTATTTATTCAGTTGGGATTGCACGCAATCGAGAGGCACGTGTCCTGTATAATTACGAGATTCTACACACACCCCTTGGGAATTTCGCGTGAAACTAAACTTTCGGAAGTAGTTACAGTTCTAGTCTAAATATACGTGGTCATTTCTGCAAGGAATGGTCGCTTTTGCCTGTCGGCGAATGCAATGTTCACTAGTACCTCGGCGTAGTTATGTGCCAGTTGCCTGTGTGTAAACGAACTGCGTGGGCCGTTGTGATCACTTTTGATTTGCTGACACACGGCTCACAAAACACATGTGAGTTTTTCACTGCGTAAATACAACATCATCACTTTTCCCTCTATTTCGAAAAGTGTT
The DNA here is from genome assembly GCA_948099385.1 of Fasciola hepatica. NCBI lineage: Eukaryota > Metazoa > Platyhelminthes > Trematoda > Plagiorchiida > Fasciolidae > Fasciola > Fasciola hepatica. The sequence goes on along the minus strand of CANUEZ040000003.1, from coordinate 4,066,748 downwards.
AGAAAACCACTCTGAATACATACAACAGCAAAAGTGCTTCGGACATCTCCCCAAGAAAGTTCGCTTTGACTTTGGACACAGAAAAAAATTTCTGATAATTCTCTTAAAAAATAAGGTAAGTTTCAATAGCCATAAATTCCATCCATTTAAATATTCGTGAGGTGCAAGCATAATTTAATTTTCGCTATTTTCGTGGTCAAATTGTTTCGTGAGTATCTGAACCTGTTTTTCACTACTAACATGTAGCAAGTAGTGTAGCACCCGTATAGCGTCAGTCAACGCAACTGACTTTAAGTTCGTACGTAATGAAAAATAGTTTCGTTCCTTTCTCTCCTTCTGTTCCTGCGCACATACCTATCGATTCACAATGTTCTTCCATTGAGAAACTTAGCTATCGGCTGGGCCTATCTGGCCCAAACTTATTTAAATTGACCGGAAACTTGCACAAAAACCTCAGATACGACTTTCAGTAACCGTAAAATTAGGAACACTTTTTCGTACGTTTCTTTAGTTATTTATGCCAAAATTTATCGACTTCAGAACCACACCCCGGCCAATGACTTCTGTAGACAATGCTCCCTTTTTGATCAGACCTCTAAGAAGATTGACCGAAGTGACAACAACACGGAGTGTCTCCGTGAACATGGAGTGAAAGAATCAGAATCAAGAAAGATACTGACCGACGATGTAAATTCTTCTCTGGTCACTCAGAAAGAAAAAAAGAAGCTGACTTTGATTCTATGGCTTCTTGGTGTATTTTGCAAAAAATGGCAGGCATTTTCAACCATTAGCCAATGTTCAAACTTATTACTGTGTCGTATTCTACGAATGACTCGTCTTGCGATCTAGGCTTTTCTTTGTCACTCGTCACAATTTCTTGGAATAATTAAAAAAGTTGGTTTTTTGAGGGCTTTCGTGTCAATCCGTGATGTGAATCTGCCACAATGCGCGGTATGCACCCGGATTAGTTTCACTACTCATGACTAGCCAAACGAGGAATGTGAATAAAATGTTTTATCACTTTGCCTTTACTTGCCTTGAAATTTGAAGCCACCGGTGATCGTAGAATATACGACATTATACGCACCGTAGTTGCCACATTCGCCGGGACTGGCGTGACTGTGGGCAACTTTCGCAAGAATACCTCCAGCGGCCCGATGATATCGGCCCAACCTGAGGCAAGGAAGTGATTAGTTTTCACATCATCCGTTAAGTTCGGTAGGTATTCCAGGTAGCTGGCCAAATTGTTCAGCAACACTGGCATTGTGTCGTTTGGCAGAGATTTACGCTTGTTCAGTGTTTCTAGTAGCAGCAGTATCGGTTGGAAGAACGACATGTGGTCCTCAAAATCGATCAGTACACTGATGATGCATTTGAAGAAATATTCGTCTATAAAGTAAGGGAATGCACAATTTTGACGCAAAGGTAAACTGTATCAGATGCAAAACAGAGTAATTTTAGTCGTAACCAAATGCAAACTATAAGTTCAGCTGTCATCTTTGCCATTTTCAAATATACCGTAGGAAGATCCAGACTACTGTTTTTAGTTTTGTCTCAATTAATTCTCAAACCATTTACAGATTAGATACGAAACGTGAGACAAAAGATCATGCTGATAGATGTGGGATAAACACCTATTAGGGACAAGAGTTTGTCAGTTAGTTTATCCTTGTCATATGATCGGTTCATCTAGCTTACACCGTCTAAGTGATTGAACGGTAGATTTACGCAACCTTGGTCAATCTGCAAATGGCTTGAGAATGAATCACTGATAAACAGTTATTTCGCGAATCGGACTTTTCTATGATACGACGGCTACTTTCAGACATTTGTCTCAATTGTTGTTCAACTCCATGAATCGATCGATAGCAGTCACAGGCTATTCCATCTGATTGAAAATGCCACTGTATAAACACCAAAGGTGAGCAGTCTGACCGAGGAAGTCATCAGCTGGTTCAGACTCCGGGGCTGTAAATAGAAAGTTGGAGCAATATTTCGAGGGATAGTTTAATTTGTTTTCATCTACAACGCGAGTGCTGGGTGGCACTTTGGGTGATCTGACGGCGGCCATCATGAAATCTAGACTTTAAAGTCCTGGGTTCGAGTCCTACCTCTGTCGGTCGTTTCCGCATTCTGCAGCCTTTCATTTGCCACCACCCTCTTCCGGAAATATTGAACATAGTAGTATAACAAATAGGGAAGCTAAAGTTCGTTCATCTTTTATGTGTAGATGTAGATAACAATCAGCTGTCAGAGGAAGTCTATCCAAGAAACAGGTTATATTAAACCAAATAAAGCTTCTGAATCAAGTGAGGGACTACCGTTCATTTTCCAGGACGTGGGGCCAGCTTTTTTTCTCATGGCATTTAACAAAAACCATCACTTTATTTTGCTTAGAGTACCACGGGAAACTCATAGAAACGTCACACAGTCAAGTGGATGGCATGTTGTGTAGACTGAACTCCAGTAACGGATGGGTACCACCACATATAAAGTCAAGATGTAGCAAGCTGTAGTAGATCAACCATGATAGTAATAATGCTATCTTAAAGGTTTCATTTACTGTGGGCATCCATTTTCGATGATTCCTTAGAATGCTGAAATAACTGTACACTGAGCACTTCCTTGTGTTTCCAGAAAGATGAGCTCAGTGTTGGTATTGCATGATAAGTCTTATTTTATAACGTGTAATTTAGATCTTGAAAGATCATTGGTCCATGTCAATACTGTGACAAACTACAGGTTTACTCGAAGCTCGTGCGGAAGTGTGTTTATGTACACGTCTCGTCCCTATACATGACAGTATAAGTGTACAGCTATTTAACTGTATACCCATAATAACTAGCAAGTAGTGGCGAGGCTGTAGATCGACAACCCTTGTGATCTGCTTTAATGCGGCCAGGAAATATGCTCAAAATTCAAACGAAACCCGATTTTTCTACCACTAGTCGGTCACAGCCATGACAGAATATGAGCCTGTGAGCGAAAACGAAACGAGATTTATTTACCTTGAAGTAACCCACATATTACCGGAAACACCAACTTTATACGCGTAAATAGTCAATGAGTCTAGCATTATTCTTCGAGAAGTTTTCCTATCTCTTTGGCATCGAGTCCACCAATTTGGTTATGAAATCATTTTCCATGTTGTGCTCCACTGCATGTTTCACTTTTGACTCATGTCAAGCGTTGATGCAGTCCATTAACTTCTCGCTTCAGAACAGAGAACAGATTTTTAATAACATTCAGATCTGATTTTATTGGAAGGTAATCGTCTGGACTGAATCTTAGAGTTGTGCATACGCTCGCTAGTCTGGATGGAAACAATCTAAAAACGAGCCGTCGTTTGGTAATCTCATTGCAAACGTTTCGTGACACATGACATGGGGCTTTATTGCGGAAAATCATAACTTTCCCAGGCGAACTCCGTTGGCAGATTTCAGGGAACATTTCCGTCGTAAAGCTGACAAATTCCTCACTATCCATGGTTCTTTTGAATGAGGTCCGTCAACATGGCATCTCTTGGTTTATCACAGCCCCAAATCAGCGATCTTGGTGAGCGTGATACCTTGGTACCTGATGGAACCCTTTTTCAAGGGAAATTTCTTTCCACAAATGAATTTTTCTGTGCCTTTCAAGGCTCACTACACAGCGTGCACTCGACAGCAAAACAAACTGCTCACTAAAATGAGAGGCATCATGGTTTGAGATCCATGGAAAAATCAGCACATGCCCCCCGTTGTTCGGTGTTCAATGAAGGCATCGCATCGGATGACATTTGACGCGTTTCAAAGCGTTTCATCCGCTTCAGTAAGGGGCAGCATGAATGATTCGGAAGATCCTCCCGCTGGACCAAGGACAGGGATTTGCGGCAGTTTTTGAGTGTTATGCGCATAAAATCGTCATCTGACTTTGACGAGCCGGGTTTTCTGCCTCCACTAGGTGTTCGCGTGGATCTTATTCCGTGAATTATCCGATAAATAGTACCATTATTAACGTCAGAACACTGAGCAAGGTCTGCAACATAAATTTCGAGTTTATAATCTCGCAGAGTCCTACGGTGGTCCTCTTCAATGAGGCACCGAGAGACTTTAGCTTCCCCATTTCTTTGCTTAATTTTTCAGAAAACAATACAAACGATTAACGAAGAGCACTAAAATGACCTCAATGCGAATTGGAATTTTTATTTTCCAGTAAGTTTGACGGTCATCATCCAGAAGTAATTTTAAACCTAATTTGACGGGAAATCTCCCAATCATCAAGGGATTTCTATTAACATTCTGTCGTAGGCACAACTGCAAAAACCACGTGGTCTTGAAAACCTACTTCTATCGAACCCATTACATGAGAAACCTTTCTAAATATAGATGAGGATAAAAACTATGATATTATTTGCCAACTTAGCAATATTTATGTACCTTGGTAATTCTTGGGTTACATCGCCCAAACATTTAATTTTGGAAACTAAGGTCACACGTAGCCCAATAGAGAATCAACTTAAATGAGAGTAAACTCTGATAAAATTCGTGTCATTTACCAAATGTTTTGATATACGTTCATTGAGTCACGAAACTCGAACTACGTACTGAGAAAATGTTCTAATGCAATGAAATCGTTGATACCTGTAGCTATAGGATAATAAATAAAAACAAAGGTAGACCTGGTGCATCGAACCCGCTCACCTGGGATGGGTGTTTGAAATAGCTGCATAAACAAGCCGTTTGGAGCCAAGTTGTAAAACGTGCAGCGTAAAAATTGTCTTGCTATGCTGGAAACGTTTCCGGGAACTATGATGTGTGAACTGCAATAGAGGTAGTTTGAAAGCCAAATATGGTCGATTTACTTTACTCCGTCTTTTGCAAAATATTTATTGAACACTTTAGTTGGAACATCAAATCAAGTTCGTGTGAAGGTACTGGCTAAAACAAGGCGGAACTGCAGCCCGTTTGGGGTGGCAAACTGGCGCGTTCGTGATGAGTCATCTGGCAGACTAGTATTGCCACTCACGAAATGAGCATGTGGATAGGATGATAGCATTTGGAGCCGCACCGGATAACAGACGATCAGAAACAGTAGTCTACTGTAATAAACAACGAGCAGTTCAGACAGACAAGATAAAAACAAACGGGAAACTCCAATCAAATGAGAACAAACGACCACTCAGAACCAGAATTCAACAGATTAATCGTATGATGATTAATGTCATGTTCACTTGCGGGGTAGGTCAAATCCACTAGATATTCCAATCAGGCTCTTTGTTTCCTGTGATAAATTAAAATGATTAAGACCAAACTACTTACTGTTTCGATGATCAGAACAGTTTGCAAACTGGTAAGGGGAGAAAACCGACATAAAACTAGCGTCCAAACCTTAGCAAGAAGAATGAACGATTGCTGTTCTCCTGGATGCCTGAGCAGAAACTGTTGTTGCAAAGCTATAAATGATCTTACTCCAATTCGAAGTAGTCACTCGTTACACTCTGATCCTCATGTCCCAGAATTAGCTTTGTGATGAAAACTGGTGATGGATTTAACCATAGGCTACCCTGTGAGTGAAAATTGATTTAATTTCTTACTGTTCTTATTATCCTGTCCTGATTTTGAACATTTTCTGACCCCAGTCTCTGTAGCACTGAGGCCTTCACATAGCAGATAATCATCGCAGAGGCCAAATGCTATTCAGGAGCCGGGTCGTCACCCTTCAAAACCGATGATGGAAGCGCCTACAATACTATGTAGAGCTGGCGTGGAACAATAATTTGACAGCCGACTGGGACGGCCTAGTGGTGGTAACGTGCATTCGACTCGCACGTTTGCAATCCCGGGTTTGCGTCTGCATTGTGACTCGGTGATGGAGATATCTTGGAGCTGATGGCTCCTACTGACCCTGATAAAACACGAGTTACATGAAACAACTGCACTTTGAGTGCTTCTATGATCTCTCAGTGTCGATTACAGCGTTGAAAAGTGGAAAGAAATTGTTTCAAAAAGGTCAAGCCTACCTCAAGGATTGTTTGCTGTATCACAACCCCTTATTCACGATTTTTCCCATTTTCGGCGAGCCCTTTCGAAGTTGTAGAAAGTTAAACGACAGTTAAATTTTGTTATAGCCACGCTCGGGCTTAATCATAAAATTGAGTGCTCCAGTTTTGTGGTGAAGTTTTACATATTTCCATCATATATGCTCACTAAAATATTCAAGTATCCTGATACTAAAAAACACCGATTGGCGAATAAACTCATCTTCATTTAGTCACTATCAGACAAATACTACACAAAACATATGGCTGTAAACATAAGAGATACAGTAATGGGGCTAGGTGCTATGGATTAGGGTAGCACAGATCGTATTTGGGTGGAACAGAGTATTCTCAGCTGCCGAAACCTAGCGTTGGCGGTGTGTACATTAATTAATCCCTATAACAGCCCTCCTTTCCGATACCTCACAAGTATCTGATCATATGTATATTGTTTTGGATTGAAATGATCAAGAATCAGTGATATGGGCTTGATTATCAAACTGCGTTACCCAAGTTATCTGTAAAATTACTCAAACAAACTGGTATTCGTTGGATTTCTGATTTCCATTTCGGCCCTGCGATGTGGTGTGGTAGTTTGTGTATCCACTCAACGGTGAAAACTCAAGCGGAAAGCAGAACGAATGTAAAACAACAATCACATTTTTGGGGGAACTGGAACATTAGTAAATAAACTCAGCATTTCCCCTTGAGGATAAGAATGGTTACAATAGGCTATATGATACTCGACAGCTGGCCGAAAATATTCTGGGTCTGAGCAGGTGATCGATTCCCGTGGCTCGTGAGAACTTTCCTGGGTCAAATAGATTGAACTTGGACCCGACTCACTTCCACTCCCGTGTACCCATTTACTTGTCCACACTGTGACACTACTTTTTCCGTTTCACATATTTCTTCAGCCCGCATCTGTGTCCGGTCTATATATTGCCCTTATCTAATCGCATCTCTCATCAACGAAACCTGGGCCCTAACTGCTATCTTCCCGTACGCAATCTTTCTTTCCGGTTGTTTCCCTTCGCCATTTCCATGTCTATTTAGTCTATATTATTATCCATCTACGTTGTCGTTTTGCTTACCACTGAGCACCGGCATCCAACTTACGTAATCATCTACTGGTTGCTCCGTTCGTGTCTGTCTAATCAAACTTACTTATTTATCTGTTCCCATGACCGTCTGATCAATCTATGCACCTTTACTTGTTTCCGTGTCCGACCCTTTCGTGGGCTTTATCTTATCGTGCGGCTTACCTCCATCACCGTTTCTCATACTGTCTGCGTTCTCGTTTAATGCTTACGCACACGTAGCCGTGATTCATACCCGCTGTCGTCGATTCAATCAACCTAGGTGTTGTTTGTTCGTCAAGGTCATCTTCGCTCTCCTCCCGTATCCTTGTGTTTCACAATTTGAAGTGCCACGCCACACTGTCACCGACCCCTGATCGTGATTGGTCATCCTTTCCCACATGGTTCACATAATCGCCTACCCCTTTCCTTATTGTTTGATTTTTCTATCTGCCCTGTCGGCTTGCGTTTACCACCCACTTCGACAGGAAATTTCATCTTCATTGACCGATCTGTACATCGTGGCCGGATTGCCCACAAGTTGAGGTACGCATTCATCAGTACTTGACCGTGGTTCCTTTCATGGTGCATGCTGATTGCCGACTCGCCCTATCTGATTTTGGGTTTCGGGTTCATATTCTGCAAGTCACTCAACCACTGGACGAAACAATTTTACATCCTGTGTCAACTCCACCTGGTGTGGCAAGTCTGAAGTCGTTTGTAGACACAGCAAACAGTGGTAACTGTTTGGTTGTGCAGCGTCATTCTAGATTTTCTCGCCATAGCAGCACCATCATAACAAAACTTATACGTAGCTCCGTTTTGCCCAAAGAACACTGTTTCATCTTTCTACGATTCTTTTGTCTTTTCTTGTTTCTCTGTTAGATGACAATTTGCACTCCCTAATATGCTCCGACTCAAACCCTCACTGCACTTGACCTAACGGATCTTCGTGTTTCTCAAACCAGAAGCAACTCTGTTTTAGATAGGATTGTCACCAATTATCTCGAAATATTCTCCCTTAAGTGCTATGCACCCGTCTCCATCACTGATCATTGTCCGCTTCTGTTGAGGCCTAAGATATACGCCCGGTTTGCTTTTCATTCTTTCAGAAAAACCAGCCAAATCAAAATCGGTCACCAAAATTTTTCAAGCGACAACATTCTTATGCTGTAAAAAGTCCCTTTCATTTGCATCTTCCTCGTTTTCCTTCGAACCGTCACTAGGTAGCAATGTCTAACTTGCATACAGACGATTAACTTAATCTTCGACATGTGCTATCCCCTAGAAACAAAGCAAGAAATAATTCGAAAGTAAGACACATTTATTTTTCAGCAAAGAAAGAAATCAAACGCGCTGGCTCGCCGTACGCTACTCAACTCCTGTGCAGACACAAAAGTAGCTAACTGTGGAAAGGCATTCGGCTTCTGTGTGGGGAAAAAACGAAACGAATGAACTGTGCTGTGGACGTTGACAGTGTTAACATGCATCCATGCACCCATAAAAAGACTCTTCCTTTGCATGCATTCCAGAAGATGGTGTGCACGTAACCCCATTCTGTACAGAGGAAGTGTTTGAGCTCTTTCGTACTTCCAAAATAACCTCAGTCATTGGTCCTGATGGCCTATAATCATCACTTTTGAGACATGGTCCTGTTGCTGTCGTCAACGTATTCACTTCTGCTTTAAACAAATCCTTATGCTCTTATTATATTCCCAAATGCTGCAGATCTGTTACCATTGTTCCCGTACCCATACTTTGTGGTTCTCGTGTAATAGCTAAAAGGTTTCGTCTCATTGCTCTTACTTCATCTGTTCTTAAAAGTACAGAGTGCGATATTCTCCAATATTTGAACGCTTCTATAAACTCTCCAGATGACCCCTTACAAGTTACCCATAAACCGAACAGGTCCACTGTGGATGCTAACGCTTTGTTAGCCCACCATATAACCAAATCCTTGGATGGTTCGGCGAAGACTGTTCGATGCTCTTTTCTAGACTACTCATCAGCTTTTGATTCTATGCCGCGGTCTCTCCTCCGTAAACTGGAAGCTTTCGGCTGTCCCACACATTTACTAGCATGGTTGTCTGATTATTTTACCAACAGAACTCAGTGCACACGACTAGGTTTTAAAATATCCAAACCCTTGGTGAACAATTCACGAGTGCTTCAGGGAGCTGTGCTTTCACCCGATTTATTTTCCACCTACATTAGTGATCTTCCATCCAGTTCTCCTGCACATTTATTTAAACATGTCGATGATGTGGCTCTTTGTCAGGCTGTTTCCGTAACCCAGAGCTTCAATAAATTTTCTAGTATTCTGTCTCATATTTATGAATTCTCTCTGATCGATCCGGTTTAACTTTAAATCTATCTAAATTCTTTGGATGCATATTTACCCTTTCTCGGTCCTTGTGGTCCATCTGTCATCTTCATAAAAACACTAACTAGGGTAATTTTTGTGAAGTATTTAGGAATCACTATCGACGCAAATTTGAATTAGTCATCTCACATTTCAAACTATGTAAAAAAAACTACGCTGACTATTTTATCAAATCCGAAAGCTTGGGCAATTTACCCTTAAACGGAATACTATTTTATTGTGAAAATTATAATGCTTTTAACACAGCGCTGTTGGTAGATGCAATAAGCCAGAATACCATTTCCTCTTTCGATTATCAGTGTTCTTCCGGTTCACCTCTACCATCTTCTTGCTGTTTTCCCTTGTCTACTGAAGGAAGATTACAAAATTCTTCATCGAGATCTACGTATTATCAGTCGGGTATCTTTCACGTCCTCAAATGAACTATCTACTTAGTGGTACGAATTACACTTGGCCGCATGTGAGAGTTTCGCTTACAAAATCCTTGCACACAGCCTTCACCCTTTACACAGTGATCTATCCAAATGAAACTCTCTCGCTTTTACGCGTTTCTCCGTTCGATCCATACTCTCTCGTATTAATATCTACAAAAACTATACTGTTCATAACCTGGCCCGAATGCTCACAAAATGGGCTCGAGTATGAGCTAGATTTCCTAGCAATTTTGATATAAATTCGTTCTTTATTCATCCCCTGGATTCGATGGGGGTGCTAAGTGTAAATCTTTGTTTACTGAAAAGCGGACGTCTGTCTACGCAAAAGTTTGATCAAATAGAAATACAAACACAAACAAAAGTCACTCTAACAATGTAAACTGAACCTCCAGCTACGAATATGGACCTTCAGCGGAACCCTACCCGCCCCCTCCCTTTCATAACTCTGTGACACTGTCCTCCAATCCGGTGAGCCGTATTATCCTGTCATGTACATGTAATCTGGATGATCAGAATTAGGAAGCATCGAAAACAGTTATTCGCCTTCCGGCCAACATGAGACTCAGAGGCCAGACCAGCTTCCTGTAATATCCAATCCAGATGTCTATTTCATATTCTTCTTCGGATCATTTGTAACCATTGGTGAGTCTTCATTTCTGACTAAAATAAGATTTTTAATCTGACGGAGCTACTTGCTCACCATAAGAAAACCTCTTGAGACCAAAATATTGTTTGTTGTGTGATGATAATGACCCTGAAAGCATAAAAAAGAACAATTGATTATATGTGTATCGTCTACTCACAGGTTAGATTGCCATGAATAGATAGAAGCATTCGCCAGACGCGCTGCCGTCAGTAGCATATCCCTCAGATACGGTGCAGCCAAACTTGGTTCACGATGTACAAATGTGGCCAAACAGACCATGCCCAGTCCCAAGGTCTGTTCATCATAACGTTCGAGAACCTGATGACACCAAGGACATCGTTCTGTCATCAGAGCAGCAGCAGTCGCCGCTACCGAGGCTACGTTTGTCGAACTAGCCGAACGGGATACAGACGGTTGGATCGGTGTTTGGGAAGATGGAGTTGCAGGGGTCGGGATACTGGAAGCCGAGGCGTTGTTTGTGCTAGAGCTCAAATTGAATGTCGAATTTTTCTTCGCCCCTATCCGCTTCCTGCCTGCAGTATCGGTTCGTGATGTGTAAAGTTGGCGGTTCTCCGGAGATTCGGTCGTAGACGGTACACTCGTCGACGGACGTTCAGAATGAGCCGAATGTTGATGAGCGGCGTCTGAAGACGAGGATAAACTCTGTTCCGACAAGGATGGTTTACTTCGATGAGACTCAGACTCTGGCTCTGCGTCATGTGACAGTTTTGCTCGTCCGGTTTTTGTGGGTGTGCCTTCAATCGAGAGCCTGTAAAGAGGTTGGAAAAGGAGAGCCTGAGTTCCGTTCACAAAAGATCTTACCATGAAACAGAACGCATAGTTATCCAGATTCTAAGTGCCTATTCGTCATCTCTCGTATTGTGAGACGTAATGGAGTGAGACTAATTTCGCTGATTGTAAATACGCTGGAAACGAATGTCGTACAGACTTACTGGTCTTGATGATGGATAGTCACCAAACAAATAGTGTACTCTAACTGACCATCCCGGATATTAGAAGTAAACTGAACTTTCATATAGTGAGTGAATGAATGAATACTGCCCCTGACTTAAGAAGTACGTTGTCGTAAGTGGATGACGGGGAAAAATTTCCCCGGAAGCATAACCGATTTCGCGGTTGCTGCCACTCACCAGGCATCCGTACCCGGTACGTGGATGACTAACTGTTTGTCAGCAGTCTTACAGTCCCCAACAAAGCACGATTTCTTCTGCCTGTGTGACTCTACAGAGTATGCGCAAAGCGGTCTTGCACTCAACCTAAACAGGTTACGATAGTAGGGGCTTGTGTCATGCGTACCCTCAGACCGAAACTCCCGCGATGTGCATTGTTCTTCAGGCCAAATAGGAGTCTGAGGATGGGTTGATTTGGTCACTACAGAAAGTAGAGAAAAAGTATGGAAGCCTTAACGAGTAGGTCTGCTCGAGTAGGCTGTGCGAGGCTTTTGGATTGGGGTCCACGAGATCCGCCTACCATATGGTAGGAGATATAGTATGGCGTAGCTGGGTGCCGCCGTCAGTGGTGCAACTGTATAGAATCCTTTCCTAGTTTTCACGGTTACCATTTATGAATTTCTTTTATCTATATGCTTTGATTGATTTCACTTTCTATTCAATGACACTGAGGGTTGTCAGTCAGAGCCAGAAAGCAGAAGTACGGGGCATATGACTGAAAAGTTAACAAAGCAAAACTGAAATTTGGGATAAATGAACACGCCTACGTGTGATTCTCCGACAGCGTAGGTTGATCTGAAATACTGCAGTGAGAACGCGACGGGTTGCTTGAAATGGGTGCACGATAATACACATTTCCCTGGTTTGACTGCATGTATCCAGAGACATTGAGCCTCAGAGATGGCAAAACCGCAGTGCATTAAGATGGTCAGCCTAAGGTTTGGTTTGCCGAACTGGAATTCAGAAATCAGAATCCGAGTCCGCGAACGCCAAGAGATCTCCGCGACTCACTGTTAATTTTTACCGATGAAGTAAATCCATAGATAATGTTATTGCTACTACCGCCATCGTCATTTACGTCAATTTGATGCAATGCTTGGTGTATATATCGAAAACTTACCTATTCTCATGCACTTCGGGTGATGTTTTACGCATTCCACGAAACGCAGCTCGTTTAGTTGATTTCAATTCGCCAATTCCTTCGAGTGGAGAATCTTTTGAGGAAAAGAAAATTTGTCACATGAAACATGACGAAAAATAACGACAGAATAATGAAAGGGGAAATATGGACGAATAACATCTGGACAATTATGTCAGAAGATAAGAAGTGTGAATGGAATGCCTTTCGTATACTCTCATCGGTCGCGTACGTAAGCTATCAGGTAAAAAATGGAAGTTATAAAACGAATTCAGTAATCGAATCCTGACCCGTGCTGGTCGGCCAACTATCCAAGTCAACCCGCATGTAATTATGGTTCGAATGGATTGGTGTTTACCCATAGAATCTCAAAAAGACGAGCGTAGACGTTAATCTGACTGGAATAAACTCACTCGAGATGATATCTGACGGCCCACGTTGACTAGCAATCGACCAGTCTACAAGTGCGTTCAGCATCGATTTGGGGCTTCGCTACGCGGAATACTATTGTGTCTTCCGTAACTTTTCCAAATGACTTGGAAGTCTTCTATCATCTTGCTACCGCTGGTGAGTCCATTAATTTTTTTGTACTTCCATAATTCGTCCAAGATGTCCGATAACAGTCCTTAATGGTCGAATTCCAGTTTTTACTACTGAGACAATCGTCAGTAACCGAAAATAAATAACCACCAAAGGTTAAGGGAAAATCCAACGAAGTGTACCCGTCATCGAATGATCAATGATACCACTGCTTACTACTATTTTCCTACCACGAACGTCTTCTATACAGATAAACGAGCCTGACGAGATGTCCGCACCGTGTGGGACTTATGGGTTTTACGCATTTGTTTGCTAATTGAATTCAGTTGGTTGCGAACTACAGTGAAAGCAGGAGGCAACTGACGCGCCAAATGACAACTCAACACCCAATCCACCGTTAATTGAATTTCACTTTTGCCGATTGCTAAACCGTACACTGATGTTGCCGTCTTCGTTCTCTAACCTCTTATTTTGTTTGATACATCATCTTCAGTTCCGTGATTCTACTCTACGAGGTGTAGGAATTTACAATCACTTAGACGATATTGTAAGGATGAATGATGTGGAATGAGAGTAATAAGGTACACCATTTCGGCTTGCATTGCGCCGGAAAGTAGGTCCGGATTGTAGCATTTTACTGGAAGTATTATATTTCTGCTCTTTACAACCTTTTCCTCCAACCAACCTAATTATTACTTCCGTAGATTTTGACATTACACCAATTCTCCCGGGTTATCCTGCGCAAAAGCTGACCAAAGTATTTCAGTACGGAAGTGATGGAGCATCAATGTTTACCTTTGAATGCGAAAATAACATACATACACCGGTGAAATGTCAACAAAATAGGATAATGATATAAATCTTATCCACTTCACTCTAACCATAAATCGAGAAACAATTCCCTTAAATTTGTTAGATACATATTTAATAGCTATTCTTCTATCTTTGACTTCCTTTCATGATCACCGTGACGAGAGAGACATCATTCCTTCGGTAGCTCAACCAGCTTATCAGTACGACATACTAACTATCTTTAGGGGCGTATCCTAAGACCCAGATTCGCCTACTAGAAGTCCTTATTCTTAATGAATAACCCTCGTTCTCTTCAAGCAGCTGTGCTTTCGCTCTTTTCCCCACATCTAAGTTATCAGCCTCCTCCCTGGCTCTCCCGGAACTCTGATTAAATATGCTGATCTTCTAACTTTTTGTCGTACTGTATCAACTGAATAGGAACTTAATAACTCATCTGATAATTTTCAATAAATTTTAAGTTATTCTGAAAATGATGATGCTTCCCTTCACCATTTCGTGTTCTGAACGAATTTTCACCCTTTCTCGCTTATCCAACCCGATTATTCGACATACTCCGCACACTGTTGGATTACACAGAGTTGAACCTATCAAGTACCTCGGAGTGACGTTAAGCAATGTTCTTCTCATGCTCTCAGTTGTATGCGTGAATTGTACTGATTTGTTTTTCAACTTGGATAGCTTAGGCAATTCTGCATGGCAGTTATCAACACACACTGTCTCTCGTAACATCGATAGTACTGAAAATAACCTCCTCCTCTACTGGGTATCGTGGTGTCTAAATCGGGCATTTTCAAATAGTTCCGCGGTAAATTTACAAGGTTTTGCTTTGCCTAACGGTCGACAAGAACCGTATATCATTCTATAGTCTCACCATTCAAACAAAAGTAGCACTTCACTTACCGGAACTGATGTGTGACTCCTTGAGGACGGACATTTCGATTCCATCGGACAAAAAGGGCTGTAAACGTGGATTCACGAACCAATATAGTTTCCCCAAACAGTACCGGATCATGCGGACGAAGAGGAAGATGAACAAGTAATGTTTGTCAGATATGCATCATATCCACCCACCACCTCCCTCACATTCAAATTATGCATCTTGTATTGGAGCGACGTGAACAACAAATATAACGCCAAGATGTCAAATAAATCCTGTCTTAGGGTGACCTGTAGCAACTCGAAAACATACAGTAGGGAATAACGTAATATGAGCACAGATATTCCAAAAGTTGACGATTTAAAGACGATTACTTCATTGTCTGAATAATCCCGTGGTCATATTAGGGACTCAAAAGTTTCACCCACAAGGCAGTGGGACGTTAACCCAGCACGAGAACGTGACCGAAGCACCCGTGAAGGAACTTCTTCTGATCCGTCACGTAAGACCTGATTGTTGCACGCATTCTATCTTGCCTTCGTTTGTGCTTCGTTATCGATCCGCTTTTCGGATTCAGTTCTCAGCCCCATGCACCCAATAGAGCTTGCGGAATGTGGACGGGACAGCATCATTTGGGCTTGGGGGCTGCCCAACTTAGGCGGGTGATAGCTGCCCAATCAAGTACGATGAATTCTCCCGCTATTGAAAGAAACTCCATGTACTCCACTTCCATGTCCATATATTAGAGGTTTTTTGACCGGTAAACTGTTTTTCTCTGTGCTTACTCGCTAGAATGTTCTCTCCAGGGTCATAATGGGTAGAACCAGATGTTGTCCATCAACTGGTTCAGGGACTGGACTTCTTCTGGCCTTACCCATCGACCGATCAGGCATGATTGCACTTGCGACTTAAGGAAGCCACCTCGCATACATCTTTGGGTCATGAAGGCACGCAAGCCATCACACCACGGCAAGGTGTAGTCTCGTCGTGACGATACACACACACACACACACACACACATACACTCCAAACGCCGCTGAGAAGTTTTGAACGTTGAGGACCGCTGTTCTATAAAGCCGGCAAGCAAATCGCTTCGATAAACGGAAAGCGGTAAAGCAGACCGGGAAGTGTAAAATTAGCAGGATGATGACCAGTGTCTTTATTCACACCACAGCAGCATGATAAAACACATTCACACACTGTTCAGTGGCTTTGAACAGAAAGTGACCTCAAACGAGTTGAGTGATCGACCTATTCAATGATGAGCGTATTTACCAAAACTGCATGAAGGGCTCAGCACAATTTCATTTTGATTAGTCATTCACTTGGTGTAGCGGTTCTGGCTGCTATCTCGAAGCAAGTATCTAACTTGGAAAATACAAGATAAATGGTATGGGAAAACGAGAGGAGAACCACATGTGATGTAGATGAGAAAAATGTGTGAACTCACCAACGAAACATTGACACATCCTCCAGCATTCCTAACTTTAAGCAGAAAGAGATCTCTTGGAACCACCCATCCAGGAAGCCTAACTCGCCGTAAATGATGAAGAACAACGGAGCAGGGGTTTCATTCCCTGCTTTCACGTCATGGACCGGTCACATTTACTCACGTTTGATTTATCGACCTCTGCAGGGAACATTGCACACAAAGAAACTCTATCCGCCCTAAATACCGTATCTCGATGAACTTTGTGTTTCGTTTACTGAATAGCCTTTGTGCCTAGTACTCTTCACCCAACCTCAGCATTAATGAAGAGGTTCTTCCATCAGATCACAACAAGGTATCGAAGATTACTCAATGGAATAGAAGTAACGTGTTTTATTGGTTTATTGATGATGTGCATTCCCTTGGATTCGGGTCTGGGAAACAGATGCGTGTTGGAGATGCACTGATAGCGGTGCTTAGCAAGTCGCGTCTACTGACAGATGATATACAAGTCTACAAGGTTTCTTGTCGTTTAGTGGATCCCGTTGCTTGTTATGAAGCCACCGTTGAGAGATCACGGCCTAGGGTACAGTAACCAAACCTTCCCGCGGATCCCTGTTGGGGTCATACAACTGCGTAAGTGGGCCCGGTAATACGCACGTGATGTGGCATTGTGTGGTGGCTTGTTACACTCAAGGCCGTGGTCGCCAAACGTCCACGGGGGCTACTGAACAATGGACAATGGCTATTAAACGACAAAAAACCTATAGAATGATTTGTTTTCTCGTGGCTGGGGTTTGTTTATTTTGTACTCGTTTGTTTGCTGATCCAGAAAATTAGACTGAAAACATTTTCCAATAAATTTCAACAATCAACAGTCGGTTGACAATGTTAATAACATTGTGAAGCCTACATCATTTTCATAACAGACTATAAGGTGATGTATCCGAACATTGTAGAATTTTGGGAAATAAGATAATAGAATGACAAAAGTTCGAGCTACATACCTCCGAAACAAACTATTAGGTAGTGAAGCAGAGCTATTTGGTCATAGTATGCCGTTCTTCGGTATGAAAGCTGTATATCCCTTAGGAAAGTACCGGGAACCAATGTGCTAGTGCTCGATAAAATTTTTACTTCATTTCCGGATCACACTTCACGAATCATACCTCAGCTTTTCTGGCGGAACTCAATAAAAAAACGCTACGGAAACTATCAACACCGGGTTATATCCACAAACACACGTACGGAGGTGTAAGCGTACATACCAACGCACATGAGATACTACTAACAACGACAGCTAAAAAGGAAAGCCAGTAAGCTCAGCACATACAGACACACAGATGGAACGGATCGAGCCCGTGAATGATAGTATTTTCGTCTGTGTGACAGGATTGTATGGATCGACCAGCGACCAGAGGAGTGGCCGGGTGTAGAATGCCGTGGGTTTGGGCAGAGTTCAAAGACATGCAACCATTCTGGGAATTTCCGATTGATTAACTAAAATTGGAGACTGGAATTCACCAAAGTGGTGTTGGCGGGAGATTTGAAGCAATAATAAGTGTACCACAAGGCACAAATGATAATGACAATGATGATGATTCGGCTATTCCGAAACTATACGAAAGCGGGGGCGGGAATAGAAGCTTTGGGGCCAATATCGACTCGGAGAGCAGAACGACAGTTCGTTCATAAGTTATGGTTGTGTGATACATGTTGAACGCTACGTTGGGACAAGTTGAAAATCATGGAATATAAATACTTTTTGTGCTACAATAAAACAAAAAAGAACTAACAGTTCACGAACAAAATTGAAATCCAATTAACACCGATCAGTAAGCTGAACAGGTCGCGTCAGATTGCGTAAAGCGCATGTGACCACGTGCAGTAGTGTGGATTGCTTAGTGGTTTGGGCGGCCACAAATGTTCCACTGATCTGACTTGGTAATTTCGTTCGGTCAATAAATAGGCAGTTGGACAGACTTCGGAGAATTCATTCACGTGAACACAAAAGCATGCGATTCAACGAAATATTGATTCTACAGACGTAAAACCGCTCACCTCCGCTGCAGTCGATTTTTTGCTCGACTTTGAGAAATAAAATAGCAGACGGAAATGTAAGACTGCTGATAGCTATAAACTGAAATTTATAAACAAAAACTATACTAAATATCTATTTCAACTGGAAATTTGAAAGGTATCACGTGAACAGCTTAAAAGTCGATCATATGCAGGATCCCATCAAGTTCGCTTTCGAACAGAATCCAGCCAATCAACACATATAGATCTCAAATGGTTCGATTAGTGGTAATACGGATAAGACAGCCAAATAATCCCCACAGAAGATCAACTGTCCTTCAAAACTAATACTGATTCCCAGTAGTGCAATAATTATGAACGATTCAGGATGTTAGTATTTTTGTTTGCTCAGTTCACACACTTCAAGCCACATGGTAGGAAATGACCTAAGTTTGAAATTACCCCTTTTTTATTTGGAAGCATGTTTGCCAACATAAATGAGATTATACCTTGAAAAAGCAAAATATTTTCTGTCAGTTGGAATTTTTTCCTGGTAATGTCTCCAAATCAAGAAAAACAATTAGGACTACGCAAAAAAATACAAAAACATCTTTTTGAACGACCCATTTATGGTGAAAACTCAAATGCCATTCCCAAAGACTAGCATTTTTCTCAAAGTTACTCGCGGAGTAGAACCAAAGCGAGAAAGGTACCTATGACGGCTTTAAAGATGCCATGCTTGACCGCAAAATACATATATATGAAAAATCCGACGCATTTATACGAGCACTACTTTGTACATGGATTGGTTATGCTGGTTCTGTTGATGGCCAGTTGCATACAGCAAATAATCAAGATTAAACGTCACGACTCGTTACCAAACTCCAGTTCTATTAGTTTGTGAGGTAAGTGCCTACTACTATGCTCTTCTTGAGCAATGTTTATGTTTAAATTAACTTTTCCGATTATTTTGGTATCCCGTTCACAAAATTTCTCCAATAATATGACAACGACATAACATCGGACTGTCAATTTGAGTTTTTGATTATGATTTCAAATGGGAATCACGAATTTGATCATTTTGAGTCGAACCGATCCCACCTGCCAAACATGAGGTTCAGTGTACATGTACGAAAAGTGATCAATTATTTCTAGAGGCCTACGGGGCCGCTCAGATCAGATAGATACGTTTTGTTCATCGAGGATCTGCACTTACAGCATAAAAAAGGCAGAAATAATCCAGCTGTTTCTGATAATTATCCGAATAATGACGCCATACAGTACTTAAAAGTCACCAAAAAATTTTTAAAGAAAATAAAACTACTAACCATTTTCTTTTGGAAGGTAGACTAAAATGTGATAAATTTCACTGGAACAGAAAAATGATGTCCCACTCACTGTATGAAGTGCCTGTTCATCACGTGAAACGGTGGCTGGGGGAAACGGACCCGACGTTTCCAATAGCTCATAGATTGTAGAACACGAACTTTCTGGAGATAAACGATTTGTGGCCTCCGTCATCCGAAGCTGTTTTGCCGAGACCTCCTCGCGTTCCGGCGTTTCTGGCTGGGGCCGCCCCGCAACGTCAGCTGCTGCTCGATTAGTGGAGCCTGTGTGGTGACTTAAATCGGGCTTGGATTTTGTGCTTCCGTGTCGGAAACCGTCAAATCGCTGTGAACAATTAAGTTTAAAGTGTCATGTGTCAGGAGCGGATAAGAGACTTGGGTAGTAGTTATTGGAGCATTTACTGTGAACTATTGAATGCACATCCGCAGTGCGATCTGTTGATTCGTAAATCTCCCAAATTGTATGAGTCAAAAACGAATAAGAACTCAAGCAGAAGCAAGCCACAACGCTAGAGTACTGCATATTCGCATTCTTTATCGCCTCAATGCTCGTTTCACCCAAAATTTCCGTTTTCTTTCGTCTGATAAATATCAACCTAAATCGCCGCATATGACGCGAGGTTTCGTTTGAATAGGGCGCAAAATCTGATCACGTGATCTAGTGAGTCCCACCTTGTAAGTAGACCAATAGGTCTAATTTGCATACTTGTCGAAGTCACCACAAAATATGGTACTTCGTGTATTTAGAGGATAATTATACAATCACTGGACGGGCAAGAATACACAAAGGTCACTGAGTTGACTAAGGTTGACGGTGATTTGGACTGCCTGAAATTATCTTTGAACCCTCGAGAATACCTCTTCCTTTGCATTTCAAGGAAATAGAACGAGCGTCGACTCATTGCCTACGCTAGGTGCACCCTCGATTAATCAGTCTGACGGTGTGACTGCTGACGTGCCACAAAGAACCAGCGCACAGGAAACTTCATCACTACTTGATCTTTCTGAAGTACGATGAAATAAGGTGTTCTCGTTCTAGTTAGATTTCCGGAATAAATACATGTTTACAACATACATCATTTCGGCTCCTCGTGTCATCAATAAAAAGGTACGTTTCTGTATCATTTTCCCGCTATACCCCTGATACTCGAATTTTTCATTTTTCGACAGATGTTGGTGGTAGAAAGTCGTTGGATCGTCCCTTGAAACGAAAACCAAGGACACCGGTATTTGTAAATTATAACCTCAAAAGTACAGCACTGGACCGCGGAATGCCTGTTGGACAAGCATCCCACTGTCTCAGAAATAGAGACGATTGTTCAGAGTCAACTCACATTGAACATGACCAAATATTCATCCTCCATCTTATCAAATAGGTTCAGGGAAGCGTACGGAAACCCATAACATGAAATTTCAGATACTCAAAAAACCACTTGCCCAGAGCAGGAGGAATGATTTCAATGGCACCGCAAACTTTCGGATTTTAATGTCGTTTAAATAATCTTGTAGCGTCCACTAGAAGTGTGAATGATGATCCATGCCTCAGCGTTGGCTTTTCCACATTTTCAAACCACCTGTATTGTTTTCTCGCCCACAACTCGGTCTGTTTCTACCTTCTTCACTACTGTGCATAACTCAGCACTTTCTATTCCCTCGTCAAGGTGGCGTCACCCTCCCCCATTTTTCTGATTTATTATCCGTACCTTGCTCATTGAACTTGAACGATTTTCTGACGACTGACCCTTTGATCGACCCGGTGATGGGTAACTGTTGCGGTCTGCACTTTTATTTGTTTCAGTCATGTTTATCTCAATATCACCGCATGATCTTCTGAGTCTGCCTTCGGTTTTGACTGGATTGGCTTTGATTCTGCGGATAACTCAATTACCTTGACGACGGACCCACAAATCATCTGAGACTTAACCATCCCAACTGTCCGCTGGGCACGACTTCACAAATGATTCCACCAACTCACTGATCGGTGGCAATGGGCCTACCAACTGTCGAGCGGCAGTGGTTAATTTAGGACTTCACATTTTCAGCTCCATGGTCCGATACTGTTATGGTGTGTAGTATGCGCCACGTTAAAAACAACTTCTCGAGAACAGCTGCTCAGCCGACCAATGAGCGCGCACCCAAAGATGCCTATCCAGCAGGTTAAGCTTCGTTCAGATGTTCACGTGCCCCATCACGTGATCCACCGTTGACCCAGATACCAGATCAGTTCAAACAAATTGGAGTAAAGGGTGCAACCTCCATTCTGCTGGAATTTTACCACAAAAAACCGATTGAGCATGCTTTCTAATAGACTTTGCATTCTGCACCTACGTGCAAAGTAAAGTGATCGAGTGACTTAGAGCGTCTGCTTGCCCCTATAGAGCGTGTATTGATTTTTACGCCACGACTGCCTCGGTCCGGACAATTTGAATTTTTTCTCATCCCTGCTGTGCCGCCCAGGCTCGTTTGCTTTGTATGCGTATCGATCCGTAGTCAGCTGACTCTACTGCCACACGCACGTGCAATCCTTTCATGTGTACGTTTGATCGATGGTGTCAGAGCATACAGTCGTAAGTGTTGCCCAACTGAAGTTATGACAGCTGGGTTTGAAAAATCGTTTTAACTGATAAAATCCTGTCCGTAGAAAATGAGACTGACGTGGTTCGGCTCTAAGCTCATTTGTTTTAATCGACAATGACCACCACAGTATATAAGCGCAGGTCAAGATTGTGTCTGCTGCTCATCGTTGCTTGGAGCTCCGGTGCAAACCGTAGCTCGTGACCCGTTTCATGTGCAGCCGTTTTTGGTGTGACCACGAGATTTATCATGTTTGATCGTTTACTTTTCGAATAACGAGCTTACAGCCACATCACGTCTGCCTGTTCACTACACTCCCTCGGAGGTCAGAGATTCAAAACCCGCCACCGACATCAGTCACTTTGGTGGCACAATGTAATCCACTGTCATCCGGCTCGTTACCACACCTATTGAGACCTTACGTGATTATCCACTCCCTATTGGTGTAGTAGGTCTTTGAGGCTATGGAATACACCCCTTCACTTCACTCATGCTCGAGCATGTAATAATAAATTTGTCTCTAGCTCACGGTAGGTATACAGATTTAGCGATGGGCTCCTAACAGATTCTCAAGTCATTTGGCGAACACCGGCTGCAAAAGAAATCGTCGTCCATCCTTCCATCAAACATTTTAACAATTAATTTTGAGGAACTTACTCTAAGACGAGACACCAAGTAGAGGTCACTCTGCTGCTCTGCTGCGATTTATTTTATGGTGCCTTCGTACCACGTATCTTTCAACTGTTCATGTTCCAAAGGGTTCCCCCAACGAACATGGTTTCATCAGAAATTAAGTTGCGGATAAGTATTTGAGATGAATGGCACCAACTAACCAGATGCAATATCTCACCTTCTTCTGTATCTTCGACTCATTGCGAGTGATCGATTTTGGTAACCGGATTGGACTAGACTGCGGTTCACCTTTCTCCAAGGGTTTCGCATTTTTCACAGATTTGTCAGTATCTTGTTCCTGTCCAGCATCTGTCCCACTCTCAGTCTCCGGATCAATAAGAGTGACCGTGACCCCGGGCATGAATACTTCATCTTGTCGATCTTCATCCAGTTTGACTGGACTTGCCGGTGGTGTATCGGTCTCCAGGATGGTAGTGAAATCTCCGCTTACATTGCTCACCTCTGATAATACAAAAATAAGTGAAATCATGTCGATGTACCATAGTCCTCGGACTTTTAATGCACCTAGTTTTAAAAATATGTGGCTGGAACAAATACCAAGTGGTCTACTGCAATTAGGGGACTAGGAGGTGAAGGTGAACACGAGTGTGGACGGGCGAACGAAGTGGTTTTTTGGTGTTTCCAGTTATCTGATGGATTGCCGGTGTGATTCAGGGTGGTAAATTTAGAAACAACAATGATAGCATGCAACTACTAAATAATAGTTCATGTAACTCTGATAGTAAACATGCGGTCAGAGAATCTCTTTCTTTCAGAAGCCTGGCTTTGGTTCAACGTCCTCATTTTTCCGGTTGTATAGAATGTAACTACTAACTAATAAAGTTAGTAGCACAACACAGATGGACATGCGTTGTGACGGCCAGTGCTAATCACTGTGCGAGTGGGCTTCGTGGGTTGATATCTAAGGTTACATGCAATCGAAAGATGCATGAACGTAACTAGCTAGTTGGGTTTAAAAGGAAAGAGAAATCATCTACGGGATTTTTGCATTGAAGGAGATAGGTTGGGTGAATGACACATGAGCTAACAGGTGCAGCTGTGAGGGATAACCTCGGTTGATTTTGGGGGTTGAAAACCGTCAAGGAATCTGCTACGAATCAAATCATACCGTTCTGTTGGGTGGAATATCCTGTAGGGAAATATAACATAGATGAGAAGGAGGTGAGAACAGATGACTAGGTGCTGCAATATTCTATTTATGTGATTTTTAACACGTTATTATAAGGAAAGGTGAATGAGATAGTCTGGTTAATATAGTAAAACTATGCACTGATGGTAGATATAGCATCTGTGGTTAGCAATGGTAGCTGGTTTTTTGAGAAAATTTAAGGGATTGACGTGATGAGGATGAATTCGTCTTGTTTTGCATGTTGTGCGTATATTGCGGATTAAGTATGCGAAAAGCACAGCAGATCCAGAAAGCGATAAGCATTGCCGAAGCAACTGCCAAAGCTGAAAGCCATAACCAAGCAAGCACATAAAGGACTTAAAAACCATCATTGTTGCATTCAGAACATACTGTCAACTTTAAGCATTCCTCAACGGGCTAAATTCTGTATTTCTGACACTACCAAAATTGGTGTCGTCGGTGAACTATCAAAGGGACCTTAGGCTCACATTTCGTGTTCTGGCACAGTGAAGCGAGTATAGTTGAGGAATTGACCTGTGACCAATCCTCAGTGAAAAGAATTTTCTCAACAGGTAAGCAATGAAGAATCTTCCCTGGTATTTCAGCCCTAATAGGGCAAGGGTGACGACTAATTTGTAAAAACCACGTATCCAATTTTAACGCTTGGGTTGATTATCAATCGGCCTAACGGATTTATCATCCCAAACTTTCCAGAACTAAAGCCATCGGCACTACTGTGTGCAGGGTCAACCGAAGAACAGGTGGGGTGTGAATATATACATATATATATACATATATATATATATATATATATATATATATATATATATATATATATATATATGGAGAGATAGAGAGAGAGATAAAGCCGTCACAATGACGTTTCAAGGTGTAAAACAGTAATAACAGTCAACAGTTTCTTTTTTTGGAGGATCTTGAACACCAGATTACCAATCTAGAAAACAATTTGTTCGTGCAGATGTCTGCGAACTCATAAATTCTCTTTAACACACTACGTTTAATTATGGAGGAAAAAAACGTGGAGGTCTAGCATTCCATCTGTACCAACTTTGAGACCGCTGTTGGAAGGCCAATCGGTAGCGAGACATGTTCAAATAACCATGTTTATCGACCACGGACCGCACAGTGGGTAAAAGCAAAGGGAAGTGTAGTCGATTGACGTGGCCTTGGCACGGTCGCATGTGACTGGTTGAAATCCGAGGCGGCCCACGTCATTCTAATAGGTGTTGGACAAGACTGAGAAGGGTGATCAGGGAAAAATCTTGAGTATAGATTTGTTGACGCAAAACTTTACGCCAATGAAGCCGCCATTCAGAACTGTGTATCCGGCGACTGTTAAATAAACAGCGCATTTATCGTAGTCTCCAGATAATCAGGCCTGACATAAGATAATAATAAGTATTGGACAGATACAAGGACGCAAGTTGCAAGAGATGATTTGAGATATAATAACTTGATCTTTTGGTTACGTAAAAGAACGATGCTTGCTGGAAGTACGTGTGGCAGAGTCGCTTCCATTAAAACGGTTTCAATCTCCCGGCGAAGTAATCTGAAGAGTTAGTCAAATCAGTAATCAAGTGTGTTGACCGAGCCAGATGTGTTGTGCAAATGCGTGAGCAGGTGCGCACGCGCATGCCCATTCTCTGAAACAAAACGAGCATAGCTATAGGACCAGCATAGAAAACACTGTATGTATGTATGTCTGTATGTATGCATGTATGTATGTATGTATGTATGTATGTATGTATGTATGTATGTATGTATGTATGTATGTATGTATGTATGTATGTATGTATGTATGTGTGTATATGTATACATATATATATATATATATATATATATATATATATATATATATATATATGCAGGTTTGAGAGCAACTTAGAATGTACGTTCGGAAAGCTGAACTTATTGAATGCTAAAAATGACACCCCAGTGAATGACACACAAATTTGCATCCATTCCACGTGTGACCGCGTAAACTGAGTCTTGTTATTTCGGTTCGAGTAGTTGCGTGCCCAATCAGGCGGTCTCACACATACACGCATCTTAATGACTGTCTGTTGATTCATGCTTATTCGCTGCCACGATCAGTCTCCCGTACGAACCTGGCACCTGATTGCGCCATTCATCCAATCACATTTCGCTACGCACCGGACGACCTTGCTTGGCCACGTCGATTGCATGTACAGTCTGTCGAAAAAATTCGGGATCACCTCAATTCGGTCGAAATTCTGACATATGGTCCAATCCCAGTTTATACAGCTGAAACTAATCTCGGTAGCCAAAAATATACAGTAGACTATCGTTTAACGAGAGGGCATTATCAGTAGTCTAAACTGAAATTCAACCGTATGTCAGGGTTTCTACCAAATTGAGGTGACCCTGAGTTTTTTTGACAGACTGTATAGCTTGCGCTTGCTCAGTTTTGCATACTTACTTGGGTGTACGTTATCAAATGAGTTTCATTCATTCTGATCACTGAATACGACACTGTGTACACCACACGTCTGAATTCATAAGATTAGTTGATGGATAGCACAAGTGAGTGCGCGTGGCATCCATAGAATTGAGCAAAGATTGGTCACCCGACTGACCAGTAATGTTTTAGGTCAGTCATTCAATTTTCTGAAACTTACTTGCATCAGAGTGCAGCTGATTTTGTGCTTGCGATTTTTAACCTACCTCGAAGTCGCATTGGTGGTGTAGGTGTTTCAAACGGTTCGTCCTCCATCCGTTCGCGACATACGTGCACTTGCGCGTCCATTGTATTCAGCACAATCTGTATCAGATATTCCACTAGACCCCTTGTCCCCCCAGCAGGCAAATTGGTTGTTCCAGTCGAGGCGCTGGTTAAGTAATGATGATGTGGTGTACCAAACAGTGGATTTGCCATTGAGCTTGTGCCACCCCCACCGGGGGTTCCCGAGGGACCGTAAGTATTTGGTGAATGACCGGAAGAACCAATCGGACCACCACCAGGCGGTGTGATGCGTCGCACCGGGTCATCCTTGTCCAGGAGCTGTGCTTCTGAGCTACTCTTACGTATACGACTGCCTGAAATGCTGGAGCCCAGTCCTCCTGAGCTCAGTGCATTCATGGAGTGAGGTGTGGAGGTAGCAGCACTTCCAGGAGTACCAACTGCCCCGGTACCTATACCACCAGCAACAACTCCGGCCCCACCGACGCTACCAACACCAGATCCGGAGCCAACACCAGCACCACCGTTACTGCTGCCAGTAGCACCGCCCAGAACGGAAGGGACACTACCGCCGGGTGCACTGTATTCATACTAAAACAAGATAGGACACAACAATAAGCGGATGAAACATGCTGGCAACCCTTTTTCGGTAATAAAGAATTTACGATAGTAGTCAGGGATTTCGACCGTCGACTTCATTTTCGCCCGTTTAAAAGCAGGAGGATAATTAAATTTGAATGCATGATTATAACATGGTCTGATGCCCACTGCATTTGGACCCGCCCCCTGATTTTCTTCTCCAACCGTGTCCATCCACCAAAAGATTTGGGTATTGACTAAGAGGTGGTCTGTTGACAAATCCATTCTATTTTCGCATTCGTCAGCACCGCTTGTGAGCGATGTCTGTCCTGAATTACAAGGATCATTGTTTGTGCCAGCTTAGGCCCAAAGCTGATGTTCTTGTCACAGTGTTATTTGATTTGCTACCGACAAAATTCGCATAAAAGATAGAATCATTTCTTCTAGATAGAACCCAGCACTAGGCTATTCGCCTAGTTGGCGATCAATCCTCCAGATCGCCTTCCAACCCCAGGAGCTTACTTCTCTTCCCCTAATCTTTTGTCATCACCATAGCTCATTTTCCTCTGTATTGTTTTCCTGATGCACCCACCCCCTTGTTAGAGTATGATCCGACACATCGTTCGATAGATGGCTTAGTCACCTTGGCAATCAGCACGTCAGTGCCTGTCCAGAATCCAGGTCAATAGTTGAGCCAACCTTTACGACGAGAATGCAATCCTGCCAAATGGTAGATGGTGGAACGACCAATCAACCAGCCACATCCATGAGTAATAAATCTTTATAAGACTGATTATTTCACTGGAGCGGAGATACTCTACGACAGCAGAGTCACAGATACCGTGAATGTATGCTGACAGAAAAGAATATTTTGTCAAACTTCGTGACAATAGCGACCAACCTGAACGATGAACTGCTAAGCCCGAAGTGGCTCAAGTGAATGCTGCAATCCAATATAAAAAGGCGTATGGCTGCTGAACCGGAGGGGTAGTCTCCGTCCAATTTCACGGATGAAGGCGAAGCTTTGGTATTAGCGCTAAAGAATGCCTCTGCGTTATCGGCGACAGCGCGCAGACTCTCCAGGAGTGTTGTGAATCGGTTAATGTACCGATTTACTAGATACATGAAAAATCCTCTCGCGAAAACCACAGAGGAATTAACTGCTCACTGGCACTAGACTCCGCCGATTATCCAACACTCGCGAAACGTACATGCGTGAAAATCCAACCGGTTTCAGACCCATTTGAGGTTGAATCGATCACAAACAAACATGGGAATCTGACGCCGTGCAAACAATGAATCAATATCAGTCTCACAAAAAGCTAACCACATGCGATTGGTAGACTAGGCTAATACGGATCGTGGTATAGACAGGTATTGCACACGCACATGCAAGGCGAACGGGACATTGAATCGCGTGAGAATGTAGACAGAAAGATCAATTGCTCTATCTAAACAGACCAAGATGGTTGGCACATGGGTTTGGCACGCTCACCGATAGAATTCCTCGATGCTTATTGTTCTTTGAGATAGGTAGTGGTTGGAGGGCAAGCTTGACAGTAAAGTTGTATGAAGTCCTTAACCAGTAGAATTGACCGAACGGGATGTGTCAGGCGTCCACGAGACCCGCCCACCGAATGATTGCAGATTCTGATTGGCATGGCTAGGTGTCACGGTCACAGACGTAGCTGCACTCCAACCCTTCCTTCGTCTTTATGATTTTCACCTATACATTTTTTTCTTTTTGCCCGCTTTTTATTCTGGTTATTTTGCCCTCGAGTCTGCGATTCTGCTAGGTAGCAACCCAAACCAGGGCACAGAAGTGCGAGCTAAGTTGTTGAAAAAACTGAATTGAACTGATGCTGCAATCCAATAAGATCCTCATCAATCGAAGATAAGGCTTGCATTAGACTTAATTGAGGTACCTGCTTAGGAAACAGTGTACGACAAAATAAGAGAGCCAACTGGCAGGACGCATCCTCAATGTCTTTGGCTGAATACAGGCCCTTAAACTTGACCGGGCAAGTTCAAATGGCCAACAAAGTGAGATATATTTATCCATTCAATCAAATGTGATTCAGTAACCGGCGCTCCATACACTAGCCTTACACAGAACTGTGAATTTACTGGTCGTCGCAGCATCCAATATTGTGACTCCACTGTCCAAAGCAATACCATCTGTCTTCTGATTCTTGTATCCTACTCCCATCATATTGGGTACCCTAAAAAATTGAAACCAGTGAATAGGAAGCTTACTTTTTATTTCAATGGAGATATGCCCTCCATTTTTACGTAACATGATAACGGAAAATGACTTCCGATTTGCCAATATCGAAAACCCAATCCGATTTTAGAATTCACGACAGACTTATGCCTTAAAACCGTGAGTAAAACGAACCTGGACACCATCCATTCCCAACGAACAGCGTAATGCGTACAGGGTATCACTTGTGTGAAACCCAACTAGGCACATTTGCATCGATTCACGTAGCGGAGAAGACGTCTTCCTCGTTCGTGCCCTCGACGAAACTCACCTTGTACAGAATGACCAACAATGTCTGGAGCCAGTGTAATCGAGCTTGAGGGTCAAGTAAACGTAGAGTAAATGTCGGAGGTTGCGCGTCGGTTGCGTAACGTTGTGGTGATGCACAAAACTGTAGTACGACCAGTGTCTGATGTAGGATGCACGAACCCATACCGAAATTTCGGTCCAAGACTCCACCCACATGGGCCAGGAACGAGTGAAACACGGTGGAGTTTCTGCATACAAAACGAAAAAAACGGGGACCATGAAACGACGTTCTTTCCTTTAACTAGTGCTTTCCAAGGATCACTGATCACTTTACTAGTCAGGGAACCGTTAACCAAAGTGGGTCAAAATGTGAACTAAAGCGGAATAGTTGTTGTGCGTCAGCGACGATCCACTCATTGTATAACTGTTCCACCAAGGTTCATAGGAATTACTGACAAGTAACATGCGACAAAAGGTCTCTTCAGAACCCAGTACTCGAAATACTAACAGGTGTGTTATAAGGCTATCGAGTTCGATCCCAACAGCTTAATCCGCATCATCATCATCATCATCATCGTGCAGCGTTAAACAGTAGGGAAAGCCCCAATGACCACTGCCTTTCTCACCATGCTGACCGTTGAATTAGAAACTGTGACTATACAAAATGGATGGAGAGTGGATTTACATGGGAGGGAAAAGGAAAGAACGCCCTAATACCCAACACGTGGAATACACAGTCTAACTGTACATACACACATTGATCGATCATTCTGATTTGAAAGAAAGTGACCACACGATCACAAATTCACGATTCTCAGCCGTATCCTTCAGTGTCTCCAGCCAACTGGTAGACGGATCTTTTGGACCCCAACCTCGAAGACGTGAAGCACCTACTTTTCCTAAGTTTGGTGTACATTCACTCATTCCTCACTGCCACGTCATCTGTTGACCTCCACGCGGTTTCTTCCACTCCTGAGGAGGAAAGAAGATTAAGACACGGCACGGTAGACATGTGTTTGCCATACGTAACACGTGCCCCAACCAACGAAGTCTACTAAGCTTGATACGTTGTAAGAGAACGTTCTCTGAAATAGTACCCGATACTCGCTTCCTAACTTCAACATTGTTCATTCGGCTATTCCACCCAATCTTGGCAATACTACGTGAACATCGGTGGTTGAAAACCTAAAGACGACGAATATCTTCAGCACGCAGACCCCAAGTCTCGCAACAACACAACAAACTGAACAATATTGAAACAGTGCTTCTCAAAGAACAACGATCGCATTTCTGTCATTCATAAATAAATAAAAAACTGGGATTCGCTTATGATCTTGTGCGATAGTTTAGCGCCTCTTGCATTTTCATCCATCGACTTTACAGACTTTTATCTTATTATCAAATTTCTGAAACTGCTCCTCATAGCAGCATTATTAGAGATGCCCTTGCTAACCGTTTCACACGCAAGCAGAAATATTTTACTAACTTGACCGAATTTGGCAGTTTATAGTCTAGATTTGTATAATCACACTGTATCAACAACTCTTATCAGCAATACACTCTTTTGTCAACCATTGGTGTTTTCAGATTGCGAAACATAATCCTTAATGACGTGCGGATTCCACTTACGTAAAATATAAGCTATGCGACTTTGTTAGTCGCAAGACATTATCCAGCAATTTGTCGTCGATCGACATCAATGCAATACCACCGAAGTGATTATGTGGACAGGAATCCTGGGAGAGAAAACTATCTTTCCTTATTTTTTGATGGAAAGGTTACGAGTACAAACGGATTTCGCCTTACTAATTCCCAGTAGAAGGGTCGTGTTTGGATATGACGCAGAATTTTATTGCTTCCATTTTGGATGCAATGAAACCAGACTTACGATCTTGCGTTCGGTTCCAACATGATGGAGCATCGGTACATTAAGCGGCATACATTCGTCAATAGGTCAACAGCCATTTAAGGGAGTCTAACCAGGAAGGGGTACCCCCGTTGAATGGCCTCTTCGATCGCCGGATCTAAATCCGTTAGACTCCTACCTGTGATCCTACTTGACAATAGAAATGCATGTAGGTAGACCAGAAACTGTGCAGGACTTGAAATCATGTATCACGTTGCAGTGCATAAGAATACCTACATGCGTGTTGGAAAAAGTGAAGACCTCTTGCATGGAACGGATGATATTCTATAGAATTTGAAACATCATCTTCGGAATACACTGATATTTCTTCGTATTTTTCCCGTCTTCTGTGAATGAATGTACGTGGGATTAAAGACTAAACCCGTTGGCCATTCCAGTAACGAAGGTCATATGAAATCTCTGTCAGGTTAGGTTTTAGCCTGCATGAAGTTTGTAAAGCTACAGGCATCCCCCCCTCACGAATATTAAAAGCACTGAGCACCACAAACCCAGCTGGTCAGTACAGAACGAAGACAAATACTGCTACTACCTACTCTTATCAATTTCCTAGGTAAAGCAATATGAACTTTGCAATCGTAATGAACGAAAATAAAGCATTATCTTGAAAGAAGGGGGAACTGTAGTCGTCTCAACCGTAAGCGAATTGACTATCCGTAGTTAATGCGCTCAGAGAAAAGTGGGCTACGTAGTCTGTGAGAGGGAATGGGCTTGCACATTGTCAACGGACAGCTTGGTTCGTTTAGTACACTGCACGATGATTTGACAAACAGCCAGAACCTCTTCATTTGCCCTGAATCGAAAATAAGATTAGATTAAACGAAGCGGACCAATAAACCAATCAAATACCAATCGTCATCTGAATCAAACAAACTAATTGTTTTTTTCCGAGAATGACCACTCAGAAAAGCTGACTGAGAATAACAGGTGAACCATTAAGTGTACGGGCCAAGATTTAGTTATGACCGTAATTCACCGTGTATAAGTTGACGTTTTTGTACTAACAGATCGAGGCAATTCAAAGGCAGAAAAGTCTTCTCACTAGAATTAGTGGGACGGTACAGAACAGTCTAACTGCTCTGGCTTCACTGAATGCCAACAGCTCTGAACTAAGATCGCGTAGTAATAGTTTGCAAGACGAAATTTGGTCAATGTTTTGTTCAGTTATCATCGGACGCTTTACCACAGATGACTCTGTATTTCGGATGTGGTTTGCAACATCAATTTTATCCTTCACTTGAACATACGTTGTGAAATCCGTTACGACAGAAGTCCGCTTATTCCGTCGATTTAAGTTCAACCGCAAGTCCAGGTGCATTGACGAATTCTACGGTTGACTAGGTTCACGACTGTCGGGGTGAATCCCTCAAAACTGTTTTTTTTTCATGAATCTCCTCCATGTGTTTGCGAAGACAGACGTCCGCATTAAGTCAAAAGTTGTGCTTATCGCATTTCCGACATGGCCAAGGCAATCTTCGGCTTATGTTGCTTCATACAATGTTTTTGTGGGAAACGGCGGAATAGGTTCTCCGTATCTTGAGTCTCCACATAGACTCAGGGAGTTTGTGTTCAAGTCCCAATGTATCCTCTACCTCAGGTGCGAACGGTCTCCTCGTCTTTTAACCGAAGCAGTAACGTTCAATGTGAATCAATCCATGAAATAACGGTCCTATCCGTCCCTATTGCCCCCACTGCAGAGGCCGCAAAGTCAGCAATGATCACGGAACGCTCTCGTCCAAAAGCCTAAACATTTACTGCGCTGAAACTGACTGACAAGGCTATTACCACACCATCACATGTAAAGCGAATTTCAACTCAGTACATAAACTGCAGCGAAGGTGACTTGTTCATTGCCCAGAATTAACACACGCATATATATATATATATATATATATATATATATATATATATATATATATATACGTATTGTAGATTGTAATGCATATGAAATTTTACCCAGTATAGAGTCCGAGCTCCGTGACTTATTTACGGTATGTCAGGTCATCCGATAATGACACTAATTTATTCAAGGTTTCCTCTAATTTACGTTTATTCTTTGCTGCGCTATGAATAGTTGAATGTGTGTGATCTTGGTTCCCAGAGTAGAAAGCTTTGAGCAAAGTGAAATAAAATGTAACAATGTGTGGAAATATAATTAAATGAATCAACAGGATCACATAAATTATTCTAGGTTATACTTAGATTGAGTTACTACTTCAGAGGCTCATATTCCGTCCTGGTTGCGACCCACTGGCATTGGAGAAAATATGGTCCCGTTTTTGAGCGCAGTTATTCATCACATGTAATTAGATCACAAGGATTATTGTCCTAAAACATTGCTATTGTTACTTATGGTACATAAAAAATTAAGTAGTCCTGAAGTAATGCTTTCGTGTACGAGTACAGAATGTACTTAACGGACACCTGTGTGCAACATATGTTGCACTTCTGTTTTCAATTGCCAGTGGGTAAGTACAATTTTGAATATTCTCTCCAGAACACCGAAGTTTTGCGATTAAGTTCAAATCTGCTCAGGTAGAGGGTAATTTCGGGAACTGGACCTTCAAGCTCGCATGCTTTCACAGGCATTACAATGAATAATGAACATACAAATAGTTTTGTATGACTTTATTTACGAACTTTTCGTGAAACATGGCATGAAGCGTCATCATAAAATACTATCACTCACACCGGGGTTTTTTTTTCTTCTTTTAATTTGGGGATTGTTCCAGTCACGACGGGTGGTCTCTAATTAAAATCCACCAACAAAGCTAAGCATATTTTATTCCGATCCAAACCAGTAGTGTTGGTTGGTATCATGTATCGACATTCGGCGGGATTACTTTTCGGAAGAAATTCGCACACCAAATGAAAGTTTTTCTGAACCGTCCATTGCCCATCATATACCGAAAACTCATACGAGAAACAAACCTATCGCTAAAATAACATGCCTCATAATTTGAATCCCCAGAAGAAACGAATTTGTGCCCTTATTTGTTGGGCTTGCAATGCAGCCCTCAAACTTCGTGGTGCTAGTCACTTTGAAAACTGTGGCTACCTCACGTCCAACAGGGAGTGAGAGATTCAGGGAATATTTTCGCGTGGGATAAAGGATAGGGATTTCCGGCACTGTTTTCTTGATCGTAATGCGCATAAAATCGTTCTATTCGTTAGATCTGCTAGTTCTTCTACCTTTAAATTGTGTATTTGTGGCAAGTTCTCTGTGATTTATCCCATAATTTTGCTCTTATTCGCGTTAAGAAACTGAGCAAGATGTGGCACAAACAATTTTAAATTATAGGCCTCTGGAATTCTTATTTGGTCCTCTTTACGGAGATGTCGAGACAATCCAGGTTTGGTGAATGTTTTCACTGCTATCACGCTTAAATGACCTTGCTGCCGAAGTGTGATGCGAACTGGAATTTCCATTTTTCGGAATGTTTGACAGACATCGTTAGGAGGAAATTTTAAAGCACATAAAACGTGAAATCTCCAAATTATCAAAGAAATTCACTTGACCTTCTCATATATGCATAACCATGAAAACCATACTGGCCAGAGAAAAGGATCTACCAAAATATTCAGGTAGTAACTCAATCTGAATATAAGCTAGAATAATTTATGTGATCCTGTTGATTCATTTAATTATATTTCCACACATTGTTACATTTTATTTCACTTTGCTCAAAGCTTTCTACTCTGGGAACCAAGATCACACACATTCAACTATTCATAGCGCAGCAAAGAATAAACGTAAATTAGAGGAAACCTTGAATAAATTAGTGTCATTATCGGATGACCTGACATACCGTAAATAAGTCACGGAGCTCGGACTCTATACTGGGTAAAATTTCATATGCATTACAATCTACACTACGTACATGTATAGTGTGTGTGGGAGAATTCATCGTACTTGATTGGGCAGCTATCACCCGCCTAAGTTGGGCAGCCCCCAAGCCCAAATGATGCTGTCCCGTCCACATTCCGCTTGCTCTATTGGGTGCATGGGGCTGAGAACCGAATCCGAAAAGCGGATCGATAATGAAGCACAAACGAAGGCAAGACAAAATGCGTGCAACAGTCAGGTCTTAAGTGACGGGTTCTTCGGTCACGTTCCCGTGCTGGGTTAATGCCCCCACTGCCTTGTGGGTAAGACTTTTGAGTCAAAGACTCCGGTTACGATTCCCAAAGAAAAACCCCTCCTGTGGTGTGAGAAACCACAAATCTCCAGCGGTCAATCGGGAAACACTCCTTATCTCTATGCTCCTCATCCTTTACGTTCCAATTCTAAATGCGTACAAGCATCCACGATGAGCCGTGACTGTGAACTTGTAGCTCTCGGAAAGGGTAGCAAATTAAAGACAGGGGAAGAAAGAGAATCCATTCTCCGACCTAAACATCCTCTTCACTTAGCTGCTTTCAACGTTCGCACACTTTGCTAAACGGGGTAACAGGCTGCCCTACTTAGGACTCTTAAAATCCTTAACATAGACGTGTGCTGTATCTCCGAAACACGCATACAAGACCAAACTTCAGTGTTAATACTTCGCTCTTCTGATACAAGCTTGGCTTCTCGTTTCACTTTTCGCGCGTCGGGTGATTCTGTGTCTAATGCTCGTGGTCAGGCTGTCTTTGGCATCGCTCTGAGCGTGAAGGCAAAACGTGCACTGCTCGACTGGATCCCGGTCAGCAGCCGTCTGTGTGCAGTTCGGTTGAATGGTTCTGTGCATGTCAACAGCACTAGACTGAAGGGCCGATGCCTGTTTGTCGTTTCTGTGTATGCCCCAACTGACTATGGCTCTCCTGAGGCTAAAGACAAATTCTATCAGGATTTGTCTCAACTGCTCCGTAGCGTGCGCTCTACGGACATTATGGTTGTTGCTGGTAATTTCAATGCTCAAGTCGGAAGCCCAGACGACTCAGAGACGAACATTGGAGGCCTTTTTGGCGTTCCAGCCGATCGAATTGATAACGGCAATGGACTCTTTCAACTATGTTCCGGCCATGGACTATTCCTAGCGGGTACAAATTTCTCGCACAAAAAGCGACACCGGCTAACCTGGCGTCCTCCTGCTTCTTCACAGTGTTGGACTCGGATCGACCATATTGCTGTCGGTTACCGCTGTTGCGGTTCATTTCGAAACTGTCGATCATTCTGGTCCACGTCTATAGACATTGATCACTCTTTTATCTGCGGGCGCTTCAGCCTGAGCCTCGTCAGTGGCCAAAACAGCTCCAAAAGAAATCGTCCCCCACAGCTGGAACTGGATGATAACCAACAATCTGCTTTCCAAGCAGAATTATCCGCTAGGTTATCGGTGCAGCCAAATGCTCAGGATCCAGAACAGTGATGGACAAAGATCCAGCCAGCTTTATTTGAGGCTGCTAATGCGGTCCAAGGTCCAACAACTAGACACACACAGAAACGATGGATATCTGCATCCTCAGTTGCATTGTTAGATGTGCGTAGATCGATTCCTCAGGATTCCAGATATGATGAGGCACGGAGAAGCCCTAAGCGCCAACTGATTCGGAGCCCGAGCAATGACTATGAGCAGTGGTGGACTGCGAAATATAGGGAGATGGAAAAAGTTGCGGCGACTGGCAACAGCTGGAACCTGTTACGTCTGATTGGACCAACCGATCCAGGTAAACCAGGCGTTAGTGAATTGATCCAAGAGGCGAACGGCTCACAGATTCATACTCAGGAGTGTCGTCTAACCCGCTGGGCGGAGCATTTCGAGATGCAGTTTAACTGGCCTTTATCCTATCCAGGTCTGATCACTAGCACAATGGGTACAGTTCATGTCGTAGATACCAGTCCTCCGTCAGAAACTGAGGTTCTCAGTGAGATAAGCTATCTTAAACGACACAAGGCTGCCGGACCGGATGGGTTGCTCCCGTCTATTTTTAAAGACGGTGGCTCAGCACATTTACTGGATTTGACAAAACTCCTTGGTTTGATATGGGAGAAGGAACAAGTTCCAATGGGTGGGTGGGAATCGGTGACCGTACCGATTTACAAGAAAGGCGACAGGTCCTCCTGTGAAAACCACAGGGGAATAAGTCTGGTTAGCATCACGTCCAAACTACTCGCTGGTATTATTCTCCACCGCCTATCTAACGCTCGCGAACAGTGCTCGCGTGAAAATCAAGCTGGGTTTAGATCTGGTCGAGGTTGTATTGATCACATCTTCACTCTTCGACAAATTTTTAGAACATAGACACATCTTCTGTAAGCCCAGTATCTCCGTGTTTCCTGATCTTAAAGCGACCTTCGACTCAGTTGACCGCACAGTTCTATGGCTCTACTTCTAGCTGAAGGGTTTACCAGAGAAATTCATTTCCATCGTAAAATCCCTTTACACTAATAGCCGAAGCCGAGTTCGGGCTTGCGGTGATCTTTCACCCGAGTTCTCGACGAGAAGTGGTGTACTTCAGGGTTGTTCCCTCTCTCCTTTTATCTTTAATTTTTTGATTGAAATGGTCCTAGAGACCGCACTTTTATCAGGTGAAGATAGCGGCATTGAACTATCCCGGGTGGAAAGGTATCAGACCTTGAATATGCGGACGACATAGTTCTTCTAAGTGAAGATCCAGGTAAGCTGCAAGCTTTTCTAGACAGCCTGACGGATTGTGTAGCAATGTTCGGTATGCGTTTTACACCTACAAAGTGCAAGATGCTGTCGCAGGACTGGGTTGGTTCAATGCCAAACCTGGTGGTAGACAAGTTCTGTCATCTGGGGAGCTGCATCTCACCTGGAGGTCGGACATCGGATGAAGTGTCTCTGCGTACACAGAAGGCTTGTTCGGCATTTTCCAACCTGAGTCACCTGTGGCGTCGATATGACATCCGTTTACCCATCAAGGGTCGAGTGTACCCTGCACCAGTCAGGTCCGTGCTTCTGTATGGTTCGGAGACATGGCCGCTGCGGGTGGACAAACGAAGATTGTCGGTACTTGAACACCGATGTCTTCGTGGTATTGCTTGAATCTAGTGGAAACACCGCGTGAGCAATGCTGAGGTTCAGCGGAAAGTCTAAGGTTAAAGGATCAAATCATTAGATGGAACACTTAAGCTCATCAGGCTAAGATGGTTGGGACACGTGTTACGCATTTCCCCTGACAGGATTCCTCGGCGTGTTTTGTTTGCTGAGGCGGGTACCAGTTGGGAAATGAGTAAGGGTGGTCAGTCCATGACATGGAAGAAAGGTATGAAAAGCCTAACTAGTGGACTTGACCATGTATGGCGTGTTAGACTTCGTGGGTGGGGTCCAAGAGACCCTCCCACTCAATGGTTATATACGATAGAGGATATGGCTAGATGCCGCGATCAGTGGCGCTCTTCCATTCACAAACTGTCTTCATCGACTTAATTCCAATAATTTAGTTCTCGTCTTACTCCTCTCATACTCTTTTCTGCTTCATTATTCCCTTTTGAGATTTCCTCACATGTTTTATGTCCTCTGAAGCATGTGATTCACCCTAGTGACCTGGGTGACTCTCATTCCCGCTGGTTGTACTTATACGCCTTACAAAACTCACACCCAGGTTTGTCTGCGCAATGCCACGCGGAAATAAACTAGATTTTGAGTAGGGCAAAATATCCCCGTTCCACCAAACTGGACTCAGTTTGTATGAGATCCGTAAGCAACGTGACCTATCGAGAAATATCACACGACGGTGTCTGGAATTCCAGGAGCAATGTGCATCTGAAAAATAAATGGGTCTTCCAAAATCTACCGAAATAGGACGAACGAAGAATAATGCCTCTGGTCTTGAAGAACACATGCTCCATGTCGATGTTGAAAGCTTTAATCGGAGTCTGTGTTTTGTAACCAACGTTACAAAGAACGTTTAAGGATGTGCCGCCGATAAAATAAGAAAAATGAAAAGATACATTTAACTGATATCGCTGCGTGAAGGACGAGGGTCATCGTGAACTGGAACACACGTGGCGTGGACAGAGAAGTAGAAAAATGTCCACTTTGGTGACGAAATAATTAATTTGAATAGACCGGATGCTTGAACTTATTACTGGCATCATATCAGAAAAGAATTTTTAGTAGGGGAAACAACTGCTTGAGTTCCGTGATGGTTTGGGGAGCCTTGTCGGCCAACCGACGAAGTGAACTAGTTATACTTGAGGGTAGACAATATTCAGCTGCGTATGTTCGTACGTTACAACAGTTTTACTCCTGCTAGTGGTCAATATTTTACAAGGCGAAGCCATGTTCCAACATGATTACGCTTCTGTCCACCGATCGTGACGATATCGGGTATACGAGAGCCCTTGTGTCTGCACCTCACGCGGCAGTGGCCATAAAACAAGTGTGCGGTGCGGTGCAGTGCGGTGCCTTGCCAAGCGGCCATTGATATGAAAAGGATTTGAGTGGGGACGGGGTTGACGTAACGGGTTTCTGACCAATGAGAACAACATTTCAACCAGCCAATAGGGTGATATGTTAGAATACTTGTAATGAGACTCCGATTTCATTTGGAATATTTCCAAATGAAGTGGGTTTAGCAGACTTGACAAATTTTGAGATGATCCAAATTGACCCCGGCCGGATTCATACCCACGCGTGACAGGTGGCAACCGTGTGTGGGTTCGAATCCTGCAAGGGTCAACAAGTTATAACATATGCATCACTTCAAAATATTTCGGGCACTTTTTATAACGCCGGTATTTTGTGAAACAAATTAAAGATATCATCCGTTATTCTGACGATCTGGTTAGCATATATTTTCGAACATAATGAATTCATAACCCACCTCATCTGATGCGGGGGCATATTGAACGTTCCATCCGCGTAGCCCAAAAGGAACGCCAAATGCCGTTGTACTTTACTCAATGCTTTCCGATCACGCAGTTCGTCTTTGGCATTGGCTCCACTGTTCTGGTGCCTCCCGGTCCCAGTGGAAGAGTTTTCATCGACGCGCAAGTCGAACTGAACAGTAGACATGAATTTGAGCAACAGACGAACCCACTGGTGTAGTGTGTCCCTCTCCTGACTGTCCTGATCCAACGCACTCCGGATGGAGCTGAGGAACTTGTTACTGCTGTCCATGAATTCACTGCTTATCATTGAGGCTATCGTATCAAAGCAGCGAGTGGGGTAGGAAAGAATTAAGCTTCCGATCGAAAAATACCGGGCGAGCTCTGCGAGGGAAAATACTGCTATTACACAAAGTGGCTTCTCCGACTGAAAAACGGCAAACAGATTTTTTCGTGCATG
This sequence comes from Fasciola hepatica, assembly GCA_948099385.1. NCBI lineage: Eukaryota > Metazoa > Platyhelminthes > Trematoda > Plagiorchiida > Fasciolidae > Fasciola > Fasciola hepatica. Next base: position 4,025,682 of record CANUEZ040000003.1, on the reverse strand, counting down.
GATCACAGGTGTGTAGATCGACATTCAAGTGACATTAAAACCTCCCAGTTTACCTGAACATAAGAGAATGACTATCACTAGCGGAATGGGGGAATGGTAGTGATTCCGCAGACCGTTTACGGAACGCAGTACCGCACAGCTTCGTGGCCACACCGTGAGATATCTCAGCCAATGAGAATTACTGTGAACAGGTAATACGAAGGCCAGCTGTGATTGGTTAGCCTATGATCTACCAAATGTTGTTCAAGCTATTCTGATACGTCCTGTCAGCCCACTCATTCCGAACAGTACCGGAATACATAGCGCGAATGATGAGATGGGGTGAAATATTGCTATCAGGTTATTGTGAAATTCTGACGCAGCCGGATCACCAGTGCGTAACTCGGCTGTGTTCGAAGGCGGACTATGCCATCCTCTTCTTTACAACAAAAGAATTAAATGAGGCATGGAAAGATCGTGTTCTCAGTGAAGGACCAAACCAGTAGCACTAATAAGGTGCAGAACGCTCCCCGGGCAGTGTCACTTTGTTGTTCAGATCATTTAGAACATCTTGAAATCTACTTTAATTTTTTTTTCATGTGCACGACGTCATCTGTGCATTCGAATTCAAACAGTTTGCCATTTATTGTATCTCTTAACAGACGTACGCAAGAGCAACAACAGGAACGACCCCAATGCATGCGGAAAACTGTATTCTAACGGTGACCAATTCCACCGTGATGTACAGATGAGTTACGTCGAATGGGAAACAAGGTCAACTGACACAGGAGTAGAAGACAGCCAATAGGAAACGAGGTCGGTATGCACGCAGTAACCGTAAGAAGGACGTCCCAAATGAAAGACAATGGTTAGCGTATCGACTGAACGTGCATATGTGACATGAAACACTATCTGTGAGAAGATCGATGTCGTTATTCCTCTGGGAAGATATGGCTTTATTTTCATCTTGGATTTATTTAATGAAGGCACACTTCAGCCATCGACCGCCAGCGGACTGAAAGCGGTCGTAAGGTGAACACGGTGAACGTATTAACAGCTCCGTTCCATCGGCGTAACAGACATGAATTAATCGTCTACATTAAAATCGAATTGTGTTCAAAAGTGCATGATCCTTGTTCTTAATCTACTACTAGCATAGCCAATCACCCACAAAAGCCCATAAATACACATTCGACACCATGTCTAACCGACCCCGTTTCATTTGGTTGTTCAATAACATTCAGAAGTGACTCTATCTATTTGGCTATACTGTATTTTCTGTGTTATACTGCATACTTGTATCGTACGTGACTCCGAGCATAAGAAATAATACGCTACTTTCTATGCATTTGTGGAGTTCGCAATTCTCCGTAGTTCCTTGTGGGATTGAGCCCATTCAATTCATTCAGCATTGCATGTAATATTGCAATCGATGGGAAAGCACGAAGGAATTCTAATCGGGCTTCCATATGATTTGTAGCTTTATCATGTTATAGTCAAATCAAGTAAATTGTTTCGTTTATACTGATGTCCTTATTAAATGGGTAATATGTGACTTGTCACAGCAGACTTCTGCGAAGTGACTGGGATCAGAGATATAACCATGTAAGCGGATTGACAAACACTGTAAAAAGCATTCACGTAAGTTCGAACAGAGCAGTCAAATTAAAATTGAACAGCGTTTTTAGAATTTGATCTGATCATTGGCGAATAATGACACTGTGAGTACGCATTAGGACTTAAGGCTTACCCGGGAAAAGTCCGTTAAATGAAGCCATGGACATTCGTGACCTGCGAGAACCTGGAAATCGTGGAGCTTGGATCTTCGGTAGCCCGGTCTCAGTCTCTACAGTTCCATAAAAAAGGGCAAATATTTTTTTCAAACGTTTTTCTTTTCAAAACGGAGTAACCTCAAATTATATGAAATATCCACAGTAACTTTGAGGGCAAATTCTATCGGAAAAAATCTTTTCGAAAACTGATCACAGTTTTTGTAGAACCGACAGCGGTTTTCGGGCGAATCAAAACTTTACCACACTTTGCCTCAACTAATGCGCTCGAACTTGCGTCTGTTTACTGACCCTGATATTCTATTGATCTAACCCGTTCACGTGTCCTCACGACTGGCTCACTTGCCGATGCTTTTTAACAGATATACTAGAACACACACGCGCACACAACCATTCCTGTCCTAGTTTGCCCTAGCTCATGGCATCACAGTTGGCACACCTTTTACTGTCAACCACATTACTTTTTATAAAAACTTCGATTTCTCAGCCGGTTATTCGGTGATTGAAGAAAAACCCGGATGAGGCAGTGTAGGTACACGGCAACTACCACTTTATAAAATTTCGGTTCTTCAGCGCCAATCCGCTTACTAGGTAGTATTACAATAGTCACTTCAACAGTTCAATACCCATGGGATGTTTAAATAGAGCTGCCGAAAGCAAAGTGCAATGCACGTAACCCAGTGACTCGGTCTCTTTTACAGTTTTCTCCGCTGAGCGGTTAGGAACATCATGGGCGATCTGATCTCAGAACACTATCAAAACCAGCACCCAACAGGCAGGGAAACAGCCAACAGCCTTGGACTGCACGCAACCGTTTGTGAGATGAACACTAAGGTGATGTCGCTCCACGGGAAATTTGGTTGGTAACGCTGTTTCTAACTGTGATACATCCCCATCGATGTATAGGTAAGGCAGACTACACAAAAAAACTTCGTTTCGGCATCTCGTTTCAGATATTCGCACTTACAAGTTGATACGGAGAAAAGGTACAGAGAAGCAGATAAGTTGATAGTGTGACCGAGCACGAATCATATCTGCTAGTGTGACAACAAGTCAGCAAGGGAGGAGAAACGTCTGATTGTTTTGATTAATTCGGGGCCAGCATGCAAACCGTCCTTGCTAGCAGACCAGCACAATCGCGGCAAGTCATGTGATGCATAAAAATCGCCTGTCCACAATTGGGATCTAGACTAAAGTCAACGGGAGGACGTGTATCAAGACAGTGGACTAGTTGTGTGAATCGATTAGTTGGGAAGGAATCATGTCCAGCAGTGGTTGATTGTATCAAATAAAGTTAGGTCAGCAGTAGCTTTATAAACCCAACTGGGTGGATTTCCGGCGCTTACACCATATCTGTGGGTATAGAAATACGGAATCCGGGTAATACGCACAAATAATGGTAATCTTCACTGAAGCAAACAGTTCCGCAAGTCTGTGATGACTTTCACTGGATCAGCAACCAGACGAGCATGACGCGGCAAAACAAAATTGCGATATGCAGAAGTGGGAGTGACTAGAAACTCGAACTTTGAGCATGTGTATTATGCAGACACAGCTTTTGAAAGTTTCGTTGTGTAGAGGACGATGAAAATCACAGAGTACTATGGAAAAAACCAGGAACAAGCGTCACACCGACGATCGGTAGCGACCTCTTTACGGCCAAGACATTTAGGTATCAACAAAATCAACCAAACAAAACAGAATTGCCTATTTGCGTCTTCGGTGTCCAATACATAAGAAGGCGGTCGAAATCCGATCGGGGATGCCGTCACATGGTTTGCATGCCTTTTCTCATTTTTTTCCGTTCAGTTTTTAGGACGTAGCCACGTCTGTTATTGCTCCTTTACTACCCATTCTTATGTTTTACGCAATCAACTACTTACTCATTCAGCAAGTAGCATGCAAGCCCCATCACGATAGTATCAGCAGGTGTATCTCTGGACGTGCCACTGCACTGAGGGACGTGATTTATAGATCTTATTATTAATTTTAAACCTTCCTTCAATACACTAAGGCAAATAATTGTAGAGCAGTACAACCAGCAGAGGAGAATACATTTAGTCAAAATTTGAAAACTAACTGATTTGGGACGGAGAGTAATGTTAGCCGGAAAGAGAAAAACGACAACTTTCTAACTACAAAATGTCAGTTGAACATGTATGAACCATGAAAGATTATGGGATAGTGTGACACCGATTTGATTTTCGCTGGTGATGATGGTATGAGTTGATTGTTCGCAGATGAGAAATGAAACCTCTCAGGAAGGGCTCTATGGGTTCATCAGAATGTAAGTAAAATAATGCGTCCTGATCTTTAGAAGCATTAGGTACATGGTGCGGAATGAGGACCGGTTAACTACTTCATTTAGTTTGATCTGAATTAGTGAAGATTCCTTCGGGTGTTCGAAATCCAGATCCTAAAACTACATCGTCGCCAATGAATGTCCATGGGACTGAAAGTTGTTTAACGTAAAGGGAGAAGAAAAAAAGGGGGAAAATTGCACCTTGTATTACATCTTTGTTAACTGGAAGAGGATAAGACATTTGGTAGCTGAAACAAGTCAAGTGTATTCGATCAGTGAATTAGTCTGAAGTCAGTCTGCAGACATTTGAGTCAACACCCTGCTACGGAGAGCGTACTTAGAACCACTGACCGATCAATGCAACCAAATGCGTTTTGTGATCTGAACACCTTTCTGACACTCAGGCATTTTCTGTCTGATACTTAAGCTATCAGGTGGACTATGCAAACTACCGCGTCAGGTGTGGAGCACGAAAACCATTAGAAAATTTGATGTGTATCTTCTTCGGCAGTCTCCAAGTTAACCCACGGTAACAAATGCCTCTCACACAATTTGCGCATCACAGTAGTACAGACGAGGAGGCGGTATTTCCGAGGTTTCTTGGGAACAGGCCTTATCTTGGCCAGTCTCCAAATATCAGGGATTCTCCCGTATTCTGGATAATCTCTGAAGATACTGGCAGGTGGTACCGGAAGAGCGGCAGCACACTCTTTGAGAATATCAGGCGACAGCTCACCTGTGCAAAGAGCTTTATTTATGTCTACTTTGCACAGCTCTTGGAAAATCGTAGAGGGTTCGAGCGCTGGTGGCTGAGATGAGTCTTTGAACACTATCATGGAAGAACACTGCGATACTGAACCGAAGCCGGAGTTGAGTTTTTCAACATTAACGTTTTCTGTTTTGTTTCTTGAGTCACTGCAACAAATGTGCCACGACAACTGACGTTTCGTGAAATGGTATCTACACACAACTTGTTCAGGCGTTTAACTTCAGATTTGATCAAGTTGGTGAGTTTTTGACTTGCGTTCTTTGCCCGTGTCTGTAAGTCTGCTCTTTCTTTCTTCGCGGCTGTTTCTGAGCTGGTGAAGAATATCAATCAGTCTGGACGTAGGCAGTTTCGCCTGTGGTCCTAGATCCGATGTCTACCAAAAACATTGGATCTCTCAAGAGTCGCTGAGTGTAATGGAGCAAAAGCGTCAGCTCTTGAACTATAAGGAAATGAATATGATTCGAAGACATATACAGAAGCAAGTTACGAAAAGCCTTAAGAATGATCGCGAAAATTGGTGGGTCAAGGTAGCCGAAGAAATGGAAATAGCAGCTAATTCATGTAACAGTCAGAAACTGTTCAAACTTATTCGTGACACCGGTGGACGGCGAACCCAGGTCAGCAAAACGATTTGCGATAGAAATGGAGAACCCATCCATAACAAACAGCAAAGGCTTGACCGTTGGGCCGAATACTTCAAGGAACAGTTTAGGTGGCCACTTGCTAGTGTAGTTACTCCTGTATCAACAACTGCGACTCCTTGGGTGGTATCAATTGAGCCCCCATCGGAAGTGGAAGTAGAGTCATTTATTCGATTACTAAGGCGGGGGAAAGCGGCAGGTCCCGACGAACTTCCCCCAGTTCTTTTCAAGCTGGGTGGAGAAGCTTTGATAAAATCGCTTACCGTCTTGCTCCGTGACATTTGGAACTCGGAGCGTATTCCGTTATTATGGAGTGAGTCGTTGATTGTTCCCACCTTCAAGAAGCGAATACGCAATGACTGCATTAGGCAGCGTGGGATTAGCTTAATTCCGATAGTCACCAAAGTATTAGCCTCAATTCTACTGCACCGTCTTACACCGGCTCACGAGATGAATGCCCACGAACAGCAGCCTGGTTTCCGCCCATGTCGAGGATGCATCGACCAGATTTTTACTCTTTGCCAACGACTTGAAACGCGTCACACGCACCGTAGACCGACAATAATGATTTTCTTAGACCTGAAAGGCGCCTTCGATTTAGTTGATCAAACAGCGATTTTCGGTGCTGTTCATCGAAAAGGAATGCCTCAGAAGTTCGTGAATCTACTGAGATCATTGTATTTTCATGCTTCTGGCAGAGTAAGGGTTTACGGTGAACTATCCGGTCGATTCGAAACGACCAATGGTGTTCGACAAGGATGTCCCATGTCTCCATTCCTGTTCAACTTCGTCATGGACGAAATAATGGAGAGTGCGCTGCAAAATCTTCAGGATGTGGGCTTCGAACTAAGAAATAGTGGAAAGCTTTGTGATCTAAATTACGCAGACGACCTTACCTGTTTGTTCGAATCCACGGAAGACGCTCAACGTGCACTAGGTAGACAGTCAAGTGCTATAGCTCCATTCGACATACGCTTTGCACCTACAAAGTTTAAAGTGGTTACAAGACTGGACGTCAACGATTCCGAGCTTGATGCTCGATGGGAAGGTGCTGTCAGTTGTCGACCACTTCACCTACCTCGGCAGAAGCGTGACGACGGATGGGAGCACAGTAGTAAAGGTGAGCACGCGGGTATCCAAGACTTGGACGACGCAATAATGAACTGAAGCACTTGTGGCGCCGACCTGATTTTGACTGAAGTTGAAAGGTCGTGTATACTGTGCCACAGTGTGTTCACTTTTGTTGTATGGTTGCGAGACTTGGGGTCTGCGTGCTGAAGATATTCGTCTTCTTTAGGTTTTCAACCACCAATGTTTGCGTAGCATCGTTAGGATTGGGTGGAATGATCAAGTGGGCAATGCCGAGGTCAGAAAGCGAGTATCGGGTACTAATTCAGAGAACGTTCTCTTACAACGTATCTATCTTAGTAGACTTCGTTGGTTGGGGCACGTGTTTCGTATGGCAATTGCACGTCTACCGTACCGTGTCTTATTCTCCTTTACTCCTCAGGAGTGGAAGAAACCGCGTGGAGGTCAACAGATGACGTGGCAGTGAGGAATGAGTGAATGTACACCAAACTTAGGAAAAGTAGGTGCTTCACGTCTTCGAGGTTGGGGTCCAAAAGATCCGTCTACCAGTTGGCTGGAGACACTGAAGGATACGGCTGAGAATCGTGAACAGTAGTGATCGTGTTGTCACTTTCTATCGAATCAGAATGATTGATCAATGTGTGTATGTACAGTTAGACTGTGTATTCCACGTGTTGGGTATTAGGGCGTTCTTTCCTTTTCCCTCCCGTGTAGGTCCACTCCCTGTCCATCTTGTGTATTCATACTTTCTAAGTCAACATGCAACATGATGAGAAAGGCAGTGATCAGTGGGTCTTGCCCTACTGCATAACGCTGTACGATGATGATAATGAAATGAGCAACAACGAATAAACCGAAAATTAACGTGAGCAGTATCATGCCCACAGAAGACAGAATAGTGGGTGTTTCAAAGCCACCGAAAAAATGAGTTAAGGTAACTAGGTCCCCCTAATTTGACCGGGTTGTCTGGTGAACAATTTCTCTTATTCATTTTCTCGATGGTCTTCTTAATATAGCGTACCGGTTGGCCCTATTTTCGAATGTATTTTCAAGATGCAGTGATCAGAGCTGCTCACGGGTGCTCGTTTTTGAACATTCAACAATTGGGGTCTGCTTGTAAAAACTGAGTTTTATTGTGTCAAGTATGGTGGAAAATGTGTCAGATTTACCAGGATAAACGTGGAGGCAAGTAACATAATCCTTGTTGAAGTTACTGACGAATATGCAAAGGGATTACCTCATTCATGCAATTATTGAGGAAGACCGATCGGAAAATATGTGTAGCTCAGATAATGATGTGCTGGGTGTCAAGTAAATGCTCCTGATGAGTATCGAGCGAAATTCACTCAGAAAATATGGCTCACAGTCTACGAGGTGACAGCTTTTATTTTTAGTCGGGTATGTAAAGACTGAATCAGCTGATTACCTCCAAATACCTCCGTATGGTCGGCGGTGGGTGTCTCAGGCTCCGAGATAGCTACTCGTCCTGGACGTCTCTCGAAATGCTCCCAAATAGCTTCTGCTGCGGAAGTCCTAATCACTGTCTTCTCGTGGAGAAGGTGTTCCCACTAAGGTGAGAGGACGAAAGAGAATGCTCGACTCTCTCTACCGAGTTGTCTGTCTGATAGTCAGTCTAGGGGAGATGGTTAAACCCTAATTCCAAGTTAACCGTCGGTGGCGTATACATCGTACAACACTACGCTCACCGGTATCCGTGGCGTAGGGGTGTGCTGAGCATTCAGGATGTCTAATCGTATCCGAAGGGCGAATGAACTGGACATTCAGTCACCAGCTCCCAGAGGTTTTCAGAACAGGGGAATAAACCATACAGTTAAGTACTAGCTCATCTGGACCAACCCGTCTGTCTTGCAGGACGCGCTTGGATGCGCAAAAGCTACAAGTGCAATCTCGCATAAAAGTGCCTGCTCTGGATAGAGAGACCGAGAAGTAAAACAGCCCGCAGCGCAGACAACAATGCACGGTTCTCTTACCATGATTGATTGCTGTTCCATGTGCACCAACGACCACTGTCCTATTCCGTGCACTTGTTCTCCCATTTCCAATCCCTTCTCATCTTATTTTCCATTTTCGCACCCCACGAGTTCTTCGGTCGACCGTGCCCACTTTATTGCCACTGGCGGGACTCCTGGCTGTTCTTCCTCGTTCTCCTCCGACTAGCTTCCGAGTCTCGCCGAATCCGCTACCACCGGCTGATGCTCTGCTTTGTCCTTGATGTCCGTTCAGACTAGCCACATTCTACACGCGAACCCTTATGTGCATAGGACAACATGTGGATTTAGCTCGTACGCTTGAATCCCTCACCATCTATGTGTTGTATTTAAAAGACTTGCATTCAAGACTCCAGTTCCATCATTCAATTGGCGCCCCCATCTAATCCTTCCGTGAAGTTTCACTTGCGCCTTTCTGGCGACGCTGAGGCTGCGGCTTTTGGTTTTTCTGGCGGTGGTATTGCTCTCATTGAAACAGCCGATGCAGCGCTGCTGAAGTGGATCCCAGTCAACAGTCGTTCATACGCAGTGAGACTCAGGGGTTCGTGTAAAGTGAGTAGTCGCCGTTCCGACGGACTCAATCTGTTTGTCGTTTTGGCGCAAGCACCCAACAACTGCAGCCCAGATGCAATCAAAAATAACTTCCACCAAAAACTCTACGACCTCTTGCACATAACGAGCGGAGTCAACATCGTGATTCTGTCCAGGGATCTGAATGTTAGGGTTCGTCACTCTCATCGAACGAGGCTCATTTAGTAGGACCTTCTGGGTTAGATTCCTGTCGCTCGGATGATGAGGAGCGACCTTTGGACCTGTGGTTAAACCATCGACTGTTCATAGCTACTACGAACTTCAAACGCACTAATCACCGACATGCCAGGCGGTGTTCACCTTCTTCGAATCAGCTGTGGACCAAGATGGAGCATATCGCTATAAGTCTCAAATTACGGGGTTGCATGCAACACTGCCGCTCGCACTGGAGCACCCAACTTGGTTCCAACCACACACTAGTTTTTGCTAGGTTATCTATGTGCTTCGGTGGGCACTTCAAACGCATACTGCAACAACGGTTAGACTGGGGTACCCTTCCCGATACATCTCGCCTATCCGTCTTCCAAAACGCGCTAGCTGCAAAGCAAGATGTAGCCCCACCTGATAATATAAAACAGCACTGGTAACTTATCAAGAATGCTTTACATTCCGCTGTTCTAGTAAGTTGTGGATTGTCTCGTCTTGCTGTAAGACTCTGCATTTCAGCTGAATCTCTATGTCTTCTCCCCGCACACCAGCCGATCTCGGCTGAAAGCGAGTATAATTAAGCGCGACTAGTGATGAGACGTGCTCTGAACGTGAGTCTTTGTAGGGACCGGGAAATCCAGTGGTCGCAACGTGCATCAGAGATCGAACGTGCTGCCGCCACGGGAAGTTCCCTCAAGCCTTCTCATTTCATTCGAGTCACCAGTAGAAAGCCACTAGGTATGTATGAAACAATTAGTGAAGCTGACAGTTTGCCAATTTACAGTCACAAGCGGCATCTTAGACGCTGGGTGTAGAACCTTGAGACACTGGTTCTCAGTGTCAGCCTCACCTATAGTTCTCCCGGCACACGTCCAGTAGTCCGTTTCGACAGATCCACCTCCTGACACAAAGATTCATAGGGAAATCCAAGCCTTAGGATGTCACAAATCACCAGGCTCCGGTGGCCTTCCCACAGCTCTTTTCAAAGATGGTGGGCTGCAGCTCGTTAGAGAACTTCAATTTTTCTCTCTCAAAACTTTGATATTCCGAGCAGGTTCCCCCCTTGTGGGGGAAATCTATTGTTGTCTCAATCCTTAAGAAGGACTCGCTCAGTGACTGCGCTAACCGTAGGGGGGGGGGTTAAGCCGTACCCCAATAGCTTCGAAGTTGCTTGCGTACGTCATACTTCGCAGGTTGTACCAGAAGCGTGAAGAGCAGACTCGCGAGGAACAGGGTGGGTTTCGCGCCGGTCGTGGGTTTATCGATCAAATCTTCACCCTCTGACTGCTGCTAGATCACCGTCATACCGTCCGAAGGCCAACAACAGTCGTGCACGTGGACATTTGTGTGGCCTTCGGGTCTGCGACAGTACTGTATTGTGGTACTGCTTGTTAAAAAATGGATTACCTGAGAAGTATGTGTAAATTCCCAAAGATCTGTATCGTCACGCCTCAGGTCGGGTTAGGGCCTACAGCCAGCTTTCGCCCCCTTTTATCGTCTCCAGTGAGGTACGACAAGGTTGCCCCGTATCCCCATTTCTTCTCAACTTAGCTATAGATGATGTTCTACGGAATGCCTTATCTGGTCTTCCAAACGGTGAAGTTCAACTCCTCCCAGGGAACAGAGTCTTGACTTGAAGTGTGCAGATAGCATTGCTTTGCTGAGTGAAAATACAAAAGCAATACAACACGTTTTGGACTGCCTGACGACTGAGGTACACAGATATGGAATGCACTCTGCGCTCTTCAAGTTCAACGTGTTTTTCCAGGATTGGCAGGAGCCTATACATGCACTCACCTTGTGTGGTGATCAGCTTGAGTTAGTCGACCATTTTAGGTACCTTGGGACCTTCATAACGGCCGGAGGCAGTGTTGCGGACGAGATCAGTTCATGAATAGCAAGAGCCTTTTGTACGCTTCTTCTGTATGATGAATATCATTTCTCCGATTTCATCCAAAAAATTACGGTTGTTTCTGTTAAATATCACAGGAATCTCAGTTTTTCTAGCACTACATTGTCGGAGACCAACTTATAATCCTGCAAGGCGTTTCTTTACTCCCCCATTGCGTCTTTGATAATCCGTTTGAACTTATTTCGGACTTCATTGCAATAGGTCGCAAAATATTCAGTATGCGCAAGGACGCGTAATGATTTCATAAACGTGCACGTGTGTGACAGCATTGGTGACCTTCAGATTAGTACGATTACGAGGATTGATAGAAAAATCTACACAAAATGGTGTATTTTAATATCCCAATTATGCAACTCGGGCAATTTCCAAGCCCCCGCCATTTTTTGCTCACTACCATTCAATCAATACAGACAGTCCCAGAAAACTGTTGAATCAATTAGTTTTGCTCAACAGTTGTTTGCAGTTACCAGTGTCTTATATAAACTTTGTTTTGCACAGATAAACCGATGTGTTTCGGAAATAGTGAGATCTACCAAGAACCAGTGGGTTATCTCACACATTCATGAATGTCCCAGGCTCAATAGAAGCTCACTTACCACCTTGGGTTATTGTGCCATCTGCTTCAGATTGTTTTGACTCCGTCGTACTTTGTCCAGACGCCCCACCAGTGGTTTCCGACGTGCTTGGCTGTAATTGGCTTGATCTGGTTACCGACACGTTTGGACGTGATATCGTTTGACTCATTTGTCTGGCTTGGGCTTTGGATGTTTCGCAAATTGATCGGAGTCCGTTACTTCGAGACACAGCAAAACAGGCCCTTTCAAATTGGTTCTGAAATTGTTGACTGTTCCGGTGGTATCCATTCAAGTCAGTTACTGATCGCAGCGATCAGAATAAAAGCACAAAAGTTATATAAAAAGATGCTAAAAAGTGAATCTACTGTGATCTTATTCCAGAAGTTTTATCTCAAATTCATAACACTAGAATTGAGTGATACCAAAGTTAGTAAGTGACATCATAGCACCTTTTTAGGCAAAACTAATACGCTGACTCAGCAATGAAGATCATTGGAAGATGCGCACTAAAGTTGAGTGCTAATCAGCACACCTTGGTGGTATCTTGGAAAATTGTTGCTGCTTCATCTGAAGGCTAGTTCTCGGCAGATGGGAGGTCGCGGATACGGCCCTACTAACGATGGTGATTCTAGACAGGTCACGTAGAGCGGATCAACACTGTTCCTAAGATTCTTTTTGATGGCCAGGCATAAATAGATATTGTATCACAAACCACTTTATCATTTCTCTGCGTCACATTTTAAGCACTAGCGTATATTTACGAAAGTTAATTGGGCAATATTCATTTTTCTTTCTACATCAAGACATAATTCACGTGGGACGACCAAGTAGTCACCACCACTAGGGTTCTTCAAACTGTGTGGGTCGTGGATCACTAAGTAACACTGAGCCGGAACTAGGATTGGTGGAAGACTTACAACCCCAATGAGTCGAACAAATGCATTGAAACGAGTTAGGAACCAAGAAGCATTGGCTTATTAGTAATCAATTACATTCATCAAACTTAATCCTTCAGATTACGTGTTTTTCGTTATAAAATTAAGAGTCCAATTGATCGTCTTCCCAGAACATGGGTATCGACACAGTCATCCGACTGGCAACCGAGCCATGTCGTTTCCAGCCGAATTCAACATTTGCACATAATGTAGGATATACGTAAAGCCAACTTAAGCCCCTTAATTTTTGGCATCAGCTCTGAATGCATGACCTATTCATTGCCAAATGATAAATTCGATCATCCCATTACTGATCACGTGGCCTTTGGGAGCGCTCTAAAACTAAAATCAGGACCCCAAGTGCACAGACAGCTTACGGATTCGATTGTGTTGGTTGAATGGTATGTGCCTTAAAGTGCACCTGCAAAGAGAACCTGATACAGCAGAGCTAGAAAGCTAACTGACTAAATGTCCAGAACAATCATTATTAATGCGCTCAGACAGACTGACTCATTAAATGGTACTCCAAACTCAGACGGAAGATAGTGGGACTGGATCAAATGCCAACTTGACCGGATAGTTATAGTCTTGAATTTCGTATCACCTTTCCCACGGTCGCACACACTGAGCCCGGTTCTCTGGTGAAAGCTTCCACATGTTTGTACAATTCCAGCAGGTATTCGTGGCTAACACACACACACACACACACACGGGTTGGTATTTTCAAGTGCCTTCCTGTGTTTGCGCTTGCCGTACGATGCCAGCGAATACAAGTTCATCCGTACAAGCGTGCCTGTCTTATTTCTGAATTCCGGAACGCAACAGTTCCCACAACTGACTTATTGGGACTAAGTTTGGTTCTCCATCCCAAGTCTCAAAGTCAAGTTGTCAGTTATGCTTGATAGTGCAAAGGGCGATTACAGTTATTGGGATGCACGTATCATCGCACAGATGCGCATGAATGAAATGAAATAAGTGAACAAATAAATATATAGTTGCGTATGTCTCACAATTACTTGGGAGTTGTGTGTGGGAATGATGCTACTTCGCCTGGCTGATTGCCCTTTGGACTCCACGTTTTCACGCACAAACCTCAGGTCATCCGATCAATCTTGCACTCGGAAGTACCGGACTCGAGTTCCGATCCTGTTTGGGGCTCCTCACAGAGGACGACATGTGAACAAACTTCACTCGGTAATTCGGATCATCCCGGACGGGAGTGGGGTGGCGCGGTGGTAACACACACGCCTACGAGGTGAAATGTCCCCTGTTCAAACCCTGGGCGCGGCGGAGGATGATCATCACGACTTCTAACAAGAGCTAACCTCGGGTCCGATACTTCCGGGCCCAAAGTTGATCGGACAACTTGGATTTTGTGTGGGAAAGGTGGAGTCCAAAGGACGGACAGTCAAGCACAATATATAACTCGTCTCGTTCAACTCGTTCCACATTCTGTTACCCTAAGAGGTACTTATAAGCTGAGTGAGGGGAAACGCCTAGCCATCAAGCGTTCACTCCCAAGTGTCTTCGGCTAATTTGTATGCTCCCTCTTTTTACGGCTTCACAAACAGTAGCGCACATGCCATGAGAAATCGTCACGCTAGGAATAAGCGCGCATACCAGATTCGATATCCGATAACCCCAAAGCGCTCATTTGAGCCTGCAAAGCGAGGAGTCCGAAACGATTGACGAAAAATTCCCACGTGAACACTTGTTGATCCGGTAAAATCCGACTGAGCTGATGCATACGTTGCAGTATGAGACAACGATCGACAATGACCGCGTCAAATTGGAATTCCAGACAGTGTATGCCGCACTGTGAAAATGAAAAATGATCAAAACAGAAAACGAGAAAAAAGCGCTGAGTTTTCATTCCACCAATGTGTCTGTGATACGCAGCAGACAGATTATTCTCAATGAGACTACGTTTATCACCGTGTATTGAAGAGAAAAAAATTTTAGTCATTTAATTTGAACTGTCAGCGGTTCGACCGGAATAGTAGGACACTACATAAACCAATTTAAGATCACGCAGTGCAAGTAGACCGGACAACCAAAACAAAAATAGTTGTGTTTTGGTGAGGAATTCGTGGAATAAGACTACACACAGTTGCGTTGCCAATGTACTACGAGAGAGACACTTGGACAAAAAGTGTTCAGTTGAAAAAAGTTCTATTGCTAAACATGAGGGATTGCAGTTAGTGATTCTCCAAGAAATGAATTCGCAACAATGCACCGTCTTTTTCTTTGATAGGTTGAGGACAGTTTGATTTTCTCGCCCAGATCACACGACCCGACTGATCCGCTGGATCGACGTCCGTCCGTGAGCGTGGCAGGTCACACAACTGAGGTCTGTGCCATTTTTGCACGGAAAAAGCGTGGGAAGACGGGCGGTCACAACGGCCCATTGTCTGCCATAGAGGCTTGTGGCTAATTGACCAACGAAATGCACTTTGCCGAGGCGAAAACCAACTCCTGCTTTCGGTTCTCAAATTAAACTGATAGGTTACCGAATCCATGAGATTGTATCTGAAATCAATCTTAAAATGCCATAAAACGCGCACTCCGTTTTTATTAGGGTTTTAAAATCGATACAGGTATCCACCAGCGATCAGGATTTATGTTGCTGCACGTGCACCGTGGGTCCATCAAGGAGGAAACTTTTTAACCCTGAGTCATGTAACAGCTCCAATATTCCCTGCGATCAGTTTAGCGGATGGACAATTTGAAACAAACTTTAGTGGAAAGGTTTTTTTAAAGCACTGAAATATGTTCAGGTTTTTCTGGATTTCCTACATCTACTGTGCTTATGTTTTGTTTTTGTTTGGTTGACTGACCTTTTGGACTTCACGTTTCACGCGCAAACCTCAGGTCATCCGACCAACCTGCACTCGGAAGCACCAGACTCGAGTTTCGTTCTTGTTAGAGCTCATCAGTGGTGCATATCCTCCGCCACACCCAGGGTCTGAACCCGGGCCCTTTCATCTCGAAGGCGTGTGTGTTACCACTGCGCCACCCCGCTCCCATTCGAGCTGTTTTGTGTCCACTGACGGTGGTTTTATGAGTAAATAGTCAATCCTCCCCAGTCTAAACAGGTGGTCATGAATTGAAACAAGTGTGGTTGGAATCCTAACTTGGACGTTCATCGTCAGTTTATATGGCAATTGGTTCACGGCGACATAGATTTTGAACGCTTGATTTAAGAGACGACGCACATTTACAGATGACATTTATCCACATTTTCCCCAGAAAAAACCCGTAATTTCTAGGACGCTATTTAAATCTGGTGCGAATCAGTTGCCGAATAGATTGCAAGAAACTGTTTTACCAGTACCAGAATAAAATACCAGATAATAAATCTCCCTCCTGATTGAGGTTACTCTGTAGAATGGTTTAAAAACGCAAAATGTGCCATTTTTGGCAAACTCCGCGTTAAAAAAGATACTACTTATGTAACTACTTCCTTTTGACCATCTCTGTCCCTGAATGCACAAAGAAACAACCTAAGCTATCTCGGCTAGTTGTTTTACTGCTTCACTTCAAATGTGGGGTATTTTGTCGGTACTAACTTACTATAAAAAGCGAACTCCTGATGCTACTTTTAACTAAGTCAAAAATTTCAACTGCTTTATCCTTTTACCCGTTTTTTTTGTTTGTTTTTGAATACATTTTATTTGCCTTCGGTGTTTCAAAACGGGCTAAACAGCACATTTTCTAGGTATGGGAGTTGGGATAACGGAAGAAACTACAAAAAAAGATGGTAGTCATGGCAACAACAAATAATAAGTTCATCATAGGAGTCGCTCGCTGTACGGGGAATGCTCCGATAACAATAGAATTCGGTATCGGAAGGGCGCTTTACTATACGGTGTGTAAGTTTAATAAACCGTTGAGACTCAGCCCGGATAGTCTGGTGGTTGGGTATTCGACTGATAATCGTTCGCCCCGGGTTCGGGTAACCGTGGTGGCTCGGTGGGTGTGCAAAACTGATGATTCTTAACAAGGATGGAACAGCTGTGCATTGCTTCATTCCACAGGTTTCAATGGTGAGTTGAACGTTCACACCACATGATGAATCTTATGTTTTAACAAGTGGCACCCGAGTGCGTACGGAAATGTTCGGCCGGTGAGTATTGACCTGTGTGTGCGCCCTGAAACTGATTTCAAATCGTGCCGATGTTCGACAAATGAGTCATTGCGCCACTCGTTCAATGTCGACCCCGTAGTGAGTCACAGAAAGGCAGGGGGGCTGGTCGGCTTGGGATGATGATGATATCGCACTGGAACTCGTAGAATGTTAGGTAAAACGAGATAAAGAAGGAAAGCTGGTTCGTATTATTCACGGCTGCATGAATTGTATTAGTACTAATACGTGAGAGAGAAATTAGTGTCCGGAATTCATCCAAGTCATTTGACGCTCACATTCAAAACGGAGAACTTGCAACCACGGAGTATAGAAAACTGATTCTGTGATAAAAACACCTGAAAAAATCCAAACGATTGAATATTTTTCACGAATGGAACGTACCAATAAGGCAGTACTGTTCAACGAAGCCAGTTGGGTCGATGTGATCTGTGCAATAATTGGGTTGGAATCGTCCAATGAGCCTATCAGACAACAAAATGCATGCGCCAGGGCTGTTTTAATTAACGGATGCTCATTGGTAGTGCCCGCTCCAGCGATTCCCAATCCTGGTTTACTTGCTCCATCTGGTCCGTTTCCGTGGGCAGCTTGACCACGACTCAGCCCAGGGGCATTCTTTCCGGCCACCATTCGTCCGACCGCTCCTCGGGCTCGCAAATGCGTCACGGTAGCCGGACGCCCAAAAAGGTTTACTCCAGTTGTGCCGGCCATGCTTCCGCCGGACAAGATGCTATTGATTTTCATCCCGGCCACCCCGCTAAACCCGCCAGATAGGACAATAGGATCCAGCTCGCGCAAAAGCACGGTGGTTTTCTCTATCGCATCAAATCGTACGCGCCAGTCGGAATGACCGAAATCGGTTTCGATTAGACGCCAAAACACTCGTGACCCCCCGGGCAGTGAAAGACAATGGAGTAAAAGTGGGACAACCCAACTGGCCAAATGCGACCATTCGGATTTGAGCATGCCCCAGAGGCTAAATCAAAGTAACCAGATACAGAGGAATGGAGAAGTGCGGTAAGTGGATAACTAGTCTGCAAGGTCAAGTGGTCATGAACATAACAGTCAAATGGTGTTCAGTATGAATTATGGCCTGCTGAGTTTCTCCACATGCCAACGAAAAGTTTATAGCATAAGTTTCTCTGCCGTTTATTGACCCCCGATGCTTATATAGAGGCTATCGCCTAGCATTCAACTATCACAAACACACACATCAGTATCAGTTCGTGACTAGAACGCAGAGGTTGAGCAGAGTAACTGTGTCCACGAAAGCTGACGAGGCGTTCCATGGGTGTCCATGATAGACTAGACGTTGAGCTGCTACCAAACAAACACCATAGACCACTACGCAACTGAAAAACCCGTGACACGAATCACACGATGGAAGGTGGAAAACTTCACCATTGTAAATCCCAAAAATGCAATCTACGCCGAAAGGATAATGTTAGAAACCAAGTTCATTGGAAAGTGCTTCAATGGCTCTGATTCACGCAAGGGGATAGAGTCATATGGTACCAAGGCTCAGAGCACAGCGCTTAAGATTTGTTTATACTTTGTGCGTAGCACACGATCATATAACCACAATCCACCCAGAGGCTTTCATCCCGTCTGGTACTTTTTGGGCAATCTAGCGGCTGCCAGGCCATGCCAAAGTGTCGAACTAATCAAGTTCTCGTTTTCATCGGTCGATCCGTTCCCGCATGTACCCGAGTACAGACACAAGTAACTGCGCATTGATTGCCTCCGCTTGAACTGGCCTGTCAGTTACGCCTTCACATATCCTCGATACCACATGAACTTTTGGCGCCACTGATCAATCTCAAATAATCTCCACGTTCCGAGTGAATCAGAATGTGTTCGTTTGTTTGTAGCCTAACAACATGGAAACAAGTTCAGTTAACAGAGCTGCTACTATATAGACCGCGTGGCAAAAGTATAGGACCCCTCATTTTCCCGTATATTTCCTCTTGTGTATCCTCTAACGAAACGATATCTGGTCAGAACTACCAAATACTCATTACGACGCAGAATATATAATTTCAAAGCGAAGTAGTTCATTGTGAGCCAAATAGGTCAGAATATGTGAAAAATGGGGTGATAAAACTATAGGACTCCTCTTAGCTGGGCTTCAATAATTTCTACTTAAAATCATGTGCAACCGACATTCTTCCCGAGGACCTGGATACATCTTCTCGGCATACTTCTTTCAAGACTTGTGATTACCCCTTGATCAATATTCACCAATATTCGATTAAGGGCGGATAGCAATTCACCTTTTGACCGGTAAACCAGGAAATCCTTGTAGACCTGGCTTTCAAGTATGACCCGTAGGTTCTCAATTGGGTTTATATCTGGGCTTATTTTTGTCGAGCAGTGTATGGGCACCGATGCCGTCGCAAACGAAGAGTGGGACTACGGCTATTAGATGTTGATACATACACGTACGTGTACTATCATCACTGGGCTTAGATGAATGTTAGGTCTCTGGGTGATCATTCTGACATTGATCATGCGTGACTGTTCGCGTCATTTATTGAAATTCAGGTCATCGGCAGTACGAAATAAAAGCATTACGTCTCGATAGCTAGACATCGTGGGTAGCAGCAACCAAACCGAAGCGATAGTGATTCACGTATCATAATCTGTGACGCAACTAAACAATTACTAATTGCTATTGTGTTTTTCGTCTTTTCATTGTATTGATAAGATATGTCGTTGATAGATTAAACGTTGCACGTGCAAACGTTCCCCCCCCCCCCCCCCCCCCCTAATCCTAATGACTGAACGTCAAATCCACGGATTGAATGATCCATTTATTTCGGATTGGAAAAGAGCCATCCTTTGTGCTCCGGTTCTGAAAAATCAGAGCATTATACTCTAGTCCAAAGAAGCCTTCTATTGTCTGTCTTGTTATGCATGGCTAGGCAAGGTTGCATTCGGCGAACCATCCTGCGATAACCACCCCCCGTGCACCGTATGCCGGAATTCCTCTGCTTAGGGTTATGGTACCGTTTCGCTTAGCGAGCAATGGTCTGAGGCTTGGCATGAGTAAGGTGACATGCTTGTATCAACCTTCTACCCCGCATCGTTCCCCATCGTTACGCCTTCACGTTTTGTCTTGGCGTCCAACTCAATAGGGTTGATCGTGAGAGCGGATTAATCCTAATCGTGTGTGTGTGTGTCTGTGTGTGTGTGTGTGTGTGTGTGTGTGTCTGTTGAGGTTTCAGGGATCTCATCGTGCCAAGTGACTCATGCAAGTGCACTTTGAACAACGCAGGAGACTGTCGTTGATGCGCAATCGACTCACTCCTCACAACGCACAACATCAAGGCGTTGTATGGTACTATAACATTAATTTGCTTACTGGAAAGAATTTCAATAAGCTTTCCTGGGATGTTTACGGACCTTTAGGGCACGCTCTAGTAATTGTCAAACGTTGAATCGATTGCACGTAGGTCAATAGTGATAAGTTAAGTGTTGTTGCAATGTAATGAATCACCCTATAATAAAACAGACTTATAGAGTGAGTTGAATTCCCACTCACCTGGGAATTAGGTGACAATGAACAAGATAATGGACAAAGTTGGTCTGCGCTTGAGGTGTGGCTGTACAAGCGCCACAATTCACGCCGGGGTTCTGTGTTCCGCTGGAATTGGTTTTCGAGACTAGGGTTACTTTTCCTGCAGTTCCCAGAGCTGTCCCGGTTTGCGGTGGACCACCTATTGTGGTTCCGGTAGCAGAAGTTCCCGTACCGACAGTCGATGCAGTGACTGGATTCCCGGAAGACATGGCCGCGCTCGTGGTGGCACCTGGCAGACTCTTTTGCGTCTTATTCAGTAGCTGTTGTAAGCAGTCTCCGACATGACAAAGATAGACAAGGCATTCAATAATACACTGGAGTACGATGGGATCACGTGAGACGCGGCCTTTGTGTACCTCGTTTGACAAAAGCGATGCATTGTTACCCGAATTGTGCAAGTCCGATTGCGGTTCTGTGCTTGCGTCAGGAAGCGGATCCGGGTAATCGTTCGTAGGTAACCCGATCCTGGAGACAGATTTGGTAGGATCTCGAAGAAAACAAACGAGCAAATAAATGACACGCACTACCGGTGGCATGGAAGCCAAGTCGCTGGGAGCTGGCAAACGGGACCAGTCATCCTCGTCATGTCCGGTAGATTCAGTTTCCGCAGAGACACGCCAGTCTGTGTATTCTACATGTAGTCGAACATACAAATGGAATGTACGTAATTCGATTCAATTTCATCCATAAATTAGTCGTTTATCATAGAATAAGTCTTTGTTGAGTATCCAAGTATCACTTATCATAGAAGGCACTTGGGAACAGGCAACTGGTATTAATTTTAACATGATTGAATGAAATCATATCATAGACTACTGTCTTCTGATGCTATGCGAACCATATCTTTGTCATTGTGAACATCAAGGATGAGTGTGAAATATTGCTTCATCACTTCAACAACATGCGCCTAAAAATTTAGCCAACTAGAAAGGTGGCAACAGTATTATCGCGTTTTTATAAACCCAAATTACCCGCCGAAACAATGGATCAATCCGAAGATCAGTCCATCGCAAAACTACGTGGTCAAGACACTATCTGCACTTCACCAGCTTTGTCGATAAAGCAAAAAATCCGGCTTGTCCGGACCATGTTCAACAGCACCCAAAATACGCACAACTGACACACTGAAATCCGTGTGACGTACGATGTACAAAACTTATGAGGCCGAGGGATGATGATGATGATGATGATGATGATGACGATGATGATGTTGTTGTTTTTGCTCTTGTTGCTGTCGTTGTTGTTGACGGAGAAACATTATTCGTATGGTAACATACGCAGGAATTTAAACGTGAAAGATGTATTTTTTCTTTGCTGGTATAACAGATGACCAAAACTGTTACACGTTGGTGCATCATTTATTAAAGTTACTTTCTGATGATTCGTTACGTAGTCAGGTAAAGTGAGTTTTTGGATTTATTATTCGCAAGGCCCTACCTAAATTGCATTCACCTGTATATATGTATATATATATATATATATATATATATATATATATATATATATATATATATATATATATATATATATAATTTCCCCGGAAGCACACGACCGGTTTCGCGGTTGTTACCGCTCATCAGGTATGCGTACCCGGTACTCTTCAATAAAGAGTATCCATTCACACTCCAGACGATTCAAATTAGATTCCAGTGAACATATAACATTGGAGTGTATAAGTACGAAGACGACTAGTGATGCTGATAGGGAGTTTCATATGTGAAATTCGATAAAGCGCGAGGTATAGGGTGTCATTGCCATTGTAGGACATAAAGTAGTCTGATCTGACTCTGATCTCTCAGAAGTGATCTCAAATTTTCTTTCCTGGAAAGCTGTAGTATGTTGGATGCAGCGTTCTTCCGCGAGGGCTGCGCGTGTACAATCTGCGAAGATAAAGATAACTCAGCTAATCGGAGCTGAGTAAGTTCGAAACAGGGCACGCATAGTTACATCCGAGGTGGAAATGGTGATCTATGTCTGGGGGCGTTACAACAATAGTTTGATTGAAATTTCGAAACAAATGACTTGAATATTTCTGGATCAATACAACAGAAGTCAGTTGTTTCCAGACCGAACTGGATCTTCCGTTCGGTTGTCGTTTAAGACACACTGTGTCTGCAAGCGAGTGCGCTGTTCATCTGACCTTTCATTATGCCATGCGTCGTGGTCACCGAAGCTGTAGCTTTAGGAGACTGCGTTTTTGTTTATATTAGTTTTGACCTGGTGGATTTGCGTGGACGTTGCCTCGGCTGTGCACAAAATGACGCTTCTGACATGAATCGAAAGATGAACCGGAGCTAGGTCGACAACTCTGAATGATTCGCCTCTACCCACTGAGTGTTTGTGTTGACATTGTTTGAAAATGGAGCTCCAAATGGAGTTCGTCACTTCTTTTTTCAGTCTTACAGGATAGTGTTCTTGTATCTTCTTGATTAACTGCCGACTGTTATAACTGATGTATCCGGCTCCGTTCGCAAGGAAGCGATAAAACTAGGAACCTAAAAACACTGAGACAAATTTGAAAAAAATCTGTTGCAGATTTCTGAACCTCTCCTTATGTTCAAACACGTAGTGCTACAAGACGAATCATCTATTAGCCAACTTAATATCTAATCGTTATCAAGACTATAATAGCTGACGCATATGGGCAAACTTCTAATTGTCAAAAACAGAGAAGCTGATCAAACGGACTACCTGGAAATTCCGAGGCTTTCGTCAACGCCTCTATCGAGAACTCCACGTTCGTTTTGGGCGAGGGGCGTAATGGAGCCATATGTTGGCAGATCAGATCAGCGTAGTTCAACCAGGTCAACATATTTAAACAATCTAAACACTCCAGTTCGGTGGGACCAGCTGTATCCGCGCCGCCCGAATCATTCTGTCTACCTGAGCCGGGGTGCTCGGAGTTCATGCAGGCGGTGGCCGACCGAGGTCCGGGTAGAACACATGTGTCCAGTCCAGCACAACATAAATGACGTAACCCACGTTGCGGGATGACATCCTCGTGTCCCCAGTACAGCTGGAGCATATCACCCAGCAAGCTGAGTAACAGTTGCGGTGTTTCTTGAGCATAACCCGCGTGACCAAAGGGATCATGAAATTTGAGCTGGATCATTTAGCCAAGTGCAATGGGGATAACAGAAATGCAGGGAAGGTAAGAGAAGATATTGGGGATGACTACTGGGAGTTCTGTATGCGCCAATGCTGAAAAAGTAAGATATGAACCGTTATTTTTAGTAGGAAAAACTTTCCCTAGCATATGGGGGTGTTGGTTCGCTATTCAGAATTAGTCTTTATTATTTTGAACCTCATAATACTAATAACAAATCTATTAATCACTGAGCAGAATGACTATTAAATTCGTAGAAATTTCGTTAGACTCCTGTAAAGAGAACTGAAATTGTAGGGACCAGCCGTGATATTCGTATAACGTTGTTCTCACGTCGCCACCCACTAGATGACCAGTGGTGGTCAAGTCGTTTACAGCGTTTGATTTCCTCGTCGGAGGTCAGAGGTTCGAATCCCCTCCATCACCGATTACTTTGGTGGTAGACAGTAACCCGCTGTTATCCGGCTCGTTACCCAACCCGACCTATTGGGACCTTATGTGGTTCTCTGCCATTCCATGTCTTAGGATCTGGTTTCCGTTTACTTCTAATCGTGCAGTGGTCCTTTGTTACCGTGGGGTAAACCCCTTCCATTGAACTCATGTGTAAATATGTAATAAAATATAAATAAAGTGACAGATTAATGTCTTATCTTGCAGCGGTGGTGAGACGCAAGCCAATGGGGGCCAGTCCGGCGACTCCTTCGGAAGTGCAACACGGCGTATTAGTGCTAATTACACAACCTCATAGATAAACTGTATGGTAGAGTAGCATCGCAGATCAGTTGGACCACTGTAAATTGAAAATCACGTGGAATTGTGCGCAGATATTCAATGTGGGAGGGACTGCGATCAATATTTGGCAAAGAAAAGAAACCGCAAATGATCGATACAAATACTGATCTCATTAGGTAATGTAGTTGTTTTGATTATCAGTTATGCGTATTGCCACTCCGGGGTACACCTACCGGTTGACCGATATTTTAAAACAATGTTCGTTTCTCTCACCTTCGACTATAAGCATTTAGGTTCTCCGTTTAGTGCAACACGCTCAGTTTCATTTACAAACGCTGCAGCACAACAGACTGTCTACTGGGATTCGTAGGATTTGACTGTTTTCCCATTGACCACGTATTTATTTTTAGCTATGCACTTGCTGGTTGCACTAATTGTCCGATTCTTCCCGATACTGCAATGTTCCCACCAGTGGTCGTACGTCCGGTGTAAAGTATTGTTGTATAATTTGAGTATCTCTTTTAGACATTTTGATCGTAAGCTGCCCACTGCAGGCTTCCGCGCAATTGCCATTCTGAAGTCACTGTGGAACTGCCATTCACACACCGTTTGTAATCGCTGTTCACAGTTCCTGATGGACAGCCTCTATAGTTGGAACTTGATGAAATTCATTTACGATTATCTGATTCTTCCGTGTTTATTCCTACTAGATCGCCGAAGGGGAACTTTTCAGTCACTGTGCATTACTGAGTAAATGAATGCACCTTACTGTTATCCGTATTATTATTATTATTATTATTATTATTATTATTATTATCACAGATTTTTTTGAACCTCCTTTTGGTCAGGAGCCTGCTTTAGGATGGAGGTTGGGCCACGGGAGCTGAAGAGCACACAGATCGCTTTTGAGCACACATGAGGATTGTGGAAACGGATTCGTACAGCCATCACAGTGACTATCAATATTATTTTAAAACGATTTCCAGCTTACCTGTCTATAGGCGATATTAAGCATTTGCGCCAAACATTCGGTCGCCCGGTACTCTCGCACTTCTGCTTGACGTGATCGCATACGACTTTGACGTCTTTGCCTTCTGACACCACCACCCGGACGACGTGAACGGGATGAGCTGGCGTCAAGTGCACCACCTAGACTGCTGACCACAACATTTTCCGCAGTGAGGCCGGCAGTGGTAATTAACTGTCGCGGTTGAGAACGTGACACTCGACTCACTCGACTGAGCTGCTGTGATTGCATGAACTCCTCTTGTATTCGTAGTCCGCATTCAGTTCGAGCCACAGTTGATCTGCTCCTGGCGGTTGATTCTCGTTTGCGTCGCAACGGCATGCGAGTTTTCTTTACCGAGGAAGTCACTGAATTCCCACGTGTCGTACCCAATAAACCGACTCTTTCGTCCGGAATTAGGGCTTCTTCATCCTCCGACATATTTGGGCTTTCACCATCGTCTGTCATGCGAGGTTCCGAAACCACATCCGTATTAGTTGGCCCCATTAATAAGCTTCGAGTTGAAGGAGGGAAAGTTTCGTCATCTTCATCTTCTGCTTCAGCATCTATGATTTGCCCCGTTCTGAAATCAGCCCGCAATACCGCCAATTCCATGGACGAACCTCGGGGTTGTTTTCGTTCATCTACCTCTAAATCCTCACTGGAGTCGTTACCCATTTCCAGGTTCAAATCCTCATTGCCGTCATACGGTGTTGTAGAAGATGGCAGAAGAATCTCAATTTGAAATGATTCAACACCATTCCGGAACATGGTCAGTAATTCTTTCATTGGGATTGGAACTTCTACACTAGTCAGGATCTGCAGAAAATCAGTGTAGGTGATAACACGTTAGATAACGAATAGTCCTCAATTTCACGGGACTTGCTAATACTATCAGATCTACCGGTATTTTGGCGATGTATTTTACTACCATGATTCATCGTACCGTATCAACGAGTAGCAAACCTGTGATAGCCAGCCCGGGCTAGCCAACCCGTATATATATATATATATATATATATATATATATATATATATATATATATATATATATATATATATATATATGACTCACATTCATACACCCCGAGTTCGAGTCCCGTTGAACATGCACTACTGATGATTACCTATTCAAAGGATGAATCGGCCTTTTGATGGCCTTTAAAGCTAAGCTGCGAGTTGACGTCGAATGATGAGTTACTGCATAAGCTCATCCCTAAAAGCACAAAAGTACTGTTCCGCCTTGTAGGATTTGGATCTACCCGGTCTAGTGTATGGATTGTAATGAACCATAACCAGAATTGCGCGCAGCACGAACTGAAGACATGAGATTAGTCAGTATGTATTATGTCGGCTTCGTCTGTCACATACTAGACAATATGGATGAAGCATGGCAATACTAATAGACAGCGTACTGACCAACCATAAACCGCTCTGGTTGTATCAGGACGAACTGATTACCAGAGTCTGACTATATCTAATTAGTTGAATCCTGGACAGAAAGCCATAGCGCATCGTTCAGTGTGTAGAAGCTCTGAAATCCTCTCTCTCTCTCTCTCTCTCTCTCTCTCTCTCTCTCACACACACATACACATACATACATACATACATACATACATACATACATACACACACACACACACACTCACACACACACACACACACACACTCACACACACTCACACACTCACACACACACACAGGGAGAGAGAGAGAGAGAGAGAGAGAGAGAGAGAGAGATGAAGGCAGGGTGAGAGGAGGGGATTCTGATGGAGAAGTCAGTCACTCGAATGGACCTGCAGGACTGGATGTTAACTGTATCCGGTGTGTCCAACCACCCCAACACATGCGTAAATGTGACTGTACGAACTGGGGTGGGATGATCGCAGGCTTGAATTCTGACTTACGTTTCCCACGTCTGTACATGCCTGAGCCAGGCTATCTTTGGGGCATGCTTCCATATTCTCAGCACAGTGAGGCAGCAGCTCATTATTCATTATCATTGAATGATAAGAATGTAAAGACGACGAAGATTGCGATGCGCAGGCATTCCATACAAATGCCTCGGTGAACAAATTAGAACATATTAGTGTATGCATTCAGCTGCAATGACCTTTGCAGCTTTACCACATCACCAAAAAGAGCCTTTCCTCGACCTGTTTGGACATTTTTCTTCGAATTCCACTTTTTCTCTTCCCGGTATAAAGATTTGGATCTCTCAAAAGTAATGAATAAACATCGATACGGAAATTTTTTCGGAAACCTAGCGCATGCCCATTCTTGAGCTTTTGTATGCATCTTTGTTCCGGCTAAAACAGCCTTTTGTACGGCTCAAGCAGTCACGAACGCAGTCAGACAGTTTGGCACACACGCACACACACGCACGCACGTACACCGCGGCCCGTTATCCATATCCCACATACATGGACATATGAACGTATGCACGCATACAGGGTTGACGCTAGTCATGCTCCAGCCCGGACAACGTTGATCATTCATACATTTTCATGTGCCTCTGATTCGCGTGCTTACTGAGTCTCTGCTGTCATGCTTGCATTCGCATTCGCCGTGCACGTTTGTTAAATACGCGTTCGTCCGTCCAGTCATGCTCACTTTAATCTACCGATTATGGGGTGCAATAAGCCTTGACCCTCGCGCAATTCTTGAAATCACAATGTATAGCCTGAATGAAATTGGCCCAAGAACAGCGTGTGACGTGAGCAGTGTTCGATAACACGTGACTAAGCCTCCCGAATACTGAAAGTGAACCATTAACAATGCAGGTCATTGCATTTCGCAACCAGTTGGTTGCTTTGCCATTCGCAAAGGGGTGGGTTTAATAGCACTACGCACCCTCTGACATAAATAATTTGAAATAAATTGATCTGTCTAGGCCGTGTTTAAAATACGCGTGCATATTCATCGTAGCAGTAGGTTGATACGTCGGCATACCAAAGATGGTCACCCTAAGCGGTTTGGATCGAAAAGAATCACAGAAAGACAGCGGGTTTATCAGCATTTCGGGGAGTAAATATGTTATAGAAAATGAATTAAATGATGTGAAACAGCAGCTAAACATATCCGAAAATGGCTTCTGCATTCAGTGACTTAGTCCACCCGCATAACACTAGTTTTGGTAAGATATTCGACGAAAACTGGAAATCATCCCGTTACTCAACACCTAAATGTGTCAGTAAAAATGAGAATTTCCATTCACAACAAATTGAGATCTCAGTGAGTGGAATCATTTTTTGCCGTTCCACGTTAAGATCTGCTCGGCACTGGGAGATATTTGTTAGTGGCCAGGCTTTTGCCCCCGAACAACAACTATTTTTCCTCTAAGGATGCCTGCGACGAAATATTTCACCATCCAGTGTAGACCACAGACCACACTTTAGCCATCGCTAGTCACGGATGATGAGAACCAGACAGAACGGTGCGGATGCTGATCATGGATACTTGTAATCGTCTGAATAAGTGCAGAAGCATAATACAAGTAGAACATTCATGTACTTAAACAACTGATAGTGAATCTACTACACTATTGATTTGAATATATTGTTTTTTTACCTTGCCAGGCCCTCAGTCCTCTGGTTTTGTACCCTCTGCAGACTAACTCTAATCAGACTTACCATAAAAGTAATCAGTAAAGAAGTGAAAGATATAACATAGTGCATAACGTATAGGATTATCAAATTTCCTTCCTAGATGAAGTATAGCACCGACCTGATCAAAATCTCCTTTCATCATGGGAGCCCTCTGTGAGTTGGAGACAGAACATGGTCACAGGCGAAGTCGCAAACCCACGTGCATTGTATCACTGGTCCTTTTCCCAACCATTGAACAGCAACAATTCCCCTCCTTTCTGTCCGAACTACGCAACACCAATTTTCACTAGTACCCAATCGCAGTTTATCACTGCTCGTAATTTATGCGTTTCTAACCTGTAAACCTAACTGTATCAGCCGCCAGGATGAAGTCACCGAGAGCGAGGTAGTCCGCTATTTGTGTTTTCTATATATAAATCAAGGAAGGAATAGGCCAGAACTCATAGACTGATCTGATTAGTTCCGACCGACATAGGGTCAAGACTAATGGTGGATCAGGGTTGACCCACACCAACGTGTGAACTTGTTACTATCGAAGTGCCCATTAATCCTTTGACATAAACGAGCCACAGGAGGTTACATCAAGCGTCGCTAGTCATACTTAGCCTTATTCCTGTCTTTCAGAAGTGAGTAAGCTTATTGCCAGTCACTGTGTGGTTGAATGAACCACATGACGACTTGAGGTTTATCCATACGCCGTGGGCATGCATTGGTGGTTCATTCTTGTCCCGATCACCAAAAACATTTGCGCATCCAATACTTGTCTGTACCACACTCAGCATTACCCTACTCCACTAATCACATCTCGCTTACTTCGTGCAAGACTGATACAGATTGACAGCTTTCGTTCGTTGCAATCACGTTTGTTCCGGTGCTGATGTTCATGTTTGCCGTTCGTTGAGTCTGAATATACGTTCCTCGTTATTACAGAGACATTCGCATAACCAGTTATCAAACTTTGTTTACATGTTACACTATTTGCCATGACCCTTTTGTTCAGTCGAAATTTAATCGATAGATCAATATCGCCCAACTTGTTGTGTTTTGATCGGTCCTCAATTGGCCAATGACGTTCGTTCAAGTATCGTACTGAAGCCATGTGTTAGGCACCACGTGTGTTTTGAATTTCCGATAAACCGTTGTTTTTCTGATTTGAGAATTATTGGCTTTAACACTCGTACATGTGTGCTTTCGTTCTACCTACCGAATTTGGGACAACACCAATTAACAGTTAGATAAAGAACCAGAGACCACATAAACTTGTGTCCGAAAAAGAAACGTAACTTTGGTTGTCTGAAATATGTCTCTCCTTCGCGAATTAACCTTCGACCAGCTGAGTTACGGTAATCAACTTATCACCCTCGTCTACCACGTGTTTGACTGTACTTTTCGCGCACGCTAGCTCTACTTCGGACACAATTTCTCAGCAGTAGCCAGCGTGCGGTCTTTGTAGATGGGTCCAGTGAGAATACACTTGTTTGGCACTCCACGGTCTTTTCTTGTTGATCTCCTCGACTAGCGCGATTGCAGAAGCTGAGTGGTTGTATCTTCAACAGAATCATAGAACAAACTGGGTTTCGTTCGGTGCTTTTAGCGAGTGACTCCGGTTGTCTTTGAACATTGTTGTGCTATCTCATTCAGTCTGTGTTACTTGTTTCAAACTGATTCAGATGAATAACAAATATTTCAACTCATTATGATATTCCTCTTAGTTTAACATGTCCGTCAGATTTCAGCTACTACGAATTCAAACACAATCAAGTCAAGTAAAAGTACCCACTTCAAGCCATGCCAGAGCCTGATCTTGTACAGCAACTGGCGTGTTCGTGAACCGTTCCGCTGCGAAATGGTACACCTTTTGCGGTAGAAATGGAAATGGACCGGCTGTTGCGTCAAATATTTTCCTGTAAAAGCAATCCAAATGAAGACAAATAAGGAACAAGCGGTTGGTCACACGTGTTTGAAAGCAAAACAATGATGTCATTTCTGCCAGTTCATTGCCCAGAACGAAGCACAGCAGAGCTCCCTAATAACTTTTCGTCACCTGAGCAAAGCATTTAGGGATCTTAGAGACGGCTTTGACCCTACTTGAATTGTAGTCATACGCACCGGGCTCCAATCCCAGTTCGTCTTCGGTGCTTATGCACTGCAACTAATTTGTCTTTAAAGAGCAAAAGAGCACCCGTGATTTTTCAATGGTGAATGAAGCGTGGACTCATGAATACTGTAGCCGTTAGGGTTGTAAAAAAGAAGAGGCGAAGCTTCAGGATTCGCATTTGATGGCTGTCAAACCTGCGATGGTTATTTTTCACACATTTCTGGAGGTAGACAGTAATCCACTGTCCTCCGGCTCGTTACCACATCTGAGTCTCCACTCCAAGTCTTGGGGTCTAATATCCGGCTGCCTCTAATTATGCTGCGGGCCTTCATAGCTACGGGCTATACCCCTTCCGTTACTCTCATGCTCAGGCGTGTAATTAAAAACCACTCCTCGTGCAGACTGATAAGTAATACTTCCCTCCCCGGTGACGCTTGTCTCTACGTTGACTGTTCATTCATCACACAGCTCCCATGACCTCCGTAAATGAAGACCTCCGATTTGTAATTAAGTGCCTATTTAGTGTGCACACTGCGTCCGAATTTCTACCCTCTTCGGCGACTGTACGGCCTACGTGGGCGCGGCCTCCTTTTCACCGGTTTAGCGTGGTTCTCATATCTCGGTTCGCCAGTTTGCATTGTCAGACGGCCGAAGCTGCGTTCTGTTGTCTCGGCCTTGTGGCCCTGGTTTATCGGTGCCTAGTGAGCTTCTCATCTTTCCACTCCTTTATCCCTACCTTCAGTAACATCTCCAAGACATAGAATATCCGGTAAACTCGCTGGAGAACGCCATAAACTGGTGCTTCTATATGCTGCAATCTTGTAATTATCATTTACTTGCAGTATCGCAGTTAGGTCCTCGACTGAATTTGTCTTCGTCTTCTGACGTTGCGCGTAACACCGTGTGGGCCTGGACACCGACCACTAACCAACAGGGTATTTTAAGCAAGGGTTCCTGCGGATGATTTTAGAGAGGACAGCATGAATATTGTTGTGTACGCTACTGTTGGCAGTACATGGTAAGTAGAAAATCCATCTATTCTTATGTGGTTAGGATAGGGAGTAAACAAGTGAAACGTCTGTCGCATGCGTACGCAGTACATGCGATCGGATGTGGCCAAATAGGGCCGCTCAGCGGGCAACGAATCACCGAGCTGGTATGGCCCAATGCCGAAGTTTGATTGGTTGGAACAAACCGTTCACTGTATGGGCAAATTCAACGTGATGTGTGTGCGCGCGTGCGTTATAGACAGTATAGACAGCATGGTATAGTCTGTATCGACCAATGGACGAACAAGTATATCGGCCTGGACCGAACGCAGTTGGAGTTTCGACTAACGGTGGGACCACACAGCAAACATGTAGGATGTCCTGTGCACGCAAATTTCAACTGCATCGCCCCAAGGACGATGTTCAGATGCATTTTAATATCGTAGGCGAAATGGTACTGCATCCACTAATCGAACGTAATTCCTTTTCGGAGTGGACATGGACTTTCACGTGGATCAGAATTATATCACTTTTGCCATCTATTCATTTCGTTGCTCGCATGCACATCTCAATGGTTGCGCTCACGCTTGCGTCCGCTTCCTGACTGAGAAAGCCTATCAGTCGGATGTGTTCCCATATTCCTGAGCACCGATTAGCCCACCGATACCCTTTGTACTTCGTCCCCGTTGATCCAAGTCATGAACAAATAAGTACGCGCCCACGCACGTACTCTCGCTCTCGCGTCTGTACATGCAATGACACAAAAACATATGCACCACTGCTTTTTTCCATTCTTTTCAGTCTTTTTAAAATGTCCTTTTGTGCATAATAATGGCATGATATTTCGGAAGGGGGAAGGGGGGGGGGGCGGCAAACTAGAGACTGCCAATTGGGGTAGGATTCGAACCCAGCGCAGAAGGGGGAGTGGTTCACCATGACGACCTTTTGATCACCACCGGTTTGATATGGAAACTGAAACTACCTTGATCAAGTGATCGGGACCGCAGTCGGCGAGATTCCTCGACAGTCTCAAAAGATGAGTGAATTTCAATGGAGGTAGTTAACATGGATGTATATGTCCCCAGAAAAGCTGTGATATATTAGACCAGCTCTTGCTCATGTCTACATTTTAGTTATTGAAGTATTGCCTTTACAAGTATTGACATCTTCAACAAACAATGGGTATCTGCACTCATCTCTCCCGCCAAGGTAATTGCCTAATTATTTGTGCTACCTATATTTGATCAACTAGACAACGGGTTCTTCCTGCTGCTTTGTGGCTGCAATACAGTACACCGTGAAGTTTCCAGCTGATCTTTTACACACAAAAGACTGGAGCGATCGAAGCAGTTTTCGTTATGTAATGCTATGTAATGCTCGATTACAGGAACCAAATGCTTCCCCACGACGTGGAGTAAAAGAATAAAATGCAGGGAACAGGTTGGAAGTGAAATCGATTACTCACTTCAGCAACACTTCGAGTTCAAAGTATTCTCCTCGTGGCACTTCTGTACGAATGGTTTCTAGCCAATATGGCATGACAAAATCCCAAGTCTGAAGAAACGTATGAGGGGAGAAATAAATAAAACCATGTGGTTTTTGTCACCGGAACAAATATGACACAAAAGTTCACTTGGACTCGGACTATCTATCGTCGAATGGTAAAAAGTTTCAGTGTACCTAATGGAACCCTACTGTCTTGCACATTATACTTGATTGTGCAGTGAATAGAAGTGCCATTTATTTGGAAATCATAACCCCCCCCCCTGTTCCCTAAAAAACGACGCCAGTTCAGTGGTCTCCTGCTTCCGTTTAGCATTCACCGCATAGGGCTCAACAATCAAAACTTCCCAACACGCCCATACCGGACAAAGCCGCATTACATGTAAATTTCTGGCCCAGTTACCGGGCTTGTTAAACTTGTACGAGCCACGAGAACAGGTGTGATCACCCGCGATGTGGGCGCGCCGGAAGGGCTTGTTTACTGTACCTCAGGCCGTGACAGCTAAATCAACGGCAGCATCTACTACACCGTCGCCAGTGTGCACCAAACAATCGTCACGACTGACCAGACGACCAGCCGAGGCAATTAGGGTACACGAGCGAGCTCGGTTGTTACGTTTCCATCACAGCAGTCGTTGGACCAGATCCAACGTGCAAGTGGACATGCGTATTGCGTACGCCAATACAAGCGAAATATGGTACGTAGGAAATGCGTTCGTTGGTATGTAAGTATGCAAGCGACCTATTGAATCATCTATCGGAAGCACAAGCAGTACATGCGATCGCGCGCGACAGAGCCGGACCACTCAGCGGACAACGAACAAAGAAGCAAGTATGACTCCATGCAGAAGTTTGATTGGCTGGAACAGGCCGTTCGTAGTATGGGTGAACTCAGAGTGATGTGGGTGTGTGCGTGTGTCACATAGTCTATGGAGTATCAGATCAGTAAGTATATTGACCTGAACGGAACGCAAACGGAGGCTCGATCGATAGAAAGGCCACACCACAGTCCGCGGAACAGCACACGAAATCATGCGATGATTAACCGGTTGCGTTAGCTGATGCTCCAACGACCGAATGAGCTTCACAATCATAAAGCACAACTATACATACCCGCATGTTTATCGGCGGTTGCGGGATAGGAATACGAGGCCTCAAACTACTCAAACCGTAATATTGACCTTACGATCAGCCGTGTAAGAAAAGAATTGCCAAATGAGCTTATATAAATGAGGCTAGCGAATTGCATGAAGTCGGGATCAATTCTCGCGGGACTTCGTGAGCAGACCGAGTGAATCAAACCATTTTCCCAGTAGTTGTCGCAGCTCATCAACACAGTGAGCACAAGCGTAAAAAGTGAAGTCTGAGGTAGAATATATTGGTGCCCGTCTTGACATGTTCTTTTTCGATAAAATAAAGAAAAAGAACTAAAAGGCCAAGCAGGTTCACAACCGACGTAAAACAGAGATTCTTCAAGAGCTTTTGTTCCTGATCCGTCGCATTTACTAACTACAGAAGCGGATTCATTTCTAATACGATCACTGTATTGTGAGCGCATTCAGTATTTTTGTCATTGTGGTTTGCCTTTCATTGACGAAAAATTTCTCAATTGAAAGATATATATTTGAGATAATCAATCGATAGACACTATTGACCACAGAGCGCGATAAGGCGTTTGAATATTTAACTGCCCTGAACCATCGATAAACCAAGATATACACATTGATTTTAGCGATACTATCAATCAGTTCAAAGTGTAGTGTTTTGCAAAAAGAAGAAACCCAACACAACGTGGATGTAAATGTTGGATTATTATTCGCTTCTCACAGTCACAGAATAACATTCCAGATAGTAGTGCAACTGAGAAGATACTCTCTGTCATGTAAAGAGAGGCTTACGCTCTGTGTCAAAACTGGACATTGTGAGCCGTGGCTCCGACTATCATCTATGATGAAACTGTTCCTGTGGGAATACGCACATCACTGGCACACTTGTATCCCGTCATTCCACTGTGAGCTAGGGGAGCTCTTTCGGTTTTGACTAGCAGTCCACTTTTGAGTTCTCTCTCTCTCTCTCTCTGTGTGTGTGCGTGTGTGTCTGAGCTAATTTGAATGCACCATTGCTGTTAGATTGCAAAAACCCCAGATCGCACGTTGCGCTCATGCTTGTGATGGACATCTTGGAGTTAACTGGATTTGTCGGGATTAGCTGGCCTTCACAACCTATTCGTCATAATGAATTCCGTTCGTGAATGTACTTCCTAATCCACTGAACAGGGTACAGAATTAATGTGTATACTTTATTGTGTTTCGATGACAATAAGCATTAACATAGGCATCATAATCGGAAGCAGTCGCACAAATTTACTGGTTTTTGACTCTGCTACCAACTATCACTTAGTACATCATTTATACGGACCAGTAAGGGTCTCTGGTTCGCTGGAGGAAAATTCATCTATGATCACGACTGCATTGCTGAAAAAGCGGCCGACTGACCTCAAATGTGACAATATCATATGGAATCAGGCTGCCAATGCGACTCAGTCCGTGTTTGACTTGGGTTGTTCGATCACAAAGTGCATCCCTGCCGGGGGATTTGAAAGAAAGCATCAAATAACTCTCGATGGAAGAAGGAGAATAATTATGCGAGAAGCTAACTGCTCACTGAGAGCACCTATGTTCGTGAATTGTGACAAAGGATATACATGCAACAGATAAGATGAATTACGCGACATGACTTCACATTCTTAGCAATCGAAATGACAAAGCAAATCAACTTGCAGGTTTTATGAATATGGGTATGCCCAAGAAGTGTGTACAGTCGAATAAACAGACTCAAACCAAGGAGGAGTGTCGATGTCCACCGAGAAAATACTTTGTTACATTTGTAAGAGTAAGCATGTGTATGTGCGCTATGAAGTGCACCTTGGCGTGGATACGCGAAGCACGCGGCCGCCAACTGGAACAAAATGAGTAGATCATTCACAACAAGCGAGCTCATATTCGTAAAAGTACCACTGACAGTGACGTAAAAGCATGTCGGTATATTTCTGCAATTACTTCGTGTTTAGCGATTGAAACTTCGAAGGTATAGTTTTCAAATGCTGCTGTCTTTCATTTTCATTTCAAGGGAAAAACCTAATAACGATGACCTAGTTACTCATATTTCAACTAAGGCCTGTCGTCTCTGTGGTCCGCCAAGCCTTTATACGGCAGGCTAATTGGATTTCGATAGTGAAAGCAGCGGAACACGTTGTCTGTGGTGTGTCTTTGTCCAGCGCATTCTCATGTTCATTAACTAGCATCTTCATGGCATGTGAAGGGTATGGTTTCGAGCGTCTCATATGGAACGAAAAGCAAAGCTTTGCAGTTCAAGCTCCCGTAGTAGCATTCATTGGATACGCGGTTTATGAGTCACTCTTTACATTTATTGACTTCCTCCACTTCGTCTCATTATCGACCATTTCCGCCGATAGGTCATCTCGATAGCCGAACTAATCACGTCAAAGAAGTGTGGTTCACTCAAGAGCTGTATAACCAGAAGTCAATGATAAACTCACATTATTTGACCGGTCAACGCTTGAAATGTGATTGAAGAACAACAAGCGTATGCGATCGCCAAGGCCTTTCATGTTGGATACTAAAACACTAACACCTTATTAGCTACCAAAAGAATGAACGGTCAAAAAAAGAATCAACTGACCGATTAACTCAAGTGAACTTTCAGTGTTTCATATAAATAATTCGTATATTCACTATCGAGCACAGTTTCTTAATTCTGCATCTAGAGGGCTACGCTTTTCACTTTTCTTTTACGTAATCACTAAACAAATGACATAGAAATTCCATCATTGTAACCCTTTGTATTGTCCAGCAGCACCTGAATATGGGTAAAAAAACGATGTTTTACTGAGTAATTCGGGAAAACCTCAGTCACAAATGCATATACCAGGATAAACTTTCTGTCCATGACAAAGAAATTCCGTCCACAGAGAGAACGGCTTACTAACCAACAGCTTCCGATTCGGGCATATTCCAGTGGGTGTGGCAGCAGTACTGCAAATATGGCCTCGGGGTGTAGTCGTTGCACTTCTTGTATCCATTTCAGAATGTACTGAAAATGAGAGTACAGACTGTGTTTATTATCGGTTTAAATTTCAACCCTTAAGAGAGTACCGTCCCTTTTTGTTTTGCATTTAGTGTTTGGGTACTGATACCATTTGTAGTAGGCAGTTGAATAAAGCAAAATTCCTATGAGGAGCGCCACATTTGATGGTCTACCGTGTGCTCAGCCATCATGGTTCCAAAACGTAATATTTAAAGTGAAATAAAAGCAGAAGGTATGAACACAAGCTGACACTTACGGCTGTTGTTTGTATAAAGTTAAATGTTGTTTTTGCACAAGAACTAGTTGGCAGCCATCTACTTTGTTCAGAATCTTGGTGACATTCATACGCTGTCTAGGATTCGCACAGAAGTGTGGTGTTTGATTTTCTCTATTCGCATCCTCTTGGCCTATTTGTGTACAAAAAGGAAAAGTATATCAGTTCTCAGATCGAATATTTCGTTCATGTACCTATAGATGGTTGGACAAATGTTCTCGGGAGCACACGACTGGTTTCGCGATTATTGCCACGCATCAGGTGTGCGTATCTGGCACACCAGCGTCCATTCATCCTTAAACACTCCGTACTTTTCTATTCACTGCCAGGAAACGTCGGGATTGATGAGTACAATTGGTTTGTAGATTGTTCATATCGTGTCGGCACAGCGACCCAGACGTTTTCTATCAGTGCAGATTTTCGGGGACTCAGCTTCAAAACATCCCCATTGAGCTGTGGTGTTAGATCTACAGGGCACCATGCGGGGCAATAACTCAAACAATCGAGCCGAATTAGAAAGCAAATGTTAACAGCATTGAAAGCCTATCTGTTGTATCTCAATAAACAGCAAATAATCGCTTCACGGATAGAAATTACTCCTTTGTGAGTTGTATCGAGATGGCATTTTCACTTGTCCTACTCATGAGTAGTATGCACTTGTTACATGAATCTCGAGCACTCATAACCTAATTTCTAATGCGCTGACAGTTCACTTTTACATTTGTATGATGCGTAGTGTATGAACATTCTATGTTTATATTCCTGAATCTGAGGTTCTATGAAATCATTTCCATTGTAAGAAGGGTTTACAGTGTGTTTCACCCATGCATAAAAACCGTCCACCGGAGACTCAGTCTCCCGACCAAAGACCCACCGCAGCTGTACTACGCAGCTAGACCGTAGCACACCCTCTCCGTACGGGTAGGTCTATTGACAGGTTTATTCGCTTACGTGCGTGTATATCACTCCTGTCATTTTCTAAATGCTACAATTTGTACTTTAACATTAGTAACTCCTTTGTGTATTCTAACTATAGATTATTTTATCATTCTGTGACTGAAGCTATCATTTCATGTTAGACAGAAAGCTTCTTGATTTACTGTTTTTACCATGACCGTGCTGCGCGACTGTTTCGTTTGACTCCTTGCTGATTTGACCGTTTATGACTGCACTATCCTAATTCACCCGATGACTTTCTGTACTATTGTTCTTGACTGCTCACCTGACTGTAAGCCATTTGCCTGTATATATTTGTATGTATTGTATTATATATAACCACGGAATTACGATAAACACGGCTATTCGACTGGAACTTGTTTTGCTGCCCGTAGCCGTGTACAGCACAGATTGTGCGTAAAGCTGGTAAGACTAAGTTTCTGCTAGATTGACAGCCAAAGTAATCGGGATAGTTGCTACAACGGATGTATTCAGCAAGCGGTACGCTCACAGCGTGGACATCAGTGAAGCCGGTCATAATTACATAGATGTGCCAGCGTAAACGAGGCAAACATTCGTCATTGGCTTAGCAAGATAGACTGATACGAAAACGACCTCACTGATCAAAGCAGTCAGGACAAAGGTATGACTAACATGAATTAGGTGTGTGTATGTGTGCGTGTGTCGGTGTGTGGGTGTGTATCGGCAGGCGTGTCCATGTATTTAAAAAATATCGAACAGTTGTCTCATGACGTGTATGTGCAAGTGCGTCTGTGTGTGACTGGTTTCACCGGATACAACACTACCACTCTCACGTTTTGTCCGAATCACAAGTGAGTACTGATTTGGGAGCCTTTCCTTCAAATAAAAGTTACAGCACCAACTAACCGAGCTGTAAGATCTTGTGAATGCAAACAATACAAGAAAGTCTGTGACAGAATGCAGTCAATATAACTGTATCCCAAAATCACTTCGCTATCCTTAATACATACAGGTATGGAACAAGAAATGAGACTGAACAAGTTCACTTAAGCATCCTTTTTAGTTAAGAAATCGGACGAACTTTAGGGACTTGGTGTTCTGAGTATATGGCACGTAGACAAGCAACTTCTCGTTAAGATACTACTACTACTAACATGAATAATAATCCGATTACTTCCTTTTTAATGTATGACCAAGTACAAAATCTATGGAAGAAAGATACAGTTCATCAAAGGCTGCCGAATCGGGAAGTGACCGGTGGTGGTAAGAATCCAACCTGGGATGTCATGGTGTGAAGTCCTCGATAATAGCCGTTTGACAACCGCCATGCGAAAGTTCTCGCAGTGACAAATCATTATAGTGAACATGAAAACGATTATACAAAAAATAATAATAACACCCCTTAAAACCTAGTCAAAGGGGAAAAAGAACGTAAAGCAGAGATCAACACCGGTAGATTTGTAAAGAATGATCTATGATTGTAATAGCTATCTCGTAGGTGACATCAAACTCACTTCACTTTTCACACGTTCCAGTAGATCACCCAGTTCATCTGTACGTGTAGGAGGTTAAAAACAATGCTGTTAGTTCAATCGTCAGCAATGGTTATCATATACAAGCCACACACAGAAAGACACACAAAGCGATATATTTTTTGGCAGCAAATCTGTGTTCAATGTCCCATAAAATTCGACGATTGCCTAAAGCCAAAAAATCTCCAAAATCCATGATCGCAAAAACAGAAAAAGCAAGAGAGAACAAAGAACTGTTTTCAAGGATTTCCAATCGGTCTCTTGAAGATCGTTTAGGTGAGAATAATTCGGTAATTGATTAGCTGTTGTGAATGGGTAAAGCCAATACAGAATGAATCTGAGAGCTCATAAAAAGAGAACATAGAAATGTGCAGAAATAGAGGCAGAGTAATGAGTGTTACAGCGGATGAGTGATGTGTTGAAGCGGAACAGCCGAGTAAGGTGCACACACACACATACACACACACAGTTGCACATTTCAGTGACACACACAAACATGAGAGAGAGAGGCCAGAAACATCACGAAACATGAACGAGTGACAAAAGCGATAGAGCTCATGCACAAATTGGGTCACTAGGAAAGAATAGTGCTTGGATTTTGATTCTTGTTAAGGAGGTAAGATCGCAAAATGCCCAGTGCTGAGGACCTTTTTGTTTCGTCCCGCAAACAAGCATACCAAGCACTTCACAGTGTTTGTGAAAAGCCATTCGGACGATCCCGTCGGGATGGGTAGACCGTTGGTGCATCCGTAAATCATAAGAGCCACGGGCAATGCTCGCTGAATGTCGTTTACTGCAGTTTTTGTGCGTTTTTTTTATTAAGTAGCTGAAGACTTTTAGTGAAGCTTGTCCAGCAAGCCACACCCATTGAAGACGATGTAAACAAACACACCTCTGAGAGAAATGCAACGCATGTTGTATGACTTTTCCAAGCCAACTTTTGAAAATTACACGTAAACACGGGCATCAATAGCTCTAATACGAAACATACGTAATTCGTTCGTATGTCTTAAATCTGTCAGAACATTTCATCAAATGAATGTGAGATGTCCCTGAATTGAAATAACACGTGATTTGGATAGAAAAGTTTATAATTTCAGCACCGTGTTGGATAGCTTTAATCCACACGAATGGGGGGGGGGGGAGAAATGAAGTGACTCAAATTCAACCACGGCACGAAACCCAACAGTTGGTCGAGCGAGCTTGCTAAGCGAACAGCAGGACTAAATCTTGTTAACTAAACTCGGCGCCCTGTGTTCCAAATGACCTCGGCAAATGTGGCACCAGCCGGTAAGTGTTATCCAGAGGCACGCATCGGGACTGCGTCCGTGGCGAAGTAGTTCGATATAAGTAATATCTACAAATTGGTGAACAGTGTACCTCGGAAGCACACCATCCGTTTTGTGGTTATTAAGGCTCATCTCTTATGCGTATCCGGTACACCGTTGTTCATTCACGTCTATGCTTCCACACCAGCGCCCTGAGTCGGAATTATATTAGCCATCCTCCGCTTACCGGGTAGATGCTCTACCAATTGTGCTATCGCGAATCACAGTTGTGATTGCCCAGCGGAATCTTTTAAGAGTATCAAATCACGCTCCTAATCCAAAAATGAGATTGCTGTGCGTAAGATGAAGTTGTTCGATATTCACCAAAGCAAGTACTGCCAGTCGCTGTCTTTCTTACTGCACCAGTGAACGTGTACTTGTAAGGAACTCTATATGGTACACAAGGAAGTACATCAGTCAAAAAAAGGTTTATTTACAGCCGGAATGCTTAACGATGATATAACCATCCCATGGCTGTTTTCGAGACTTTGAGTGCTACGAGCTGCATTACAATCAAAGGATAACACAAAGGGCGTAGTACTACTTCTGAAGACATAGCCTTTTTGTCTCCGACAGACCAGGCACTAGGAGGTATGCCCACAACTTGCACACCAGCAAAGTTAATCGGAGTTGCACTTGTGCGCAAAGCGTAACGCAATCTTAAATTCTGCCCAGGATAAGTAAGGCCGATCGCAACGATAGACAGTCTCATATGCCAACGCAGCCCGATCTAAATCATGACTAACTAACTGTATATATATATATATATATATATATATATATATATATATATATATATATATATATATATAGACAAGCGTGTACCTATGCATGTGAAATTCATAGAACACGAATGCCGTCCCATCCCGTAACTAATACGTATGAGTCTGTAAGCTTACGGCTGTTTAAGCCCGTCAAAACAGTAGCAATGACAACTACGTTGTTTGATTGACACTATCAATCTAACTGACTAAAGTCAACGTTTGCCTTAATCTCATTTTACAGAAATTACCCTCTTTTCTTCCACATTCCCAGCAAATGACTTTTCGAATATGGCTGTCTAATTTGTCGAGCTTGTCTGATCAGTCTGTTTATAGTACAACGGCTGTGATACGATCGTTGTTCGTGCATGTCTATGTCTGTTTGCCTTCCCGATACTTTGATGTAGGTTATTGTCCGATCTGAATCCGATTTTTCGACTCGCCTACTTAGATCCGACAACATCGACCAAGTCTGATAGACTTAAAATATTGATCACACAAATGAACAAAGTGTGAGACCAATGACAGGGAAATACGGGAGAAAATGTGTGTGCTTGCGCGACTGAGTGGGTGTGAAATTAAGAAGGCCGTTTGAAAAACATAACATTCACTCATTCCGGACTGATATCAAGTGTGTAAAATGAGGTGTTGCGAGCAAACACAAACTGACGTGTATGGATATATATATATATATATATATATATATATATATATATATATATATATAAGCGTGCTTCTCACCAGCCCATATAAATTGATGTGTTGTGTATCGTTGTGTACGAATGCATGAACGGACAAGCAAGCACTTTTACGAGGTACACAATACAGTATCAGTGAAATTACAGCGCTGTCGAAGAGTACCACGTCCGTCATAGCTTGATCCGACTGAAAATTAAAATAAAGTGGTTGGGTCTACCGAGATAGTCACGTGATAAGAAATAGACCTGAGGACTTCTATTTCAAAAGACTGGTCCCTTAAGGAATGCAAATATAGATGAAATCAAGATTATGAATTAGACTCAGTTCGTACGTCTATATTGTAAAACCTGCTGTTGGACTTTCCAACTGGACTTTTGAAGTCGTAATTTGCAAATAAGAATGTCGTAGATTTTCACTTCAAAGGGACAACCAGTGGTTTATTTCGACTGACCAGTGAAAATTAACAACTAATCCACAGCCATCAGTAGCCGAAAAGGGACATTCGAAACTCCACGAGTGGAACCAGAATTATTGAACACACTGTGCGTATCTTTGACAGGTTTGATCTGATACTTCGCGCACCAGGGCTTAGTCGCTGGTCGTTAATGACCAGGTTGGTTGAGCAGACGTAAGTTTCATTCTAATTCGTACTAACTTCAAATTATTGACTACGTGCATTCTCGTTCAGTGCTGTTCCATTATTTTTCACGGTCCGTCGAAACAAGACCAAGTATTGTTAGTCGCATCCCTAAGGCACATTTTCAAATACAATGGCAACTCGATGGATATGCACTGTTGATGACTTCTAACAGAAATGAAATAATTTTACAGTGTGTCCATGGTTTTCAGTGGCAAGTCAGGCACTGAAGATGCATGGGGAGTTATACTGTACATAAACCTAATATCGTATTACTTACGTTCACAAGCACATTAACCTGCCACTTTCCGACACATTTTCGCATTGTCCGTGCAATAAAACCCATTTCTAGTGTGAGACGAGTCTATTGATCTCCAGAAACTTTACACGTTGACAACGTAAGCTTTCAGATCAAAACAGTTGTGATACAACTTACCTTCAGCAGTGTAAATGGTGTCAACAAACCACTTGAATATTCCGGCCGTAATTCGAGTTAGTAATTCCTGTTGAAAATGAAGGGACTTCATCAGCGGTATGCCATTATTACTGTTATTATTACCATATTTATCTGAATAGTGATAATGATAATAATACTAATAAGACTTTGGTCCATTAATCAGATCAACACCGCTGCGTGCATATCACTTATCCAGAACCCAGTTATGACATTATGTGGATAAGAGCATAATTCTTGCGGGATTTCATTATGATTGGCAAAGATTTTCAACCTCACGTTCGTCACAAATAGAGAACAAGTGTGGTCGTGAATAAACTGAACATACCCACGTACATTGCATGCATACCTATTTCTCGCTTTATCAGTTCCTGCTTCGCCGCGTACCGCCAGTTAGATTTTGTGGTACATCATCTCAACGTAGATTGTGTGATACCACCTGTTGTGGTGTCACTGACCAATGATCGCGAGTTCGCGGGTTTCTAACATTGACAGCGATTTTCATATTTGTGTTCTGCTTGTTTCACTGCTTTCCAAGTCAAAACTCCATCCTGGTTAACCACGTATAGTCTCCGAATCAAAGCTGTCCGTTCACGCTGAC
Source organism: Fasciola hepatica (assembly GCA_948099385.1). NCBI lineage: Eukaryota > Metazoa > Platyhelminthes > Trematoda > Plagiorchiida > Fasciolidae > Fasciola > Fasciola hepatica. The sequence goes on along the minus strand of CANUEZ040000003.1, from coordinate 3,980,866 downwards.
AGTCTATAGCGGTCTCAGGGGACAATGGAGCTTTTGACATGTTCAGCGAGTTCGTACGTTTCGTGTTTCGGTTTTCGTCAAGAAGTACTACTGATAAAATCTAATACGACTGTGAGTGGGAGGATATAGCGTTGCCAGCCAAAGGGTGAACCAGCTGTTTTCGGTGAATCGTAATGAAGACAGAATATCGTCAGACCTAACTAGAAATCAAAATAATCAATCAACAAATCCAATTCAGTCGTAAAAAGCATTAAGTCCCATCAGGTATCGTTCATGGATTTTTCATTCGAGACAAACTTCAATTGATGTGCTCCAAAAAAACATATAGGGACATGAATGGAACATTTTCTGTACATAATACTATTTTATGGGAGAATTACTTTGGTGATTCAGCTGGCGTCCCACGGGATACGGCCAGGTACAGCAGCGTAGCTACGCACGCTGAGGAGCCTCAACCAATTCCGAAGGCCGAGAACGGCTGCAGCAAAAGCTTGCTGTGACTGGCAAGCTTCTAATCTACCAGTTATATTGTTTGATTTAAAATATCTATGCGAATCAGTTCTGCAACATACTTAACGTGCTATTACGCAGCTCTGGTCTTCTTGCTACTTTGGTTTGCGTAGTTCCGGGTGGGTGCGATTTCAGCATGCTCTATCACTTCGGGTATTGCGAATCTTACTATTACTCACTATGTTGATACATTCACGTGGCTTGCACTTCTCACCAACCAGTAGAGCCCCGTAGACTGCCAACACTTTATGATCCTCGTCAGAATATCTCCCCGTAAGAGATAGTTCACCGGCTTCTGTGCTTGCACTGAACGCGTTCCCCGCGAGTCCAGCAATACCCCGAGCAGCTGACGTATTCTACCAAAGAGAATCAAGGTGAATGGCATTCAGTTACATAAATCGATGCAGTTAGGGATATTAGGTCGACAAGAATAACTCCGACGAGAAATGGGCTACGCAGTAAGGATTTTGTTCCGTGAAAAATAAACATACATCAGAGGAAGCAGTTCTTGGAATAAAGTGTAAAAGAAAAGGCCGTCTTCGTATAAAAATAGCTAGAATCTTCAAGTAACTTAAAGAACCAGACAAAATGTTTCAGAGTTCAGTTGCTTAGTTTCTGCGCATCAAAGTCGGTGTGATTCGGATAGAAATATCTGCCTGTAAGTTTTTCTTGTTATTTGTTCCTCGTTCCATTTGTTCGGCTACCATGTGTTCAGTGATCTACCAGTCACACCATGTATATACATGGGCGAAAACCCACATAAACCAGTTGACCTGTTATGATCATTGGAATTGTGTTTAGGCATCCGAAAAGTACGGAATCCGAGCGTAATGCAGCCATGCTAATCAAGTCAAAAATGATTCGTCATTGAAAAGTTCTTGTCGTCTTGGAGAGCAGCATTACTAGTCTTATTAATTACCAATGCTACCCAAATATCATCATCAACTGTAACTTTGCAGTAACTATGACTATGTTCTCAGTTCGTTGATCCTCCCGTTTAGACGACAGCGGTCGACGTAACGTTGACCGGTTTGAATCCTGCCACCGTCATGCGTAACTTTCTCCAATGAGTGGCCTATTACTGACGGCGATCCCCTTGTTGAAATCTGGCACCATTGCTGTATAATCAAAAGAGTATAATTAGTAAAAGACAAAGTAAGTTTAGGCAAATAGGTATATGGTAAACTAATGGGGTCGTTGCATCTTCTTCCGTTTTCTGCAACGCATCACTAACGGTGCGATACACAAAAGACACTTTTTTACGGATCCTCGCTCAATTTGTCAAACTTATTCATAGTCGTTACTGAAGCTATTGAACAGAGCTTTAGGGAAAATAACTGAAAGTGCTTTTTTGTTCACTTCCGAAAGATAGGCTCTGTCTGCGGAAAGTTTTACCATTGCATCGATTACGTCATCTGTATTTCACATCAGACTGTTTACTGCTTCAAATGATGCGCCCAAGTGTAACTATCGACTACTAATGAGTAACGTACGGAAGTGCAGTAAAATACTTGCGCAAGAGGCTTCACTCCATTTCGTTTTCGCTGTTATTCCTCACTTGTGATTGCCTTGATCGAAAAATTGCATTAATAGCATCATAATTAAGAGATAACCTTCGAATTTACACAGCTTCACTTGTTTTACTTTACGAAAACACCAACACCACCAACACAAAGGAAATAGCAGAATTAGCATTATTATTAATAATTATTATTATACTAATAACAATAATGGTAGTATTAGTAGTAATATTCACAATGATAACAATAATAACGAAAGGCAAAGGAATGCAAACGTACTGTTTGGGCTTGTGCAAATTCCAGATGTGGAGTCCCTGTCAGTCCGAGACTGGAAGAACCAACACCGGCCGTACCTGCCGGTCCGAGAACTCCCGCACCCGCTCCGCCAGAGCCAACCATGCTCAGCCCGGTTGCGGTAGCTGAAGTGCTCACACCCAAAAGAATCATATCACCTCCGGCTGGCGGGCCACCAGGTGGATTAGCACCGGTACAAGTCAGGCCAGCCACAGCTCGGTCATCCGAAGCATCTCCACCGCCGAGTAAAACTTGACGCCAACGAGGCATGGTTTCTCGAGTTAAAGAAACCACTGCTTCGACCATACATGACTGCAAGTCCAATGCCATATCCCACACTTCCGGTACTGGCATCTGAATTTGTTTTTTTTTTCATGTATTGGAAAAAAAATCAGCGGATATTACCTAATTTCGCCACTGAATGGAACCGGAAAAATTCATTTCATTAAACGCAATTTTTTCGACATACGCAATCATTGTATGTCGGTTTATGAGTAATGGGAAAGACAGACAAAGTGGAAATACAAAAGCTGTGGCTGCTTACTTGATACGCGTGAAATCCAGGATGCACTGACTTTCCACCGCCCGGTGCTACTCGACTTGGAGCATCTATGATTGCCTCGTTTGGTTGAACCGTATCCGTAACTTCTTGTTCGTTGCTGGTTTGTCCGTAACTGTGTCTGAGAGTATGACAAGCGTCACAAAATCGAATTGCTCGATTCCCAGTGAGAAACGTACAACCAGGTGACCAACAAGTGACCGAGGCTTGGTTGTTTTTGCTCCGACACGTTTTTGACTCGCAGATCAGACTAATCTATTCGAGAGAAAGAAAACAAATTACAGAGAACGAATTGTTTCTACTTCCTTAAACTTTTCCGGCCTTCGATTTTTTTCATTAGAAAAGGGAGGATCCGGCCAAGCCATGGTTAAGATTAGAAAAACATTCAATCAACAGATCGGCTGAGTGGTGAGCTGCACAAACCTTAGGACCGATTTTCTTTGCATACGATTATTCGCTAAGGTTGGTCGAGGTTAGTAAACAGGCTGGGATTGTTGGAAGATAACGGGGCTGTGACTAATAGAGCTTGATCGTTCTTCATGAGTAGAATCGATGGGATCCGTTTGACTATTGGTTAAAAGTGCTGATTGTTATGGCCTTCTGTGAATGCCTGTACCTCCTTCGTATTTGCTTGATTTTTACATTAAATAACGCCAGTCAGGTCTGGGTTAAACGTACAGCTAGTGACTGAAACCTAAGACCTATGAGGTCTTTTATAAATTGGGCTCAAATTTCAATCAAAGTTGTGCAATAACCATCAGTTTAAATTCCAAAAGCTCGGAAGAGCTATTCATGTTCAACAATTTCGCTGGCAAGGGTCAAAATAAATTAAGGAAACTGAAAATTATATGGGCAGCTGATATGGGAACTAATAAATGATTGAATTGAAATGTGCGTCGGATAAACCGGAGAGAAGTACTCGAGGACAGTGCGAAGGCGACGTTCGGTGCCTTCAGTCAACTTACGTGTACTCTTCTCGCAGGGGTACGTACTTCTGAGATGAATTTTTTCCCAGGCTAGGAAATCGGAAAACCAGGGCTTTAGCACCAGATCAGTGATCGATTTTAGCCCAGGTAAGGGTCGCAGCACGGGTAGGAGCATCATTCAAAAGCCTTCTGCCACTTCCACATACACTTACAAATTTGGGGCCAATAGTATATCAAGCCGATAAACCAGAAGTAGTATCAGAGTATTTCTATGATAAAATTATTCATGCAGTATCAACGCTTTATATCATCGCAAAATATGTATTAGGGAAGACGGGTATGATATAACTAAGAAAGGCAGTACTTCACCTTAATCTCATTTGAATCGTGCAGAGTGTAGATGGACGAAGAGTCCTTTTTTACAATCCCAAGGTGGTTCCTCGAAAGTCAATGCTTTATTTATGGTACGAGAAGACGGAATGACTTCAGAAGTGAAAAGTTCTCCTGCATTTTTTGCATCTAAAAGTTCAAGTCTAAAGCCGGAATCGAACCGGTGAACTCCAGCTTATCTGCTGTACCAGCTGAACCACGCCAATACGGCCAATCGGATGCTATTAACGCGAGTTATTATCCAATTATGCTCAACCATTTACTATTTCAATGAGACAACAACTGTTGGCACTCGATTCACGGCCCATTTCCTCCTAGGGAGTGGAAGAGACCACTTGGAGGTCAACAGATGACGTGGCAGTGAGGAATGAGAAAATGTGCAGCAGACCTAGGAAAAGTAGGTACTTTACATCTTAGTGGTTGGGGCCCAAAAGATCCATCAGCCGGTTGGCTGGAGACAATGGAGGATATGGCAACGAACCGCGAACAGTGGAGATCGTGTTGTCACTTTCTGTCCAATCAGAATGACTGATCGATGTTTGTTGTTTGTTGGCTACTAGGGCATTCTTCCCTTTTCCCATCCGTGTAGATCCACTCCCTGTCCATCTTGTATATTCATACTTTCTAATTCAACGTGCAACATGGTGAGAAAGGCAGTGGTCAGTGGGGCTTTCCCTACGGCTTAACGCTGCACGATGATGATGATGATGATGATTCACAGCTCCGCCCTAGCTCAGCTGGTCGAGTAACCGCCCAGTAAGCGAGAGGTCGCTGGTTCGATCCCGGTTCGTAGCGTTGACTTTCGGATGCTAAAATGAAAGGGAATTTCCTACTACCGAAATCAGTAATTGCTAGGTAGTTTATTACACTATAGGGCACATGCTCTCATTTACTGAGCTGAGTGGCTGTATCGTAAACCCTTCATCAACAGTCGAGGTCACATCACTAATGGGTGGTTAACGATGACGCTATCTAAAGCGGTGATGAAGATTTCGAGACCCAAGTACTAAGTTCAGCTATCGGGAGCATATAAAGACCGTCAACCTGAGCTACGAACACCAAAGTCATTGAAGGCAACTGAATGCAACCCAGACCTCAAAACATTAGATGAGTTAAAATCCGTGGATATATAACTAGTTTTAATCAATGTACTTCAGCTGGCTTTGCCATGCTTCCGTTCCGGACAAGTTTGTGGTTAATAAGAAGGCGGCTACTCTTACGATATTGTTAAGCTTAACGAGTTTTCGAAACAAGTATCCAAACCACAGTCTCTGGAGGGCTTGAATTCTGACTTCGGGGTTGGTGAATCAGGATTTACACTGATATGTTAAATACGAACAACATTGAAGTAAAGATGTCTATGAATAGTCTGATCTCTCTATCAAGTCACACGAAGCGGAACTAAACCAACTGGCAAGCAGACCCGTTTTCTGTGATTCGTAATCAAGTCATTTAGGACTTTGAGAATCACGAGGAGCGCTTCATCGTACTCACTAAGCGGTTAGACTCAACAAGGTGTGAACACAGGCATGACTCATCATTATTTTAATTGCCCCTATGTTTGACCAAGTTAGAAGATGCTCACGGACGTGTTCGGATAGTCGTCTGGCCGTGCCGCCGTGCCGCACTAAGTTCCATAGGAACAGAAGCATGAGTTCATATTGAAAAGAAGCTGGAAAATTTGGCGTTTTTCCATCAGTCACTTGTAAATACTGGTCTGGATTTGAATAGGATTTGAAACTTGGCGCTACAAAATGTTCTCTTGATAGGTCTTATTCGAATCCCAATGGTAGTCATATTAAATGTGTTGTTTAATAAAATGGTTAAGAACCACTTAAAACAAGCTTACTCACCACTCTATCAGGTAGTCGGTTGCGGAGTTTTAAAATAAAATTCGACCTCAGTCAGTTAGCTGTAACCTGATGAACGAATGGGCCGGTACTCTAAACTTTGTTTGCGGAAATGTATATATTTTCTAGGAAAATCACTTTGATCCTAAGGTCAGCTTTCATGAGCTGAACAGGTGAAATATGCAAAAACAATCTCATTTCTCATTCTTTGGCTGCAAGTTAAAGGCATACGAGTGACTTATAAAAATTCTGTTGACTAGTTGATATCAAAGCAGAAATTTATGTCAGTATTTCTCACGGTCCTGATGGAAATTTCAGTGTCACACTCACATGTTTCTGAACAGAGGCTGAAATTCTACCATGGATCATTAAAAAATCAGCAAAATAAAGACCTCTTCTGCTTCTTTGGCCGTAAGCAGCTAAAAATGCTTATTGCGGATCATTGCATGGATACATTTAGGAGTTGTTTCGTGGTTGAGAAAAGCGAACAAGAAATGATGATTCTATCTTGCATCTAGGACGTCAGAGATTCAAATCCCCGCTATCACCGGCCACTTCTATGGTAGACAGCTATCCCCACCTGCGTCCGGCTTGTTACAACTCCTCATGTACTGGAACCTTACGTGGTTATCCACTCCAAGTCTCATGGTCTGGTGACCGGTTATCCCTAATGGTTGGCAGTGAACCTCTAGGGCTACGGAGTACACTGATTCCACCGCACTCACGCGCAAGCTAGTAATAAACTAATCTCCATCCAAATAAACTTTTTGAGATTTCCAAAGTGGTTTGGTTATTCCAACGGACTCCAGGTTAAGACACGTCAATCTGTACGAATGAGGGATACCCTTGGAAGAGTGGTTTAATGTCATAAACTGCGGAAGTAATATAACATCGGTTGGAAAAGATTTTACATCGAACGGCTGTTGAGTACTTTAAGTGTAATGCTGCATTTCTGGGTGAATATTCTTTTGCAATGAAAAACAAAATGCCATAAAACACTACTCTCGATCCACATTATTCATCCTCACATTGTTAGATAAATGGCTTGAAAGTGATGTGTTTCACGTAGAAGAGTCGTAGAGCCAAAGAGGAAATACTGAATAAAATTCGGGTTTATTGGACCAGGATGACAAGAGGAGTGTCTGGTACAGCTGTCGACGAAATAAAAGTCAATTAATTGCGGATGAGTTATGAAGCTTCCATTTGACACGTCCGTTGGCTCCGGTAACCAATGCAGTTCATATCAAATCTAAATATAGTAACAAGCAGATTTACAGACGCCGCGAGCCACTATAACAGCAAGTGAAAACCCGTACACTTGTTGATTAATTTCGGAAAATTTTTGGCAACTAAAGTTAGCAAAATATGCCGTCATTAACCCTCCGATCACGAATACACTACATCAGGTTGTTCTGCTAACCCACGGCGGTTAACTGAATTTTGGCTACTGAAGATTGTTTCAGTAGTAAAAGCTGGAATTAGAGCGATGTTAAAAGAATACGGAATTACTATACGGAGTGTACAATTCGAGAAATTTATACTCAATTATTACTTGATCACAGTCGCCTTAGAGTGGAGAGAGAAAGAGATGAAAACTGCTTCATACTTCTGGTAGCGTGGAATACTTTTCTCCCCAGGATAATTCTGGAATTTTCTAAGACATGGAAGTCTTTGTCTCGCGCTTAGAAGATGAGGAGCTGCCTATTTTCTATATCATCATAAGGTACAAATACACGGGTGATTTCTTCAGGCACACCTTTACCAAAAATGAAAGTCTGTTCATTTTTCAAGGCAGCCTGAAAGAATTTTATGACTTCCCCTCTTTCCACCCCCGTGTACCTCAGCGTTCTCGGACGTGGACATTTATTTTAACCTACAGTGTGCTTTGCACTCTGAAACTTTTTCCAGTAATCACATACACACTCACGTTTCCTTCGATAAGCAATGTCTTTCCGAGATTCTTACATTCAGTATCTTGAAATTAATTTGACACGTAATCTACCTTGAACGAAATATGTCGAAATAAGTCTACTAAAGTCCGAAATGTTTCTGCCGTTCTGCCTTAGAAAATGCAGTCCCGTTTATTCCTGTATTTCAGCTTACCATTTATCACCTTTCTAATCACTGACTCAAGTAGTCCCCTGTAATCCCCCTTGGGAAAGGAGGTTGCCGTTATCACAAAATCACCATAACTGCCTTTTCTTTGTACCCACTTCATTAGGCAAACCCTTTGGGAGTTCATCATCTGCAAGTATTTTACCGTGTCTGGCAAATTTACCAAATGGCTATTATCTAACATGAATCATTTACTTCACTCTTCACAATCTCCAAATCCGTCGCTTATTATTCAACCTATATGAAATTCAGGATCATCTCACCCCCACCCCGCTAGCAGTTCTACATGTGGAAACATTATTATCCTTTACTTGCGGACCGCAACCAGGTAGTAAATGATCTGAATGCCCCTCTTCCTTGTCCGCAGTTAAACTGTATTCTAACGCACTATTTCCTTTTTCATTAGTTTTCTGTCTTCTAATCAACCATTTATATTCTATATCTAGAACGGCTTCCATAAGTCATGTATATTGTAGTGAACCGGTGTTCGATTAATGCGAATGTAGGATCCTTTTGATGCACTTATTGAACATGTGTGCTCGTAGGATTTGTCTTTCCTGTATTCTGCCGATCAAACAAGTGCAACCCGTTCGGAAGAACACTGATTCTCACATATTACCATATGTGATGAACGCCTTTTCTTCAGCAGTTGTTTGATGGTGTTCCTGCAAGTTATTTGACTTAACTGGTTATGCGACCCTTATTTGTGTCAAATAACACGAATAAAATCAGCCAGTGTAGGATAGGAACAAACATCTGAATTGACAGTGAGTGCCAGATGATCTGCACCGAATGAAAGTGTTTCATAGATAACATTCATTTTAACCAGATGTGAAAGCCTGGTATTCAGAATCTGCCGTGAACAGGTTATTTTTGTACCCATCCAAATATCTCTGGAACAAGCAAAAAGTCGTGAAAATGGAAACACTAGCTGGAAGGAGCATATTTTTGCTTTGAACAAAAATACCACTGTTATTAGATTGCCGCATGCTAGACTTGCCTGTTTGCTCGGGAGTAGAATGTCTACGAGCTGGTCGAAATCGCGCCGATTCAAAGCATCCGCGCAGTCCAGACAAACGTACAAGGGTGGCGGTTTGCCACCATGCTGAGCTGAGATTCGTGGATTGACAGTCATCTGAAAGAATGACACGAATCAGGGCAGAAAGATTGAAATTCATTTAATTAGACCGTAGCTTGAGCAACATCCTCTAGAGCTGAGAAATTAGTATACTTAAGCGTCAAAGCTGGTTCAAGTTTGGTTGTAATATTGCTCTATTGTCAATCCCAGATGACGTCGATGGTTGCCAGGCCGTAGAGTACAATCTTCTTTCTTATAACCCAGAGGATGAAGCATAATGCACTCGGATTGGTGACGGAATTCACTGATTGTCTCTATGACGTGAGATGAACTTCTGCATTCTGAATTATAGGACATGAATACACGAAAGTTAGCCACCAGATACATAAATGGGATGTACGAGTGCACAGTTATAGATGGTCTTGTTCATACAAGCCTTTAGATTTGTCTTGATGATCCGATTAGGTCACAAGCCAGCGCGGGGAGTAACTTACCTATTCAGTTTAGTACTTCGTCTAGAGTTTGAAAATTCACTGATAATTAGTAGAAAGCTTCGCTGTCAACTTTCTATATCATCTCAAGTACACTGGACTGCTTCGAACTGCTGTCTAGGATTGTTGACTCGAATTTCCCGTGGATGCTTTGATATGATTTTTGATCACCGGGTTTTTGACTCTCACGTAGACTCGCGTGGAGATGCAACTTTCACTACCCAAACAATGTGCTCAGTGATCAGCAACCTATGAAAGCTTTGTAGGAGTATTTCAAGAGGCTTTTGTCGAATGTTGAACCCGGAGTTTTGTGTACAAGTAATATGAATTCGACACGACTCTAACAAGGTTCTCAAGTGTACTCGTCAGTTCACCAGTTGCGAAGTACGTATCAGCTTATGCAGTTTTAATACAGGTAGCTTGAATGGGCACTGAAGATAAAATAGCACATCGAAATTGCTTCTCCGGCCTGGATATCTTTGGACGTCATTCGTAGTGGTTTTAGGCATTTCCATCAATACTAACGGCCAGAACTCTAGCCGAATTTTTACAAACGAGATTGAAGATACAGATGATACAAGAAAACAAGTAGATTTTGTGCATTGTAAAACCTCTCATAATTAGTGTGAAATTAATTAGCTAGTCATAAAAGCTGTTGTGTTCCTGACCAAGTACATTTCACCGTCCCAGTAACTGGTAGTTGTCTCATTGCAAATATGAAGGACTATTGAAAGATGCCAATAACTATCTACCATAACTGATCAACGAGAGTACAAACCGCATCAGAATTCAGGATAAAGTTGATCTAGTCAAGATTAACTTCAACTTTATCAGTTCCTTCGTTATCATTAATGTCATTTTTGTCATCGCGTTGTATATCGACACGTCCATTAGAAGCCACTACAACATTGCCAGAGAGTCGCCAGAACCTTTGTGAAGCAAAGCTACTGAACACGTGAACGGGTCAGTCCGGGCCGTTCAATAAATCCACCTCCGAACCACTTGGTCGGGTATGAGCTTGTAATCTGACACAGATCAGTGAAAATCAAGCAGTCAGGTTAGTAATCTGATCAGCAATGACAAGAACGCAATCTTACTGGACACGTGTTTAGGGGTGCTCTACTTTCGCTTCATTTAATACACTACTATCTGTACTCGTTGCTAACACCTTCTGGCTCATATTAACAGGTCGGCGTGATAGGACTTGAAAACGAAGATCGTGTAGAACTTGAGAGTTAAGATAAATATCAATGTTGCTGGCATCAACTTAGGTCTCCTGAGTCTTAATGCTGTACACTTGAATTCATTCTACGCCTGGTGAACGAATTTATTACGATGACTTAGGGTAATAAAGATAAGTAATTACTATATCAACCGTAGATGACATTATCTGCAGTCTACTTACCTTCATTGCTAAGGCCTTACCGGCCTTGTTTGGACAGTCTGTACGATCACATGTCAGCGGCTTCCAAGCTGCCAATGAAGAGATAAACAAAAGCCCATGAGCTTCCCCTTTCAGTTCAGTTCTGTTCACTCAAATCCTTCAACACTGAACTTCTTCCTCCTATTCTCTGCTTTCAGTTGATACCCCACAGCATCTTCGAAGCAAAAAGCATTGAACATGAAAAGGTTTATACGCGAAAATCATTTCACCGAATAAAGAGATCGGATGCATGTAAGTCACTGACTGAGCAAACAAGCCCTGTTGCCTGGTGACTCCTACCACCAGGTAGGTGGACCTCAGGGATCTTAACCCGCGAGTTCAACACGTCCTATTCAGTCAAATCCTGCCGTCAAGGATTTCCCACTTTTTTACGATGTCATGGATAGGGCAACTCGACACATCTTCGTACCCCTACCTATCTTGAAGGAAAACGTACTCCAAGAAAGCCTTCATCTGTAGGCGCGTGTAGCACATAGTGCAACCAACGTAACCTGTTAATATCATGCTTTTCGCTCCCAGCATCTTATGCCTAACCTCAGTATTGTCTACGAGCTTTAAGATACATAAATATTTTTATTGGTTGCTTCAGTCAAGTCAGATCGTACAGTGATTCAAATCCAACACGCGTTGCCGAAATGCTGTGGATAAGAGGGTATGTATCAGGAGTGAGTCATCGAATTGTTTCAGTAACTAACACTGGTTCCGCCCGTAAAAATGACTACTCACTAAACAATAGATTAACTAGTCTGTTGTGGGAACAGGACCAGGGTTCGAAGTACATTTTAGAGAGTAATTAACCAAAAGCAAGCCACAGATGAGTAAGCCATCCAAGATTTTCAGTAGAGCTTAACAACCAGTAACACGACAATCAAGAACTACCCTTAATATGCATGCCAAGCAGGTGATCTGAGGATTCCAGGGGGAGGATATTTTTGTAAGTCTGTTGTGAGTACAAAAAACATTTTCTACTTCAAACACTCAAAAAGTGTCATCCCAGTAATCTGTCGCATCAAACTGACCAACAACAAAGAATAAAACTACAGCAAATGGTTCTCCGAAGACCTCCGGCCACGCAGACTTGCTTGACTTACTACGTTAGAGATAAAACAGGAAGTTTACAACTTTTGAATTCTCACGTCTCAGGAACTTCATTGCGTTTAGTGGGTTTACTTAACTTCAGTTACCAAGTTTATTTATGACTGGTAGAAATGGCTAATACCGAGAGATGAATGCGTCTAAATTGTAATGATTGCCATGCATTACTGTTAAAAGTCAGTCGAGATAAGTCAAGTCTACCAGATGCTTTATGTATCTTCACATAACGAACATCACGGCCTCGAGAAAACAAGTGATACAATACTAAAAAATTATCCCGAGGCAACTGGCAGTAAGTACTTGCGTTTTTCCAAATGTTGTGTGAGTTGTGATGCCAAGGAAACTGGGTTACGTAAATCCTTTCTGGGTAGAATACAGTGGAACTACTTTACACCCGCGTGCGTGCACGAAGATAGTGTTAAGAACGCGTAGATTCAGTTTAAATGCATGTGACAAGAAATTTATGGAGCGAATGAGCAGAGTCAGTAAGAAACTTTATGGACTTACGTTCCCAGATATAATGAACCGGTTGCAATGTCTGATTCCCATGAAACACACTTGGATAGGTTTCAGGCCAGTAATGAAATAACAAACAGACAGCTGGTAATCGAGCTTCGGTTGGTCCGTATGCAATGATCATCAGCAAATCCTGATGGTGAATGAAAAATAATGATCGTATGACCCAGAACAAGCCCTGTCATTTGTAGGAGATTAAACAGCTCAAACGCACAACTATACGCGCCCATAAGGGACGTGACCAACAGAGCTGCGAGTGCGTACTTATCTAACGCTTCGTCACAAATTAGTGATTCATATATTGATCAGTACGTGATATGATTGGTGGGCGGTCAACTGGCGAAGAACAATGTGGCCCGGCTGATTGGTTGAAACCTGTCGAGATCGAAGATCATGAACCAGAAGAGCAGTTTTTCGTCGTTTAGAGGTGTTTGAATTCCTGCAAGTAACCATTGAACGGCAGATCGCTACAGAGCGAGGCGCACGGCTTAATTATTATAAATTGGGGTCAGTAACCTCATTCAGAAAAGACGAAAATGAACTTGTGTGCCAAATAAAAATTTCAAAACTTAGTTCATTTATTTTGTGAAACCGAAGGTGGATGAACAGCTTTGGGAGAGAACGCATCCGGTACTTAATGGGTGATCCATCTGATTTGTTTGATCGATGATGGCCTTGCTGTATGAGTTGCCCTGTCACCTATCAAAATGCTGTCAGTCTGCGTGTCAGTTAAAAAACTATAAATTTGGTCGTGGGAAACCATAAGGGCCAAAGATCACCCTCTGCGACTACAATCGGAATAGTAAGAAAAGATCATTTGACATCGAAATACCATGAAGACCACTCACCTTGTGTAATTCCTTTTTCTTGCTAAGAAAGCTTTCGAGTACCCAGACGTGATATTCTGTTGGAGGAGTAAGAAATTTCTAGATACGTTGTCTGTTATATGAGCAGACAGAAAGATGTTTCAGAAAATTTGTTCAATCGGTTTCTAATAGAAGGAAAACTAAATTATGACTGAATGATCCATTTAACGCTCAGCTCTTCATTGAAAACCACGTAAATATGGTAAACTGACTTTTCGCTGAACAAGCTAAAAGTCCCATGAATGGTTTCACATTGGCCCATTCCTGGCTGAAATTCAAAACTCAGTGAGCGCGCAAACTGTTCTTGGTAATGCACTAGTCATGACGCCTAACAAGGATGAAATATTTGTGGAGTTCTTCCACAGATTTTAGGGGCGAGTTTTACGTGGATGCTACACAGTGAGTCATTTTTCTAAGTTCATTTAGTTCCACTGAGAATAACGAATTTTTGCCGCTATCATTTAGTCACTTCTCTCTACTTTACAACACTGTTCCGAGTTCAAAAGTCGTCAGCTACTAATCGCTTGAATCACTAACCCAATATTCCAAGCGACGAATGAATGAGGGGCAACTTTAATGCCCTAGGTGAATGATTTATCAAAATCGAGGCTGAATTTGCCCAGCTTCGTAGTAAATATTGTTTTCAATCATCTCCAGTGTTCAGTTATCTTCATTCAAAATTCAAGTTGCAAACACTTCTTGAGACTAATAGTGTACATGCAATAAGAGGAACTGCTGTGGGAGCTGGATCACATCATAAAGATGAACCGTGACCCATCCCACTGCTAGCTAGTGCTTTCTTCTTACCATATGCTTCGATCAAGCTACTAGGTGATATTATCTAGAACAGACTTGTGTGTTTAAACAAAAAATAACTGATTTATGGAAATGAGTAAAATGGAACAGCCCAGATATTCTCCCTGTTCCCTTCAAATACTTTGTTTTCAAGAAACTGGTATATTTGGATCCCATGAGGAACTTGAACAAAGAAGTCAGCAGGTGGATTTGCGTTGATTTGAGTCGCTTCAGCAGTTCAGGTGTGCTGGCCAAAGCGTAACTTAACTGCTCACCTGTCACCGATTGCTTCCTTATCTACGACAGTCATGTGGGCTTGATCATGCTGAAGTTTTCTGGTAGACGGTCGGTCTATGGTCTTGTTCATTTCTACCTTTGCCGGAGATAGCAGTTTAGATCATTTTTGTCTTTGTCTTTTATTTTTTTACTTACTTTTTTAACAATTCATAATGTTACAATATTCCAGGAAGAGAGTAGTTGCCAACTAGAGGCTCAAAATGGGAGAAAGTGACAGGCGATAGAAGCAGGATTCGAACTCGGGACAGGAAGGTTGGAAGCCCGCCATGATGACCTTTTGATCTCTACCGGTCATCAGCATAACACATCACACCTGAAAAGTAGAGATGAAATTTCTCACGGGAATTTACGGAAAGTCTGCTTTCTCCCTAGAGGTGACTACACGACCCTCCCCCTTAGCAGTTGCACTTTTCACCGTAGGCCCAAACATGACGAACCGAAGTGACTTGCGGTCATGGTAGTTGCCACAACTGGTGGATGGCGTTCAAGGTAGGGACAGCAATAACGTTGGACGGAACTTACCAATCTTCTCAACATGTTGAAAAACCAATGTCAAGATGGCTGGTACTGAATCCATCGCGTACGACTCTTGATCTTCCTTTCCATCTGAAAGACAGAATAACCGTAGGTAAATGTAATTTTCGTAAATATTTAATATGGTTCATGAAGCAATATAGACGCTAAACTCATAATTGAACACTATGGAAGTACCTCTGTTTCATCCTTGCTACAAATCGTCAACTGCAGCGCTTACCTATCAGATCCCCGCTGGGACTGGAACCCGGGTGAGAGACCGTGAGTCGAACAGCTTGCTACCAGGCTACCCGGGCTGTGGCGCAATGCTTCACTTAACTTCGTCACTATTTGATACAGCAACCTTCGGTCACCGGTTTTAGCTCGGTAACAAACAAGTTTTTGCATAGCGACCGACTCCTGTGATGGACGGCTTTTCTGTAATTGCGTAAACCCAACGAAACAGCAATAAGCAGCATGCAGCTTTTCGATTTTATAGCTAGATTTCAGGGATTCAACTAGTATTAGGTTTCAGGCTCATCCTTATACTTTAGGAGTGATATGAGAAAGTAAATTTCGTTTAGAACTTCAGTTCGGGGGTGAATATTTGTTCCATTACGCCTTGGTGCTTGCTTATGATAAGTTGGGGTGTTGAAATGGGTCTTTGGTTATGGTGATGCAACGGAGGGTGGTGGGTTTTGATCGACAAGTCGGTCCACTCAAGTCTGAGTCACTGAAGTGGATAGGGGGGGGGGGGGGGGTTGCTGCTTGGATTGTTTTATCTGTGTCCAGCTAACATTGAATAGGGGGGATGGTAATCCTCAGTGTGTAGACGAATGTGTTTATTTACAACTGCAATCTCACTTGAATCGAATGGAGCGTGCATGGACGGAGAGTCCATTGTTAGAATCACACGGTGATTCTTCCAAATTGTGGCTCTAAAAATGGACTCCCCGTCCATGCACGCTCCATTCGATTCAAATGAGATTACAGCTGTAAACCAACTGGGGAGTGCTCAAGTATAAAGATGATTCGGCGGAAGAGTACCGGGTACGCGTACCTGATGAGCGTCAGTAACCGCCAAATCAGTCCTGTGCTTCCGGAGAAATTTAGTCCTGTCACCCAGATACGATGCCATACTACTCATATCGAGAATGTGTTTGGTGTTTGTGGGGGTAGGGTGCTCGATACACAAATTGGAATACCGAACCGACGTTTTCCTTGGTGATCAATATCCACTAGGTTCCCGAGCATGACAGTTTCTACAAGTTTTGTTCTTCTTCAAGTTGAGATGAAAAGAAAAAGTGCATATAAATAAAATATGGAGAGTAGTCAGTGTATTATGGTTAATCTCCTCCTTATAGCCCTTCCCTGGTTATGGCATTTTTGATCACACGAACAGTATGCTGGGAGGTTAATCGAACGTACGTTTTGATTTGACCTCCCTTGATACTGATTATGGTCTGGAAAATCATTTCATCATATCAGCCGCATTGTAGTATTCAGTGCTCTATCATGCCCAATTGTACCGGTTCGATTTCGTTTTAACCAGCCCAATAAATTAGTCCTCACAAACAACTGCTATATGAATAACTTTTGCGTCACCTTTTCTATTATTTACTTTCATTTCTATTGAACAAAACCCGTACGAGGATTTTCAGCAAACAGGGGACTCTTGTTCGCGTAATGTCAAATTCGTAATTCGACAAGCGGCTGTCTTGTGAACCTATTTAACCTACGAAAGTGTTAGGAATTTATAAGTTTTCTTTTCTTTTCAAAGGTCCCTTAAGCTCCTTCCCTAAACTTCACTTCATTTAGCTCAGACAGACGATGTATTTGTCTCTGAATCGGAAGCAAATGCGCGCAACGGGATCCCAAGGTTATGCCGAAAGAAGCCGGGTTGGACTGGTAAGCAAAACGTGATCCGCACGCGTAGGATGCACAAATAAGGTGATGGCATTCGCCCAGGGATAGTGCTTAATATGCCTCGACTTCTTGTCGCGCTCATGCGTGTTTATGTGTACGGTGGCAGAGTCGGCAGAATGACTGTCTGTGCCACTCTCAGAATGGAGCTCGAAGGGCGGAAAGGGTTGGCGGAAGAATAAGAGCAACCACTCGGGTCACGCGAACGAATAAATTGATTTGAGCTGAACGAAATCCGAGTGTCTGAATAATCTGCCCCTTCACTGGTGTGAATGTCCATGTTAGTACACGCGCACACACACAATCGTGGACTGACACAACGGAAATGGAGGCATCAGTATTGAGTCGATTTCAGGGAAAATTCGATTCGGTTCAATCCCACTCCACTCCATACGATTTGACCTCTTTGGTCCTAATATTAACCACAACTCTTTCAGAATTTGAGAACGAAACGCAAGTTCGTGAACCACCCACCAAAGTACCAATGCTAGTATCAAGATCAGCGTTCCCACTGGTTAGGGCAAACCCAGATATTCACATATACAGTTCGAAAATTCAAGTGCACATGAGTAGGATGGGTTTGTTTTCACCTCTACAAGTAATTGTTGAATCGATCTAAACGGTGGAAGTCGTCGGCTCCAATGAGATTTAAACTCGCGTAAACCAAAACCGCAATTCACAGTCTAGCGGTGTCCATCTATTCACCTGCTGGATATCGGTTGATGTATACAAGAGCCGCAGAATCATAACACATGGATCAAAGTAACACTTTCCCAAATTTGTTATTATTCCGTCCACAACCAACGGTCGGCCACGTTGTATGATTAGCTATGGACTGTCTAATCAACTGCACATTTTACCAGTACATGCCATCAGGTGGAAAGTGGATGATTCTTTCGAAACTGAACGTTCAGCTCGTTAGTTAAATTGAATGGCTTCATCTCAACTCTCTCCTCCATTTTCTTCCTCAGTGTCTCGTTTACGGTTCAGTTATTTTTCTAATGGGATTGAGGAACTGACAAGACTTTTCTGAATCGACTAAGTTGTATTATAGAATCTTGACAATCAGCTGCAAATCCTTTTCACTTAACGGTAGAAATTAGAGTCTATATCGGCTTGGAGCTTTAGGTCAAAAAAAAACGTGTTAGCAGTACTGATAATACAATCATTACTGCAGTTCCAATACCATCACCATCACCAACACCATCTCACCGAGTTGTTTGCTTGGGCCGGGCTTATTACTACATTGCTTTGCAAATACACATACATATGAGGGGGAAAACGCGTGACGTTAAATAGAGGAATAGAGATGGGATGGGCAAGGATATGTGGTACTTACTATAGATCAGTGGAATGACCACGGAGCACATGAATTCCAAAATACTTGGCTGGACAGCTACCGGGAAGTAGACAAGCATCCAAGCTATGGCCAGAGGAACACCTTCCAGACATTCGTAGTCGAGGAAAATTAGCAGGTTGTGCAAAGTGCGAAGGATGTGCTCGCAGACCGCTGGAGGTAGATATTGGGGTCAGAACACAGCAAATCACTACACGATCCGCAAAAATTAAATAGCAGTTTATCCCTGCCTGTATTATGCATACCAGACAAACTGTGTGATTTTTGTTGAAAGGGCAATACCTTTCTGTTATTTGGATGAATTTCCTGAGGTAGTACACCGAACATAGAATCCAGTCGCATTCAGAGCCAGGATGATGGTACAGTGACTGTGTAGTAATTTCACGTTTTTGTCGAACTGAATGACCGAATAAATGAGTGGACGAGAGAATTTTTTGGTAAGTTCTGTTGTTGAGTGAGTTGCTTGTACGCGACATAAAAAAGCGATTTGCAATGACATAAACAGACGACACTACGATTTTCCGTTGCTTGAGTTGACCCGCGATAAATGTTTTGTCTCTAGTAAAACCTTTTTGCTTTTCTCACAGTGCCCATTTATCTAAGTAGTCTGCAGTGGGAGCATGCCATCAGGTCAAAGGCCGCTGTTCATGACCGATATACATGCTGACGTTAAACATCATTGTACACAGATGATGTCACCCCGGCTGGTGTTGAGTCTTTCGTGACCTAAAAGACAAACTCGGCAATCAAGAGCTTATGAAAAACACGTACATCTTGCTAAAACTCTTGCTGAATAAAAACAGATCGAAATAAGAAAAACGAACAGATAAATTGGAGTCCACCATGATGCTGTGTTGAGCCCAGTCTGTAGATCTGATTTGGTATTTTTGTCTCCTATTCTGAGTTGGCCAGCTTGATCCACTTTTAAAAGCGTGATTCCTACTCGAGAGGAAGTCACATAAAACCCTTCTTTTGTTGAAACTGTGGGTCATTACGTAATTGCGTCGTGCACAGGGATGGCTGCACAAACAAGAAGTAAAAATCAGTAGTAATTATGACTCTGAATAGGACATTTTTGACAGCCAGACTGATTACTGTCTATGACCGATGAATGAGCCGCGACTCCCTCGCACGAAATAAAATTATCCACGTGAAAGCTCAGTTGTTTACATAAGCATGACAGAGAGGCTTTTGTTGGACCTATTCAAGTGTGACTCATAAAAGTGAAGATTGGCCTTTTTTTAGCCAAGATTAAGTAACATGTGATCAAACAAAATCATGGTGTACCCGTGAGCAATTCATTTAAAGCCACTCACATTACCACAACACACGAGATTGTTCAGATACGCGGAGGCCCTAGACATTTTCAATTATAAACCCGAACTATGCAGTGTAAATGGCTTGTCCGTTTGGTCTTATCCTGGTTAACAAACATTTATTCCCCCCGCCACTCTTGCTTTCTCCCATCGTGCGACTTGTCTTTCACTACAGTCGTGCCTTAATTTTCGATGCTTATTTTATGGATCATACAAAAAATCACACTGAATGGAGTATTTACATGTAAAGATGCGACAAAATGGCCCAGGGTACGTAGTGTAAACTTGAGTTTCTCGCTTCTATATTCGAATATCTGTCGGGAAAATTGTTTCCAATTTCTATCCGTGATCGATTACATGAAGTTAAATGAACACAGGGAAAATTGCACTGCTTTTCGTGATCCATTCACCAGCTTAAGGCATCATTGTTGCCTACTTAAAGATAGTAATCCACTGGCTTTTGGCTCATTGTTACGCCTGATGTACTGCGACCATGTGTGGTCCTGCACTACATGTATTAGGATCATGGATACCAGTGGACCGCCTTTGATGTCATGGGGTGTGTCCCAACCACTACACTCACGTGTAGGCTAAATAAAAAGTAGCAGGGCGAGTGCTAATCACTAAAATACCACATTCATTTCTATTACTGACAAATAATCTATTATTTTCCGTTCAGTGGCAAGCTTTTTACTCAAGATCAACGTCCGACCTTTGTATGAGAGAGAGAAGGTTGCTTGCACACTCACTTGGTGAGCATCCAACCTGGTCTCAAGATCACCTACAACGGTCGATTTAAATTACGCACTGGATAATAACCATTTGCGCTTAATGTCCGAACCACCAGTGAAAACCTATGATAGATATTTCATCCTTGTTCGGAATCATCATCAGTTGTGTATAACAACCGGGGCCCAACCGTGAACCTTATGAAGGATTTTAATATCCTACTACAGTAATCCCCCCAGACAGCCACCACCCTGACTAAAATAGTCTCCCTGCAAGTAACACTTTTGCCATACAAGAAAATTCTCTTTTAACTTCCGCCTTCCATCAATGAACAAACTGAGCGACCCAGGCTAGCGATTCTTGATGGGGGGGGGGGGAGGACTACTCTACTACTGTTGATGAAATTGACAAATCCTGCCGGTTGTTTTCAGTGTCTTTGCTTCATTCTAACGAGAAGACATCCATCAAATGAAATGATCGCCATGTGAGCGATGAGTTGATGGTGTTCAAAGCCAGAAACAGATGGATACACTGTCATTTAGTTTATTTTGATAGGAATCGCTGGAAGTCAGCCTAGATCGTTCGATGGTTACCGTGTGAAGGAATGCACTCCCTCATAGTTGATAGTCGGACAAGTCCCTTTAGCAATCAGTATGATAGCGCCTGTCCATAATCCAAGTCAGTGCTTAAGTCTGCGCATTCGCAAGCGGCAAAGTTGAGGATAGATAATACGCGCACGGATTTTTGTCAAATGGTAGCTGGCCGCATCACCCATCCATCAATCACAAGACAGACTACTTGATGCAGGCATGAACCTGCTAGTTCGTGTTTGCAACAGTTGGTGACAGTGACCGTTTCTTCCTATATGAACAATTTGTTCTGCACTTATAAAGTGAGATGATTCAAGCGTAGAAAAGTCCTCTTACTGGAGTTACTGGTACAGTTTGAAACACCGTAGTGATTTAAAATCCCACTAACTTCTGGTGATCCACAGCAAGTCAGACGAAGCAGCTGCACACAACCGCATGGTTTTTCGTATTGGGTTGAACTTTGAAATGGCATAGTGAATCAGTCACTGAACCAGGGATTCCCGAATAACCGGCCGAATAAAAACGTTTTATTAACCATTTGATGCCCGAAGAAGCATAGTACTGGTGTTTTGTCCTCTTTTGGAATCACTAACATTACCAAGTTATCAAGTTGGTCCCCTTTTGCGGACCCGAGACATGAAATACAAGATCAAGAAGTCTAACTTGCTACTTCGATATGTGTAGGTATATGCGGAGTCATAGCTAGTCTATAATTGATAAAAATTGAAGGGTAAGCCATAAGGGTAAAAAGTCATTCGTTAAGCGTTCACATTTCTCACTTTCTAACTTGCTGCCAATTCCAATCAAGAATAAGGTGTAGAAGCAACCGTGTTATGCAACACTTCAGGTTTCACTCAATAACCTGATACACAAAAGGCTCAGTGAAAGGCCAGTGTATGAGATCGTACTTGTAAATTATAATAGTATAGTCATATAAACTTGGGTCTGGTATAGGATAGTACAGTGTTCGTATAAACCACCTCGTTAGTTGGATTTTATCGTTTCTTCTTGTAGAACGAGTTGTTTTTCACAAATGTATACAAGAGTAATAGGAGTGGAGTGCATACCGCAACTAGTCATAAAAAGCCCACCGGACTGTCGGTGTAAGCTAGCAACCATGCTCCTAAGTCTTGCGGTGGAGAACCTTCCGAAAAACTCTAGACCAGAGGTGGTATGAAACCGAGAAACAATAGAGTACCGTCTACCATCAAACCTATCCAGTGCTGGTTTGTAAACGAAACACCGGTCGACAAATGCAATCCCCTGGTTCGAAAATAAGTAGTGTGTATAGCGGCAAATTGTGAGAGAAAGGGCTTGGCACATTGTCAAAGAACAGTCAGGTTATTTTAACGGGCAGCACGATGGTTTGGCGAGTAGCCAGCACATCTCCTCCCGTTTTGAGAGGGGGACAAGATTGAAATCACAAAGCTGACCGAACAACCCGTCAGAAGCAAACTGTAGTCTAAACCGAATCAGACAACTGGGTTTGTACCCAGACTAACCACTCAAAAGATCTGGTTTCGACCAACAAGTGGACCAATAGGATCGCCGGCCAGGATTTAGCTATGATTCCGTGCATCCTACATAAGCTGTCGTTTTTTTACTGATAAAGAGAAATGGTTCTGAAGCATAGAAGTGTTCTTACTAGAGCTATTGTGATGGGTCAGAATATACATGGGCAAAAAGTAGATTGCTGTGACTAAGTCTCTGCCTTTCCTTTTGAGAGTGATACGAATTTCGTTGCATTTTGATGAAGGGCCTTCACTTTTAATATTCCGCAACATTACTTAGTTCCCAAGCTTGAACACATGTCTTTGACAATTCACAAACTCTGGGAAATAAAATTGTCCTTGCCTAATAGGATTCCGTCACCTCTCCATAACTGATAAAACAAACATGTAGAAATAGTTTCACTTGGACTCACGCTGATAACACGCCCATCTTGGGAGCTAAACAATGTCTGGACCACGAGACCTTACCTTTCAAAAAATTAGCTGTTTAGTTTACTGTTAACGTAAAACAGACCAGACCAATGTCTTCTGTTCAAGGATCTTGCTTGGAGTTTAACCATATTCAAAAAGAAGGTATTGGACGGGTCACGAATATATACCATTATTATTATTATTAGTAGTAGTAGTAGTAGTAATCCTGATTAACTTATACCGTTGTTGATAACATTTTTATTGTCGTGATAAGTAGAAGGATGTGTTTTTTAATTTGTCTGTTATGTTGTATATTTGTGCACGTGTGTGATTCCATATGTCCGTGCACAAACTATTATGTCACTTTCATTTAACAACATCCTCATTCGTCCCAGTTTCCGTCTGTTTGTGTGTGTGTGTGTGTGTGTGTGTATCTGTTGCCTGGTCAGCGCATGGGATTCAAGCATTCTCTAGCGTTCTCCCTCATCCCAGTGGTGCAAATCTAAAAGGGCTGCCCCGAAACAACTGTTTTCAATTTGTATCGATCCACCACTTCGAAAATTTGTTAATCATTGGATTCACCCTTTTGATTGCTGCATCAACCGGACACGCAAGCAATACCACTTGCAATGAAATTAATATTGCATATACTTTCTTTTGCCTATAAAATGAAAACGATAAACTATACGATCAGTTTTTACCCACCAACATGAATTGCTTAAAGCTTGCGAATAAAAGGGGCTTTCTAATTTTTTTTGTGAAAATATCTTTGTAGGCCGCAGAGGAATAAATCTTAGCAGATTTGAAGCTTTATTTTTTCGGTCAGTTTATTTTGAACAGCCTTTTACCAAGCACCAGCTACGGGGATTTTCATTACCATTTATCAACGATAATCTGGAAGAAAACGATATAAGCGTAAAAGTAGTAAGGAGGGGAATACAAAATACCTCATCAGGCAGCTTGAGAAAGTTTATAAGCACAGTAATATTACTGGTCACAACATACAAGCATATCTTAGCACGTTTTTACGACTTGAGTAGACGGGGCTTTTAGACCCCGATCGGGAAGTCTGAAATGACTTGTATAGTCAATTCAACTGGTTACCGATCTTATACCTTTTTCATGTTATAGGCTGGTCACCTTTACTTGCCTTCGGCCACTATCAGCCCAGGCAAAAACTGCACGCTCAATAATCTCATCGAGGGGTATGCACATCACATATCACAACCACCCTATCCTGGAGCGTCCCGGTGTTTTATTTATTGATTTGTCTCTAGTGTTGACCGCTCAAAGCCCAACCTCTACAGTTCTGATACCGTGACCCCACTGGATTCGAACGATGCTTCAAATGTGTTAGTGTCCAAATACTGACAGAAATTGCTGTGTCATGTCAATAACAAACGAACCTGCGTGAAATAATAAAAATAATAGATGCCGGAACGAATTTAAAGTGTCTCCACTACGTGATTTCTCGTCCATCTACTTGAAATATGAACTATTTGTTCCTTCCGGTAAAAAAATCAGCAGTACATTTCAACGAAAGAGATAGGTTTGTCGCAACAGATGTACGAAAATAAAAATGTTGCCTGAACTTTTCGGCTGACAATAGGATTCTGTGAGAAGAAATTGTGAAGGGCAGTGTAAAACCTTGCACAGAGAGTTGTACTATCAATAATTCATAATTTTATCACTACTGTATGCTCTTGAATGAGCCACTCAATTACAATGCTCAATCTGTAACCACAGTTCGCCGGGTGGGAAAACGCGGAGTCCTCTGAGAGTAAAATCCATTAAAAGCCGAAGCATAACGATATCTTAGTAACTTCGCACAGTAAAACAATTAGAAGTGAAGCTTTATATGACCCAGCTTTTTAAAAGACTAACAATGTGGTAAAATTGAGAGACAGTACAGATGCTGAGTGAGTTTTCGAACTCCAGGAAATGATTTCTTGATATTATGACTTTTCCAAACATACTTCTTTATATGCTGAGCTGAATGAGAGATTCATGGGTAGAAATCTGTGAAACATTCGCGATCTCTCGATGGTTTGATAGTTTTCGATCTGACTAAATCTCAATCAACATGAAGTTGAAAAGCTTATCATAGTGAGTGAGAACCCATAATTTATCTTCGGAGACACTTCACTACACCTCAACATGAAGTGGTTCACAAAATTGGCATTCATTTTCTTCGTTGCATACTTGCCGATGAGTACAGTGGAACGGGGTATATACCCCATAGCCACAAAGGCCAACTGCACTAGTAGAGATAACCGGCAGCCAAACTCCGGGACTTGGAGTGGAGAACCACACAGGGTCCCAGAAGGTCAGATGTGGTAACGATCCGGACGACAGTGGATTACTGTCTACCACCAAGTCAATTCTTAAAAATGAGAGAGATAACAGTGAAGGAAGCCAAGCCCACATACGCCGGAAGCCTCATTCATTATCAGTGAGAGTTGGAAAATAGCATTGGTTGGAAAAAATGGAAGCAAAAATCAAACCTCAGCAGGTCGTTTAAGAAAACGAGTCAGGCAACAGTGAACATTTAGGGTCATGGTGGTGGAGTTCGAACCGAACGTGCAAACGTACAACCCTTGGAAATCATCAGTTGATTCATAGTTTATCTAATGATTCTTTACGAAGCGGAAACGCTGCACTCAGCGTTGAAAACCTTTGAAATGACATGCAGTTTTTTCATTCTTGCTAGGAATTATCGGTTAAAGTGCTCGACCATCAAGTCCTCACTAGGACTCGAACCCTGAACGTACGACTGTGAGAACATCAAACTGTGTTGGGCTGACTCTTAGCGGTTTGTTGGACATGTACACTACATGATACATCGTGTCTGCGTCACTAAAATTTTTCCGTTAAAAACCCATTGACTGCAAGGCGATCGACTCTTATGAATGATGTCTTCACTAATTATCAGTGTACTGTTAACTTCTATGAATATTTACTGGTCAAGAATTTGTAGCGGAATGCTTATTTATGCTTTTCGTAGCAAAATAACAGGCGATAACTATTCGTGTATGCACTGATGCACGCTACCTACATGTTTCAATGCATTCCCCTGAAAAATGAATTTTCTTTTCGTTTCGCTTGTCAAAGAACTGTGGCCGAAAATGGTCAGGCTACGGACATCCATCCGAATTCCTCCTAATGTTCTAGGTTTGAAACAAAATGCCATCGGATTACCTGTACTAATTTTAATACTCGAACTGATAAGACTTATTGAAATGTTTCTAACCCAGGAATACGCACGCCTTATTAATAACGAGACTAAGGCTACTGAACTGTACTTGCTGTTTATTCGGGAAGCTTTTGTATGCATAGGAATGCTCACCCTAGTATAGTGGTATGTTACTTGCCAACCAAATAAAGCTGGCCCCAATTACAGTTGGTCACTTTGCGTTCGATTAGCCTGGGCTTATTGCCGTTCGTGGCCGCGAAGCTCTATCGTGTGGTGCCTCGTGAACTGCATATCGAATTACCATAACTCATCTCCCTGTAATCAACAGCATTCGACTCACCATAATATTCCAACAAGCTTTTACACGATACGGTGAAAGTCGAACATCAGTTCATACTTCTAGTTCAGTTTAAACAGTGCACCGTGTGCTACTTTTTCGGTCACCATCTGCCGTCGAAAACTTCGAACAGAAACCAAAATAATAAGAGTAAGTGGAGAACTACAAGCAATAGTATCAAGCAGGTGCGAAAAGCTTGCAAACGCAAGAATGTAGTCGGTCACGAAATACCACTGTCTTTCACTGGACACTGGTTGAACGAATCCTTTGCTCTCCGCCCGGGAAAATAGCGCGTACTCGATGGTCAAGTCTACCAATCGTGTCATGGGTTGGCCCACCTTAGTTATTCACCTTCTCCCCAGCAGCCAAAGCTAACACCGCACCGTAAGGATGTCTATTCAGAAGCGCTGTGAATAGTGCCCCAATGTGATAAACTCGACTATCATTGATGCTTGTGATTGATTTTTGTTTGACAAATGTATTAAAGAATGAGTCCCATTACTCTACCACTATCTATGGTAAACACTACCTTTGGTATCCTATCCATTTTGGTTATAGACTAGCAAAACATAGCGCAGCAGTTTAAAAACCGCTAGTATCATGAGTACAGCTTTCGCTGACACCGGTGGAGGTCAAACGATCGTCATCATGGAATTTGGACATTCACCACCCGAGGTTCGATTCCCGCTCTGGCTGATCACTTCCCCAACTTTCAGCCTTTCATTGACTGCAGTCTCGTCCAGAAATGTTGAGCTTTGTCGTATCATCAATAAAAAAAACAGGGAAACTTTTTTATTTCGAAATTTATAATGGTGGTAACACGTCATTTTTACCAGATTTTGTAATTCGCCAAAGTTTTGGTTGACCTTTCTCAAAGCAGTTTTACAAGACAGTTTTAAATTTGTTTCATTGAATGTCTAACTGAATTTTTCTTTAATATTTTGTATCACCTTATTTATATTTTAACTGTCTCTTTTCTCTTTTTGTTTTTGGACAGTGAAAAGTCTTGAGATTTCTTATTTCGTTGCCGTAATTTTGATAAACATTACGAATAGCGAGATCGTTGTGAAATAATCCACCTTTACATTAAATCCGATTGTCTATCAGAATAATGTTAAGATTGACAGATGAAGTATTTCCTGATTTATTCCTGTTGACGGTACATCATAACCGAGTTTCATGAATCACAGTATCTTTTTTACAGTTCAGTTCATTTTCACTCCTAGATACAGCAAGTTACAGGCAAGAAAGTCACATTCTGCCGGGTATTCCGGTTCGTAGCTGAGACTGCAGGTCATAATAAGAAAGTCCCACAAGATTCAGGCTGCAGGACGCCATGTTATAATGTGACTAATGTAAGTGTTTATGCCTGTAGACATACTTACTGACCTAAGCCTCACAAAGATTTCCTTCCTTTTATGCTTACGCAGATCGAAAGTGTGCAACCCCCTTCGGAAAAGCACTGCCCTAGAATACTTTAATACTCGGCGTGAAGCCCTTAGAGTCGGTTTTATCTGATTGTACCAGTAATGAAGCACAAAGGAATATACTGAGTTATGTGTCTTTATAAATTTGGTAAGCTTATATACCCACATTTCAGTCCAAATCATTCGCTCAATGCATGTTCCTACTTGGATACCTAAAATTAGTATTGGAAGAACTGAAATTCTCACCCCAAGATCAGTGCACAAATTAGTAATTATTACTCCCCCTCTTTGTTCGTCAATATGCGAGTCAAGTACGGAACAGAACAATTATCTTGTTTGTTTTTACGAGAAGGCATACATCGAGATACGGAACGCGTTTTCGTCTGTGTAGTAGGAATATTAATCTGTGTGTAACAATTGTGTAGTATCTGAAAACGTATGATGAGGAAACTTCTTTCACGATTCAATGTGTCTATCAGTAAATTTAAATATCATTTCTACTTCAGGAATCAAGGAAACACGAGCGATCATAATTGTACCGCGTGGCAGAACTTTGAATTCTTATTTCAAATGAATGGGATACAGGGAACGCAATAATGGTTATACAAATAGGTAATACTGACTGTTTGGTCTGGAGTTGTCTGATCTGAGTGACGTGAAGAGACGAACGTCGTTGTTTTCCAATAAGCAATTAAATCAGACTACGGAATAAGCCCATTATAGTACTGAGAACACGAGTTGAAGGCAAACGTATGTTTTCGGTGATTTCATTCTCAAGCCATTACAATCACATTTATATGAAAGTGAATTAATGAGAAGAGTTGGAAAAAGTTTCACTAAGTCAGTGGGAAGAATTAAGGGTGAGGAGGGAAGTAAATCCACGTGAATGACCAGATTATGTAACCTGTGCTAATTAGCTTACATCACCGCTGCTCCCGGCT
Organism: Fasciola hepatica; assembly: GCA_948099385.1. Lineage (NCBI taxonomy): Eukaryota > Metazoa > Platyhelminthes > Trematoda > Plagiorchiida > Fasciolidae > Fasciola > Fasciola hepatica. The sequence goes on along the minus strand of CANUEZ040000003.1, from coordinate 3,951,872 downwards.
GTGTTACACAGTTTAGTTTTGGCCATAGGAGTTGTAGTGCTTGGACTAATTTTCGCTGTGCGCAAAGCTCAGGCTTCGAGAGGGTGATGATAACTGCCTCGGCAGTTGCTAGTATCCGGAGCCTAATTGCTCTTGACAGGTGTTGTGGGACCGGGCAGATGACTTTGAAGGTAAACTGGATGTCGATTAAAAGCACAGTTTCTACCAAGTGACTGAACTTGATACTACTTCATTGCCTCCGTGTCTAAGCCGTCGTGGGTGATGCTCCTTAATGCGTTTTGATAGCTGTCTTGCCGTTCGTCCTATGTAGGTAGCAACACTGATGCAGCTGAATTGATAGATGATCATGGATGAGGTCAACAAGGGCAGCTTATCTTATTTTCACATGGGATTATTGGTGACGCGAAAAACACGCATCTGATCTTGGGGGCGTTGAGAGTGGACTTCACCGCGGTACTCAAAATTTTACAGACTCTATCGGCTGCGACATCTCCCGTGAAGGGGAGTAGGATGAATAATACTTTCTTTTCTGCCTGTGTGCTTCTCACTGGTTTTATCCTTTCAGTCCAGTTTGTTTGGATAAATTTCTTAAGATAACCGTTGCTAAGTAGCGTCTTCCTTATGTGCGACAGCTCGGCCTCCAGAGTATCTGCAGTGCAGATATGTTTCGCCCTGTGTAGAATACAGCATATCTGATTACGTTTGTAACCAAGGTGAAAATGAAAGAGCAAAGATGCACTCAGAATAGTTTGAGGGATTCAGTATAAGACCAGACTTGGTGTGAAGGCTTCCAACATTTGACTGATTTATCCTAGATGCTTTGGGATAGGAAGAATTGCAAATTATTCGACGGATAATGACATTGTCTGCAGTCAATGAATATGAGCAAGAGAGGTGGAAGATACATCTGTAATATAAGAGGAAAATAAACATGGGGGAACAGAGAAACCTAGGAGAACACTGAAGTTACTGAACGACGGTTTAAAAATAGTGTTTGCGAAACTTGGCGCTTTACTTCTTTTCAGCAAACTGACTAATAAAGTGTTCTGGACAGTCAAAAGAGTCTAATTTGGGGCTGGATCGCGATAGAAAAATTTCGTCAGAAGCAAAAGAGATTTCTAGAAAAGCTCATCTGACTGACCTAGCATGGCCTACCAGCAGTTTTCTTCTAAGGTGAATGAAAGTTGCTGCGGCAGCTCAAGAGTACCGATTTGGTTAACGGGGAAAACTACGATGCCTCATGGGGGAGGGTGTTCGGACTCGGCAGGACTCTTCATTTTAAATGCAAACTTTCTTTTACTACCTTTTCGTTCACCCGTACCCAGTTTTGACGCAATAGACAAATAAACTTGTCTGACCGGCCTTGGAATGCACAGTTATCTGTTTACCATTTCCGACTGACGTAGTTATTTCACAATGTATTCTGCCCTAACTATAGGTGAGTTTATCGCAAGTGGTTTTCGCTTCAATTTGTCTTGGTAAATGTGCTACTACTGTTCGATTTTCTTTGATTCAGCGTACTGCAGTTTTACGTCACCCAAGGCTGAGAACTTGCTCCGAAATAATGTTACTAGTTCCAGTCTAAGTGGATTCCGTGAGCATTCCGTCTCAGTGCAATGAATAGAGCGGCAAAAATGCACCGGAGAATACCCGCTCTTATTCATCATTTGCCGAGTTGTTTTTCTTAAAATTTGTATAAAATCTCGATTTGGAGAACGCCCCTTTTCCTTTTTTGATCTATTTTAAAATTTCTAGAACTAGAATATTCACTTTGGCTAACATTATAACCGTCACTTTCCAGTGCCTGGATGTAAAATATTCCAGCAATAAACTAACAACATGGAAGCTGGAGTTTTAAAATATGCTTTAGAACTGCGTGGAGGATAAATCGGAAAGCCGACGATGTCCAAAAGCAGAGTCAGTGAAGCATAATTAGATCGAGTAAATATCTTATGCAGAAGCAATCTAGGGATTAAATACGAGAGTAGTTGGTTTTTATCTAAGAAAACGGGCTTCGTTCAAAGTTACTGCAAAACTTCTCACATATCATACGAGTCTCATATTTATGAAGTTTCTTCCGGATAATCAGGTTAGTTGGCTGAAACATATAATAATAAATTTTCTCAAGCAAAAATGTTCGGAATTTTGAAAGCCACTAAGCATCTTTTGGATAAATCATGCTCTTTTTTGATTAATAACTTTCTGTCACAATTAAAATTATCTCTTTCTTGTTTAACTTTCGTTTCGTATAAACTACTTCTCAGCTGTTTTGTAACATATTTTACACACAGTTATGTTACTTTTGGAAAAATGCACATTTGTTCTATTTTATTCTTCCATTTCGTCATTACCAGCACTATCTGACTTTAGTTTTCTTTCGGATTTTGAAACTTTAAGTAGGTGAAAATCTTTTGCATTGTCTACCAAAAAGACCATTATCAGTACCAAAGTGGGCGTCGTATCCATAGGTTCTTCCATCTTGGCTGTTCATGTCCATCCAAGTGGATCTTTGTTATACCATTCGGCTAGTCATGCATTCGATCAACAATCCCGAGGAGAATATCTCGTCCCAGGGGCCTAGTAAAACTCTAAGAAAAAGGTCACAAAACCTCTTCCCACATGTATAATGCCGCCCCATCAATTTAGCAACAATGTGCCCCAGAAACGCATGTGGGAATGTTTTACTGGCACAAAACTTAGTTTTGTTAGTCCATTTTTGGTAGTCAAATATACGTCTCAACTCAAAGGTTCCCACAGAACTAAGATAACATGAAAAGTCTAGATGTACCAATACGAAAGACAGCTTTCATGTACGTGAGAGAAAAAGTGAAGTACGAGCGCCAGCCATAACTATCGACGTTCTTATGACTTGTTCGTTTTCAAGGGCCACAAACGTATGAGCTTGGTGAAAGGTCAGAATAAATGACAAGAAAATGTTGGTAGCCTTGGTAAATAAGCTTAGGAACAAACCGTGACCCGGGGTGACTTCGAGAGACTAGCGTTATATTTTTATAACAATTTTTTCGGAACTGTTGAATATAACACTTTTTCGGTAATCATCTTGCAATTCAGTCACGAACCTACATAGTAATGGTCTGAACTATACCATGCAAGCATATTTCTTCATTGTGTTCACGTAATAAACGAAGGATATCGTGAAAGCTTCCAAACAAATTTCGATGGATGACACTGACAAAGTTTTGCGACACTCAGAAACAGCCATAGAAAAGAGATGGAAGTGAATACATTGTTTTCTGTTAGTGCGATAACTGGGGGTAACCCATTCGATTTTTTTAGTTTATGTTTGAAACTAGCGGCTTTAGCCTCTTGAAAAGTGGCTGTATAGCATTTATAGCCTCTCATATTTCCACCGTTGAATAATAAAACATCTTTGGTCACAGGAATACGTAGGATCAAATATAAAGAAAAAATGGAGGTTATTATGTTCTCTCAATCATAGCTCAAGCTACCCTATATCGGCGCTGGGTGGACGAAATCTTCGTCGTTGTGAACACAAAGGGCGAGTGTGAAAAAAATGTTCCATCCCTTCAATACCTTACACCCAAACATCCAACTAACCAAAGACTGGGGGGACAACAATAGCATCCTATCTCTAGATACTGAAATTACCCGCAAAAAGATGCCTCAAACCGAAGACCAATCTGTCGCTAAACTACATGGTCAGGGCAGTATGTGCACTCCACCAGCTTTACCCCGCAAAGTATAAAATCTGCGTTGTCCGTACCATGTTCCTCGGGGCACGCGAAATACGTACACCTGGCACTCTGGAAGAAGAGTGCAGTACCTTGTTCAAAACTTTGGAGGCATAACACTCATAGCCATCTCCGCACAAAACAAAAGTTGCCACAGTCCCAAAACTGACAAACATCCTACAGTTACCTTGCAAAGGTGATGAAGTTAGTGACCTACTCACCAGATGCTCAACTGAGCCGTTTATTATACGTATTACGGCACAAAAATCATTATTCTCTACACAGCCTCACAAATGAAACTACCGTCGACAAAAGATCCCCTTGCACTCCACCAAACCGAGAGACAAACTGCGTGATAGAATAGTAGAACACATTTTAGTTTGGACACAAAGAACAATGAGCGGACAGACGCCACCAGTGACGTTATAGAGCGCACGCAGAACACTCAAATCATCCATTTCGCAACACCTGTTGGAGACAAATCACCGTGTTAATCTGAGCACGGCGTTCACTGTCACTTATGCCACAAATACTCAACGACTTTTGAGATACTCGGAGGTACTAGCAGTCAACCACCGTCATCCTAAACTGTGCAAACAATAAGAATGGATAGTTACATTAACCTTGCCTTGGTAAAGCTTTTTTATTTGCTATCACTAATTGCGTGTGTGTGTGTGTGTACTTTTTCTTTTGGTCTCATGAGTACGTTTAGTTTACCATTTATAAATGATCACCTTGACTGCAGTACGTACTAGTAAAGATGCAGTGAAATGGTCGGAAATAAACCGTGAAATCCAATGCTACTGACTTATGTGTTCAAACTTGTGTCAAGAAGGCAATGTTTCCAATCACTTGGATTTACCGGCAAGGCCTAGATGTTTAAACAAAGCGGAAACGCATTTATTTCATCCTTCAGAAAATATCTGTCTGCATCAGAGCAAAGAGGATGCTACAACTGTAGGTCATCTGCGTAGAGAAGGCAAAATAACTAAAACCTTTCAAAAGATTGATGATATGCCCCAGGAATAGAGCTGATACCAGTGCTAATCCCTGGGAAACATTACTGGAGAAACTGCACCACCTGGATAAGTTTCTTTAGACCTTGGCTGCAAGCTTCCGCTGACTTAGATTGTTTTATACCCATCATGCAATTGTGTCCTCCATTTTCAAAAGTCGTAGGTTGTGAAATGGTTGGACGCATGGGACCTCGTCAAGGGCCTTACTCAAATACACGAAGATAGTATCCATTGGCCTTTTATCTTTTCCAGTGCCCACGATTCAAGGGAAGACTGGAGAGGCAAGAACAAAAGCTGTGCTAAGTAAGAGCAACCAACTAGTTTGAGCACAAGTAGTACCATCCCCAAATTTATTGAGAGCTTCGGAACGAAAGGTTCGTGTAGTGTAAGTCGATAATTTCCTTCAGAAAGAAACCAAGAGCATTATCTCGAGTAGGTAACTGACAAGAACGATTGATTTCATTATTCGTTAATGGATGAGAACCTATTTTTGTGCATACGGCCGTTATATTTTTGCGCTGTGGAGTTATTTTTTCCAAGTATCGGCCAACTGTTGCAAAAATACGCTCTCACAAAAAGTATCCTATGCAAGTGAAATCCTTTGTTGTGATAAAATGTTTTGTTGGCAATAGATTAGTGTGGTTTTTCTCAAACGGTCACTCATTACCGTATAGTTGAACCACCCCTATATGATATGACAGCATTTAATTATCAAGTAATATTTGCTATCAACTGCCTGACAGATTATTGCAGCAAATACTCCCCTTCCTCACTCGAGGTACTCTTCAAGTTCCCTAGAAACTTGTGCAGCCGTCTTTGATCCACTTTTTTCGAAAATGGTTTTACAGAATTCGATTAAATCGGTATCAAAACATCGAGTTGGCCATGGGAAGCCTGTTGTACCGTGATGCACTTTGAATTGGCGTACGAGAAAGAAACAAATACGCAGGCTCTTCGTCATCCTGAGAAAAAACTTCAGTAGATGTAAACAACAATGCAATGTTTGTCGGATCACAACGTCTGATTGAAATTGACCACTGACAATGTCGTTCAGAAGTACCAACTCCCTCTGACCTTCTCAACGGATGGGCTACCAGATGTGCACTGAAATGGCATTGTGTCTTACTGTTTCTATCACTATACCGCTCTTACTGGGCTTAGGGTTCTTCCAAACACGCCTCAAGGGTCACTTTTGACCCACGAAGGCGGTGACTGGTTGGTGTAAATAATGGGTTTTGATTGGTAAGCCAGTCGACTCATCCGCTCGTTCATCGTCGTGAAAGACAAAAATACTTGATATTCTCGTGTGAAACTTCCTTGACTTTCACCCTCCGATGGCACGCTAGAAGACTTTCACCTCTAACGTGAACTCAGAAAAACGGATAGATATGTAAACTGTCAGACTAAAAGGCAACTATAACTGTTTCCGTGACAGCTACCGCTAAAAGCGTGCAACGGCAGACTATCCCATGTAAAAGAAAAGCAGTTTTGAGCTTGTTTAAAATATTCTGAACTAACGATATTGGGTCTCAAGATTATAGTTTGTGACAGGATAGGCTTATTTCGGCAAGTGAAGCGTTTAAACTGGTGGTTAATTTTGAAGGCGTGAAGAACATTTTAAGGTTGGGAAAAGTGGTATTAAGTAAATAAAAGTAAATAAGGAGAGAAAGGGTTAAATTTCTCAAGCCTTTTCCTTTGGTTTGGCCAACCCAATCCCATCCTAGTTGACACTTGAAAGCTCTCCTCGACATATTAAATAGAACACCCAAAGTTTCTTCAGGAAAACCCAGAGCCAACATAATTAAAAAAGCTTCCTTTCTTCTGCCTGGGTGAACTCTCACGTTGAGAGACTGGATTAAGGTTATGCTATTTTGTTGTCTCAGGTTGAAAGGCCACTAAAATTGAATTTATTGAACAAAGACTACTATGCTCAGTAGAATGAAACTCACTTCTTATGGATTATTCACGATATATTTAAAACGTTAGGCAGTTCAACAGATAGTTCGTAACAGAAAAGCTTTCCTATCTAGTACTTAGATGCCTTGACCAGGGCGCGTGCCCTTCCTTGTACCACGCAGCCCGTTTGTAACATCAGTTTTCGAAAGGTTATGGACCGGTTTGTTTAGTAGCCAATTTTCAAAGATCAAAAATGAAATGACACAAAAAAAAGTCGACAATTAGAGTAGTGCAAACCATCTAGTGTATGTTTTTTCCATATATTCATTTGAATGCACTAAAATGCCCTTGAATACTTAATACTGATCGTTCTGTTTCATGCACCTAAAATGGACTAAATGAGGATAATTATTAAAAATTCATAAGTTGGGAGATAGGTGTGGGAGGGAAATCGTAATTAACGAGCATTGACAGATATTATCGGCGTATACCAAATATTTCACACAAATAAATTCAACCGCTCGGAAACCAGCAAAAAGCAGATCAATTTTGGAGCGGATTTTGGCTGGTTTCTCAACGGCTTTCGAGTGGTTTGTGCCAGTCTTTTGAAATACCTAATATGCTTTGTTAGTTTCTGTCACTTCTCCCAAGTTACTTCTTAAGATGCTTAGTTGTATCTCCCAGTTTATGATTTTCCGATTATTTGTCTTTATTTAACCCATTACGAGGGAATAAAATAAAGCGATCTATACCGAGGTATTTCAGGGCATTTCAATGAATTAAACCAATACTCTTAAATAAAATACCAACTCAGTATTACACACTACTCTGGTCGTCGACTTCCTTCGTATCAGTTCATTCCTGATCCGTGTAAAATGACTACTAAACAAATCGACCGAAAAAGGACCGAAAATCGATGTCACGAACGGGCTGGGTGCTACAAGCGGACTAATATAATTTCGTGGCATGACTAAGTCATCGTGAAAAGAGAAGATAATTGCGTTTTTTGGGTTTATTCCGTTAGATACTTACCAGATTGATTCGTCATTTTTTGAGCATTCTCCGAAAGATTCAAAATACACAGGTACAATTCGCCGTATTCAAACTGAGGTATGTTTTGAGCCCTCCATTGTTCATCCTTTACTTTACTGTAAAACCTATCAATCTGAAGGTCCTGTATTTCCTTAGAAATACTGAGAGAATAACTAGTGCTTCCACAAAATCAACTTACTTTTGTAGGGTGTTTTGGAAAAACTTTAAATGGCCTATGAGGTCACTGGAAGACGGAGGATTCCCAACTCCACTGAAGAGTTTTCCACAAATCTCTTGGAAAAGTTTAAGCCTCGAATGAACTGAATTTTGTGATCAGGAGGCAAATGAACTCACAATTTTGGGATTTGACCGATGGATTTGACATTTTTCAAGCGAGTGCTTTGTCAGATGGATGAACTCTCACTTGACAAATGGTGGATTAAAACAATCAGTACTTCCGATATTTCTCAGAACAACGATTTGGGGCAAAAGCTTGGGCTTTTCTCGTTCTCAGATTTGACATCAATGATTCGAAGTTTTTATGGCACAGAGGCGTTGCCTGTATGGCGACCAGAATGGGACTGGGTGTGATTGAGTAAATTCGTGCTCAAAATTACTGTGGGCAAACAACTACTTAGCAACTGGCTCCTAAATGTTTCTACATGGTTTGATGTCACAGGATTGCTCGTTGTTTTTCTGCTTGCCGTGAGGACAGTTGGTTACCGCGAACTGAAAAACACTCGTTTGACTGCTCTGCTAGCGGAAGGTTGATTCTTTTGACTCACTTGGCGGACATCGTACCCGGCCCCACTCAGTTACGTGAACATGATCGATATGGCTTCCATACAAACCGTTCTTCATACAATACACTGGCCCCTACCGTCTTTTGGCAGCTGCCGGATCTTTTGGCCCGTTGCCCTTCCTTAGGCCTTTATCGGGATCTAGTGAGATCCTGAAACTCGGAGTACTTAGCTCTCATTGCTAATTGAGGCCAACGAAGCTGACGCTGTACAATGAAGAAGTGGTCTTCTGCCGAGGAGGTGAATCCGTTCATTTTGTAAACCATAAGATGAAAAAATCTTAGTCGAGGCTCGGTGAGGACGTCCAATTATAACAACGATACTGCCGTCTGCAACCCGCTTACAGAGGTGTCACCAATAGCGCAACATCAGAGAAAGTCGGGTGGATCCAAATTGCGCGTTTAAATGCTTGCAACAAACAGACGCTACGTGTCTCAGTGGAAGGATTTTTTAGACCCTGAATTGGACTGAATGGGAGAATTGGATGGTAGCACTGGACGGCAAGTGAAGAGTTTTAAAGGAGGTAGAATCAATGCACTCTATAAGCTCGGTTCTCAGGTTTACCGTTGTTACTCAATGACAGAAGACAACAGATAACGAGTTGTGACTGCAGGGGATTGCTGAATGGGGTTATTGATAGGCTCTTGCGAATGACCGAGGGAAGCCTGTCAAAAAGCTTTGAGTATTTATTAATAAGAAAGTTTTATCTAAGTGCGTGGATGGTGGGTGTAAGCACCTTGTGTTACGAACGTTTGAGCAATGCGTAGCCAAATTCGCAACGGATCCCGAAATCAGAAGGCGATTATCCGTGATAATTCTACGATACTAGATTATTAAAATAAACAATGACATAAACAATATACAAACCTCAATAATACGATCACAAAGACTCAACAACGAGAAACCGAATGGCAGCGTGTGAGCAGACAGCACGTGCGTCACGCAGGTCCTGAGCAAGGATGTGCCAAAATAGCGCTCTGGGCGCGAACAAACAACAATTGGTCCAGAAAAACAACCAGTTCGTAAAGACAAGTCAATAGTGTATGGAAATGAGTGATGTTGGGAAAAAACACTGAATCGCGAGGTAAAAAGGGGGATTTTCCACGACCGGCTGTTACACCTTGTGAATTAGGGGACAAGAACAGCTTGAGACGGACTCCTCGGAATTAGTAGGGGAGAACGTTGAGCGATGAACAAGTCCGCATAAAAGGCATAGGTCAATTTTGGCTCGTCTAAGTTCCAAGGTTTTTAAGGTGTGATATAACGCGGGTCTCTTTTAAGCTCACTAGGGATGAACACTTCACCAACTTGCTGGAAACTGAGCATTAGACCTTCTGGGGGCATATTCTGTCAGGTTAGGACACTCCAGCGGAAATAGTGGTGCGAATTTCCTGATGAGGACTCGCACTTGACAAATAGGTAAAAAGGATACTGTTTTAAATTGTGAATGGTCCGAAGCGAGTCCAGTTATACATCGGGCCTCAGGGGTCCGACGGTTGCACTTTACTAGTGTAGCCAGGTCCGAAATCGTGTAGTGATGAGTTCGGGGCGATCCAAATGATTTGGTGATAAGGTCCCAAATGGGAATTGACATCTGTAAGCAGTGTGATAGACCACAGTTTTCATGATGCTCTTCTGCCACAAAATGCTTCTCTGGTTGAGCTAATTTAGGTCATTAACTATGTTAGGTAAAGCAGTGAATAAATTTTGATGATGGAACTCGGATGATTTTGATGTCTGTAGCGAACAGGAGGAGAGGGCCACACAGCCCTACCGGAAGTGTCGTCGAAACAGGTTAGGAAGTCCGTGGGCTAAGTACCTTTCCTTTCACATCTCCACCAGCGAAAGACAACGGCCACAACAGGTGGCAATCAGTAGACGGTACCTGAGTGCGAGTTGACAGGTGAGTCATAACCCACAGAAAAATGGGCCATAAAACTCATAGGCTCTTCTTTTGGTTCGCAGGCGACAGTGAGGAACTCCGTCGAATTTCTTGGTCATATGGAGGTAACTGACATTAGTATATTTACCGTTGTCAGCCACAGTGATTGGGAGGATGAAATGTCATGTTGGCATGTGGTGCATGAAGGTGACTTTAAGGGGCCGGGCTAACGGCTGTGGATGAAGTCTTGGGACAGGAGAAAATCAGATACACGGTCTAACCAGAACCCTATTTAGCCAGGCACCACTTTGTATGGCTAAATACACCCTCACTGCTCATTTAGACTCTTCGCTCATGCCTTCTCCTTTATGCTCACTCAACCTGCCATCGATGCCTTATCACGCAAACGGTCTCACCCACAAGCATCCAAGCTGTAAACCGTCTGCACGAAAACTGCGAAGATTTCGGCCACATTCCCAATGGATACATGTACCTACCTCCGCCCTTCTTACAACATCGCTTTTGCCCGTTAGTCGGTGTCCGTAGTTAACAGGGGGACATATGCCTCCTCATTCACTAGTTGGGCTATCCAGATAAGCTCGTTAGCGTTGCCATTTCCCGGCCTTAACCACCATCGGTCAACCTATGATCCGTTAAATTTGTTCACAATAATCTCTTGATGCTGCCTCGTTGACTTATCGAATTCTGTGCCCGGGAACATACAAATTTCTCGTTGTTGAGGCGACTTTATAATTGTCGTCACAAATTCAGATGAAGTCCTAATAAGGACTTTCAGGGGTCATGTATTTTTTGTGGTAGCTCTGCTTTCACCTGAACAAACACACTCACCGAGTCTCACTTGATTAAGGTGCCAACAACATCATAAACCAGAATAAGGTCCTCCATCCAGTGTTCACTTTGTAAGATACCAGCTGAGATTTCCCCTGCAGTATGAAGTCCGAAGTTCTCCGGTATAAACAGCCATACAATTGTTTGCACTTGGTGACAGTCTCTCTGACGCATCTCCTGTATGCTGTTCTATCAGGTCTCCACCGTGTTTACTCCCCCCATGTCCACCTTGTTATCAATCTACTTTCCTCTCATATCGGCTTTGAGGTGGCCTAGATGCATTCTTCATTCAGATCATATTCCGCTCACTTGCATAATTCTATAACCCAGTTCCATTTTGTTTGAAGATTTTGCCATTGATATCTACCACAAGTTTCGTTGGGTATTACTACATCTTTTTCCTGACATCAATTAGCCTCTTTCCGGGAGCATCCCAGACTGATCTTATCCTTTTAATTTCCAGACGCCGTCTGACGCTGAGCTTCCTTTCAATGACTTTTAATGCTCCGAGGTAGCTACCAACTTATGCCTGGCTTATGCCACCGGCTGAAAAGTCTACACCTGTCAGTCTCTCCCTTGCTTCTCCACCGGTCTCGCCCCCCAGGATCCCTCCCTAGCTGGTCACTTGCTCCTGGACTACTGGATCCCTTTGGTTACATGATCTCTTCAGTTTAACTCGTGCCAGCCCCACCGGCGCTGGACGCAATCAGATCCACCGCTCTGGGTGGCGCACAATGGGGATAAAAGACGTCCGCACAAATGCGCAGGCGAAACAAGGTTGATGGACCAGCCTGCTGTCCCAAAAACCGTTTTAAATTTAGGAGTTTAGCGCCAAGTCAGCCCCACTCGCCAGCAACGGTCGCGTATTACAAAACATCCTCCATATACTCCTGCCACTGCACGCCGAGCTCTTAACTTACACAGACTGACAAAGCCCTTTCTGCCCTGTTACCATGCCCCGTGTACGCACTCCTTGACCTGCAAGCTGACACTGCCCGCAAACTCCAGTGTATTCCCACGGTTTAGTAGTTCTTGGCTAGTGTTAATGGACATCCAAAGTTGCGTTGGAGAGGGGGAAGCACGAAATAAAAACCTCCAAGAATATGAAGCCACCTTTCTGTCGTCCTCGAGGCCACTCAGTTTTTCCAGGTAATTGATTTATTTACTGCCTTTTACTGGGCTTCGCAGTTTTGTTCACCCAGGTAGCGAACATCTTACTCGAACGGTGACCACCAATATCTTCAGGGATGACTAATGTATCCACCCAAAATGCAGCTCGGTGAAATGGAGTCCCATGAGCACGGTGGTGTTGAATAATTCAGTAAAAAATCTTGAGACCTTAGGCAGCTCGCCAACTCCTCGTGAGATTAGGCTGTTTGTTAACAACTGGTGCCGGTGTCACAAACTACAGGCTTGGTATTTGGTTCTCGGTCTTCCCTAAGAAACCAGGTTCACACTGTCGCCAAACGAACTCTGACTGAACTACATGGAGGTTCTAGCCAAAGTTCAGCTTTCGGGCTTCATCAAAGGGTAGCTCTGGGCATTTCCGAGTCAGTGTTTCCGCGTCAGCCAATTCCTGTTTATTGTTTTTTCTCTCTTCACATCAACTCCACCAGAAAATTTCCACTCCATTTTTCTTAGACTTTTGGTCCCACTCAGTGTATTTCACCTAATTTTAGTCCCCTGAGAAGGATTTTGCTTCTTCCTAGCCCCTCGTGAGCTAAACCACTCCCACCCTAGTCGATGCTTCCGTGCATCTTCATTAGCCCGCTATTCAGAAACCGGGGGAAATGAGCCCATTGATGTTACTTGCCAGCTTTGAAAGTCTTTCGGTCCTTCGAGTCTCATGTCTGAAAAGATGCTACCAGTGGATTTTCAAGTTTTTCATCTTATCCCCAGCTGGGGCTTCTTCCAGACCATTGTTCTGTGTTCACCCATTTCAGGTTTCGCTGGGTATTATTTCACCCATCACAGAGTCTGCGTACTAACCTCGAACTCACCATGGTATAGTTGAACTGACTGGTTCTGTCACCACTTTTCATATTCGGTGGCCAATGATTACAGTTTGATTCACATCGGCTGAGGCCCTATTTAAACCCTTACTGTAGCTAGCTTCTTCGCTTGCAGTCTGATCACCAGACAACGAAGCTTCTATAAGCTTCATAACAGACGGATCGGCTTTTAAGCTACAATGTTCCCCACCCTGGTGTCATAATCCGACCTACTCCGCGGCAGGCCGTAAGCCAACCAAGCTTCAATGGTCGAACATCTGTACCACAGTCCATTAGGCACTTTTTCCACAACCTTAGTTAAAGATCCATTACGAACAAGTCAGATTACTGATTATCTGGCTGTTTCCCCAAAGTCCCAGGTTGGGCTTTTATGAACATAACTAGTCACTGAATCATCCGCTTTTCCTGATACTTTCAGCAAAGCCCTATTTTTTATTTGACTACATCGGACGTCCAATACACTTGCCCCTATTATGCCCACACCACGGTAAACCCATGCCCCTTTTACGTCATTCACGGAGTCACTTAAGATAAACCCATAGATGAATAACATTTCGCTTACCTTCCAACTATTGTCGCTTTTTCCATCAGTTTTCCTCAGTCGGGCTTCTGTGCCCAACACCACTTCGAAGGCTGTTTCTCTAACCCCTAGCTGGTAACGAAAGGCTTATCTTCCAGGTTATTGATCGACCGATTGCTTCCATAAAGCCCTACTCCAGACCTTCTTCAGCATATCCAGTTATGCAGTCGTCTGCCATCCTCGACAGTCCCACCAGCGCTCAGCTCCTACGAACCACCGTATTTCACCTATTGTATCCATCCCGTTACCAACTCAAATTCTTTTTTTTATACTCTAATGAACAAATTCATTCCTTGAACCTCATTTTAATCTCATGCCATGTTTTTCCTTTTTGTTCCAACAAAATTCAATGATCGGGCATCCATTCTGTTCCCCACTAGGAATGTCATTCCAGAAAACTTCCTCTGGATATTGAGTAACCACGTTGTTATTGACTAGAACTTCTGTGTGATTTGCGCAGCCCCTCTCCCTCTCCCCCTCCTCCTCCCCCTCCCCGAATTTTTGTGATAATATTCGTGACTTTTTGAGTCTTAAGAATGACTGGTTAAAATGTGCATCCATCAGGACTAGTGATTTTTCGAGTTTTTCATCGGCGCTATTTTTTAAAGTTTTTCTCTCAGGATACGTTTCCTTGTGTACTTATATCGATACTGTCCAAATGCTCGCCGTTCATTATCATCTCCACCCCATTTGCCTACGTATTTTTACCGACAAGACAACCTCGCTCTTCACTGGGTGATGTGACCATCTGAGCTTCAAGTTTAATTTTGCTGGGCATTCATTTTCGACCACTCAAGCCTTTACACTCTAATATCCGATTTTATCTGGTTAACCATCACAGAAACCTTGTTGTGACCTCACTTATATCACGTGAACTTGCAACGGAGCTTTTTTCGGGTATCCCCGAAGTGAACCGTTGTCATCATCACTGTCGTTAACTGTTACCGCACCAGCTACCGATTTCCACTATGCCTATCACTTTCCTCTGAAAGGCCTCACCAGGTTTCCCTGACTTTCCCGTCTAGTAAGTGACAATCCTACTGGTTTGACAACTCGCCATTCACTTCACCAGGGGGCTGTGCCCACTGGATGATACCATTTACTTATGGCAGTGGCCCGGTGATTAAGCCCCGATCCAGTAAGAATAATCAGATGTCTCAGCCGGGACTGGCGTCAGCACTGGAAGAGGTGTATATCCTCATCCGCCGATTTCGAGTGATCAACCATCATGCATGGCGCCTACCTTGGTAATGAACGGCTTAGTTTAAGTGGTGTTGTCCTTCTCAAAGCTTCTGAGCTTGGCGGGGATGTGAAAACAAAACACCTCCTCGCCTACGATAAGCAACACGGGTGCGGAAAAACCCCGGGAGGTCCAAACAAACAGTCACAACTTTTTTTATCTTACCAGCGTAATGGGGCCTAAGCTAAGGAAAACAATTTTTGCCTTTACCTCTATTACAACACTTTGTCCCTCCTTGATACTCTATTCTGAGAAGTGACCACTTTTTCACTTCTTGTAAATCCGTCCTCCTTCCCCCGTGTAACAGCCGGTCGTGTAAAATCCCCCTTTTTCCCTCGCGATTCAGTGATTTTCCCAACATCACTCATTTCCATACACTATTGACTTGTCTTTACGAACTGGTTGTTTTTCTGGACCAATTGTTGTTTGTTCGCGCCCAGGGCGCTACTTTGGCACATCCTTGTTCAGGACCTGCGTGACGCATGTGCTGTTTGCTCACACGCTGCTATTCGGTTTCTCGTTGCTGAGTCTTTGTGATCGTATTATTGAGGTTTGTATATTGTTTATGTCATTGTTTATTTTAATAATCTAGTATCGTAGAATATCGCGGATAGTCGTCTTTTGATTTCGGGATCCGTTGCGAATTTGGCTACGCATTGCTCATACTTTCGTTACAACACCCAATAGATCAATTTGGAACGAGGAAAAACACGCAAAATGCCAGGAAAAGGATCAAAAACAGTGGAGTCCGGACAGGAAGTAACACGGCAAGTCTTTGGGGGAGGGGGGGGGGTTTGGTACATTTGATACTTTAGGTAATGCTAGATCGCCTAGTCCTGTCAGTTCTAGTTCATGTGTTATTGAAAACAATATTGATCGTAAGGATGTTGATTTATGTAGGCTGAGAATACTAGAACTAGAGCAACAGTTACTTTCGGCTAGACTACAGGCCCAGGAAGCAGAGAAGTGTACACAGAAACAGCGAGAGCATGAGACCACTGACTTCGACACTTCCGATAGATTAGGGTGCAATAAGATAGGGAACCCCACACCGGTCGCCGACTACAAACCACCATCGATCGATCTGCCTAGAGTGGAGTTAACGGTTTTCGACGGACGAGCTGAGCAATACTGCAAGTTTGTCAAACAGTTCGAGACGTTCGTTGAAAACAAGGTAAACGACCCTGGGCAAAGGCTTCTTTACCTTACTCACTACTGCCGAGGCCGAGCGCGAGAATCTATCGACGGGTGCACCATGCTCGGCCCAGAAAAAGGCTACACAAGGGCAATAAAGATTCTGAGGGACTTGTTTGGCCAACCTTTCAAAGTAGCCCGTAACCTAATAGAGGGCGTGATGGTGGAGGCAAAGAGAACCAAGGGCGACGTCTACACCATGGCCGACCTGGAGATTAAGATGCAAAACTGCTCAATAGCCCTCGACCATTTAGGTTACAGGGCTGACCTAGATGCCATGCACACTTTGGAAAACATAGTCCATCAACTCTCTCCCGAACTACAGCATCTGTGGGCGGAAGAAGCAGAAAGGATAAGCCGAAGCGACAGAGAAGCCAACTTCGAAGACCTGACCGAATACTTGGACAGGCAAACCAAGATAGCTGACAGCAGATTTGGCCGACTCATCCGGGACAGCAACCGAGCAAACAAGCCCATTACCAGCCAAGTCCAAACCCCTGTACGGGAACATCCAAAGTACCAGCCTTGGACCAACACACACGTCATTTCACGAGATGCTACGGCGCAACCCAATTGCAGATCCTGTGGTACTAGCCATGGCCTACCAGAATGCCCCAAGTTCGGCAACGCCACAATAGACGAACGGTGGGGAATGGCGAGGATGGCAGGAGCATGTTTTATCTGTCTCAACACCACGCACCGGGCAGCAGCCTGTAGGACAAGGAATCGATGTGGTTACGAGGGCTGTACGGGCAGACACCATCGGCTGCTGCATCAGGCGAGAGTAATCATATCCAAGGCAAGTACCAAACCCAGCGTTATTTGTTCAACGTCAAGATCTGCTAATAAACCGGTACGTTTAGGCGTAGTGGCCGTGGGAGTAGTGACTCCGACTGGGATAGTCAAGGCGTTGGCTTTCGTTGATAGTGGATTCGACACCACTTTAGTGAAAGAGCGGTTTGCCGACAAACACCAACTAGCTAAAGGTGCGACGTCGTTGGCAGTGGGCACGGTGGGCGGAACACAGGTAATGACTACCGGTAGATTAAGGCTGCAACTCATCTCTCTAGACACTAACGAGGAAATTGAACCAACGGAGGTATTCACGTTAGCGGATCTCCCCATGCGAGCGCCAAGGTCGGTGAACGCAATCTTGACTCGGTGGCCCCACCTGCAGGATGTAACCGTTGTAGACTGGGAAGATGATGAAGTGGATCTCCTCATCGGCTGCGACGTGCCAGAGGCGCATTGGGTGCTTGACCAAAGAGTGGGCGACCGCCAGGCACCTTATGCCGTACGCACGGCTCTGGGATGGATGTTATACGGCCCAGTAGGCGTACATGGTTCCGTGAATTACTTATCCGCCGAAATGGGCCGCGTAAGATTCAGGTTGTCTCGTTTTCTGTTTTTGCTCATACCACTGTTTAGACTTGTAGCTGTGTCCACCCTAGTATATACCATCTAATAACCTGAAACCGTGACCTAGTTGTGTAAACAACTGCGGCACACCACCGTGCAGATGCTAGTAGTCTTGAAGTCTTGAAGTACTACACGGGTTCGAGGCTTTAAGCCCAATTGTCCCGGTTCTTTAGGAAATCTTTGATCTTCTGTCGGATTCACCGAGCTGAAACGAGAGTAAAAAGAAGCGGGGGGGGGGCGGGGGTGGCAGCGAAAACAAGATACATATAACCTCATTCAGTGTCACACTGTGGACAGTGCCTTAAGCTGAGTGGGGGTGCGGCATTCATGAACATATATGCGATAAAAGACAACTATTTTTTTTTTTTGACAAAGGGAATTATTGGGAGAAACCCAGGTAGATGTCTAGCTTTTTCTTGAAGATAGTTTTGTCCTGCGACAGAACAATATCTTCCGGAAGTGCATTCCACATGGTAATAACCCTATAGCTAAAAAAGTTAATCCTTAGTGAAGTGCGTGGCCTCGGTTTGAAAACTTTCCTGCTGTGACCACGGAGAGAGGAGGCTGGACAGACGGAGAAGAAGTAATCGCTTTGACCTGTTTCAAAAAGGTGAAACATCAAAAACAGATCACCTCTTACGCGTCTTACGTCAAGGGGATAGAGGTTGAGGAGTGAGAGGCGGACGGGATAAGGTAGATGGGATAGACCACTTACTGCCTTGGTGGAGGCCCGCTGAACCCTTTCTAGGATCTCACGGTCTCGGACAAGACCAGAGTGCACTATCTGACTACCGTACTCCAGCAGAGGTCGGATATAAGTGCCGAAAATTATGGGGAAATCATCCTTAAATATGCGCGGGAAGGACCTTCGAATCATGTTTAGAACTCGAAAGGCAGACTTGCTCGCAAGTTCGTGATGATGAGAGAAGGATAAGTTACAATCTAACCAGAAACCGAGCACCTTGTGTCGGTCAACCCTTGGCAGAGTGGCTGCTCCATTAATGGAAAACGTGTGACCAGTCTCTCTGCCGAAAGACATGCTCACGCATTTGTCATCATTAACTGGGAGGTTCCAATCCTCGGACCAGCGTTTTTTTTCATAAACTGCAATTTGCAGGTCTTCAACGCTTGAACTCCAGGGGGTTACATCATCTGCGTACATGGCAATGTTCGCAGGAAGGGCTGTCGGTAGATCGTTTATATAGTTCAGGAAAAGAAGAGGAACTAAGACCGACCCTTGGGGGACCCCAGTTGTTACTGGGGAGGGTTGAGACAAAACATTCCCGACTTTAACCACAAAGGTGCGGTCGGTAAGGAAGCTACGTAGGATGGCCAACATGGAGCCTGTGATCCCGTACGTCTGCAGCTTATAAAGAAGAGGGGCATGTGGGACCTTATCGAAGGCCTTAGCAAAATCGATGAATGCAGCTTGTGAAAGCTGGCCATCATCATAGGCTTTCGTTAGACTATCCATGACAGTAAGCATATTGGTGATGCATGACCTGCCAGGAAGAAACCCATGTTGGGATGGGGAGAGGATCTTATTTCTATGAAGATGGGAAAGAATCTCACTCTTAAGAATTCCCTCAAAAATTTTGCTAGGGATGCTAGTGAGGCTTATGGGTCTGTAACTAGAAGCAAGGTGTCTACTACCCTTCTTATAGATGGGAGCGATCACTGCTTTTTTCCAGTTACGGGGGAAAACTCCATCGTCAACACATCGCTGAAAAAGCGAGGCATAAGGAGCAGCTAATGTATCCGCGGCTTCCTTGAGAATACGGGGGTGGATTAGGTCAGGACCCATGGAGCAATATTGGTTGAGCCGTCGGAAACCTTGAGCGACTGCACCAATGGGAATAGTTACGCGGTTAAGGGTAGTGGTCAGAGATAACGGGTGCATAGTAGGGTGGGATGATATGGGAAAGGAGCTAAAAATTGTACGGAAGTAGGAGCTGAATGCCTCGGCTACTTGGCTAGGGGAAGTGATTGGAGATCCGGCACTATCTTTGAGAGCTAATGGCGTCGGAGCTGTGCCCCTTAGACGGCGCATGTACTGAAAGAAAAATGCCTTATTGGTCCGTGCTCGATCTAGTACAGATCGCTGGACTGCATTCTAATAGGACCTAATCTTGTCTTTGCATATGTTCCTTATGATCCTGAAGTCTTCTGCATCACGGGCAAGGCCTGTGGCTTTATATCTAGCAAAGAGGCGTGCGCGTTCGTCTAGAATGCGCCTAATGGGGCGAGGGAGTGGTCGCTTAGCGGTCTGTGGGCGACGAATTCTGGGGACAAAAAGCCTATCAGCTAAGGAGATTAACTCTCTGAGATTCTCTGCCATTTCATCCGCAGAGTTACCTGGGTTAGTTAAATTTAGCTGGGAGCGAAGAAATGCGCAGACTTGGTCAAAGTTGGTCCTTTTGAAGGATCTCAAAATCTTAGTTTCTGACGGAAGAGGAGGCCATTTCACGATATAATCGAATCCAATGAGAATGTGATCACTTTTGTCGAGGGGCGGCAAGTAATGCACCACATTTATTAGGAACCGATCATTGGTGATGACCAGGTCTAGTAGGGACGGGGCGTGGCCTGTGCGATATCTAGTCGGATCTCTTACGTTCTGCACCCATGAGTTTTTCAGTACGAGATCAAGGAGGGGTTTACCGAAAGTGATATCCGGGGCATCAGCTCTTTGCCAGTTTGTACTGGGAGAGTTGAAGTCACCAGTGACTAACAGATGGGTGAAGTCTGTATAGCTTTTCAGGGAGCCTAATAAGTCTATGAGACCTATGCTGTCAGTTGAATTGCATGCGGGAGGACGGTAGACAACACCGAGCAATAGGGTATCTGTCCTAGAGAGGTTAAACACGGCCCACAGACAATCAATACATGAAAAGGTTGGTGTTGTCAGTAAGGTGGGAGGAGGGATCGAATTATCGTAGTATATGATTACCCCGCCGGCACGACCTCTACTGGAGTCCCGCCTTACTGTGAAGTATCCCGGAATGGATATTTCGGCATCAAGTATGTCAGGGGTGAGCCAGGTTTCTGTGAGGGCTATGATCTGAGGCTCCTTATCCACTGCAAGCTGCCGAAGCTCCGGGATCTTATTCAACACACTCAGGCAATTGCTGTAAAAACACTTGAGCACATGCTCAGGAGTTGTTGCAGAATCGCCAGAGGCAGCTGGTTTTGGGTTTGAGGAGGGGGAAAGAGGGGGATTTGAGGATGGAAAGGTCCTGGGAGAGTCGGGGGCTGGAGATATTGGGGGGCTAGAGGGTAAGCAGACTGCTGGGGGGACCGGTAGGTTTTGATGTCTAGTAACCTGGGGGGTATCAATCCAGGTGGACGGCCTACATCCTTCGGTCTCCGAAAAGGGTGGGCTGCCTTTCGTGGTTTGCCCTTCTGCGCACTGCTTGATTCCCTATTCTGAGTTCTCTTGTTGAAGAGCTTATTTTTCATGACAGCACCAGATATATTATCTGGTGCTTTAACCTCCTCACTGCTTCTTTCAGTAGAAACAGATTGCAGGTTCATGTCTAGGCTCAAGGATGAGTGAGTCTCGTCCGTTGAAACAGTCTTGTTGGCTATGATGGGGCATGGGATGCTTTTCGTAGGCGACAGATGTTTAGTGGCACTAGGCCTACTACTGGGAGTACTTTCGGCGATGGGAAATGGTGTCAGTAGGGAAGCGAGGGATGGTGGGCGTGCAGCTCGGTCCTCAAGGCGAGTTGCCTGGACAACTGGCAGCACTCTGAGCCTAGGATCAGCTTTTTGTGGGATTTTTGGCTTAGCCTTCTCACTGCGGAGCCTCAGATGAAGAGGCTTATCAATGGATACGCCCTTGAGCCCTTTAATTTCTTCCTTGAGCTTTGCGGCCAAGGAAACAATTCGTTTGGCTGCATCTGTGGAACCCATTACAATGAGAATACCGTGAACCCGGTTGGTGCGTTTGGTTACCAACCAAGTGGACCGACCTTTAAGTGGGAAAGGGAGCTTAAGGCGGTTAAACACCTGGGCGTAGGTGTCATGAGGGTGATCTGAACTGAGGAAGCGGCCCTAAAGGATGACTCGCTTGGAGCAATTCTCGGTATCTTGTAAAATCTTGGCGGCGTCAAGAATTTGCTGCTCAGAAACTCTACAAACCTGATCGGCTGCCTGGGACACCGGGAGGGATTTGATTACCAAACTCCTCAGGCTGGACAGCTCATCCTTAAGGGTGTGGACGGTGGCCCTTAACTCGGCTATCTCTGCAGCCTGACTTTGGACTGCACATTTTAGTGCATCCGTTGCCAGCGCATTATGAAGGACCGTTTCGTCCGGATTGAGGAGTGAGGCATTGGCCACGGAGGGGGAATCGCACTGCCTCATGGGGAAAGTAGCCTCATCTGAGCAAGCGGTTATATCAATGGTGGGGGGCATTGACATTATTCAGGATCCGGTCAGCACAGATAAAGATAAACTTAAATAGAGGAGGACGAGCTGTGTGTTCTAAAAATTTCAAAAACAGCTACACTCACCGAGGGAGATGACCGCACCGCTGGTGTACCGCAGTTCAGTTCAGGTAACCGCGAAATAGAGTTATGAGCCATATTGATTATTCACTGCTCTACTTCCATCTAATTACATTCTACATGGCTTATCTAGCAAATCTCCCCTGATTCTCGCCGCAGTAAGATCTATCTAGCGTTTTTACATCCCATCGCTATAACCCGACTTCTTCCTTATTTTCGCTAAGCATCCACCGGTGCACCTTCTGAAGTTTCTGTCCCACTGTGCCTCCATTCATTTGTTTTTGCCATAAGAGCGCACTTTCGTTCCACCCGGTCCACCGACCCCATACCTACAATATACTCTCCCGCAAAACCTGCTGTTGTGACCTAAGCAACAGCTAAGTACCTACCGTATCCTGTGGGGTTCAACCTGTGCACACCACAGAGCAAAATTTCTCCTATCTCACTATTCCTCATCGTCCCAAGTTTCCTAACCCCGATTGTATATATAGCGGGTCATATAGCTCACTGCCCACACCACATTGCCGCATAGGTCTAATCTAGACCTTTGCGCACAAGCACCCAGCCTCACTCCTGGTCTGCTCAGACCTTTGGCTTGTCTCTGTCTGGTTGACCGATTCCCTGCTACCTTTTACCTCCCTCATATATCCCTACTTATCATGCTATCCCGGTCCCCAACCAGTACTCGGAAACTCCGTATCGCTAAAGCTGGCAAATCCAAACGTACCCAACCCCTCCCAAAAACCACACCGTGCTCTGTCACCCTCGTTAACGTCGACGGTGAAGCTCCTAATAGTCCTTATGGCCTTAAGCAGAGTTTCGTCGAACTTAGTAACAAGGTCGAGCTGATTGGTGAAATCCTTTCAAAGGTTTCACCCCTGGCTACTCTCCTTGACCCTGTAGCCACTACATCGCCCAAAAACTTGGTTTCGGTGGGACACCTCCTCAACTCCGTGTCTACTGAAATATACCACCGCATTGCCAACTCCAAGAAAGCAGTGGTTTTTAATGTTCCAGGCCGCTTACCACTTTCCTTGGCCAAACACAACACACCAAGTTCGTGCAACATGGCTCACCACGGATGCCATTGCAGGAGGCTACGTAAAAAGTCCCAGCGACATAGTTGCCCCCTGCTATTCCAATTCACGGACGACCTAACAGCTACAGAGTTCATTAGCAACAAGTCGACAATTGCTGCCCTTTCGCCGTATAAGGACATCAAGATATTCTCTGATAAAACCCCCCTCCAACGGGAAATACTTCACTTGCTGAGAAGTACCTCCGCATTGCCCATGCAGGCTGACCCCACTGTAACCGACATGAAGGTTACCCAATGCCCCTCTGTCAAGAAGTCAAAGGTGAGCCCATCGCCTCACCCTGCCTGCCTGCAAACTGTCGACTTAGATATGTCCAACTCCCCACCCCCGGTTCCGCTTCCACACAAACGCCCTTTTTTACCATCTCCCCCAGTAGCCTCTACTAGCAGTAGCTCTCGCTCCCCGACCACAGGCCCCAAGCGGCACTCCACTTCAGTATTAAAGCCGCGCTCCCCCGTCATAGTCTCTGAGCCAAGACAAGACCCTGGTACAACCATCAGCCCCCGCCAATCCGTCCTCCGAGCCGTCGACAAGTGTTGTCACCCGCCGCTCTCGTTCTAACGACTCTACAAACTACCCACCAGCTGCTAGCTCAGCCGCGACACTTCGTTTCTATCCTCATAAGTGCCGCTCTGACCCCCCCCCCACAAGCCTACCTGGTACTCCTACCAGGTCCGCACTTGCCCAACTAATCCCCCCACACACTACCCCCCACTCTCAATCGGCTTCTGCTTATAGCGTACTCTCGGATCCTCCAGGTGATAACCAACCGGGCCGCCTTCCGGATTCGTCTAACGCCGTCGTCCCTATTTGCAGGAGTGACCTTCAGGGCCTTGCCAACGTCACTCACCCTTCCATTGCCTCGCACCCCCTTCCACTGTCTTTCCCTCTCTCTGATCGCATGGGTCACACTAATCCTCCATCTCCGTTGCTACCGTATACCCCTACCTGCCCCCCAGACACCAACCTTCCATACTATAGCCCCAGCATGCCTCCGCTGTTCCCCCCTGCTCACCTCCACCAACGCTCATCTAACCCTGAAGTACCACGTACATACCTAAGCAGATACTCTAGATTCGTACCTGCATCCCGCTTCCTCGCCCCACCTCCCCACTTACCGGCTCCCCTGCCCCTCATGGGCCTCCAAACCTTTCCAAATTTCGCCACTCCCTTCCCTCCCCCACCCCACACTACGTCCCAGTTACTCTCCCACATGCCTTCACCCCCATACCGACCTACCGGCCTTATACTGACTCTGCCCAACAGGTAGGTTACCTGCAGTCAAGTTCTCGTTTTTTTCCTGACCGGTGCCCTCCACACCCGTGGCCATATTGCTAGCCACCCTATGGACCATATCGATAAACTTTAACGGACCTATGTCACTGATCGCTCCCCACTCGATATCATGTCCCTTAGTACCTTACACCCTGCACTCCCTCCTGTCCACCTCGCTTTGACAGATATTCTTAACCTCTCACTTTGCCATATCGTGCCTCCTCCCCCTGTACCACGTGACACTCCTCCGGCCCACATCAGCGGTGTTGCACGCCCACCGTATTGATCACCCACAGCGGTTGGCGGCGCCTCATGCTATTGCTTTGCCCACATTTTGTCCCCCATCCTACAATGCTCACCCCCGGCTTCTATTGACGCTCTATCCCCACTTAGATCCAACTCCTGTCACCACATCGATCCCGATAATCTAGCACCTGGCATCAATGCTTTGCGCACACCGACACTGAACTCCTTCCCACTGGTCCTCACCAACGCTCGATCAATAATTAGAAAAATATCGCACCTGCGATCTCTCGCACTTACCTTAAACGCTGATATGATGCTAGTAACTGAATCCTAGCTGTCAGATGATGCCTCGCTTGACCTTATCGCATAGCTGGGTATCAATGCCTTTCAAAACCGCCAGTCCGGGCGCGGAGGGGGCTGCTTAGCCTTTGTCAAATTCAATATCCATGCTAGTTTTATTGACCACCACTCTCTTCTCCTTATTGAGGATTCGTTATGGCTGTCTATTCACGCCTCCTGCCGGACCCTCCTCCTTGGCTACTTCTGCTTCCCCCCGGGTCTGCAGCCTGCATAAACGGACTCTGCCGTAGATGTCTTTAATGCTGCTCTTGACTATCCTGCCAGTGCAAAAATTATTGCGGGTGACTTTAACTTTCCTTCAATTTACTGGTCCTCAAACTAGTCCTCCCGCCCTCTCCACCTTCCTTTCCTGTGTCCGTCTTGGTGGATGGACCCAAAATGTCTTCTGCTCTACTGGTAGGAACAACATCTTGGACCTAGTATTCTCCATTAATGTTCCTGATATGACCACCCA
The DNA here is from genome assembly GCA_948099385.1 of Fasciola hepatica. Taxonomy (NCBI): domain Eukaryota; kingdom Metazoa; phylum Platyhelminthes; class Trematoda; order Plagiorchiida; family Fasciolidae; genus Fasciola; species Fasciola hepatica. Next base: position 3,926,296 of record CANUEZ040000003.1, on the reverse strand, counting down.
GATTACTGATCACTTCCCGGGTAGTGACCACCTTATTGTTAGGCGCAAGTTCAGCTGCTTCGGCTGTTCTCATCCGATGCAATCCTCTCCCCCTGTTCTGACTTCCTACCGTTCCTGTAACTGGCCCCTAGTGCCAATGATAATCCGATCCCTTAACTGGGACACATTTTTTCTTTCATCCGATCCCCTCACTGTTATGAACTCTCTCTACTCCAATCTCCTACAATGCCTGAATACCGCCAACCCATGTGCCGATCGACGCCCCAAATCCAGCAGCTCACGCCTGTCACTTTTAGAGCGTAAACTGTCTAAGCTGCAACTTACCTTCGCTAGATCACACGACTTTACGATTCTCCTGCGCATAAACCAGCTACAACTGAGGCTGCGTTGCATGGCCGATTCGCATCCGAGAAGGCAAGAGGCCATCGCCCTAGCACACCCAAACAAAAGTGGCTACCTGTCCAACGTGCTTAGTAAAAGATCCAATCACTCCAATCATACCTCGCCCAAGTTCCTCATCTGCGGCTCATCTACCACTAACACCACAGCATCTATTTCTGAGGCCTTCAATGAGCATTTTTCTTCCTCCCTAATAAGCTGTCCTGGTATTCCCCCTCCTTCAATCCAGCCCTGCACCTCTGCCTCTCTTTCATCGATTCCCTTCACTCATCTAGAAATAGAAAAATCAGTTTCCTCCATTGAACCTTCCTCGAAACCGGGACCAGATGATCTCCCACCGGCCCTCCTCCGTTTCGGCGGTTCTGACCTCCCTTTATTGTTACTTAATATGTATACCACCTCCATGCTTCACAGTTTTGTCCCGCCTCAATGGAAATCCTCTGTTATAGTTCCGCGCTTCAAAAAGGGCGTACTAAACGACCCAGATAACTATCTACCCATTATTCACACCCCAGTAGTTTGCAAAATTATGGAGAGAATTATCAAAAAACATATTGTCCAGTACCTCTTATCTAACAACCTGCTGAACCCTGGTCAGCATGGTTTCTTGAACTCCCGTTCCTGCTCTTCCTGCCAGCTTGACTTTCTCAATGTCCTATTGTCTGCTGCCGACGCCGGCAACTCTGTAATTATCCTGTACCTCGACATGTCTAAGGCTTTTGACCGCGTTCCCCATATCATCTGTTGGCCAAAATCCGATCTCTCGCTATTACTGACCCTCTCCTCTCCTGGCTATCCTCCCATCTCTCTCACAGATCACAAGCCGTGCTCGTCGACGGCCACCTATCTTCCGCCAAACCAATTACTAGCGGCGTCATCCAAGGCAGTGTCCTAGGCCCATAACTATTCCTTATTTATATCAATGACATTTTCTCTTCTATTCGACACGGCACTCCTTTCCTCTTTGCCGACGATATAAAAATAGTGTACTCTTTCCTCCCTAGTGACCTATTCGTGACTCTGTGCAACATATCGCACGACTTACTCGTTCTCCAAACTTGGTGCATCTCGTGGTTCATGAAATTCTCCGCGGAGAAAAGCCTCCTCCTACCATACAGGTGCACGGTACCACCCGGCCATATTTGTCTGGAGGGCGTGCCCATCCCCATACAGCCCATGGTTACCGATCTTGGCGTACGCTACTCTTGTTCCTTTAACTTCTCAGAACAGCCATCGTTCCAAATCGCTAAGGCTAAGCGAACCGTAGGCCTGATCAATCAGTGTTTCTTATTACCGGCCAGTCGCCTCTCCATGTATCTCTCACACGTGAGACCGCTCCTAGAATATTGTCCCATTACCTCCAGCCGCTGGCCACGTTCCTCTATTGTATCTCTTGAGAACGTTCAGCGTACTTTCACCAAAAGGCTGTTGGGCATATCCCTAGCCCTGACATACCGCCAGCGCTGTGAGCTCCTACAAATTGAGCCTCTATGAATTTGTCGCACGAGGCTCAACTTGATTTTAATCTTTAAGCTAATCCATAACCTGGCCTACACCTCTTATCCCATCTCATTCGCTGCGCCCCGCTCCTACCCAATCCCACACCGTGCCTTCTCTCCTACTGTCCCTCATTCTAATCTCTGTCTGAAGTCCCGATTCTTTCTGTCAGCCTATTCCAAAATCTGGAATAAGCTGCACCTTAGCTTACGCAGTGCCGCCTCAATGTTCGCTTTTAGGCGCGCACTTTTGTCATACTTAACGGTCCCCAATGCTATATTGCTCACCAGTGAGCTCGTCTCCGCCGACCTGGCCTTTGAAAGGGGCCTCACACTGTAACTCTACTACCTCTGCGCCACAGGCCACTAGGTACACCCCGCGAACTAAGGCCATTGCCTTCACTGATCCATAGCGAACCTTCCTCCTGCCATCATAAGATAACCCTATTGCTCACCTACGTTCATCTCTTATCCATCATATTCACTTTTTTCTCTCCTCAGTATCCGTTGATTCTCAGCTGGGGCACACCCAGACTGCGCTTCTCTATCCCTTTTCCCTTTCCAGTGATCCTCCGTGACGGCCAACCACTTCGGGCACTGTACTTACCATCTCCCTGGCAGGTTCACCTGGATAATATTGCTACACGGTCGTCTACCACTTGCTGTTTCCGTCGGCTCTCCTATCCATGGTCTCACGGCTTGGTCAATTGTTCCTGGTTCACGCACCCCCATCGCGGTCGTTTTGTCCCCTGTACAATTATCCATGATCACTCGTGCCACTCCTAACAGTGCGGGGCGCGGTCAGATCCACCGCTATGGCCGGCGCACATCGGGCGTGCAGGCCGTCTGCAACGATGTGCGAGCGCAACTAGACTGGTGGATCACACCTCCTGCGTTCACCTCCCGAAGTGTTTTTCAAGTTGAGTGTCCAGCGCACGGCCAGTCCCACTCACTAGCACCGGTTGCGGATGGCACGCTCTAACTTTTCTTGGACTACCGAATCCAATGCTGTCGGTTGAAAATTGCATGCTCCTCATCTACTTTCCTCCACAGCTTGCTCACCTATAGCTCTTATCATCTGTTTCCACTCCCCATTTTTGTCGCCCTACCGCGGCATGCACACCTACCCGTTTTGTCCTTTCTCCTATCGCCTCTCTCTACATCAACTTTCACTGCTTTGAGTAACTATCGTCCTAACCACTCTTCTCTGTCGACGCTCGCCAATAACTCTTTTCCCACCTGCCGTCGTTGCTGGCTTCTATCATCTATGCGCTTGGTGTTACCCTCTGCTCAGAACGCCCATTGATAGCTTATTTAAACCTGCCGTTCTGTTAAATCCCTCCTCATGCCCAATGCCATGATGCACCAATCGCACCCGCACTCATGACCAATCCGCATATTAGAAATTGCCGCTCCAAACTTCGCATCTTTTACAGTCGTATTTATTATCTAATCACCACCACCATATCTTCCTGACTTGGCTCCGCGATTCCTCTGTGGTTCTTTCCAGTGTCCTGATTAGTATCCACCAGTTCAATTGTCTGCCGGCACACAGCTCTCCAGCTCCACTGCCCCAACTCCGTTGGGCATTCATTTTTTGTGTGGCCTTTTTGTTCTATTACTGGTTCACTTATACTGGGGCGTCCCGTGTCCTTGTCCGCCTCCTTCGTGTTTCATCTGCAGTAAAATGATCTGATTGGTGATTTCTTACTTGTCTCCTCGGTCATTGCTTTCATCCCTTGATCCGTTTATTGCTCGCTACAGGCATTTTTCTGTACCTTTCAGTGTGGTCCGCTTTTTCCATGTTCCACCACTGTAATGACAACGTTACGTCACGGTGTTCTTTTACAGTTCCAAATCGTTTAACCTGTCACCACCCGACTCCTCTGGTCCGTCACTACATCTCGCAACTGCATTGATCAAATAATTAGACCCATTCTTACCTGTTTTCCTTGATCCTGTCTTTCATCTTCACTCTTCCATGAACTGCTCCTCACAGTCTTCATCACTTCTGTGCTTCTGCATCCTATTTTTCTCTCCGTTGTACTGCCATGTACACTTGTCATGAAGGTAATCCACCACGATATTCCAAAGTTAATTGTACAACCTACTGACCTAACATTACCTACTCCTCCTAATGACTGATAATCTCTTTCTAGGACCCCATTGTAGTTGCTCCTGCTTCTCTTATACCTATAGATGTATATATGTACATACGTATATATATATATATATATATATATATATATATATATAATAAATCTACGTATATATATATATAAACTTACGCATATATATCCATGTGCACCCGCTCTGCATCTTTCAGTTCCTCACCGGCCATTTCCCTTGCTATCATCCCAACGATCGACCGTCATCATAGGCATCCATCAACTCTACATCTGTGCCCCACATCTACTGTATCCAATCCTTCGAAATCGTTTCTGTCATCTTTTCATCCCTCTACGTTTTGCATTGCTTGCTGCCTGTTTTACGGTGAGTTTTGTGTCCTGTCCGCCGACAATTCACTGCAAAGTACCAATGCCTCATTGATATCTAATCCACTGCAGTGCACCTCACCTTTTTTCCCATTTTTCCTTGCTACTGCAGTTCCTTATACCGATTTCCAGCCTTTCACATGTTTACCAGTCGGCCTTTTTATGTAAACGCCCGGACCAGCCATTCAGTCCACCTGACCTTGACTTTCAAACTTACCGGGTGTCCATTCAAATCCGCTCCTGAGCTCATTTAAACTCCACACAATCTCTATGGTGTGCATACATTTATCCTATTTTCATCCTACTTTATTCCCCTTTCTGAGCCTTTTTATCCAACATTTTCCTGAGAGTTTCCACATTTCCATGAATTATATCTGTCCATTCCATCACCTGTATCAACAAGATCATGCACAAAGCATGCTTCGGACGTTTCCGAAATAAACCATTATTATTATTATTATTATTATTATTATTATTATAATTATTATCTGCAGCGGCTGTATGAAAAGAAGTTTCATGACATTGGAGACGAAAGACCGACGTTGTCTCAAGAGGATCACTTCGCTCTACAAACGGTGCGGCAAGGCTCTAGAGGCCTCAAAAAACAGTTCGAGGTTCCCCTCCCATGGCGCACACCGGTCGACCCGTGGACTGACAACAGAAATTATGTTCTCCAACGATTACTACGACTAAAAGAACGCTTCATTCGAGACCAGAATCTGTGAGAACGATACGCGGATTTGATGAAGCGAAACGAGGCCCTCGGTTACTTTGAAAAGGTGCCTGTTAACACCGACAGCAAAAGGGTATCCGGTATCTACCTCACCACCCGGTTATCAACCCCAAGAAACCCAATAAACTGCGCGTGGTTTTTGTTTGTGCGGCCAAGTTCCAGGGCAAGTCGTTAAACGATCGCCTACTACAAGGGCTTGACTGGACCACACCACTGATCGATGTTTTGTGCCGTTTCACAGTGGGTAAAGTGGCTTTGTCTGCCGACATTAGGGAAATGTTCCATCAGGTGAAGATTCCGGTAGGAGAACGAGATGCTTTGCGTTTCCTGTGGTGGGAAGGGAGCGACGGGGACAACGCAGTGGTGAACTATAGGATGATCGTCCACCTCTTCAAAGCCATACCGTCACCATTTTGTGCAAACTACGCCCCCCGAGAATCAGCGAACAAACATGGCGATCAAGTACATCGGACGGTAGCAGATATCGTCAGCAGGAACTTCTACGTCGATGACTACCTTGGGTCATTCGATGACGTGGAATCAGCTCTAGAGCAGTTCAGGGGTCTGACGAGATTGCTGGAAGAGGGCGGCTTCCATCTAACTAAATGGATGTCGAACGCTTCAGAAGTGCTGAAGGTCATCCCGTATCACGAAAAGGCCGAAAGGGTAAGATATTTGGACGGCTCTCCACTTCCTATCGAGCGCACTTTAGGAATACAATGGGACGCGGAAACGGACGATTTTGTTTTCGAGCTAAACGTTCCCGAGCTGCCAATGACCCGTCGTGGCATACTATCTGCCGTCTCAAGTTTGTTCGACCCGCTCGGTTTCGTCTCACCATGGCTGCTACCCGGAAAGATCTTGCTGCAGCGGCTGTGCCGTAAGAACGTTGATTGGGACCAGTCACTGGACCGAGGGGACCGGCTAGACTGGGGAGAATTATTGAACACCTTGAAGAAATTAGGGGACACAAGGGTTCCACGATGTTTGACTCCTGGCCATACGACGCGGACTGGAGAACTACATGCCTCTTCCGATGCATCCGAAGTCGGTTATGGAGCTGTGGTGTACGGACAATGGTGCGCAGGAGATGGACAGTATACCACGAGGATCCTGTTCGCCAAAGCCCACGTTGCTGCACTGAAGTCGGTCTCAATCCAACGCCTTGAACTCAGCGCAGCCGTGTTGGCAGTCAGGGTGGTGCAAGCTATGAAGAGATGCTCGATCTCTACGTTTGGTCGGTGAGCTTCTGAACGGATTCAACGATAGTACTTTACTATATCAACAACGTCCGGAGCCGGTTTAGTACTTTCGTTGCTAACCGGCTCACGATTATCCACGATGAATCAGCCATGAACCAGTGGAATCATGTCAGGTCTGGCGATAATCCAGCCGACCTGTGCTCCCGAGGTGCGAACAAATTCAGGCAACTGGACACGTGGACGAGAGGGCCAAACTTCCTGCACTTGCTCAAGCAGGAGTAGCCCGTGTTCGAATTTAAACGCCCTACGGAGGTAGAACTGGAAATCAAAGGCGTAGTGATGGTGGCCAACTTCGTTGAAGCGATATCCATTCTATCGCGACTAGTCAGGCTTTCTTCCCGGATGAAGACGCTTCGTTCGCTAGTTTGGTTAACCAGGTTCAAGAGAAATTTACTAGTCATGAAGGGGCTGCGGCCCTCAGGCCGGATACCGGTCGGCCCGATAGGTCCCGATGAGCTACAAGTGGCAGAGTACGATATTTTCAGAATGATACAATGCGAGGCCTTCGCCCGAGAACTCAAAAGGGCGGAAGAAGTGAGGTCGACCACTAAAGACATGCCATCTCCAAGAGGCGACCTGAAGCGTTTAAACCCCAAACTCATTGACGGACTGCTGCGGGTGGATGGTAGGCTGACCAAATCCCACCTGAACTTCGACACAATGTATCCTATACTGTTGCCTTCGAGACAACCTGTAGTAGAGCTAATGATTAAACACGTCCACGCCGTGGAGGGACATGCCGGGGAAAGTCACGTGACGAGCGTCATCCGAAAGCGCCTTTGGTTGTTGAGAGGACGAGAGACTGTAAAACGCGTAATCCGACGTTGTGTGCAATGTAGGAGACGCAATGCCAGAGCAGGCAAACAACTCATGGCCCCACTACCAGAATGCAGGGTGACTACGGGCTGGTGGCCGTTCAGTGACACCGGGTTGGACTATTTCGGGCCTTTGTGGATCAAGTGCGGGAAAAGATTAGAAAAGCGATACGGATGTATCATGACGTGCATGAAGTCACGTGCGGTACACCTAGAAGTCGCACATTCGATGACGACCGATTAGTTTCTACGGGCCTTGCAAAGATTTATCAACCAAAGAGGCGTACCGGCCGATATATACTCAGATAATGGGTCGAACTTTGTGGGCGCTCAACGGGAATTGCAGCGTTGGCACAAGAACATAAACAGGAACGAACTGCAGGATCGAACCGTGGCCTACGGCATACGATGGCATTTCAACCCCCCACAGGCCAGCCACCGAGGCGGCGTATGGGAACGCATGATCCGGTCCGCCAGACGGATATTGCTGTCAATCATGGAGCAGCAGCCGCCCGACGACGAGACGCTGAATACCGTCATGACTGAGGTGGAGCGAATCCTGAACAACCGCCCCCTGGTTCCAGTAATGAACGGCGACCCCACCCACCTGGCGCTCATTCCTAAAGATATATTGGCAATAAAGTCGAACGAGTGTTTCCAAGGACCGGTGAGCCTTCGTGGGAGCTACCTCCACGGATGGAAGCAAGCGAACTATCTGGCCAAGGTCTTCTGGAGGCGATGGCTACGGGAGTACCTACCGGCTTTGCAGACTCGACAGAAGTGGCTGGCCAAAACAATACCATTCAAGGTTGGGGACGTGGTTATGATCGCCGACGAACGCGCACATTTCAGCACTTGGTCTTTGGGAGTAGTTACGGGAACCATCAAAAGCACTGACGGAATGATAAGAACGGTGAAGGTGAAGACAGCTAACGGAGTGCTCATTCGTGACATACGCAGTATTAGCCCACTCGAGAGCGAAGACGGAGGAGCTGATAACCCTGAGGCCTAGTAAACCTTTTCACACCAGTCATCGAGGTGGATAAAGAAACACCATATATACCACACGGTCTCCGGCAAACACCTTACAGTGCTCGCGGTCTTTCGTTGACACTACAGAAGGTTCTTTCAGATATGTGGTGATGAGTGCGATTCCATTGTACATCCCGATACAAACACGCATGCACGACGCACTCTACATCCCGTAAACCCATCAAACATGTGACAGTGTTCGTTGTTTTGCTTTTTGCTGACGTGACCGAATGCCCCTTGCATATGTGGAAGTAGCGGAGCTTAGGTCACACACACATGCTACATTTTACTCGTTTTCCTGCCACACGGTCTTTTGTTGACATTGCAGAAAGTCCTTCTTTGATGTGTAGTCATACCTGTGATTTCATTGTAACCCCAGCACACACACACACGCACTCACACACACACTCAAGCACATACATCCAGGACCGGACGGCCCTTAACGAGGACAACATCTATGTGACCCTTCACGCCCGCCATCGGTCATTTGGTCTTGTGGAAGATGTAGACTAGCCTCATGTCTATGTAGCCAATGGGTTAGGTGCGACCAGTAGTAGAACGTTGACGACGAGCATTAGACGCGCGCACTGACAGCAGGGCCTAGGCAGGTAGGAAGAATCAGTACCTTTATACCGAACCTTTGACTCTGCTAAGGATCCAGGAGGATTTTGGTGGGCGGTGTAACAGCCGGTCGTGTAAAATCCCCCTTTTTCCCTCGCGATTCAGTGTTTTTTCCCAACATCACTCATTTGCCTACACTATTGACTTGTCTTTACGAACTGGTTGTTTTTCTGGACCAATTGTTGTTTGTTCGCGCCCAGGGCGCTACTTTGGCACATCCTTGTTCAGGACCTGCGTGACGCACGTGCTGTTTGCACACACGCTGCTATTCGGTTTCTCGTTGCTGAGTCCTTGTGATCGTATTATTGAGGTTTGTATATTGTTTATGTCATTGTTCATGTAATAATCTAGTATCGTAGAATATCGCGGATAATCGTCTTTTGATTTCGGGATCCGTTGCGAATTTGGCTACGCACTGCTCAAACGTTCGTTACACACCGGCTGCGGATTCTCATCATTAGATGACGCTCGTTACTCGTCCCTATAGTTACCTCACCAATAAAAGGGGACACTGTTTCTTTTTTTCTATTCGTAAAAATTCTTTCGCGTACATTTAAACGGTAGGTACCTGTCTGCTTTCTTTTCGGTCACTTGATTTTCCGATGATCCTGAGTAAGTATCATCGACCGTTTTTCACGTCCTACTTGTGTGCATTTTACCTTGTCCGTTCTAAGGCAAAGTTCGCTTGGAAAAATTTCATTTTTTGGGGATTATATGCATTAACTGTGATTATCTCAAAGCTGAATCGTATTTGCCGCGTAAACCATTATAACTTTACTTCGTTTAAGCTCTGACCAACATTATCCTCTTGTTGCTTAAATGTGTGACTCTTACTGAAATTTTGTAAACATATTATTCCACTGGATATTACAGTACTCTCTGATCATGCCTTCACGCTCTCATCCCGAATACGGTCGCGTAGTGCATCACCATTATCATTTATATTGTTAATAACGGTTATATGTCGATGTCTTCTCTAAATTTCATCAGATTTCCATCTTTCTCGCTTCCAATACCGCCAGCTTAACATGTCTCAATTTATGTCCGACAAAATTTACTGGTTCGTTCATGTTCTGCCCAATCAATATATGACATTCTTTTTTTCCTTATTGCACAATGTATCTACATGATCATGCACATGGCATGCTTCGGGCGCTTCCGAAATAAACCATTATTATTATTATTATTATTATTATTATTATTAATGAGTATTTTCCAAAACCCATCGACACTCTTTGCATAACTATCGTTGCCCGTTTTCCCCAGGTTTCGCCCCAGACTACTTGTCAGTTCCGTCCGCAAACATGGAAATTCCCCACCACAAAACTTATCACCACCGCTTTGGTCATACATTCGAAGGTGGAAACATCCGCTTTTGCCGTTCACTCTCGTGCTACGAAATCCAAAAGATACGTAACTGCTAAATATTTATATCCGGAGTAACCCAAGAGTCAGTGGTCTGGTAACCATCAGCCCTCTCTATCAGTGTAACCGCTCGCTCACAAAAGACCTACGCGTTGCAGCCTCCTGATCTTGCCAAGAATCACTCCCTGCCTTTATCTGCACCCCCCATAAGCCTCCGCCGTAACTTCCAGAATGGTTGAAGCTCCTCGCCCATTGTCTCTGTACATTTCCAAACGGATTTTAGATGACTCTTTCCAGTATTGTTTCTGCTGACAGGGTTTTGTGGCCGCCGTTCACTCTGCGCCTGAAGCCTTTATTTTTCCCCCTGTATTCTTGCTTTCATACTAAGATGAGTTTATGGACGATTGGTATGGTAGTAAGTCACACTGGCTCAAGACCTTTCTTTTCACTATCGTTTGTTTTATTTTTCTTGCCCACCTTGACGAATTGCAGGCTTTCAGTTCGTTTACGTTAAATGTTTTGGCTTTTACGCTTGGTCCAGTTAAGCGTGAAGAGCTATTCCATCTACTTGGACCACAAAATGGCCACTTCCAGTTTGTTCTTTTGATCAACCTTTTTGTTTGTGCAGATGTTTGTCTTTAGTCGGACCACTTTTTAGCTTGATCGTGACCAGTGCGCAATGCTAAGAGTACGATCGTTGTGAACTTACATTTAACTCACGAATGGTGCGGTGGAGTTTGCGGAGCAATTGTTCCGTCTGGGCTACTAACTTACCTGGGCTGCGCTTTGACTTGAGGCTCAGCGGTGCCACACCAAACAAGTAAAATAATATTGATAGTTGTATACTCCATGAATATGTTGAAAAGCATACCTTGATACACGATCAGTGGGTGCATTCACAAAGTAACGAGGTCACTATTAGTCGGAACGGGCCGATTGGTGATAGTCACTCAACAGCCGTGTCCAGCCGTGGTAAAATGCACTAAACCGTCTGGTATTTGGAAGTTTAGCAAGAGACTGATGAGGATGAACTATATGCTTCTTTAAGGGTCAAAGACCGTAACTCATTCGAGACTCAGCATAAGTAAAATAAGGGGACTTATTAGCAAACGTCGAGAATGCTGATAAAGGAACTGTCATAATAGAATTTGCAGGCTTGAAGCATAAGAAAATGCAGAATAAAATATTCGAGATAGATGATTGTTTGGGGGTGAAGGCGTTGGGGATAGAATCTAGTTCTTCATTGGTGGAACGCACAAACAGGGCGAAATGTGATGCACAAATATATTATCCTGGGAAGCCAAGGAATACCCTCGAGGGATCGGCTGCAACTTTTATTGTGTAAGTTTGAGGGGTTCATAAATATTGAGAAGATAACTTGGGCACACAGTGGTCGGCTCTGGGTGGGAAAAATGAAGGGGATTGTCAGGTGTGAACCGTATGGTCAGTGGTTTTCCATGAGGATGTTGGGGTACATTGCATTATCACTGACCAGCTGGGTTGCTCGGAGGAAGACCAGAGGGGAGGGCCATGATAAGCCAGAGTGGGTCATACAGCTGGGAAACCTTGACTACATGAACAGGCGGATGAAAAGTACGTGCGGGATTTTGGTGGGGTACAGTGTGGATTGGATTAACTGGAATACGGATAAATAAGGCGTCGGGAATAATCGGAAATGAGTGGGTGATTTTGACGGAGAAAGGATTTTCGAAAGATGCAAACTTGGGTACGTGGCAAGTAACAACAGTGATGATAATAATGGTATATTCCTGATGGGCCGGAAGCAGGCTGCATTGCTCTTTCAGATGGTACGAGTGATGATAAAATCAGAGTTTATGGCACGACATAATACGTGCATAGAGGGGATTATAGGAGAACGTAAAATGGACAAAAATGATAATACGAAAAGATGGCGAGAAATGGTAAAATACGTCCCAAGTGCTGGGGGGACCAGGTGTAGCCAAGTAGGGGGGGGGGCTGGGTCACCCCGCCGTGAAATTCGGGTTGTTTTGTTTTATTATTCTTGCTTATATCACTGTTTAGGCCTGTAACCGTATTTACCCTAGTATGTATCACCTCATCATCCGAAATAGTGACCTAGTTGTGTAAGCAACTGCGGCACAATAACGCACAGCTGCTCGTACTTATCGCGAGTTAGGGTTGTAGATCACGTTGGATATTTAATGTTTCAACTCCATTTAATAACATTCAACACGGCTTACTTAGCAAATCTTCCCTGATTCTCGCCACAATAAGATCCATCTAGCCTTTTTACATCCCACTCCATATATAATTCAACTCCTACCTTATTCTCGCTGCGCATCCACCGGTGCACCTTCTGTAGTTCCTGTCCCACTGTGCTTCCATGCATTTTTTTCTCTCATAAGAGCTCAATCTCGTTCCACTCGGTCAATCGACCCCATATCTACAACATACCTCTCCGTAGAACCTGCTGTTGTGATCCAGGCAACAGTTAAGCACCTACCGTATCCTGTGTGCGTTGCACCTGTGCAATCCATACAGCAAAATTTCTACTATCTAGCTATCCTTCATCGTCTCAAGTCTCCTCATCCCAACTATGTATATATAGTGTGTCATATAGCTCACTTCCTATAGCGCATTGTTGCATAGTTCTTACCTAGACCTTTGCGCATACAGCGCCCAGGTACACTCCTGGTCTCCTCAGACCTTTGGCTTGTCTCTAGCTAGTTGACCGAATTCCTGCTAACTCTTTACCCCCGTCATATATTTTTACTTATCGTGCCATCCCGGTCCCGAACGAGTGCTGGGAAAATCCGTATCGCTTAAGCTGGCAAATCCAAACGTACCCAACCCCTCCCAAAAACCAGGCCGTGCTCTGTCGCCCTCGTTAACGTCGACGGTGAAGCTTCTAATAGTCCTGATGGCCTTAAGCAGAGTTTCATTGAACTTAGGAACAAGGCCGAGCTGATTCATGAAATCCTTCCAAAGGTTTCACCCCTGGCTACTCTCCTTGACCCTGTAGCCACTACATCGCCCAAAAACTTGGTTTCGGTGGGACACCTCCTCAACCCCGTGTCTACTGAAATATACCACCGCATTGCCAACTCCAAGAAAGCAGTGGATTTTATTGTTCTAGGCCGCTTACCGCTTTCCTTAGCGAAACATAACATACTAAGTTCGTGCAATATGGCTTACAATAGATGAAATTGCAGGAGGCTGCGTAAAAGCTCCCAGCGGAAAAGTTGCCCCACGCTATTCCGATTCATGGACGACCTTACAGCTAGAGAATTTATCAGCAACAAGTCGACAATTGCTGCCCTTTCGCCGTACAAGGACATTCAGATATTCTCCGATAAAACCCCCCTCCAACGGAAAATACTTTGCTCGCTGAGAAGTAAATCAGCCTTGCCCATGCAGGCTGACCCCACTGGAACCGACATGAAGGTTACCTAATGCCCCACTGGCAAGAAGTCAAAGGCGGGCCCAGCGCCTCTCCCTGCCTACCTGCAGACTGTCGACGTAGATATGTCCAATTCCCCACCCCTGGTTCCGCTTTCACACAAACGCCCTTTCCTACCATCTCCCCCAGTAGCCTGTAACTCTAGTAGCTCTCGCTCCTCGACCACAGGCCTCAAGCGGCACTCCACTTCAGTATTAAACCCGGGCTCCCCCATCATAGCCTCAGAGCCAAGACAAGACCTCGGTACTATCGTCATCTCTCGCAGTACTGCTCCCCATCTGTCCTCCGAGTCGTTGACAAGTATTATCAACCACCACTCTCGTCCTAACGACTCTACCAAATACTCACCGGCCGCTAGCTCAGCCGCGACACTTCGGTGTTATTCTCATAAGTATAGGATAGTATAGTATATTTCTTGACCGTGGTCAATACACATGCACAAGGCAAGATCAGAGTATACAGCAGTACATGTCAGTGTGAGGCATTCACAAATTCTAAATTTATAAATCACACAGCAACCGAAATACACCAGTAAATTCATGTAGTGTTTGAGTGAAAAAAGGTGGTGATGGTTGAGGCGGGAATTCCGAATCGGTTTCGAAATCGCTGGGGGCGGTGTGGATAGCTGGGCAGTCGTGGGATTGCTGATATAAGCGACAATTGGACAGACACTAACGAGTATCCGGGCGGAAGAGATGCCAAAGAACATTGTTAGAAGTAAAGCAAGCATGGGGCTTCCAACCAGCAGTCAGAGATACCAGCGGAATATTGGACACTGATCCATCACTGGGTAACTAACTGTGGAGGAAGCATGTGAAATAAAGGCAAGTGAGTCAAAGGTGATAATAAAACCGACCTTTTGTGCAGGTGATTACAGTGTCATACGGGAATTCAAATGAAGGCGAAAAGCTTTGCAGGGACTTCAGTGCATTTTTGAAGAGCATGAATGGTGTTTGGACGTATAACGTACTTTTGAAGAAAAGCCGTCAATGAAACGGATTAGTGGAGACAAACGTCAATTGTTCGACTAGGCAGAAGTTGGAAGAGTGTTAAAAATATTTCTTGTATGTGATAGAAAATTGGTAACCAAATTATGGTTGGCTGCAGATGGCTGGTATTCTGTTCCGTAAAGACCTTGGTTGCAGGTGGTGGCAGGTAGAATGTTGAGGGAAACAGGTAAAAAAGGGCTGGTTTGACGAAGTTGACAGCTGCGAGGGCTGGGTTCCGGTCATTGGTTACGTACTGCAACGCGGGAAGAATTGAACTGTTGGGTTGGATTGTTCGGGAACAGACGTTGAGCGGATGTGTTGATGGTTGGTGTCAGGAATCACCTCTGCGATCCGGTGAGACTTTCATGAGGTTTTGTTAATCCGTGAGCAGTGCCCCATGTAACGTCAGCAGGCGGGAGTATAGGTTTAAACCACTGATCAAATCGTCCAGTCTTTACGGTAATCCGGAATAAGCGTCGATTTGGCCGATGGCTACCCAAGTAACCAGTGCAATCTGGAAGAGATCAGGAGTGCGGCAGTCTGGAGAGTGTTCCAGCTGTGGGTTATGATTATCGTTTTTATGGAAGCAAGAAAATGAACATTTTGCTATCCGAACAATTAGTTATCGTTTGGCTAGTGGGCCGGTCTATTAGGGATCCCTAGACGGAGACTGGTAGCTTTCTAGGGTAGTTGGGTGAAAGTAGAGGTTTGGGGCGATATCAGGTAGGCGGTGGGTGAGGAGAGGGTGTCCGTTTGGGAACCAGGAATAAAACCATAGTAGAGGATATGGTCTGGGAGAAGAATGAGAAAATAGGAAGATAACAGTCTGGTCAGTTCACCAGCTGTGGTCTAGGACGGCAAACAGTAAAAAGGGAGAAAAACACTGGGTGTTAAAATGAGGATTTTTCATGTGGGAGCAAACGTGCTGGTATTACGCAGGGTCAAGAGAAATCAGAGGCATACGGATTCCGGTTGGAATGGGGTCTTAACTTACCATGAGCATATGCGCAGAGAAGTGAAGCCTAGTTACTAAGGAATGGTAATCCGTGTAACAAGGCTTCAGTGTACGAGAAAGACGCAAAAAAGCAGGACGGGACGGCTGAGTTCTAGTCTGAGCCAGGAATTAAGTGAGAGCGAGCACCCATCGCTAACGGACGGAACGTTTGTATTTATATATGTGCAAATTATGTAAAACGGCACAATCTAGTTAGGAAGGGGGACAAAAGTGAGTGGAGCATACTCAAGGTATATATATATATACATATATATATATATATGTATAAATATACCTTGAGTATGCTCCACTTACTTTTGTCCCCCTTCCTAACTAGACGAGAACCAAGAAAGAAGTGGATCGACAATCCCAAATGACCGTAGATTTGTTAAATGGTGGGGGTGAGGGACACGATCAAATGCCTTGGATAAATCAAGATAAAGAACAACAAGAGATTTCCCACTTTCAGCAGAGTCGGTGACGAGATTCAGAAAATGGTACTGACAAGTCATGCAGGACCATGAACGGAGGAATCCATGTTGGTTGTGATTAATAAGACTGAGGCTTAATAAATAGCTAATAATATTATCTTGAACCATTTTTTCCATTATTCTGGATAAGACGGGGGTATGGTTTATAGGGCGATAATTGGATACCTCATGTAAAGGTCCTTTTTCATGAACGGGAACGATTGCCGAGCGTTTTCAGTTAGCAGGTACGGTGCTACCATTAAGTGAGAGAGTGAAAAGGTTAAGCAACAACAGGGGGAGATCCGGTCCACCATTGACGAGTGCGATTGGTGGTAAGCCATCGGGGCCTAATCGAGGAGAGGGTTTGCTATTGGATAGTAGCTTAGAAATACTCCTGACATCGAAGGGTATCGTAGAAAGGACAGAGTCGTTAAGTGTTGAAGATGGGGGCCGGGCAATGACAGTAGATGGAGCCATGGCTGAGGCAAAGAATGCATTGAAGGCTTTGGCTATACAAGGTGAAGAGGTGATAGATGAGTTATTATCCAGAACCAGAAGTTGGAGGTCGGCCTAAACATCAGCGTTTCTAGACTTATGCAACATAGAAAGAAGTTGTGACTTGTTGGGATGACTCAAAGCCTTAGCTTCTCGGTCACGAAGTCGCGTATTATCGTGTCGATGAATAAGTGTGGAGAGGTGGTTTAGACGAATAAAAAGTGAAAAGTCGTTGGAATTACGTAGTTCTTTGAGAAGTTTATTGTACTTCTTATGGAGTGGCGAGACAAGTGACCTCTTTTTAGGTACAGCCTGGGCAGTATTGGACAATTTTTTCAGACAATCGGAAAAGAAGGAGTAGAAAATATCCGCAGCATGCTGAGGGTCCTGGGTGAGGAAATAATCACCCCAGTCTTTCTGGCGAATAAGCGCGACTAGCAAGGCCCAATTTCTGCATAGGAATGTATTGTTGGAGGGGTGTGCGGGACTAGGTGGGCCACTAAGGGGCAGATGGCAGATAACCATTTATGGTCACTACCGGGGAAATTTCGTGTTACGGTCACGTCGATGAGAGGCATGTTATGAGTAAATACCAGACCTAGTATGTTCTCATTTCTGGTAGGTTCGACAACATGTTGTGTCCAGCCGTCCAGATGAATGCTAGTGATCAGGTCCACAAGATTGGGAGGAGCCGAGAGGGTGGGCCAGGTGTGAAAGAGATTAAAGTCACCGGCAGTAAGCTTGGTTCCAGAAGGAAGGAAAGAGAGGTATTCGAAAGACCTAATGAAAAGTGGAAACAAGGAACTGGGGGAATTCGGTCAGCGATACAAGCAGCCAGTGTAAAGAACAGCGCTTCGGAAGTTGATAGTAAACCAGAGAGTATCGGGAATAGAATCAAGTGCCGTACGTAGAAGAGGGGTCGTGGTGTAGACTTCCTTGACGTAGGCTAGGCACCCATCACCACGCCGGTTCGGTCTGTCGGTCCTTAGAAGACTGTACCCTACCAAGGAAACTTGATCTTTGGGAGTGCTCTCAGAAGTGGGGTTTTGTCTTCGGCTATTTTTATGTTTTTATAAGAAGAATTAGAAGCTATAGTGTAACGCATTTTTATGAATTCTTTGGCAGATAGATCATCTGCAAATCGCATAAGGATTGGACAGTTGAAGCGCTGAACGCGCTTACGCAGCCTTGTTATTTGACAAGGGAGGTGAGCCATACCACATGCATTCAACAGTGTATGCTTGACATGCTGCAGAGGTATTCTCTCTGGGACATTAAACACGACTGCATTACGAGAGTTCCTCACTCTTGTGAGAACTTCGGATGCAACAGAATCGATAAAGCGGCCCGCAGCTGTCAGGTTTTGTAAGGTGGAATTTTCGATGCGTTCAGTGATGCACAGTAAGGGGGCGAGTTTAGATATCGTATCTTCCAAATTCAGAAGCTGAGACTTTATACCTGAAATACTTCGGTCTAGAACAGCCGTTCTTTCTGTCGCCAAGCCTACTAAGTCACAGAGTTCAGCCAAACGTTGTTTTAAGGCCACGGGAGTTTGAAGAAGCCTATTTTTCCTAGTAACCGGGGTATGAGTAGACGGGGTAGTATTGGAAGTCTTCTTTGCTACACGTAGCATTTTGGAATATTAAAAAGATTCTGTGAATGAGGTGGAAAAGTAACGGCAAACTAGAACTGGGTTAGGATTTACCACTGAGAAAAAAATATCTGAATTTCTATGGGTTACCGGAATACCCTAAGAAAATATAATTTTTAGTATTTCCTAAGACAGATGAATGAAAACTATATCGATAACAGCAAACAAAACGACCTGGTGTAGCGCAGCGCCACTCCAATCCTCCAATGAGCCTACCTGGTACTCCTACCAGGTCCGCACTTGTTCAACTAATCACCCCATCCATTAGTCCCCACTCTCAATCGGCATCTGCTTATGACCTACTCTTGGACCTCTCAGGTGGAAATCAGTTGGGCCGCCCTCCAGATCCATCTAACGCCATGGTCCCCTTAACTAGGAGTGAACTTCAGAGCCTTGCCAGTGCCACTCACCCCCTTTCCACTGTCTTTCCCTCCCCTCTGATAGAACGGGTCATACCAGTCCTCCATCTCCGTTGCTACCCCATATCCCTTCCTGCCCCCCAGACACCAACCCTTCATGCTGTAGCCCCAGCATGTCTCCGCTGCTCCCCTCTGCTCCCCTTCACCAAACCCCATCTAACCCTGAGGTACCACGTACGTACCCTTGCAGATACTCCAGGTTCGTACCTGCATCCCGCTTCCTCGCCCCACCTCCCCATTCACCGGGCCCCATGCCCCTCATGAGTCTCCAAACCTTTCCGAATTTCGCCACTCCCTTCCCGCCCCCCATCCCACACTAATTCTCAGTTACTCTTCCACATAACTCCACCCCACGCCGACCTACCGGCCTTATACTGACTCTGCCCAGCGGGTGGGTTATCTGCAGTCAAGATCTCGTTTTTTTCCTGACCGGGGCCCTCCGCACCCGTGGCCATATTGCTAGCCACCCTATGGACCATATCGATAAACTTTAACGGACCTATGTCACTGATCGCTCCCCACTCGATATCATGTCCCTTAGTACCTTACACCCTGCACTCCCTCCTGTCCACCTCGCTTTGACAGATATTCTTAACCTCTCACTTTGCCATATCGTGCCTCCTCCCCCTGTACCACGTGACACCCCTCCGGCCCACATCAGCGGTGTTGCACGCCCACCGTATTGATCACCCACAGCGGTTGGCGGCGCCTCATGCTATTGCTTTGCCCACATTTTGTCCCCCATCCTACAATGCTCACCCCCGGCTTCTATTGACGCTCTATCCCCACTTAGATCCAACTCCTGTCACCACATCGATCCCGATAATCTAGCACCTGGCATCAATGCTTTGCGCACACCGACACTGAACTCCTTCCCACTGGTCCTCACCAACGCTCGATCAATAATTAGAAAAATATCGCACCTGCGATCTCTCGCACTTACCTCAAACGCTGATATGATGCTAGTACCTGAATCCTAGCTGTCAGATGATGCCTCGCTTGACCTTATCGCATAGCTGGGTATCAATGCCTTTCAAAACCGCCAGTCCGGGCGCGGAGGGGGCTGCTTAGCCTTTGTCAAATTCAATATCCATGCTAGTTTTATTGACCACCACTCTCTTCTCCTTATTGAGGATTCGTTATGGCTGTCTATTCACGCCTCCTGCCGGACCCTCCTCCTTGGCTACTTCTGCTTCCCCCCGGGTCTGCAGCCTGCATAAACGGACTCTGCCGTAGATGTCTTTAATGCTGCTCTTGACTATCCTGCCAGTGCAAAAATTATTGCGGGTGACTTTAACTTTCCTTCAATTTACTGGTCCTCAAACTAGTCCTCCCGCCCTCTCCACCTTCCTTTCCTGTGTCCGTCTTGGTGGATGGACCCAAAATGTCTTCTGCTCTACTGGTAGGAACAACATCTTGGACCTAGTATTCTCCATTAATGTTCCTGATATGACCACCCAGATTACTGATCACTTCCCGGGTAGTGACCACCGTATTGTTAGGCGCAAGTTCAGCTGCTTCGGCTGTTCTCATCCGATGCAATCCTCTCCCCCTGTTCTGACTTCCTACCGTTCCTGTAACTGGCCCCTAGTGCCAATGATAATCCGATCCCTTAACTGGGACACATTTTTTCTTTCATCCGATCCCCTCACTGTTATGAACTCTCTCTACTCCAATCTCCTACAATGCCTGAATACCGCCAACCCATGTGCCGATCGACGCCCCAAATCCAGCAGCTCACGCCTGTCACTTTTAGAGCGTAAACTGTCTAAGCTGCAACTTACCTTCGCTAGATCACACGACTTTACGATTCTCCTGCGCATAAACCAGCTACAACTGAGGCTGCGTTGCATGGCCGATTCGCATCCGAGAAGGCAAGAGGCCATCGCCCTAGCACACCCAAACAAAAGTGGCTACCTGTCCAACGTGCTTAGTAAAAGATCCAATCACTCCAATCATACCTCGCCCAAGTTCCTCATCTGCGGCTCATCTACCACTAACACCACAGCATCTATTTCTGAGGCCTTCAATGAGCATTTTTCTTCCTCCCTAATAAGCTGTCCTGGTATTCCCCCTCCTTCAATCCAGCCCTGCACCTCTGCCTCTCTTTCATCGATTCCCTTCACTCATCTAGAAATAGAAAAATCAGTTTCCTCTATTAGACCTTCCCCAAAACCGGGCCCAGATGATCTCCCACCGGCCCTCCTCCGTTTCGATGGTCCTGACCTAACTTTGTTCTTACCTCCATGGTTCACAGTTTCGTCACCCCTCAATGGAAGTCCTCTGTTATAATTCCGCGCTTCAAAAAGGGTGCACTGTACTACCCAGATAACCATCGGCCTATAAACCACACCCCAGTGGTCTGCAAAATCATGGACAGAATTGTCAAAAACCATTGTTCAGTACCTCTTATCTAACAACCTGCCGAACCCTGGTCAGCATGGTTTCTTGAACTCCCGTTCCTGCTCTTCCTGCCAGCTTGACTTTCTCAATGTCTTGTAGTCTGCTACCGACCCCGGCTACTTTGTAATCGTCCTGTACCTATACATGTCTAAGGCGTTTGACTGTTCCCCATAAGCGTCTGCAGGCCAAAATCCGGTCTCTTGGTATTACTGACTCTCTCCTCTCCTGGCTATCCTCCCATCTCTCTCACAGATCACAAGCTGTGCTCGTTGACGGCCACTTATCTTCCGCCAAACCAATTACTAGCGGCGTCATCCAAGGCAGTGTCCTAGGCCCATTACTATTCGTTATTTATATCAACGACATTTTCCTTCTATTCGACACGACACCCCTTTCCTCTTTGCCGACGATATAGAAATAGTGAACCCCTTTCTCCCTAATGACTTATCCGTGACCGAGTGCAGCTACCGCGTGACTTACTCTCTCTCTCCAAACTTAAAGCTTCTCGTGGATTATGAAATTCTCCGCGGAAAAAAGCTTCATCCTACCTTACATGTGCACCATATCACCCGGCCAAATTTGTCTGGACGGCCTGCCCATCCCCATACACCCCATGGTTACCGGTCTTGGCGTACGCTTCTCTTGTTCCTTTAACTTCTCAGAACAGCCATCGTTCCAAATCGCTAGAGCTAAGCAAGCCCTAGACCTGATCCATCGGCGTTTCCTAATACCAGCCAGTCGCCTCTCCATGTATCTCTCACACGTGAGACCGCTCCTTGAATATTGTCCCATTACCTCCAGCCTCTGGCCACGTTCCTCTATTGTATCTCTTGAGAACGTTCAGCGTACGTTCACCAAAAGGCTGTTGGGCATATCCCTAGCCCTGACATACCGCCAGCGCTGTGAGCTCCTACAGATTGAGCTTCTGTGGATTCGTCGCATGAAGCTAAACCTGGTTTTCCTCTTTAAGCTAATTCATAACCAGGCCTACACCTCTCATTCCATCTCCTTCGCTGCCCCTGCTCCCACCTCGTCTGATGCCGTGCTTCCTCTCTCCCTGTCCGTCATTCTAATCTCGGTCTGAAGTCCCGAGTCTTCCTGTCAGCCTATTCCAAAATCTGCAATGAGCTCCCCCTTAGCTTACTCAGTGTCTCCTAACTCTTCGCTTTCAGGGGCGCACCTGTGTCATACTTAACAGTTCTCAATGCTATACTGCTCACCAGTGAACTAGTTTCCGTGATCTGGCCTTTGAAAGAGGCCCCACACTGCAACTCTACTGCCTCTGCGCTACAGGAAAAAAGTACACCCCATGCCCGACACTTCCTTCTCTCCAGTGCCGCGAACTATGGCCACTGCATTTCCTGATCCGTAGCGAACTTACACCCGAACTTCATAAGACAACCCCGTTGCTGACTCACGTTATTCAGCCATCCATCATTTTTGCATTAGTTTATTTTTGGATAGTCTGAATAGTCCCACAGTTATGGTCACATTATAAACTAGACGCTGGAGAGCGAACAACTGTTTTCAATGAATCCCACACGGGCCCTTACAATTCATATGGGTGAGGTAACATTGGAATGGGTTAGCCATTGGCCAGAGCAAAGGTCATTGTCGTGGTGTTAGGGAGAACGGGGTTGGTGGGGAGGGGTGTCTCTATCGTGTGCGTGTTGTGGTGAGAGTTTCACTCCTACCGTCACGAGTGGTAATCGTTAGTTGACTTTTGGGGTTCGGTCGGCGAATCGCGGTTTCCGGTTTCGGCCAGGGCAGCTGGAGAGCCTGGACTAGTCGCTTTTGCGCACATAGATTAGGGCTTAGGAAGCGAATGAAGATTGCCTCTGCCGTGGCCTGGGGTCGAAGTCGGACTGACTTTGATCGATTGGGTGGAACTCGGTATATGACTTTGAAAGCTTTTTCAGGGTCGATCGTGTGGCCACTGTCCACTAAATGACCTAGAATCGAACTGGTAACCACACCGATTTTCTCGTGACTCGACCACCTTGGGTGATGTTCCTTAACGCGCTGAGACAAACGCCTAGCCGTGCGACCTATGTAGGATGCGCCACATTCGCACCTGAACGAGTAAATGATCATGGATGAGGTCAACTCGGGCAGTTTGTCTTTTACTTGCATGCGGATCACAGGAGAGGTGGAGAATGTGCATTTCAGTCGAGCAGCTGGGAAAGTTGAGTTTACAGCCGCCATGAGTGTTTTTGTCAACCTCTCGGCATGTGTATCCCCCTTGAACGCTATTTTAAGGAATAGTTCCTTCTTCGGTACGCAGGGAGAGCGCTCTGCAGGTAACTTTAGTTCTAAGTTTTTTTGGATAAACTTCTCGGGTTAGCCATTCTCTCGCAAAACTTGTTGAAAGAAACTTGATTCACCTTGCAAAGTCTCCGTTGAGCAAATTTTTACGGCTCTGAACGCTAGGCATCGAATTAAATTTCGTTTGTGAGACAAGGGCACAAAGCTGTGAGAATTCGTGTACTGGCCGTTTCATGTCTTTTTTCTATAAACCTTAAGTTGTATTGAACCATCTTCCCTCCTGGTTAGCAGTATGTCGAGGAAAGCCAATTTGCTCTTGGTTTCCAGTTCCATTGTAAAGGATAGTGAGTCGTGGGCGTTGGTAGATTTTTTTTAGAACACTGGGTACATTGCACTCCTGGTCTAATAAACAAAATATATCATCCATGTACCTACTGTAATCGGTAAAACCTTCAATGGTTTGCCTTAGTTTTCCATTTTCAAGTTTCGTCATGAAAATGTCCGCTAGCAATGGGCCTAATGGGGATCCCATGGCGATGCCGTCTCTTTGTCGGTAGAAACATCCATTAAACGGGAACTGGATGTTTAGCGTGCAAAGTAGCAATAGTTCTTTCAGATTTTCTGTCGGGATGCCCAGTTGTATGTTGGACATGTTTATGTGTTCAAATAGAAAGTCCACGGTTTCCAAAAGCTGAACTTTCGTGAACAGTGATGCGACGTCTAACGGGGGCATAGTTTTCTTCTGAATATTGAAATCTTGTATGGTGGATACGAATTCAAAACTTTCTCTCAAGCTGTACTTAGCAAATTCTGCTCGAACGGGTTCCAATAATTCTACTGGCCACTGAGCTGTTGCCAGACATGGTGAAATGATCATGGTCACAGTTGGTCGAATGGGACATCCTTCTTTGTGGATTTTGGGAAGGTCCTAAAGACGTGGAGTGGTCGACCCGCTTGATTTCAGTCTTTCATGGGTACCATGTAGCCATGATCTCTTAACTTCCTCAAAAATCCAGCCAGATTGTTTTCTGCTTTTTCAGTCTCGTTTTTTCCTGTGTGGCGTGTAGAGAATTTCGTTGGGTCTTGAATCAATCGCAAAACTTTTCCGAGATAACCGTGCTTGTCCATAAGGACAACACCGGGTCCCTTATCTGGTTTGAGTATCAATATATATTTTCTTTTTCGTTTGATTGACTGTCCTTTTTGGACTCCACGTTTCACGCGCGAACCTCAGGTCATCCGACCAACCGGCACTCGGAAGCACCAGACTCGAGTTTCGCTCTTGTTAGAGCTCATCAGTGGTGCATATCCTCCGCCACACCCAGGGTTTGAACCCGGGCCCTCCCATCTCGAAGGCGTGTGTGTTACCACTGCACCACCCCGCTCCCGTTCGAGCTGATCCGAATCACCAAGTTAAGCTTGTATAGATGTCGACCTCTATGACAGCCAGAAATGCCCGACAGCTTTCAAATGGAGACACGGTTCCGGACCTAGTTAACTCCAGGCGAATGCCTCCCACCAATCAGGTCTTCTCCACAGGATGAGGGCAACGGACCCACATTTTTAAACCTGCTTCGCGTTTTTGGTACATATGTCACGCAATTACTTGCGAGTAGTGTGGGATTGTTTAATTTTCGTTTGATTGACTGTCCTTTTTGGACTCCACGTTTCACGCGCAAACCTCAGGTCATCCGACCAACCTGCACTCGGAAGCACCAGACTCGAGTTTCGCTCTTGTTAGAGCTCATCAGTGGTGCATATCCTCCGCCACACCCAGGGTTTGAACCCGGGCCCTCCCATCTCGAAGGCGTGTGTGTTACCACTGCACCACCCCGCTCCCGTTCGAGCTGATCCGAATCACCAAGTTAAGCTTGTATAGATGTTGACCTCTATGACAGCCAGAAATGCCCGACAGCTTTCAAATGGAGACACGGTTCCGGACCTAGTTAACTCCAGGCGAATGCCTCCCACCAATCAGGTCTTCTCCACAGGATGAGGGCAACGGACCCACATTTTTAAACCTGCTTCGCGTTTTTGGTACATATGTCACGCAATTACTTGCGAGTAGTGTGGGATTGTTTAATTTTCGTTTGATTGACTGTCCTTCGAGATGGGAGGGCCCGGGTTCAAACCCTGGGTGTGGCGGAGGATATGCACCACTGATGAGCTCTAACAAGAGCGAAACTCGAGTCTGGTGCTTCCGAGTGCAGGTTGGTCGGATGACCTGAGGTTTGCGCGTGAAACGTGGAGTCCAAAAAGGACAGTCAATCAAACGAAAATTAAACAATCCCACACTACTCGCAAGTAATTGCGTGACATATGTACCAAAAACGCGAAGCAGGTTTAAAAATGTGGGTCCGTTGCCCTCATCCTGTGGAGAAGACCTGATTGGTGGGAGGCATTCGCCTGGAGTTAACTAGGTCCGGAACCGTGTCTCCATTTGAAAGCTGTCGGGCATTTCTGGCTGTCATAGAGGTCGACATCTATACAAGCTTAACTTGGTGATTCGGATCAGCTCGAACGGGAGCGGGGTGGTGCAGTGGTAACACACACGCCTTCGAGATGGGAGGGCCCGGGTTCAAACCCTGGGTGTGGCGGAGGATATGCACCACTGATGAGCTCTAACAAGAGCGAAACTCGAGTCTGGTGCTTCCGAGTGCAGGTTTATCGGATGACCTGAGGTTTGCGCGTGAAACGTGGAGTCCAAAAAGGACAGTCAATCAAACGAAAATTAAACAATCCCACACTACTCGCAAGTAATTGCGTGACATATGTACCAAAAACGCGAAGCAGGTTTAAAAATGTGGGTCCGTTGCCCTCATCCTGTGGAGAAGACCTGATTGGTGGGAGGCATTCGCCTGGAGTTAACTAGGTCCGGAACCGTGTCTCCATTTGAAAGCTGTCGGGCATTTCTGGCTGTCATAGAGGTCGACATCTATACAAGCTTAACTTGGTGATTCGGATCAGCTCGAACGGGAGCGGGGTGGTGCAGTGGTAACACACACGCCTTCGAGATGGGAGGGCCCGGGTTCAAACCCTGGGTGTGGCGGAGGATATGCACCACTGATGAGCTCTAACAAGAGCGAAACTCGAGTCTGGTGCTTCCGAGTGCAGGTTGGTCGGATGACCTGAGGTTTGCGCGTGAAACGTGGAGTCCAAAAAGGACAGTCAATCAAACGAAAATTAAACAATCCCACACTACTCGCAAGTAATTGCGTGACATATGTACCAAAAACGCGAAGCAGGTTTAAAAATGTGGGTCCGTTGCCCTCATCCTGTGGAGAAGACCTGATTGGTGGGAGGCATTCGCCTGGAGTTAACTAGGTCCGGAACCGTGTCTCCATTTGAAAGCTGTCGGGCATTTCTGGCTGTCATAGAGGTCGACATCTATACAAGCTTAACTTGGTGATTCGGATCAGCTCGAACGGGAGCGGGGTGGTGCAGTGGTAACACACACGCCTTCGAGATGGGAGGGCCCGGGTTCAAACCCTGGGTGTGGCGGAGGATATGCACCACTGATGAGCTCTAACAAGAGCGAAACTCGAGTCTGGTGCTTCCGAGTGCAGGTTTATCGGATGACCTGAGGTTTGCGCGTGAAACGTGGAGTCCAAAAAGGACAGTCAATCAAACGAAAATTAAACAATCCCACACTACTCGCAAGTAATTGCGTGACATATGTACCAAAAACGCGAAGCAGGTTTAAAAATGTGGGTCCGTTGCCCTCATCCTGTGGAGAAGACCTGATTGGTGGGAGGCATTCGCCTGGAGTTAACTAGGTCCGGAACCGTGTCTCCATTTGAAAGCTGTCGGGCATTTCTGGCTGTCATAGAGGTCGACATCTATACAAGCTTAACTTGGTGATTCGGATCAGCTCGAACGGGAGCGGGGTGGTGCAGTGGTAACACACACGCCTTCGAGATGGGAGGGCCCGGGTTCAAACCCTGGGTGTGGCGGAGGATATGCACCACTGATGAGCTCTAACAAGAGCGAAACTCGAGTCTGGTGCTTCCGAGTGCCGGTTGGTCGGATGACCTGAGGTTTGCGCGTGAAACGTGGAGTCCAAAAAGGACAGTCAATCAAACGAAAATTAAACAATCCCACACTACTCGCAAGTAATTGCGTGACATATTTTCTTTTTCTTTTTATTTTCAGTGCCATCAAATGATATCGAGTGAGCGGACCACGGTTTTGGAGAACAGCTCTGCGGTATCTGTAGCAGCTTGTCACCAGAATGCCTTTAAATCTTTCCAGCTCTTTTTCCGACACTGGTGATCATTTACTCGTTCAGGTGCGAATGTGGCGCATCCTACATAGGTCGCACGGCTAGGCGTTTGTCTCAGCGCGTTAAGGAACATCACCTAAGGTGGTCGAGTCACGAGAAAATCGGTGTGATTACCAGTTCGATTCTAGGTCATTTAGTGGACAGTGGCCACACGATCGACCCTGAAAAAGCTTTCAAAGTCATATACCGAGTTCCACCCAATCGATCAAAGTCAGTCCGACTTCGACCCCAGGCCACGGCAGAGGCAATCTTCATTCGCTTCCTAAGCCCTAATCTATGTGCGCAAAAGCGACTAGTCCAGGCTCTCCAGCTGCCCTGGCCGAAACCGGAAACCGCGATTTGCCGACCGAACCCCAAAAGTCAACTAACGATTACCACTCGTGACGGTGGGAGTGAAACTCTCACCACAACACGCACACGATAGAGACACCCCTCCCCACCAACCCCGTTCTCCCTAACACCACGACAATGACCTTTGCTCTGGCCAATGGCTAACCCATTCCAATGTTACCTCACCCATATGAATTGTAAGGGCCCGTGTGGGATTCATTGAAAACAGTTGTTCGCTCTACGGCGTCTTATTTTATTTTTCTCCCCACTACCTGTCGCTCTTCAGCTGGGCAACACTCAAACTGCGCTCCTCTATCCCTTTTCCCTTGTCCAGTGATCCTCGACGACGGCCAACCACTCCTAGCGCTGTACTGACCATCCTCCGGACGGTTGCACTTGGATAATAATGCTACGCGACTGTCTACCACCCACTGTTCCCGTTGGCTTTCCTGTCCATTGTTTCACGTCTTGGCCAACTGATCCTGGACCACACACCGCTATGGCGGTCGCTTTGCCCCCTGTGCAATTATCGATGACCACTTGTGCCACTCCCAACGGTGCGGGGCTCGGTCAAATCCACCGCTATGGCCGGCGCACATCGGGCATGAAGGCCGTCGGCAACGATATGCGAGCACAATTAGACTGGTGGATCACACCTCCTGTGTTCACCTCCCGAAGTGTTTTTCAAGTTGAGTGTCCAGCGCACGGCCAGTCCCACCCACTAGCATCGGTTGTGGATCGCGCGCTCTAACTTTTCTCGGACTACCGAATCTAATACTGTCGGCTGAAATGTGCACGCTCCCCATCCTTTTTCCGCCACAGTTTGTTCACCTGTAGTTCTTATCATCTGTCACCACTTTCCATTTTTGTCGCTCTACCACAGTATGCACACCCAACCGTTCTGTCCTTCCTCTTATCACCTCTCTGTACATCATCTTTCATTGCATTGAGTCACTATCGTCCTAACCACTCTTTTCTGCCGAAGCTCGCCAATATCTCTTTTTCCACCTGCCGTCATTGCCGGTTTCTATTCTATATGCACTTGGTTTTACCCTCTTCTCAGAATGCCCATTGATAGCATTCTTATACTCCACTGCCTGTGGTTTTGTTAAATCCCTCCTTGTTCTCCTTCCTCATGCCCAATGCCATTATGCACCAGTCACACCTGCATCCGTGACCAATCCGCATATTAGAACTTACCACTCCAAACTTTGCTTCTTTTACAGTAGCATTTATTATCTAATCACCACCACTATATCCTCCTTTCTCGGCTCCGCGATTCCTCTGTGGTTCCTTCATCAGGCAGTGTTCCGATCAGCATCCACCTGGTTAATTCACCTGTTCAATTGTCTGCTGGCACGCAACACTCCAGTTGCACTGCCCCAACTCGGTCGCGCATTCGTTTCTTTGGCCCCTTTGTTCTATTACTGGTTCACTTATCTTGGGGCTTCCTGCCTCTTTCTCCGCCTCTTCCGTGTTTCATCTGCAGTAAAAT
The DNA here is from genome assembly GCA_948099385.1 of Fasciola hepatica. Taxonomy (NCBI): domain Eukaryota; kingdom Metazoa; phylum Platyhelminthes; class Trematoda; order Plagiorchiida; family Fasciolidae; genus Fasciola; species Fasciola hepatica. The sequence goes on along the minus strand of CANUEZ040000003.1, from coordinate 3,896,843 downwards.
GATCTGATTGGTCATGTCTAACCTGCCTCCTTGGTCATTGTTTTCATCCCTTGATCCGTTCATTGCTGGCCACAGGTATTTTTCTGTGCCTCTCAGTTTAGTCTGCTTTTCCATGTCCCACCGATTGCAAAGACGACGTTACGTCATGATGTTCTTTTACAGTTCTAAATCGTTTGACCTGTCACTACCCGATTCTTCTGATCCGTCACCACATGTTGCACCCGCGTTGATCAAATAAGTGGACCCATTTTTACCTGTTCTCTTCGATCCTATCCTTCACCTTCACTCTTCCATGAACTGCTCATTACAGTCTTCATTACTTCTGTGCTTCCACGTTCCTTTTTTCTCTCTGTTGGGCAGCCCTTTCCGCCTGTCATTAAGATAATTCACCGCAATATTTTAAAGTTAATTCCAAAATCATTTGATCTAACTTTACCTACCCCTCCCAGGACCCGTTGTTATTGCTCCTGCTCCTCTCATATGTATATAAAATATACGTCCTTTTGCATATATGTAAATGTGCTCGCGCTCTGCATTTTGCAGTTCCTCACCGGCCATTTTCCGTTCCATCATTTCGCCGACCGTCATGATATGCATCCACCCCTCTTACATCTGTGCCTCGCATCCACCGCATCCAATCCTTCCAAATCGTTTTCATCATCCACTCCACCCTGTGTCTTGTATTGCCCGTTCCTTGTTTTACGATGAGTTTTGTGTCCTGTCCGCCGACCACACACTGCAGAGTACCAGTGCTTCATTGGTATCTAATCCACTGCAATGCACCTCACTTTTTTCTCCGTCATCCCTCGCTACTGCAGTTCCCTGTACCGACTTCTAGCTTTTCTCATGTATATCATTCCACCTCCAGATGTCTTAAATCTGCACTTGAGCTCATTTGGACTCCCTACAGCCTCTATGGTATGCATACACTTTTCATGAATTGTATCTGTCCATTACGTCACGTGTATCAACAAGGTCATGCACATGGCATGATTCAAGCGTCTCGAAAATAAACCTATAAGAAATATAACATCATTATTTATAACCATATAACATTCAACCAAATAATTTGGGTAGTGCATACTGTGCTTTGTGGCTTCCTATTCTTTGACGTAGGACTAATCGTGCTTCTGGTTCGTCACAACCGATCGTCAGATCTATTTCATTACCCTGCCAATCCTCGATTTTTCTCCCGTCGCTCCGTGACCACTGACCCAAAATCGAAGGCACTGACTCAAGGGCTCTCATCGGCAGCTCTTTGATAGTGAATGCCTCTAGGCTCTCTGCCCCATTTTTGGAGAACAAGATGAGACACGGAGGCAGTTTAGTTAGTTGAATGACCTGGGTGCCACTTACTCTGCGCACTGATAATGAAGCTTGGTCCCTCTGATTTCTTATCTCCTCACAAATTCCTCACTCACCAAAGTGGTATCTGAACCACTTTCCGGGAAAGCCAAAGCTGTATCAACACAACTGGGGCTTTAACGCCAACCGTTACTACTTCTGGGTGGACGGGCTTGTTATTAGCTCGAGATGTTGAGGAAACCACACTTGGTTTCAGGGTTTCCCGGGAAAACAAAGGATTTCTCCATTCTTCTATGCATCAGTAGGGCAAACATCGGTCCAAATGCCTCACTGTGTTGCACCTCAGAAAACAAGAAGCATTCGCTCTAGACCAGCCTAACCAGCCTGGTTGTTCGTCCGATTCGCTAAGTATAGTATCTCAAGGTTCTGGCAGTAACTCCCACAGTTTTCTAGTATGTGGCTTTAATACTATCCACTCACCGGTGCTAACGGCGGATGCTTAAATTTCCAACTTTCCCTCACTCACAAGTTACTCCGATATTCACCCTTCTGCAATAGCTGGTACCTCAAGCCCCACTCTGGCCGCTGTTCATTTTAAGTCATCTGAGAAACGCAAGTCAGTCCCCAAGACTAGGCTCTGGATAAAACCCTGACCAGCAGGCATACAACCGGCTCTTTTCCTTTTCAGTGGTTCCGAAACGGCCTTACATTTGCCTAGCCTACTTAAACTTTCCGCTGTTAACAGTGAAGTCCTGCGGCAGTGGAAAATCTCGGTTGCCACTTCCCGTTTTAAAAAAGGTTCATGACAGGGCCATGATAATTACTTCGTAATTAGTTCTAGTCCTGTGGTTTGGGCGAACTCTCAAGTCTCAGCTGGCTGACTATCTCATGCCAAACGGTCTACTAAACCCTGGGTTATATGGCCTCATCAAATCGCGGTGATGTTTTATTGACAAGCTGACTTCCCGAACGCACCGCAGCTATTAACGACAGGATGTCTGCGACCGTTCTGTTCCTGGGTCTGTCAAAAGCCTTTGACTGAATACCACAACAGAATCTCTCGATCAAACTTAAATCTCTGGTTCTAGCTGGCCCGCCCCTGTCGCCGTAGTCCTCTGACACATCCTCTAGCTCTCAAATGGTACTTTTCGATGGCAAATCACTTTCGGCCAGTCTCATAACAAGTGGTATGATTCAAGAAAGTGTTCCTGGGCCAACATTTTGCATTATATATACCAACGGCATCTTTCATATGATCCTATATGGTGCTGTATTCCTCTTTGCGGATAGCATCAAACTGTGTACTCTTTTCCTGCAAGTGGTCAGTCATCTACGCCAGATAGCATCCAACAGGATCTTACCACACACAGTGACCGGTGCAATCTGTGGCAAATGAAATTCTTTGCATCCAAAACATCTCTGCTACTGTCAAAGTGTCAGTTACTTCCAGGTGATGCTGCCACTGATAGAAAAACCATAACTACCAACACCATAGTATGCTACCTTGGATTTCCATACTCTTATTTATTCGACCTTTCCGAACAGATCGACTTCCTGGTCATCAAAGACCAACGACTCACCAGCCTAATTCCCCGGTGCTTCGTGTTGCAGCATAGCCGACTATGCTTCCATATCTGCCGTGACTGACCTCTGGATGAATATATTTCTATCATCTCCCATCTTTCCACATCGGACACAGTTACCCTGGAGAATGTTTGGGGCGCCTTCGCCAAAAGTTTTGTTGATATTGCTTCTCCCTTGACCTATAGCGAGCTTTTTGAGCCGTTCAAGTTTCTTGTCCTGTGAGCCCGTTGCTGTCGGCTGGATTTGTCCTCATTCAAATTGGTCCACAACCTTGTGCGCACAACCTGCTTATGGTTTCTTAACTCACCGATCCTCTGCCCTTTTGGAAGTCGTGTCCCCTCCCCTCCCATTCCATTACGTAAGCTCTGAGATCTCCCCTTTTCAAACAATTTGTAGGAAAATTTGGAATAAGGTGCCTCTGGCTTTACGTTGTACCACCTTCTTGTTCACATTCAAGCTTATGCCCCTTAGCTACCCCAAGGTTCTTGTAGCCATCAAACCATTCAGTGGATGTATCTGTGTCGATCCCGGCCCTAAAGAGGCTCCCAGTTGGGTCAATAAAGAGGCTTTATATATCCCGCAGAGTAAACCATCGTTACTTATACTCCTGTAAGATGCCTTCGAACAATAAGGGGCAGAACTGGTCCGAACCTCAAAAGCAGAACATGGTTAACTCTCAGTTTCTACGGTATTGAGTTAATAAATAAACTGCCTCGTAAAATACAAACCTCAAATATGCGATCATAAAAACCTAACACCGGGGGAAAATTCACTGTTTGAGGCAAACGGGCATGTGAGTAAAACTGAGTCCAACCGAGATATGCAAACATCCCGCGTTGGACGCTGCCAAAAGAAAACCAGCTCACAAAATGGTAAACCATGTTAAACACAAGAAATGTATACAGTCAAGTACTCTCAAGAATTCAGGGTGTTATAATGTTTCGGATGGATTTTATACAACTACTCGGTAAGACTTCTACCCCGTGACTATAAATAAACGAAGATGGATTTATCTCATTTGAGCAAAACACTTCTTTCGCGTATCAGCATTCCATCATTATCATCCCATTAAAGGATCTATGCCCGTAGCCCCTGATCTTATCTAGTCTGACCGTCATTTCTACTGCGCATATTCGGGCCAATAGGTCTGTTCAGAGCACACATTCCAATACCCGCCACACCTGTATCTTCTCGGTTTGCACTCGCTTTATAGGTTTCACCCATATGAGGCCTCGGTTTACTGCGTATCTTTTCTTCGTAATCGAAACCTACAGCATCTTGCATAAAGTAATTTTTATTCAATGTTTTCCCTTCTGCGGGTCCATTGGTAAACGTGGCCAACCTTCCATCACGACTTGTCCAGGCTTCACACTTATTGACTTTAACATGGATGTGACTCTAGCCCGTCACACAGCAACAACTTGGGCACAACTCGAGCTCTTCTGCATAAATTGTACTTCTCTGCCCATTTACTCGGCAATGCCCCTCGACGTCTGCGATCGCCGCCGTCAGTGCAGCCAGGTTTCCGTTAGGTCTTGATTTACAAGTAGCCCGAGTCCATGTGCTCACCTTTTACCCCCAAGCAAGCTTTTGACTAGTGTGTTCATTGCATGACAATAGTCATACCTGGTTCCATCTCCGTTTTCCATCCGTCCCCCATTTTAAGCTGCATGAGGCTCCTGCATGGGAAGTACTATTCCCACTTGATCAATAGTAATCGTGCAATATATCCTATACGCCTTCTACAACCTATCTTTCTCTTGCCGCGGGAAAAGCCGCCACTACCAGTCGCCCACATTCATGCCTCTAACCCAATTTCTCTTGGACCACTACAGTACCCGCCACTGAACGTTGAGTCCCGGCTGGAACCCATCCAGATGGCGTTTCGCTTCCGATTTTCCCTTTCCATTTCTCTGTTCACATATATATGCCGTTCCCAGACCTCCCATTGCTCTTGGTACTATGTTGGTCATTGTCCGGGCTGTCGCATTTGGATACTAAGGTCTTACTTTTCCTTCAGTCAACCTCTATGCTCATTGGCTTTAGTCTTCTGGTCACTTTGCAACATCCCGTCTTCTATGCTTTTGTAGTGATCACGATAAACCGAACGGACAGGGCTTGCTGAAATTGCCCCCCTGGAACCACGCGAATGAAAGTAGCAAGAAGACAAAGGCTGCGAAATAGAATGCCAGCTGTATTCGCAGACCTCGCTTGCATAAATTTATTGAATCCGAGAAAGTAATTGATAGACTCGAAGATGATCAATCGCAGGAAGCCTTTTTCGGACTTGCTAACCACCATCCTGATTGGTTGAGGCTGGTCCGCGTGCGCGGCCACGAACAAATACCTGACCCTATCAAGTGTGTCGGCTGGCGAAACACCACAGTAATCCACTACGGGTAAAAATGACTGCTCACTCTGGCCCATCCGAACCGTGCGGGGTGCCGTCAGATCTAATAATATTAATAATATTGGTATATTTCTCGGCCATGGTCGAGACGCACGCGCTAACGCATGATCATGATGTAACACGTTACTCAATAAGATGAAATATTCACAAAATTCTAAGTATGAAAGTCGAAAGTATCAGAGATGGAAAACCATAGACAGCAACAGTTTGAATAGATCATTCTGATTATGGTTTGTGCGGCAGTTTTGAACCAGTTTCGAATCCGGGCTAGGCAGTGGTGCGCGGTGGAGATGTCGAAAAAATCGTTAACGCAGTGCCAAGGAGGAATTATGAACAAGAATGATGCAAGCCAGGGAAACTGGAGGCCAACTAAGGTTCTGCAGATGGAGTAAATTTTTACCAAGAAGAAGAGGGGGGGGGGAATCGACGCATGCGAAGAGGATAGCTTTGGCTGGCACGCGTCGTGCTTGCGGGAAGTCTGCAACAATGTGCAAGCGCAACTAAGCCGCAGAATTTCACTTCCTGTCACTAGAAGTGGTTTTTTGGTTGAGTGGTCAGATGGCGGTCATTCCTATCCATGAGCACCGAATACAGGCTGCTAATATACTATTTTTAAGTCCGATCGACTGGTGCAATCATTTCGTCTGTGCTACAACCTCCTTACTTCATTAGTTTCCCCTCCAGTATGCTTTTAGTGTTACCACTAGCGTTCCACTTTTTACTCCTTGTCATTACTATCCACTCGATTCATGAAAAAACTTCCGCGTGCCCTTTACATCTAACCAGCACCTTCCTTTATCGGCGCACAGTTATGGCCTACACAATCAGTCTATTCTTTTTTCACTTTCGCTCTTACCTGCACTCCATCAGGTTTGCACCTAACTAATCACCTGCCCCATCCTCAATCATATCCATTCCTCATGACGAAAACTGAAACTTCTTTTTTAGATTCACGCGTTTGCAAAGTAGTTGTAGCTGCCCATTTTGCAATATTAATAACCCACTGCCTTCCTTAGCTGGATATTTTTCACAATTCTCCAGCAGTCAGCGATGTAACTGTTGATCTTTCGCAATCCTAATCAGTCCACTGTTCATCTACTGAGCTCTTTCATTGTCTTGTTTCGATCTTGCAGAGCATTATATCTCCACCATCATGCATATCCATACCACATTTTTAACTCTGTGGCAGTTGCATGATAAGTAAGTAACCATCGACATGTACCATCCACGTTTGTTAAGCTAGTCAACACTTAGTTGCCATATTGGTATATTCCAGATCGTCTTATTCCAAGACATCTATTTCCACGTTGGAATACCGTCACCCACCTACCACGAAGGGATACATCTTCTGATCAATTACCAGTTTTTCTCCAGTCATCTTCGGCATCGGCCTGGCTGTAGCTCTCGATCCCCAAAAGTGTCACTCACTCGCCTTTTTACCTCAATCTGCATAAAACAGTCAATTCTTATTGCTTTCTCGGCAGGATGATTTATTTCATTCTATATCTGCCTCTCTGACCATGCTGTTCGAGTAAGATTCTTGGTTGTTGCATCCTATCTTTTTGAAGCTGCTGACACTTTCGCCTATAAAATGGTCACCATAGGACAACAGCTACACTTTCAGGTAATTCACCACGGCCTTTGAGTAACACTGACTCCGTAATCGATGGAGCTTCGCATCTCAGATCGATCTGTCCCCCTTTTCACCACTTCCATGTTGGAATACCATAATCGGATTATTACATTCTGATCACTAATGTCCAGTCTTCCCTACGGCAACTCCTCTCTTCAGTATTGTGGTAGTCTCCCCCCCAACTCCCGATGTATTTTCCGTCTGAGGTATTTCTGATTCTGTCCAATTATACACAGAAATCATTATTATTCTTTCGACCGGCCCATTACTTCCTTGATCTATGGGAGGGCCTCATCGTCTTTCTTTACTCCGGATCAGTCTTATACAGCCTTGCATGGTGGTCGTTATCGCTCGATCACTCAACCAAAATGTTAACTGACAGCTGTAACCTCTCCCTTCACGTGCTTCATAAGCTCTTAGTTCTCGCTGGAGCGTAGGAGGCTTGGATGTGGCCTAGTGGAAGTCATTAAGGTTCTCAAGGGATTTGCTGACCTCCAAGGTTTGACCGCGCAGCTGTTGACCCTCAGCCATCGTACAGCCACCAGGAGGCGTCGCTTGTAGCTGACAAAGGAGAGAGTTTAAGGTTAACTGAAAGAAAATTCCTTCGCCTCTAGAGTTGTGAATGACAAGAGCCGACTCCCGAAGGAAGCAAAAACCGCTGAAGCGGTTGTAAAGTTTAGGCTTCTACTGGACCGCTGCTGAGACAGCTTGTTTGCTGAAACCAGCAGCAAGAAGCCGCCCTTACTACCATTGTTTTTTTCTCTTGTCTTCATTACCACTGTTACTTTTGTACTTCCTCGTTCACCCTTTGTCCTTGGCCCTTTCATCCTCATCTCTCAACTTGCGAGCTTCTTTGTCCATCTAGTTACCAGTGTTTTTCTGCTAATCTTCTACCAGTACCATCGCACTTCTTTCACCACCTCCAACTATCCTCCTTGGTGACCTTTTTTCATGGGGTACACGGGGCGTTAGCTGAATCCCCCAAGAGACGGTGATCCTGCGAGGCCTAACAATAATAATAATAATGGTTTATTTTGGAGACGCCTGAGGCTTGCCAGGTGCATGATTAACTGTTTCCAAGTGATGGCATAAACAGACAAGACCCTTGAAAATGTAGAAATTTACATGACAGGAGTTAGAAAAAGGGGCTAGATAAGGGGAGTAACGTGGGACGAAAGTATGCGATAGCATGCACACCAAAGAAAAAGTACTGAGTTTAAACGATCAATGGACGGATTCAAATGGACGCCCGGCGGGTTGGAAAAGTCAAGGCCGGGTGTGGGATCCGGCTGGTCAGTATAGGGTAGTTTTCTGCGGTCCAACAGAGCTTTATTTAAATTTTTTGCGGTCGGTTTGAGAGGGTGCGCGATAGCTGATACGCATGTTGGTGAGTAGTACAGCTAAATGCGCAGTGATACAACTCGCCCTGAACTATTCATAAACTGGACATTATATATATATATATGCATTGATTATCTCGTACGTGCATGGAAGCATTCCTAAGACTACTCAAATATTTCCCAAACCTATTTGGGTCAGTGAAGACAGCTATTTTTACGATGCCGTTTGGTGGGTAAAATGCATACAAGCTGTAATTACGTAAGTTTGTTGTCTGCAGCCTAATTTAAGGGACCTCAGTGATCATATTCGAATTGCGCCTTCCCGCAACTTACTGGTGATCGCAGTTGTCCATGGCTCAAATACCCGTTGAATGCTACAAAACGTTCTTTTTACGGAAAATCTGATGGGGGGGGGGTCATCGGTGGAAGAACCTATTTTCCTTTGTCCTTTATGGTTCACTATGAATCTCTTCAGGCTGATCGATCCGCTTCGCTCATTTCGAGCATAATTCCCGACTGTGAAGGGGCTCCCACCCCACTCTGCTACGAGCCGCCGGCCATCCACGGCACAACCGCCAGCGGAACCAGCTACAGTGGTCTGCGGAGGCTACGCTGGCAAGTCTCTTAATATACTAAATATTGGTAAATTAAAACAAATTTCGCAGCCAAACTGGGGACATCATTCTCATTTTCCGCATATAGAACTTCGTCACACTGAACAACTTTCTCAAGTTTGCTCGCTTAAAGCCAGTTTGACGAACATCAAAGTTGGACCGCAGTGTAGGGACATCTGAAGGCTGACTGATATACATGAGAAAGGCTAGAAATCGGCATAAGAAACTGTAATAGCTGGAGACGGCGGAGAAAAAGTGAGACTCACTGCAATGGATTAGGTAGCAACGAAGCATTGGTACTCTGCAATAGATGGTCGGCGAACAGGGCGCAAAACTCATTGTAAAACAGGGAGCGAGCAAAGTAAGATGTAAGAGGTGAATCAGATAAAATAATAGTTCACAGGAATTGGACACAGTAGATGTGGGTTATAGATGTAGAAGGAATGAATGCATATCATGGCGGTCAGCGGGATGATAGCAAGAGAAATTGCCTCTGAGGAATTGCAGGATACAGAGCGAATGCATATATACATATATGCGCTTGTTTATATATATTTGTGCATATAAGAGAGGCAGAATCAACAACAATGGAGTCCTAGAAAGAAATTATCGGTTATTAGGAGGGGCAGGTTAGGCTAGGCCGAATGTTTGTAGAATTAACTTTGGAATATCGTGGCGAATTATTTTCATGTCAGGTGAATTTGGCGGATCAACAGAGAGAGTGGAGAATACGAAAGCACAGAAAAGACGACGACTGGGGAGCAGTTCAAAAAAATAGAGGTGAAGGAAAGTATCGAAGAGAACAGGTAAGATTGAATCTAATAACCTGATTGATGCAGGTGATACATGTTGTTTCGGTCAAGAGTAGGAGAAGCAATAATGAATGGGCTTACATTATTCAGCAGGAAGATGGTGGCGATGGAGATGGCTAAGCAGCGCAGAGCGATTGTGTATACAAAGTGGAGAAAGTTACCTGGGAGGCAAAATTGTACGTGGTGCAAGATGCAGCAGCTGTGACGGCAAACAGCGTGGGAGAGGAGTGACCAAAAAGGGTACCAAAGGGTAATGGCAGATCAAAAGGACTGAAGCCGTGAATGAGGACCATGACGAAACAGTGATTTCGCAGTAGATGGCAAGTGAAAAAGCAGAACGGTCTGAAAGATAGGCATAAAATTCCTGTGACAAACAGTAGACGAAACAGGAGATGGGAGCACGGGCCGAAAAAGACAGATGAGATATAACCAGTAAGATCATTTCATTGCTGGTGGAACACGAAAAAGGCAGAGAGGAAAAAAGCACCGGGACAGGTAAACCGGTGGACGAACATAACGCATGAACAATGGATGTGAGTCGTAGTCGGAGACATGGAAGTTGGGAGCTGCGTGCATGCCGGCATATGTAAAAGTGGATGCAAATGGACGATACTAATCGGAGCACTGCCAAGTGGAAGGATCCACAGAGGAATCGTGGAGCCAAGCATGGAAAATAGAGTGGTGGTGATCGGATATTAAAAGTGACTGTGAGAAACGCGGACTTTTAAGAGGCAGTCCCAACGTGAGAATTGGTCACTGGTGCAGGTGGTGCTGTTGTGTAATGGTATTAGATAAGAAGGGAGAGCGATGGAGGGTTTTACAGAACGGTAGACAATGAGGCGTAAGCATGCGATCAATGAGCTTTATAGGCCTAGGATGATAACAAATAAATAGGTACTACACGTCGGTAACGCCGACATTGGTGAACAAATAAAATATTGGCGGTCGTCGGCAGAGTAAAGTGGTTAGGAGGAAAGTGACGTGCAATGAGAGATAACACAGTGAGAGCCGAAAGCAGCAAGGAGAGAATGGGTAGGTGTGCATACCATAGGAGAACGAAAAAATGGATGTGATATGAGTAATAGGTGGGCGTACAGTGGCGATCAAGGATGGTTGAAGCATGCGGTCTGCAGCTGACAGCATAAGAGTGTGCCATCCGCAACAGGTGCCAGTGGGTGGGACTGGCCGTGCTCTGAACACTCAACCTGGAAAATACTTCGAGGTGAACACCGGGGATGTGATCCACCAACCTAATTGCGCTCGCCCCTCGTTGCAGACGACCTGCACGCCCGATGTGCACCGGCCAAAGCGGTGGATTTGACCGCGCCCCGCCCCGTTTTTGAATGGCACCTATGTTCACTGATGGTTATGAATGTGGGGCTTCTCACGACCGGTCGTAAACCGGTACGTTTAGGAGTGGTTGCAGTGGGAGTAGTGGCCCAAACTGGGGTGGTCAAAGCGTTGGCTTTCGTCGACAGCTGATTTGACACTACCCCAGTGAAAGAGCGGTTTGCCGACGAACACCGACTCGCTAACAGTGCGACGTCGTTGGCAGTGAGCACGGTGGGAGGAGCGCAAGTAATGACTGCCGGCAGGTTGAGGCTGCCACTCATCTCTCTAGACACTAACGAGGAAATTGAACCAACGGAGGCATTCACGTTAGCTGATCCCCCGTGCGAGCACCAAGGTCAGTGAACGCAATCTTGACTAGGTGGCCCCACCTGCAGGATGTAACCATTGTAGATTGGGAAGACGATGGAGTGGATCTCCTCATCGGCTGCAAAGTGCCAGAGGCGCACTGGGTACTTGATCAGAAAGTGGGCGACCGCCAAGCACCTTATGCCTTACGCACGGCTCTGGGATGGATGTTATACGATCCAGTAGGGGTACGTGGTTTCGTGAACTATTTATCCGCCGAACCGGACTGCATAGAGTATCACCTGCAGCGGCTGTATGAAAGGGAGTTTCATGACATCGGAGACGAAAGACCATTGTTGTCTCAAGAGGATCATTTCGCTTTGCAAACAGTGCGGCGAGGCGTTAGAGGCCTTTAAAACAGTTTGAGGTTCTCCTCCCGTGACGCACATCTGCTGACCCGTGGGCTGATAACAGCAATTATGTTCCCCACCGACTACTACGACTCGAGGAACGCTTCGTTTGAGACCAGGATCTGTGGCAACGATATGCAGAATTAATGAAGCGAAATGAAGCCCTCGGCTACGCTGAAAAGGTGTCCGCAAACACCGACGGCGAAAAGGGTATCTGGTATCTGCCTCATCACCCGGTAACCGACCTCAGGAAACCCGGAAAACAGCGGATCGTTTTCGACTGTGCAGCCAAGTTCCGAGGAAAGTCGTTGGGCGATCGCTCCCAAAAAGGACCTGACTGGACCACACCACTGATCGAAGTTTTCGCCGTTTCGGAGTGGGTAAAGTGGCCTTGTCCGCTGATATCAGGGAAATGTTTCATCGGGTAAAAATACCGGTGGGAGAACGAGACGCGTTGCGTTTCCTGTGGTGGGAAGAGAGCGACCGGGACAACGCAGCGATGAATTATAGGATGACCGTCCACCCCTTTGGATCCATATCGTCATCATTCTGTGCAAACTACGCCCTTTGGGAGGCTGCGAACAAATATGGAGATTTGGTCCATCGGACGGTGGTAGATAGCGTCAGCAGGAACTTCTACGTCGATGACTATCTTGGGTCATTCGATGGTGTGGAATCAGCTCTAGCGCAGTTCAGGGGCCTGACAAGATTGCTGGAAGAGGGTGGCTTCCACCTGACAAAATGGATGTCGAACGCTTTAGAAGTGCTAAAGGTTATTCTGTACCAAGAAGAGGCCGAAAGGGTTAGAGATTTGGACGACTCTTCACTTCCTATCGAACGAACTTCAGGAACACAATGGGACGCGGAAACGGGCGACTTTGTTTTCGAGCTTAACGTTCCCTAGCTGCCAATAACCCGTCGTGGCATACTATCCGCTGTCTCTAGTTTGTTCGACGCTCTCGGTGTTGTCTCACCCTGGCTGTTACCCGGAAAGATCTTGTTGCAGCGGCTGTGCCGTAAGAAAGTTGATTGGGACCAGTCACCGGACCGAGACGACCGGCTGGATTGGGCAGAACTTTTGAACACCTTGAAGAAATTAGGGGACATAAAGGTTCCACGATGTTTGACTCCTGGCCATACGACGCGGACTGGAGAACTACATGCCTTTTCCGATGCATCCGAAGTCAGTTATGGAGCTGTGGTATACGGACGACGGTGAACAGGAGATGGACAATGTACTACGAGGATCCTGTTCGCTAAGGCCCGCGTTGCTCCACTGAAGTCGGTCTCGATCCCACGCCTTGAACTCAGCGCAGCCGTGTTGGCAGTCAGGGTGGTGCAAGCGGTGAAGAGATGTTTTGACTTCTACCTTCGGTCGGTTAGCTTTTGGACAGACTCAACGATAGTACTTTACTACATTAACAACGTCCGGAGCCAGTTTAGTACTTTCGTCGCTAACCGACTCACGATTATCCACAATGAATCAGCCATGAACCAGTGAAAATATGTCGGGTCTGGCGATAGTCCAGCAGATCTGTGCTCCCGAGGTGCGACCAAATTCAGGCAACTAGACACGTGAACGAGAGGGCCAAACTTCCTGCAAATGCCTAAACAGGACTGGCCCGGCTAAGATTTAAAAGCCCCTACGGAAATGGAACTGGTGATCAAAGGCGTAGTGATAGCGGCCATCGTCGTTGAAGCGACATCCATTCTATCGCGACTGGTCAGATTTTCTTCATGGATGAAGACACTTCGTGCGTTAGTCTGGTTAGCCGGGTTCAAGAGAAATTTACTGGTCATGAAAGGGCTACGGCTCTCGGGCCGGATACGGGTCGGCCCGATAAGTCCCGATGAGCTACAAGCTGCAGAATACGATATTTTCAGAATGATACAACGAGAGGCTTTCGCCCGAGAACTGGAGAGGGCGGAAGAAGTGGGACCAATCAAAAAAATTATCATCTCTGAAAAGCGAATTGAAGCATTCAAACCCCAAACTCCTTGATGGACTGCTGCGAGTGGATGGTAGGCTGGCCAACGCCCACCTGAGATTCGGCACAAAGTACCCTTCACTGCTGCCTGCGAGACAACCTGTGGTAGATCTAATGATCCAACACGTCCACGCCGTGGAGGGACATGTCGGGAAACGTCACGTGACGAGCCTCATTCGAAAGCGTCTTTGGTTGCCGAGAGGAATGGCGACTGTAAAACGCGTAATCCGACTTTGTGTGCAATGTAGGAGACGCAATGCCAGAGCAGGCAAACAACACATGACCCCGCTACCAGAATGCAGGGCAACCGCTGGCTAGTAGCCGTTCAGCGACACCGGGTTGGACTATTTCGGGCCCTTGTGGATCAAGTGCGGGAAGAGATTAGAAAAGCGATATTGATGTATCATGACGTGCTTGAAGTCACGCGCGGTGCACCTAGAAGTCGCACATTCGATGAAGACCGATTCTTTCCTACGGGCTTTGCAGAGATTTATCGGCCAAAGAAGCGTATTAACCGATATATACTCAGATAATGGATCGAACTTTGTGGGCGCCCACCGGGAATTGCAGCTTTGGCACAAGAACATAAACAGGAACGAACTGCAGGATCGAACCTTGGCCTACGGCATACAATGGCATTTCAACCCCCCACAGGCCACTCACTGCGGCGGCGTATGGGAACGCATGATCCGGTCGCCAGACGGATATTGCTGACAATCATGGAGCAACAGCGGCCCGACGATGAGACGCTGAACACCGTCACGACTGAGGTAGAGAGAATTCTGAACAACCGCTCCCTGGTTCCAGTGATGAACGGCGACCCCACCCACCTGGCGCTCACTCCTAAAGATATATTGGCAATAAAGTCGAACGAGGGTTTCCAAGGACCGGTAAGCCTTCGTGGGAGCTACCTCCACGGATGGAAGCTGGCGAACTTTCTTGCCAAGGTTTTCTGGAGGCGCTGGCTGCGAGAGTACCTACCGGCTCTTCAGGCTCGACAGAAGTGGCTGGTCAAAACACGGCCAATCAAGGTCGGAGGTGTGGTGATGATCGCAAACGAACGCGCACATTTCAGCACCTGGTCCTTGGGAGTGGTTGTGGAAACCATCGAGAGCACTGACGGAATGATAAGAACGGTGAACGTGACGACAGGCAACGGAGCGCTCATTCGTGACATACGCAGCATTAGCCTACCCGAGAGCGAAGGCGGAGGAGCTGATAAGGCTGAGGCCAAGTAGACTATTTCGCATTCGTCTTCGGGGTGGGTAAAGAAGCCCCCATATATGGGGGCATTCACGACACACTGACGTATCGAACCATCATACACCCCGACGCACACACGCACCTACTTTATGCTCGTTCATACCACATGGTCCCCGTCAGACACGTTACAGTGCTCACAGTCTTTCGTTGACGTTACAAAAAGTTTTTTTATATGTGGTGGTACATGCGATTCCATTGTACATCCAGACACATAGGTACACACCCGATGCACGCTATACCTCGTGACCCCTATCAAACATGTGGCGGTGTTCGCCGTTTGTCTTTGTTGACGTTACTGAATGTCGTTTGCATATGTGGCAGTAGCGGCGACTACATCATACACATACACACACACTCACGCAAGCTCATACAGACAGTGCATGACGGCACTTCCAAGGACAGCATCCATGTTCTCCCTCCACGCCCGCCATCGGTCAGTTGTTCTCGTGGACGATGTAGAATAGCTTCGCGCCTATGTGGCCAACGGATTAGGTGCGACCATTAATAGAACGTTGACGACAAGCATTAGGCGCGCACTGACAGCAGGGCTTAGGTAGATACGAGGGATCAGTATCTTAGAACCAAACCTTTGACTCTGCTGAGGATTCGGAAGAATTTTGATGGGCGGTGTAACGACCGGTCGTGGAAAGTTCCCCTGAAACCGTTGAAGATCCTTTTTTTCTTAACATCACTCACTCGCCTACACTACTGACGTGTCTTTACGAACTGTCTGTTTCTGTGGATCAATTGTTGCTTGTTCGCGCCCAGAGCGCTACTTTGTGATATCCTTGTTCTGGACCTGCGTGACGCACGTGCTCCTTGCTCGCACGCTGCAATTCGGTTTCTCGTTTGCTGAGTCCTTGTGATCTCATAATTGAGGTTTGTATCTTTTTGATGTCATTATTCATTCAATAATCTAGTATCGTAGAATATCACGGATAATCGCCTTTTGATTTCGGGATCCGTTGCAAATTTTGCTACGCATTGATCAAACGTCTGTTACAGCCTGTCTGGCCCTGACCGTCTGGAATGAAATATGTTCGGAAAATTGCCCATTGTTGGCGTGTCGGAGCCCAAGATTCCTCACTGACGAGCTTGAGTCGATGGGCACTTGATCCAGTGACTGGGTTTCGGGAAAGACTTGACACTTGTAGGTTGTGTGGAAGCTTTCAAGTGTGGGGAAGCACATCTGCCATGAAGTGCACCATTGATCAAGTTTCTTAAAATCATTATCCATTTCAGACAGCGCTGTGCTCAAATCTTGATGTTGGGGCTCATAAACGATTTTGATCTCCTCGAGGAAGAGAGACGGAGTACCTTGTTGCACGACCGAAAAGATGTCGTCAATATAGAGTAAAAAAAATAGCGTACCAGGTACACCTCCTCGTACAACTACACTAGTGACAGGCACCGGTTGCGACAGATGACCCTTAGCATATTCAACCCGGATTCGGTCCGACAGTAGGAAGTGATCCATGATAAAAGCGGGTCATGGATGCCGTAGGCTTGGAGTATTTTTACCAACCGGGAATGAGGAACTCGGCCAAGTGCCTAGGTCATATCAAGGCAGTTGATAATCATAGATTTGCCGTCGTCAGCTGCAGTGGTCAGTAGGTTGAAGAGATGAGGCATAGTATTCTCCCTACATACCAATCCCATGCTAGACCCCAACTCGAGTGTTGTCCTTTAATCTTCTCTGGAATGTCTAAATCGGATAGAATACGCCTCGAGAAAGTCCAGCGTACCTTTACCAAGAACCTAATAGGATACTTTTCTCCATTGAGCTATAAAGAGCGATGCACTCGACTAAAACTTGACCCCGCATGGCTTAGACGCGTCAAGCTTAACCTGTGTTTTCTATATAGATTTATTCGTCCCTCTGCCTTCACTTTTACCAGCTCTATACGGTTTTCTCCACCCTCGTATTACCCTCTGCGCCACAGAGACTTCGGTCTGACCATCCCACAGTCGAGGCTGGCAACAGGATCCAGATTATTTCTAAATAAATACTCAAAGCTTTGGAATAAGCTACCCCTGACTATTCGCAAATATACATCAGTAACCCAGTTTAGCCATGCCCTTAAATCACAACTTGCCTTTAGCCATATGTTATCCTTGACTGACGCCAGCATATCTGAGGACCGAGCCTATGAAGAAGGCATCGAACTTTAGAACCCTAGCTTCCGTCTCCCCTCCCGCTCTCTGCCATCCGTCGAGCTGGCCTTCGAAAACGGGTTCCGCAGCTAGGATCATGGTACCATATCCATAACCTGCCATTTCCTGCCTAACGGCAGACGCCAGGCTTACCATTTATTATCACTTTTTTACGTATACCGCACATAACCCACATTGCAGAAGGATAGAGTTTTGCCGTTTACAACTATAACTAGCTAGATACCTGCCGGTTCTTGCTACTCACCCACTTTTACCTGCTATCACCTAACCCCCATACGACCCTGCCTTTTCTAATTCACTAGTCAGTCTTCACAATTATGTCTAGACAATTACTGCCCTCCTCGCTATATAGTACTAGGGCAGCCATATAAAACAACTTCCCTCTGGCTCAAGGTTTTTAGCCAATGATGTTTTCCCTTAGCATCAAATGGTTCAGTGGTGCTGGATCCTAAGACATTTAGTTCCATCGCCCACTACTTTACTTCTTAAGCCTTCAACTCTCCTTATTTATTCTGGTTCCAGCTCCCCTCAGCTTCCTTGTCCGGCCGTAATTTGCTTTCCTTATTCATCCCGGTCAAAAATCACTTATAGTATAGTATAGTATATTTCTTGACCGTGGTCAATACACATGCACAAGGCAAGATCAGAGTATACAGCAGTACATGTCAGTGTGAGGCATTCACAAATTCTAAATTTATAAATCACACAGCAACCGAAATACACCAGTAAATTCATGTAGTGTTTGAGTGAAAAAAGGTGGTGATGGTTGAGGCGGGAATTCCGAATCGGTTTCGAAATCGCTGGGGGCGGTGTGGATGGCTGGGCAGTCGTGGGATTGCTGATATAAGCGACAATTGGACAGACACTAACGAGTATCCGGGCGGAAGAGATGCCAAAGAACATTGTTAGAAGTAAAGCAAGCATTAGGCTTCCAACCAGCAGTCAGAGATACCAGCGGAATATTGGACACTGATCCATCACTGGGTAACTAACTGTGGAGGAAGCATGTGAAATAAAGGCAAGTGAGTCAAAGGTGATAATAAAACCGACCTTTTGTGCAGGTGATTACAGTGTCATACGGAAATTCAAATGAAGGCGAAAAGCTTTGCAGGGACTTCAGTGCATTTTTGAAGAGCATGAATGGTGTATGGACGTATAACGGACTTTTGAAGAAAAGCCGTCAATGAAACGGATTAGTGGAGACAAACGTCAATTGTTCGACTAGGCAGAAGTTGGAAGAGTGTTAAAAATATTTCTTGTATGTGATAGAAAATTGGTAACCAAATTATGGTTGGCTGCAGATGGCTGGTATTCTGTTCCGTAAAGACCTTGGTTGCAGGTGGTGGCAGGTAGAATGTTGAGGGAAACAGGTAAAAAAGGGCTGGTTTGACGAAGTTGACAGCTGCGAGGGCTGGGTTCCGGTCATTGGTTACGTACTGCAACGCGGGAAGAATTGAACTGTTGGGTTGGATTGTTCGGGAACAGACGTTGAGCGGATGTGTTGATGGTTGGTGTCAGGAATCACCTCTGCGATCCGGTGAGACTTTCATGAGGTTTTGTTAATCCGTGAGCAGTGCCCCATGTAACGTCAGCAGGCGGGAGTATAGGTTTAAACCACTGATCAAATCGTCCAGTCTTTACGGTAATCCGGAATAAGCGTCGATTTGGCCGATGGCTACCCAAGTAACCAGTGCAATCTGGAAGAGATCAGGAGTGCGGCAGTCTGGAGAGTGTTCCAGCTGTGGGTTATGATTATCGTTTTTATGGAAGCAAGAAAATGAACATTTTGCTATCCGAACAATTAGTTATCGTTTGGCTAGTGGGCCGGTCTATTAGGGATCCCTAGACGGAGACTGGTAGCTTTCTAGGGTAGTTGGGTGAAAGTAGAGGTTTGGGGCGATATCAGGTAGGCGGTGGGTGAGGAGAGGGTGTCCGTTTGGGAACCAGGAATAAAACCATAGTAGAGGATATGGTCTGGAAGAAGAATGAGAAAATAGGAAGATAACAGTCTGGTCAGTTCACCAGCTGTGGTCTAGGACGGCAAACAGTAAAAAGGGAGAAAAACACTGGGTGTTAAAATGAGGATTTTTCATGTGGGAGCAAACGTGCTGGTATTACGCAGGGTCAAGAGAAATCAGAGGCATGCGGATTCCGGTTGGAATGGGGTCTTAACTTACCATGAGCATATGCGCAGAGAAGTGAAGCCTAGTTACTAAAAAACGGTAACCCGTGTGGCAAGGCTTCAGTGTACGAGAAAGACGCAAAAAAGCAGGACGGGACGGCTGAGTTCTAGTCTGAGCCAGGAATTAAGTGAGAGCGAGCACCCATCGCTAACGGACGGAACGTTTGTATTTATATATGTGCAAATTATGTAAAACGGCACAATCTAGTTAGGAAGGGGGACAAAAGTGAGTGGAGCATACTCAAGGTATATATATATGTATATAAATATATATTGCTGTATACGTGGTTAGGATCATCGGACGGGGCATTGGGAAAGCGGTCGGACGCAAAAGACTGTGGCAAGGAAAGTGAGATCGAGAGACGCAGCTGAGGGTCAATGGTTAACCGAAAGAAGAACAAAAGTTAAGCACGGGCTCATCGATGCAGGGGATCCCTAAGGCACATTGAGGCCATACGTCCACCTTCCAATAGCTACCTGTTGGCCTCAATCTCTTTTTTATATTTCCTGACGTTAACGCTAGTCTTTGTCACCAAGGTTTCTGAATCCATCACCCAACTTAGACTGCTATCCTCTCTCCGTGTGTGCAATAAAATCTCCCAATGGCGCAGCCTACTCCAACCACACCAGAACGGCCTCTGGCAGTCTTAGGCACGGTCTGGCGCTGTACGAGATTGATGCATGCATGCAGGCGCGTACACTACAACACTCGTTGTCCTACTTCGTGCGTTTGCTTAGCTGCACTCTGTATTTTCTCAGCCCATACAAGCAAAATCCTGATGTCAGCGGCACGTTCACCATAGCTGCGTCCGGATGTGGGGCAAACAGACCACCCCTAGCAGTTGCAAAAACTGACATATACGCGGAAAATTACGGTCGGGTGGAGGGACTATGAAAAGTTCCTAAGTAAGCTCAACCACCCCTGTGTTAGAAAAAAAGCTAAAAAGGAAAAGTGAAAAATAAGAAAACCTTGCGGGATCGGTTTGATTCATAAATACCACTAATATCGGGCCATGGAGGAAGTGGGCAACCTTCAATCACGGGTGTCGCCCATCAGTCCAGACCTGACCCTGCTAAGGGGGAAACTCCACACCGCCCCTGTCCGCTTGACATGCTTTTGGTTCCTACTCACAAGACTGACTGGGGTGATAGCGAACTGGTCTCTCCACATATGCCTATCCACTTCTTGCACTGATTTTCAACCACCACGTACCCTCCCATGCACGCCGGGCATGTTTGTTGACGTCAGCTGCAACACCATCGTGGCTCTGGACAACAAGTCGATACATCAGATGACAGACACGTCTCATCGAAGCACTACTTATATCCATGTAGACACTATTGTATATATAAACGTACATGTAAGAACGTAGAGAAAAGCACCTGTATTTTTGCCCACTTATCTATTTTTCCTCCTTTTCGTGCGAAAACGGTGTTCCTTAGGGTTCTCCTCAGTTAAGTCAGGACCTGCTCGTGTATAGTGTCTATAGCCCCTGGTCCTCGGTTTGTGACACGATAGCGAAGTTACTCTGCAGCGCGCAAAGCAGAACTCGAGACGCCGGAGCGGGACAATGTGTGTATTGGAGGAGCTCAACGGCGTGCAGACGACGTACACAGGCGAAGCAAGTGGAGCCACCAAAAACGGTAGTTGTTCAAATAAACAAATTTGTTAGTCTTTGTCATCGTGTGTTTTATCTGTAGAACTACACGGGTCTCCCCGTAGAGGGGCGACGCATTTGGTCTTCGAGGCGTGATGGATACGTCGGCTCCGGTGGCGAGAGTCGAGGTCGAACACAACAATGAGGCCAGCACAAGCCATTCTCCGTGACTGACACTGGGGGCTGTGCGTCGCTGGCAAAATTGTTCCCCCCTTAACCTTTCATTCTACCGGGGTAGATCCTGCTCGTGACTTGGCAGTGGTGATTGTGTTGTAAGGTTTGTCGTTGCCGGCAGATCCCAAGGTTCCGTTTGCCTGTGGTTGTTATTGCCTTCGTAAACGAGCCAGCGTCCGGTGTCAAATGAGTTCAGTCGCGATCCAATGAATGTTGTGTTTGAGCCATGCGAGATCCCGGAATTCCACAAGGTTCTGTCCGACGGTGCGAGCTGGAAGGCAAAAACACAAGGAAGCTGCGCCTTGAGGCGCGATCGGATATTCGACTGAGGGGGACATACCGGTGCAATACAGGCTGTCGCCACCCTTGTCGTGATAACCACGTGGTCGTGCATTCATGCATATTAGGACTACGTACAAGTTGAATATGAAGAGTAAACTCAAATATATACAACTGTTACATATTCAGAAAACCTCGTTGGCTGTTGCAGCCCACGGACGCGTCGATTTCTCTTGTTGACGGGTGCAGCTGTATCTTCCGTGGAGTTTGGTGTTGCAACAGGTCACAAGGGGTCGTTAGTGGGAGTAACAGGGGCCGACTCGGGACGACTAACCGAGGGCTGTGAGCAGGTGGGGACACTGGTGTGTTGTTCAGAGTGGGTTCTACCTCAATGAAGGCTGGTTTAAGGCGGTCCATGCTGATGGTCTCTTTCCTGCCCTCGACGTCCATCACGTATTTCTTTCTCCTTCGCTGGAAGACGCGGACGGGCCATAGTAAGCCGCTTGTAGCAGTGATCGTACTGCATCCACTGGAATAAACACATGGCTGGAGGTCGCCAGAGTGGTAGGTATTTAGCTGCTGAGAGTTTGTTCTCGTGGTTGGGTGGGCTTTATCACCCACATTTGGTGTGACGTCCTTTTTGCGTAGTCCCCGTGTATAAAACTCACAGGTAGCAATGGAGAAACCAACTCACCTGGAAGTCTTAGTGTGCAACCGTAAACCAGTTCAGCCACCGTAACACCCATATCGGTTTTAAAGGTGTTATGCAGTCCTGAGAGAACGGTCGGCAAAAATTCACTCTCTAATGGGTTATCACAAGCACGAAGGGCAGCTTTCATCTGGCGATGGGATCGCTCCACTATTCCATTAGCCTGAGGATAAAAGGCCGTCGTCCTGTGGTGTCTGCAACCGAATGCGTTGAGTAGCTCGTGGAAGGCACCGTCAAAATGAGAACCACGGTCAGTGGTCACGATAGAAGGGCAACCGAGCTGACTCACTCAAGCAGTCAGAAAAGCTTTTGTAGCTTTCTCTGTGGGTGGATGGGGGATAGGTATGGCCCGTGGCCAGCGGGTGAAACGATCTACGCAAGTGAGTGTGTAGAAGCAGCCGTTGGATGGTGGGAGGGGCCCCACGAAATCCACATGCACGTGATAAAAGCGCTCGTCCGGCTCACAGAATGTGCCTAAAGTAGATCTGGTGTGACGATGTACCTCAACACGTTGGCATTGCAGACAAGCGCGGGCTTTAAGACGTACATCACGTTTGACGCAAGGCCAAACGAATCGCTCGGTGATTCGTTTCACTGAGGCGGTTACCCCAGGGTGCGATAAGTTATGGAGGCTGATAAAACTTGTCGGCAAAAACTGGCAGGAACCAGTGTTCGGGTTCGACCCTGTGATGTATCACAAATGATGGTTACGTCCGAAGTTGGAAGGGCCACCAGCACAAGGTGCAGGGAGCTACTGCTTTTGAGTTGCTCTACCTCAGGATCTGCTGCTTGGGCTGCGGCGATTGCTTCTAGGTCTATGCCCATGGGTAGTGGGTGGTCGATATCATGGACGTGTTAGAGTGCGTCTACTAATGGGTTGGGTGCCCCAGAGACGTGTCAAATGTCCGTAGTAAACCGCGAAACATAGTCTCAGTGGCGGATCTCGCCTTGCGAATATTGATCGAAGGCTGACTGGAGGGTGTACACTAGTGGTCTGCGAACTGTGAACACGGTGAACGATTGGCCCTCGAGTGTGTGCCGGAAGTGTCAGATACCAAAATAGGTCGCCAGTAGTTCTCTGCTGAACGCACTATATCGGGATTCCGCAGGCTGAAGACACTTGGAGAAGAAAGCTATTGGTTGCCATGAGTTGTTGACGAATTGCTGAAACACAGCTCCTACAGCAGTGTCCAAAGCATCTGTCCCTAACGCCAGGGGAGGAGAGGGATCGGGATTTGAAAGAAGTGCCATGTTGGCGACAGCTTCCTTGATCAAAGTAAACGCTGCTTGCGCCGTGTCGGGAAAAATGAATTTCCGCTTACCTCCACGTAAAAGGTCTGTTAGAGGCTGTATTATTTTGGCGCAGTGTGGGATAAAGCGGCCATAAAATTTAAGGAAGCCAGAAAATTGGCGCAATTGCCGGTAACAGTGAGGCTCAGGATAGCTGCGAATTACCGCCACCTTGTCATACAGGGGCTGTATGCCCGAAGCGGAGACTTCGTGACCTAGGAATGTGAGGATTATCCTGCCTAATTCGCATTTGTTAGGGTTAATAGTTGCACCGTGTTGGCTAAGGCGTTCAAAAAGAGCGCACAGGTGTTTCATACGCTTTCTTTTCTGAGGAACTTGCCACCAAAGTATAGTCGAAGTACACGTGGACATTCTTCAAACCGCGTGTTGCTTCATGCATATACCCTTGAGAGGTTTGGGCTGCATTGCTAAGCGCAAAGAGCATGCGCAAAAACCCAAATGGTCCGAATGAATTTGTGACAGTGGTTTTAGGGATGTCAGCCTCAGCCACCGGGATGTGGTCGATTCGGCTGAAAACAGAACAACCAGATGGGGTAGAAGTGAGCTCATGAATATGCGGAATGAGGTACCTGTCTGGGATAGTAACCTGGTTGGGGGCCCTATAGTCACCGCAGGGTAGCCTGTCGCCTTTAGGTTCAGGAACCATGTGAAGAGGCGAGACCAAAGGGCTACTGGACGGGCCTATTATGCCTAATTCTAATATATGTTCGAACTCAGCCCGAGCTACGCGGAGCTTGTCTAATGTCAAGCGAAGTGGTCGGCCAAGTGCTGGGGGTCCTTTAGTGGCAATATGGTGAGTAACTTTGGTGGTCACCTCGGGAATGAGACCCAGATTGTCTTAGCATTGCCTGGCAAGCTGAAAGCAGGACTGCTTACGGGTGTTCGGCCTGCGGTTCGATGTATAGGGGCATGGTCTGGTTCACGGAGGTATACGAACCGGTTACAGAGGGAGGTCTGTCGGTCGACAACTCTCCAGACTCGCGCATGGATCAGGAGGCGGAAATAGCCAAGGAAATAGATAACTAGTATGAGATAAGGAATGTCTGCTACTATGAACACCCAGCGGAAGGTGCGAAGTAGTCCTTACTTGAGCGCGAGTGACTTGCGGCCGTAAGTAGCAACAGAGGTGCTATGAGCAGCACGAGATGAAAAGAATTTTTTTGAATTGAATAGTATATTTCTTGACCATGGTCAATACTCAGGCACAAGGCAAGATCAGAGAATACATCAGTACATGTCTGTGTGGGGTATTCACAATTAATAAATTTATAATAATAATAATATTGGTATATTTCTCGGCCATGGTCGAGACGCACGCGTTAAAGCATGATCATGGTGTACACGTTACTCAATAAGATTAAATGTTCACATATTCTAAGTATGGAAGTCGAGAGTATTAGAGATGAAAAAACAATGACAGGAAAAGTTTGAATGGACCATTCTGATAATGGTTTGCGCGGCAGTTTTAAACCGGTTTCGAATCCGGATCAGGCAGTGGTGCGCGGTGGAGGTATTAAGAAAATCGTTAGCGCAGTGCTAAGGAGGCATTATCAACAAGAATGATGCAAGCCCAGGAAACCAGAGGCCAACTGAGGTTCTGCAGATGGAATAAATTTTGAACAAGAAAAAAAGGGTGGAAAATCGACGCATGCGAAGAGGATAGCGATCCATGAAGACAATGCAGACCCTGAATGACGGATTTACCGGAGTTCTGTAAACGGAATGAGATTTGAAGCAGGGGGACCTGAGGCCAGTTTCGTGAAAGTGAACACCGGTGGATGTGGGAGAAACAGCAGTCCATAAAAAGGTGAGTTTAGATTCAGGGCCAGTAACATGTACTATTCAAAAATGAGAAGGCGCAACTGGAGGGTCTTCGAGAAATGGAGAGTCAAATTCCAGCCGGCTACGGTTCGGAGAAAAGATAACCTGTGTTAACGGATAATAAAGTGGGAAAATCTTCGCATGGACTTCAGCGTTATGCTGCTTCAATGACAAATATATATGTATGTGATGACGCATTTGCCTTCAGTGTTATTCTGGTAACGTACTACATCGAATGCGTAAGTTTCATCTGGCAGGGCAAAGTATGTGTCGGTCAATCAGCCGAGTGTGGCTGTATGTTAGCGGCATGCGCGTGAGCTGGAATTCGTGTTGTTTGCGTAAGAAAATGCTGAACGATCTGATAAGCAATTGAGGGTATCTCCTGTTGTGTGGTTGGATTTCTGTCCCAGTTGCCATGGTAGGTTCCACTTGAGTCTCTGTCCGTACGAGTCAAAGCGGCCTCCTTGGTTAGCCAATTTGGCGACTGAGATAGTGGGAGACAACGACCTGAAATAAAGGGAGATTGCAGTCTGGACGTGGTTCCAGCTGTGGGTTATGATAATATGTGAAGACAATAAACAATGGATTGGTTAGGTCTATGTGAGTGGGGAATGGGTAAAATAGGCTCGCAGTGGATTTGAGCTATACTGCTGCAGGCTGATGAAGTTGCGTACACAGGCTTGGTAGCTGTATGCATTTCAAAGGAGTTATGATTTGCCCGTGGTTAGTAATGATAACCTTCAATACCGTTTGCTTACGCAGAACGCAGTTTGGCACGAGGCGATAAGATAGGTTTGAAATAACAGACAGAGCGAGTAGGACTATCATACTGTTTGCGTGGCGCTACGCTGTTACTGTCTCTTTCGGTATAGTGGTTGTTCTATACTGAGGAGTCCAAGTAGAAGGAACTATTGGGGTGACAGTGGTTATAGATTAGAGGTAATTATTCTGTTTAGGCATTGTAAACTGTTAGGTTTACGCTTAGGTGATGGCAACTGCGGCGTATGGTGTGGCACATCCTAGATTCTCAAGGGTTCAGGTTAGTATCCAGCGCTTTCCTCATAAGCTCTATCAAAAGACATATAAGGATTCGTAAGAGCGATCCGTTTTTGGATGTCCAGAGCTACGTGTAGTCCAGGCTTAAACATAATCAGGGAATCTACGGAACGGACTTCAGCTGGGAGTTTATTCCACAGGGTTGCATATTTCAGGAGGAAGAAGTTGATGGTAAAAAGTTGGGACTTTTTTGCTGTCCTAGATCGTATGGATGAACCGCTGAGTTTCGTAATTGCTGCAGCGGTGGGGCCAACCCTATGCGGGTCTAATTGAGCCTAGGTTGCTCAGAGCGGTTATTCGACTTATTAGTACCCTATACCTACCTCAAAGGCCTGAGCCCTTGAAATATACGGATTGTATAACATAGTCAGCGTGTCCACCGTTAGGGCTATGCTTATTTCCTGTTTGAAAGCCACCGGTGTCGGTGATAACGCCCTAATTCGTTGTGGTAGCTTATTCCACAATGAAGCGTACTTGTTAATGAAGAAGTTTGACCGAAGAGCAAGCTTCGGCAAAGGGACAGACACCAAGAACTCATTGCTACGTAAGGGATACGTAGAAAGGGTTCTTACCTGCGGTGCTGAACTACATGATCTATTCTTCAAGATATTGTGAAAGAATAGCAGGTTATTTCTTACGCGGCGTAGCCATAAGGGATCGATTTTCAGCCGCTCACAACGTTCCATGTAATTAGAGGGCGTAGAAAAACCTATGAGCTGTTTCGTGAATGCCCGTTGTACATTCTCAAACGCTATGCGGTCCCTTTGTCGCATGTTGGAACAAATGATTGAGCCGTATTCCAGAAGAGGTCTAACATGGGACTTAAAAATGTTGAGTTTACTTTCTGGCAAAATAAATGTTTGGTGTATTAGCCCGATCGTACGGCGTGCTTTAGCCACCTGGATGGCTGCGTGTTCCGAAAAGTCAAACGTACATGAGTAGTGTAGACCCAAGTCACGTACCTGAGAGTTATTGGGGATGAATTTGCCGTTTATACTAAATATTCCAGTGGGGACGTGACATTTATATGTAATAATATTACTTTTTTCGGCGGAAAAACTCATTTTCCAATCATTACTCCAGGAGCTGAGAGCGAGCAGTTCCCTTGTAATGTCATCTACGGTAGAGGCTAACGCCACGGGATCAAAAGTGTACACGATTTTGATATCATCTGCAAACAGGAAGGGAACTCCCCGTTGGAAAATGGTAAATATATCGTTAACGTACATTAGGAACAGTAATGGGCCCAGTACACTACCTTGTATCACCCCACTGGTTACGGGACGGGGTTCGGACAAATTTCCACCTATACTTACAACCTGGTCTCGGGATGTTAAATAGGACGCAAACCAAGCGAGCATTGGGTCCACGATTCCATAAGTTTTAATCTTCTGTAGTAACCGGACGTGGGATACCCGGTCAAACGCCTTGGTCATGTCCAAAAAGATCACGATTGCCGATTTACCAATATTGACAGCCTCTGTGACCAGATTGAGGAAATCGGTCATGCATGTCGCACATGATCTGTTTTTCAGAAAACCATGCTGACCAGCGTTGATTAGATTATTGTTAAGAAGGTGACGTGTCAGCCTTTCCTTGATCATTCTCTCCATGATCCTGGACACGACCGGGGTGTGGTTCACCGGCCGATAGTTAACTGGATCTAGACGTGATCCTTTTTTGTGCATCGGTATGATAGTTGAAGTTTTCCATTGGGGAGGGAAAACACTGCACCTGAGTGACAAATTGAATATGTTTGTCAGCAACATTGGAACATCTTCGCCACCTCGACTAAAAATGGCCGGTGGTAATGCATCTGGACCTGGCCTGCAGGACGGTCTTGTTCTTGCAACATGGACTGAAACCTCCTCAGGGTAGAACACTACCGTCGAGAAAGTTACTGATGTCACCGGATCTAGAACGGGGAAGGATGTGGCGTCATCCGTCGTTAAAGAGGAGGCAAAATAGGTGCTGAAAGCCTCCGTAATCAAAAGAGGGTCACGCAAGCATTTATTATTATAGTTCAAATATGGGATGTCTTGGTTAGGTTGCTTGTTTCTGACCTTCATTAGCCTGGCCAGTGCTTCCACCTTGTTTGGGTGGCTTAAGGCATTTCGTTCCTGTTTCTTCTTAGAAGAATCCAAGCGCAATTTAATCGTACGGGATATACGTATTATTTGAAGATACGACGAGAAGTCCCTCGTCTTAGTGAATCTTAGTTGGAGTTTGGCTAGGTTACCGTTAAGACGATCTAGAGAGTTCCGCTGTTTGCGTATGATAGGCCCCGAGGCTGGATTGATTTTGTCGAGGCAGTAGTGAAGATTAGTATACAGTTGAGCAGCTGCTATCTCTAGGTCATTAGATAAAAACGATTCGTCCCAGTTTAAGGAACGGATAAAAGAGGGTAGACTATTCCAGCAAGCTTTATGGTATTGCTTATTGGTGGTCGGAAGGTGTGTTTCTACTGACTTATCAGTGTGAGGCCAAGGTGCAGTAAAAACACAGGATACCATCTTATGGTCACTACCGGTGAAGCGACTTAAGATTTGGGTATCTAAATTCTTGATACCAATAGAGAAGATAAGGTCTAATGTATTTCTCCCTCGAGTGGGGGATAAAACATGCTGTACCCAATTACCCACATGGATACACGAAAGGAAATCATGGAGTTTTGGGGGTGATGTCATGGAATGCCAGCATATTTCAGGCACGTTGAAATCACCAGCTAGAATTTTAGCAGTTACGGGGAGGTTAGAGACATAGTTGAATGCGTCTATTATTGCTGTCAACTCGTGCCTGCCCTGGTTTGGAGGACGGTAGATACATCCTACGAGAAGTAGTTGTTGATCTTCTTTGATAGTGAGCCAGACCGAGTCTGGAATGTTGTCTAGAATAGGATGATGGAACCTACTCGCCGTGAATATGTGTTTGGTGTAAATGATGCAGCCGCCTCCTCTTTGGTCAGATCTACTGTTGGCAGTGGCCTGATAGCCGGGTATGGATACGTGGTTTAATGGGGTGTGATCCGTCAGCCACGTCTCGGTAACTAGTAAAATGTCAGGGTGTAGGTCACAGAGCAGCCGAAATACACCAGTAAAGTCATGTAGTATTTGAGTGAACCGAAGTGGTAATAGTTGAAGCGGGAATTGCAAATCGGTTTTGAATTCGGTGAGGGCGGTGTGGATAGCTGGACAAACGTGGGATTGCTGGTATAAGCGATAATCGGACGGTCACTAACGAGTTACCCGGCTGGAGAAATGCCAAATAACAAGACTAACAGTAAAGTACGCTTGGGGCTATCAACGTGCACTCAGAGATACCAGCGAAACATAGAACACTGATCCAGCATTGGGTAACTAATTGTGGAGGAAGCATGTGAAATAAATGCAAGTGAGTCAAATGTGGTAAAAAGATAGACCTTTTATGCAGGTGATTTCAATGTCATATAAAAATTCATATGGAAGCGAAAAAAATTCACATGGAATTCAGTGAACTTTTGAAGAGCATGAATGGTGTATGGACGCGTAACGGATTTTCAGAAAAGAGCAGTCGGAGAAACTGTTCGGTGGAGGCAAACGCTACTGGTGCCGCTACGCAGAAGTTGAGTGTAAAGAAGAAAAACATTTTGTGTGGCAAAAAGTTATTAGCCAAATTCTGGTTGGCCGCAGATGGCGGGCATTCTGCTTCATAAAGACCTTGGTTACAGGTGATGGCAGGTAGACTGTTGAGGGTAGCAGGTAAAAAGGGGCCGGTTTGACGAAGTGGACAGCGGCTAGGGCTGGGTTTCGTACTGCAACGCGGGAAGAATTGAACTGTTGGGTTGGATTGTTCGGGAACAGACGTTGAGCGGATGTGTTGATGGTTGGTGCCAGGAATCACCTCTACGATCCGGTCGGACTTTCATGAGGTTTTGTTAATCCGTGAGCAGTGCCCCATGTAACGTCAGCAGGCGAGAGTATAGGTTCAAACCACTGATCGAATCGTCTAGTCTATACGGTAATCCGGGATAAATGCCGAGTTAGCCGATGGCTACCCAAGTAACCAATGCGATCTGAAAGAGGTTAGGAGCGCGGCAGTCTGGAGAGTGTTTCATCTGTGAGTTATGATTATCGTTTTTATGGAAACCAGAAAATGAACATTTTATCTGAGCACGAGAAGGGGGCAAGAAAGGAGGATGGGAAGGTTGTGTTCTAGCCTTAGACAGAGAAATTAAGTGGAGGGGAGCACCCATCACTAAAGGACGGAACGGTTTTTTAATATATATATGCAATTTCTGTTGTAAAATGGTACAATCTAGAAAGGAGGAAGGAGAAAATTGAGTGGAGCCTTACCAATATATATATACATAAAAATATATATACATATATATATATTTGTATACTTCAGTACGATCATCAAACGGGTCACGAGAAAGCGGTCGAACGCAAAATACTGTGGCTCAGTGTGGTCTAATAATCAAGGCAATCCTCATATGCTTGGCCTGTGT
Source organism: Fasciola hepatica (assembly GCA_948099385.1). Lineage (NCBI taxonomy): Eukaryota > Metazoa > Platyhelminthes > Trematoda > Plagiorchiida > Fasciolidae > Fasciola > Fasciola hepatica. Next base: position 3,865,995 of record CANUEZ040000003.1, on the reverse strand, counting down.
TAATGTTATCACGGGTCATGCTAGCTACAGAAGATGCGTCTAGGATTCTGCGTAGTGCCCCGTTAAATTGTATTAGCGTGCGACACGATCGCAGTGAGTCGGGAAGCTCTTTCCAGAGGCCGGAGTAGATAACCGATAAATATCTAGATCTGATTGAGAGTCTAGATTGGGGGGTTGTAATTGTGAATTGCCTATGGCAGAGGGAGTAGGGAGTCTCACTAGAGAAACTGAGTGGTTTATCAGATGAGCGGACTTTTGAATGCAGGAGGTTGAAGAGGAATGAGAGATTGAGCTTGATACGACGTAACTATAATGGCTCAAGCCGGAGTAGTTCTCACTTATCTCTGTAGTTAAGGTTGGAACAGGTGCCAACCAATTTTTTGGCGGAGGAGTGTTACACTTTCTCTATGTCAACCCGGTCGGCCTTTCGCATCAGGGTAAAGACTAGGGGACAGTGTTTCAGCAGCGACCTAGCGTGTCTTGAATATCAGGAGCTTGCTCTCCTGAGTACGATATGTCCTGAGGATAAGTGCAACCATCCTCCTTGCCTTGCCAATTTGGGTCAATGCTTGTTCATGAAAGTTGAAGGAACATGGATAAAGCAGGCCCAGATCTCTTACCACCTGAGTAGTGGTAATCAGCAGACCATTTATTTTGAGGGAGGCAGGTGGAACGTGGCACTTGTATGACAGAAGGGAGCTCTTAGCTGCCGAAAACTTCATCAGCCATTGAGTAAACCATTTTTCAAGGGACTTCAAGTCTGACTAAATATCACTGACAGCTGGGTGCATGGCGTTCGCCTCAAAAGTATAGACTAGTTTTACGTCGTCAGCAAAGAGGAATGTCGTGCCATGAAGCACTACTTGGAAGACGTCATTTATATACATAAGAAATAAGAGAGGACCTAGAACGCTACCCTGTACGGCCCCACTAGTAATTCGTTTGGGCCGAGAGGACGTTCCATTGACGATGACGGTTTGAGAACGTTCAGAGAGGTAAGGTGATAGCCAGGACAGAAGAGGGTCAGCAACTCCGTAGGATTTATTTTTGGCAGTAAGCGAGAGTGAGATACACGGTCGGACGCTTTAGTCATGTCGAGAAAGATGACGATGATTGGCTTGCTGCTGTCAGCTTTAGAAGTGATTAAATTGAGGAAGTCCATCTGAAAATGAGGCACGAATGGGACTTTAGGAACCCATGCTGAGCTAGGTTGATAGAATTTCCAGAAGTCAGGAAATTTGCAAGCTGGTCCTTTGCTATCCTCTTCATGAGCCTGGACACAATCGAAGTTTGGTTTATGGGGCGACAGTTCCCCGGATCATGCAAAGGCCCGTTTTTGTGTTTTGGAATTATACAGGAAGCTTTCCATTGAGCTGGGCAGATTCCAGACGACATAGATAATGTAAAGAGGCTCAGCAATAGGAGCTCTAGGTCAGGTCCCCCGAATCGAAGTAGGACAGGTGGAAGGTCATCGGGCATTGAGTGGCAGGAGGGTTTCGTGTTGGCCAGGAATTTCCCGATGTTAGCTGTGGTAAATGTTATGGTTGATATCGCGTCCTGTGTGAGCATCGGATAGCAGGGTGAAGGAGGGCTAGTGTCCGTAATAAGAGCTGAGGCGAAATAGCAGTTGAAAGCTTCAGCCATGTCTTCTGGCGAGACAAGGTTGGTGCCATTCTGGATAAGGAATGGGATATTGTTTTCATTGCTGCGCGAGTTGCTAGATTTTAGCAGACTTGAAAGAAGTTTCGCATGTTGAGGCTGTTGTAGTGCAGTCCATTCTTGCTTTTTGAGTTTATTTTCGGTTGCCACATGGAGATTACGGCAGAGTCGGCTTATTCTGAGTGTCAGAGAGAAGTTTCGATTCCTGAGGAATGAGTTCTGGAGCCAACAAGTCTTTTGTCGAAGTCTGTCAATTTTGGTAGTCTTGGCTCTAATATGTCTAGCGGTTGAGTTAAGGTAATTTATGGAGGGAAGTAACTAGACATAGAACACATCAGCTACTTCTTGTGGATCGGATGTGAGGAAGAAGTCAGACCAGTCAAGGCCCCGGAGGGAGGTAGGCAACTGAGCCCCGTTAGTCAGTCTGTAGGTGTTTTGGTTTTTGATTTCGATAACTTCAGGTAGGCATAATTCTTGTGTAACAGTGAAGTGACATATGGCCATTTTTTGGTCACTACCGGGAAGATTTTGCGTGACGGAGACGTTCACGTCACGGAGGCCATGAGTGAACACCAAGTCGAGGATATTGTTACGCCTCGTTGGAGTAGAGGCATGCTGTGTCCATCCTGCAGCGTAGGTGTCCAGAAGGAAATCGGATAAATGGGAGGGGACAGTCACAGCTTTCCAACAAAAATCCGGAGTGGTAAAGTCTCTTGCTATGATCTTCGGACGTAAAGATAGAGTAGAAATGTACTCGAAAGCCCTAATGCCATGCGGGAAATCAGGGTAGCTAGAGGCTGGTGCTCGGTAGACTCGCCCAATATGCAGCACGTTCCCAGGAATTAGGACGAATAGCCAAAGAGTTTCGGGAATACAGCCAAGCACTGGGCGGTGGAGGATGGTGGTAGTAAATTTATGTTTAATGTATGAAAGACAACCACCGCCTTGGCGGTTCACCCTGCTTACTCGAAAGGAGTTATAGCCTACAAACGAGACAACGTCAGTTGGGATGTAATCGGCTAACCATGTTTCTGTAACCAGAACAATGTCAAAGCTAGAAGCAAGTACTTTTTTCCTCAAGTGGTTAATTTTGTTCAACAGCGAACGGGAATTCAGCAGTGGGATGGAAACTCCGCCTGTATCTTTGAGGTTAAAAGGCTCTGGAGCTCCGCTTGAGGGTAGCGGAGGACAATTGGGGCCCAGTAAGCTTCCGGCAGCCGGGTTGTCAGCCAGGATGGTGTCACCAGGGGTAGTAGTAACTGGGCTGGGGAGATTAGCAGGTGGGTTACATGGTAGTGGTTTGTAGGGTACGGTGTGGTCTCCTATATAGGAAGCCTGATTGAAGGGTGTCAAGTCTATGGAGACATCAGAATAATGACTGCCGCAGGATGCAAGTTGGGTGAGACACTCTGGAAGAATGGTCAGGAGCTGCGTTAGGTGTGGTGGCGGGTGAGTCGAGGACCAATAGAGGGACGTTTGGTCAGTATCAGAATGACCAGTCAGGGTTGGGGGAGTGCTGGTAGGACAGGTAGTACGGTCGAATTTGGTGATTTCTGAATTCGATTGGGAGCCTATGGAGTGGCCGGCAGCCGCAGGATCAACCAAAAAGGCCAAGGGAGCTTTGCTAAGGGTGAGTGGGGGAATCTAAAGCGAAGAACCAGTGTAGAGTGGACGGAAGTTAGGAGTATCGTCTGCAATTATAGAGGCGGGGCCTAGGTTTGTGGATGAAATACGAGTTGATCGACTAATAGTTATACCGCCATCGGGGGACAGGTGAGGATGAATATTCTGGGATAGAGCTATGGTATGGGGCCATGTTTCGCCCAGGGTATACAATGAAAAAAATTGGTGTTTCTTGTCGGTACTGAGTAGCCGTGGGAAGTACCATCGGTTGTTTGGATAATGTGGGAGCCCGATTCGAACGGGTGTTTGATGGTATACTGCAGCGGTTGGATTGAGGTAGGTAAGTTGCTGGGGTACAGGTCGGAGTTGTAGTAGGGTGAGAGGCTTAAGGGTGGGTCTGGAAGGTCTGGTAACTGAATTCGACCGGATGAAACATTGAGCGAGTACAACGAACGCTATGCATGGTGTACTGGAAAGTGAGAAGGTTCGAATGGTGGTGACGAAGGTGGTGGTGATATGGACGGGGGCAAATTTGCAATATGTTGGAGCATCGGTAGACAGGATGAGGGTGACATACGAGTAGTTGGTCGGACCACTTTGGGGTTGGCTACATGGGTCTTTAAATGCTTACTTAGGTGCAAAGGTGGAATACTAACGGAGGGACCGAGGAGTTTCGGTGAGTGTGCCGGTGATGGAAACGGTTGAGTTAAAATTTGTTTGGCTCTCACACAAGAGGCCCTAGGCTAGTTTATGAGGCAAATTGGGACTTGGTGATGCCGAGGCTAAGATGATCTAGGCCACTGAAAGCAACAAAGACATGGGAAGGGGCAGTGCTCCATTTCGTGGGGTACGATGTTGTTGCTGATTCGTTGGTACGGGGTGGTGAGTTGGAAGCAGTTTCTCGGCCTGCTTGGAAGACAAGCCAACAGCTAAGCGATAGCTGCCGTTGAGAGATGATTGTATCGCCCGACTTTCGGTGCGTCCTACAGGTAATGGTGGAGGTTCGGTTCTAATGTGGAGCCATTTGGATGGACGCTGAGGAGTTGGCGGCGAGCGGGATATATCGAGGCCCACATCCACTGGTGGTGCATTGGCCAACGGTGCGTGTGTGAATAAGTCAACTGTGGTGGGTTGTTGGGGAGGGTTGAGTGGCCCTAGATCAGGAGATTGTGACGATGAACGATTGCCGGTTACCGACTTCAGGACATCCCTCCGCAATGGGGTCTTGTCAGGGACAACTTTTAAGCTATTGAATGGAGTGGCTTTGGCAATAGCCTCTCTCTTTCTGTTGAATTCCGCGGCAATGTTTTCCTCACGGAACTGAAACAGAAGTGGACACATATACAGCTGTGACTTTTTTCTAAGTCGTACGCAGCCGCACTCGTGGTGGGACATACCGCAGGCTAGAAGCAACGATTGTTTAATCGAGGAAAGCGGAAGACGGTCCGGAATATTAAAGACCACAGCACTCTTGGATCTTTTAATTCTTTGGTGGACTTCAGAAGCAACTGAGTCCAGAAAGCGACCGGCCGTTGGTAAACTTTTGGTGTTCGGGTATTTTGAAGGCTCGACGATAAAAGCTAGCGGTGACGACGCAGTCAGAGCGTTATCCATGGTACGTGACTGTCCTTCCAAGGATCCTGGGTTTCGTTAATGCCATAAATTTGATACCAGCATCACTGTGGGTATCAACTAGTGGCGCCGAGCAATGTACCAAAGCTGTGGGGAGTCGGGGGCATTCAGTGCTTGCGGACTGAAGACGGCTTGTCACTCGGTGGTGAAGGTGGACGGAAGTTGCTTTAGGCATTCTTTGGAAAAGTATTTTCATAGGACTGGAGATAGAGTTGCTGATAATAATAATAATAATGGTATATTTCTCGACCATGGTCGAGACGCACGCGCAAGCGCATGAATATGGTGTACAACATTACTGGAAACAATGAACTATATAAGAATTACAAGAAAGCTGGTCAAAATCGTCAGAGGCAAAACAGCACAGCTGGAACTAGTTTTAATCGACTGAAATTATAAAGGTTCGCGCGGCAAATACGGTTTGGTTTCGAAACCGGGTTGGTTGGTGGTGGCCCATGGGGAACACCTAACTATCCTGCACTGGAAGTTAGGAAGCTATTCTAACAACGTTTTGTGGATAAGCTGTTGCATATGAGTTTATTTTTCAGAAAAGAAACCCGAATTATTTTTAGTTGTGAGGATATTCCTAGGAGCTATTATTTCTAATATCACCCTAGATGGCTTAGTGGAAACTAAACCGACAAAAGCACACAAACCGACGCGGTTGTTGGACTGATGTAACCGTTGCATCACCTGCTTCCTTTGGAATGACACTAACTGCTGCACCGGTGTCAGTCAGGAACAGCTTATTGGAAACTAAACCTCAAACCTGCAGCGGACGACTGCTGTTATGGCTGCCGACCGCGTTAGTCGTCGGAATGCGTCGGGATATTAGTTTCCCTGTTTGGCACCTGGGAAGGTGCAACCGGCTTTGCAGTGCCGGGCCTTCTCCCCATGCCGTTTGTGATATCGGCAGTACGTCGAGCGAGATGGGTTACCGGGGTAGTCAGAGGGAGCGCTTCTGAGACGTTCACGTCGGTCCAAGTTGTGATAAGATTCATGGTCTCGACAGTGAGGACAACCAAGAGGGATAAAATGTCTGGAAGCCCGCTCGAAAGCGGCCATCAGAGTGTCCTCGGCATGGGTTCCTATGGTGGGAGTTGTGGTCTGAGGGTTGCTCGAAATTGCAACGGCCGTAATTTGTAGATGGTACCGTTCCATAATACCGTCCTCTGGTTTTGCCGCTTCTGTGAGCTCAAGGTGGCTAAAAACCTCGAACGGTGCTTGAATATTGAATATTGAATATAATATCGCTGTACCCACAACCATTTATTGACGTTTTCCTCTGAAAGTGGCCCTGCAAGCTGCTGCATTTATCTCAGTTTTGTAAGGGGCTTTTTGCTACCTAACTGTGCCCCTTGGATCAGAGGTTTCAGTCTGAACGCTTCTGACTGCAAAAAACAAGAGATTACCGAGTTTTTCACAGCAGTGTAAGAACTGTTACTGAATATTACTTCGCGTATCTGCGTAGCAACGTCGCGGGAAGGCGGCCGATAGCCCAGAAGTACCGGGTTTGCTATCTCGTGATTCTATGCGATTCAAACTCTGCCTCTAACATATGAAAACGGAGTTGAGGGTTATCATTAAAAAACTCAGGGACGGCTAAGGAGACTGTCAAAACGGACGGCTCCGGATCAGGCTCACGGTCGTTGCTAGCCATAAGTGCAATGGTGCAGCAAAAACAAAACGATTTATAAAGATAAATTCAGTAAACGCGAATCATTTATAATATAGATATTAGAAAAACGTAAAAAGTGCGGTAGAAGATGTCGGGATTCACCGTTTATACGTCGGAAAAGTATGTGTGAAAACGAATGAAAGTGATTGACAGAATTAAGAGTGACCTAGGTGGAATGAATTTGTTGTTCGGGCACACCAGTTTAGGATTCTCCTCATTTGAGTCAGGACCTGCTCCTGTATAGTGTGTATAGCCCCTGGTCCTCTGTTTGTGAAATGATAGTGAAGTTACTCTGCAGCGCGCAAAGCAGAACTCAAAACGCCGGAGCGGGACAATGTGTGTATTAGAGGAACTCAACGGCGTGCAGACGACGTACATAGGCGAAGCAAGTGGCGCCACCAAAAACGGTAGTTGTTCAAATAAACAAATTTGTTAGTCTTTGTCATCGTGTGTTTTATCTGTAGAACTACAGTTCCTCCTGTCCTAGAATCCGGCCAACTCCCCGGTTTACAGCCAAACCCAAAAGCAAACTGCAGCATTAGATCTGTGCATATCCCACGGTAGTATTTGTCATATATCCTCTGGATCTATCATATAAACTTGCCATTTTTGCTCTTAGCGTGCTCCAGCCGCTTCCTCATGGCCCGTAAAACGCCACTGTGGGATTTGTCATATACTCCCTCAGAACTATTATGCAAACTTGCCATTCGGGTTCTTCGTGTTGCCCAGCTGCTTCCTCACGTAGCCCTCAGACCCTGTAGTCCAAATGCACCTCCACGGCTTTATTAACCCCGATAGATAAGACTTCCCGGTGAACGGCCGAATCGGTAATCAATAACTTCGCCTAGTAGTGTGAACCCAGTTAGCCCTCACGAACACCGAATCACAACACCAACGACCCCTCATTTCACTTAGACCATTGTGCCTCATTTCCAACCTCCGCACTCTTATCTGTTATTTTGCTCACGCTGACCCTCAGCTGGAACATCCCCCAGACTGCGTTCCTCCCTTTTTCAATTCCAGAACCACCCGGCCATCACGATGACTGGCTGTAATATATCGTGCAGACAGCTTATCTTTTTCTCTGCCCGTCTACAACCGCACCAAAGGCCGGCTAAGGCGAATACGATCTAGACACTGGGTTCCACTCACAAAAAGTCCTGGTATTACTGCATATGCCTCTTTGAGGCTTACTTAGGAATTTTCACTACAAGGCCCTCCCAATGTCGAAGCCACCGCGCGAGGGCTCCTAATTAAATGGTGATCGGTCCAGATTCGGTGATGCCTTCTTCCTTCCCATGATGAAACAGCGAACAAAAACCGCAGCTAACCCTTGCCCGAAAAGCCCAAAACGAACAAAGAAAAGCCACAAGAAACTCAACAGAATGATGTATTCGCCAATTTACCTGCGAAGCCTGGTCTATTGCAGAAATTCTCACCCTTGTATTGCCTTATAATGTTCCACATGGGCACGGCATTCCGATTGCTGATTATTCCTTCCTGGAGCTTCATCCATCTTCCACCAGCTGCGAACTGCCGACACCAGATGATACACACTTCCCATGGAAATTGTCTCACCATTTCAGAGGATAATATTCCTCATCATATCCACAAATCTATGAAAATTAGTATTTCTCTGCGTACCTTCATGAAATTCCTTGTTGCCTCCTTTGCCTAAACACCAATTACCTTTCTAAGTGAACGTGAGCATGCATTACTGACCATTTTCGTGTATCATTCATATGAATATTGTATTTTCTGCGTCCTAAGCCAATGTCCGTCTGAACATCCCTACATCCTGCCGGTTCATTGCTATTGCCGCAATTGACTCGAAATTAACTCGTACTCGCCGTGTATTCTCTTGTCGTTTTGCTCCATTTAAACTCACCCCAGCCTTAGTCCATTGTTGCTGTGGTGCGCGAATCCCTCTTAGAAATGTGTGAATTTTCCATCTCATTCAGTGATATTGTGAACTCAGATCATGATTACATGCGTGCCTCTCTACCACGTTCCAGAAATTTACCATTATCATTATAATTGCTATAAGAGTAACACTGGATCCCTAGTCCTGGCTCATCCCTTGGACAGTTTGGATTGGCTCGGTGGTTGATGCTCGGAGAATGTCCGATGTTCATGCTACTACTTTCTCTGCTTCGCGCCATCATCGATGCTAGTAATCGGCAGCGTGAAATGCCGGTCTAACCAGTACGGGAGATCGGGAAGTAGAGAAAACACTAAGGGGAACTGTGCACGTGTAAGCCTATGGCATACCAATGGGTCACAGGCAATAAGCTCAAGTAGATTTCTTGTCGTCTTCACGGGGCACAAAGCTTCAGATCTTCCGGGTTCCGAATCTCCGCCTAAGAGAACCAGTTTCCGGATATCCGATTTCTCTCCAGCTTTCTGGAATGAAACTTCCTCTGTCCCGAAACTGTTGTTCTTTCCCTTGAACAATTAACAGGCTGAGCCTTTATGTCCAGCTCAAAATCTATACGGAAACAAGATTTTCTCTTTATTTTTCATTGCAGCGCAGGATCAGGTCGAGGTGAGAATTTTACAAATAGGATATTGCTGCACGGAATGGACTGTCAGAGGATGTTGCTAGATGAAGCAATATAACAAATCTGAAAAAGGCCCTAGTTTTACTCTGAAACGCAGGTCTACCAGAACTAACTGTATGGACGAGGTGTGGAGTGAAGAGCTTCTGTTATTTTTGCCTTTCCAACCAGATGTTCAATTGAGGCATTAGGAGTCAAGGAAACTAACAAACAACAACTCGATTTGGAAGCACAGCTGTTTTCTACCAGCTTCTTCCCGGTATAGGCGTAAGTTCCGACCCGTAGATATTCAGATTAGTGCGGAATGCCGAATTCTTGAGGCCCCACTTTTGAAAAGTACGAAAGTGATCTGCTTATGTTGTTGAGAAGTCGGAAGCAGCTGCTGAGTTTTATATGAGTTAACTGTCACATTTATAATTAGAAAACATTTGACAATTTTCCATGAAGAAAATATTTTGTTCAATCAATTTGCTGTCACCAATGTGTGCGGGCCTACGAAATTGAAATGTAGAGGGTATTCCTACCTGTTATTGGCCAAAAATATGTGAAATGGTTGAGAACACCAGGATGTTCCGTAAATACCTTTTGGAAAGACTATCCTATTTTCCGATTGCCCCGAAATTGTTGTTTGCCTGAAAACCGGTTATCTGTGATGGTGGGTGGTGAGGAGGATAATGGGGTGATGTAAACATTGGGTCATACTTAGAAGATCTCTGAGCAACCTATACTTACCCTCGATATTAGGATTTTACTACTGCAGGAGGTGGATGCCACGAGGCAGGTGATCACATCCAGCGAATTTTAGTGTAAACAAATACTGCTAGATCAGCGTGAAGTCTTGTGTTCTGCTGGTACGCAGTTGACATACATGGTTACGCCAGTTATCGGTGAAAATTTAGCAGGTGTCTACGAGTTATGATGGAACAAATGCTGGTTTCACGGCCAACCTTGTTCGGTTTGCATTCCTTTTTCACCGAGCAAAGCTATATATATATGTATACTATTTTCGACCACAGTTCGCGAAATTTTGTGGCTACTAGACTGACTTTTGATAGATACGGGTTGTCTCCTTCCTTCTACTATAAAGCTTTCTGCAATTGTTCCAGTACCCCTGCGCAATGACAAGGAATGCCTAGGCTTCGTAACCTTATTTATGCCCCACTCTATAAGCTTTTTTATGGGGGTCTCTGGCGGCAGAGTGTTACTGAATTAACTATGATCAGGATCCACTGAAATTGATCCTCTGGCCTGGCCCTTTCTGTATAGATGATCACAGAAGCTTATGTTGAGTGGCTAGAACATGAAATCGACAGTATGTCATTGTAATTTTCTTCCCATCTTAGTAAGCTCCATGGAAGCAACGCGGTAATTAAAATGTGGTGGTCCCATGTAGCCAGTTATAACGGTTGTTCCGACTGTGAGTAACGAATAGACAGATCAAAACGAACCCGAGAACCAGAAAAAGATTTATTCGTAGTTTATACGATACTGGGTTAACAAACTATACGCATATATAAATGTGTACAAACCTCATCTGCACGGCCAAAACGTATGGCAACGAGGATCAGAGTTCAAAAAAGGTCAGTGTCAGGCACCACCGTTACGGCAGTCCGGAGTTGAATCCGAATTACGCCACTCCACGTGGGCAAAATGTGAACAAATGTTGGAGTGTTGTGACGGATGCATGCTGTACTTGTTCGAGGATCAATGTGATAAAGAACGTAGTCCAAACGATACAAGTATGTGGCAACGGCTAGGGAGGATTTCCATACATGTACGTTGCAATAGTCACGTCGTCCACCGCGTTCGCCATCGGGCCAGATAGCATATACACTCCTCCCGAATCGGTGAAGCCGCTGGTTCTACACTTCGACGTTCGCTTTCCGTTCCGAATGATGCCGTTTCCCTTCTTCGTGAATTGCATAAGAAAAAAATGGCACAAGTTGTTGACTGGAAGCCTTTTAGCTTACTACTCCACACACATGGTACTCCAACTTAGATTGGCGGAGGAGTGTGAGGTGATAAAAGGCCAAAAGGGTATGTACAATGAAAATTAAAATGAAACAAAAGTTGTGACACAAACTCACGGTTGTTTGCTGTTCTTGTGGTCAGGAAATGAGCACCAAAGAGCCAATGTTCACCAATATCTTCAGTTTAGTTCGTTCTGACAGCCATTAGTGGAACAGAACAAGATGGTATTGAGAGAAGTGCCAAGTGACGCAGTGGAAGCTCCTAAAATGTTTTGTTTCTCACAGTTACCTCCGACCGATATAGTTCCAAGACACTCCAAATCAGAAGATGAGACCGTGCCAGAATGAAAGGTTAATTGACAGCCCTTTTGTATTGCGCGGTGGCGATGTTCAAAAAGGTGTGTGTTTTACAATAAAAATTCGGTACAATAAAGGAGTGTTGCACCAAGAGACGTTGGAAATCATGGAAAAAGTCAGAAATGCACAGGTATCTACACAAATCCTCCTCCAGAGCGTTGGTTGTACGAAATAAACGCTCGATAGCAAAATACAAAGAGCAAACGGTTAGCGAAAGCAAAGGTTAAATACCAAAGTTCTGAAATCTGACAGGATATCGAACGTTTTTGCCATAAAGGTGGGTTACCAGGGATGGCTGTTGCTCTGGTGGTGCTGGCGGGTGTGGTGTAGTTTCTGGTGTGATAGAGTGTGCATCATCAACGGAAGGTGTTGGTGGTCTGTCTGTGGATGGTGATGGTGCCAGTGCTGCTGGTGATGGAGATGTATCAAAATTCGCGGATTTTGATCTGCCAATGGAAACAATGTCTGGCTTATCAGCTTTCCAAATCACAAAATACTTGTCTGTGCGACTAAGTTCCTTAAATGGACCGTCATACGGTGGTGTGAGTGGTTTAAGAACTGCATCGTCACGAATAAAAACGGAAGGTGACGTATTTAGATCATTATGTACAAAAGCTTGTGTGGATGACGAGTGAGTGGGTATTGGACGAGGGTGTGACATACGGTCTTTGAGTTGATGGACTAATTGGGATGGATTAGGACTGTTAGCTGGACTTGGTTGAACATACTTACCTGGAAGGAGAATCGTGGTACTGAAAACGAGCTCAGACGATGTGCTGTGGAGTTCGTCCTTGACTGATGACCGGTGAGCCGAGAGAACTAGTGACAGATTATCTCTCCAGCTATTGTGGCTTGGCCGCTATATCAGCGCTGCTTTGAGTTGACGGTGTACCGACCGGTCGTGGAAAGTTCCCCTGAAACCGTTGAAGATCCTTTTTTTCTTAACATCACTCACTCGCCTACACTACTGACGTGTCTTTACGAACTGTCTGTTTCTGTGGATCAATTGTTGCTTGTTCGCGCCCAGAGCGCTACTTTGTGATATCCTTGTTCTGGACCTGCGTGACGCACGTGCTCCTTGCTCGCACGCTGCAATTCGGTTTCTCGTTTGCTGAGTCCTTGTGATCTCATAATTGAGGTTGGTATCTTTTTGATGTCATTATTCATTCAATAATCTAGTATCGTAGAATATCACGGATAATCGCCTTTCGATTTCGGGATCTGTTGCGAAGTTTGCTACGAATTTCTCAAACATGAGTTACAATACTCAATAGATCGATTTGGAACGAGGAAGAGCATTGCAAAATGCCAGAAAATGGATCGAAAACATTAGAATCTGGACAGGAAGTAATACGGCAAGTCAATGGGGAGGTTTTGGATACATTTGATTCTTTATTTAATGTTAGATCGCCTAGTCCTGTCAGTGCTAGTTCATGTGTTAATGAGGGCAGTATGGATTATAAGTATGTTGATCTAAATAGGCTGAGAATACTAGACCTAGAACAACAACTGTTATCGGCTAGACAAAAGGCCCGGGAAGCATAACAGAAGTGTATACAGAAAGAGCGTGAGCATGAGACCAGCAACTACGACACTTCAGATAGATCAGGGTGCAATAAGATAGGACCTAACGCCGGTCGCCGACTATAAAGCACCATCGATCGATTTGCCAAGAGTAGAACTGATGGTTTTCGACGGGCAATCTGAACACTATTGCAAGTTTATCAAGCAGTTCAAGACGTTCGTCGAAAATAAGGTAGCCGACCCCGGGGCAAAGGCTCCTCTACCTTACTCACTACTGTCGAGGTCGAGCAAGAGGAGCTATCGACGGGTGTACCGTGCTCGACCCGGAACAAGGCCACACCCGAGCAAGGAAGATTCTAAGGGACTTGTTTGGCCGACCTTTCAAGGTAGCCCGTAACCTAATAGTGGGCGTGCTGGTAGAGGCAAGAAGAGCCAAGGGCGATGTCTACACAATGGCCGACCTGGTGATCAAGATGCAGAACTGCTCAATAGCCCTCGACCATTTAGGTTACAGGGCCGACCTGGACGCCATGCACACTTTGGAAAGCATAGTCCGTCACCTCTCTCCCGAACTACAGGGTCAGTGGACGGAAAAAGCGGAAATTATAAGCTGAAGCGGCAGGGAGGCTAACTTTCAAGACCTGACCGAATACTTGGACAGGCAAACCAAGATAGCCGACAGCAGATTTGGCTGACTTATCCGGGACAGCAGCCGAGCAAACAAGCCCAGTACTAGCCAGGATCAAACCCCTGCACGGGAACATCCAAAATACCAACCTTGGACCAATGCGAACGTCATTTCACATGATGCCACGGCACAACCAAGTTGCGGATTCTATGATGCTGGCCATGGACTACCAGAATGCCCCAAGTTCGGCAACTACACAATAGACGAACGGTGGGGAATGGCGGGGTTGGCAGGAGCGTGTTTTATTTGTCTCAACACTAAGCACCGGGCGGCAGCTTGTAGGACAAGGAACCGATGTGGTTACGAGGTCTGTATGGGCAGACATCATCGATTGCTGCACCAGGCGAGAGTAACCTTACTCGAGGCCAGTACCAAGCTCAGTGTGATTTGTTCAACGTCGCGGTCTGCCAGTAAACCGGTACGTTTAGGAGTGGTTGCAGTGGGAGTAGTGGCCCAAACTGGGGTGGTCAAAGCGTTGGCTTTCGTCGACAGCTGATTTGATACTACCCCAGTGAAAGAGCGGTTTGCCGACAAACACCGACTCGCTAACAGTGCGACGTCGTTGGCAGTGAGTACGGTGGGAGGAGCACAAGTAATGACTGCCGGCAGGTTGAGGCTGCCACTCATCTCTCTAGACACTAACGAGGAAATTGAACCAACGGAGGCATTCACGTTAGCTGATCCCCCGTGCGAGCACCAAGGTCAGTGAACGCAATCTTGACTAGGTGGCCCCACCTGCAGGATGTAACCATTGTAGATTGGGAAGACGATGGAGTGGATCTCCTCATCGGCTGCAAAGTGCTAGAGGCGCACTGGGTACTTGATCAGAAAGTGGGCGACCGCCAAGCACCTTATGTCTTACGCACGGCTCTGGGATGGATGTTATACGATCCAGTAGGGGTACGTGGTTTCGTGAATTATTTATCCGCCGAACCGGACTGCATAGAGTATCACCTGCAGCGGCTGTATGAAAGGGAGTTTCATGACATCGGAGACGAAAGATCATTGTTGTCTCAAGAGGATCATTTCGCTTTGCAAACAGTGCGGCAAGGCGTTAGAGGCCTTTAAAACAGTTTGAGGTTCTCCTCCCGTGGCGCACATCTGCTGACCCGTGGACTGATAACAGCAATTATGTTCCCCACCGACTACTACGACTCGAGGAACGCTTCGTTTGAGACCAGGATCTGTGGCAACGATATGCAGAATTAATGAAGCGAAATGAAGCCCTCGGCTACGCTGAAAAGGTGTCCGCAAACACCAACGGCAAAAAGGGTATCTGGTATCTGCTTCATCACCCGGTCACCGACCCCAGGAAACCCGAAAAACAGCGGATCGTTTTCGACTGTGCAGCCAAGTTCCGAGGAAAGTCGTTGAGCGATCGCTCCCAAAAAGGACCTGACTGGACCACACCACTGATCGAAGTTTTCGCCGTTTCGGAGTGGGTAAAGTGGCCTTGTCCGCTGACATCAGGGAAATGTTTCATCGGGTAAAAATACCGGTGGGAGAACGAGACGCGTTGCGTTTCCTGTGGTGGGAAGAGAGCGACCGGGACAACGCAGCGATGAATTATAGGATGACCGTCCACCCCTTTGGATCCATATCGTCATCATTCTGTGCAAACTACGCCCTTTGGGAGGCTGCGAACAAATATGGAGATTTGGTCCATCGGACGGTGGTAGATAGCGTCAGCAGGAACTTCTACGTCGATGACTATCTTGGGTCATTCGATGGTGTGGAATCAGCTCTAGCGCAGTTCAGGGGCCTGACAAGATTGCTGGAAGAGGGTGGCTTCCACCTGACAAAATGGATGTCGAACGCTTTAGAAGTGCTAAAGGTTATTCTGTACCAAGAAGAGGCCGAAAGGGTTAGAGATTTGGACGACTCTTCACTTCCTATCGAACGAACTTCAGGAACACAATGGGACGCGGAAACGGGCGACTTTGTTTTCGAGCTTAACGTTCCCTAGCTGCCAATAACCCGTCGTGGCATACTATCCGCTGTCTCTAGTTTGTTCGACGCTCTCGGTGTTGTCTCACCCTGGCTGTTACCCGGAAAGATCTTGTTGCAGCGGCTGTGCCGTAAGAAAGTTGATTGGGACCAGTCACCGGACCGAGACGACCGGCTGGATTGGGCAGAACTTTTGAACACCTTGAAGAAATTAGGGGACATAAAGGTTCCACGATGTTTGACTCCTGGCCATACGACGCGGACTGGAGAACTACATGCCTTTTCCGATGCATCCGAAGTCAGTTATGGAGCTGTGGTATACGGACGACGGTGAACAGGAGATGGACAATGTACTACGAGGATCCTGTTCGCTAAGGCCCGCGTTGCTCCACTGAAGTCGGTCTCGATCCCACGCCTTGAACTCAGCGCAGCCGTGTTGGCAGTCAGGGTGGTGCAAGCGGTGAAGAGATGTTTTGACTTCTACCTTCGGTCGGTTAGCTTTTGGACAGACTCAACGATAGTACTTTACTACATTAACAACGTCCGGAGCCAGTTTAGTACTTTCGTCGCTAACCGACTCACGATTATCCACAATGAATCAGCCATGAACCAGTGAAAATATGTCGGGTCTGGCGATAGTCCAGCAGATCTGTGCTCCCGAGGTGCGACCAAATTCAGGCAACTAGACACGTGAACGAGAGGGCCAAACTTCCTGCAAATGCCTAAACAGGACTGGCCCGGCTAAGATTTAAAAGCCCCTACGGAAATAGAACTGGTGATCAAAGGCGTAGTGATAGCGGCCATCGTCGTTGAAGCGACATCCATTCTATCGCGACTGGTCAGATTTTCTTCATGGATGAAGACACTTCGTGCGTTAGTCTGGTTAGCCGGGTTCAAGAGAAATTTACTGGTCATGAAAGGGCTACGGCTCTCGGGCCGGATACGGGTCGGCCCGATAAGTCCCGATGAGCTACAAGCTGCAGAATACGATATTTTCAGAATGATACAACGAGAGGCTTTCGCCCGAGAACTGGAGAGGGCGGAAGAAGTGGGACCAATCAAAAAAATTATCATCTCTGAAAAGCGAATTGAAGCATTCAAACCCCAAACTCCTTGATGGACTGCTGCGAGTGGATGGTAGGCTGGCCAACGCCCACCTGAGATTCGGCACAAAGTACCCTTCACTGCTGCCTGCGAGACAACCTGTGGTAGATCTAATGATCCAACACGTCCACGCCGTGGAGGGACATGTCGGGAAACGTCACGTGACGAGCCTCATTCGAAAGCGTCTTTGGTTGCCGAGAGGAATGGCGACTGTAAAACGCGTAATCCGACTTTGTGTGCAATGTAGGAGACGCAATGCCAGAGCAGGCAAACAACACATGACCCCGCTACCAGAATGCAGGGCAACCGCTGGCTAGTAGCCGTTCAGCGACACCGGGTTGGACTATTTCGGGCCCTTGTGGATCAAGTGCGGGAAGAGATTAGAAAAGCGATATTGATGTATCATGACGTGCTTGAAGTCACGCGCGGTGCACCTAGAAGTCGCACATTCGATGAAGACCGATTCTTTCCTACGGGCTTTGCAGAGATTTATCGGCCAAAGAAGCGTATTAACCGATATATACTCAGATAATGGATCGAACTTTGTGGGCGCCCACCGGGAATTGCAGCTTTGGCACAAGAACATAAACAGGAACGAACTGCAGGATCGAACCTTGGCCTACGGCATACAATGGCATTTCAACCCCCCACAGGCCACTCACTGCGGCGGCGTATGGGAACGCATGATCCGGTCGCCAGACGGATATTGCTGACAATCATGGAGCAACAGCGGCCCGACGATGAGACGCTGAACACCGTCACGACTGAGGTAGAGAGAATTCTGAACAACCGCCCCCTGGTTCCAGTGATGAACGGCGACCCCACCCACCTGGCGCTCACTCCTAAAGATATATTGGCAATAAAGTCGAACGAGGGTTTCCAAGGACCGGTAAGCCTTCGTGGGAGCTACCTCCACGGATGGAAGCTGGCGAACTTTCTTGCCAAGGTTTTCTGGAGGCGCTGGCTGCGAGAGTACCTACCGGCTCTTCAGGCTCGACAGAAGTGGCTGGTCAAAACACGGCCATTCAAGGTCGGAGGTGTGGTGATGATCGCAAACGAACGCGCACATTTCAGCACCTGGTCCTTGGGAGTGGTTGTGGAAACCATCGAGAGCACTGACGGAATGATAAGAACGGTGAACGTGACGACAGGCAACGGAGCGCTCATTCGTGACATACGCAGCATTAGCCTACCCGAGAGCGAAGGCGGAGGAGCTGATAAGGCTGAGGCCAAGTAGACTATTTCGCATTCGTCTTCGGGGTGGGTAAAGAAGCCCCCATATATGGGGGCATTCACGACACACTGACGTATCGAACCATCATACACCCCGACGCACACACGCACCTACTTTATGCTCGTTCATACCACATGGTCCCCGTCAAACACGTTACAGTGCTTACAGTCTTTCGTTGACGTTACAAAACGTTTTTTTATATGTGGTGGTACATGCGATTCCATTGTACATCCAGACACATAGGTACACACCCGATGCACGCTATACCTCGTGACCCCTATCAAACATGTGGCGGTGTTCGCCGTTTGTCTTTGTTGACGTTACTGAATGTCGTTTGCATATGTGGCAGTATCGGCGACTACATCATACACATACACACACACTCACGCAAGCTCATACAGACAGTGCATGACGGCACTTCCAAGGACAGCATCCATGTTCTCCCTCCACGCCCGCCATCGGTCAGTTGTTCTCGTGGACGATGTAGAATAGCTTCGCGCCTATGTGGCCAACGGATTAGGTGCGACCATTAATAGAACGTTGACGACAAGCATTAGGCGCGCACTGACAGCAGGGCTTAGGTAGATACGAGGGATCAGTATCTTAGAACCAAACCTTTGACTCTGCTGAGGATTCGGAAGAATTTTGATGGGCGGTGTAACGACCGGTCGTGGAAAGTTCCCCTGAAACCGTTGAAGATCCTTTTTTTCTTAACATCACTCACTCGCCTACACTACTGACGTGTCTTTACGAACTGTCTGTTTCTGTGGATCAATTGTTGCTTGTTCGCGCCCAGAGCGCTACTTTGTGATATCCTTGTTTTGGACCTGCGTGACGCACGTGCTCCTTGCTCGCACGCTGCAATTCGGTTTCTCGTTTGCTGAGTCCTTGTGATCTCATAATTGAGGTTTGTATCTTTTTGATGTCATTATTCATTCAATAATCTAGTATCGTAGAATATCACGGATAATCGCCTTTCGATTTCGGGATCTGTTGCGAATTTTGCCACGCTTTGATCGAGCGTGTATTATGGACGGTGTAGGAGCTCTACGATTCCATTTGACGAAGGATAGTATGCAGTTGTTGCGATGTGTTTACAGCCGAGCAGTTTAGTGAACTCACGAAACCAAATCGATTGGAATTGACTGCCACTGTCTGTGGTGACTGGAGACGGTACACCAAATGTAGTAATCCAGTGCTGGGGTAGCACTTTTGCAATATTTTCTGCTGAGGTGTCGGAAATAGGTACTGCCAACGGTTAATAAGTGGGTATGTCCATTTGATGGTGGAAGTGGACCAACGAGATCGAAGTGACTATGTGTGAAACGGACGTCGGGAACTGTGAATGCACTGGGAGGAGAAAATGTGTGGCGGTGGACCTTGCTTCTGTGACACTGTGGATACTGTTTTGTCCATAATGCAATGTCAGAATTTATACTGGGCCAATTAAATCTGGTAGAAATGAGTTTTACAGATGCACAAATACCAGGGTGGAAACGAGAAGGGAAATGATCGAAGAGGATTTTCCTGTGGGAAGTTGGAACGACAGGACGAGGGTGACCTGTAGCTCAGTCACACAGGATTGTGCCATCGGCCGAAGGTAGGGCAGAATCCTTCAGCTGGAGTGTGGAGGATGTGCGCTGTTCAGGCAAGGATGGATCATCACGCTGGAGGTTTGCCAGTCTCGTAAGATCGAATTTTGTTTGCAGCTTGTTGATGTCAGGTCTAGATAAAGCATCACCCGCAACATTATCAACTATATGCACGTGGCGGATATCTGTTGTGAACTGAGAAATATAAAGCAAATAGCGGATGTATGTAGGTGAATGTCTGCCAAGCCTGGCATGAAGTACGTGTGTCAGGGGTTTGTTGTCAGTGTGCACACGAAATTGTCGTCCTTCTAAAAGGTGGCGGAAATGACGGATGGACAAGTAAATGGCCAGGAGTTCACGAAAAGAGCTGCTATATCTTGTCTATGCCGCCTGGAGTTGTGCAAGAACTCTAAGGGCTGTAATTGACTGTCCACAGTTCGACGAAGCACTGCGCCGACCGCAGTATTGGATAAATCGGTTGTTAGGATTAACTCAGTACTTGGATCCGAATGTGGATGGTGCAGCATGGTGGCATCTGCAAGAGCTTTTTCGGCTTCTGCGAAAGCTGCCTCGGCCTCGGGAGTGAAATTGATCGTCCTGACGTTGGGCTTGAGAAGATCGGTCAAATATGAAACGATGGTCGCACAATGGGGAATGAAGCGGCGGTAGTAGTTCAAAATTCCCAAGAAACGTCGTACTCGTGTGATTGTTTCAGGTGCACGAAATGAGAGGACGCTGCGCTCCTTATCTGGATGGGATGTCAAACCGTTTTGATCGATATGGTGCCCGGAGAATTCGAGGGAAGGGGTGCCGAACACGCATTTATTAGGGTTCATTTGAAGTCCATATTGTTGGGAACTCTGAAAGGGTTGAGGCAGGTGATTGGCACACTCTGATGGAGAAGAGCTGGCAATTAAGATGTCGTCGATGTAGCCAAACGCGAAAGGTAGGTCTCGAAGCGCTTCATCGATGAATTGTTGGAACGTCTGAGCAGCGTTTCTCAAGGTCAAGGTTATCGTGACGCAAAATCAGGTTGTTTCATGTTTTTTGTTTTTTGGCGTTGAGATCAATGATTTATCTGTTACCATTACTTAATGCTATTTAAACCGATTTACTAATCCGATAGTAGCAACAACTGCGGCACACCAACCTGTTGGCGTCAGTTATTATCGCGAATCAGTACAATAAAACTTTATAGAGATTTGTGGTTTCCAAGTAGCTGAATCAATTGTTCAAAACCTTCCCTAGGTATTCTCTTTTTATCCGGCCTCTTATAGGCAATTAGTCACTTTTTTCTCCCACCCTTTTGATACCCCGCAATTTACCATGGTCCGATAACTCGCCCATTGTGTCAACTGTCACTAATTTTCTCCCCGCGATATTGTGTCGAATAAACTACGAATCACTCCAACAGCTTAGTTATGCGTTCCATTGTTGCCCACCGGCCCAAAATCACGGCTAACACTCGCCGTTGTAAGACCCCTCACCTCCAAAAGCACGCTCAAAAGCTGTTCAATATACCTCGTTGATATACTTGGAGATGCTACCAAGGCAACTGCCGAAATAAGCAAAATCATGAATAGTTTTTCCTCCCGGCTTGGCTCTTTTGACCAAACCATCGGTCAGTTAGGTTCATTAGCGGTCCTGCTTGACCCATCTCTACACCACACTCAGGCAAACCTAATCTCAGCCACGAAGTTCATTGATACCGTTGCCTCTGAAATATTTAGACGCATCAAGAAAGCTAACAGTGCAGTAGTACTCAACATTCCGGATAAGTTACCTCTCTCAACTACCAAGAACTTAATCTTAAAGGCTTGCAACCTAGATTCGCAACCTTGCTACTGTGTGAGACTCCGCAAAACTTCATCGCAAAATACATGCCCACTCCTTTTTCAGTTTAATACTGAAGTTGCTGCCAAGGAATTTATTAGCCGACAGTCTTTTGTCGTCCCCAATACGGGTTTCAGGCGGGCAAAAATACCTCCCGGTAAAACCCCTCTACAAAGGGATGTTCGCAAAAGCCGTGCGAAGAACCATAACCCTGGTAAACATTTAGCCAGTAGTCCCTCTCAGGTGGTCGATTTACCAAGAGTCGGCCATCATGTGAACACCTCCTCTGTGGTTAGCCACAAAATAACTGTCGACCTAGATAGTTCATCAGTCTCCACTCCATCGGAGCCGTGTTGCAAACGTCAAAACTTGCAGAACCGTCTCAATGAAACCATCCAAATTAGTGTGCTTTCTGACGTCCACAAAACTGATAAAAGTCCCCCTGACTCCAAGACTAGTAACAAATTACCATACAAAACCCCGATTGACATGATTCCTTCGACTAGCTCAAGAAGTGTCTGGTCGAACCTACCAACTACTCCCACAGAATATAGTTCGAAAAACGAAAGCCGACCCTTCCAGGAGTCCGAAATCCAAAATCGAATCGGGAAAAAGCCCAATACCTGAAGTAAAATCAGTAATCCCTCAACTGTTGACGTTAGAACTAGCCATTCCTTGCATACATAAGAAAGACGCGAGACTAGATGTATTCGCTCCGGTACCCGTAACGAATTCGAAAATAAATAGAGTAGCTTTATCGGCAAAATCAGCCATTTCAACTGGGGGACTCGGACCTCTCTCTCCGAACCTAATCAGTCTTTTGCCTCCAGGTAGAGTGAACCATAGAAACGCTTCTTCCAACGACGAAAAAGGAAGTCTCGGCAAGGCTGTTCAGACCGTTGTGCCAGTACCTCCTCCAAATGCGGTTCCGGTTGACTACTTACGGGCTACCCAACCACACGCATCCTGCTCTTCAATTCCAAATAGTCGCAAGCTTTCGGACTTAATGACACCCCATCTAAATTTGCCAGTTTTCCCGTTTCCCCCGAAAGTTCGGCTTCCTCTCATGCCATATTTCTCCCCACACCATCCCACAGTCCGCCAGTGGCTACAATTTCTCCAAACCTGGCAGCCACCTTAGGGGGTCATACATTCCATGTACGTCATGGCCACGATAATGATGGTTTCGCAACTGCACTTTTCAATGCTCGCTCCCTTGTAAGTAAACTTACATCCGTCCGCTCCCTTGCACTGCAGTCTCACCCGGATGTAATCCTCGTAACTGAAACCTGGCTTACAGATAAAACTCTCCTCCGACACATTTCCATACCCGGTTATAATATATTTGCTACGAACATATCTGAGAGACGTGGTGGTGGATGTCTTGCATTTAGTAAGACCAGCCTGCGAACACACTTGCTCCAATTTCCTGTCTTTGATAAGGTCCAAGACTCTGTTTGAATCTCTCTACCACTGCTTCAGGGTAGCTCGACATTGATTTGTTTACTGTCCGCAGGGCTTTAACATGGGCGACGTAAATGCAATCACCGATGCGTTCTATCACGTAGCTGAAATGCCGCACGCTGCTAAAATCCTAGCGGGGGACTTCCACTTCTCTAGCATTTGTTGGACAACCCTGAATTCCTCTCCGAAGTTATGCAATTTTATCTCATGTATCCGTGCTGGAGGATGGACACAACACGTAAAATCACCAACCAGAGGGAACAATATTCTTGACCTTATCTTTACTTTAGGCCTCTGAGGTCAAGGTCATCTTGACGCACGAATCAGGTTGTCTCAAATTTTTCCCTTTTCCGTCGTTAGGGCTTGATTTTGGGTCACATCTATTAGCAACATTTATCCACACTAAAGCGTCATATTGCCCGTGACAATAACTGCGACACACCATTGTGCGTCCGTAATTTATTACCACGAGAAATCTACAAAACCCTCTACCTAGAAATCTAGATTTATCACTACTACAAATAGCCCTTTGCAAGCCCAACCTTAAAATACTAGCTAGCTCAACTCTTTTGGTGATCGTCCGTTCCTTGGCGCCACCCCACAGTGAGATCGTAAAATATCAGCACAAGACCTTTCTAGGAAATTAGGTATGAAGCCTAACTAAAAATATTTCTGGCGACTCCATCCGTGAAACCATTGTCGATTCTCGAACAATTCACGGGAATAACTGAACCATCACATCAATTCGTTTATCGATTTAAATCGGTATAGTTTTTGCTTAGCTATCTAGAGTAATACTAAAACATTACGGCTTTTTAGTGTGGTCCCATAACTCCAAAAACTTTCTAAGGATTTCCTCCGGACGCGAAATCTTGACCTAAACAGCTAATTTAAAAATTCTTGCAAAAGAAGTCTTTGAACTGCTTCCCAGGATATGAACTGAGGGAAACTTGTGTCTAAAATAAGAAAAAGTTGGCACCATCGTGCGCGACTGTGTGGCAGTCTACCACCCAATTCAGCATATTAATTCAGGGAATTCCCTGAAAGAAGTCCTCGTTTACTTTCAGAGACTCTATATCAACAGTTCCATAGTTTTAAGTTTCTTTGATCCAGAGCCACAGAGTTACATGTTTTTATTTCAGTAAGCCTGTACATTGGGGAACGTAAGACTACTCTGTGTATTTAGCTCTCTAGTGCAATCGCGGTCAGTGTTGCAATGCCCAAACTGCCGGCTAGACAAACCGCATCCTCACTGGTTGGTCGTACCAACATCCGACCAAAAGTACTCGCCAAGTCGAAAGTCGCAAAACTCCCACTGAATCCTTGTTCCGTTAGCCTGACCGATGTATTTGGCGGGGCAAACAAAAGGGCAGAGACCATAGAACACAATCTCTTTAATATCAGTAGCCACATTTCTTTGATTGATACGACCCTATCCAAGCTAATTCCGCTCATGTATATCTCTGACCCTCCAAAAAATCCGTCAACCCTAGACCTAGTCACGGCTGGGCGTTTCATAGACGCCATTGCCTCAGAAATAGTTCGAAGAATCAGTAACTCAAAAAATGCTGTGGTATTTAATATTCCCGACAGAATCCCTGTTAAGAAAGTAAAACATAACCTTCTAAGTTCTATTAATGTGGCACACCACCCCTGCCAGTGCTTTCGGCTACGAAAGAACATTCAACGCAAATCCTGTCCAGTGTTGTTCAAATTTCTTGAAGAGGAACCCGCTAAACAATTCATTAAGAGCCAATCCACCGTCGCTTCGAGATCCCCGTTCAAGAACATTAAAATTGCTGCCGACAAAACCCCATTACAAAGGGAATCTGCCAGGTCCACCAGCACGCATTCAGCTTCGTCAAAAATTGTCCGCCCTCAACTATCCGCTTCTTCTCAGTCTGACGATTCGTAAAATGCATGCAATATCAATTCGGCTTCATGTTCAAAAGAACATCGATCCCATATGTTTGACGTCGATTTAGATATATCCAGTTCAACGTCACCTCACCAGCCAGCGCCTAAGAAACCAAGAAGCATAGAGTTTACCCCTGGCAAGCTGTCCTCTCTTGGGCTGACTAACCCGATTCCACCATTACCTATCACCGAAATATCGGCCACGATCGATGACGATGCGAACCGCCTAACTGGCTTAACAGCCATACCCAGAAATCCTTGACCCATCAGCGGAGTCACCCCAAATTCTTCTTTGCCATCTCTCCACTCGGCTCCAATAGCCACTCGGCAATCTACGGTGCCTAGGCCATCCCCCAAACCAGCGAAAACATCATTACTAGGTGGACTGCACATTGTTGACACTACGGTCAATCCTAACTCACTCATCAAGCCACACTTCCAACGGCTAAGGACCCCAAGCGAGGCAACACGGAGTGCAACAATGGACAAGAAAACGTCATTCAAGACCTATCTCCCCAATCCAAACCACCAACCACTAGTTGCACCGTACATTCCACTCAGTATCGCGTTTTCTTCACCTGGTTATCATCCTCATCAGGCTGGTACAACTAACCTCCGGGCCTCTTCAACAACGCCACCATTCATACCAAACGATTACTTTAGTGTTCTTCATAACTTCTATCGTAGCCTAAGTAATATTTTCTCACATGAATCTCTTTCCTTTTATCGTTCACATATCTCACCCACCCTGAATCCCTTTTCTACCGCAGGCCACTTACAACAGTACCCACGACCTCCCAGTCTCTACGCCAACCAACACCCGTATATCCCACTTCCATTTTACATTCCCCCTCCAGGTTACAGCCCATCAAATTACTGATGTCAAGAGGGCACCTGTGTTACCGCCCGTATTAAGGCAGGTGCCAAGATACCTGAGGCTGCTACACGTCCTTTTTCTTTCCCACTTAACAGCTACTTAACCCTCCCTCCTCATATTTCTACGTCCCAGCCACCAGTATCTACCAATAGTAAAGCACTCGATAGTGATCTTTCACGGTGTTGTTCCGCACTAAGTAGACTTACCAACCGCCGACATCCTTCCAATCTAACGAATCTCATCAGTACTAGCCACACCCAGCTTAGCTTAACAACCAAGCTGACTGCCACGCCAGGTGTTTCTACTAAGCTTATTTCACCATCCACATTACCGACTACTCCATCTCAAGGAATAATGATTGCGTCATCCGATCCGCCTTCAGCAAATGCAATTTCGGAATCCTATAAAGATCTTAACGTTAACCTTGACTCCACTAAACAGTTCTCATTGTTTATGCTGAATGCACGCTCAATAGTGAATAAGATGCGAATGCTGCGTATATTACTGCTCACGTCTGATTACGACCTTATTTTAATTACCGAAACCTGGTTGACAGACAACACTCCAAACGAGGATATCGCTATCACCGGATACCAAGCCTTCAGGAAAAATAGACTCACTCAGAGAGGGGGAGGCTGTCTTATATATGTAAGACAAAACATGCGAGCGAAAATATTTCAGCACCCCATACTCGATAACTTGCCGGATTCAGTTTGGCTACAGGTCACTACAGGATGTTCTGACTTCATTGTTAGTTGCATCTACCGCCCCCCGAATACTAGTCAAAACGACTTTCTGCCTATCATAGAGGCGTTAAACGTTGTTGCGGACATACCCGGCCCAAAACTGGTGGCCGGCGACTTTAACGCACCAGGCATACGTTGGTCCACTTTGAAAGCTCCACATCACTTACTACACTTCTTGACCAGCATTCGTTTAGGAGGATGGACACAACATGTGATGTGCCCAACTAGAGGCAGTAGCATCCTTGATCTCATTTTTACGGTAGGATTATCTCGCGTGCACACATCTATCGTGAACAGCATCCCAGGTTGTGACCACTTGCCGGTAAAATGTGAGTTTTCAGTGCCAGCACGAACCGTTCACAAACCAACCGTTAAAAGACCGTTCCACCAAGCTAGCTGGAATCAACTACCCTCACTCATTCGCTCGCAGAACTGGGATACTTTCTTTTTATCTGATGACTTGCATACCGCGGTGGATCATCTTTACTCCGCACTAAATGCATGTCTTGACGTAATCACCCCAACCCAAGGTCTACCTGGACGAGATAAACCAAACAGTTTTTGTCGATTAAAGCAGAAGCTTTCTATGCTACAACGCAAATTCCTTAGGTCGAGAGACTTTTCGTTGTTCTTGCAAATGAACTGTTTATCTAATTCTATGAAATTGATTGAAATGTCCCGCAGTAAAAAACAGGAATTAAGGGCGCTGAGTCACCCCAAGAGGTCCGAAGCTTTATCTAAGCTGATGAAGCTGAGAAACAGCCAATGCAGTTCTCCTATCTCATCCATTATATATAACAACAATTATATGACGAACTCCCAAGAGATCTCCGAGGCATTCAGTGCCTATTTTGCTTCGTCTCTAACGACCGATGACTCCCCATGCCTATATCACGTTAAGCCGCTGACATCTGCACAGTTCTCAGCGGTTAAATTTCACCCGAACGACTTAACAGTACAGCTAACTAAAATTAGGAGGTCATACCACCCCGGGCCAGATGCCGTACCACCGGCTACTTTTAGTCTAGGTGGCACTGATATCCCATTCTTGCTATCAAAGGTTTTTAATTTATCTATGAGCAGTAGCGTTTTCCCCTCCCATTGGAAAACATCAGTTATTATCCCAATTCTTAAGAAAGGTTCACGCCAGGACCTAACCAACTATCGACCAGTGAACCACACCCCTATAGTTTCCCGAATTATGGAAAGACTGATAAAAAATAAGCTGACAACTCATTTACTAAACAATAACCTCATTAACACTGGACAGCACGGTTTTCTTCAAAAAAGATCCTGTGCCACCTGTATGTGTGACTTCCTTAACCTAATAACTACGGCCACTAACAGTGGTAAATCAGTGATTGTAATCCTCCTTGACATGACTAAAGCTTTCGATCGAGTATCCCACAATAGGCTCATGGCGAAGATGAAAACCTACGGAATTGTTGACCCGATCCTGAGTTGGTTTTCATCATATCTAACATCCCGAAAGCAGGTGGTGGACGTTGATGGCAGTTTGTCATCACCTCGACCAGTTACTAGTGGAGTTATTCAGGGTAGTGTACTAGGTCCCTTACTTTTTCTTATATATGTTAATGACATTTTCAACGTCATCACACACGGGGCTGCGTTCCTTTTTGCAGATGACATAAAAATTATGTACTCCTTTGAACCTGACGCCTTAGCTTCTACCATTGCTAGCATAACGAGCGATTTACTATCGCTAGACTCATGGAGCAACCAATGGTTGATGAAATTCTCCGCTGTCAAAAGTTGTATCCTTATGTATAAGTGTCAGGTTCCCGCGGGAATGTTTAAAATTAATGATCAGTTCATCCCCAACAGTCCGGAAGTAAGGGACTTGGGATTACAATATTCTTGTACATTTAATTTCTCCGAACATTCGGCCGTGCAGGTTGCTAAAGCTAGACGGCTAATTGGTCTGATTAATAGAACCTTCAGTCTTACAGAGAGCAAGCTAAGCATTTTTAAAACTCATGTAAGACCACTTCTGGAATATTGCACTGTCGTCTTTTCTAACATGCGGCAGATTGACAGATTTGCAATTGAGAATGTACAACGTAGATTTACCAAACAACTACTAGGATATTCCTCGCCTTTAAATTATATGGAAAGGTGTGAAATATTGCACCTAGAGCCCCTATGGCTGCGCCGTCTACGAATGAACCTGTCTTTCTTTTGCAATATTGTAAAACGTACATCTTGCAATTCAGCCCCCCAGGTCAAAACTCCCTCCAACTATTCTTTACGACATAGGGACTCTATGGTCTTGATTCCAGTATCAAGGACTGCGATGCGGTCAAACTTCTTTATTGTTAAATATTCTTCCCTCTGGAACAAACTCCCACCTCAACTTAGGTCAATGTCTTCGGCCTCTTTATTATTCAAAAAAGAAATAAATAAACATCTAACTGTCCAAAAACTGATCCGAATGCATGATCCCTACATGTCTATTACCCGGGCCTACGAACTGGGCCTGGGATACTAACCAAAAGCTGAACAACTTTGTTCAGTAGACAGTTATTACAGACGGATGATAAGGAGCATTCTGTATTATAGTTAGCAAATAAAAGCAGTCCAACCTATACTCCATGACTGTCAACAGCACACTCCACGTGTTTGTCTAGCCACTTCCTATTTTCAACGCTTCTGACCACGACCCCCTACTGGCCACCGTTACTCCGGTGATTCTTTTTTCATGCTGTCAGATTTTACCATAGTCGGTTAGGTTCTTTTTTTATCAGCTGCCGCCAGGTATAAGAGCATTTATAATGCTAGAAAATACATAGCAGCATATATAATATGGTCCTCGAGGTACCAGTCTCATCCACGCTTCAACTACTTACTCATTGAGACCCTATTTCAACACACAAGATTCCAGGCCTCGTTCTGATGAACGAATCGCCACAATCGATGTGGTCTTCCATAAACCATTCGTCGAACTACACATAAGTATTTGCCCCCAGTGTCGCCTATTCTCGCTTCCTTGCGTTTTTGGTAACTCTCACTAAGCCTCACAAGAATTAGTCGCTAGTACCGGTCTTCTCCGCTTTCTGTATGTTGTTTAATCCAAAAAACAAGACCTCAACGTCGCGACCACCCATTTCTGTTACTGGCATGATATTGGTGTTCTGTCTTTCTCCCCTAACCCACAGCTGGTAGAATTGCCAGACTGCAGCCCTCTCCGTTTTGTTTTCAGAACCTGCACCCTAAGGACGATTGTCGCCTTCCACTTCCCAGGAATAACTTGGACCCTCTCTTGCTGGACAGGACAAACGAGATTTACACACAACTTCATTTTCGCCCGTCTCACGATCGCTTTCCCCAAGATTCCCGCCATCGGACTTCTTGAACCTGGACTACTCGATCTCACTGCATTCATACAACTCATTTTAATCCCATATGTCATTATGCCCGTTCCGTGTTAGAACCCGCTAATACTGTTCAAACACTGGCACCTTTATTGTCACTGTTCATTGCTTCATCGGTCACCAAATAAACGTCCGGCGCTGACATATCTTTCAGTAGTCCTCCAGTGGGCAGCGAAGTAATTAGTAACTATCTGCACTCTTCATCGGTCCATCCGATCGCATCAGCAATGCTGTTGCATCGAGTGTTCGGGCTCTGTAGATCACTGCGTTCCCTCCACGATTGAACGTCTTCGATACACTTCCCATGCTGCATCGCCGCTCCGTTCCCATCATTTGTTACACCAGTCAAATTGGTCATTAGAAATGTGACACTCACCGTCTACTTACTATACCATCACCGTTATCGACACCTTTGATCTTCCAGATGTTGCATTCGTGTTATATTACCGAAGCTGACCCCGTATCCAGCCTCTAAATCACACCACTATCTGCACCGGGTGATACATTTTATTTCTATATTCGTTGATCCACGGCCGCTTCCCGCGATATACCTGTGCAGTTTTATTGATCTGTCATTTTTGCATGGTACATACCACACAGCATTCATCTATTGACGTACACTTATCTGTGGATTACTTTACCTTTCCTCTCGCAGAACTGAACACCTGTATAATGGATGTAACCACACGGTCAATATTGATTAGTCTTCCACTTCCGCTTTGACATTTCAATCCAACCCTACATAAAGTTAACAACTTGCCGCACGCTCACCTGTTTTACTCCGGCCGTTCCCTGCCACCATCACTCTGGTAGTATCCCTCTCAAGAAATACGCAATTGTTTGCAACATATGTGATTCCTCCAGTATACAGCCACCACTTTATATACTACCATCTTTGCAGACTGAAATATTTCCATGTTAATACTTCTTGACATACCTGTCGTAAAGTGAATAATTCACCGAACGCTTCGACGAGATTTCTATCCATATGCCTCTCATATTTTGTAGCGCACCAAAAACATTTCCTTTCAATATGTTCGAATTTCCACTAGTGGTAATTATTTCATACACCACTTATGCACAAGAAGGAATCAGCATAATGACGGCATTATGTCCTTCTTTTATAGCCATATATATACAGTTTTAACTAGTAAAATACCGCCCTAGGTTAGCCATACCCCTCCGACATAAGTTCAAAACACTCTAAATGAAAGTGCAAAGAAATTCAGCATAACAGATGTCATATAATACATAACAAACATATAACAGTGCACATGAAATATATGACATGAATAAAATATTAACATAATGCCTATTGTAATTATAATTACCTGGTACGTATATATATATATATATATATATATATATATATATATATATGTATATATATATATATATATATATTTATCAACAGGATGTTCCATTTGAACTCATTTTAGATTACATCAATGGCTAGGAATTTGCCCTTATAAACCAAAAGCGTGCACCTGATTACCTACACAGAACTGGACTAATTATGAAAAACAAATCGCCCGCTTGTGACGGACAATAGAAACCACCATAGAAACGGCGGTACTTCAAATTCCAGTGCTGGACTAGTGCCGCCTTACCCATGTACTCCAGACCAACTGACATCATTCCACCTTGACCTTCACATTTGCCGGGCATTACTACAGTTTTAGTTCACTGTAACACTCTCTTTGATACTCTGCATGCACGTGTTGTACCCTTTTGTGAATTGTCATTCCGGCATCACTATAATCATCTGATCATGCATTCTAGCATGCTTCGGGCGCATCCGAAATATACAATTATTATTATTATTATTATAAGGGCAAACATCCTTAGCCACCTTCTTGTTTGTGACTTTAGGGTTATAACATGTGAATTCTCCGTTCAGCCGCATCACCAGGAAAGTCCTCAAAATCGAAAAGCTTTCCAAACTGCAAATTGGGATACTTTACCCTCCATCCTGCATAATCAGACCTGGGATGAATTCTTTCTAACATCTGATCCTCAGTTGGCGTCGGATGTGATGTACTTTAACTTATTCTGTCCTCTTAACATCATATCTCCCAAGATAACCGAATTCAGCGGGAGAAAGACCTATCGACAACAAAAGTTGCAAAATAAGTTCGAGAAGTTGCAGCTTGTCTACGAGAGGACTAACGGCCTTTCTATCTTTCTCTGCCTCAGCCACCTCTCACGCCAGCTACTAAGCGAAAATGAGAACAAGCTGGAGAAGCAAGAACTGTACACTCTCAACCAGCCGGATAAAATAGCCCACCTCTCCGGCCTTAATAAAACTCGAAGCCCCCGCTGTACAACCAAAATACCGTATCTTCACCTATCAGAGAACATTTATATTAGCTCGCCCCAGTTAATCGCTGAGGCATTCAATACTTTTTTCGCTTCTACCTTCATAACCGACCACAATAGTCCAACCCAAGATCTCACTCCTTGACTGCCGACACCTTGTCAACCGTAGTACCCTCAGCCAACGAAGTGAGAAGGCTG
The DNA here is from genome assembly GCA_948099385.1 of Fasciola hepatica. Classification (NCBI taxonomy): domain Eukaryota; kingdom Metazoa; phylum Platyhelminthes; class Trematoda; order Plagiorchiida; family Fasciolidae; genus Fasciola; species Fasciola hepatica. The sequence goes on along the minus strand of CANUEZ040000003.1, from coordinate 3,833,683 downwards.
TTAAATGCCACTCGGCCTCTGGCTCGCCCTGGACCCGATGGTATCCCACCAGTTCGGTTTCGTCTTGGCGGCCCGGACATTGTGATGCTTTTGATGAACTTATTTAATCTCTCCATGTCACAAAGCATTTTCCCATCCCAGTGGAAAACTTCCGTTATCATTCCCCTCCATAAGAAGGGTGCTTTACATGACCCTGCTAATTACCGCCCCATAAACCACACTCCCACTATATCTAGGATAATGGAACGAGTGGTTAAAGAAGAGATTGATAATTTTATCCTCACCCGTGGGTTAATAAATTAAAAAACCAACACGGCTTCTTCAAGTCTGGGTCGTGTCTGAACTGCCAACTTGATTTCCTTAATCTAATAACAACGTCAGCTGACTCTGGAATGGCACTTATCGTTATCTTCCTTGATATGACGGAGGCATTTGACCGCCTTCCTCGCGCACAGCTGCTAACCAAGGTTAAATCTTACGGCACAACCGACCCGCTCTTTTCTTGGTTGTCCTCCTGTCTTTGCATGAGATCGCAAGCAATAAACACCGAGGGTTACCTCTCATCACCCCAGCCAGCCACAGGTGGTGTTGTACCGGACAGTGTGTTAGGCCCACTTTTATTTCTTCTCTACATTAACGACTTATTCCTAGTAATACGCCATGGAACTGCGTTTCTGTTTGCCGATGATATCAAGATTGTATATTCATTTGAACCCCATACCTTGACCTATACCCTCACAAAAATAGCTGACGACCTGAAAGCTCTTGACATTTGGTGCAACACTTGGAAAATGAGTTTCTCCGCTGCTAAGAGTGCCATTCTCACATATAAAAGTCAAATTTCTCCTGAGTCCCTCGCCTTAACCGGCTCTTTCATTCCTACTTCCCCGCTAGTACGAGATCTCGGTCTACAGTATTCCTGCACGTTCACCTCCCAAGAACAAGCCACCCACCAGGTGGTTAAGACTAAAAGAACGATAGCATTCACCTGAAGAACTTTTAGAATGCGTGACAGCCAGCTTCTGATCTTTAAATCCCAAGCCAGACCGCAACTCGAGTACTGCCCTCTGGTATATACTCACATGCGCAAATCTGACAGACTTGCGATCGAAAGAGTTCAGCGATCTTTCACCAAGCACATACTCGGCTCATCATCCCCCTTGAATTATACAGAGAGATGTGAGCTACTAAGGCTTGAACCCCTATGGCTACGACGTATGAGGCTAAATCTTTATCTTCTATTCAACCTCCTACATTCTAGAGCGCATACCTCCATCACTGATCTATGTTTCGCTCAAGAAGCACCCTACCCTCTTCGTAACCGAAATCATACTACTAAAGTCCCATACTCCAGGACAAAACCAAGAGGAATGTTCTTCATCACCGTCTATTCCCGCATTTGGAACGGACTGCCTGAAGACATTCGGGCCTGGCAGACACTAGACCGTTTCAAAATGGTCCTTACAAAATATTTAGATGTCGCCAAAGTACTAAAATTAACCCATACGTTTACCACGTTGGAACAAGCTTATGAGAGTAACCTAGATTTTTGAATAGGGAAAGGAAGCACGACCCGGGTGGCATCCTTTGCAATGTCGACATCACCCGCCCCATACGCCTTCTCCATCGCCAGCATATTGATACCTCTTAGAATGACTTAAATCACTGACGCTGCTCTTGTTAGATTCTCCCCAATTCACTTTCTCCAAAGTCTCCTATCTACTATCTCCATCATACTTAATTCGCTTTACTCGGTCCGAACTGACCCCATTCCCCTCCTTTGTTTTGCTCTAACGTCCCAGCACTTAGTCCAATTCCGGCGACCACCACTTACCTCTAAATCATCATTCCTATTCCTAGTTTTCGTCATTATTTTCGTATTCCCATTCACTCCCAGTGGCTCACGGTCCTCATTCTTCCCAAAGTAGTCTGTGTCTACATTACTAGATTTTATTTTCACCGTTGACCGTTGTTCCTTGGCTGGGAGCATCCCAGGCTGCGTCTCTCTACTCTTATGCTTCCAGACACCAACCGGCGCGCATCTCCCTTTTGATGTCTTGGAATGATCCGGAGATAACACCAGCGAAACATCTGGCTCAATCTTCCGGCTGAAAATCTGATACCCGTCCATCATTCCGTCGCTAACTCGTTGACCCTGCTCTCCAGGATCCCCCGCAATCTCTTAGACTACTCCATCTCTACTTATGCGTGATATCCACCAGCATCACCTGGGCAAATCCCACCGGTGCGGGGCGCGGTCAGATCTACCGCTTTGGCCGGTGCACGTCGGGCGTGCAGGACGTCTGCAACGATGTGCTGGCGCGACTAGGTCGGTGGATCGCACCTTCTGCCTCCAGAAGTGGTTTTCAGGTTGGGTGTCCAGCGCATGTTCAGCCCCACCCACTAGCACCGGTTGCGGATTGAAAAAACAACAAAACAAAACAAAAGGAATACCGTTCATATACTCGAGATGCTGCTGTCTCCTCCAGCTAATAATGACCCTCCATCGTGCTTGCTTCAAATTTGCTTTCATAACCTGACGCTTTTTTCGTCCGGCAAAATTTGCTTTCTTTGGTACATAGTTATCGCATACTTAAAAACCCGTCAACACTTTTGGCTCATTATTTCCGGTCCACTTCCCGCGGTTTCATGCTAAACTATTCACCAGTCTTATTTGCAAACTTAACCACTCTCTAAGATAAAGCCCATCCCTTCTTGCTACTTTTACCGATATACTCGAGAACTAACGCATTTATTGCTGTCACAGACAGTATATGACACTGCGAAATTTATCTCTAGAGATTCCCAATAATCGATGACTCTGTGTTTGTTTGCTTTCTCTGCCAGCTCCGCTGCTTGCCCACTTAATGTCGTTGCATTGCAATGTCCTCATCTTGCAAGGTGTCGTGTCCCACATATGCACATCTGACAAGCTCTTGTGTCGCAGAGTTCTGTTCTGTCGCCACCTTTGTATCAGACATAAACTGATAATCTTCTACCCATCACTTCATCGTTTTTGCCAGCTGTGTCCATCCTATTGTTGTAGTTGAGCACCACGCAACGACTTTTTCGCTGGTTCCTAGTTTCATGCAGGTGCATTACATTCCTTTTTTCCGAAAGCAAAACAATCCGCTTTAAGTCTATATGTTTTATCCGGTCATTTCTCTCATCATCACTTTGGCAACCACGGTCCAGATGTGTAGTCCATTTGGTTTATCACACACACTCCACCCATATCCGGCTGCCGAACTTTGCAAACCTATTCATCGGTTGTTCTGTGTATTTCCTTTCCCATGCTCCATTCCGATAGATCGTCCCAGACACTTCCGATGCTTGATATACTCTTCTCCCCACGTGAAGTCTTCGCTGAGAGTTATCAGTATGTAAATGCTTACCTGTCATTTAACTGGTCATCTCTCTTGCAAGCCAAGTTTCTGCCACTATCGTAGCAACGCACCACACGTCAATTTTTTTGCCATTTACCAGTTTCATGCAGATGCATTACATTCCTTTTTCTGAAAGCAAAACAATCCACTCAGAGTCCATGTATTTCATACGGTCACTTCTTTCACCATCAATTTGACACCCACAGTCCATTGTGTTTTCCTTTTTGTTTTACAACTGGCTCAACCGATATACGGTCACTGAACACCAAAATTGTTATCCTCGACCGGTTTTCTTGTTCTTTATGTGTTATGCCACCATTTTTATAGTCCAATTTTACATCGCAACTCATACATTGCAAAGCTCTATTGCTTGAATACGTCTCCTTCAGAAATGTTTGTTTTCACGATATCCACGCATCCATAAATCTAGTTTAGTTCTCCGACAGGACAGTCTTCCTTCTGTAGAGTTTTTGATTTTGTACCATTCCCCACCCACCCCACACTTTTGCAGAATAACTACACCTATCTCCAGCCGGATCGACCACTTGACCTTGGGTTTAAATTCATCGGGCGGTATCGCAACTACTGACTTGAATACCTTCTCTTATATTCAATCGCGTTCGCATAATTGTACAATCCTACTGCAACTTTCATTCAGCTTTCAACTGTACTGTTTGATCTTGCATTGCAGCATGCTTCGGCGTTATCCGAAATAAACTATTATTATTACTGTTATTAATCCAATTGGTATGCTTTTTAACTTGAACGGGCCAAAAGGCGTGGTGATGGCTGTCTTGGCAATGTCTTCTTCGGCCACGAGGATTTGGTGATATGCCTTTACGAGGTCAATGTTCGAGAAGATTGTCTTCCCCGGGAGATACTATGCAAAATCATGAATGTGCGGGATTGGGAACCTGTCGGGGAAGGTGACGTTGTTGAGAGCACGGTAGTCTCCAAAGGGTCTCCAATCACCAGATGACTTCGGAACCATGTGCAAAGGCGGGGCTCATGGGCTTGAAGATTCTCGAATGATGCCAAGATTCGTCATGTGTTCGAATTCAAGGCATGAAAGACGGAGTTTGTCGGCGTTGAGTCGGCGTGGTCGAAAGTGGACCGGTTGGCCTTTTGTGGTGATGTGGTGACGCACAACATGAGAGACTGGGTCGGTGAACTGACACGGTTTAGTGGGGGATGGAAACTCCTTCAAAATGTCAGAAAACGGCGATCGCAGGATCACCAGCTGAATACCCAGGGATTTGGTGCATTTACCAATACCGACGGCACAAAGCTTGGTTGTGGTGTCTACCAGCCTGCGAATTTTGAGGTCAACAGTTAGGCCACAGTGTGAGAGGAAATCCGCGCCGATAGTGGGAGTCTGAATATCTGCTTGGACGAAAACCTATTGAAAAGATCTTCGGAGGCCTGAATCAAGAGTGATGGACCTTTGGCCGAATGTCACAGTAGTTGTTGTATTTGCTGCTTCCAGTGTGAACTGAGATAGATTGAGGCTACGATGTTTTGGTGGGGGGATTACACCGATCTCCGCGCCGGTATCAACGAGGAATCGAAGGCCACCGGATTGGTCAGCGATATAAAATAGGCAACTTTCATGTGGAGAGCCAGTCGTAGTCGTCGCCGTTACTGGCTGGCCTGGTTGTTTGACTGTGAGATGGAAGTGCGGAATGAACATGAGGGATCACAGCGGCGTGTCTGGGAGCCGAATGTGCGGTGGTACCAACACCAGGTTTGTAATCGGCGATTTCTGGACCGTGATCCAGGTCGACGAGGTGTTTCGGTGGACACAGGTCGATGAGTAGTTAATGCGTTGCACATTGCATCGACCTGATTGCACAACATGCGAACGGTTTATTTTAGGTCGGTAACTCCCTCATCGATATGAGAGTGGTGAGATGGGGAATCAGGACTGCGAGAACCGTCGCCACGGTGATCTGGGGCAGGTACTGGTAATGTCATAGGGGATTGGTGTGTCGGAGTGGTTTCGGCGGGTGAAGTCATGTGAACATAGGGTCTACCAGCCGGGTAGCATTCCATTATTCTATCGGCGTGTTGCGCAACTTTGTCAAGAAGAGTAGTGGGCTCCAGAGTTGAAAAGACCTGCTGCAACGGGAGAAGTAGTTTATCGACCCATATATCCTGGGAACTGGCGTCGTCCATTTGACGTCCAGCCAGTAGCGACCGCATGTGGCGCATAAGCTGGGACGGCTTTTGGTCTCCGAGCTCCACTGACGTGAACATCTCACGGAGTATTTTTTCGGCTGATTTTCCGGTACACTGAATGACTGCCTCCTTAAGCTTCGTGTAAGGAGCTTCCGATGGAATGGGATCAAGGAGATCTTCCACGTCAACGGCTACGTCAAAGGTAAGCGCTTGGACAACGTGAGAGTATTTCACGCACTCGCTGGTTATACATCTGGTGGTAAATACTGCTTCTATTTGTCGAAACCACACTCGAGGTTTAGTCGGGGCAAAAACGGGCAGTTTGAGAGCAACCGCGTGGATTTCAAGAGATTCGGTGTCAGACATGGTGAATCGTGTGGAATTTGGACCAACAGAATGAAAGCTAGTGTCAAACGGTGGAGAAACAATCTGGGGCTCACCAATCTTATAGCGTACTACTCTGTCTATTTGGCACACCAAATTAATGTCAACAATACCTTAGACGGCACTAGCAAACTAAGATGGGCGAAGGAGCGTGCGGTGATAAACTGCCAAAAGGGTATGTACAATGAAAATTAAAATGAAACAAAAGTTGTGACACAAACTCACGGTTGTTTGCTGTTCTTGTGGTCAGGAAATGAGCACCAAAGAGCCAATGTTCACCAATATCTTCAGTTTAGTTCGTTCTGACAGCCATTAGTGGAACAGAACAAGATGGTATTGAGAGAAGTGCCAAGTGACGCAGTGGAAGCTCCTAAAATGTTTTGTTTCTCACAGTTACCTCCGACCGATATAGTTCCAAGACACTCCAAATCAGAAGATGAGACCGTGCCAGAATGAAAGGTTAATTGACAGCCCTTTTGTATTGCGCGGTGGCGATGTTCAAAAAGGTGTGTGTTTTACAATAAAAATTCGGTACAATAAAGGAGTGTTGCACCAAGAGACGTTGGAAATCATGGAAAAAGTCAGAAATGTACAGGTACCTACAATTTCGAAAATCGGATCCAACTCCTGGTACTTCTTCGCCGTTGCATATGGAAAGCTGGTCAGCGCGAGGAAGAAATGGCAAGTGAGTATCGGACCTGATACGACCGATGATATATATCCACTAACCCGATCAACAATTAGCAACGACCACGCCAATAAATGGATTTGACCAAGATTAACCATAAATGAAGAATATAATCTTACAAGATTCACCTCCATTTTTACGGCATTCTTGTTCCATTTTAACTGAGAAGTTTTTGTGTAAGCCTTTTGAAGCTTGCATTACGCCAAGCCAGGTGGGAACTTACTCCATTCTCTCCGTCCCGTGCAAGTTGAACTAAACCTGTTACTTTTAGCAGGTGGGTGAAAAACCCGTGTGCACACGACCGAAATGATTCGGGATTCTCGATCGTCAGTGGCCACTATCTAACCTGTGCAAACTGAACTGAGCAGAATTGAAGTGAATTAGATCGAACTTTTGTTTAGTTTCGGCGCGCGCAATAAGAACGTGCGATCGGTTATCGTGCCCTTTGCTATTGTGCTGGTAGGGAATGAAGCATGCAGAATGTTTCGCTCAGTTCACTATGAAACGGCGTATCTTGTGGACGCCTATCTAATAATATTCTCAATATGTGACTTCCCAGAATCACAACGTTCATCGTTATCAGCTGATATCAACAGTCCAGGTTGCACGGTCTAAATGCATCTGCATCGTCACTTTTGTCTTTACTCACAAAGTTTGCTTATTCCTCAGAGTAACAGTAAAATAAAAAATCGCATACTACGCCTTCTACACAACAATGTGTCGCTGAAGAGGAACGCGGGTTCGAGGTTCAGACCCAATAAATCCCCCCAGTCAACACAGGGGTGCACATTTTAGTCCCAAAACAGTCCCGCGAGGGCTATATTTAGTAATCAGTTTGAGAATAATTTTTGCCATACCAGTAGATTTGGACAGGTCTAAAACATGGAAAAATATATTTTTCCAAAATTATAACTTACTTCATTGAAAAACACTATATGACGTAAACCATATGGTTTGCCAGCCTGGTCAGCGCAAAGACAGAGCACTTAGTCCCAGAAAAGTCCCTCGAGGGGTTATTTTGGTACAGTTTAATATGGTAGTATCAGTTGGAGAATCTCGCCTGTTGCTTCGAGTACGGTTCATAACATGGAAGTGCACCTTGACTTCTTTGTAAAATGCTACTTTTTATAGGGATGTTGGGCTCCACAGAGTATTCAGGTTCTGTAAAGTGAGTTTCAAGGGTATTCGCAGATCATGTTATTTTCCCTAATGGAGATTAATGGAAGTTCGTTAACTGGTACCTCAAGATGAAGTAATGTAGTAGAGCCTATCGAAATTTCAAAGTTAAGCATGTAGACCGCTGCATTCTCGATGTGTTCAAAAATAGTCCCAAAAATGTCCTCGGGGTGTTTCAAACGGGACTAAATTGGGACTAATTTGGGACTATTTTTGGACTAATTTGAGACTGCTGACTGTGCCGTATCTGTTGGTATAATAACAGTTACAGTAATATTCTGGTTATGCATTTGGCGATGGAGCAGGTGAAAGTTTCATGTGTACGTCTAGCTTCTGCTTGAAAGTCTCCTTTTTGGAGACGTCCACTATCTCCTGTGGGAATTTATTTTAAATAAGTATCATCCTTGACGTGAAATGATGCCGTATGAATGTCTTTGGGCGATGCTTGAGTAGTTTCTTAGTATGTTCTCTGGAAGTACCTAAGTGTGGCCGTGTGAGGAGTTGGTCACCTATCCGGGAGAGAAGTGAAAAATTAAGAAAACATCCATATTACACCTCAAATTTATGGGATAGAGGTTGAGTGCAGTCAGTCTAAAAGGGTAAGAAATGTTGGTCAGCCTCTGCGCAGCTTTTGTGGCCTTCCTGTGAACCCACTTGAGATAGTTACGGTCACGGACGAAACCCCTGTGTGCAATTTGGCTATCGTATTCTAAGACAGGGAGGGGGGACGTAGGTACCGTAAGGAATCCAAAAATGTTCCTTGGATAAATGGCTTAAAATTCGGACGGTAGACGTGCTAGTCTTTCGTTAATGTGACGAGAAAGAGAGATTAATGACCATCCAGAAACCTGGTGTCGTATGTTGGTCTGCCCCGGAAATGGTCAATGTTCCGTTTTTTCAAAAGTGTTGATCCATAGAGCCACTGACGGACATACTAACGCATTTATCGTCATTTATCCATAGGCTCTAGTCCACTGATTAGCACTTGGTTGCATCCATCGCCGAGTGAACTTGTGTACTTGAAGAGTCCTGTAGGATCATATCGTCCACGTACATGGCGATTCTGGACTTCACAGTTTCTGATAGATCCTTGGTGTAGATAAAGGACAGTAAGCGACTCAGTACGGAGCCTTAAGGGACTTCTGTAGTACCTGGGGATAGAGGGGAGTACGAAGCGCCTGCACGCCAAGTGAAGGTGAGCCCAGACAAAAAGCTCTTTAGTACGCAAAAGAGTTTGCTCGTGATGCCTTACACTTCCAGCTTGTGGAGCAAGGGTGAGTGTGGCACTCTGTCGAAGGCTTTCACAAAACCTATGAAGGTGGCGTGGGAGGATTTTCCCTAACCGTGGACCTGCGTTGAACTATCCATGGCAGCTGGCACGTTGGTGATGCATGGTCTGCCTGGCAGAAGTCCGTGTTAGGAAGGGGAAATTAGGGTGTTTGCCCGAAAATGACGTAATATCGTGCGTTTGACGGTTCGCTCAAAGACCTTGCTAGGGATACCAGTTAGACTTATCTGCCTGTAGCTAGATGGGAAATGCCAGTCACCCTTTTTGAAACTAGGTGAGATTATGGCCTTCTTCCATGAGCTTGGGATGTGCCGCAATCTAGACAACGTTGGAAAAGGATGACGTATGCGAGAGCCAGAATATTCGCGCATTCTTCTAGTATCGTGGGATGTATGTCGTCCGAGCCCACTGGGCTATACGCATTGACATATTTGAACTGTAGTTCAGCGTACCGGACCGAGAAGTAGATGCTGTTCAGGTTTCGTTCTACAGCTTGTGGAGGAAGAGTAGGATAGGTGAACGCTGGTGAATAGTGGAAAATAGAGTTCAAGTGATTCGCAAAACCTCAGTCACTTGCTCGGATGAAGTAGCTGGGTGCCGTACGGAAGGTGTAGAGATAGCACAGAGGGTTTTGTCCTCCGTATGTGGCGAACGTTCTTAAATAGAATAGATTTGTTGGGGCGGGCCCGTGCGAGCAAACCCGTTCACGGATTTTTGACTTGCATTAGTTTCGAATCCATTTGAATTTGTCCACATCTGCTGTCAGCTGGGTGCACTTCATTATGGCAGACAGACGTGCACGCTGCTCTGGCAGGCGAAGGATGGGACGTGATAGTATGCGCCTGATGTTGTTTATTATTTTTACCCTCAGAACGAAGCGAGCATCTGCGTTGTTGATGCTTTGTTTAATTAATTGGTTAGGTGTATTTGCGTCGGCATTCCAGGAAAAAGGTTTCAATTGGGATGTAAGATACTCCCTAAGCTGGAAGAAGTTGGTCTTTCAAAAAGATTTTACTGTGCTAACAAATGACAAGTGTAACTTAAATGTTTGCAACTCTTTAGCTGAAGATGGTTGCAGAGATGAAGTTCTTACTGTAAACCTGGTCTAAATTCACCTGGAGTGATGCGTCTGGTGAAGATTAGGTTAGCTTGCACTTTTCCATGTGCGACTGGAAACAACCTATATGCAGATGACGGTAGCTGGTTCCACATGGTCCCCCAACAAGACGGGTTGCACCTCTCTGCACTCTTACCAACTTTATCATTTCTGCAGCTGTTCCTGGGAGCTCAGGGGCCGCTTATTCCATCCCAGGTGGTTCGTGGTAGGCGTACAACACTTTGAAAACGTCAAGTGACAGTAGACTAAATAACTTTCTAGTAGATCCAAGGGTACTCTTTGCGGAAGCATACATTTGATTGGTGTTGGTTTTGGTTTCTAGTAACGAAGCCACGATCACCCTCAGGTCTTTTTCGCAAATAGACGCGAGGCGGTGCATCGCATATATGGTATACCACACTGCTGGGTGGATTTTATATGCGCATATGTGCACACTTGACGGCGTGGTCTGGCAGGGGATATACAGCATATTTAAAGGGCCTGGACTCCATCTTGAGGAGCGAGTTCATCTGCATTTGATGCGACCACATGCGATATATTAAGATCGTTTGCATAAATAAGGCACGGTGATTGGAGAATTACTGGTATATGATTGATATAAGCCAGGAACAGCAGTGAGCCTCGAACCGATCCTTGTGTCACATCAACGGTAGCTATTTGTCATATCGTCAGTAGCTGTTCTGATCGTACTGTGGAGATCCTTTCGGGAAGTCTTCGATCCAAAGAGTCAACGGGTCCGCAAAATCAAGGACCTTGTGCTTGCTTATTAGGCAGTCGTGCGGACCGTTTTTCAGAAGTTTTGCTGAAGTCCACAAAGATTACATCCACGGGGTGTTCCTCAGCTTTGACATTTTTCCATTGTTTCTGTGCTAGTAACAAGTTTGTTGGGCATGACCTGCTTTTCCATAAGCCATATTGTCGGCATATTTTTGTCGTATTAACCGATGTTACCGAATTCGAGTGGCCAGTAGGCGTTTCACAACTTTTCCGACCGCAGATGTTAAACTGACAGGTCGATAATTGACGGATCCAGCCTTCAGCACATCCTTGGATAGTGGAACAACGTATGCTTTCTTCGTAATGCACTTTCTACCGTTGAACCATTCACGTGTTTCTATTTCGGCTAATCAACCGACTATCCTAACAATACCGACTTGATGATGATTCGTGTGACTATTTGCATTGGCGCCCATCTAGGGGCCGACCATCGATACTACAGTTCCAGGTATCAGGCACTTAGCTTTTCGCAGAAAGTGAGGTTATTTTATCTGTGCAAAATATACGGATGTATTACCTCAGGTTCAGTTAGTCCAACTTGGTTAGTTTTGTTGTTTCTTCATCCTCTTTTCACGTCAGCTTGTATAAGACTTTATGTGGCTGGAGCCAATCCTGTGTCCAGATAATTGTGTTATCGGTGCGTTTCCGTAGCTCTCAACAGTAGGTGTTATATTTTTTCTGAAAAGGAGGATATATGCTAGGCGTCCGGGAGTGGAAGTTCTATATCTTAAAATAGGCCCCGATTTCGAAGTGAAGTCCTTTAGGTTTTCCATAGCGTCCATAGGTTTGCTGGTTTCATAGAAGACAAACAGTGAAAAAGCATGTAATAACGGTTTTCACAATACAGAACTGTATGTGCTGTATATGTTTTGATGAACTCTTTAAGAAACACATTCCACCAAAGTAGATGTAAGCATAGAGTGCATATGAATGGTTTCTGCCCTTAAGCTCAAGTGCAAATAGTAACCACCGAAAGGGGCACGCGATGCACACCTGCGAGACGTAACAAGCACCCTACGCAGATCCTGAGATATATGATTGGAATGTGAATTTAACGTTTATAGTTAACGTCTTAAGTTCATTAAAAATATTTTGCATTTATTGTATTGTTCTCTGTGTTTGCGTTGTCCATCAAACTTTAACTTGACTACGTGATAACCAAAGGTTGAAGTAGCCGCAGGCACAGGTCAGGTCACAGGACTTGCGGCTGGAGCTAATAAACGCCCAATTTCTTGCACAGCGGGCTACAGGGGTTCCCGCTGTGCCGCGAATTTGAGTACTACATACAGTTCCGTATTTCTGTGGTAGCTGCGTGGAAAAAAGGAAAACGGGTTCGCTGTCTGTTACTTCAACCTCAGAAGTTCTCATTATTACACAAAAATTGAATTACGGTATGCGAGATAAACACCATAATCAAAAGGCACTGTAAAAGTGGATTGTAGGGGAACATTCACGTAAGAATCAGTTTACTAATCCTGCTTCTGAAGAGAAAAAGATTGTATATGGGTGGGGAGACGGAAAGAGGGAGAGTATCCCATAGTTTGACTGCCCCGGTAAAGAAAGTTTGAAAGATAGTGCGACATCTGGTAACAGCAAATTGATATGGATGAGTAGTTGCCTGGGAACTTGATGATCGGGGAAAAAATTGGGAAAGGAACTGCCGAAGTAAGATCAGAAAAACAAAATCCAAAGTAGTACCGATAGAAGAGGGAAACAGAGCAACCGCCCGACGATGGGCTAGTGACTGAAGATTGGAGGTAAAAGAACGATCGTCAATCAGCCGGGTGGCCTTTAATTGAATCCAGTCAGGAAAAGAAAGGGGAGTGAACGAGAAGTATCCAAGTGAGAGGCGAATTTGAGCTTTGTACAGCAGAAGATGAGCTGGTGTAAAGAAGCGTCTTGAGCGAAACAGACAACCAACTTTGCGCACAGCACGAGAGGCTAGCTGAAATACGGAAGCGGACCAGCATAGAGAAGAAACTGTAGATAAACTAAGAGGAGAGATGGAATCTGTGGAGTGCACTACAGCTGGATCAAAGGATAACTGTGGGGAGAATGGATGATGCTTCAAAGAAACTGAGGAAAGAGGGGTCTTGGAAGCTACTTGCAACATGATTGTGGGGTCCCCAGGAGGGGATGTGTTCAAAATCGGACTCTAAAGATGCACTGGTTGCACTGCAATCAGGGTCAGTGTTGGTATTGGCATGGCGGGGAGTGTAGTGAGGAAGGAAAGAATGAAGAGTGGCGTCATCAGAAAAGGAGTGGATTGGGTCGGAAGTAGGGGATAGAAGAATAATAAATGAAAGAAGTAAGGGGGACGCGAGTACTGAACCTTAGAGACCGTCAGTATTCACAGAAAATGGCTGTAACAGAACCCCATCAACTCGGACGGAGATAGTTTGCTTACTGAGGGAACTTGATGTCCACCATACGATAGTAAAGGAGTGTCCGAATGTAAGCAGTTTCACCAGGAGACCTTTGTGCCAAACTTATTCGAGGGCCTTAGAGATGTCAAGCACGATAATGTGTGTTTCTTCGTGGTTGTCGAGTGCAGCCGTCCAGGAGTGTGAGATGAGAGCCAGGATATCAACAGTGGAACGATGAGGTCGGAATCCGTGTTGGCGACCAGTCAGTAGTCTTTCGCGTTCGAGAAATGCACGCAGTTTGTCGGAGATGACAGTTTCGAGTACTTGCGAAATAATAGATATAAGGGGAATTGGACGACAGTTATTCGGGTCAGAAAGATCACTGTGTTTAGGAATATAAAAAATCACGGCGTGTTTCTAGGGATTAGAAAGTTAGAAAGTCGGAGATAAAAAAGAAAGACGACGAAAAGGTGGGGCAATTGAGGGGCATATTTTAAGGACGATGGCGGTACGCCATCCGAAGCGGGTGGTTTGCATGCGTCCAGAGAAGGCAGCGTTTGATGGATCTTCCTAGTGCTAATACAAGGCAGAAAATGGGATACGGGAAAGAAAAAGAACCGGAGGACCAGGATAAGAGGGTAAAGTAAACAATAATCCACTGTCGTCCAGAAAGCGAAAACCTCAGCTTCATCGTATGGTTTGCAAACAAGATCACCAGAGGGATTACAGCTGAGAGCGAAATTAGCGGAGAAAAATTGCGGGGGACTGCTATGGTAAGAAACGGAAATGTTCGGCTACCGGTGGCAGATGAGAGTAAACGTTCGGCTTTCCAGCGGACACAGCATTATTTAGCTGTCTGCATGGTTACCGAGCATCTGTTCCTGGCTTGCATGAAGCAGCGGTGGTAGTAGGAACTAGGCTAGTGGCGCCAGCGGCGAAATGTTGCACGCTTCAAACGCACGGCACGATCACATGCGTGATTGAACTACTCGTGGGTTCGTTTTTGTCGGGTTTGGGAAAGTGGGGAATAAAAAGTTGTATACCTTGGAGAACAATGTCAGTGAGGTTAGAAATGGGAGAAGAGACGTCTAAAGTAAAACAGCAGGCAGGGATAGGAAGCCAGGAAGTCGCAAAAGCTGTCCCAGTTGGCTAAACTGTAGAACCAAAATGTGTGTTTTCTGGTGTGTGGAGGATCAGGGCGAATGAAAACGATAGAACAGGAAATAATACAGTGGTCAGATGAGACAATTGGAGGAAGAGCAGAGATGCCTGAGGAGAGAGAAGGAACAGAAATCAGAATAAGATCAAGAATATGGTCGCGATCCCCAGCCCCATCGGGGATACGTAAGGGGAGGTCAGCAAGTTGGCATAGGTTGTTGACCACATCGAAGTTGATGGCTTTGCGCTGCAGAGCCCAAGTGTCTGGTGAGTAATCAGCCAATCTGGATTGTGAACATTAAAATCCCTTAAGATGGTGATATAGAAGTTGGCACGTTGACGTGATGGAAGTATCACCACTAGATCACGGAATTTCTGCCACGCAAGAGCTCATCCAGTGAAATTTCTCTTCATGAATAAACAACACGCATTTCTGTTGTCGTCACGACTTGGGATGTTTTTAGTAATTGGTAGCTGTATTTGGCGTAAACCCTAAAAAGCTTACTTCGTCCATTAGAGATGAATCTCTGTTGTAAAGCAGTGCTTTAGACCACTTCAAATTTTACCAATGTTATAAAGAGACAATTGAATGAAGCCGAAAGAACAATATCCTGGTTTTAAATGCAGTAGATGGAGAAGAACAAAAGAAATCTGTCGCGTGATATGGTGAATCAAATTCCGGTATGGTTACTGTTTTTCAGGTTATTTGAAGATGGTTGTCGTAAATTTGGTAAGTGTTTGTTTCATCATTTCGAAAAAAAACGTTTATGGTAGCTGTTTTTATTCTACTTAAGTGCAACTTTTAAATGATTAATATATTCATCATTTAATTCTGCTTAGGGTGACCATGTCTGGGTTCCTCCACTCAAGCAAGCTGAATTTGCGGTGCCTATCGGGGCGGTCGTTAAGGAAATACATCAAGATCGCTATGTCGTCGAAGATGATGACGGACAAGTGAGTTGGCTACTCAAAATTTACATAACTGTAACACCCGAATTTCAGATTTTTCTTTCTGCATTTGAATGTGTTTCAGTAGCAGAATCAGTAGAATAACGGTACATGGACAAAACTATGTAAATAAAGACTTTTTTTATTACACACAAAGCGGATTATAGTGGAAGGAGTAAATCCCATAGTTCGAAAGCATACTGTAAGAGCTGCCTGTAGGGAACGCTCATGTCAAAACAGGTTTTTCGATTCCGCTTTTGAGAAGCAAAAGGTTGTACTTGAATAGAAAGACGGAGAGATGAAGAGTGGTCTAGAGCTCAACCGTTCGGGGGAAAAAGAAACCGAAAGGTCAAGTTCTGAGATCCAGTGACAGAAACCTGATAAGGGCGGCTGGTTTCCTGTGCTCGGGATTGTCTTTGAAAAGTAGTGGGAATAGAAATATCCGAGTCAAGCTTGGAGGAACAAAGCCCAAAATAACAGCGGTAGAATAGGGACAATGAAGCAACTGCCCGGCGATGGGCAAGCGACTGCAAATTGGATGGTAAAACCGGATCATATACCAGACGAATGGCTTCACGTTAGATCCTGTAAAGAAGAAATTAAGTCGAAGAGGAAGCTCCACCCCACACGTGACAACAGTATTTAGGTGTGGGATGAATTTGGGCTTTGTATAGTAGGAGGAGTTAGGACGGTTTAATGAAAAGTCTGGCGTGAAATAATAAACCAGTCTTGGGCGCAGCACGAGAAGCAAGTGAACATATGTATGAAGACTGGGATAGAGAGGAGATAATCAAAAAACCCAAGAAAGGCATAGGGTTGGAGGAACGAAGGGGAACCGAATCAAAATCCAGTTGAAGAGGAAAAAGGTGTCTGGGGGAATTTGAGAGATGCTTTAGAAGGATTGGAGAGAATATGATTTTGAGGGCTCCAAGGGATCTATCCAAGATCCAAAATGAGCGAAGTTACAAGAGCACGACGGTCACAGTAGGCGTTGGCGGTGGGATGACGAGAGGTGGCATACGAAAGGGAGTAGTGGAGGGTGGGGTCGTCTCAAAAGCGTGGATAGGGTTGGAAGTGATGGATAAGAGATCAATAATAAATGGTAGGAAGAGGGTATGGGGAAGTACATAATGTTGGGGAGCACCCGAATTTATGGGAAAAGGCTGTGATTGAACGTCATCGACTCGAATGGAGATGTTCTGGTTACTGAGAAAATTCGACGTTCAAAAGACAGTGCTGGAAGAAAACCAAGAGTGAGAAATTTATACAGTAAACCATCTTACCAGATATGGTCAAAAGCCTTCAATATGTCTAGTGAGACCGTGGTTATCGAGTGCCGCGAAATAGGAGTGCGAGATCATATCCATCAGATCACCAGTATAACGACGAGGTCGAAACGGGTATTGACGATTGCCTGGGAGTCCTTCAAGTTCGAGAGGAGGTCGCAACTAGTCGGAAATTATGGTCTCTGTCACTTTGAAAATGACGGAAGTTAATGAAATAGGACGGTAGTTGTTCGGGTCGGGGGAGTCACCGTGTTTGGGGATAGGAAAAACTACGGCTTCTTTCCATGAGTCGGGAAACGTACCAGTTCGGAGAGAAAGGCAAGAGAGATGACGCAAATATGGTGCCAGATCTGAGGCACATTTGCAGGACGATGGATGGAATACCGTCCGAAGCATGTCGTTTATTTTGGTCGAGTGATCTGACGGACCTTTCTGGTTGTGATAAGGGAAATAAAAGAGAGAATGGTAAAAATTGTTGTAGGTGGACTAATACGAGAGTTGTATTAAGTGGAATTAGAGGCAAATCGAGGAGTAAAAACCTCGGCTTTCTCGTGGGGTTCATAGACTAAGGAGCCAGAGGAGTTAGAGATGTGGGAGAAATGAGAGTCAAAAATTACGGTAAACGGCTCTTGCCAGAAGTCAGAATGATCAACTACCAGTAGGGGTAGAAGCTGGACGTCGGGCTCCGTGGTGGATGAAACGATCTTTGGCTTTTTGAATGGAAAGCAAGCTTTTGTTTCTGGTCTGCACGAAAAGACCGCAAGATTAGAGGGTAGCGGAGTGGCACCACCGTCCGAATGCTAGGTTGTTCAAGCGCACAGCGCGATTGCGTGGGTAAACCACTCAGAATAACGTAGTTTGCCGGGTTTGAACAGTGCGGAATAAAAGGAGGAATGCCGTGGAGAACAGTCTTAATAAAGTTTAGGGCGGAAGAAGAAATATCGGAAGTGAAGCAACCTTCACCTCAAGGACAGCAGGCCAGACAATCACAAAACCATCCTAGTTGGGTGAATTTTAACGCCTAAAGGTGCATCTGGAGTGACACATAGGAACTGAGCGAGAAAATATGGTGGAGAAGGAGATGCGACAGTGGTCCGACGGGACAAGTGGAGGAAGAGAGGTAATATCGGCGAATAAAGAGGGGAAGGAAGTGAGAAGATCGAGGGTATATGTATGATTGCCAGCCCGATCGGGAATGCGTGTGGGGAATTCAACGAGGTGACTTACATTGTTGACCAAAGCATAAGATTCGGCTTTGTGTCAGCCAGTTTTTATTGTGGTCACCAAGAATGGTTACTTGGCAACTGGAGTCTGGTGTGAACGAGTTCTCAATGCCAGAAGACAATAAATCAAAAACTGAGTGATCGCTACTGTTGGGTGAGCAATACATGGTACAGAAGTAATGGTTAAAAGAAGGGAACTGGAGCTTCAGCCACATTAGCTGGAACTCGCTGTTAGCAAAGTCCAAGTGTGGGATACTGGAGGTAGCGACTAGCTGGTAGATGTAGGCACAGACGCCAGCTTTAGAGGAAAATGAGGAATTAAAAGGTAGTTCTGAGATGGGTTGTATCCGACGCGGGAGAGACCTGCGTCTCAGTCGACAACAAGGAAAAGGGACAAGAAGATTGGAGGAAACGATGCACAGAATCAAAATTGTGGTTCAAACAGCGAATGTTGGTGAGTGCTAGAATTCTTTCTTGATGTGAAAGCATAGTAAGTACGAGCGATGATTTTCCGTGAGTTGTGAATTTCATGAGTTTTTTGGTGAAACCGGCAACCGAGTCCTGGGACTTGAAGTGGCAAACCACGTGGGGCTCCAATATGATAGGCGGTGATGCTGTCGCGCGCGACGGCAGGACCGTCTATCACTGATTTACATGTGTGTGTCACATACAATGTTACCCTCTCGGACAACAGATGTTTCTTTACAGTCAATCTAAATCATAAAGCATTCTTCAATACACATATTAGTTAAAATTACTACAATGAGAAGCTGCAAATTAACTGTTCAACCAAAATAAATTTTTTCCTATCAAATAAGGCGAATGAAGTGGACGAAATTCGTTGCATCGCTTTCTTGCAGAGTTTCATCGACGTTGTAGGCCCATGACCATTGATCGTTTGATCTTCAAGAACACCAAGGTTGTTCTTTAGATTCTTGTGGAAGTGTTTTCACCATACGCTGAGTGCTTCTTTGATGGACGGAATATGCTGCTGGTGACACTGACGAACTGTCGAATTCGCCGAAAAGTACATCTATATACCTGCTATAGTAGGACAGATACGTCGCTGAAAATAAAACCGTCTAATAGCTTGTTCTGTTTTATTTCTCGACAGACTGTGGACATACCTTGCGACACCGAGTTAAAATTGATGCATCCATCTTCCATCGAGGGTGTGAATGACATGATTGCGTTAGGGGAGCTCAACGAAGGAGGAATTCTGCGCAACTTGCTTATTCGCTACAAACAAGATGAAATCTACGTGAGTATTTTGCGGTAAACGATATCGTTTTTTATCATAGCTTCCGTATCTGGTTTGTAACTTGTTTAAATGGTAAGATAATGAAAATTGCAATACGTTTTCATGGAACACCACAACTTGATAACTTCATACCATCCACTTTTCTCCAAGTCAGTAATATTTGTCTCACATGCTAATTACGAATGTTGGCTGTGACATTAAAAATAAAACTGTGATGAATAAGTTTTTTCCGGTAAATGCGTTTCTGCTTAATACAGTTATTTGAGTGTCGTATAAGTGCATTTTTGAGAGTATTGTTAACAACGTCAGAAACACCATTGGCGGGGGGGGGGGGAGATCGAAATTGTGAGTGGCTGTGGACGACGTGAACAACCTGTGGTGGTTAGAAAAAAGCGATTTTAGTGGAGTGGGGTGAAATTAGCTACTGCCGTTACCAGAATACTTTGGTTTCTTTAACGCAATCTGAATGAACGGTTCTGGGTATCCATTTCGTATGAATCCACATCTAACATACTCCTGCCCATAAACAAACCTGTCTTTCGAGTATATTTTCTAGCACTTGTCATGATATACCGAAGAGTACTTCCCCTTCTGTTGAATGGGAAGAAACGAGAAAAGTGGATGTGCCCTACTCCTAGCACGCATACTGAGCATGGAGATTTGCTCCGTGGGTTGGTTGTAACGTACTGCCTTAGTTTCACTACGGAGGAGTCGTCCATCTTAAAAGTCGATCAGTGTGCGGGTGATCGGTTGCTACCGTTCAGAGCCAGTGACGAAAGGGTGTTATATTATGTAGTTCTGACGTTAATTATATTTTTGAGGGGCAGCCCGAACGCAGCTGCTAATGTGTGATTACCAATCATGTGCGCCAGGTTTGAGTGCCAATGGGGACCCGGTGAATGTGCACTACTGATGATTCATAACAAGTCAGATGAAACAGCTGCGAATTACTTTTACGGTTTTCGACTGTGGGAGTGACCACCATTTTGTTGGTTAATTACGAATAAGATGAGTTCGAGCTCGCTAAATGAGCGGTCGTGAATGAGCAGTGGCAGTGTTCGAGGGTGTAGTGGGTTTCCTGCCTGGTAAGCACTACATCTCAAAACGCCACATGTATCCAAGGACAGTGCCGTGACGTGGCGAGTGTGACTCGCCACTAAATATGGTCATTGCCCCTTGTCGTGCTGTACACCCGGCAAAGCAGTTCGGAGAAAACGCATGAACCATTACTGTCCAGGTGCTCGCCCGAAATGTTCCTTCTGCCTTGCTGATCGCTCTCGGTTGTGCAGAGATTAGAGAATCAACGTCGAACAAAAAGGTCGAACGAGGTTCCGTTAATCACCCTCCTACTCTGGACTGGGCGACCGAGCAATACAATTGCCCGAAACACCTCAGGTGGTTCATATGGATTCCAATCCTTGTGTGAACACCGTTCGAATTTCCTCTATGTTACTTCTTTTTGTATCGGTAGTGTTGACACTGCCTGACTGCAGGCCCGGCGTAAAACAATGCAAAGCAATAAACTAGAAAAAAGCGTCCAATATTTACCGAATTATAAACATTGTTGACTTCCCCTCGGCGGGAGCTAATATGTTAGTCGTTGGATTACTCAACCTGAAGAACAGCCGACACGATAAACTGACTAACTAGCACTGTGACAATCTGTTCTGCATAGAGTCCTTGCGAATACTTTTTTGAATTTGCGATGGACGTTGCTGGCCATGTGATTGCAACTACTGAAATTTCTTTCCATTTTTACATGCTCATAATCCTGAGATTTCAAAGGAGATCTGTCTAGGATAACTGCGACACTTTATCATTTCCATTTTCCTAATTGATAATTGCACTCCAATCACTTATCCTACCAGACTTATACGGGATCTATCTTGGTAGCACTAAACCCGTACCGCGTGCTCCCAATCTACACGGCCGAAATGATCAAAACGTATCGACGAAAGCGAATTGGTGAACTTCCACCCCATCTGTTCGCGATTGGAGACAATGCATACACTAATATGCGTCGATACGGCACGGATCAATGTATTATTATTAGGTAATGCGATTGAGATTATTCATTTGACACTACATTTCTATGGATAATATTGTAATTTAGGTTTATATCGTAGATAAGGTTTTGTATTGTTGAACCCATATATATATATATATATATATATATATATATATATATATATATATATATATATATATATATATATAATATGTTCACTAGGATCTAATGTGAATCGTCTGGAGTGTGAATAGATACTCTTCATTGAAGAGCCCACAAACGGATCACAACTGTGATTTCTTATAGTTATTCCTGTCCGCACGTTTACACACTACTTACTATCAATATATATATATATATATATATATATATATATATATATATTCACCAGCCAAATGCAGGAAATTTATGTAGGTCAGATAAAAAGACGGAAAAAGTGAAATGGATTCACATTGCAATATGTGTAAGGGTGAGGGGAGTTATGGCAAACAGAGATTTGCCTCAATTGATTGATTTAGGATTATCTTAGTCACCGTTTTGTAACTTGTCAAGCGTACTACAGAATGAGCTTGACAAGAAACAGCCAAGGTAGGTTTAAGGGCCCTGATTGAATCGTTTTGGAACACAGAGTAGTTGTTCAGTGGAATAGCAATCGCCTCGGTGGTGGATAATTGGAGATACGTTTCCTCTTTCGATCGTGATCCCGTGACCTTGTAGGGGAGCCTAAATGATTCTCGTACGTCAGTTGATTACTGTCAACCAAGTGCGCAGTAATTTCCGTCATGTTGCTTCTTACTAATTCACGATGGTGCTCCCGAGTGTGATCAGTCAGCCTCTGGCGATTTGGCCAGTGTAGCTTGCATCGCAGGAGCAAACGAATTGGCCAACATAAAACAAGATCTTCCCCACTGGGAACCTGTATGTTACCTGCAAAACGAACGCTGGTTTGGAGGTGTAAATGAGAAGTAGATCCGCGCTAGATCCGTGTCGTAATAAGATTAGCCGACACGTCTCCTTTAAATGGAATTGACGATATACCTGTTTCGCTTCTACCATGGGTAACTTGCTTTTCGTTTCGCTTGTTTCCACACACTGTCAAATAAGCCAGTCGGGATATCCGTTTGTTGCGAATATCTCTGACTTTAGCTGGTCCTTCGTTGATTGCTTCGGTCGATTAAGTTCTCACATTTCGGTTGACTGTGCACCAGATAAGCGATTTCTTACGCTGCATTGGAATGAAACTGTGCTAATTTGTTTACTGTCCATTCCATTTTTGTCGTTGTGGGAGTTGTACGCCAGAGCGATCTATCGAAACGGCGAGAAAGGGATACATCTGAGATAGTCTGTCTGCGGATTCCATTTCAAGCATGATCCAAATATTAATATGAATCAAGATGAATCAATTGAGCAGTTCTTTTTAACTGTTGGGATCTTCCGTTACGCATAAGATGTCATTCACGTAACTGTGATAGAGGATACACTACCCAGTATGTTTCGAAAATAATCCCGTTACCAGTTTTGCCATGCAAATATCGATCAGTAACGGGCCAAAAGGTGAAGCCATCGCGATTCCATTCTTTTAACGGTATTGATATATGACTGAAAACAATAGGAAAACTCATAACGGAAAAGAAGTGTGATCAAGTTTTTCCACCTGAAGTGTTTTGTTTTTTTGTTGGTTAAACTGTTTGCGAATAGTTATGGGAATCAGGTTCATCCTAATCATGTCGTATGGCATCCGCACCACCGGCTTCGATCCTAGGTGATATCCTTCAATTTCAGTCTTCATCACTTGAGATCGGACTTGGAAAAGTATTGCTCACGGGTTCTAGTTTCGATGTCTTTTAGCCAGATTATGTTCTGACCGCGGCATCGCTTCATATTGCCTCAAGTAGAGCATAAAAATAGAATGCTGAGAGCAAAATGGTGGATCATTATGCGTGGAACTTGTGCGAACCATTGTGGGCAATGCAGAATGATAACTCGTTATTGAGTGGTCATCCACACCCAACGCCCGTAGAAAAACCTGACCATTGTTCAGTCGTTGTTTCCACCAAAAGTGAAGAATGCTTAGAAAGAATCAACGACTGAATATGGAAAGTCGCGGAGTGGTCAAGTCTCACAGCCGTACATCACAATTCTGCTCACCAAAATATTTGACACCTATCCCTTCCAAAAAATCTTACATTGTGTTGGCTTTGGAAGTGCCATAGGTCGGCGAACTTCAGTTCAAACCACCTGCACCTGTGATGTGGATCTCGGGGTATCTAAGATGGTTGATTGGTTGCTGCTGATCCTCAAAACGGGTGATCACAGATACAAACCAACGGTCGTATTACAGAATACTTCATAATTAGGGAAAATGGGGAAACGGCACATGCCATATTTGGATATTTTGAATACCAAACAGTTACGCGGTGTTGCCTGTGTTTTATTGCCTAGAAAAGTAATTACATCGATGTATGCTAAAACAAAGGGGTTAGTAGATATCAGTCCTTTGACTCTCTCTCATTCGGTTCAGTGGACTGAATTCGGATTTCTCACCTGCCGCCTTAAATGGACGCCATTCCCATGAAAATGCTTGTCATACAGTAACTTTGATCGGATGGTGGTATAGACTGTTGCGCAACCAAGTATACGAGTCTATCGCAAGAAACAGTCGGTAACAATTATCTCATACCAGCGGATTGAAACGGTATTTAGTTAGTTAATTTGTTATTAAAACCAGAAAAGCTTCCTCATGGCTAATAGACTGATGGGTTTTTCTAGACTTTTTTGGTAATAATGACAACTTTTTTGGCTGCACGAATTGATCATTTCGAAATTTTCACGTAGCAGTTCCATAGGTACGAACAATCCCACAGAACACATTGAGAAAAAAAACAGCGTGGCGAACAAGCTCGTTTCCAGTTATTCATACTAATGTCAATACATAACATTAAAAATGACTCACAAAACTGAAAAAAAGAAACGACAATCCAAATGTGCCTCTACATGTGTGTGTGTGTGTGGGGGGGGGGGGGGGTGTGTGTGTGTGAAATTGATCACTCACACACGTACGTGTACAGACAAATTTGGATTGTCGTTCCCCTTCGCTGTTTTGAGTTCCATAGCTTTCAGAATGGAGACTATCAATTGTGTCCTGAGGTAAACGTTTTTCTCCGCAATTCAATATTTGTGAAAGCTCACGGTGTCAGAAGCAGCAGATAAGTCTGCGCGTTCTCAGTCTAATTGTTCGTCTCTACCATTTACTACCAGTAATGGCAAATTATGTTGCTTTCAGCATTTTTACCGAATTAGATGAAACAATGTCTGATAGGCTAGAAGAGACATATTTCTTTTTCCACTTTTAGATGAATTCTTTTATTTTTTTTTGTAAACCCAGAGGTAGCGTTGATTCTCATCATGATCTTATTCTGTAATGACTATAGTGGTGAAAGTGGAGCCGGGAAGACTGAAAGCACCAAATTACTACTTCAGTTCCTTGCAGCGGTCAGTGGTCAGCATTCGTGGATAGAACAACAAATTTTGGATTCCAATCCTATTATGGAAGGTGAGTGTGGTAGACAATTTTGCTTCAATCTGTTGGAATTGAACTGTTGAAATTGAAATTGAAATACACTTTGAATGGAATTGCTGTGAACAAAGAAGACCTCGTGCAGTTTTTTCTGGTGTTTAGATTCCACAGATAGATTCAGTTTAATTATTATTTAAACCAATAACCCATCACCTCCGTGTCTGGTTTTGGTTGATACATCGAAGCACCATCAAGTCGAAAATGAATTCAGTTAATGTGTAAAAACCAAAGAAACAGAATAGAAAGTCATATGTGAAAATCATGTGAACGAAAAATTTCTGATGCAACTACTCCGCGAACTGTGGCATCTAGCCATGTCACTTAATTCATCCGAACATCCGTTGAACGAGTCCCGTAAACTCCAACTCGGAAGCCTTACTCATCCAGCTCGATCAAGTCCACTGGTTAAGGATCTCATACCTTTTTGTTATTTCAATGAATGATCCCTTCGAATCATCATTCAACCCCCACCTGCCACGCAGAACAATGCACACAGAGGAGTTCGTATGTTGGTATGCGTAAAACACCAGAACCATCGTAACCTGCTCAGATTAAGTGCCTGCTACAGAGACTTGCCTCTAAACCCAAGTCACTAGCATTTGTGTCAGTTATGCACGCGCCATTATAAAAATAGATATCCAGCAATACCACTCGAATCATTTGTTGTCGTCATCCTCCACCGTTAAGTCTCTCGTTTGCCCTTCACAAACACTGCGTGTGTGCGAATCAAGCTGAGTTTGCGTCAACCACGTCTCTATCATAATGTAACGAAGAAAGTAGGACGCGTGACGCGCGCCTTTACTTGACCAGCCAAACAAGTCAAGTCGGTAAAACATGTACAACAGGTTGTATAGTTTCTTTCCTAGATCGCAATGTAGCAACATCGATCCTCCGGCTGTCTGAGCATTTCGGCTCTGTCCTGGCCAGGTGCTGTCGCCATTAGGTTGACTCTTTTGCCCGCCATTTCCATTCGGCTGGTCCGATTGATCCGGCTAACGGCTAATCGGTAGCCTCTTACACGGGGGTGGTTGTCTGAAATCCCGCTAATTTCCATCTCTAAGTCATCATGCCGTCTTTGTCTGTTACGAGATGCTTCCAACATAATCACCGTCTCTTCTTTGAGCTGCGGGTCTCAATTTGTTGGCCCGTTCAGTTGCCACAGCATTCCCCCCTACACTGACAGATCTTAAAGCAAATGGACCAATTCCAAATACACGGTATCGCTAGTTTTTCATGTTTTCCGATAGATCATCAGGTCATTAACGCGTTCCGTGGTTTGCCGTTGGTTGTTTCTTTGATTTTCACATCATCCTAGCACTCACAAGCTCACCGGAGCTTGTGACGAAATATTTGTGACAAATTACCCACTACGACAAAAAACCAGTATCTGATGAAAGTATGTTATTGGGTTTTCCCTTACATAACTCCTGTTTTTATCCTTCGGTGTAGTGAATTTTATAAAGTTTTTCGGTAAAATCACTTTTTTCTGCATAAACGTTTATCAGCAAGTTGTTTCTTTTTTACTTACGTGAAATTTCTCACACATGTAATGTTTTTAAAATCATCGGTTCACTATTTACTATTTGTTGTGAAGCATTTGGCAATGCTAAAACCGTTCGCAATGATAACTCATCCCGATTTGGCAAATATATCGAGATTCATTTTGGTCGCGAACGCGGAAACATTGTCAGCGCACGAATCGAACAGTATTTGTTGGAGAAGTCTCGCATTGTGACCCAAGCTCCCGGTGAAAGAAACTATCACGCTTTCTACTATATGCTGGCCGGAATGTCAAACGGGATGAAAAAAATGCTTGGTTTGGAACAGGCAAAAGATTACTACTATCTCACACAAGTAAGAAATGTTGGCCGCATTGGGACAAATCGGTCGGAGAATTTCGTTGTTATCAGACAATGCCACAAACACGAACCCTCGCACATTAGATAGACTTATTACTTTGAATTCCAATAAAAGCTCCGAAAAATGTGTGCGGCTGATCATATCATTTAGATCTCAGCGGGGAGGGGTAGAATGTCAGATAGCCCCAATTCATTTTTTCGCTCCAGATAGGGAGATTGGATACATCTTTCTTCTGGTAAACACTAACTGTAATTACAACTCGAATAACTTCGTAGACAGCGAATCCCTTGTTCGCAGTCTACGTCTGCTTGCCACCTGAATGGACGCACCCGAGGTCGACATAGTGCCAGAAAACAGCCAAATTCTTGGTAAAATAGTGGTTTCATAATAAATATATCAGTGATATTATAGAAAAAGGCACGATAGCGAACAAGCTCGTTTTCGGTAACTTCATCCTCTGGCTAATACACTTACATATATATACGATAGGAATGCATATTTTCGGAACAAAATACAGAGTATTTACAGTATCAAATTAAGATTGGTTAATCAATATTGTAGGTGTTTTGCGGTTCGGAAAAGGGGTGGGAAGTTGGTTGTTCGTGGTTGGGAAAACTCGGTGTAGAAAGTACATCTGGGGTGGGTTGGTTGCTTCCTGTCACGACTGAAAGGTCGCGGTCGAGGTCACCATGATTTTGTCCCCCACTTTCCGATCGCGGCCAGGGTAGCTGCAGTGATTTGACAAATCGCTTGTGTGAACAAAGCGATGGATTTAACAGCCTAATCGCTACTGCCTCCGCTGCTCCCAAAGTGATTTGGCGAACGATCTTCGAAGAATTCACAGGCACTTTGTAGATTATCTTGAAGGCTTCGTTGTATACCTGGTGCCCTGTCTCGGTAAGGTGCGCTACCACTGCACTAGTTATGGTTCTTCTAGTTCCTGTTCTCAGCCAAGCTGGTTTGTGTTCCTTGATTCTTTGGGACAGTTGCCGTGTCGTTTTGCCTACATAGATGTTATAAAAAAGAAAAATGGATAGAAGAAGCAAAACCTATATTTGAAGTGAATTACCGACGGTCTAAAGCGGGAAACATCGTCAATTGGTGATCTGAACGGAAAAGTGACCGAATTCAGGACGGTCGACCAGCCAGAATATATCTGACTAATGAACACCAATAGTCCAAATGCAAAGTCTGACTACTGGATTAGTAGTCGGTAACAAAACACAGAAAACGGAATAACACAAACAAAGTGTTACACTAACCAAACTTAACTCTCCTCGTTCTAGCTTGCGGTTTAGCCTACGCAGTCACAATGACGCTGAAATTTGTCCACTCAGGAGTACATCCTCACTGTTTGTAGCCTAAAGTCCTGAAGCTTTTGTTTTGGCCCAACATTTCCTCGTGTGTTTTCTTTGAATCCGTGTTTTCTCTTTTGTCACTGTTGGAAGCTGAAAGTATGCGCATTCATCATAAGTGGCATTCTTGATTGGTTTTGTGGTTGTATAAAATTTGTGCTGTTTTAGTTGCCTTGTTGGAAACCGACAGCACCGCACACCTGATTTATCAATCTTGTGGATGTTTGATCCCGAAATACTGAACTTCAGCTGATCCTGCGTTGTTTGTTTTACATCAACGCTCCTGGAAATAGCTTGATTTGACTAATTTGGATGCAAATTAATTGAACTCTCCAGTTCAGAGCTTCGGTCTGTGTTAGGGGCAGATCACTGGATGACACGGCGAACTCAACCGGTAAAGTTGTGATAGTTAAAAGTTAACCAACTGGTGTTTCCAGCGATCTACTAAATTAGATGCACGGTAGGGGTTCCGTTTAGGTGTCTGGTATCGAAATTTTTTCAACGCAATGTTAACTTGGTGTTCGACAGTGTTACCGAATATATTTACGGAAAATTTTGGGTAATGATCTGTCTGTTTACACGAATAACGTATGTCTGATTTCTAACTAATCCAGTCGTGAGGATAGGTTGAGTCCAAAACAGCGTAAGTCTGCTAGTTATTCCTAGTGGTTTTGGGCAAATGTTTCCGCACGTATCGCAAAACTGTAGTCATGTGTTTCATGATGTTGTCAATTAAAAAGGAATATATTTTGTATGACCTAACTCCCAGAGCTCATTTTACAAATACCTGCTATTCTCCTGGTTCTCACGGTGATACATCAAAAAACTATTTCATGAAGTTGAATATGGTCGTCTTTATTTTTTTTGTAACTGATGTGCTGCTTTTAATTTGGTTTTCCGAAGCTGTATGACTAAACTACTAATATTTATATTGATATTTGGTAAAACCATGTAGGGTGGCTCTGTTTTTGTCGAAGGACGTCAAGACTCAGTGGAGTACGCAAATGTCAGTTCCGCAATGCGAGTGTTAATGTTTAGTCAAGCTGAAATGGATCAGATATGGTATTTGCTAGCTGCACTTCTGCATCTGGGCAATATTTGCTTCACTGCCGCACAAGATCATGGTGTGGATGCCAGTCGCGTGACTTCTGAATGCATGTACCACTTGAAAATGGCCGCCGAGCTGCTGATGGTGAGTGGAAATGCACATCATACCGGGATTTTTGATATTGTTTTACTCAGTTGTTATCAGCTTTCAGTATGTTTCATTCGTGAGCTAGCAAGACGTGAGCAACTGACTACAAAAATCAACTCGAATGATAATGATGATTTTCATTTACAATGCATTCACTCCCGTTTTATACTCTTTCTATATAGTATTTTTCAACTCACTGGGTTCGCCAACAGACGCCTATTATGACCAGAATGCTGTAACAAAAGGTAGACTAAAGGTAAAGGAACATCAACGTGAGTTAAAAAGCGCACGGCAAGAAAAATGTGTCTAATACAAATGATTCACAATGGAAGTGAAGTCTTGGAACCACTGTGCTTACAGCAAATGTACCCGGTTGTATTGGCCCACTGTCCAACGATTCACTCGATAGATTTAATCAAAACCTGAAATCTTACGGTGGCGAAGTGGCCAACGTTCATACTGAGGTCACTAAACCCGTTACGGTTAATTGGAATTCAGTAAAAATAAGCTCGGAAGAGAATGATTTTAATACCGCGGTAGTTCAGATGGTAGGAAACTAGCCAGTAAGTGGAGGGCCGCCGACTCGACTCCAACTTGCGGCGCAGAAGTTTGACCGGCAGTGATCAGACGTCTATCAAAGTGGTCTTTAGATTCTTCTATGCTGAGTTCGAATCCTGCAGGCGTTACCGGTTACTTTTCTAAACTGGAAGCCTCTAACGGACGGTGTCCCCTCCATAAAATATTGTGCCATTATTACATGGTGAAATGGAAGTAAATAATACAACATACAAGATAAGTATCGCATATGAACTACTTTCTGTTTCTCTCTTTTACTGGCTTCATAAAACTGCGTTCATTCAAATCGAAATTTTATTCCTGTCACTGGGTGACTAACCGGCAGAAGTAATTTTCGAAAATGCATTTGATCAATCATGTAATCTGACTGTGAATTAACCTTGAGAATAGCCACCTTTGTGGAAAATAGAAACGCAAGGAGCAAAACGCAATTTTTGCCTGTCTTTCTCCAGAGTATTTTGAAAACTGAGCAGTAGTTACTATCAGAGGTTAAAACCCATGAAAGGGTCAACAAATTGAAATACTGGCTGTTTTTTAGTACCATACAGCATAAAATTTGTTCTTCAGCTATAACAGTTACAAGAATGTTATCTTGAAAAACGATCAGTCTTATATCGACTGGAATGAGCACTGAAGTGAGCAGGATGTAACGATCTAACTTTCTTCTCCGTTCATATCCTCAGCCGAAGAGTTAATTTTCTTTCATTCCCAAAGGTATCATTGAGTGCGCTTGAATGTGCCTTAACAAGTAAACGTTTATTCACCGGTGGAGAGAGTGTTACCGCTTGCTTGTCTCGCGCGGCTGCAATCACCGTCCGCGATGCCCTAGTCAAAGCTGTCTACAGTCAGCTATTCATTTGGATTGTGCACAAAATCAACGCTGCAGTGTATAAACCAGTACCGAAAACAGTCCCTAAGTCTACGCGTTCCAACTCGCCAAGTGACTGTCCGTCCATTAGCGCTGCTACCAATACCACAACGAGTAACACGATCACTACAGGTGGTCACGATCCATCCAATATCACGGATGGATCAACTGGTCAACCATGGTCCAAGTGGTCTATGCCCGGACGAGGAGATTCCTGTGGACAGACTCCGACCGATGGCAGAACCCCATCCGCTGGTTGTTCCGGGCGAACTTCTGTTGGGGTTCTGGATATTTTTGGATTTGAAAACTTTGCCCGAAACAGGTATTGAACTGATGACATGGTGAAAAAATTTAAGCAGCATACAACTGCAATAAATCTGTATTCATCATTGCATATGTGTAACGTTAAGCCATTCCACGGGTTAAGAACTGCGGTATTTCTTTGTAGACAGCTGAAGCTGAAATTCTGCATCATTATTTAAATGAAAATACAATCGACGACCACGGTCATTGGTTTCTGTAACCCTGAAATTTATTTTACTACCTTCTTTTTCTTATTCAAGTGTAGGACTGTATTAAAAAAAGAAATGCGGCCACTTTGATGCAAGCAGGGGAAAATTGTGCCTTTTGGGTAGGATTAGCTGGGTTACAACGGTAAATATTTCAACTCAAGTTCTTTCACTGCCATGGAGCATTTTCCTCGGCTATTAGTTCGCTAAAATTAGTCTATCACTTGCTATTTCAATCAGCCACATCCGATGAAAGGTGAAATTGTGGGAATACAAGCAGCTCTTATGGAGGCAGTTCGACATCAGGAAGCAAACTTAAAGTGGAATGTCAATCGACGCTGTTAGAAACTTGCAATACCCTTGTATCGAACTAAACATTTCTGGCTTACAGTGCTCTTCAAGGGGAATATTTATTAGAGATTGAGAAAGGGTGGCCAGCCCGTGGTACAGAAGGTACGAAAGTGTTGACCATTTAGGTTGGCCGGGCAAAGCATGTTATTCTTCTGGGACGGGGCCCATAAAACATGAAATATTGCCACAAGTAGTGCTCTTTTATTGCCCGACGGTTGGCAAGCTTTAACCGAAAAGTGGACCTAACGGCATTGGTATAAATTTCCAAAATGAACGAAACTGATACGACACATTGACAGGATCGAATGGAGTGTGCATGCACGGAGAGTCCATTTCTAGAATCACACGGTGATTCTTCCGACGGTAATTCGTCGGTTAACACGGCTAACTTTCAGAACGAGGAAACATCGTCCCAAGTGTGGGTTTTCGATATGAGTAGTA
Source organism: Fasciola hepatica (assembly GCA_948099385.1). Lineage (NCBI taxonomy): Eukaryota > Metazoa > Platyhelminthes > Trematoda > Plagiorchiida > Fasciolidae > Fasciola > Fasciola hepatica. The sequence continues at coordinate 3,801,707 of CANUEZ040000003.1, read as the reverse complement.
CTCATTGTATTGCTCACAGCTGTAAACCAACTGGGGAGCGCTCAAGCATGAGGATGATTGGGCAGAAGAGTACTGGATGCGCATACCTGATGAGCGGAAACAACCGCGAAACCGGTCATGTGCTTCCAGGGAAATTTTGTCTAGGAAAAATGTGCCTTAAATTTCCGCCGTTGGAAAGATTGACAACATCAACAACGACAATTCGTTTGACAGCGATTTGTTAGACAAAAGGCAATGCAGAAAAAACTTGGTTCCTGTTTTTCAGTGGATTTTTTGAATAAGTGCTGCTAAAAGATACCAGATTGCAATACGGTTCACTTTTGTCGTATTCGATATCAACAGCATGTTAGGCAATACAACTTACTAGGAATTCTTTAGACAGATTTGTAATGATCTGTGGCACGAATTTACCGAATATCTTGTTTTATCCAGCTTTGAACAGTTGTGCATAAATTTTGCCAACGAAAATTTGCAACAGTTCTTCATTCGCCACATTTTCAAATTGGAACAAGAGGAGTATTTGGCCGAGGGTATAAATTGGAAGCATATCGACTATGTTGACAACCAAAACACGCTTAATCTGATTGCACTCAAACCTATGAACATATTTGCCTTGCTGGATGAGGAATGTCAATTTCCACAGGGAAGTGATGCAAGTCTACTTAACAAGTTGAACTCACAACACGTGCAACACTCGCAGTATGTGAAACCGCTTTCCACAGCAGAACAGGTTAGTCGTGGTTTTAGATCCGGTTCTCGCATTTAGAAATCTGTCCTTAAACATATATATATGCAAGCGATTGTTTTCCTTCCCGCGTATGTTCTCCCGATATTTCGCCCAGAAATCTCTCGATATATGGTGATCATAGGGAAGATTTTGAAAGGGTAGTGTTTCCTTCGATCATGTTTAGTACATCTCAGAGTATCTTTTTATGCGGAAGGTCGGCGGAAGGTTATTGAATTCACTTGTATGCAGACACAGAGACTGCAGGATTTCTGTGGTCTTAGTAATTTCGAAAATTTCCCTTTTGGTTTACAGACAATTGTCATCCCAAAAGAACACAATAGAAGGGAAACAAAATACAACCACTCTACATTCTTTGTGTTCATGAAAGCTCATCAACGTTCAAATCCGACAAAAAAATGAATCATGTTTTTACCCACTGTAGCGATACTCAGTAAATGAACTAATCGTTAAGACCCCGAAGTTCAACCGTAGCAAAGCTTTTAAGATGACCGCTCTCGGCGGTGGTTGACATTCGACATTTAACGTTTATTGTCGGTATCCCCTTGTCGGTGTAGAGAAGTTGGGAAGCCAAATCTGAGCAGATCATATGACCAGATTCTAGTTCTTTCAGAATGTCGATGTCTTCGAAAATTTGTGACCGGTTGGGACAGAAAGACCAATCGGTCTTTCTCAGAGTAACAAAAATGTGATTCAGCGTCTTAGATCTTTCCGTAGTACAAAAAGACGATCGAAATTGATTGTGAACAAAAATATTTAGCCTGTGTTTTTGCTTATTGCTTTGATGTAACTTCGTCTGAGGGTAAGTACTGGTTAGTTATTTGTTTGAAACATGGTTCTTAAGTTTAGGTTTTAACCGTGAGTGACAAACAGCGGGCCTTTCACTCTGCACTTGTCAATTATTTTTATTTCTCGGGAACGTTTAGAATTCATGGCCATTGAATTACTTTGGCGAGTGGTTTGCTTGCAGGCGCATTTATTGGTTATTGACTGATAGGATAACAGCTGTGGGCTTTTCTGTCAGCCTTAAAAGAGCTTGATATGCCTGTGGAACGCATTCTGTCAGTATTCTATCTTCAAACTACTTAATTCTTAGTAGACAGTCGCTAAAAATGCGAAGAGACGTAGTCCATGAACACCGTTAATTCTTACGTTCAAAGAAAAATCCGAATATATGGCTGTGTGAAACAAAAATAGTTACCGTCAAGCAGTTGATAAATACGAAAACTGCGAAGTCCACTGGAACCCGTTGCTACCTTTCCGGTTTTCATATCGGAATCCGAACCGTTTTGATTACCACCAATTCCTTACTTTCAAGAAACCAAACATCATAGTTCCTATTGTATGCTTACACACCTGTTTACCGCACAGCCTCAAAGGCACACTACACTATTCGGGATAACCGGCAACCTGGCGATGAGACTTCTAGTGGAGTGTATGTATTGTATGAGAGGATTAGCATCTCTGAGTTGGTTGACTGCCGTGTCCCTTGTGGCACCCTCTATCTCCTTGGTCCCTATCAGTTACCCAACTCTCACCTGTGGCTCCACAAAGCTGAAGCATATATCAGCGACCATACCCCGGCAAACCGCTCGACAGGCGGGCTGAACCGGGTTGAGGGTTACGAAGGATTGAATATACTTGGTGAGACGGTGTCCGGTACGTGAAGACAGATACCCTGAATGAGCGGACGAGATCTGCTGATCCGAAGGCTACAAAGGAAAACTGTCCAACCTATCCGAGTCGGCATTCCGAGAGGCGAATGAACCGCGTAACAAGCGTCTGGCTCCTCTGGAACAACTCTACTGCCTTACAGCCTCCACTCGGTCGTGCAAAGGCTAGAGGTGCCACCTCGAACAAAAAGGCCAAACGGTGAGGGCAGACACCGCTTCTTACCCTCCTCCCGCGACTCTCCGTGATTATTCATGGAACCTCATGCGCTCATCATGCTACGGCATCCCCGGTAAGCGACGCGTCTCGCATCTCGGCGGTTGAGGTGATTAGACAGCAAGCTGGAATTTTTCGCTGCAGGAAATGAACACATGTGGCCTGTTGGAATGTCGGGACGTTTCTGAATGTCGGTAGCTAATGCATAACAATGCAGATTCTAGATGACTGTGATGTAGATATTGCTTGCCTCTCGGAAGTCCACCTATCCGATTAAGGTAGACGACAAATGAAGGTGCTGTGAGTGGACACATCTTATTGACTTTATCTTAGTGGCCTGATGGACAACTCTGGTCTCTACGGCGTTGCGTTTGCTCTGAATAAAGCAGCTAATGACCCAATGATCTCTTGCGAACCAGTCTCATCCAGACTCGCCTTGGTACGCTTTATAGGCTCCTCGCACGATCTGATGGTGATTGCGACTTATGCTCCAACCGATGACGAAACAAAGATGATTTCTGCCGCTACTTGCAGGGGAGCAATTGACCGGGTTTCGAGGCGTGACGTTCTTTTCGTTGAAGGAAATCGAAACGCTCGCACAGGTACGACAAATCCACTGGGGAAAGTCTTTCTTGGTCAGCGCTTTAAGATCGGTCGGTAACTGATTGGTTTAGCCGACGTCAACACAATGGCTGTCTGTAGCGTTCGCTTTCGACACTCCAAGAAGCACCTACTAACGTGGTACTTCAGCGATGATCACACTGCACACCAACTCTGCCACACCCTGGTGTGATCCCGCCAGGCTCCGTCTGTCGAGGATCACCAAGCATACCAAGGTGCAAAGACGGGCAATGCAAACGGCACTGATCATGTTCTCTCATCTGCATGCTTCAAAATTCATCTGTCTACTCGCGCTAGGGTCTTTGCACCCTCCCGGATGAACGTTACTATCCTAGGAGATCTAGAAAAGCGAGAATCGCTGTCATGAGCAGTCATGACTCGACTGATCACCGTAACCAACGTACAAAAAGACTAAGTTTCAATAGAAGTGCCATGGACTCAATTAAAGTCAACAATCAAGGAAGCTGCATGGCCGGAACTCAGGAGAACAAAAAAGAGGGCAAAGTGATGGATCTCTGAGAGCACGCTTCAGTTGTCACTAAAAGCATATGAAGCCAGCTCACAGGTAGTAGTGAAAGCTGAAGACTGCAATAAGAGCACACGGTCCGCCACAGCTGAAAACAAGAGATGCGGGATAGAAATAGCCGACAAAATGGAGAGCGCTTCAGGAACATGTTTTTGGTATACTGTTCCGCATCATTCGCAATACCTCGAATAGGTACGGGAAACAAGACTCGCTTCTGCGCGAAGCAGCAAGAAAATGGACCGATGGGTCGAACACTTCGGTCAGCTGCTCAGCCAGCCTCCAAACCACCCGACGGACCAACCAATGTCAACTTCTCCAGCCCAGGACGAAGGAAACTGCGACCCGTCTAGTACCGCAGAAATCACAAATTATTTGTTAACTGAAAAACAGAAAGGCCACTGGGAAATATAACATTCCTCCAGAAGTATACAAAACCTGTTAATCGTCAATGGTTGATGGATTGTCTCACCTTTTAACCCCATTTGGCGAGAGGAAGCATTCCCATCTGACAAGGGCAAGTCTGTTCTGTTGCCCATTCCGAAGAAAGATGATAAATCAGCATTTGAGAACTACGGAAGAATCGGCTAGATCGATATCACCACAAAGATTTTCAGTGCCTTGTTACTAAACCGTTTTTCTTCGAGGCAAGAAACTGACGGGCTCGCAGTAACCAAGGGGTTGTCACCATGGCAGAGGTTATGTGGATCAAATATTCACAACGTGCCGAGTACTGGAGCACCGCCATAAGTTTCAGAAACCATCGGTAACTTGCTCCATTGGCTTCTGGGCCGCCTCCTATCCGGTTAATCACGAATCCCTTTGAACCGTAATTCAATCCGATTGGATGAGCTTTCAAGGCTCTTGAGGAGATACTACTCGACAAGTGGCGCTGGGGTTCATATGTACGACGAACAATCCTGTGATTTCACACTCACTGCAGGACTATCCTCTCTCACCGGTGCTGTTTACCTATGCCATTGATTGGACAATGGTTCACTCATTAGACGACTACCTTGGTGTTCCACCAGAAAATATACATCTCATAGCTGGAGTTCGCGGATGAAATTTTCGTGCTAGGAGACTCATTCGCTACGCTCTAACCGAGTAAATTCTTTTGCGAAGTCCATCGGACTAGGAGTGAACTTACCCAAAACCAAAGCCTTCACAACCCATCTAGGCCCGAGAATTGTAAAACTGTCCATCAGCGACCGACCATTTGACTACGAGTCAATTCAAGTGAAGTATTTACTTTGTACAGGCCGATGGAATAATGTTCAGCAGTACATAGTTATACTCGCAGCAGTTACACAAAAAGAACGCAGCATTTACGATAACGAAAATACAGTGATAAAGGGAATTTGGGAATTAAGACACTAAACGTTGTCTAAGTTTAGCGTCGATGTTTGCAATATCACGTAAGAAGCGGCTAAGGTAAGGGTCAACGGAGGACCGGTAAGCAGTCGAGCGTTCACAAGTCATTTCATAATTATTGGGGATGGAGGAAGTGGAAGCACAAATGGTGAAGTCTTTTTGAAATACGTGATGTGAGTCATTCAGAATTCTTTTGCACATTTTGTGATGTCGGAATGTGATGGAATCTGTGAGATCTTTAGGAGGGATACCACATGCATAGGATAAGTGCTCGAGAGACTATTTTACTGTGGTGAAGTCTTTAGCTTGTAGTCCAGGGAAGAAGACGAGAGATTAATACAACCACTGAGGTAACATGCATGCAAAGAAAAAATGCTGAATGAAGCAAAGGGATACATACATTGACTTCAGACGAAAAACGCAGTATGTTAGTCTCCTTAGTTTTGTGGAAACATAAGAAACGCGTTCAGTTCAAAGAAGATCATGGGTGATTGTAACCCCAAGGTATTTGACAGCCAACTACCGACTAATCAGGATGTTTCCTACATGCGTGTTTGAAAACAGGAAAACAACATCTGGGAGTCTGCGGGGATTTAAAGTTGGGCTATAAGCTTTAAACCAATGATCAATCTTTGAAGGACCAGATTGGAGTTCAAGTGTGGCTGGTGCACCAGAATGAGGTAACCCAACCGCAACATCATCTCCGTACTTTGTAATGAAGGAACAATCACTGACAGGCATGAAGGAAGTGTAGGCTGATAATAGAAAGGGAACGAGGATTGCGCATTGTTGGACGCCTTGAAGTAGAAGCAGAAACGGTAGAGGTTCTGCCTCCGTATCATGTAAACTTTTGCCGATTAAAAAAAGTAATCAGAATGGTCTAATGATTGGGGTCGTATTGAGTTATTTGAGAGGATATCGATAAGTTTTCGTCTATCAACACTTAAGTGCGTCACTGTTATCTAAGTTGCAGGCACGCACAGCATTTGATTTCTTGTCCAGTGGAGACAAGACATTATGAGTCAAAGAAGCGATAGCACCTTTGTTGGTAGAATAGGATCGGGGGTAGGCTAGCTGGTTCTCGTATTGTCAGACCATTGGACAGTACTTGGAGTGATAAATTCCTAAACACCCTTAATGCGACGGAGGTACATGCAATTGGACGGAATTTCGCCGTTCCTTTCCTGGGCACAGGTGTGATGGAATCTGATCTCCAACCGTGAGGAATGTTTTTACAGTCTAAACACTGAATAAATAACTGTGTCATTGTTGGTGTGAGTACTTGTGCTCACCACTTAAGTACAACTGGGGGAATATTACCAGGTCCGTGGGATTTGTTGCACTTGAGGTTTGGTAGCTCTTTGTGAACAACTTGAGGGGATATATCATGGGAGATGGAGTTGGTAAAGCTGTGACAAAATAGTACGTTGGGACAAGTGAACAACGAAGGACGCGATTGCTCGTTGAAGTCACGGTTTAGATCTTCGACATAAATGTTTGGGGATGAGTATCTTATGGAGATATCACTCAAATGTTTCATGGACATCCAAAGATCTCGGCAACTATTTTTGGATAGGAGCGCAGGACTGTATATGCCAGTGAGCATGCGCATTTCTGATTTAATTGACAAACAAAGAGATTTCTCTGTTCGGTGGTTTCCACCCTTCTAAGGACTATCCTTCCTACAGGGTAGTTTTTTGAGGGACAGAGAGGAAGATCGGTCACTTCGGATGCGTATGGTCTCCAATGAGCAACACATCCTTGTGGAAGTTCAGGTAACTAGTAAAGTGCTGAAAAAACACCGCGCGGTCTCAGTGGTTGAAGATGCCGAAGTTCGCCTGCACGATCACAGCTTGAATTCTTTGTAAGTTTTCCGAATCGCATTGACACCTTTTTGGTTTGGAATCACGACAACGGGCGAATCGTTCGTGGTTGTTTGAGCAATGTATCATTGAAGAGAGCAACATTGTGGCGTGATTCGATGTCCTCAGAAGAGATCTATGTGTGGCTTGAACTAGATCGGGGTTATTTGTGAAGCGCAAGTTAGGGTGGACATGAATCTTGGTGAGGAAGTTTTCAACGTTTTCGAGGCCCAGTAGCGTCAAGAATTCTAGCTGAGATGGTTGAAATTATCACAGACGAAGCACAGCGAACAACCAACTTAGCTAAAAAAATTGGAAGAGAAAATCTCAAAGACATTTTCCAAAACACAAGTAGGGCATGTGAGGGAAATATAAACGTTCTCAATAACTATGGAGCGATATCTACTCATATTTCTGGGTTTGCATAAGAACATGAAAGCATTAATGACACCTGGACAGACTTAAACCAGTTGTCTTCAAGATAAGTAATAACCCCTCTTCTACGTTTCCTACGAGGCGAGGATCGATCAGTTCGGTAGCGGGTAAAACCATCGAGACATAATTTCATCGTCAGTAGTCATTGAACCACGATTCTTATAGCAGTATGACTCCAAGTTGTTCATATTCTCGAGGGACGACAAGATCTCTCATATCACTGAAGGTTCCAGTAGGGAGCGTACATTTGAACTGAGAAAAATAGGTACGCACATGTGTGGTATTTTCTGCCGCTGAAAAGCCATTTTCCATTCGCACAGTATTCCTTCAATATTCCACAAGTTTTCGCGTTAATCCGTTTTATTCTATTTCTGACATTTTTCTTAATACGTTTTCGTGGTGACATTGGGTACGTGATGAGTTTCATAAAGTCGCTAGTGTATTTCGACATTTCTAACAACGGTCGTTATGGCAACCAAAAGTGAAAAACAAAAAAAGTGTTGCTGGAGCATAAGCTGTGTTATTAATCCCAATGATGTGAGACAGGATAAATGCACGGTCAATTTCAGAGGCCCCGTGTTACCGAGCTGATCTTGAGTACGTCCCTTCATTCAGATACCTGGGCTCAATAAAGCTTCGATACGGCCAGACAAAAGATGAAATGGTCTTACGGATCGACAACGTCAGGAGGGCCTTCTTCTAGCTAGACGGGCGCTGTGGGCTCGCAACGAAATCAGCTTAAGGACCGAAATTCGTGTTGACCGAGCCGCTATCCACTCCGTACTCATTCATAGCTACGAAACCTGGCCATTGCGAACCACGTAAGTACACAATAGGTCAGGTGTGATAGCGAGCCGGGCGGAAGATGAGGACTGCCCATCACCACGCCTAAACCTCAAGTAGGTCAGCGCTTACGGTTGTGCTAGTGAATTAAATAGCACTGAGAAAATAATTTGTCAAATTTCACCGAGCATATATATATATATATATATATATATATAAAGTGTATTATGAAGTGCGATTTGACTTTGATGCTCTATGTAAGTTGCTGCCAGTTTGCGCAACTGGACCTTCTGTTCACAAAAATCGGGCTCATTCGTTGGTGAATCCCTGACAATGCTATCTACATATGTCAGTAGCCTAATGGAATTTCTGTGAGACTGAAATATTACGATTTTTTAATATTTGTACTTGGCAAACGTTGATATTGTTGATCGTCCTGTAGGGGGAACAATCCACCATACGTTTTCTAGTGACATATTTCATGTTCAACGCAGATACCACTACTACTACTGTTATCAGTGGCCTAAATTAAAGTAGGAATATGCAGTAGTGCAGCCAGTACCACTGAACACTGTGCACACAAATTCATCGAGGCGGAAAAGATCAAAAAACGTTGTGAACTCAGAGGCTGATGAAACTTTAGCTAGGTAGGTATTTAAAATGAAGGATAAGTGAAATCGGGTGAGAAGACGTGGCCTACCTTTCAATATATATTCGTAAACCAAGTTCGTTGGAGCAAGCTCCAGTAAATAACTGATGGTACGCTCCCCGTGTTCTGAGCTGGCCCATTCGTTCTAGAAAGAAGGCTTTGCTTCCAAACCATCTCAGTTTATTAGGACGGAATGCAATGTTCGAACAAAGTGGTCGATGATTGCGACCAGTCGTTGCTCAAAACTGATTGATTCGACCGGTTCTAAGAAACGTTTCTTCTGATTGACGAGTGATACAGCCAACCATTACTTGACAGACTATCTTTTTTAACTCACTGATCCGCTGACAAACTGCATATAGACAAGGGATCGAAAAATGTCCTATTACTTTATTACATTTCGTGGGACACTCGACTGGGTACCAACGGAAGTTACTTCGCTGAATTATTCCGTTTCCCATGTATTTGTGCAACTAGAATTCCTGCAGTAGAATGACTTAGACATCTTCAAATTACCTCCTGTTTGTGGAGACGGCGTGGTTCTTGGTCTTACTCCAGAGACGAAAATATATTGATTATTAAGATTGCGAGGAATCGTCCCTTTCCGGTTTGGTATGTTCGTCGTACCACTTGAGTTTTGACTGGCCCTTTGCATTCAGCATGTACCCACCCACGTTCTGTGCACAACAACACAAGGATTTGAGAATCATCGATATTTATGACGTTTTAAGAGTCTTTCAGAATATTTCACCACAGGCAATGGTCTACACTGGAGCAAAGATGGTATAAAATTATAGGAGGCTGACATGTTTCAAGGATACAGCCCATCCAGTGTAATTTGAGTATGCATGGGATCTTAAACATACTGCGAATATAATCAACTAAGTATCTACGCGCAACATTGTTATCTACGCTGTCCATGGTTACCCATATTATTTCAGTAATTGTGATAATTTTAAAAATCGAAATATGAAGTTTAACAAACTGTTGTTCGTACAAATAAATGGAGACAAGAAGTGAAAACAACAGTTTCATGTACCTGTCGTTATAATTCCTCATCATGACGATGCAATAGACACGGTAATTTGAGGTTTTTCTCATCCAATCCGAGTACAGTTACTCAACAGAATTTACGTTTGATGTAGAAAACAAAGAAAGTAAAACAGTTTCCAATCAACCTGGGCAATTCAAAGCAAGCATTTTGCGATCGCTGCATTTTACGCATGTGTTAAATCGAATTGCTCTGTATTCCGGAGGCATCCAATTATATTCTTTTTTGTTTTGTCTCGAAATCTAAACATCTCTTTCAATAACTCAAGAAAACATCAAATTCAAAGAGAATCTTCGAAATCCACTTTTTGCATAACAAGATTTGATATGTTGTATGCCCGCATTTATGGATGTGTATCATTATGAGTTTTGACACACTTAAATGATGATAACATTCTTGTTCCAGCGTTTTGGGATTCAACATTTTGCTGGTGTAGTGTACTATGACGTGGAAGGGTTTTTGGAGAAGAGTCGTGATTCGTTCAGTGCAGATTTGGCCCATCTAATTAAGAACTCAAAGAACGTGTTTCTACAAACGTTGTTTAATGATAACTTATCAACGGTGAGTTTATGTGACTGTTTTTCAACGTTTACATGCCGTATAGCCAACCCTTTTGATTCAGATGGGGCAATCCAGTTGTGGACGTTTCACTAGAGAGCGACATTTTGCATTATTCTCAAAATCTCAATCTGTTCAAAAAGTTTTTAGTCATAATATGGGTGCCTGAACTCCTTTTTTAGTCGACTGTTTAAGCTATGGGGGAGGAAATCGATGGGAAATACTCCGAAGTGGAAAGGTGATGATCTATACTGTTTAAGGACGCCATGATCAGTTCGAAAGTGGATGTGTTGGCTCTTCACTTTTAGAATACAGGATATATATATATATATATATATATATATATATATATATATATATATTATAGAGAAGTCAAGGCGTACGCTGAGTTGTAAAACGTTTATTGTGACGTTTCGATCCAAACTAGGACTCGTTGTCAAACGGATGCGAAATACAATTGCCAGAATTTACACAATTCATCAGGTGCAGAAAATTTTCATCTCGACTTTTCAGAGATAAAAGTTATCACAAACTGCTCCTTTCAAAGTTTGTGCGCCGAGATATCCTTGTGGATTCTTGATTGTTTGATTATTAAAAAAGAACCAATGAAAGCCAATATCATATAAATAAGCAAACTGAAGACACTCACGGAACTACTTTATTTGAACTTCAGAGATTTATCTCATTTCCTTTTCCGGGGTACGAGATATATGAGAGGAGTAGCACCTCTAAGTTGGTTGACTGCCGTGTCCCTTGGGGCATCCTCTATCTCCTTGGTCCCCATCGTTTACCCAACTCTCATCTGTGGCTCCACAAAGCTGAAGCATACATCAGCGACCATACCCCGGCAAACCACTTGACAGGCGCGCAAAACCAGCTTGAGAATAATCAAGGCCTAGAAACCTCGGTGCCCAACACGCGATGACGAATACTCATCCAGAAGCGGACGAGATCTGTAGGATTCAACGGCTACCAAGGAAATTTGTCCAGTGAACGGGTGTCATGGACTCCTGGATCATGATCATCTCCACCGAGTGGCGAACAAGCTCCTAGAGAGCAACCGGCAACCTTGAACCATGCACCATGTACCATGCACCCAGGTTGGTAGACCACTATCCAAAAGCGTATGAGACCCTCGATCGACTACCGGCTCAACACACGAGCTTATTGTTGCCCGGCAGGTAGCATTTGGCTGTGCATGGACTAGGGGTGTGTTAGGATGTTAAAACGAGAAAAAAAAAACCTTTTTTAGGCAAGTCATTAATTAACTCGAGCGTTTCAGGCCGGGTTGAGCAGTCAAAAGTCAATAAATTATCGGACCACTCATGACGTAACCGATTTTGCTGAATGAGCATTCATCTACAGTCCGACGCAAGTTGGGTCAACGGATCGATAGTCAGTCTGGCAAAATATTTTTATCAACCTAATCGGCCCCATAGGGCTTGAACCTAACTGGATGCCCGGGTTCGGGAATATTCGATTTTCGCCTCATATAAGGCACAGTGATTTCTAGTAAAGTGGCATTTTTGGCTAGTCGGGTTTTTTCCTTCTGATTTTCCGTATCGGGCTGGAGCAATCGAAATTGCAAGCTGAGATTGAGTGCGCAGGTTTCACAGGAGTCATAACGTATTAGGGTGTCATCTCGCATACAAGCCGAGTGGTGCTTGGGACGTCACTTCGTACATTACTTCCAAACCTCTTCATGGATTTTGTCTCTGTCGCGCTGATCATGCGGCGTCCCCAGTAAGCAACGCGACTTGTACTCCCCCAGTGGTCGGGGTGACTCAAACACGAGCTGGGAAGCTAAACCTTAACACAAGGTCACTAGTCCACGTTGCCTGCTGAAATGAGAGAACTCCGGAATCGATATAGATTGTCTATCCGAAATACCTCTATCCATCTCCGGAAGCTGACATATTCAAGTCTCTCAAAGGGAGGCATCCTGCTGGATGTATCACAGTGAGCCAGTAGACAATGCCGGGCTTCGTGGAGCTGCGATTGCAATGAACAGTCGAGCTCACAACGCCTTAATCTTTCAAAAACCACCTTCACCAAGAATTGTCGTGGCACGGTCCAGGAGCACGCCGTTTAACGTGACCGTGATTGAAATCTATGCCCCAATGCTACATGCTGAGCCAACCACTAAATGTCTTCTACAATGGACTTTTTAATTTAGTCAATCGGGTTCCTAGGCGCGATATCCTGCTGATTGCAGGAGACTGGAACACCCGCACAGGACCAGCAGACAAGTATACCAAACATGTACTGGAGAAATCCGGCCTCGTTGAGCGATACAAAAATGGCGATTGCCTGGTCACGTTTGCAGACCTCAATCGACTGATCGTCACCAGTACCTGCTTCTAGTGCCCAAACAGACACCTGTTAACTTGGTATTTTAAGAACGGCAAAACAGCGCACCAAAATGACTACATCTTGGTTTGCCCTCGTTGGGCATCGTCAGTCGAGAATCATCGGCCATACTGGGGCGGCGTAACGGAAAACGCCAATGGCATGGACCACATATTGGCACGTTCACGTTTCATGCTTCAGCTTTCGGTACGACAACATTCTCTTGAGGCATATGATACGTATGGCAAGTACTCGTCTACCGTACCGTGCACTGTTTTCCGATCCTTCCAGGGAGTGGAAGAAACCACGTGAAGGTCAACAGATGACGTGGCAACGGGGAATGAGAAAATGTACAGCGAACTTAGGAAAGTAGGTGCCTCACGTCTTCGTGTTTGTCGTCGAAAAGATCCCTCAACCAGTTGGCTGTACACACTAAAGGATATAACAACGAACCATGAACAACGGCGATCATGTTGTTACTTTTTGTGAAATCAAAATCATTGGTCGATGTACGTTTGTACAGCTAGACTCTGTATTCCGAATGTTGGCTGCTAGGGCGTTATTTCCTTTTCTCACTCCCGTAGATCCATTCCCTGTCCATCTTGTATATTCATTCTTTCTATTTCCATGTGCATCATGGTGAGAAAAGCAGTGATTCAGTGGGGCTTGCCCTGCTGTTTATTGCTGTACGATGATGATGGTGATGAAAGTCTCGTCCTCACTACAAAATAGATACTTCTAACAATTCCTGTCAACGTTCAAGCCCTGTCAAACAAGATTTCATCCAGACTGGCTGCACGTGACGAGGATGGTAGCGTAGATGGGCAATGGACGGGGCTGAAAGTATCCATCGCCAGCGCCTCCCTTGAGTAGTTGGGCGAAACAAAATGGCACAGGGAAGATTGGATCTCTGCAGAAGCCCTTAATCGATGCGCTAAAACTGGGGACGCGGTTTTCTGCAGTCCACCTGAAAAACACAACTTTTGCCGCGAGGCTACACGCTCGGCAAAGAATGACCGTAAATGATATCAGTTCGAAATTGCAGGCCGGATGGAAACAGCATCCGTTGTCGGAAACTTTGGGAGGCTTTTCCGACTCATACGCTGCTCTTCGGAGAAGATACAACCTCCGCCCATGCTACGCGACGATAGCGGCCATCTCATATCGGGCTGTGATCAGAAGCTTCAAAGATGGATCAAACACTGCTCAACCGCCCTCCCATCCAGTTTATCTTTGTAACGGCACCAAGCGACATACAACAACATGCAATCGATCTCGAACCTTTCAATGAGTCGGAAATTGCCCCCGTCATTCAGGAAGTGTAAAACAATAAGTCACGTGGAGAGGATGGCATCTCACTTGAGATCTTCAAATCTTATTTTTCAATTCTATTGGACCCACTAAAAATGCTATTCCGTCGTATCTAGGACACCAAAGTTTTCCCCAAATACAGGTCAACCTCTATCCTATTCCCTATATCAGAAAGGGAGACAAGATTGTTGGCGTGAACTACAGGGGTATCTACCTCACCGATATAACGGATAAGCTTTTTCGGACCATCCCACCGGGTCGCTGTGTTGCATATCGAGAGGCGTGAACTTGCTTCAAATGGTGTAGTTTTTGTCGCGAGAGGGGTTGCATTGACCAGATCTTCACGCTTAGGCGAATTCCAGAATATCTCTATGAATCTCAAAAGCCCACTACAGCGTGCTTCATTGACTTTCGGGCAGCATTCGACTCCATTGATAGCCACTCACTCCGAAGCGTACTGTGACATGACGGAATGCCCGGAAAGTACATCAGATTGGTAAGATCATACTACTCAGCAGTACAAGTGCGTACCAGCTCCTACGCCGAAGAGTCTTAAGAGTTCCCAATCGACTCCGGCGTCCGCCAAGGATGCCCTATATCGGTAGTTCCATTTGACCACGCTATTGACTGGGTAATGCATCGCGCCCTCAATAACTTACGAGGAATACAACTTGGCTGAAACTCTTGGGTTACAGACCTCGAATTTGTCGACGACACTGTCATTCTAGGAGAGGATCCCGGAACTCTGCGGCCAGTTCTTGACAGGATTGTATGTTGAGCTAAGGCTGTTGGCCTGGAGATAAACACTACAAAAACGAAATTCTTCACGACTTCGCGAGGCTTAACACACTCTATACGCGTCAATGGCGAAAATCTGGAACAGATGCACCACTTCAAGTACCTAGGTTCTACTATCCAGCCAAACGGCAAGGTCAGGGACGAGGTTAAATCTCGTGTAGACTACGCAGGGAGAGCGTTCCTACAACTTCGCAAATCATTGTGGTCTCGCAGCGAATTAAACCTCCACAGGAAGCTGCATATACACCGCGCTGCCGCCCGCCCAGTTCTTATGTACGCCTGAAAAACCGGACTGTTGAGAGTAGACGATACAAAAGGCTGGATGGCTTCGACCACTGGTGCCTACGCTGCATAGCCAAAATCAAGTGGTATGATGGTGTCTAAAACGTCGCCGTGCTTCAACACTGTGCAGATACAGGACGATTTTTTTCATTTCGCCAACGATGTCGCCTACATTGGTTCGGCTATATCCTTCGGCGACCCAAAACGGAACCTATAAAGAGAAACCTACTGTCATAACTCTGCTCAGACAGGAAATTTCACTTTAGTATCCAAGACGTGGGTTAGCACTGTTGAGCCGGACATGGATCGCCTAGTCCTTCAGTGGGTCTTTCAAGTACGCAATTGGCACAACAACTAGATTTTACGGTATGCAGATCCTGTCGCATGGCAGAGCGCGTGGACAGCTACTATTAGGGACATCCTAGAACCCGACCTATCCTCTCGCAGGAGATGGTCGCATAAAAGTAGAAGTAAGTATTTACGGTGATGAATAAAGTGAACTGCTTCAGTTCAAGCCTACATTCTGCCTAATATGACATCCACATAGGGATCGCCTGACGGCTTAACTCAGGGGTAAGATACAGCACCAGCCGAACAAATAAATAAGGCGCAATTCACGGCTATTATTTTATGGTATTAAGTTGCACAACAACAAATAAACAGTTATTTAACGCTTCGAGACTAGTTTACTAAAACAGACCCAATAA
Source organism: Fasciola hepatica (assembly GCA_948099385.1). Taxonomy (NCBI): domain Eukaryota; kingdom Metazoa; phylum Platyhelminthes; class Trematoda; order Plagiorchiida; family Fasciolidae; genus Fasciola; species Fasciola hepatica. The sequence continues at coordinate 3,785,772 of CANUEZ040000003.1, read as the reverse complement.
ATATTAAGGTTCTTGGAAAGTTCACTTACATTTTTCTCATCCAGAAGTCCACTCCGCGAGCCACACATATAGACGTTGCTCTAGCAGTTGAGCCATTGTCGTATGCCCAGTTGGGCGCGAATAATACAGGTGAATGCCCAGTGATGCACAACCATTATTACAATGATACATAGCAGACGTTTGGATTTTAATAATTGGATCAGCTGCATTGATCACTTCCTAATGAGAAGCACAGCACGTGGTTGAACGTATACCAATGGACATTGAAATGTACTCGTTTTCTGTAAGATTCAGGCTCTGCGTGTCGATAGAAAATTCTAAAACTAGTAGTTAACATATAAAGTTCAAAAATGAAGGTATCAAATAAAAAATTCTTGCCCCTATGAATATGGTGTGGGTATCACTAGAGGTGGTGTCTAATATCGTCGTATCGTTCGTATGTGAGTCATGGCGACATCAGAAAGCTTTGTGGTGTTCATTGTATAGAAATGTCTTATTCCTGTAGATCGCAGTCACCTCGTCATTGTTTAAGACGCGAACCTTGCGTTCATTTCAACCTTCCCTTGGCGTGAGTCAACTCTGGGTACTGCGACCGAGTAGTACACCAGCCCGCAACATCTCACGTGGGTTCCAATTCTTTTGCAAACAGCCTTCAATTTTCCTTTCAAATAAGCTGTTCCTGTATTTGTTTTGTTAGCATGATGCCTGGCTCCAGGCCTAGTGTATGACTGTAGTAATGATATGTGATGAGTTTGAGGTTCAACTCAACGAATTTCCGATTGTTTAGCGTTTGCATAGTCGCTTCTGGTAGCGTTCCGTTATACACTCAGACAGACGTTGCTCTACATAAGGTAAGTTTACCAGCGCATACATGAATATGTCTCAATCGATTGCCTAATTCCGATGACGTCTACGCAAATTAAACAGTTCAACACAAAACCACGTTTTCCTATCTGCATGCAATGTTTCAGGCACTCGAATCCAGGAAACGCTCCTCGACTCTGGGTTTGCAATTTAAAAAGTCACTAGATAGCCTGATGCGCACACTACAAAGCTGTCAACCATTTTTTGTACGTTGTATCAAACCAAACGATTTGAAGCGACCCGGACTGTTCGATCGAGCGCTATGTGTGCTCCAACTACGATACTCTGGTATGATGGAAACAATCCGCATTCGACGTGCAGGCTACCCCATTCGCCACAAATTCAACGAATTTGTCGACCGTTACCGTCCCTTGGCCACACCGCATGCTGTGAACACAGAAGAAGATGTGGGTCGCGCAGTGGAAGCAATTTGTTCTTCTGCGCTTGCAAGCAGTGACTATTGTGTGGGTCGATCAAAAGTTTTTCTCAAAGTGAGTGTCCGAAGTAAAGTAGCTTACGTCAAACATGGAGCCGCCTCCATTTCAAGACTCCAGCATGCCAGTAGTTCTTTGTTTTTAGCAGTAATTCGTTGAGTTGAACGGTCTGTTGTGTGTTGTTTTTGTGGGATAAACAGGTTTAGCACGAACAGTTCGATGGTCGTTGTGTGAAACTCACTAATACACAAGTTGGGTTCAAGCCACATTTGCGATACCTCGGCTATACACTGCCGACAATTTCTAACGAGACCGATCACTTAACTGCATGAAAACGTCCTCCATAATGAGTAAACCGCTGATTCCGCAAGACTGTTAAAAATCTGTTTCTACAAACCATTTGTTTGTTATCAATTCCAATAGGATTTTCACGATCTGCGTCTGGAGAGAGAACGGGATCGAATCATCACATCATGTGCAACCGTAATACAATCGAAATGGCGACTTCGTCGTGACAGACGAAAATTTATGGAGATGAAACGAGCAGCAATTACCCTCCAAGCGATTGTTCGTGGATTTCTTGCTCGTCAGCGTTATAGAAAAGTGAGTTTACGACTTACACCTTGAAGTGCTTGAGGGATTATGGCCATTGACGTTTTTTTACCAGGATCTGAAATGAATCTTGGCTTTAGTCGTTTGAAGTTTCTGTTTGACGATCCAGTTTTTCATCTGGGTAATTATTGCAAACTTATAGATCAGAGCGTGACATAAAACAGAACCGAATGTTCAGATCCTCATTCTCTTGTCCTAGTGTTTTTGTTCTCCACCCCTACTTGGTGTTGTTCATAGTGTGTATTTTCTGATAATTTACGTTTCCATGTGTGCCATATGAAAGTACGAGTGCGCTTCAACGTGGTTTTCTCTCACTCATGTAAGTGTAGTCTTTGCAACTTTTATACTGTTAATTATATGAGAAATGACGCTGTGGCTTAGAACGTGTGAAGCGGCGGAGGGAGGTGTTAGAGTTAAATAATATGACAATGGTGGTACGGCAAGTCTCAATTCCACAGTGGTTTTGGTTTGCAATTTGTGCCACTTACCATCATGATGGCACATTCAAACTCACCTACTGCGTGCAACGGCGCATTTACTCCTTAGCTATGAGTATTCTGTTTTGAAGGGGTAAGACACGATTTACTTCCTTATGCCTTCCATATTTTCTTAATGAGAGTTAGTCTTATCCAGAACTGAAATTACTAGAGATTTGGGTGTACTGATAAAAATTATTGATAACCATATAGATCTAAATCCTACCTTCGGAGTAATTACTGAATTTCATTGGAAGAAATGGTGAACTTAAAGGGACATTGTTTTTTCAGCTGAAATGTATTCTGACTGTTTTTATGCTAAAAATTCAAAGTAACTAAAATCCGGTCCGTTTCATTATCCCAGGGTCATATAAAGTTAGATTCTGTCTCATATGGTAAACCATTTCCAATGAATTTGGGATCAATTTCAGCTCCGACGTTGTATTTTACAATTGCAAGCGGTTATACATTGCCATTATCAAATGAGACGTTTTCGACAAATCAACCAGTTTATTATAAAACTACAATCTTTGGCCCGTGGATACTTGACAAGACAACATGTGAAAGCCAGAGAACAAGCGGCTGTTCGAATTCAAACTGCTTTTCGAGATATGTTAGCAAGACGAACCCCACGCATTGTTGAAGAACGTGTAAGTGCTCTCATAAGTTCTCTTTTATAGGGTAAGCATGGTGTTATAGAATATTTCAATTTTTGATTTCTAACAAAATGTTCTCTTTTTTAACACGCGCTTCTCAAGACCCTGAGACTTGGAGAGGAGAACTACGTAAGACCACAGCAGGTCAGATGCAGTACCGAGCCGGACGACAGTAGATTGCTGGTTTTCGTAAGAATTATTTATATATAAGTCTCTCCACTTCTGATTCAGGATGGTCAGGTTTTCCCTGCACAGTATCGGTGGTTAAACTAATAAAGATGTTGGTTCATATGATGATGGATTGCGAGACATGAACGTTTTTGTTCTCGGCTGAATTCTATTCCAGTGTTGTTTTTGGGACAATCACCTGATTGCTGCCCGCTCTAAGACTAGTGACAATACATTTCGGGAAAAGGGAAACCCAGAACGTTTGGTCTGGCCATTGCAAACCAACGAGGAGATAGTAAATGACCTGGCATTTTGTACATATATCTTTACGGCTCAAATTAAAAATCAGAATATTATATACATATCTATATATATATGTTTTTTATGATAATAATAATTTGTTTGAGGTTTTCCATAAAAGTGTCGGGTGTTTCGAGGTAGCGGCGCATATTCGGCTTAGTAAAAAACATCCGTACCGCCAAATGCCAACAGATACGTGGATGTATTCGTGACAAATGCGAATATGGACGGCTGAAAAATAATGGTAGCATTTTTTGTTCTTCCCGACCAGACAAATACCAGAGTAGGAGTTGAGCTGCTCACTTGCGTTAGTAAAATAATATGCACTGTTACGGAAACTTAATATGGTTGCATTCTGACATCGGTGGACAGAAGTAGATTCCTATAACACGAAGAATGGGAATGGACCGCAGTGAAGGTATCTTACGCTCTGATGAACTTCCAAAGATAAATGTTTAATTTGAAGATTCTGTGTCAATTATCACCGGATGGACGACATGAAATTCTGTGATTTCAGCGCGACTTTTAACCACATTCAAAACACCCTTTTCCGTTCTTAAAAGATAAAAGTACTTCAGCTGATGAATATTCGCACTACCGTATGCAGCCAGGGTTGTGTAAACTGCAGCGTATGAACAGGTTTAGATGGAACTCTAGGTCAGTGGCCATTTGATTAGTGGGAACACCCGGACACTGATAAACGTGCCAATTCATGCGTGCGAACATGGGATTTTACGTGTCCAAGGTGCACTGAACTAAACTCCCAAGCCTGTCAAATAAACCACTTGGACATCCACTTCTGTTATTCTGAATCCCTTGGAAGGATGTTGTGTGAAAGCGTTTTTTCACCTTCTAATTAGACAGACCAAGTTTTGAGCAACAACACACTAGTTGTTTAGACCCGTTTGTCAATAACAGATTGGAGTTTGTACTTTCAAGTTGGCTTCGCTTTTGCATTTGTAGCAAATGCGTGAAACGGTTGCATGGATCATGCAATCGCGATCAGGCATGATAATCTAGACAATTCTCAGTTTGTCAAATCTGAAGCCATAACTGTTTTAACTTTGAAATTTTGGCTCCCATTATTTTCCTGAATATGACAATGGCTTCCGCATAACATTTTTCGAATTTACAAAACTGAACCGAAAAATAGCTCGACAACAGTTATATCACAAACCCGTGAAGTATCTTGATTTATATATATTTACTTTGTAACTTTATGGGATCGTACAGTTTATCATCACAGAAAGCCCGTCCGATTATCGTAATAGTCCCATGGGACAAAACGATGGTGATACCCATGTAGTGTTGGAGGCGGGCCCCAAACGTCGCCATTGTCAGCCGGTTGATGTTTCGTTTGTGGTGAGTAAAATCGTAAATTTTTGTGTTCACGAGGATTTTTGTTGCGTGACTTTGACCTCATAAGGGTGAGACATATAAATCAAGCAGTTATTGGTCTACTCCCTTGTTAGGCTAAGTATCTATCTGAAAGTAATCTGTTTCTAGTTTGAACTGATACGCCACGGTTTTGTACTAAAAGTGTTGAATTGTAGGCAAAGTTTTCCTTCAAGGCAAAATCAAAACGTATTGCTTATTAGGAAATTTTCTTTTTGATGAACTTGAACGAAGATTCCTTGAAATGACATCGCAAACTTCGAGAACCGCGGTGTGTGAATTTTAGACAGATTTTCTCCCGTCTAATCTTTAGATGTTCTGGATTTTGTAACTGTTTCACTTTTGAGAAATTTTCCGAATCCTGTTTCATTAGTTAGAAAGCCGTATATTAAATAATAAACAATCTTTTAAATATCACTCACCAGTTAAAACGATCACATCGTCGACAAATATTTATATTTCCAGTTTCAATTTTGATGATTAATGTGTTCCGGCTTCAGTTACTATCTCAGCAAAAATTCAGTGTTGAAACCCGACGAACATTGCGGAATCAGTAGGTGGATTAAATACGTGACAACAAACAAACATCGGATGGATGGGTGAACAGCTCGAGTTACAGAGCACTACTGCCCGTAGCATTCTCCTCTTGCTTCATTTCTCTTCATATTGACCTGGTGGGTATATCGTGCCAGCTATCTTAGAAATCGAATGCATATTATTAAGCTGAGGTTGAGGTTTTCACAGTTTTGTACCATTTCTTACATTTTTCACTGTAAGCCACTGTCCAATTAACATTAAAGTCAGCAAAAATTCAGTGACGAGAACATGTTTTGATTTGTGGACATTATATGTCCTGCAGAAAACTATCTCTGCAGACATAGCTTTTGACACTATTTTTGTAAAAATAACCATTTCCCGCGCTGAATTCGAAAAAAAGAAGTCAGAATCACAGTATTGTACGATTTGTGTCCAGGACGATTTCGCTTCCTCTCTACGCACCGCAGCAGCAGTTAATACCACAGCTAATATATGAACAAAAGCATGACAACAAAATTACGAATGTGTGTCTGACCATGGTAAACATACTATCACACACAATTCTTTCTGTTTACACAGCGTTGATTTCCATCGTTTAATTGCTATCGCTTCGGCCAATCGAAGCTGTTTCGTGTTTTCCGTTCTGTAAATCACACGAAATGCCTTTTCTTTGTCAACTTGGTGTTCCGTCATCAGTAAGTGTTGAGCCATTGATAATGACGGTGTCTTATCGGTTAGCCGGTCGTTGGTGTTTGACATCTTAGGATCAGCTACACGTTGAACCCGATCAGGAATATGTTCCGAAATCCGATCACGTAACTGTCCTTCTGTTCGACTGACTTAGGTGGCACCACACCCACATTCGAATTGGTATATCTCGTGTGAAGTGGTGTACAGAGATAGGCGTTCTTTAGTCGGTGGAATCGGGATGCCTTTCTTGCGGTAAATAACTTTTGGTTGGGCGGCATAATACGTTCGTGCAACATCATCGCCCTTGAATGGGGGACACACTGTGACCTCCATTCGTGGTACGATCACAGATTAACTGTATGACTTCTGGGACTGACACGTTGGTAAGCAAAGACTCGACTTCAAACCAAGCCATAAATTTTTGGTTGGTATCTAGGTTTTTCATTAAATCCACCGTCTCGAAAGTATGTTGTGGGGGGACTTTGACCAGTGAGCGTTTGACCAGTCTGAGGATAGGAAATAACACTTGGCCAGTTGGTGTCGAGGGGTTTCTCGTGAATAGAATCAGTCTCAGGGAAACACCTGGTTTGTGCAGTTTTGGTGAGCCATATATTTTTGGGGTTTGGCATGTCTTTGTCATCAGCTTAAGAGCTGTACTTTCATTCATTAAATGTCCTTCGAGGCGGAATTACACCTCAGATCTTACTTGTTGTTCTTTTTCATTCGGATCATCACAGTTCTTATCGCGTCTGAATTCGCTGGTGTCATTTGAAATCGGTTGCGTTTTCCTCTCATAACCAACGGCACTACTTTAGATCCTTTGTGATTGTAGGTCCTTCAGGGCTGAGAGATGCCTCAGTCGGAGTTGAGTATGCTATCTTGATGGATTTATTCTATATTGGCATTCTAGGTCCACGAGTTTAGCCTTGAGCCAATTTCTAGTATTGATATAGTACGATTTAAGTGTTTTTATTTGTTGGTGTAAGTATTGGGAAACGGTTTTACTGAGTCTCACAAATGACAAGTTTTGGAATTATTTCTCCCGTTGGGCAGGAAAACTATTCTAGTGCATAATTGAAGACAGCCGTAGTGCTAACTCTGAGTATAAAAATAGAGCATAGGGGAACCGACCGACGGACTCAGGATTCGGACTGGGTACAATAAGATCTAAATTCTGCTGTGATAACCGCCTAATCACCTTGAGGCTTCGATTTGTTATTTTTTATCAGGTGATACTGCAAAGTAGCAATCAAGAACGGAGCGGGTCTGTGCGCACTTAGTGTTTGTTAAATTGTAATGAACGTATGAAGACGTAAATCGAAAGTTTCCTTGACTATCACTGGTCTACCCGTAGTCTGTTGTCTTTTATTGCCTTCAGATTACCTCAGTGAACTGAAACTTGTCTTATGGGCCGGTAATTCCAAATCGCCCAACCTCCTGGAAGGAAAAATTGACTATGTCAAATAAATTGAAAATATTTCAAAACGTCATAATTTCCTTTCCAATTCACACCTGTTGATACATGTGCAAATGTCTCATAACTATCAGGCACTGACTATCTACTCTGGTGTGATGTTCGGCAGTCTGGGTCTGTTAACTCGCTGAATCAGTCGTTTTCGTGATGTATCCCTTGAATATACTTTAATAGAATAAAAATTTCCAGTACAATATTCATATCTCTCTTTCAGACCGATGATCTGTTCAATATTGTTCTGGAAAATGAAACTGTTTATGGTCACGATGGGTCATCAAATGCTCCTATAACTGTAGGTATTAGTCGGCCAATTGTGGAGCTCCCAGTTGATTCGTCAAAACCTCCGTCACTGCTTCATGATCCACTTGCTAATGGATCTAATCTAAATCTTAGCATGGAGAAAATCAGTGCTGGAGACATGAGACACGACAGCGGTGAGCTCTCAAAGCCAGAAGTGAGCATGGAATCGGGGCCGAGTGAGGATCTGCTTGAATCTGCAGTAACCCGCGCGGAAGTGAACTGTGCAGATAAAGCGCAGGCGAAGGATAGCTTTGTTCAGTTCGCCTCCAAATACTTTCAGGGAAATGCCACATCGGATTTCACACGGCGTCTTCTTACCAAACCACTGCTAGTACACTCCAACGAGAGTGATCGGTCGGTGAGTCTCTTGAATGTTTACTGGAAATGCATTGATAGTCAATGGACAGCCAGCTTCTCCGTATATCGGCCGGTTGTAGCTTCCGTATAGACATAGTTTAATTACGCACGAAACCAGAGCGGATCCAATCCAAATCGAAGGTGGTCACCAAAGACTAGGTGCTACTATTGAGATAAGCATTATTGAGACATGCTTACGTCCGGCCACTTCTTTCACCATCACCTAGGCAATCGCTCTCTACAAATGAGTCCTTCACTGGGTATTTAACTGACTTAGCCGATATTCGGTCGCTGAACGTTACAAGGGTAATCTTCGAAAGATTTTTCTTGTTCTTTGTCCGCAAATTCATTCCTTTCATCGTCTGATTGCCAATTCAGAGCCGTGCCACACTCCGCGGAGCGCTAAAGCTGGTTCACGTCTCTCAAGGAAACTTCTTTTTCCTCAAGGTTAACAAAACTTCCGTCAATTCTCTTTGATTCTCTCGTTGCACAGTCCCTCTTTTTGTAATATTTGAGTAAGAGTCTACTACCTCCGACTAGCTCCACCCTGACTTAGCCGGCTTGGCCACCCGACCTTGAGTTCGAATTTGCCGGGCGCCGCCTTAAAGAGTAACTTAAATACTTTCTCCTGTACAATATCGAGTGCACACGCCTGAATCATCCTCTTGGAATTCGGACTCTAAGTTCAATTGTACCGTTTGGTCTTGCGTTATAGCATGCCTCGAGGTTATCCGAAATAAACCATTATTATTATTATTATTATTATCAACAGTTCAAACCTCAGCTGCTATCCATCATAGGTAGGGGGAATAAAGAGATCGGGTCAATCGTCAATCGAGTTCAGCAGGCACGCGACGCCGAAAATGAATTAGACTAATCTGAGAGTTTTATGTCACGTTGACGCGATATAGCGAGCAGTCGCTGAGCCGTGCGCGTCAGCGAGGAAGATAGGAACAGGCAGAATCATGGCTAAGGATGGAATGAGAATTGAGGAGACACCAACAATGAGAGATAGATCTTCATTTACTCGTCCTTTGGTTGGTACAGAAGTGAATAGTTTGAATCTTCGTTTGTATTTTTCGTTTGTTGTGGCAGGAGAAATTCTTTCATGTTTCAGGTTGTTCCAACACCACGAATAACGGAAGTTGGTGCATTTCTTACGGCTATTCAACGGAATACAAAATGACTTTATATCTCTAAATTCAGTGCAGGAGGGTAACCACACAACTGCTGTCCTTCTTTAGGAGTTGAGTAGGTGGGCTGACCAGCGAAACTGACCCTGATGTTTGACGTGATTTACTTCTAACTACTAGATTCTCCTTTCGGTCGAACTTAGTAGCGAGCCGGAAGTGTTTTAAGTTACGTACATCATCGTAGTTTGTTCTCGTTACCACGAAATAAAGATTTTCGACCAATGTAATTAGTAAGTCAGCTATTCATCGTTACGATAAAAACGTGTTGCTTTCCATTGGGTTGACAGTCGGCCACGATATCTGCTCTTCTGTTCCAGTGTTTTGTGATAGAGACTGCCCACAATAGAATTTATCATTTTTATCTTTCAGGCCGTCGCTATTTCCGGAAAAAAACATCGGATAGCCGAATCATTCGTGTAAGGATGGATATTGTGTAGGAACAACTTATTTTAATTGAGAGGGGAATAATATAAGTTACCTACCCATTCGAAAGCATGAATCTTCACTTAAAAACATGCTGTTGTCCTAATGCTTCACGTCTGATGTTAGTCCATTCGAGGGGACTTCGATCTCATATTTTGCGTGGATAGATTACTGTGTTACAGGGGAATAAGGACACTAAACAGAAAGAAATTTAGAGTACAACCTTCGCGTACACACCGCTATTTGTAATGAGGTTGGATCAGAAACCATCAGGCCAATTCAAGTACATTTATGGTCAAGCTACTAGGTTGTTCGAGCTGGCCTTTTATTACTTTATTCTACCAATAAAGCATGGGATAATGACGTCCCCCAGTGGTCTTTGAATATGTCTACCACCAACGGATTGCTTGAATTCTAGAAGGAGGCCTACAGCGAACTTACGAACACCAACATACGGGAGTTGTTTTTACTGTTACTGGTAAAGGATGTTAACTGTAATGATTCGTCGCGACGTACCACTGGTGAACAGGACTCTGATGTGGTGTGATAACATATGAACTAGCAGGCTGTTTCAAATGAAAGCAGCGTATTCTGAACAACAACCAATTTTACCTCATTGGATAACTGGATAAACGTTTTTCACCCAATTCCGATTCTTACCCATAGGCGGCGCTTGTTGTTTGGGCAATGATTTCCAGCTTTATGGAAATTCAGGCGGAACCGAACAAGCCCAGCCATCGGCTGGAAACATCAGGTCGAATATCCAGTAGATCTGGAGATCGCCATTCCGGGTTTGCGGAATCTCGAACATCTTTCACTGATTCCAGCGGTATTGATAAAGATGTGCGCAGCAAAGCCGTAAGTCAGTCCCCGTACGATCCAAATGTTAACGTCAGCCAGACTCCGTATAAGAAATAATTGGATTTGCCTGTTTTATAAGCTTGTTACTAGCAGCAAAAGCCCATATCCAGCAACCTAGTTAATAAATTATCCATGATTGATAAAATTAGGTATGTTTTTATGGACAATTTAAATAATTATTTCGGCATGTATGCTGACTAAAATCATTACACTTTTACTCGGTATAATTATTGTCAGTTTGATTAATTGGTATTGCCGTTTGATTGAATTAAGCTGACGGAAGCAGCTTGTCTACGCATTCGCGGGCTACCTACGTTTCCCAAAATTGTTGGGCGTACAGTCTTTTAAAATGCAATGGAGACTTTAAAAAAACACATTAGTTTCAGCAAGGTGCATTCTACGACAGATGCCAATTCACTAAAGCCACGAAGGGTGTGGATATCAAAGAATGAGGTATGTTTTTATAGAACTAAATATTTACGAGCATTGATCTGCATTACTAGGGACATTTTCCCGGTAGGTTTTTGTCAGAAATTCAGTATCCGGACAATAAAATAGACTGTTTCCCGCTTATTATTTCCACTGTGAAATTGTATTGGTGTGAGAACGTCTGCCCTTACGCCTTTTTCAAAAAAAAATTCGTGACAAGAAGGAAAATGTTTCTATCTTGACTGCATGATATCTGAAATCTACTTAGTTCCACTAGTGTGGTTTGTTCAAAGTGTTTACTCAAGGGGCCCAACCGTAATTCTGTAATAAAAAGTTTGTATCAAGCTACATAAGTTGAAAATCAGGTCGAAAACTCTGTCGGATTGTTATGTCATACTTCATGTAGGATTTCAGATATGAATTGAAAGTAAAAACTTCAGAAAGTCGCATCTTCTACGGTGCTCAAATACTCAGTCAAACTTGTCTGACTTGAAACTGTTCGGATTCCGACCCGCTACTCTGAAATATGTACTTGAGATAGCAAAATATCACGTCAACTAATACTTCAAAACTAGATAATTACCCCGCTGATAAAATAAATAATGGTACAGTATCAGAGTGTAGTAGATTGGGAAGTGTGCTTCTGGGACGTCTCCTACTCACCGATAAAAAGGAAAAAGGAACACCTAGAGCAGACGAAATTTTGAATAGCATACCATGTAAGTTAGTAGTCAGTAGTAGTACTTCGGTTGCACTTTTCACACCGGTTTTATCGTACATAAATACGATTATGAATCAGAAATGTTCAAGCTATAGCAAAAGAAATGGTTTTTATTTGTGATAGGCAATACAATTAAGTATCATAAAGCACTGTTTTATTGAATAGGATGGTCATGCGGATGATGTGCGTTTGGATTCAAGGCGCACGCCAAGTGGAACTGGAGAACGATTAGGTTCCACGCAGAAAGTGCGAAACACACGCCAGGCACAGACCACTTCACCTTTTTTGCACCTAGAAGACACGAAGCTGTTGGAAGAGAAAGTCTCGTCTAGTCATCACAAGCTACATTTTATTATTGGACATGGCATATTGCGACCATCGCTTCAAGATGAGATTTACTGTCAGATTTGCAAGCTAATCCTTCATAATCCAAGTCGAAGGAGTCGAGCGCACGGTAAGTACGACTTTTGATGCCCGAGGCTGTTCGTGGACTATGTCATCTTAAGTTCTTTGGGAAATTCTGTATGTGTGTATGTGTCGGTTTCCTAAGCGTTATGCCTTTTTATATTAAGACATTCTGATTCTCTTGGAGAGAAGCAAACTGTAAAGGTTTATTGCATTGTCTTCAAAGTTCTATTTATTTGCCTTGAGAAATGTTATTGGCCCAAGTACAGGTCCTCATGCACCTCACTCGGAATGTGTGTTAAATGCACCAAAGTCCGTTAACGCGAAAATCAGTACAACTAAACGTGACTACTTCCTAAAAAGAGTTTCGTTGTTGTACCAAGTGGTTTCCGATAAACACATTTATCATACTATTGAACGAAAAGCAGACACCGGTTAAGATAAAATGTAACGTCAAGCACCGATATCAAGATTTTACCTTCGTACAAATGAATTGATTCATTTCCCCACATTTGTTTTTCCCCTCAAACTAAAGGTTGGTTCCTGTTGTCTCTGTGCACGGGTTGTTTTTCCCCATCGGAACGGCTCATTGATCCTTTTCGTCAATTTGTTCAGTCCTACGGTCCTCCTGAGTTTGCTGATCTCTGTCTTCGCCGGCTAGAACGAACCCTGACCAACGGCATTCGACGTCATCCACCCAGTTGGGCTGAGGTGCGTGCAACTAAATTGAAACAGGACATGCAACTATCCATAAGATTGATGGACGGCCGAATTGTTCACGTTCAGGCGGATGCGGCTACCATGGCTTCAGAAGTGTGTGCCTCCATTGCTCACCAGATTGGATTACAAGACCGATTTGGATTTTCTATCTATATCGGTCTGCTGAACAAAGTGAGTGCCTTACCGTGTGATGGCCTTCCCACATGCAGTAACTATCAGGATATAGAGTACGTGCAAGTCTCCGTGCAAGTCTCATCTCATCATGTGCTTATAACAGTAATCGCCAATTACATCACATGGAAAGGCGTTTGCTAATGTTTTGATGGACACCGTAATGTTTTTTAGAACATGAATCCTACAAATACTTCATCATCACGAGAGAATAATGGTATTGAGTGGTTTCCATGGTTTACTGCCAACAACGCACTTGCACTGAAACTTTACCTACCCCCTCTTGATCTATGATTTGTGATTATACTCATCCTAATTCCCAGTGTGCTACAGGACCCAAAAGCAAGAACGATGAGAACTGAGATCATGTTGATTATAATTGTCAATGATTGACGATTCAAGGGATTGTTGAGGGCTGAATAGGGAATTACCAACAAAAACGTGATCACATATAGTACTTTCAGTCCTGGTTCAAATGAGAACTCGTCTCTCGGAATTGTTTTTCAGTTTTTCTCATATTACCATTTTCATGAGAATAGATTGACGGGGTGGGGGGGGGGGAGGAGAAGAGGAGAGAGAGGGGGAGGGAGGGAGTAAGATTGACCAATTTTCCGTATATGATGGATTGCCCTGGCATCTGGCAGTGCCAGCAAATCTAGTGTCATTGTCAAAAAAAACCGATTTTACCACTATCATAACCAGAATGCAAAATTCATTTGATGTGTAGCTGTTCAGAAAATCGCTCGATTTGACGAGTACTGGAACTCTTCTTTATCCGAGACTCCAAAAACTTCTTTAAAACCAACGACTGACGGAAGCTTCTCAACCGCTCAGCCGCTACACGACACATTTGATCGGGGCCAACCCTTGGCTTGCCATTCGTGGACGGTGCGCGAGGTTGAACGATGGCCAATTTCTCAAGTGAAATTTGGGCTTGCAACCACTGAGACGTCTCCGGTTCAGTCGGATAGTGGCTTGCACTGAGTCATAAAGTTCCGCTGGCGTAACTAAATCCGCTGACTCTAATCAGTATTTCGTTTTGGAATCTGACGGTTTGTGAGTGTTATATAGCATAAAAAGCCACTAATTACATAGGACATGAATCTGATGGCAACTCGAGCAATTATTAGTCTCATAATAAACGGCTTGATAAGTAGAGGTAGGACTGAAAATTCACCACGACTCATCAGGCACAGTCGAAGTTGCATTTGTTTGTCACAGTGAGTGGTTAATTTTATCCGTATCAGGATTACGATTCGATTAACCTTCATTATCTTGCTGTTCTAATGACTTAACTGATACTCTCTAGTTTGTAATTTTCATTCCTGGATTTAAAATGGTCTTAGTATTTCATAAGGCTATCAAATTGCTAAGAGTTAAACAAACATTCTCTTCGCATCTAGGTTTCATCACTTGGAAATAGTAATGATCACCTGATGGATGCAATTAGCCAGTGCGAACAGTATTGTGAAGTTTATGGCACTCGAGATCAGAGTAACCCGTGGAGTTTGTACTTTCGCAAGGAGTTATTTACACCTTGGCACGACCCATCCGCTGACCCAGTTTCCACGGACCTGATCTATCATCAGGTCACACGAGGAGTTATTCACGGTGAATATCACTGTAACAAAGTACGTCGTAAATTTTTTTGTCCGTATTACTTCCGCATTTAACTTCCATAATCAGAACTCTGGGCGTGTTACACTGCCATTCACAGGGAATCAAATAGTCAATGGCATTTTCGTTCGTTCTGTCAAGTGAATGCTATGTAATGGCCACCAGTTTGTTCCCAGAAAACTACCGGAGGAAATGCGGAGATCTCATCTGCATTAACCTCATAATTCTTAGTGATCTAACGCTGCAGTTACAAGGGGATTTCCGCTTCGGGGATTTTGTCATGCGCAGGAACATTCGACGACTGATCTAACGTTGGATTTTCTAAACGTCTGGTGGTCATGTTCTTTTCAGTGGGTCAGGGTTTGATTAGTTTTAAGTCTTATTGACAACTAACTATCTCCTGAGCGTAACATTACTGCAAACCCCTGGTTCTTTTTACTTAAAAATACTTTACCTAATAGATCAATAATACCAGAGAGCGAACGACTGTTTCCAGTTATTCCTAATTTTGTTCTCATTTATTGCGTAGGTGACAACAGTGCGATCGATTGGCCGTTGGTTAGGTTTTTCAGTTAATGTGTGCGGATGAGGGGTCAACTTGCCTCCAAATCGACCACTGACAGCAGGTTGCAGGTATCATTTTCTCCTGAAGATTTCGTCTTTGGCTGAGGCAGTTGAAGAGATTGAACTAGTCAATCATGTACAAACGGATCAGGGCCTGGTAGACATGCAGTGATTTCCTCAGCCGTAGCCAGGCTCTGAAGTTGGATTGCCTTTGATTGGTCACAGAAAGGGGTCAACCCGGTACACCACACTAAATGAGTCAGCTGAGGATAGACTGATGATATAACTGGTGGACTTGTTTATCTTGCCGTGACTCAGCCACTCTGAGTGAAGCTCTTTAGTGCACCGAAAGAGATACCTAACCAGGGAACCTATGCAAGGTGCGCATGTGGAGCACTTGGACGAACAGAGAATCATGGATGAAGTCAGTTCAGGCGATTGGTCTTTAACTCTCATGCGGTTCATTTCAGTTTTACAGCTGGGGATATCGAGTTAACAACTGCTCTGTGCGATCTCGTCAGTCGTTTTGTGTTCCGTTTGCAAATAACTCAAATAGTCACTGATCACACGTCAAGGAAGCCTTGCACACTGCCTTCAATGCCACACAAGACTTCAGTTCAAGAATGGCTCCCAAACGATGGATATCTCCGACATCAGTTTTCCTGTTAGATGCCTGTTGATACGTCCCTCCTGATGCCACGTTCAATGAGATGTGCAAATCTTTTAGGCGCCAATTGACTAAGAGTTTGAGAAATGTCCGTAAGTAGTGGTAGACTGCAAAATTTAGAAGGTTGTGTTTATTGGGAATGGTCACAACCTTGCCCGTTTGGTAAAAGTGGCGGTCCACGGAAGTCGGGTGAATGTGAAATAATCAAGGAATCCGACGTTCACTGATTCATTCCCAGGGACGTCATTTGGACTGTCGGGTGAGACACTTGACCCACTTCCACGGTGGACTTCTCGGCGTTACCTGCAAGGGCGACGATGCAAGTAAATATCAATCCTCCATCAGAAATGAAGGCTACCTGGGAGATCGGTTTTCTGAAAATTGCGAAGCCTTCAGACTGGATGGGTTATCTCCATCCTTTTGTATGAGCGGAGTCGAAGCCTTGGTTTTGAAGTTAACAACTCTTCCGAGTAATCTGGAATATTGAGCAAATTTCTAAAGAATGGTGTAGACGAATGATTTTACGATTTAGAGGAAAGTTGACAGATCCTCTCTTCTAACTCCCAGGTGAATTAGTTCAGTAACTATCGTGTTCAAATTGCTTCCGGGGATTATTCTTCGCCGACTAACTTACACCCTTGAAAGGTGTACGCTTGACAGTCAAGCCAGTTTTAGACCCGTTGGGGTTATATCGACCACATCAATACTGCTCGGCAATTTTTGGAACACAGGCGCATCTTCCGTGGGCCCACAATCTCTGTCTTCCTTGATTTGAAAGCTACATTCAATTGTCGACCACACGGTTTTCTGGGGTCGCCTGTCAACAGAGGATTTAACAGAGAAATTTTAATCCCTTATATGATTCATCATGCGGTATGAACGCTCAGCTCACCCTTGAAAGCCATGGAAACACTCTACATCTGTTTCATCTTTGTTAGGAATTATTAGCAGTGCACATCCACCGAGGCCCCTGGGGCTTGAACCCGAGGTGAACGATTTTGAGCTGAGCGTTTATACTGCATGATAAATCATATTATAAAAGTCTAATCTCCCATTACTCATAAATTTGTTCCTCTTCCCTAATGCTTGTATGCAAACAGCCGAAGCCGAGTTTGAGCTTATGGCCAGAAGTGACGTTCATCAAGGTTGCCATCTATTGCCCTTCCATTTCAACCTTTTAATTATAATGGTTCTTGAGTAAGCTTTCTCCTCTCTTGAGAATAGCGGCATAGATCTGTGCTCGGATAGTAAACTATTTGACTTAGAATACCCGTACGATATAGTTCTTTATGAAGATTTAGGCAGTTTGAAAGTTTTTCCAGATAGTCTAAACAACAGTGTATCAGTATTGGGGATTTGGTTTGCACCTCCGTACAGTAAAATGCTACAACAAGACTGGGTTGGCTTTACATTGTCTTTTTCTGACAGGGGACGTTCAAGCTGAAGTAGATAAGTTTTGTTACCTTGACAGTTACATCTCGTGCAATGGTCGGATATGAGATGAAGTGCCGTCGAGTACAAGGTGCGTTTGGTTTTTGCCAGCCTCAGTCATCTGTGATACCTATGTGACTTCCGCTCGCCTGTTTAATCTTGAGTGTACGCTATGATGATTACATCCGTTTTTTTATGCGGCTCAGAAACCTGATCTTTGCAGATGGTTGCGCATCGATATTTTCATACTATTGCGCGGGTATCAACACTGCTGAGGTTAGACGAACGGTGTTTAGAACCGGAGGTCAGTCACTGGCACAAGGTGTTTAGAACGTGGTACATGCCCATCGACTGAATTCCTTGACTTACGCTGCTCTCTGAGGCAGTTATTGGCTGGGGGTAGTTTGAGGTGATCAGCCCGTGACGTGTCAGTAGGTATGCAAACTTTGGCCGGTGGACTGGATCGTGTAGGATTTGTCGGACATCTGAGTCGGGGTAACAATCAGAAGGGTGTGGTTGATAGTTGAAAAAGCTGAAGTGAACTGTCTCCTTTGAATGATACATTGAATAAACTCCTTGTTTTGGGACGTAGGCAAATCGCTTTGGGAACTTAGTTGGTTCCATTTGCTTGGGAGGTATACTTCTGCGGGTGCCCTTCTTAGAAGAATTTTTTTAATACAATAGTACAAAGGTGTGGAAGCTATTTTTCCAAGTTTTTTCTGTGAACCGGTCTTTTTAATGGATCCATTTGACCCCCGGTCATCAGCATATCGAGAAAAGTCAGCTTGTTTTCAGCTTCTATTTCCATCATGAAATCCAGAGAGCTGAGTACGCTCGAAATCTTCCGATTGGTTGCGATCTTCGTCCGTTATATAAAAAATATCATTCGTTTACCGAATCCACTGATCCATGTTTTCTATTGTTTCCTTAATTTCTCTTCTATTTTCCCCTCGAATTTGTCGTGCAGAAAGGGGCCTGGTGGGGAATTCATGGAAAAGCTAGCTCGTTGGCAGAAGAAACAGCTGCTAAATAGGAGCTGAGCATCGAGTGTACAACGTGGCAGTAGTTCTTCCAAATTTTCTACCGTAATGTATAGTATTGTGTCATATGTATTGATTTAAACAAATAAGAAGTTCACAGTTCCTGACAAAAGAACGCTGGTGAGTGAAGTGTTTTTCCCAAATAGCTGCTTCTTCTAAAATTGGTTACTCCCCTTTTTCTTCAGCGAGAAGCCGTTTGTTTCCTGTTGGCGTGCAAATATCACGTAGAAACATATGATCAATTTGAGACGAACGTAAAACCTATAAAAGTGAACCCACAGGATGTGAGACTTTGGCTAATAAAACAGCGCTGTCGTTGGATTTTGGATACTGCTGCGTACATTAATGAAATGACACAGGTTAGCCTCATTTAGGCACGTGCCACACGAGCCATCGTGAACGTTTACCATTTTTATCTAATGAACTGAATTTCGGAATGCTGTTGTTCTGTCGTTGCAGTTTTGTTCATTTCGATTCCCGTTTATTGAATTACAGTTCCATTTTTACTTTAGATGGTTCTGCTCGTACAGTATTTTCGCGGGACAGGGCCATTGAACGTTAACTAATGCATAGTGCATGCAGTATCATAGGACGATCCAGCTGCAAGTTGAAATCCTCAGTCTTTGTGAAATTGTGTCATCCTTGTTCATAGAACCGAAGTCAAAGGACTCGAACACAAATTCCAGTTTGCCATTCCTTTATTCTGCCCAAAGGCATGAGTAAAGAACCAGCAATCATAACCCGGGGAAGGAGGAGGGGGGGGGGGGTAAACAGTAAAAAATCACAAGGTCTTAGGTATTTTGAGTATACTAATGGCTCGGACGACTGCCACAAGTGATGACATCAGTTAGTTAAATAATGAGCCCTTGAAGTTAGTCATCAAACGCATTCTACGCAGCAAATATAGTCACCTTCTACACAAACACACGAATATACCACCATCAGTAAAACGGTCACCCACTCATTGTGCCATATCAAACTGTTTATTAATTCAGAAGTGGATGCTCAGTCGTTAAAATGGCGTCACAGACTATTCCGCTGTGGCTTCAAACAGCGATAAATAATCAGCTCTTAACGTCATCCGTTAAACCAAAAACAACCAGGTGCTTAAGTACACAACCTGTGTAACTGGGAGCGACTGCTTTCAGGTCATATATGGCACTACAGCACGAGACTGTTTGGATACACCGAGGCTCAAGCCATTCCCAATCATAAATCCGAACTGTGACAATGGTGTGAATGTTTTATAGGTTTGGTTTTACCTCAAGTACCAAACATTTATTCTCCTCATTCTATAGGCTTCATTCGAAAGACTTGCCGTTATCTTTGCTCTTGCCTCGGTTTTCAAGGGTTGCTTTACACAACTCGAGTTGTAGACGATGTTTTCGATTATTTTGTTCTTAAGCCATTCGTCATGTTTATATGCAGTTAAATTTTTAAGAGAGCTGAAAAAAAAGTTTCATCGACTCGGTATGAAACAAAGGTGGAGAGGAGGGAGGGTGGATGAGCCAACTTATTTTACTGACTATATAAACAATCACACGGACTGCAGTATGCAAGTGTACAGATGCAGCGAAGTGATCCAGAATACATTGTTGAAGTGTATGTTTTCAGCTTCTCTTTTCAGAATCACGGTATCCACCATCACGCAAACCTACTGATTCTCAATGGTTTTCTTCATGTCAGTTTTGTATGATAACCGATCTGAGACTGGGATAAACGTTCATTGTAAGTGGGGCTACCGCAGTTTGGAAGCACAATGACCCTGGATACTTAACTGATTTGAACAAACGGTGTGCTTTTCTTATACTTGCGGAACGGATTGTTCCCCTCAATATCAAGCTTTTCACTCCCGGGTGACGAGTTCGCTGCATCTCAAAGTGGTGTACAATGGCGAACAAAATAATTTTACTGAACCAAAGTGGAGGGCTACAGTGTTTTTCAGGAATAGGTACACCCCTTGAGATTCGAATTTCTAATATCACTACTGAAATCGTTAGCAGTAGTCAGATTTGACCTTTTCTAATTCTCACGAGAAAACTTGCGCGCCATTGTTCGCTTGAGAAAACGGTAAACGACAACAGAATTTACAAATTATGCATGAAAAGGTGCTATTTTACCCACAGAGTGACCAGATAAAGCTGCCTACGTAAATGGAGTGGACTGTTGGTGGTATATGAGCCAACATGAACTTGTTCATTGTGAATTGGCGGGTCATGTTGGTCAATTTAGTAGTGCCTTGCATAGAAAACCCGAGTCGAATAGCAACTCATGTAGTATCTGATAAGCGGTATGTTACCCATTAGTACAGTTCAGTTGGAACAACCATTGGCGGTTCGTGGATTGCGGCGGTTCTGTTGTTGTTGCCTCGCCGCAGCAATCTAAATAAGAAATAAAAGTTATCAATAGTATGGAAAAGTAGGAAGAGAGTTGAAAATAATAAGAGCATTTATGATGTAAGCACTTTAAGTTGAAATTTCTATTTGCTCGCACTTCTGTATATCGCTATTCTGTTTTGCCGTACAATGCTCGTATGCTTGGTGATCCAGTGAAAGTCATCACAGGGTATTGGACAAAATACAATAACCAGATTCAAACCGTTGTCAAACTGTTCATGTCGACTTTACTAAACACAAATTTAGCACTTTTCCAAAGCTACACGAATTTTGTTAGGATAAGCGCCGTTAGGTTAACAGTCCATAAGATGGATTTTATACATTGATCTGGACCATTGCACTCGATTATTTTTTTGTGTCGGGCTTCCACGACACTAGTACAACCAGTGATCACAAGCAGGCAATAGAGTACGACAACATATCATGACAAGTGAGGCATTTGTATTCACGCAAACGTAATCACTGTGACATTTAGTGACCCTTAGTATCGGGAATCGCAAATTCAGTTGAGCTCGGTATAGATGGACAAAGTAGTCGTTTTCACGGTTGGCTGAAGAATACCTCATCCGGTCTTGTAATTCATGTTGTGTAGAATAATCAAGACCTATCTTAACTCATCCATCCCTTATTCGTTCACTTTTTAGTTACTGCTTTCACTCGATTTATTTCACACACCATGCACGACAAGTCAAGTAAAGCAAGAAGTGGTACGGATGGCCAAAGACCGTTGGCCTTTGTTTTTTTCAAAATTTTATCGGGCGCAGAAGTTCAATGGTGTCGATGTGCACGTCGAAAATGTAGTTGTGGCCGTCAATGGAACCGGGTTATATGTGGTGAATAACCATCAGCAACAAATTCGCTCGTTCTCCTTTGTGGATATCTATGATGTGGTCACATCAAAGTAAGTACCCCGTAGGAATAAAATTTCAGTCCGTTTACAAAAACTGAGTGACGGCGCTGATGTTATGGAAGACATCGTGGCGTGGAAAATTTATGGTAGCCGCGCGCATAACTAAAGGGTGATGTTTCATCGCTTGATTCATCAGTAATGATGAAAAATGACCTCATCAGAAATTTGAATCCCAAATCGTAATGGACCGAAAGAACTTCTCGGAAATTCCGTAAAAAGTGATGAATGAAATTATGGTGTCCATCAAGTGTAGGAATGAAAATCTATGCCTCGTTGTTATTGTTTCCCAACCCTCACTTCGGTCTGCCTCTGTCTTCTTCACTATCATACGCACCTCAGTGACCTCTTGTTGTATTGCGTCAACGTGATATAACCTTCACCGATTAGTCTAGTTCATTCTCGGTGTCGGGCGTCCGTCGAATATGAACGATTCTCTGACGATGAGCCCGGTCCCTTTGTTTGACCTCCTGATGGATAGATGTTGGGGTTTGCACTTTTATTTATCTCAATCATGTTTACCTCAGTAGTAAAGCCTATTCTTTCATGTCCGTCTTCTGTTTTGGTCGGATTGGCTTTGGTTCTGCGCGTAACCGAACTAGCGTGATACAATAGCTATAGAAATATTACCCTGTAATTAAATGTAGATGTAGTCGTTTCCAACAAAGCCTAGTTCCGGTCAGTCATTTGCAGTCTCAGACGCAAGTCTGTCCATGTACAGCGAGCGTGCTTAATTCCGTGGTTCCAGTTCCAGTTTCAGTTTTGAAAAATCGTTGAACATACCTTGGGTGCGGTGGTTCTGGTTGCTCTTTCTGAGCCAATCATCTTAGTACAAAGAAAATAGGGAAAATATAGAATAAAATATGGAACAGATGAACGAAGCGCTTGAACGTATTCAAGAACAACTCTGTTCGTGACATTCTGTCTGCATCTAACTATGGAGAAAGTGGATCTGTAGAACTTAGTCCAGGAAGAACTGGTCAAGCACTCCAGTCTTCTTGCTCGAACGGAAGTCACATCCACCTCACAAGGGGCAGGCTGGCGAAAGTGAAACATGTCTTCTGGATACGGGCTGAATGTTCATCGGGTGTACTGTTTTCTCTGACGCAGACTCAGTTCTGAAACAGCATTTTTCTTATTGAAGATGGAGATGCTGAATGGGTTTGATCGAATTGATATTTTTACAAAACTTTATAAGTCACATATATATGGAAATTAAATACTGTTCTGTGATTCAGCATAGAGTGCTACTTCATTCGTGAATGAGTGTCTTTTGTTTGATTGATCAAATATAGAATCATGCTCAGGCTGCCCTTTCTTGTTTGGTGACTGAATTTTTTTTCTTGGATCCCTGCGTATGATTTTGCTTTGCGTGTAAAATAACATACTCCATTCTGAAACGCGTTCTAATTGTTTAACCGATCTACTGATATAATACTCCACTGTTTGACCTTGATTAATACTCCACTTTTACTTCATTTTTTACTGTTTTGTGCCAGTTCACAGTGTCCCCATACCACGTTGTTGACACTAACGACGGTGCAAGGTGCGAGGTACACTCTGTTATCTGATAACTCGGATGAAATATGTGAACTAGTTATGAAGTTTGTAACTGGCTTGAAAGAAATGTCAGTTTATGTAATTGCTGTACAGGAATTTGAACCCAACGAAGGTACGTACATTCACACACTTACAGTTTTCCACGGTGTAAATATGTGACCTTCATTTGCGGTTTCGCAGTTGTCCTTCATAACCTCTCCTAATG
Source organism: Fasciola hepatica (assembly GCA_948099385.1). Classification (NCBI taxonomy): domain Eukaryota; kingdom Metazoa; phylum Platyhelminthes; class Trematoda; order Plagiorchiida; family Fasciolidae; genus Fasciola; species Fasciola hepatica. The sequence continues at coordinate 3,762,199 of CANUEZ040000003.1, read as the reverse complement.
AAATTGGTGATGGTCTTAAGCAGTGCCGCCGTGAGTCTTCAGAGACCCGCTCTTCGAAATTCAGCTTTTCTACGATGAATTGCAACCGATTCAAACGGAAAACATCATTGAACAGGTGTGGCTTCTATGAAATTAATGGAGTGATGGAATTGTTATGGATACTGAATTGTTTGGACCAGTTTATGTCAGAAATTATTGGTAGTATTTATCAAAGTATTGGTTTTCTGCTTCGATTTGGTTAGGAATTCTCCATGTCTGTGGTAACTATGCTCTTCGGTATTTGTAGATCCGAATTAGACTAACTAAGTGCAACCGATCACAGTTTTGGAAAGCTTGATGACCAATCTCGGTGTTTTGCTATTATACTAAATCAATATTACAATTAAACGGTGTGTCAATGATGTTCAGTCTTTTCTATTAGCTGCCCAACGTTTAACCCTCAATAAAGCTGGAGGGAGCGTGAGGTCCATGACCCACTGGAGGCCTGTGACTGAGTGCTCAATTCATGTCAGTTCTCAACAAATCCTGTCATCAGATGTGAGAACTAAGATAAGCTGCCTTTGTTGATCTCATCAATGGTTATCTATCAGTTCAAGTGCACCGGTGGTGCCACTTATGTAGATTGAACGACGAGGCGTTTTTCGAAACACATCAAAGAGCATCAGCCACGCTGGATCAGTTCCTGCCCATTTACTAGATTCAGAGCACGCGATTGGAGTAGAAAATGTGTTCCGTGTTGTGTACAGGGTGCCACGTAACGAATCTGAAGCGATCAGATGTCGAACGCTAGCGATGGCCGAAGCGATTAGTATACGGGCCCTCAAGCCTGAGCTATGTTCGCAAAAGAAGTTAGTCCATGCGCTTGAGCTTCCCTGGCCAGAGACCGATGACGTCACCCGCGAACGCATTGTCGATCGGGGGCAATAAGTGTTCACACGATGACACTCACCACATTCCCCTACATCTCTCTTCTCTATCAACCAATCGATTGGCCGACTAACCGATCGAATGACAAACCGACCGATAGACCCACCGACTACCCTCAGACTCTCCCCCTCTTACTCATGACAAATAAAGGTGATTGTAATGGCTTGAAAATGAGACATCGAAAACGTGTTCGTCTACACTACGTGATTTGATATATATATATATATATATATATATATATATATATATATATATATATATATATATATATATATATATATATATATGAGCACATGACTTGCAACCAGGTGAGCAACAGTTCAGTCAGTCGGGACAGTGGAGTTATAAGCGGTTCATTCAGCAAAGAGTCAAAGGGAACTGTAGTGCCGAACGGTCGGTATACAGACAGTAAATCAAGAAACTTTCGAGCTGCCGTGAAATAATTTCTTCAGTCATAGAATAAGAAAATAGTCTATAGTCAAAATATATGTGAAAATTTTCCGTGTCAAAATACTAGTAGTTGTATCTGGAATACGACAGAGGAGACAGGTGCCAATGTGAACGAATGGACCTGGCAATAGGTCTGCTTGTGCCGCATGAGTGTTCGGTGATGTAACGGTGTAGAACATTGGCAGCGGGTCTGCGGTCGAAAGTCCGAGTCTCCGGTGAGTATATTTCATTCGTGGATAGGACTTGCAGTAAATTTACTTCCGAACGGAAATGTAAAGCCAATGGACACCAGAGTCATGAAAGCTAGAGGTCTATGATGCATGTAAACACTATTCACGAGTAGTCCAAATAGGAATATTATCAGTAAACAAATTACAGAAAAGTAATTTACAGGCTCTACAAAGGTTTTTTGCACTTTTCCGTGTCATGGACTAGTCATCCTATTTCTTGTGCCAACCACTACCGGCCCCAGCGCAACATATTTTCCAACCACCTCAGTCTGTTGAGTTTTAGTATTTCATCTAAAGACTTTTCTCATGCACCCTTCCCGCATGCAATCAACTTCCAATCCAGTTTCATTGAAGTGAAATTTGAAAATATTCTCAGCATCAGTGATTTCTTTTCGCTCGTGTTCAGATGACGAAGGACTACTAAAAGAAGCACTGCATCAAAAGCGCGTAAAAGTCTTCTTCTGGAACGATTGTAAATAGCTAACAGCAGAGGATTCCAAAGAGGTCCCGTTGGATCCAATCTGCGGTTTATTTAGACGGGAGTACCTGATCACCCACCAGTTCAGGTGGTTTGTAGAACAAATAGTTAGACACACTGACTATCCTTAAAATTCAAAAGGTTCCAGCAAATACACGTTGCGAACAGTTGAATCCAACAACTGATCCTCTAGCCTTTACAGATCATATGAAAAAGGACTGTATGAATAAGCCATGCGAACCAAACAGATGGTGAACTAGTTTGATTCACATTGACGTGGTCGTGTCAGTCATATTGTAACGAGGAATGCTGGGGCAAGGGAACGGCGTGAAGATCAAGGCGAACGGATGAACCAAACGAGGGCCACAGACAAAAGAACAGCCGGCGAGAATACGTTGGAGGCTTCCCGAAGTAGACAAAAGGAGGCATACGGACTACCAGAAAGAAAGCAGTGGGATCTCCGGCAACTAGCAAGATAGCCCAGATGAGGGGCTGCCTATCGAGCCGTCACCTGAGACAATCGGACCAACCGGATAGAAATGACGCCCAAGAGAAGCAAGCTATCGGCCACGGGCAACTGGCCAGAATGCAGCCGGAGCACTCAAGCAGCCGCAACAGCAATGCTGGTGCCCCGAAGTCGGGAAAAGGGCCTATATAAACAATTGTGTGTTTCATGACTTGACTTGTTTGGCCGTTGGAATACAAATATCCTACCCGGTGTTGTTCTCCTTGGTACAATATGGGTCGGATCGGAGTCAGTAGGATGAAGTGTTCGACTGGGGGCCACGGTCGTCGGAGGGCCGGGTTCTGTGTACACAAGACCTGTAACAAAGCTAGTGGAGAAAATGATTTACGGGTGACGCACTACCTCAAGTTAGTCTAAGTCTCGCCTGGTTGGTGTGCCGAAAAATGTGTCGAGTCTTTTGTTTGTCTGTTCTGTGCTATGAGGTAAATGATGAAAATTTGTTGCTCGCTTTTGCTGTAATGAAGAACTTTCAACGACACATTTATTTGTCATCCGTAATGGAGTTATCGTGTTTCCTCTACAATTCTATTAGATATGAACAAAAATCACAAATTTCTCAGCATGAAGTATGGAGATTTGATTGTGCTACACTCCATGCCAGAAAAGGATCAACCTTCATCGGAAAATGAGTCAGATGATTCTGGTCTGTCACTAGTCTGTGAACCTTTATCACCCGTACCGTTTTTACATGAGCGTCTTTATCAACTGGGTGAATTCACCGGTGGATTATGTTATGGGGAAAATCAACGAACACGGCAAATGGGCGAGTTTCCCGCGAAATTTGTATACATTTTGCCCACTCTTCAATACCCAACACCAGAGGTATTGAGCTTGTTCGATACGGCGTGCAGTGGGCAGACGGATGGAGAGCCAACCCTGACTGATTTGGATGAATCAAACTCAAAATCGATCGCAAACGCTCCAACAGAATTCTATGTGCCTCGTCTTTTGAGCAGGTGCGGTGGCTCTGGCTCACTGGGCAAAATACACTCACGTTTTAGTAGCTGCTCTTCGGACATCCGAGAACGACGAACGCTAAGGCGCACGCAGTGCACACTACAAAAGTTTGCTAACGCTCAATTTAGGTAAGTTCAATGTCAAAGTTTACCGTTTGTTGCGTAATAGCCCCTTTGTCAAATGGAACCGCCTTTCTATCTATACCCCTTCCAGTTTGTGCGTTAGCGTTTTGTGGCTTCGACACTATGCTCGCTCACAAAATTATAATTCCGCAAATAGTTACTCCTTCAACAGCTTCTGACCGCTGAGCTTGGAGTTTAGGCGGGAAACGTTTCATCACCAGGCGAGGTGATTTCGTCAGCGTGGGTGACGTTGCTCATTCATATTTATGTGACTTGCCCCTTGATTCGACTTTGACCCCCTGAATGACCTTGGCATTAGCAAGTTGCAAGTCAGCAAATTGACCTTTCAGGGGAACCTCTAAATTTGGTAGTCTGACTTTTGACCTTTTGCAATGCCTTCATTGTTATTATTATTATTATTATCATTATTATTATTATTATTATTATTATTATTATTATTATTATTAATCATCATCATCAAGCAGCGTTAAAACAGTAGGGCAAGCCCCAATGACCACTGCCTTTCTCACCATGTTGCACGTTGAATTAGAAAGTAAGAACATACAAGATGGAGAGGGAGTGGACCTACACGGGTGGAAAAAGGAAGCAACGCCAACACACGGAATACACAGTCTAACTGTACAAACGCACATCAGTCAACCATTCTGATTCGACTGAAAGTGACAACACGATCACTACTGTTCGTGGTTCGCTGCCATATTCTTCAGTGTCTCCAGCCAACTTGTAGACGGATCTTTTGAACCCTAACCACGAAGACGTGAGGCACCTACTTTTCCTAAGTTTGCTGTACATTTTCTCATTCCTCGCTGCCACGTCATCTGTTGACCTCCACGTGGTCTCTTCCACTCCCTCGGAGGAACGGAGAATAGGACACGGTATGGTAGACGTGTGTTTGCCATATGTAACACGTGCCCCAACCAACGAAGTCTACTAAGCTGGATACGCAGTGAAAAAACGTTCTCCGAATTAGTACCCAATACTCGGTTTCTGACCTCATCATTACTCACTCGGCTATTCCATTCAATCCTAGCGATACTACGTAAACATCGGTGGTCGAAAACCTCAAGACGACGAATATCTTCCGCACACACACCCCAAGTCTCGCAACCATACAACAAAATTGAACGCACTGCAGCACAGTATACACGACCTTTCAACTTCAGTGAAATATCAGGTCGGCGCCACAAGTGCTTCAGTCCAGCGTGCGTCCCTCGAGTCTTGGATATCCGCGTACTCACCTCAACTACTGTGTTCCTATCCGTCGTCGTGCTGCTGCCGAGGTAGGTGAAGCGGTCGACAACTGACAGCACCTCCCCATCGAGCATCAAGCTCGGAATTGTTGACGTCCAGTCTTGTAACATCACCTTGCACTTTGAAGGTGCAAAGCGCATGCCGAATGGAGCTACAGCTTTTGCGAGATTATCCAACTCACGTTGACCATGTTCCGTGGATTCGAACAAGCAGACAACATCGACTGCGTAATCTAGGTCACATAGCTTTCTACTGTCTCATAGGGCGACGCCTGCATCCTGAAGATTTTGCAGCGCACTCTTGATTATTTCGTCCATGACGAAGTTGAACAGGAATCAAGACATGGGACATCCCTGTCGAACGCCACTGGTCGTTTCGAACCGACCGGATAGTTCACCGTAGACTCTAACGCGGCCAGAAGTATGATAATACAATGATCTCAGTAGATTCACGGAATTCTGGGGCATATCTTTCCGCTAAAGAATGAAAAGCGCTGTTCGTTCAACTGAATCGAAGGCGCCTTTCAAATCTAAGAAAACCATTATTGTCGGTCGGCGATGCAGGTGACGCGTTTCCAGTAGTCGGCGAAGAGTAAAAATCTGATTGATGCATCCTCGACCTAGGCGAAGTCCGGCCTGCTGTTCGGGGGCGGTACTCTCGCGAGCCGGTGTGAGACTGTGCAGCAGAGTTGAGGCTAATGCTTTGGCGACTATCGGAATTTAGCTAATCCCACGATGGTTGCTACAGTCATTGCGTGCTCCCTTCTTGAACATGAGAACAATCAATGAGTCGCTCCATGGTAACGGAATAAGCTCCTCGTTCCAAATGTCACAGAGCAAAGCCGTAAATGATTTTACCAAAGCATCTCCACCCAGTTTGAAAAGAACTGGGGGAAGTTCGTCGGGATCGGCCGCCTTCCCAAGCTTTGGTAATCGAATGATCGACTCCACTTCTACTTCCGATAGGGGCTCAAGTGATTCGACCCAAGGAGTCGCGGTTTTTCACACAGGAGTAACTACACTAACATGCGGCCAGCTAAACTGTTCTTTGAAGTATTCGGCCCAACGGTCAAGCCTTTGCTGTTTGCCATGGATGGGTTCTCGACTCCTATCGCAAATCGTTTCACTGACCTGGATGCGCCCTCCAACGGTGTGACGAATAAGTTTGAACAGTCTTTGGCTGTTACCTGAGGCAGCTGCTATTTCCATTTCTTTGGCAACCTTCACCCACCAATTTTCACGATCATTCCTATGGCTTTTTGTAACTTGCTTCTGTAGATGTCTTCATATCTTATTCATCTCCTTACAGTTCGGGAGCTGACGCTTTTGCTCCATTATACTCAATGACTCTTGCGAGATCCAGTGTCTTTGATGAACAGCGGATCTAGGACCACAGGCAAAACCTACTGCAAAGTGCATCGCCTGTTTGATATGAGACTAATGCTCACATACATCACTGTTCGTCGTAGATCCTAGCTCATGTGCTAACTTCTGCTTGTAACGGGTGCGTACTTCTCGATCACACAAACGTTGCACAGCTAATTGGGTTTACGGTTTGCAACGATGACCATGCAGCTGGAGAGATTATCGCATTAAAACTAATGCATGGTCAAACTCTAAGTACGTGGCACAGTAAGATCTGCAGTTGTGAACAGAACTGCACCACCGGTAGCTTACGGCGATATGATCAATCTGACTCAAAATACCTGCAGAGTTAAAGCGCCATTTCGCAGTGCCAGCAAGCTGTGTCGGAAATTTGTGCTAGACAAGAACAATCGATTGTCTGCACAAAACTGGAGAAGCCTATCCCCGTTATCTGTACACTCAGCAGGTAAAGCACAACGCCTACCTAAACAGGCTTCTGACACACTAAGTTTGCCAACTTGTGCATTGAAGTCACCAGCTAGCACTACAATATCGGAACCTTTATTTCTGCAAACGAGGGTGGCGAGTTCATCGTAGAACTCATCTTTGTGCGCATCTGAGCTGCAGTCCGTTGGGGCGTACGCCGAGATCACAGACAAGTTGCGCTTAGCACAACTATCCTTTCACAGCAAATAAACGACTGTTGACAGGGATCCAGTCTAAGAGGGCAGCCTCAGCCCTGTCAGTCAAGACTATTCTTACACCACGTTGACCTGCAGCTCGGGCTACTTGTTCTCCTGAAGTGCACAGGAAATACCTCGATGAGTCTCCCGGAGGAGTTAGTTGAATTACACTGTTCGAATCTTGGATATGCTTTTCACTTACGCAGCAGACATCGATCTTCAGAGAATCTATTGTAAGGGCTAGGCACGCCTGCTGACGGGTCTGCATGAGTGTACGCACGTTGAAGGAGGCGAGATTCAGAGGCTGACGAGGCTTGATAAAATGTGAGTTACCAGACGGAGGATTATGCCCGATACTATTTGACATTGAACTGTTGCGAGTATTGACCGTGTTATCAGTGGGAGCATTATGGGTCAATAGATGGGCAAAGAGAGGTGGTTGGGGACAGAAAGCAAAGGTTGAATAAGAGAGAGGGAACTCTGAGCCCAGCCCACTCAATTCGATAGACAGCGCGGTCCTGATTATCCTGTGCGACGACCGATGCAGCATGGAATTCTTCGTAGTTGTGCAGTTCATGGGAGATGTTGGACGGGTACTGCTAGGGTGTCCAGCCGGAAAGCGGGAGAACGATTATGGTTCTCATCCAAAGCCTTTAGTTCTAACAAGATTCTGTCTGCAAGGCAGCGGGCTGTCTTAGTGGAAATCTATTTGCTTGGATCAATTATTCTTCCACTGATTTTACCGACTGAGTTGCTCGACCCCTAACCTAGAGGACCAGGAGGCTGAACTTTGTCTGACCTCTACCCACTGGCCTGTCAGGCATGATAGCATCACCGGCTTAAATAAGCCACCCTGTATAGCTCTTTGGGTCATAGAGGCGCGCAGGCCATCACGCCACGTCAAGATGCAGTCTCGTCGCTTGCACCGTTCGCGAGCGTTACATAAGCGGTGGGGAGTAATACCACCGACCAGTTTGGATGCGATGCTAACCAGACTTATTATTTCATGGCTTTCACAGGGGGGCCTGTCGCCTCTTTTATAAATTGGTACGATCACCGATTCGCACAAGTTCCTTAGAACTTGTTGCTTATTCTATATCAAACCGAGGGGTTTTGTCAACTCCAGTAAAAGTGAGAGCTTTCAACGAGACACGCTTGACGACTACTTCAGTGGTGGCATCGACTAGAAATTGTGATGCTGCTGCTACGGTGATAGGATAGATTAGTCTCGGTGGCCGCAGAACACGCCTTTGCTAAGGTGTTGAAGCGAAAGACGTTTCGAAAATGGCCTTTCTTGCCACAGTTTTTGCATACGGAATTCCGTGCTGGACACCTGAATTGAGTATGACGGTCTAGCCCACAGAAGTAGCACTTGGAACTTGAAGCTGAAGCTGTACATGGTTCTCGTTTTTCGGGAGTGTTTCGATTTGAACTTGTTCGGCCAGAATCCTTTGCACAGGCGTTCAATGATACATTTGTTTGATAGGACTGAGAATTTTTGAACGCCATGTCTGGTGAACAAGGCTGATCAAAAGCGGCCTGCACGCTATCGAAATAGTTCTCCGACAGTCGTTGACGGATACTGGGCGGTTGTAAGCCAGCTACTAAGGCATCTCGGATGGCGTTATCCATGTGCGTTTCGGCAGTAATGGCCTTGAAGTTGCAGTCTCTGGCCAAAGACTTCAGCTTCTGCGTATACTCATCCAGACTTTGACTTGGCTCTAGTTTGCAAGTGGCAAAGACGTGTCGAGAATAGATTTCATTCTTCGTTTTCACATATGTGGCTTTGAGGGCCTCGATGATGGAGTGGTAAGTAGTGCAATCAACTATATGGTCATAATGCGAAGGAGATATTTAGTTAATCAGAGTGTCGAGTTTGTTGGGCTGTAGATCATCGATGGAGGTCAGAAAGTTGGAGGATGTTTTATACCAGTGAATCCATTGCTTGGAGGCGTTAGGCGAACCAGGATCGGCGTTGAATCGTTCAGGATGCAGGATACGATCCATTAATTGTATTTGTCGAATAAATTGTTGTAGTACGCGATTAAGCCGGAGCGTCCGAGAGAAAGTAAGAAGATAGGAGGCCTAGATATTAGGCTTTGTTCGACAAATACACGGCATGGGAGCTAAAATTCGTAGAGAGCATGTGGCGAATTTATGGAACAGAAAAGACGTATTAAATGCACAACTGACGAGACAAGGAGCAATATATCACAGAAAGTGTCCAGAATTTACCTCAGTATCATCTCGTACTTTTGAAGTTGATAAGCTTATTCAGGATGTTGATAGTTTCTTGCCCAAGCCGTAGAGAGGTTTTTAACTCATCTAATTAAGGGCAATACGTAACCATTGTCAACAAAGACAACCGTGCAGCGAAAGAGTCAAATGATCCTAAACTGAATGATCTGTTGCTCACTATTTTTGCGAACGAATATGGAGTCCTTAAGGCTCTTAAAAGAAGTTGCTCATCATCTCTTCAAGGAGTTGAAGAGGAACAGTTCAGCGAGTTATCCCCGGCAAACATCACAGTATACTGTTGCTGAACTTGCACTGTGGCCATCTTGGTCATCGTGGGATGGATATTAATAAGAATGGGTCGTATTGTCTTGTAGCCGGCTCGTGCTTGTGCTTTCTTGTAACAACCTTCCTTCCAGTTTTGTCAACGTTCACAGTTCTTGCGTTTCATCTTGTATATCACGTTTCTTATATTTTCAGTTTTCAATTGCTCCTTCGATCTTCATATGATTCCTCTCAGGGTCTTGGTTGGTTTTTGAGCAGTTGTGATACCTCGTGGTTGAAGGAGTCTTGCGGTCATTTTGGATGTTTTTGATGTATGGTAGCGTTATCCTCCGGTTAGACTGCGTTCCCTGACTTGCTTCCTTTCTGATTCCGTTTATGGATACCCATTCCATTGAAACACATTAAAAAGATATTTCTCTTCTTTTGTACTAAGTTCAATTGTGCTGCAGTGAGTTTCGGCTCTTTTGAACTGAGTTTGGATGCACGACTTCTTGTGGCTGTTTTGATAATTACTATTGAAGCTGAATATTTGGTTCGTGTGTGTTAGCTTCCGGTATACAGAGGTCTGCAGTGTGCCATTAGCATTTCTTCTGACCAATACGTCCAGGAATGGTAATTCTCTGTTGTTCTCCATCTTCAATATGAACTTGATGTGATTTAAAGTGTTGCTAATTGTTGAGTGTGCCTTTTCAATATCCGAGGTACTCGTCTTTGGGGCCATCACAACGATACTGCACCTTGGAATGTTGTGATGGCTAGCGTGCCTCCACTACCCAAGGAGCTACCAATGAGGGTATGGACTGGCATATTGCCAACGGATGGCCTGGTTTGTTTGGCAGACAGCACGATGGTTTGGCGAGCAGCCAACACGTCTCAACCTATGCTGAATCGAGAAAAAGATTGAAGCCAAAAAATGGACCGAGGGAACAATAAAGTGCGAACTGTTGTCTGACCCGAATCAACTAATTGGGTTTGTAGTCATATTAACCACTCAGAAGAGCTGGTTGTGCATATCAGGTTGACCAAAAGCTTACGGACCGGATTTATCTTTGACCACAATGCGTCTTCTAAAACTGTCGATTTTGGTAATAATAAATCGAGATAGTTCAAAACCAGAAATGTTTTCTCATTAGAACTAGTAGGCGGTCACAGAATATTATTCGAGGGTCTCGTTGAGCTGAAGATGCAATCATACCTGACAGGTCTGTGAGTTTGGTCTAGATGAGGGGCAACAATTGGTTCTCTGCGACCAGCTGCCATGCCCTTAGAGAGAAAACTCCAGCAAAATACCACGAGAAGAAGCAGTTCACTGATGAAAAACTCTCACTAGATGGATGTAGGAGAGTAACACTTGAAGATTGTCTAGACGGTGGGAAGAGTCATCGCGTCCGAATGTACAGCTCAGAAGATGCGGTCCCGTTCATGTTCTGCCTGTTTCCTTGATGCATGGGACTGAGCCCGGAGAGCACATCTATATTAGAGCACCAGTGAATACAAGATAGGATTTGTACAACAATGACGTTCCACGTGAGAGATCAAAAGACATTTCTTCACGAGTGCTTCGGCTACGTTCCGGTATTGAGTTTGTGCCCCATCGCCTTCTCCGTCAGACCACTGATTCACAGACTCTGGTTGGGGTTCTCAAAGAAAACCCTCTATTTGTTGTGAGCAGTGGCGAAGTATAGTCTGTCTGAACACCTCCGTCATCTTTCTTGAAAATAGTCTTGCTGATTACTCTTCCTGTAGTCCAAGGTTGATACAGAATGCTTCGGGTTATTGCGGTTTACGATATATGTCTGATGATAGTAACAGTTCAGAATGGACAAAAATCACACACTTCCCAAACCCAAATGTTTCTCTTACTTAGTTGCTTCGGACGATCGCACACCATGTCGGATAGGACGACCAGTGATGCTTAAACCTTTGCAAAGTGATGAAATCCTTCTTTGTTAATCCTGGGAAATGACAGGGAAACAATAAAGAATGTTGAAAGGTAATATACACTGTTTTAGAGAAGTGTAAATGGCAGACTGTGGAGCACTGAATTGCCGTGGTTTTCCAATTTGATATGACAAGCGACGTAGTTTTCTTCTGTGATTTCAATGTGAAAGACCTATTCTAATTATTCCGCAGGGTAACTAAAAGATATATCACGTGGTTTACAAGTTCAAGGAGAGTAGAATTAATGGTGGAAATGTCTTCAATCAATCGGGAACGAGTGGTGGAAAAAAAATAAATCGTTGGAATTTATTGCTATTCAACAGAAGACCAGATTGATTAGATAAGTTCTGAATATGTAAGAAATTTACAGTGAATTCGTTGAAGTTTGATCTGCTTGAGACAAACCTAGCCGAAACAACATCATCAGCATATTTAAGGATGAGAGCTGGGTGGGAGACTGGCAAATCACTAATGTTGAAAACAAGTACGCTGAAAAAACAGCACCTTGAAGTACACCGGCACTGAGTAAGAAATGTTCGTAGACCTTGAAAAAAATCCGCGCAGTGACTTCCGTTGTGAATATTACAGAAAAATACGAATGTAAACAATCTCTTATTAATGATGCAATAGCATGCAGTGAACGGTTGGGAGTTATATGCTCGCTGAGGAAATGGTTCTTTGTTCGAAGCGTATCTGTTTGGGATGTGTGTGTGCGCGCTCGCGCGTGCGCCGTGAATGACCTCTGTGAGAGTATGTTTAGGCCTAAGATGTAACATACAGTGATTACTGGTGCTAATGGGCGACAGAGAAAAGTTGATTGGTTGGTCAGGATGTGATCCAGTTGAGAGACAACGCGGATCGGAGTATGAAAAATATTGATATGATTGGAAGATGACAGGGGAAGTGTTGATGTGTGGTTAAAGTCACCCACAATAATATAGAGATTCTCATCAAGTATAGATACAACGAAAGAAATAAATGAATCATATAAAATGTTAACTGAGGTTTGTGAGTATTTTGGTGCGATGTGAATGTTGCGGATGATAACGTGACTGAAAGGAGAGAATCTGCCGGCACAAGCGCTGAACTGGATTCTGGACAGGAGCTGACATGCTGATTGCTGACTGAGTACTGACCGTGGGTCAGCACACACCCTCCCATAATGACCAGGAGTATAATGGCTGGAATCCGAGTTTACCCAATAATTGTCCCCTACCCATCGACCCGCCAGCTACGATTGGATCTCCGGCTTGAGGAGGTCTTCCTGTGCAGCTGGTCGGGTCGTGGCGGTAAGCAAGCAGTCACACCATGCCAAGGTTCAGTCTCTTGTATAATATTGATTACATCTTTACTCTTCAGATTTTGTAACACAAACACATCTTCCGTAGGCCTATAACTGCTGTGTTCCTTGATCTATATGCGTAAATCGATTCATTTGAACTCGCGGTTGTATTGCTTTGGCTCTCATCGACGACCGTTTCGGAAGAATTTATTTCTCTGTTGCAATCCTTTTGCGGAATCAGCTGAAGCCGAGTTCGTAATTACGACGATGTTTTATTCCAGTTCATCCCAAGAATGGTGCTTGTCAACATTGTTCTCTGACACCCTACATTTCCATTTCTGTACTTGAAATGACTCTGGAAATGGTTCTGTGTTCGTGTGAGAATTGTGACAATAATCCTTGTTTAGTCAGAAAACCGTCTGACTCAGAATGAATTTCGGAGCACCATCTTTGCTTCTAACTCATTGCGAAAGTGATATAAAAAATTCCAAGTTAATGTTCGGTCAGTATTTTTTCACAAGAAATTACAGTGGCTGTTAACCGTGCCCTCACCAATCCAGTTGGTGACACAGTACTACTTTGGTATTACTGTTTTTTGGATTGAAAGTCATTGTCTCAATGAGCTAAAGGGGCATGGACTAGGGTTCTGTCTTTAGTAAATGATGGTATGGGTTCATGTCTTACATTTTGGTCACTGCTGGTTGTTTATTGCGGCTAGCATTTCGTTTCGATAATTTAGTCTTTCAGGAGAAAATCTCTCCCCTGTTCCGAGATAGGGTGAGGGGAATGAGAGGTGGGGTTTGATAAACATTCATTCGATTGATTGTGTTACCGCATTGCTTAGTCGATGATTACTTCGTTCTAGACATCACTCGTCTAACCTACTCTCTATTTAGAAACTTGATGATGAACCACTAAACGAACTCTACATTTATGTGCATAGATCAGGACATTGTACTTGTTTATCGGTTGAATGATTCGGGTTGTGAATCGTACTGTCTTAGCACGATTCGGGGAGGGACCAGATACACTCAGTGAAAGCGTCAACTGGATAAACCCATTATCTGTCGTATGTTGCAACTCTGTTCTTTTAGCTCAACCACATTAAATGATGTTCTGTATTGCGCTTTGACAGAAACATATCTGTACTACCTGTGTCAGATGTGCCACAATCGCGTTTGAATAAAGTGATTCCGGGAAGCCTTCATCTTACTGAAGCCCCAACCGAAGGGTTGGTTTCTCTGTGGGTGACATGTTGCCCTCAACTCGGCGATGCTGCGAGGTAACACCCAAAGTTGAAGCACCAAGTGCAACGTGTTGTTGACGCTATAAGTCGGTGACGTAAATATGCAATATCATTTATTTTTGACATGTAACTTAACTTTGAAAACTAATGCTGGTAGACTGGTGGTGAGGCGTATGGGCCTCACGAAGATGCCCTCGGGGTTTGAGCCCTAGTGTGGGCCCGGTGAATGTGCTTTGCTGGTGATTTCTAACAAACTAGATAAAATAATTGCAAAGTACATTTTACTCATGCTATTATGCCTGATAAATCAACATACTAAGGAGCATAAAGCCAGAGAACCGCGTATCATACATTTTTTATATTTATATTTAGTTATCAAGATATCGTCCGATGTTATTGGCTTAACTGTTAATGTGATGATCTTACTGATCCCCACGTTTCGGTCCCGTTTATCACCCTGTATTTTAGACCTCAAACTCAAGCACGCTATGGGCCACCTCCTACACCTCTTTGGTGTCATTCTTATGAACCACTGAAGCAGCCACTACTTCGTAAGCTTTCCGATGAAAATGAACAAATCCGTTTGACCGCAACGGATTGTTTCCTTTCAATTCTATGCTACATGGGTGACATGAAATTTGGTCGGCTTGTGCCAACTCCACCGTGCAAAGACCCTTGCTATTTAACAGATCGAGTATTTCTACCTTTCCTTGAATGCGATTTATTGAGAGACGAATTATATTGCCAACTGATAAAGCAAGTCACTAATAATCCTAATCGGTAAGTCTATGCATTTTTGGCAACTTTCCTGATCACGGCAGTTTTGCTGACTTGAAGAAAGACATTATATGACTCGATTAGTTTTCTTGATCGATTTTAATAATTCCCATTAGCGTGAATTGAGAGCTATGCGCCGGTATCTATCTATCTATCTATCTATCTATCTATCTATCTATCTATATATATATATATATATATACATATATATATATATATATATATATATATATATATATATATATATGAACACATTGAATTCGGAGAATGTTTCAGTCATAACTGTGGAGATTTCCCATTTTTCGAGATGCCTTTAGCGAGGTTTATCAACAAGGCTAAGCATGTTTTGTTCCAATCTATGTCAATAATTTCGGTTAGTATGATCACTTGGTACTCGGCGGGATACATTTTCGGATGAATGTTTTATTGCACACGGTTTTTGTTCTGACCCTCCCACGCTGATCGTTTACCAAACCCAACACCAAAACGTTAGACCTTGTGATTCAAATCCCCTGATGAAATCAGTATGTTCCATCTTTTATTGGGCTTTCAATGCAGCCTTAAATCGCCGCTACCTCATGTCCAACGGGAAGTAAGATTACCTGGGAATATTCTCGCGCTGGATTTCGGACATAAATTTCGGCACTGCTTTTTGAGCATGATGCGTATAAAATCGTCCTATTCATTCGATATGCTAGGTTTTCTGCCCCTGAAATGTGAGCAGTGTGTTCACGGGAAAAGGATCCACCCCCGGGAGGGTGGAATTTCTTTATATGCTGTTGGAAATGATAGAATTAATGAGCTTTTACATCGGACAATAAAAATACGTTTGAGATAATAATAACCGATACAGAGATTTGCTAATTAAGCTTCAAAATTGATTCGTTTCATCGTGGAATGATCGCATAAAGCTACCGACGTACTCCGACCAGCATAGACACGCCTATTGTGAAAAAACTCGTCACGGTGGCCAGTTTTAAAGCGTCTTGCATGGAAAGTCCGAGTAAAATCACGGTGTAAGTAGTATTCACTCTGCAGCATGTTATCCATTGGTGCAGTGTTAATCGCTAACCTGTTCGCGGTTCTGTCGTGTACGTTCATATTGGTCCCCTGAATTTTCGATAATCTAACGGGTCTTATTCCATTGTAACACCCATTACCAGTTCATTTATTGCAGTGGTTCACTAATTCCTACTTCTCAGCCGCATCCTAACTCGAATACCGAAACAATCATCATGACCGAAAATAAGTGAGAAAATTACAAATTACTCTAATAATTCGACTGTTTTTTTGTTCAAATCCAAGTGTCACTTTGCATGTCACGTAGTCACATCTTCCTGCATATTACCACTGATTGGATGGATCTCGTGGTCATGGAAGCCCGATACGTTCCAATTTGCCAAATGCATTGGTCTGGCACTAGAAATTAGCCATCAACACCCACAATGGGGCAAACAATGACTTTGCTTGGTGACGTTAGTAATTATTTGTAATTGTGAACCGGTCCATCGTCTACTAGCAGTTGTTACATGAATAATACTATGTTTGCCGTTAGTATTATGATAACGTCCGATTTGCCATTTAAAAACAATCACCTTGGCTGCAGTATGCACTGGTAAAGACGCACCGAAATATTGAGGAATAAACCGTGCAACCTAATGTTACTGATTGATGTTTTTAAATATGATCGTGATATTGAGGTAGGGGGAATGATGTGAGGAACACGGTCACGAAGGCAGCATATTGGAACGTACAAATACAAACCATTAGTGATTCACAGGTTGTGGCGCTTCTGATTGCTACTGCCCAGCAGTAACAACATTAGGAAATCGAAACAACCACTAGTATGATAAACCACGGAGCGAGCTAGAAACAACAGTATAAGTTCGATGGGTAAGTCGTTTTAATACAAGAATGTCACTTGTTATCATTCATGGTCATATCTTACTGTCTATAATCGGTGGTTGGATGAGTCTTGCAAACCCCACATAGAATTCTGGCACGTCGTAAATGGCCAAATGTATTGGTTCGGCTTGTATTACCTTCCTTCCGTGTTACGGACTGATCACTAAATGGCCTTTATCCTGCCAAGTTCACTATAGTCTCTCACAAGTGATATAGTTTTGATTTGTCAAACCAACCACCAATCCGACTACGGGTTAAAGATCTATAGTGTTTGACCATATCATTGTAATAATTTCATTCCAAAGACATTGATCAAGTTGTCAAACAAAGATAGATGGAGATCAGATTAGTTTGTTCTGGCCGAATACACAATAACTGCAGTTATTATGTGCATAATCTTTTGTGCGTATACCGTAACTTTGGACATAGTTCGTGTGACTTCATAATTGAGCAGTTCTTCGATCGTTATGGTAAAGTATATATATATATATATATATATATATATATATATATATATATTATATATATATATATATAACACCGGCTGGAGGACCAGCACGGTGCCAACGCAAAAACAATCAAAACATTCCAAAGGCCGGGGAGGGAGGGGTGAGATTAAGAGTCAAGCATTAAGATAACAACAAGCAAAAGCAAACATTTTTGCATATTTTCACCGTACACATTTTTTAAACTTGACGAAAACTGAAAAATGATAATCTGCTGGTGTTAAAAGTAAGCATTTCTAGTGAACCACGAAGTCACCTAGATTTTTGAATGACAACATCATTTCGTTTTTTTAATTCCACCATATCGGTGACAGTACAGGGTAGAGAAATGTATGGAATGTGTTTGGTAATAAGGACACTGACCGAACAAGCTACTGTCCGCACCCATTCTCTCAATCAGTGCGTGGTAAAGATTAGTGAGGACACCTTTATTTCGTCGGCCAAGCAAGTCCAGTTCATAAGACACAATCATTTATATAGCCCCTTTTCCAGCCCGCGCTGCACCAACATTGCTCTTGCGGCTATCTGAGTGTTTCGGCTGCGCTCTGACCAGTTGCCTGTGGCCAGTAGCTTGATTCATTTGTGTACTAATTCCCTGCAGCTGGTCTGACTGTTCCGGTCGACAGCTTGATCGGTAGCCCCTCACCTGGGCTATCTTGCTGGTTGCCTGAGATTCCGCTGCCAATCCGTATGCATCTTTTTGTCTGCTGCGGGATGCTTTCGACATTTTCACCGTCTGTTGTTTTGTCTGTGGCTCTCGATCGGTTGGCCCGATCGGTTTCATATTCGTGTCGTCTTGTTGCTCCAGCATTCCCCCCTTACACTATGTACCGCAAATCAGCTTTACCAGTGAAATGACTAGGATGCGCGGTCTCAGATCACGTGAAACAATTGGTCCACAGCTTGTTATCAGTTTTGATCATTTATGGTATTACAATGTTTACCACAGGAACTATCACTTTCTCATGTTAGTCTGTAGTGATACTTCTGGAAACTGATGGTTTCCCAAGGACTACCATCGTTTTTTTGCGTCTTTCATCCTTCAGTCACGGAGTTCCTTGCCTGTTAATCACAATCAACGGTACTTATCGTGGTGTTTGCACATGACACCACTTGGAAGCATAGATTCTATAGCCATGTTTATTCTGGCATGATATCATGCATTCATTCCGCTGTCCAGTTGTGGGCAGGGTGTCTTTCGCTAGCTGCTTCTCCAAGCCAGTAATGGAAGATGTTCTAAGACCCTTCCAATGTTAGTAAGTCGGACACCCAAGCACAGATTTCCTGTATTCACCGTTCATGCAGTGATTTCGTCCACATCAGCAACGGGGTCATGTTGTTCAGTGTTGGGTCACTGCACCCATTCGTGTTTAAGCATCAGATTGTTTTTCTGGTCATACATTGGCGATGTCCGGTGCATTGAAGTTGTCCAGGGACTAGGTTCATTCGACTGGTCCTGAGATTGTCTCACCCATGTGTGTTTGTTGTAGTTAACGCACACATGCATTAGAGCACACATGTGCCCACAAACACGCATACATATTACATCTGTCCCAACCATCACTTTGTCCCGTCTATCCGTATCGATAGTTTTCAAAAACAATGATTCAACAACGGACCCATTATTCTTTTTGTTAAACTTTGGACACGGTCAATGCACATGCAGATGCATGCATACAGCTTCACTGTTTTACCGAAATCGCGATGCCACCACAGGGGCTTGCCAAGAATGACAGTCCTGGCTCACGTGGTGCTTCAACAAACCACTGTAGTTCCACTAGGCTTGGCCGTTTCAATAGCTTGGCCTCACGACCAGTTGGCACGACTCTCATCCTGGTGACTCATTGTGGTCGAAGATAACTGCCCACATTGTCACGCTATAACTGACAGCCCAGGGGCCATTGTAAGGTTCGAGTCGTAGCTCTTATACCATCTTACCGAGTTCAAGGACAAGGCGAGAATGCAAGGTGTGTGAGTGTAGGTGAGCATGTGCACGCTGACTACAGTATTTTCTGCAAGGAGCCAAATGCCCCATTTTCAGAGCCTTGCGCCACAGTCTAAGAACCATTCATCAGCATCTCCTAGAATGACTATCCCGCATCACGTGCAAACAGCGTAATGTTGGACACCTTGAATCACACATCTAAGCCAATGTTTCAGCAAGGATCTAAATCCCAGGACGTGATGCAAACAGGATTTTCGGGCCAACGACATCATGATAAGCCCTTAAGGACTAACAAGACTGTAAAACCAAAGATACCGCATGCGGACACCGAAACATTCAAGTACTATGGCATGCGGTTGTCGCTTTTCGATGTCCGTAAGATCCAGACGCACGTTTTTACCTGCTCGGAGTACAGCGTGATGGCCTAATCAGATGATGCGATAGAAGCAACGCACTGAATGGTGCATGGGGATGTGACAACTAGCCATTGGTTTTGGGTGTTCTTTGGCCCTCCGGTTAAGTTTGAGCCTAACAATAATTTGAGAATCGGTAACCGTGTCATTCGTAAAACAAGTAAGGCGGAACAATGCTCGCAGAGGAAGTGACAGAAGAGATAGAAGTAATCGAATGTAATCCACGGAACGAAAATCCTATGCGCAGAAAAACTGTTGATAATGTAGATCGCAGGCGCATTGTACAGTGTGCCAATAACGGTGATGATTTGAAGCGGATATCTCAACATCTCGGAATAAACAGTGAAACATGCAGGGGCAATGCAAACAGAGATCAAGAAACTGAGCTGAAATGGGGCCTCAAGAAAAGGAAATTCTCGGATGATGTTATCACTAGGACTTGAAACATTGTGGACGAGAATCCTTCAATAACTCTCGCTCAAAATCAACCAATATTTAAGTCCTGAAGTTCCGCGTTGACCATAAGCACGACCTCTGTTGATCGACTCTTTGTTAACCGTGGCCACAGCACGAAAAAACCTACAATCCAACCTATTGAACGCAACATCATTGTTCTCAAGAAAAAGTGTATCCAATGTGCAGAATCGTTACAAGCGCAAGGAAGCTCTGCGTTACGACTTACCGTTGATGAAACCAATAACAACGTTTGGTGCTCTCAATTAACGGGACTATCTGTTAAAGGAAACCTATGTATAAAAAAACCTTCCATCAAATAAAGATACGAACCTGAATATCATTACATGCATTTCGACCCTTGGGATGCTGCATTATGAATGTCACACAAGAATAAGCAAGGAGATTTTCGATTGATTCCTAGAGACATGCGCCTCTAAGGTGAACACCAAACAGCGCAATACTGAGCTAGTGTTTAATTTTAACAATGCTCCTATACATCCACGGGTATCTGAAGCTCTCTTGGCCATTGGACATTTTTTCCGTTTTCTTTTCTCGGTATAGTCTATTTTTCAACTATACTGAGGAGGCGTTCAGCGGTCTTAAAAGTTCGCTGTAACCGTCTGTATCAAAAGGTTACAGTCCACAGACGAGGAAAGTAACACGAAATACCTAGGTGAGACAAAATAGATGGTGAGAGGGTAGGCAATGCAGACTTCGTTTACATGATTTCCAATCCATCTAATAAACTTGATGCCTTTTGAATAAGTAGTGTGTCAAGGTAGAGTGGGTTCTTGAACCTCTAATTAAGGGTCATATGGACGAATCGGTATGCTATTCGCATTCGCGTTTAATAACGCTGTTGAACCGAAAGTTCTAGTTGGTTTTCCCAAAAAACCCACTAGTTCTCTTTCTTTCGCTGCCATTTTGATGTTCATAATCGGTTGTCAATTCAGGCGACTGTACGTTGTCAAGCCGAAGGTACACCGTTTTTGTATTTGAGAGAGCAAACAAGTTACCAGTATCGCTACCTATTTGCAATGGTTAAACCAAAGTGAAGTTATGGGGGGGGGGAATAAAATGTAACAGTCAGGGAGCCGATAGATAGGATGAACACTATTACGTACAGGCAGATATTTCTTGTCCTATGCGGTTTTTATGCTCGTTTTAAATTAGAATAATAACAAAATTCATGGCAAAATAGTTCTAAAATATTGTCTAAATATGTAGCTACGACCATCCACAAGAGAAACAACGTTCGTGAAATAAAATTTCACAGGTTTTAAACAATAAATGTTTTTGCACTTCCAAAAAAATTGCGTGCTTAGCACGAAGTGTTTACCAAGCAACTCAAGGAAAACTATAGGTGGTCGGTAAAAATAATGGCATAATAGAGAAGAATGCATTATTTTTATGACTTTGTTAGTTGAAACCTGTAAGAACTGTAAAAAGGAATTCTAAAATGTCATTTTCATCGTCTTGTAGATTATTTTTTACACCACAGATCCACTTTAGATTCGGTACGAGAACAGTACCAAGACAAATATCTGGGGCTTCTTCATTTCTAACAGTTCAGATGTTTGAAACATGTGCACACATCGGTCACAATTAGGCTGCTGTAGGTAGACCGACAACAGGTCATTTAGAAGCGGCGATTTAAAATGACTTCGTGAATATTAAGAACAAGTGAGTGCAAAAGGGAGTGCGATCGTGATCTGTGGTTGTTGGATGAACCAGTTATGAGTAAAACCGGACAGGATCAAATTCTGGCAGTTGTGATGAAAAATTCGATGACTTCACAAGATTCTTTTCCGTGTTCATGAATGTGATCTGCGTTAGTGAGTGATTAAAATCTCGACAAGCCTGTGGTATCGACATGACACCCGTGTTGTCTGTTGGTCGAATCTTTTCCTGTGGCACTTAGGCCTCTTTTGCTACGCTGCTTCAGACTTAAGGCACCCTGCGCATTGCTGATGTTTGTTCACGACCAATCTCGAGATGAACACTGTTTCAGTAATGCTTAGGTAAGGTACGTGGTGCTGGAAGCCAACGTGTTCCATATGTTCTGCAAAATACCTCGATTTATGTTGTTCTCGAGGCGGACATATACTGGAAGGTAGGTTGTGGCTGTCAGCCAGCGAAGACTTATCACGAACTGGGAACCGTAGAAATGAATTTGGCCATGTTGGGTGCGCTAGGCTTCTAGGCCACGGTCCAAAAGATAGTTTGATTGCATAGTTTCAAAACAAAACAGAGCATTCAAGTGCACTGTTTACGGTCTATCAAACTGAAACTGGTGATAAGGTGAACAAATTTGAGTTCTCGCTGAATCGCGTTGGATATTGCACTGCTGACTAACACACGGATTTTCTCGAATAGTACTTGCCATATGTACTTATTCTTGCACATACACAGTCACACAGGAACACACTCAGCAAAATACATCATTTAATCAATCACCGGCTTCTCTAAGACCATTTACTAATTTTCATCACCTGTGGGTGCAAAAGACCAGGCGTGATAAACTTTTGTATTTTAATTGAATCCGTTAAAGAAATACTTTCTGATCTTACTCTGGTAAATTATTCAGTTCTGTTATTGTTGACTGTTATCGAAAAATTCCGATGTAAACATCAAGTTCTGAGTAAGTGAAGAGTTATAAAATCCTAGTATATACTGCAGATCTTTGGAAACATGGAAACGTTTACTCGTTGGATTGGGATTTCCTTGCTACTTGATTTTCTGGAGCATATTTATTTACCTTGCATTCTTGTTATTTTACTTGCAACGTGTGATTCAATCGTAATAATTAGACACTGCTGTACGTCATCCTTTTCAAAAGCCGAAGTATGAAAAAAGGTTGGGAGCTAATATGGTTGGCAACCGGACTGGCCGCACCAAGTCCGACATTGTTGAAAGAATTAGAAGCTGTGCTTCTCAGTACGCAGTACGAGTTGGGACGTGTTTGCTACGCACGCTTGCAAAAAACGCTTCGGTAAGTGCACTTCTTCTCTCACGGGAGCACAGTGCTATACATGTGTTCCACCAATTACATGCGTGGTTTCTCGGATTTACTTTGTGAATTTTTCAGTTCATTCCAGTCACACTGAAATATTTTAGTCGAAAATGAAACATTCAGTAGATTTTCGTGACAAAAAAAGTAGCGTAACGTCATCCACAGTTTTATTGTTTTGCAATGGAGCCATACTCGGAAATTACGTTTTCCACAACAGCCTTTTTGTCGTTCTGAGAATGATACCAATAGCTCCTTTGTTGCAACCATAAACTTTGCTAGGTTTCTTCAGGAATGTTCTGTTTGTGAAATGGGTTATTATCGTTCTTTGGTGATATAGTACAACAAGTTTTAAAAGATCACACAGTGAATTAGTCACTTGCCACGTAGCTGAAATTAACTGGTACAGTTTCTTTGTTTACTTTTTTGATTGCATTGTGTTCCAGTCGAGCCCAGCGCCGCTTTCCACCCCACGAACTGGAAGTGATTAGTGTCCAGCACGACTTAACCGCAATTTCTCAAGATATCTACTTCCCCGATGACTCATTTGCAGTGAGGATATTTCTGCAGTGTTCCCGTTCTGTTATGTGTTATTTTAAGACGTTGGCGTCATTTTTGTCCGTGATTTCCGTTTGTTCGAATTATTATTTCACACGAATGGTTTTCGAAAATAAAACCATAAGTATGTGGGATATATTGTTCAGACATTCTAACTATATCTATTCACTGTGTTGATATATATATATATTTATATATGTTTATATATATATATATATAATTCATAGATAAAATGGCATTGTACAAACAAGTCGTAATCAGCTTATGCAGCATTTCTAGTTCCTGACTCTCAGCATGAAATTCACTAAGACAACAAAAACCATGATTGTAGGAAAACAGGAAAATACAGCACTGTGAATATTAGAAGTAATCAGATTGGTAAATTTTTTATAACGCAAAAGAGAACTGTCGCGGAATAAGGCCATATTTATCAATTTGTCTGTCGGAGAAGCGGATTTAATAAACTCACTTGCTTACTCACTTTACTTTTGTGCAACTAACTCCTGTGTGATGATAAGTCAGCTTCTTGAATGCCTGGTGGCGGTTTTCTCTGCGTTGGGGTCGACGGCAATGTCGGTACTCAATGGATTCCAGTTTTTGTGCCACACACGGAGTCCGAAGACCGATTGAAGGCCTACATTTTGTACGCTCGTTTTGAGTGTGTTGATCCACTTTCCCAAGTTACCGCCAGGGCGACACTTCCATCCTGGACTAGGTGACGGTAGAGGCTTCTCTTTGTGAGTTTCGATTCGGGTCTAAGGAGGACAAGACCGAACCATGGGAAAAGTTGCCGTTGAAGGTAAGGGGACAGTACTTCTATACATGAGCAGCATTGTCTTACGGCGGAGTTTGCGATGCGATCATACTGTTTGACTTTGGCTTTGCAACAAAGGCTCCATCGATCGAAGCTTTCTACTTTTTTATCCACGTCTCTCAGAGGCCAAGTTTTGCAAGCGTACGTGAGAAAGAGGGCTGGATGGCGGCATGGTGAGCGCACAATTTCGTGTGGAGGCTTTGTTTCGCTGTGATTTCTGAATTACCAGGAATGCTCTTCCTGTGCAATCGATTAGAAGTTTGATTTTATTTTCAGCCTGGCTGTTTAGTTGAATGATAGACTCAGTGTTCTTGAAGATGTGCACACGTTCCAAGAATTGGTTGCTAATTTGGATTTAGGCTTTCGGATCTGGGGAAGCTATGGAGATCTTGTTTCGTCCGGTTATTTCCAGACCGATCGCTTTGGTCTCGCACTTCATACTCTAGGAAAACGGATGAAGACTGTTTGTTTCGCCCCCCAGAACGACGTATCACTGGGAATCCGACATGTGGTGAAAGTTTCTCGGCCTAGTGCAGTTCATCGATTACTGGTGCGGGCACGGAGCATCATCCCTATCTATGGGGTAGTTGGACAGGATTGCTGACAATGAAAAACCTTGATGGATTTCAGAGTCGAGTGAGGACTCTGTAGACTCATCCTGTTGGGGCGAACACGGTCTGGCGTAACCGAATAATACAATCTCAGCACTCTTGTGTACTTTTCGGGCACCTTTTTAGCCCCTAGTCTGCTCCAAACTGATTCACAGACAACAGAAGTCAACGATGCATGCTGCGGTCGGTTGTTGAAACTTGTGGTGGTGTTGTAGAATCCACTAAAACGTTAAAATATATTCAACTCACCCTTTCTCTATTCGAAATCCAGATTGGTTGAGCACGTTCGCGCGTCCCTTGCGGCAGCAAAACGGTTTAGGAGAACATTAGGGAAAAAGCCTAGTGGCCAAGTTAATCAGGCTGATACCCCTGTAGTTTGCCCAGATCGTTCTTTGATATGAGGGGTAGGAAGGAGGTAGCTACATCTCTAAGGAAATATGGAATTCACAAATTCGACTGAATATTGAAGTCAGAGGACCAAGGAGAGTTTGGCAGATAGATTTTGAATATATCATGGTATGCCGTCCTCACCGGGGATTCCCGTATCTCATTTGTTACTTCCGGTGGGCGGGGTGGGTGTTCTTCAGGGGCGTGTTGTTTGGTTTTGCCTGGCGATACCACAGCTAGGTTGAGACAGGGGCGGTTTAGCCGCTAGCTGAAGTGCCCGACCCAGCTTTGGAGTTTCTTTTTCTCCTCTAGGAAGGAAGGTGTGAATGTCGTTTTCACTGGAGCATATCGTATGAGTCGGAAGGTTTTCGCGATATCTGCGTCGGTGGCTGAGGTCTTCATCTTATCTATGCTTCCCAGAACTAGTGTCGTTCACAATAGTTCTTTGCGGAGGGCGTAGCTTCCTGGCAAAGGCCACAGAAATCGGGTGAATTACGAAGTCTCACTTCCCTGGTCTTTGAACAATGGCGAGAGATTCCTTCAGAGATCTGTTCTTTATTATGCTGGCACTTCTTGCCTATTTTTTCAAGGGCGACCTCTTTTACAGATACTTTTAGCGTTGTTCATCTTGCATCTATATTACCGCCAACAGGACCCCTGTCAGTTCTAGAGGCGATATCACTCGACAAAATTGCAGTTTTGTCGGGAATCGCTAACGACGAAACAATAGTTCTGCTTTGCGGGTGACGCTTCCTTGGAGCTAAGAGATGGGTCTTGAAGTGGGCACATACGAGTGTGTTTCCGGTGCCCTTAGCATTTCCAGTTTCACACCACGATACACTCGACAATTATCGAACGAAGGGGCCCAACAAGATATCACTAAGTCATGGTCGATCTTTTACGCTTTTTTGCCGTCATTGGTGTACCAAGTCAGTACGTGTTTTTGGATGTTGAAAGCGAATATTGGTGATGACCAGTCGACTGAGATCTGCAAACGTAATAAGACGGTAACCATTTTCGCATCGATTACCGGGGCGAGGTTTTCCCTATTTGTGCTGTGTGTGCTCGTTGGCGGGGCCTGTACAGGCTTTCCACCCCCTTGCGATTACTAGGAGGGCAGTAGGTTCTGTAGATCATCGTAGAACTCATTTCTGGTGCCTCAGCGTGCAGGGTCAGGGCCTTGATTGCAATTATGGATACAGTAAATGGAGTACCCCTGAACTGAGCTATGACTATCCTTAGTGGAACTGACTCCCGGGAGATCAGGGCTTCATTTGCTGGGTTATTTTTTTTCGATCGCAACCTCTTGAAACTCGGAACAAGTCCATCGGCCTGCTATGATGCACACTGTAAGATGCATCCATATGAGGTACTTGTATTCGGCGAGTTCCAGAGTTGAGTACGCGTACCTGAGACAGACAAGCTATGTCAATTTTATGATCATTTGGAGTGAGCATGGTGATGCACTGACTACCTGTGGCTCAAAAAGGTTCTCACATTCTGTCAAGCTATGTTTATACGTGACCTGATGTTAAGTTTCTCAGTTGGTGTCGGAGTCACCCCTGTTCCTGGGGAAGCACAGGGCGCTTCGCTTACCGGGGACGCGACAGCATGTTCAGTGCGCATTGTAGAGACAAAATTCATGAAAATGTTCAGGAACAGTGTGCGAAATGGCAACCTTAGTACCACTCAACGTTTTATACGAGGAAATCACCTCGTCCTGTTAGTTTGTACTCCCTTCGGATCATGTGACGATCCAAGATGCCCAACTTATCCTTAGAGGTAAGTATTTAGAAGGACCGGTGGTCGATTCTCGGTTTATCCGCCCCTTCGTGAATCTAATCCTAATTAACCAAGAGGAATCAAGAGGCAGTGACCTTATTTGGTGGCAAGCCACATTCGTGCACGTCACGATGTCGTCGTCACACCTTTGTGGTTGTTTATTAGCGAGGGAGTTTGTCGCCAAAGGAAAGCCTACAACGTTCTCGGGCGATCGCCACTGACCGTCCATGATAGCTTATTTAGAGATGGTGCTTCCTTATTCGCGACTAACCAGCGGATTAGCCGTCCACCTATCAGCTGCCTGCATGTACAGCCGTTAACACTCAGTTATGCTATCCATAAAGGAAGCAGCACATTCCCTACACGATCGAATCTAGTGGTATGCAATTCACTAACCTTTAGTCCGCTTTTACATTTTGTAAGCAGTAATCAGCTAAACAAACACTCCAATCAGGGGATATCTATCCGTTGGTTTGCGCAGCACATGCGCTGGTCATTACAACCTGATGCTTTTGTTTATCTAGTACTTTGTGCCCAGCCTTAGTACCAATGATCTGATGGTCGTGCTGTTCCCTTCAGTATCGGGAAATGTTCCACGTATCCAAACAGTTGGATCAGGATAAAATGTTGTTTTTTATTTCTTCAATAGGTGAACATGAAGTACCACGTATTGTGAATAATTACAGATTACCTTGATGCAACTATGTTTCATGAATCATGTTGAAGCCCCACATGGGTTTCTTGTCTGATTGCGATCGGTGTTCTCATAACAGGGGAATTGACTACTTTGCTACTTCAAATTCACCAATTTTGTGGCCTACCACTTTATTCGTTTGTGTGATTGAGCTTTTCTATGCTCACTTAACCATGTCTGTTTCACTCACTTTAATCAAATCTGCAGTCATTTACACTGTGCTCGGGTACACGTACAGCCGACCTGTGTCAAGAAATAGCTAAATACCAGGGATTACAATCAACTGACGGGTTCGAATTATCAATCCACATAGACGATCAATCACACGGTGTCCCGATGAACTCATATTTCTTTGACTTTGTTCGCAGTATCATGGACTGGTGTAAGGCTCATCGCGCGGCGAACGAAGGTGAGAAATATAAATGTATGCTTTCTTTTGTTAATAACGGTAAAAAAACAGTAAGTGACAAAGTGCCATTCGTCGTTCCTCAGTGTGATGATTACACTTATGTCCGAAATATGTTTAGTCATATGTTTCCTTTGTTCTGGCTCTTTGTTTTTTTGTCGCAGCTCACGTTTCACAAACAAACTACGTGCTTCACTACGTCAGAAAACTATGGGTCAACGTTATCCCTGGGGAAAATCCGAACGCAGACATGGTCTTTCATTTTCATCAGGTAAAATGCAATATCCACTATCTGAATCCACCTCAATCGGTGTAAAAGAATCCAAAATACCGTTGAGAGTGATTTATTGATACATGTACAACGTTCAACCTCGCGGAAACCATGTTTCCATTGATTGATGGAAATGCCTTCTTCTCGTTAGGCACCCTAGTGCAAGGAAATCCAGCATATCAGCAGGTTTCTTCGCAACATGGATATATATATATATATATATATATATATATATATATATATATATATATATATATATATATATATATATATATATATTCTTTTACTTGTTTGTTACGCACAAATGTATAACATCTCTCGAAGGAGACTGCGGAAGTTACCAAATGGGGAGTACACTGGCGGTGGCGGAAGTCGAATCCGAGTCGTAAACATCCAAAATACACGACGATGACCGTGTGACCACCGTCGGTTATTCTAACCCATCCCATTAACTCTAGTGAGAAAACTCTTCTGGCTTCGAACCATTTCAATTTATTAGTACCAGAACGACAGTTGATATGTGATACATTTTGGTCATAACCAGATCCTGGCCCGCAAACGCATTGGTTCACCCGGAATTCACAGCTAGCTCTTATGAGTGGTTAGCGTGGATGCAAACTCATTTGGCTGATCCGGTTCAGACGGCAGTTTGCACTTGACTGCGCCTTCGATCTCCTTTGTTCACTCCAATCTTGTTCTCCATTCATAACAGGTGAAGACTTGCTGGCTGCTCGTCAAACCATCGTGTTGTCTGTCAAACGAACCCGGCCCTCTTGGCATTGTCAGTTCATCCTCTCACATCGGTCAAGTTGGGAAGGTTTATTACCAGTGACGGATGGTCATTATATTGTTTTGGCATGAAGTGGGTCGTTGAGAACCCATTTGGATAGGTCATCGATTGCCGTATGAGACTTAAAATCTTGCACGATAACTGAACTCAAGTGAATCCTGTGAAGTATACGATGAGGGTACACTGTTGCATAATACTGATAGTCCTGATGGACATTGTTTATGAGTTCGCATTATGAATTATTCCGTTGAAAAATCGAACCGACCATTGTATTTAAATAGCTCAAAAGTATCATAGTCGTTTTATCACACGAAGGCACGTAATATTCCATAAAGAGAGGCCAAAGGGCACTACGTTCGATGGGGATAGGGGGAACAATATCCATGAATAACACAGAATATTATTTCTGCGACGGTAGAGTGAGAAGTAAGGGAAGGTTGTGAATTCAGAATTTGGTGATATTGTAACGAAGATGTGTTTGGACGGCCCAACAAGTTAGGATCATGAAACACGTTCAATCATTTGTATAGACCTTTTTCAGACCACGCTGCGCCAACACTAATCCGCCGGCTGCCTGATTATTTCGACTGCGTTCTGGTCAGTTGTCTCGTGCACCATTTCTGTT
The DNA here is from genome assembly GCA_948099385.1 of Fasciola hepatica. Taxonomy (NCBI): domain Eukaryota; kingdom Metazoa; phylum Platyhelminthes; class Trematoda; order Plagiorchiida; family Fasciolidae; genus Fasciola; species Fasciola hepatica. Next base: position 3,732,251 of record CANUEZ040000003.1, on the reverse strand, counting down.
CGGTTGGTCCGATTGTTCTGGCTGACAGCTTGATCGGTAGCCCCTCGCATGGGCTATCTTTTTGCTTGTCTGAGATCCCGCTGCTTCCCACTTGCTAATCCGTGGGCCTCTTTTTGTCTGCTTCGGGATGCCTCCGACATAATCGCCGTCTTTCCTTTGGTCTGTCGATCTCGATCGGATTAAATGATGAGATCTGGATTCCATGAAATAATGCGTTAATTAGTGTCAACAATGGTACTCACTATCACTGCCCAAGTACTGTTACTGGTTCACTAACGATGTCCACTGCGGCATGTTTCCCATGATGTCGTTACTGGGTTCATACCATGTGACAACTAGTCCTGAAAGGTATACTAAGCTTGATTATGCACAATAAAGTACGGCCAATTAAAATTTCTCGTCGTATGATTCGATAACATTTGACCATTTTCTTATTTGATCCCAACTTTAGGAAATGGCAGCGTTTCTTAGTGGCTGCCATTGTGTTAACCTAGACCAAGCTGCCGAACTAGCCGCCCTAGCCATGGTGACATTGGGGTATCGTGCTTTGGAAAACACGTGAGTAGCATTACTGTTCACCGTTCACTGAGGGCCGTCTGGGCATTATTTTAAAGTTTAGTTTTTTATATCTCAGGAAGATGCTGGATGGACTTGTCCCGCGGTCTATGCGTTCTCTGATGTCAGACGACGATTGGCTGGTTGTAAGTCGTTGATGATATCCGTGCTACTCGATATGCTAAACTGACAATTTTTGGAAATGGGTTCTTTCCAGCCGTTCTGTATTTTGCATGTTTGCTGAATGACTTCCCTGTGTGTACATAATACTCGAGTGCATGGTAGTTGTCAGTTTCGCTCATGTGAACGTTTGCAGATGTATCTAAAAGCCACTGAATCAATACCGCCACATGATTGAGAAATTTGCCCCATTCATTCTGGGTGGGTAGTGTTTGTTCGGCACTGAGGCACTTTTGAACATGTGCATACATTTGAGTGAACAGCGGGTGTGTAATATTTGTCAGATAGGCCATGTGCACATTAGTTGATATCGAATACTATTCTTCTTCTTCTTCTTCTTTACAAAGGAGACAAGCTATTATCGACGTTGGTCGGGGTCAGTGTAACTGAATCAGTGACGGTCAAATGGAATGAACGTAAGGCTAGAAGGCATGGTCTCTTAGAACAAACTATGATACTGTCTGTTATCAACATAAGAAAGGGAAGTTCAATTTTGGTGAATAATGGTAACCATTAATTCAGTTATATCAAAATAAACGTTACCCACAAACTATGTGCAATATTTTTGAGTACCACTTCTGAGCGAAATCCCGTATCAGAAGCCAGAATATATGGAGCTCAAGAACAGTAATAAGAGAACTTCAAATTGTACTAATTGTGCATCTGATGGAAAACGTAAAACATCCTTCAACCTCTTTATCCATCAGAAGTGCACATGTTTTTGGCACCCCATTCAGTGGGCTAGATACCCTACATAATGAAGTTCGGTGAGTATTCCAAACCTACTCCTACTTCATGAACTGGTCACCCTTGCTTGTTTTCAACCTGGCGCAGTGAACTGTTAACAGCCCTAGCCTGGTGGGCTACTTAACCTTTCGACTAACTGGCGAATAGTTGTCCATTGTAGGTAAAGTTTGCGTATCCCACGTAGCAGAAGTTAGATCCATAATAGGCTTTTGTGGGACATGTCGACCGTCCGCCCCATACGCGAATCGCTTAAATAGAAGAGTGGTAGAGAAGATTTTGGACGCTGACCACATGCTAACCTTTTTGTATACTTTATCATGTTCCTGTCATTTGGATTGACAATATGGACAGCAGCGCCGTTCTGAATCGGTAATCAGCTTTCCATACACCTTTATGAGGGCACCATCATTGTGTTGGCTTACAATGCTGCTTGTGAAAATTAATGTATTTTCCTCCATTTTAATAAATTGCATCTTTGCGAATTGGGTAGCTTGCATTCTTTCCTTTGAATATGTTGGCACAGAAAATTATGAACGTGGCTCGTTCTTTGACCAAGTTTACCAAAGAAGAGACGTGCCTGGTATTCCTGAAGCTCTTGCACGAGTTGCCCACATTTGGATCGGCCTTTTTTGATGTTACGGTGGGTGTGTTCAGTGATAACGGTTTTGGGAAGTTTATCCGGCGCGTTGATTTGGTACACTGTTTAGATCACTTGGATGAAATTTGTCAAGACAGATGTTCGCAGTGGTGGTATAAAACAGCTTTTGATTATCTCTATGCACTAGATTCCTGATGTGTAAGATGACAAATGATATTAAATACAACCCGTTGTGTTTATTTATCAGTTGATATAACCTAAACTGTTTATCTCCTGACGCAAAATTGTCTAGTTAGTATAACCGATAATAGCATCCTGTATATGGAACTCGTTTTCATGAATATATAAACGTGCACTACCGACTGTATTTCGGGGCCAAGAAGTACTATTGTATGCGAAGTAATATCGTGTTTAGATGGTGGAAATGCTAATAAACACTAGTGCCGAAAATAATAATGTCATCCCTGTGAACACTCTCAGAAGCAATTCAGTCGACCCTCTTCCGTGATGGACTTTCCAATAAAACCTATAAAATAAAACGATGCAGGTGTAGAAGTGGAGGGTATTGGAAGTAGAAAGAGTGGCTGTTTAAGGTTGTACAAAGTTGCGGAACCGAATGGGCTATTTCCGTTCTTTTTGATAAGTTCTCGGATCTCCTAGAGTAATAAACACAGATCGTCCGAGTTTCAGACCCATGTATGCTCGGATGACTAGGCCAAGCATGGCACGCACTTGACCGCATGATGTCTAAAGAGAGAGCAACAACATGCTTAGGTCAACGTCAGTAGCACTGCCTGCTTATGCGTTGTTTGCTAAGATTTCTAGCATTCACTTCCTTAATATTTTGTGCTCGGTACTATCTTGTTTGACAGTGGATCTGAAATCGTTACGTGCAAAGCCTATGTAGATGAGGATATCTTCTTATAGGCAGTTGATCGTTGTGTTGTTACATGGGCTGTGTTTGTTTGTTACTGAAACTGTTTCTAATCATGCGTTTGAATAGCAATGGAAAATGATTTCCCCAAGTGCATCTTGATTGCATTTCCTTCGAAAGTGATTGATATGCCTGATCTACAGTTCTGTTCTGGACTCGGAGCTCGTAAACAGCTTGTTCGCTTTCCCCCGATAATTTCACAGGGTCCATATTTGATGTCGTAATATGAAATCTCTTGCATACATCCGAAAGCCGATGTTACGTATGCAGTAGGTTTCTGGTAACTGTCCACTAACCAGTCTAAGATAATTGCTAATATACCTAGATTGGGAATATAAGTTGAAACAATGTGCCAAAATTAAAGGTATTAAAAAAGACTGATTTATTGGAGCATATAGTGGCATTTGGGAATTCCATTTCACTTGTCAAAAAGGAGAAAGTAATTTGTCGAAGGAAGTCCGATGTTCGTGTTGCATATTAGGTACAAACTGGTTATAATAGATGGTCATAAAAATAAATGATTGAAACTGAGGGATATCAGTAAGTTATCAAATCACAAATGGGTTACACTCTTCCTTGTTCTGGATATCCAACCGTAGCATCGGCAATAAACCATTAGTCATTGAAATCGTAGGAGAATATTTTTCTCAGCAAATATGGAAGCTAAACTGTTGTATGCGAGTCGATAGCTTGTTCAGATTGTGGAAATGTGCATGAACGTTAGTGCTGACAATAAAAGTGTTCCACATAAGAGATAGTAAAAGGCAGTTCAGAAAGCATGGTGTTTTAATCCGTTACGTTGACCAGTGAGAAACATTTTCTCCCTTAGAATCATCTCAGTTTATTCGCTCAGAACACGCTGTCTACATAGGAAGAAACAGTCACAGTCACCACAAAGTAATTGGTTCCAACTTACATCGGGTAACCACTCTTCGGGCTGGTTGATTGGTGATGGGGACAACTACCACATGACGGGAATGCGTTCTCGTCTTGTCGATCAGCTATCTTGTCGCTTGCGGATCCGGTGTATCAAGCACCTGAAGCGCTGACATGCTGACTACCTTCAGGACTTGAGCGTCCATTAACCATGTATCAGCACTTACCCTCATACATGTTGTTCCTTATTCGATGAAATACAAGGGTTACACAAATGATACAACTTTTATGGTCAATAACTGTTTTGATTCCTCGTGGACACCCACATGCATCAAAACACCTGAAAATTCGATTTTTCAGAATATGCCTCGTCGGTTTAGTTTAAACCTTCCTTGGGCAAAGGAAGCGGATGGTAGAATCACTCAAAGCTGCTAATTAAATTTTACATATAGGACGCCAATGAAACCAGCTAGTTGTATTCGGTCAAGCTGTTTCCGCTGTTCTTTTACGCTCTGACTGCGATTTGATATCGATTTCTTTTAACGACATCCTTAGTCGTTTTTATGCTCACGAAATTTTAGCAATCACGAAATCCGAGCTTTCCCGAACGGCTCATTCTGGCTGTAAATCAGAATGGTATTCTCGTCTTGGATTCTTACAAAAAGGTATGCTCCTTATTTTGGTGGTATCGCGAAAACTCGTTCCTTGCTGGTTTCAATTTGATACGTTTTGGTTTATATTATGCAAGGAGTTGCTAAAATCGAGTTGTAATCTTGCTTCCATTTAATGATCACATTGTATCAGAATTTGAAATTGGAAGTTGATGAGCTGTTTTGTCGTGTTCAGATCTCACGTCAATGTTTGTAGTCTGTCAGACTGAATAGAATAGAATAGAATACGCGTTCTACCTGTTGAGGAAAGTTCGGTTAAGCAGGCATCTTATAGCACAAGTTTTTACAGATCCATATACTCATTCGTACAATCTAAGCTCCGATCCGTTAAACCCATTCGCAGGCTTTATTAGTTCCATATTCCACTTTATACTGAATTTATCTTGAACAGATGCATAACAACAAGTGCCTTAATTAGGCTGATACGAAGAATATAGTCCGATAAGTGGTTATTCTTCCGGGCATTGACAAGAAGTATTGTTTCGTCTCTCGTTGAATCATATTTTCGAGTTATGTTTCCTTTGGGAAGTGAATGTTTAAACTCAACCAGTAAGGCATATCCATGTCTCACCATTTCTTGCTGTGTCTCAAAGGTAATAAGATTACTATTTTGCATGACCGTTGTGATTTTTTAAATGTCCATAGATTATACCGACCTCTTCGAGATAGTTCATAAATAATTCTCCTAGGACCGGGCTTAGTTATTTTCAAAATGTAATGATTTCTATGTATATTGAAGAACGATAAGTGGTCTAAACTTGAGATAAATGAATGATCCACTGCCATTTGAACTTGTTCACTATGGTTCCAGAAGGTAATGTGTGTGATTTCATAAATGGACTCTTCGTCCGCGCTCGATTCAAATAATATTACACATGTAAACAAACTATGCAGTGCTCAAGTACGGTGATGATTTGGCAGAAGAGTACCAAGTACGCGAACCTAATGAGCGGTAGCAACCAAGAAACCGGTCTTGTACTTCCCAGGAGAACGTTTGTCCTGCCATCCAGATAAAATACCATACTGACTTAAGCGAAAATCCCAGTTGTTTTGGATAACTTGTTTTCTGAATTTCGATAAACTCCAAACTACCAAAAGCTGCATCAAAAGTATACATTCTACTTGTGGTGTTATCGATGCGGCTCGGGTAAACAGGTCCTAGGCAGTCTGAAATACTTTTTTGCGCTAACTAGTCTTTAAATAATTGAGTTTTGGCGAAGGGACATTAGCCGCGTGAACAAAATAATAAATTTTTTTACTAATGAATAATGTTTAAAGCCATCATTTCGATCACATTTTGTACTATTTTGCCTTACGTTAATATATTTATAATTTTGATGATGCTAGTGCCAATATGGAGAGTGGAACAAAGTGGTCATCTTTTACAATTGATTCTAGGAGCATAATGCCATCTTTGAGTTCCTGAGCGTGTCTTTTTCATCACAAACATTTCATCACGTCACCATTCAGTTTAGTTCATTTCGAACAACCAGTAACCATGCATTGATTCCTATAGTTTTGAATGTTATCTCTCGGTGGGAACCACATTTAAGAATTAAAAAGACGAGGGTAAGAAAAAAGGCAGTGATTGTAGCAATTCAGTGTAAAAAATGTGAGTACAAGAGCGCCACCGATCGCTACACTTAACGTCAAACGATAGAAGATTGGTCTGTTTGATCATAGCAGTGGAAAAGTTCAGTTCAAAACACCATCAACCGTGTGTTGGGTGGCTTTGGTTGCTATCACTCGGCGGGAAACTTAGTCGGAAATAATGAGACAAACGAGAGTATAAGAAAAGCATTAGGATAACCACAGATATTAGTGTCAAATCGTCAAAGAAAGTTTGTGAATCCTAGATTGCCACTGATGGTGACATCATTCAGTAAACCCAGCCACTCAGTGAGTATCTATTAAACTCAACCCAGGAAGCCTAACACGCACTATATGGCCAAGTTAACTCGTAAGGATTTTCATCATTACACACACACTAGCATCTTTTAAAGGTATTCACATGACTGTACCATCGGAGTGAGTAAACATCACATAGCATAATGTTTCATTTATTCAGACATGCATTAACCCATAGAAAATTTTGTTTTACCTCATAAGCTGCATGAATCACACAATCCGACCAAAATGTGATATCTTCAAGCCCTAAAGTCTATATATTATGCAGTTTTGTTTGCTCATCGGCTGTTATTTGTTCGTGTCCTTTACATTATAATCCTTACAGAGCATTCTGACCAACTATCCATACGGTAACCTGGTAAATTGGTCTTTCACAGTGCGATCAATTAGTCTTTGGTTTGGAAATTTGGTAAACTGCACCACGTTCAATTGTGAAACACTAATGGTGAGTGACGGCAGTACTGTGATCATGTTAAACTGCAGATGATTTTCAACATCATTGTTACCCAATATGCTACTAGTTTCGATCACGTATTCGCTTTTCATGAAATCATACAAGATCTTGCAAGGCCAAGGAGATATCTGATTGAAAGATTGGAAATTCATTCCAAACTTTTACGGAGGCGGTACTTATCCACTCACCGTGGAGGATATTCAATGCGCTAGCTGTTTGATAACCAAAATAATGTTAAAGTAATCATTTCACGTAGATTTCATGTAGATGTATGGTTGTTTTTGGGAGAATAGAAGGACCAAACTTAAAGTATTTTTTTCCAGTGGCAATTCAGACAAGGTCTTTCTTAACAGAAGGCATAATGCTGTTGAATTTGTTTCGTTGGTTAGACGATCTTCGAATAATTGAGGTGTATCTGTGATATAACAAAATGAACACCAGAAGCCTCCCATGAACACTATAGTTTGCTTCTAACACTGAACTATGAAACTTAAGTTGATATATCATGCCCGAACAACTTCCGATAGCCTACTTTTGAATGCAAACAATATCTGCAGCGTAAAATAACCCATACGAAACTGTACTGCCTCCTTGTCTGTTTTTTCGTGCGAATCACATCCACTGTGATGTCATATCATTGTATGAATCATAGAGCACACATGAGAAGTTGTCACACTAATGCCATAACAATTCTTCGTTCCACAGGGTTACAAAATCGGCGAGTTAATTCAAGCATATCACAAGCAGCTAGAGGTTGTCGAAAACACCACGTAACGAAAGTCCATGCTTTTCTTATTTGGGGACCACATATAGCTCATTTCTTCGTCTAGTACTGATTCATTTCTGTCGGCAGTGATACGAATGAACGATCAACCATTTACCCGTGAACTGTTAACCTCCTGACCGACTTGTTGCAACATGATTTCTGTTCTAAAACGATTTTTCTATTTGAGCGACTGATCTTCCCGGGTGCTTTGTATAACTTGTTCCCGGTATTTTCATTTTGTCAAACCGGATATGAATTCGCAATACATCCTATATTGGTTTGGTACAATTTCGTTGCTTTGTACCTAATCTGGTTTTGTGCTCGCTTTAGTAGGATGTACAATGAAAAGTGACAGCTACTAACTACCAATCCTAATTTCCTTTCTAGAGAAGAAGGGTACCATCATATTATTCAAGACACATATCGGGGACTAGTAAAAGACAAATCACTCGACCGAATGCAGTTTTCAGCATCATCTGAGCGTCGTATGTGTGACGCCCTACATGATATTATCAATTTGACATACGTGCCTACTCTTGTGTGCTGTTATCGTGGTGAGGAATGCGTGGTCTGAAATACATTGTTGGTCATAATTATATCAGAGCCGATCGGGGTTTGAGCGTATCGAAAAAGCAATGAGTCGTGATGCGATGTGATGTGAAACGTGAATGTCGATAAATCAAAGTTTTGAATAGCAGAATTTCCAGTTACCGTGGGGAAACTTTCTCTGGGCAGCTTTTCAATCGGAATAAACGACTGTATGTAAATGTACATTCATGAACTGTGATTCTATTTTTCGAGAGCCAGGTATCATGTAATAACTGTCATCCTGTTTAGGTTCAGTTTGAACTCAGTAATTTCCATGGACAACCTTAAAGCACGACTATCCTCACCAAACAGACACACTTAGTTTTACTTCACATACACAACCGGAAGCCATTTTTTCCTGGACTTCAGGTTCATCAAATACTTTTTCTTTCTCATATCACTATCTCTTGAATAAATTCTAATGTGGGTGGGATTTGATGAAATTTAATTAACAATCAAGTCTTGGAGATCGAAAAAATACTGGGCTTTCAGTGTGAATTACATTCCATGTTCAAGTCAGGTCAGATCAGGTTGCACAGGACTGATAGTGGCCGGGGCCAATCGAGCCTCCAGAATTCTTCCAGTGGTATGCACAGAGATTGGCACCCACTACTGCGACTTTATTATTTCCTCCCGGTTTGGTATACGAATGGATTTGTTCCTTCAGTTGACTGAAGAAAGAAGCAAAACCGTTCTTCTCATCATCCAGGCTAGAGACAACCATGACGTTAGCGTTCCATCACACCTGATGCCCCAGGTCGTAGGCACGGACACAGTATACTGAAAAGCCTGGAGTAAACTACAATTTCGTCCCACTTAGCATCCAGCATCCTTGTAAAATGCTTTACACATTGTGCGCTAACTATTTTTTCAGTTAGTCTTTTCCACATTCCCACTACTCTGTTGCTGGAGTAGTTCGCTCGCACGTTTAGCCTATAGCGTGGCTTCCACAATTTATACTATTTCCTCTCGTTCTTTGATCAGTTGCCTGTTCAAATAAATCCCCTGCACCTATTCCCGATAAACCCTTCAGGATTTTAGACGCTTCAATAAGGTCTCCTCTGGGTCTTCTTTTTCCAGGTGGGAAGAGTCTCATATCCTGCAATCGTTCATATAATTTTCCTCGTTGTCTCTCAACCATCAGAGTGGCTAATCGCTGGACCTTTTCTAGGCAAGCTGCATCCTTTTCAAAAAAAATGCCCAAGCCTGTACGCGGTGTTCTGAAAGTGGCCTCACTACTTCCTTGTACATAGGTATGGACACTTCCACCGATCTGCAAGAGAGTGCTGAGCGCAGCCGAAAGAGCTCACCTCTTGCCTTGTGAGCAGCGAGCTTGCACTGTTCAGCACACTTGAAGTCCGCAGTCATTTGGACACCGAAGTCCCTTGTTGACTGTGTCGCCTCAACTGTGAATGTTCCATTTTCGCCCATGACCGTTAATCCCACTAAAGCTCTGGTTAGCAGATGACTCTTGTTTTCGTTTAAGGGTATATCCCATCTGTTTGCCCAGCTAACTACCTGCGTCAGGTCCCCTGCTTATTCATTACGATCTCCTGATTCCACAAATTTCACATTGTCTGCAAAAATGAAACTCGGTAGTGATAATCCTTCCACTAAATCACTTATGTAGAGAAAAAGTGATGGACCTAAAACTGACCCTTGAGGTACTCCGCTGGTTACCTCTGCTGCTTTTGACATGTAGATTCCTACTCTAACATGAAACGTCCTGTTTATCAGGAAGGCTGATACCCATTTCTGTAATTGCTTTTCTATCCCAAACGTCTTAAGTTTCCCCATCAATGGGCGATGGTTGACTGAGTCAAAAGCCTCGCTGAAGTCTAGGTAACAAACTCCGACCATCTTGGCCTCATCAAGATGGTTTGTGACTTCTTCTAGGAACACTATAAGGTTTGAAAAAAAATATTTGTCCTCCATAACCCGTGATATGCTTTTCAGAACAACTTGTGGCTCAGCAGGTGTTTACATATATGTTCCCTTACCATTCGCCCTAGACACTTGCAGAGAATGCACGTGAGGCTTACAGGACGGTAATTTTCTTTATCTGACCGTGACTCTCCCTTGCGGATAGCCACAACTGTAGCTAACTCCCAGTCCAACGGTAATACCCCTTGGCTAAGTGTGGCACAGTATAGATGGCAGACATGTCCACCGATCATGGCAGCCAATGGCTGTATAATAGCTGAGTTTATATCATCAGGCCCCGCCGACTTGTGTATGTTAGGTCCTTCCAATAATTTCCCTGTCCTCCGTTCCCCGATTTGCAGCTTGGAAAGGATAGAAGCAATCACTTACATTTCGGTCGATGTTTGTTGCCCTCCATCACGTCTATGTACACCCTCGAAGTATAGGCCTAAGGCACCTGCTTTACTCTGATCAGCATTACATATTTCAGCCCCATCCCTCAAGACCAGAGTTTCCACTCCATTCCTAAGCGAAGCCTCTGACTGAACATATCTGTGGTAACTTTTTGGGTTTTGTTTAACTTAAATGGTCAGTATCAGTTCAAATGTTTTCTTTGCACCTTGTTGGATTTTCACGGCTAAGTTTCCATCCTCTTTGTACCGTAACCTGGCTCTTTCGCTACCAGTGGCCTTGAAAACCTTCCAGCTTCTGTCCATTTTTTGCCTGCTCGTCGAACCACCGGCGTCCACCAAGCTGGCTTGCCTTCATTTTTGTGCTCGCGGAGTGAGACACAACTGTCCTGCAGCTCCAGAAGATTTCCCTTGACCCTCTGCCACAATTCCTCTACTCCAACTTCCTCCCCCTCTATCCCCCAGTCTAGTTCTGCAGCCCTAGTTCTGAGTTTCCCTATGTTTATGCTCCCAAAATGTCTACGTAATTTTTCTACGTCTTTCGCATGCCGGCGACAAAGGGAAAATTACATGGTGACATAATCGCTTTTTCCCAAAGATGTCAGCACATCTAACCCATCTATATCATTTTCATGCCTTGTGATCACTAGATCAAGGAGCGAAGGCTGCTGTCCAGATCTGTACCTTGTGTTTCCTCTAATGTGCTGAACCAGAGCTCTGCTTTGCATCCAGTCGACGAAGTCTTCCTCTGCTCTACCCGAGATACAGCTACCTGTTGTCCAATCCACTCCTGGTAGATTAAAGTCTCCTACTATTAGACGTCCGCTTGCTGATGCCTGGAGCTACTGTAGTGCACTCATCAATCTTTTATCCTGGTCCAATGTTGAATTCGGGCTTCTGTATACGCATGCAACAGCTGTCTTTTTGGTACGCAATCTTACGATGTTAGCACACATTTGAGTGCTTGCTTTGCACATACTCACTTTTGATTCCATGAGCACTAATCATTCTCTAATCAGGAAGGCTACTCCATCACTGGCTGTGTCATTTCCCCTGTCTTGTCGATAAACGAGATGGTGGTCTTGCACTCCCTGTGGGATATGGTCGTTTTGGGACAGCCACGCCTCTGAAACTGCGACTATTCCAGCATTGTAATGAGCGGCTCTAGTGGTCAGCTCCGCCCATTTGTTTCTAATGCTGCAGGCATTGATGTATAGCACTACCGTGGCCCTCTCGGTCGACATAGCATTTTTCTGCTTTATTTTATGTCTTGCCTCGGGCGGAGTACCCGAGTGGCTGCTACGTTTTTTGCTTCTAATGTGCTGGAGATCGTGGTTTGCTGGTTTGCTTCCATGACGGTTTGTTCCATCAGGTCGGAATCCTGGGAATTTCCGTTTTTGTCGATCCGGATGATTGCTCATGGTCGATAGCGAAACAAAGTATGGCAATAAATACGAACACCGCGAAATTCGGAAAATTAGTCATCCGTTCTTATCCATTCCCCGGTTTTCTTTGTTTATCATTTGAGTTGACCAGCAGCGCTTTGCTGTCTTCTTTTCCAGTCAGGTGTTGCGCTTCATTCATATAATGCCAACATTTTATTTTAGTGCTTGTTGCTAGTCGTGTGTGTTAGGATCAGTAATTTGGCTTTATAAAAAGCGAGTACCCCACTTCTTTGTTGGAAAATGGCCGGTAGAAATGGTTTCTTTCGCTTACTTTGCCTAGATAACTTTTCACAGAGGTGACTAGTTGGTATCCCGAGGTTACGAAGTTTATTTGCTTCGGAATCGGTGAAAATGTTGCTTGGGGATTATATTGGTCACGAATGCGTTATCATCCGTTAATCGTGCAGTGAACACAATTTAGTCAATTGTTAATCACTTTTTGTGGTCGATAGAAAAGGATGTCAGATTTAGGCGGGAAACGAAAACAAGAGTAATCTCATAACGTTTTTGCCATTAAAAATAAAGAGGTCGAGAAAATAACCGATTCAGAAAAATAGAGTGAACGTGTAGGCTTCGATGTTGAAATGATTCTCTAAAGAGCCATGTCCTCATTCGAGGATAGCAGCATCAATTTTTGCTCAGAAGGTGAACTGTCTGACGTAGAATATGCGGACGATGCTACTTGTCTGACTGAATACCCGTGTAAGTTGCAAGCTTTTCTAGATAGCCTAAACAACAATGTAGCATTTCTTGGGATTTGTTTTTCCCTTCGAAGTGCAAAATGCTTCTTTAGGGATGGTTTGGCTCTACATCGACCTTGTCTCGGCTGGAGAAGCCCTTGTTGAAGTACAGAAGCTTAATTACCTAGGCAGTTACATCTCACCGGGTGGTCAGATAACGGATTATGTGTCATCGTGTGTAAGATGACGTGTTTAGCATTCGTTGACTGCAGTCATGTGTGGCACTGGGGTGACATTTGGTTGTCTACTAAGGGTCGACTGTATTCTATGGAAGTTTGATGTATTCCATTACGCGGCCCAGATATATGACCGTTGAGGGTAGAATATAGGCAAAGACTGTCGGTGTTTGAGCATCGATGTCTGTGGTATCGCTCGAATATGGTCGGAACATCCTGCCAACAAAGCTGAGGTTAGGCATAGAGTTTCTGGAACTAGAAGGCAGTCACTGAAGCAGGTACTGAATCTGAATATTCTACGATGGTTGGGGCATGTATTGCGCATGCCCACCAATAGACTTCCTCGGCGTGCGCTGTTCTCCAAGACGAGTAGTGATTTTCATGTAGGTCGAGGTGGTCAACCCATGGCATGGCCAAGTAGAACGTAACAGACATCCGGGTTGGCGTCCAGGAAAGCCACCTACCAGATGGTTGGAGAAATCTAGACATGTCTGGGTGTCGCGATCCGTGGCGTCGTTACATCGGGGCTCTTTCAGTCTTCGTGATTTCCGCTTATTTCTTTGTTTTCGGCTCTTTCTCGCTTTATGTGTCTATTCATTTTACGCTAAGCTCAACTTTTCTGTGAGTTATTGGCCGAATGAGCCAAACTGAATTCAAAGAAGTGACAAACTTCTTTTGAAATCATGCACATCAATACAAGTCCAAATTTTTGATTGAGGCGTTGTACTAAACAGGCAAGATTAATGCGGATATTGACTGCAGGATGCATTCTGCTCTAACTTTGGCAAGGATGGTCATAACATGATTTACGTTCAGGAAATCGGGGAAATATTCATACAGTATAATGAATCAATAGGAAATTCTCAGGAGTATTCATAGGTTTATTCACACCTATTAGGTAAACGACCACCATGCACTGTGTTATTGCTTTTTCGGAGACCGCTGGTTCCTAGAACGAGAACAAAGAAGTGCTTAAAACGTCGTGGATTATTTTCCACTGTACTACACTCTTCAGGAACGTCAAAGCTTCACGTCAGCCCCTTCGAGATATGGCACGTGGGAAGTGACTGTCTGCAGGTCGTCAACTTTTCCCTCATTTTCGTAGTGTCCTAGCAGCTATGAGTGAACATTAGTCTGTATAACACCGGAAGACAGAACGGTGGTGTATTTAGAATAACTCTTCTCACCAACACTACACACCACGTTTTTCACTAGTATTGCTGTTACCCTAGATCAATCTTCACATGATTTTCAAAGGTTCTTTCACTATTCTTGAAAGAGAAGGAAGAGAATACAAATGAGAAACCACAACACTCTTGCCTCAAATGAACTGCCTTTTTGCTACCTGCAAATACGCATCTGTATAGGAACTAAACGATACACGGCCACCTTTACCGTTTCATTTTGTCCCTAGCAATTTTGTTTCAATTACGCAGTCAACTTGGTGGTCATGTTTTGCTTTAGAAAAATGAAATGTTGGTCGATCACATCGTGGGTGGTGCTTTCCGTACGTGTCCCCGTGACTGGTACGTCCATTGGTCACACCACCGTAGGCTCTCATACGAACTGTTGCGTTTGTTAGTGTGAATTCAGCTCACTGATGGTGATGGTTATCATAGAGATGTGGGTCATCAGGGGACAGAGAGGTTTCTTAGGCAGATGACGAGTAACCGCTGATAAACCAGTTACTTGTCTGTGCTTGGAGATTTGTGCGATTGGGGCTTCACCCGAAGTTATGTAGCATTCCCTTGAAGTTGCTGAAGTTTCACGTTAAGCTCTAGCGGCCTCACTTGAAACTAAAAAAGGTTAGGTTTAATAGAATAAATGGATAACATACTGGATGGTTGGGATACGTTTGATCCCAAATGGCTTGAAGAAGATCACATGCTCTTGGAAAAAAGATAATTTGTTACATCATACAAAGTCTGCAGCTCTTTGAATAATCTAAATACAGCCAACTGATGAAGCTGCTCGAAAGGCCTTGGGTCGCAATCACCTCATTCGAAAAAATTTTTCGAAGTGGGATTTGATCTCCAGTGGGTCCTTTACATTAGCGACAAAAAGGAGATATTCTTGTGATTGTCTGTGTTGCCTCACATCACCCATTTTTGATGGACCTCAATGGATCCTTTTGTCCACCAATTCCATGGAATTACGAAAGTTTTCGGAGTTGTCACAGTGGATAATAGTAGTGGATGAATCACTTGGAATTCGCTAGCAGATACAGCAATTAATGGACTGATTACGAATACGTCATGTAATTCTCATACGTAGAAGCACAACGACGGGATTCGTCTCACACCCTGAGGCTATCGTACACTGAAAACATCTCTGTGTGCACTAACGTCTACTGACTGTCAGTGTTTTTTCGAATCCATCATCTGATCACCGACTTTGGCCTCCAAAAGCCTCATTATGGTCGGGGGTGGGTATCTCAGACTCCGAGATGGCTACTCGTCCTGAACGCTTCTCAAAATGCTCCCAAGTGACCGTGCGTCTAGCACAGCCTCTGTTGAAGAAGTCCTACTCACTGCCTTCTCGTGGCGGAGGTGTTCCCACTAATGTGCTAGGACGAGAGCGAATTCCCAGCGCTTTCCACCAGGTTGACTGACTATTATTCAGTCTAGGGGAGACGGCTAAACCGTAATTTCAAACCAACCACGGATGGCGCATGAGGAATACAACAGTATGCTCACCGGCATCTGTGGCGGAGAGGTGTACTGGGCACGCAGGATATTTGGCTTCATCCGAACGGCGTATGAACTGAGTGTTCAGTCACCGGCTTCCAGTGGGTTACGGACCTCACGTCTCGTCTAGCTGCCTTCCGGGTTAGGCTTTGGTTAGCTAAAGGCTCCGGTTGTGGATCCCTAAGGAGACCACCTGCTTTGGCTTGGGCAACCTGGCAGTATTGCGCCCACAATCAAATCATGGACTCGGACTATCCACCCCTTCCTCCTCGATTGTACCATGTTTTGTCTGGCACACAGTCCGAAATCAGGCGGGTATGTAATTATATATATATATATATATATATATATATATATATATATATATATATATATATATATATATATATATATATATATATATATATATATATATATATATATTAAAGTACCGTGAAATCGGATATGATGTCAACTCAGCAACTACAATTACAAGAATAAGAGGAGGAGTGAAACAAAGTAACAGAGGCAGTTCTTAAAAAATAAAATGCCGTGGTTTCGTTCTTTTTCCACTGCTAACGTTTTGATGTTTCTCATCATTATTTTGTCGAAACGACACTTTTGTGAGTACGGGATACCAAGGTTCGACAGAGACCGCATAACATGTGAGCCACTTAATTCCATTCTGAGCCATTTCTCTCAATCTCTTAAACCAAAGACAATCCTTATCCCGTGGACCCCAACCAGGAAGCGGGGAGGACCAACCGAAACCAATGCTGATGCCAGCTTCTTCATACCTCTACGTCAAGTCATGGCCTGAGCTGCGCGTCGCTTCGTCTAGCCTTGCCCAGCACGTGCGAACAGAGCGCGGAGAAGTGGAAGATGGGCAGACATTTGCAAAAAATGACCAAGCCACTGGAGGCGGTGCGTAGTGTTGACATCGTTCAGAGGGCAGCTATCGGTGCCAATACCCTACAATGCACCTCATCATTACTCACTCGATGTTTCTATCAGACACGGGCAATGCTTCGGATAAATCGGTTGTCGAACACAGAAAGAAGCCAAGCATCCTCAACGCGAAGTGACCAGGTCTTTAAACCGTAGAGTAAAACACTACGAACCGCTGCAGTTAAATTGTGAATACTATTTCCTCACCCCATGGACTGACTGACTGCGTCGAACCAGGCTCGAACTACCACCTGCCTCGGGGAACAGTGCACCTATCATTCTGCGGATATATGTAGGAAAAAATCAGAGCCATCGGCCCTTGGTTAGATAAATAACGTGGTCACTAAGCCCCATTTTCCAAACTCGTGATAAACCCGTCGTGGAAATTGTACTGTATTGTATTGTATATACCAACTTGGGCATAGCTGAACAATACCTTTCACCAAAAAATACCGGCCAAATAAAAGTACAGAGCAAAAAAGAGTTTCGTTTCAGACAGAATGACATCCTTGTTTGTCGGGACACGTGCTGGAAATGGAACAACGGAATTCATATATAAAGACGTTCTGTAGAGAGGCAGTTTTCCAAAACCAGGTCAATGCGTAGAAGTGGCAAAAGTAAGATCAAAATGCAATGGATGGCGTTATATGTCCGGTGCATAACTCCAAGAATAGGTCATTTAAGGTTGTGAAAGGATTCTATCAAGATTCCTTCGAACCGAGCATTTGCAATTCCGAGTAGCTGCATTGTAATCTGACCAGTTACAATGCATAAAAACGATCTCATTCAAGGACCGCAAGCGGCTGGCTGTCATAATTAACTCGAATTTGAGTGTTCATCAGTTTACTATAATAAAAACGTAAACCATAATAAAGCGGGACCTTACCGGAGCTAGTGACTCAAATTATTGCTTCCTTTTTGAATACACGATGGTCAGTACAGGACGAAGAGAAATGCTGCGTGGTGCTAACATTTGGTTTGCGCTTGCCAACTATCTACGTAAGTGAACAGTCTGTTTCAGCAATTTCTTCATCCAAGA
The DNA here is from genome assembly GCA_948099385.1 of Fasciola hepatica. NCBI lineage: Eukaryota > Metazoa > Platyhelminthes > Trematoda > Plagiorchiida > Fasciolidae > Fasciola > Fasciola hepatica. The sequence goes on along the minus strand of CANUEZ040000003.1, from coordinate 3,714,627 downwards.
AACAGGTTTACGTAGTCTAATTAGCCGAGCTTCGCTGGATGGTACCAGTTTCGAATTAGGACTACATAACAACAGTTCTGAAGCTAAAAAGGGTAAACATTTTTTGTCTGTTTGCCATTAGATGTTTTGCTTTAAGATTTGGAAGATAGAAGTGCGACATCTAGTGACAGAAACTTGACAGGGATGACTAGTTGCCTGGGTACGTGATGGTCGGTAAAATGTTTTGGGAAGAGGAACTGCTGAAGCAAGCTCAGATGAACAAAACCCAAAATAGCACCGGTAGAAGAGAGACAACGAAGCAACAGCCCGACGATGGGATAGTGACTGCAGATTGGAGGTTAAAGAAGGGTCGTCGATCAGCCGGATGACCTTTCGTTGAACACGATCAAGAAGAGAAAGAGATGCAGACGAAGCTCCATCCCACACGTGAATGCAATATTCAAGTGCGGGACAAATTTGAGTTTTGTACAGCAGAAGAAGCTGAGCTGGTGTGAAGCAGCGTCTTGGGCGAAACAGAAAACCAACTTTGCGCGCACCACGAGAGGCGAGTTGAGATATCAAAGCGGACAAACATAGAGAGGAAGTTATAGATAATCCAAAAAGAGAAACAGAATCTGTGGCAGGCAGCACAGTTGAATCAAAGAATAAATTAGGAGAGAATGAATGATGTTTCAATGAAATTGAGAGAAGAGAAGTTTTAGAAGCGTTAAATGCAACATGATTGTGGGATCCCCAGGGGGAGATGTGTTCGAGATCGGACTCTAAAGATACACTGATTGCACTGCGGTCAGGGTCGATGTTGTCACTGGCTTGGCGGGGAGTGCGGTAAGAAAGGGAAGAATGAAAAGTGGCGTCATCGGCAAAGGAATGGGTCGGGTTGGAAGTAGTGGATAAAAGGTCATTAATAAAGAAAAGAAACAGGGTGGGCCCAAGTACTGAACCTTGGGGGACGCCAGCATTCACAGGAAGTGGCTGGGACAGAACCCCATCAACTCGGACGGATATGGTTTGCTCACTGCGGAAACTTGATGTCCACGATACGAGAGGGGAGAAGAACCCCAACGAGGGCAGTTTTACCAGAAGGTCTTTGGACCAAACTTGATCAAAAGCCTTAGAGATGTCGGGCTACACCATGTATGTTTCTCTGTGATTGTCAAACGCAGCCGTTCAGGAGTGTGAGACAAGAGCCAGGATATCACCGGTGGAACGGTGAGGTCGGAATCCGTATTGGTGATCGCTGAGTAGTCCTCCGTGTTCCAGAAATGCAAGCAGTTTGTCGGATATGACAGTTTCAAATACTTGCAAAATCAGGTGCTACGGAAATAAGACGATAGTTATTCGGGTCAGAAAGATCACTGTGTTTGGGAAAAGAAAAAATCACGGTGTATTTCCAGGGGATCGCAAAGGCAGGAATTTGCAGAGAAAGACAGAAAAGACGACGTAAGAGAGGGGCCAATTCAAGGGCTCACATTTTAAGGACGGTGGGTGGTATACCGTCCGGACCGGGTGGTTTGGATACGTCCAGAGAAGGTAGCACTTGGCAAATCTTCCTAGTGCTAATATGAGGTTGGAAATGGGAAGCAGAGGGAAGAGAAGGAACCGGAGGGGTAGGATAAGTGGGTAAGGTGGAGTTGGAGGCAAACCGAGATGCAAAAACTTCGGCTTTCTCGTGTGGTTCACAAACAAGATTACCAGAGGAATTACAGATGGAAGGGCAAGAATTGCGGGGGACTGTTATGGCAAGAAACGAAAAGGTTCGGCTATCGGTGGCAGATAAGAGTAAGCGTTGGCTTTCCCGCGGACGAACCGTTCTTTGAGTCTCTGTATGGTTGGCGAGCATCTGTTATTGGCTTGCACAAAGCGGCGGTGGGAGTCGGGAGTGGGCGAGCGGTGCCAGCGGTGAAATGTTATACGCTCCAAACGTACGGCACGATCACATGCGTGGTTGAATCACTCGTGGGTTCGTTTTTGCCGGGTTTGGGATAGTGGGGAATAAAAAATTGCATACCTTGAAGAACAATGTTAGTGAAGTTAGAAACGGAAGCAGAGATGTCTGTAGTAAATTAGCAAGCATTCCAGCGATCTGAAGCTAGGAAACCGCAAAAGCCGTCCCAGTTGGCTGAACTGTTGAGCCAATTTGTGTGTTTTCGGGTGAATGGAGAATCGGGGGGAGTAAAAACTGATGGAACAGGAAATAATACAGTGGTCAGGTGAGCCAAGTGGAGGGAGAGCAGAGATGCCTGTGAACAGAGAGGAGGAACAGAATTGAGAATAAGATCAATGGTATGGATACGATCGCCAGCTGCATTGGGAATACGTGTGGGGACGTTAGCAAGTTGGCACAGGTTGTTGACCACGGAGAAATGTTCGGCTTGGCGCCCCAGAGCCGAAGTGTCTGATGAGTGAATCAGCCAATCTAGATCGTGAACTTTAAAATCTCCCAGGATGGTGATATGACAGTTGGGATCTGTAACAAACAAGTGCTCAATGTCCGAAGATAATAAATCAAAGATCGATGGATCGCTATTGTTGGGTGAACGGTAAACAACACAAAAGTAGTGATTAAAATAAGCAGGTCGGAGTTTCAGCCACATCACCTGAAGTTCACGATTGGAAAAGTCAAGATTCTGGATTCTGGATGTGGCGACTGACTGGTGGACAAAGGAACAGACGCCAGCTTTGGATGAAAAAGAGGAATGAAAGGTGCATTTGGGAAATTGGAGGTGGTTGGTGTCTGATGAAGGGGAGATTTGGGTTTTGGTCAAAAATAGGGTAAGAGGAGGGGAAGATTGCAATAAATTGGTACACAGAATCGATATTGTGGTTCATTTCGAGAATGTTAGTGAGGGTGACGAGTTTGTGCTTGTTTTCCGAGTGAGCAGACCGAGCAAAAGAGGGAGTGCGTGTGCCGTTGTGTATTTTCATGACCTGTGATATGAAGGAAACCGGCAACCATGATCCTGAGACCTAAAGTGGCAACTACATAAGGCCTCTGTGAATCAGGCGTGGTATTGAGCCGGGCGACAGTAGATCCGTCTAATTACAGAGCGTGCCATTCTTAAACCTTTGAATTCTTCTCTAAGCTCTCCCGATGACCCGTTACGGTTTATCTGTAAATCGAACATATCTATTGTGGATGCTACCACTTCCTTAATCCACTATATAGCCAAATCCTTGGATGGATCAGCGAAGTCTGTGCGGCGAGCCTTTCTAGACTACTCATCCGCTTTTGATCCTACTCCGCTCTCTCTCTCTCCGTAACCTGGAAGCTTTCGGCTGTCGTACACCTGTATTAGCATGGTTGTCTGATTATTTTACCAACAGAACTCAGGTCATACGACTAGGTTTTAAAGCACCCAGACCTTTGGTGAATACTTCAGGAGTGCTCTAGGGAGCCTTCCTTTCTCCTTATTTATTTTCCATCCATAATAGTGGCCTATTGTTCAGTTTTCCTACACGTTTATAGCTATGCTGATGGTTTGGCTTTTTGTCACGCTGTTTCTGTAACCTAAGACTTCAATACATTTTTCCAATAATCTTTCTCATGAGTTCTCTGTCCGACCAAATTTAAATTTAAATCTATCCAAATGTTTTCAATGCATGGTTACCCTTTCTCGATCACTTTATCCTTGTAACCCATCAGCCATTTCCACAGAATCGCTGGGGTAGGTTCTGTCAAATACTTTGGAACCATTATCGATAGAAATTTGAAGTGTTCATCTCACATTCCAAACTGTGTGAAGAAACTACGCCGGCTCTGTTATCAGATCCAAAATCTTAGACATTTTAACTTTAAACAGTGTTATTTCTGTTTTCGTTTATCAGTGTGTTTTTCTTGTTGTACTTTACTGCTCCTCTGTTACTTTCCTTGATCTTCTGAAAGAAGATTTTAAAATTGTTCATCGAGGTCTTTCTGTTATCAGTCGAATATCCTTCTCTCTCGTAAGTGAGCTATATGCAAAGTTGTGTGAACTACATTTGGCCACATGAAAAGTTCGCTCACAAAATCCTTGCAGACAGCACTCGGTTTTACACGTTCTTCCTTTCGATCCATACCCTCCCTCCCTAACATCAATACGAACTCTACTTCCCCCTGTCTAGTCTGAATCCTCACAAACCGAGCACGAATATTAGCAGGATTTCTTAGCAATTTCGATATGTAATCGTTCTCTTCTTCTCTTCTTTATGTGATGTTTCTTTTTCGTACTATTTTCGTTTGTTTTGCTTGGTCGACATAAAGTATAATTAACCCACACACTACTCGCGAGTAGTTGTGAGATTGATATAAATATTGAACCCAAAGTAGGTTTAGACGAATGCAATAGCCCAGCCTGCTGGGAAGACATGACTTGATGGAATGCATTCGCTTGGAGTTATTGGGGCAGATGCCGTGTCTCTCTTCGAGGCTGCCGTGCATATCTGTCTGTGAGAGAGGACGAAATCTAAACAAACTTAACTAGGTGAAAAGCTCAGATGGGAGCGGGATGGCGCCGTGGTAACCAACGCTTTTGACGCGTAAAAGCCCGGGGGTTCTAACCCTGAGTGCGGCGGATGATATGCCCCACAAGAGCGAGACTCGAGTCTGACGGTTCAGAGTGCAGAGCTAATCGGGTGACTTGAGGTATCATCAAGATCGCACACTACTCGCGAGTAGCTGAGAGATAGCATGGCCCTGTTGTTATACAATAATACAGCGGATTCGCAATCGTTGGTGGATTTTCGACGTTCCGGTCACCACTAGTAACCTTTTTCAAGACTGATTAATCTGGGGGAAAACCTTGCTAATTGGATTAATCACCATGTTTTCAATCATCGATGTGTCCAATATTACATCACTCCAGGTTCACTTCGTGTGAAACCACCTGACAATTCTGCGCACTCGGTAAAGGCTGCTTTTGTTGCCTCACGTGCGTTTCCACAACAACGGATTCATGACTGCACAGTCAAAGTTATGACATGCGGTGGAAAATCTGCTTGCATTTTTTCACATCCAAAAGCCCAACTACGCGAGCCGGAAACGAACCGACGATACTCAGCTCACGTGCAGATACCCCACCAAATGAACTACCGCGGCACATCCAGCTAGGTGTGAAAAACGCAAGCGAATAGTCGGTGATGCGCGAGCCACTATTCCAGTGGTACGTAGCAATTGTCCTGGTTCTGATCAGTGCGCTAGCCTCGTCGGCCATTTTCCAGTGGGATGAACAACACACGGTTGAAAGTGATCCAATAAACATTGAAATATATTCATAGAATGTATCATTGCCATGAGGAGCCTGAATCTTATATAATAGAAACCCACTTGCATTTTTCACATCCGAAAGTCCAAAGCCGCGAGCGTTATTCACACCTGACTGTCCGTACCACGAAAGCTCAGTTGGTAGACCATCTGATCGGTAAGCGGAGTGTTGCCGGTTCGTTTTTGGCTCGCGGTTTTGGGCTTTTGGGTGTGAAAAATGCAAGTGGATTTCCGATTATACAAGATTCAGGCTCCTCGTGCCCATAATACAGTCTATGAGTATATAAAAATATCTCAAAAAGAAACGGTTCGACTGCATATTCATCACAATCGATCATATTGGTCGCTACCACTTTGCGGTCAAGATGAACTACTACCTAAGACATGTTGACGTTTGTACCAAATATTGTCGATTTAATAAATGTCAAATACGCCGGATTGAAATGCAACCGATAATTCACGCTGGAAATGCGTGATATCCGAACTGATCCAGGTTTATGCGCCTTTGCATGGACAATTACGATGATTGGTTTTGTGTCTGAAAGTCTGTGTGTGGGCTGGTGTGTGTGTTAGTGCGCGCGTGCTTGCGTGGGCGTAGTTGTGCAAACATGGGTAGAAGCGCTTTTATGCAAGCAAACTGTTAGGAGTAACCACGTTCCCAGCAGCTGTGTAAACAAATGGCAGTCCTCATTGAGGGGGAAGGGCTGTTTTAAGGTGAGGAATTTCGGTCTGGGAAAAATGTTCCGCTAAATGAACCAGCTAATGCGATCTGCAATCCAAGCGCATGTTGCGCTGATCACCTTGTGTCAACCTCGTCGAACGAAACATTGCAATCTTCTAAACTAGCAAACCGAAAATTGCGAGACTACATAGAGGGAAAATGTTATGGAATGTTGTTCTCAGTCAAAGTCATCTTTCCACTGGAAACGGAGAAAAGAACATTGGGTTTACCGCAACCGAATGACCGGGAAATCTGTGGCATACCTTTCGGTCGGAAGGGACTTGGAATAAACAGTGATGTGGGCAAACATTGATTGCCGCGCTTGTATGAGAGTATATACATATAGGTAAGCATATTGTCTAGAAAAATGATGTTGCCCGGCAATATAAAACTCCTTTCTTTGTAGAATTTCCATGGAACATTATTTACCGTATATTTCGAAAGGTAAGCTTGAGTGAACCTTTTGTTTCGGTAAATTTATTGTTTAATAACAGAGCGTAGTCAGGATCGTTGATAGGTTGTTGACGTTTCGGTCACCCCGGGTAACTTTTTCAAGACAAACTACCAACGATTTCGACTACGCCGTGTTATTAAAACCATGGACTTTCACCGTAACATTTCATTTAGCGCATCGGTTTTTCGATACACTCCGAACCGATCTCGGTTCCGACACATCAACCTTTAATTTCGCTTGAAATGACACAAACGTCCAACTCCGAAGGCGCCGTCAGCCACATAAAGTTCAGTAGATAGCATTTGACACTTGGAAATTTCCTCAATCTTCCTGTTATTCCTAATTTCAAATACTCTGAACTTGTCAGTACTTCTGGTGGATTGTACTTGCTCAGCACTCGATAAGCCAACGCCGAGTTTCCGTGGTACTGGTCAATATCTGTGTGCTATCTAGAAATGACAGGGATGAAAGGGTTGACTTTATCAGGCTATAAGGCATATCATAAATTAAAAAAAATATGAGTTCCGGGAAGAAGTATTTTTGACTCCATGTTTTTAAATCTATACACATCTAATGTTTCCAGCTTGCGGCCAAATCACGAAATACCTAACTGAACCATGCTTATAGTAACGCAAAACGCTCATGCTTAGATGAATTTAGTCCATTGTGCTGAGGGTTGCACTTCCATTCATCCAGTGTAGGCTCAACGATATTCTCATGCACTTCTAACTTGCGGCTAACCTGTACCTGGGTCATCGGTCCCTGTGCACCTATCTGTTACACTCCACCTGATTATGCGAGAGATAGGTTGCTTGAAAAGTTACAAAGCTGCTGGACCAGAGGGACTTTCTCAGTCCTTCTTCACGGATGGACGCGAAGCTTTCTTTTGGGAGTTAGCAAAACTCCTCCGAGTAATTTAGGGTAATGAGTAGATTCCCAGCGAATGGTGTAAATAGGTGATCGTGCCGAATTACAAGAAAAATGGTAGGTCCTCTTGTGAAAACCACGGAGGAGTTACCATGGTAATTATCGCATCCGAACTGCGCGCCAAGCTTATTTTCCTCCAATTATTCGACCCCCGCTAATGTTGTACGAGTGAGAATCAAACCGGTTTCAGACTCGGTACAGGTTATTTCGAGTACATCTGTACCCTCAAATAAATCTCAGAGTACAGACACATCTTTCGTAGGCCAAAATTCTCTGTCTTTCTTGATTTGAAAACAATATTCGATTCAGTTGACCTCTCAGTTCTCTGACACTGTCTTCCGTTGGAGGATGAACCAAATAAATGTATTTCTTTTTCCACTATTTGCGTCCGAACAGCCGAAGCCGAGTTCGTGTTTACGGCGATCTTTCACCCGAGTTCACCACGGAAAGTGGTGTTCGTCAGTGTTGCCCTTTCTGCTCGATTTTGTAATTGAAATGGTTCTTGAGATATCTACATCCTCATGTGCGAACAGCGGCATCGACCTTTGCTGAGGCAGTAAACTGTCTGATCCAGGTAGGTTGGAAGCTTTCTTGGATAGCCCCAAAAACAGCAAAGCCCTGTTTGGGATACGTTTTGTGCCTTCAAAGTGTATAATCCTACTGTAAGGCCGGTTTGGCTCGACACCAAATCTTGTCTTTGGCAAGGGAAGTGGTAGCTGAAGTAGATAAGGTTTTTTGACGGGGCAGTTACATCTCAGCAGGTGGGCAGATGCCGGATGAAGTGTCATCGGGCAGACAGAAGGCGCGATTACCGTTTGTGACCTAGTTTTCGGTTTTTTATCCTAAACTATTTTTTTTTGACCTTGACTCGAACATGCTGTGAAGTAGAAATCAAAACCGGAGCAAAGAAGTGCGAGTTTAATGATTGAATCAACTGAGCCGAACTGAACCTGGTCGTGTCCTTCGTTTTACCAAGCCAGCTTGCCTGCAATTCAGATCCTCATCAAAATTAATAGTAGGAGTTTTGATCACTACGTAGTGATATGCCATGCAGTATCAGTGCTGAACTCGCCGTTGTTTTCTCGATTCCCGACATGAGCTTATTATCATAATCGACGAACGAGTTGTAGACCAACGTGTGCTTTCGTAGATTTGGTCTAAGTTAATTTATCTGCCTGCTCCTCACCTTGGTTTAGACTGAATGAAACCCTTTTTATCGCACTATCCACCCCCCTTCTTTACCCCCATATAACTGTGACTGAAGGAGCTCTTTAGGGTTCAGATTAGATCACTGAAAATCTTCGTTTTGTTCGGCCTGATGGCTTAGGCAATCGAGCAACATGTTCTCATGACCTTCAGAATACATGGTCAGACTGGTTCTCAGTGAATTATATTGCCCGTCTCTAACGCTGACCTACGGTTATAATTGTGGCCCTTCAAAGTGGTTGTCTGTACTGTTGTTTTTAACCCATCATTTGTCAACTTTCACGCGAACTCCGAACTGGCACAATGTCGTTCTTCGGTAATTGATAGGAATAGGCTTTAACTGGGACCTTCCTGCAGAGCTCCCGGGCCTTCGCGTTAGTTGTAATTTATCCGTCGAGGGCCTTGTTGAACTACTGCGCACCTATACTAAATGGAATAACGCTCATCTGTCACTGAGTGCGATCGTCAAAACCTCAGAATCGAAACTTCGATCAATTCGTATAGAGAAATTTGCTATCAGTATGGGTTCAATTGCGATGAATACATTGCTGTTAGCATGGAAATGAAGAAGTAATACAGTTGAAAAGCGTGACGTGAAGAAACGGCTCCTCTCTATATCATATTCGACTGTTAGACACATTATTCGGTATAGAAGAGTATATATGTAGCTACTACTAGCAGTGCGTGAGTAAGTGTTACAATAAATCGGGTATCTTGACAGTATCCTGAAGTCTAATGACCCAATGGCTGCTCATGACGACTGAAACTATAGCCTTTCGGATGTTGCAACCGGGACTTCACAATCACAGATTCGTATTTTGTTTACACATCTTTCTCTCTCTTGTAGACACATAAACCTCAGACGTATTTTCGTTCGCACCAGTGTTAAACGGAGGCTGATGCATTTTGTAAAGACACCGGATTTACTACGTAGCTACTCACCCATTACTAGCCATAGCCGAAAATTTACCCCCAGCTACCCAGCACTGTATATCTGAATGCCGAATATGAGACATCGAACGGACATATCTTATTATTATACGCATTTTCATGAACCAGTGGACACAATCTATTTGCCAAATATTGCTTCGATGGATTTTCGATGGCGAATTTGTGTTGTTATCTGAGGATCAATGATTCAATAAACGATTCCACTATTTTACTGTCTGAAACCTATTTCTGAAAATCCGACTCATTTTTAAACTATATTACACCTTCTGAATCTCAGATTGCTTCCATAAATATTTTGGTTTCATTTCACACTGACACATCTAACAAATGATATACATTGTGTCTGGATGCAGCTCACCCTATGCATGACAGAACCTGTGACAAAGCAAATAAATGGATATTCCGATGTTTTCGTATATGTCTCCTTGTAAGCAAACAACCTAAAACTCATATATTGCTAAACGTTTTCTGTTTACGTGCTGTTGGCGGTTGACTGTGGAGCGGTCGGATGAAGTAAACTTTGTATGCATGTGCTATGGAAAAGAAGGTTAAATTTAATTTGTGTGTCTACAAATCCAGAAGCGGTCTAATCGTCAACAGTACTTGCTGACTGCACTGTGAAGTAGGGTTGACAAAGTTCTTTCGCAGCGGTAGGTGAATCTTTTCCAAGGCCGACTCTGAAAAACCCGTCGCTTTGACATTTTATCTTCGAGTGAAAGAAATATATAAGATTTCACGCTGTCAGCTTATAATACAATAAAGGTGACAGGGGACCGCGACAAATGATAGACTGCCGGATGGGTAAGTGGCTGGTGGCTGCAAGATTCGAACTCGTAGAATCACGATCCAGGTTTCACCATGATGACCGTTTGATCAGTATCGACTGACAATGCATTTGGTTTCGCCACCATATTGCCGGGCTGATGGTGATCAAGATCCTTTAGGCTACACATCCAGTGGATAACAAATGATCAGCGGTGGTAAAACTGTGGTCATTGGGGGCTTTCAATCCTTCTGTTCCGAGTTCAAATCCGGCTTCCGCCACTGGTCACTATCCCCAATTTGCCACGTGTCCCCTCCCAAAATATTTGACCAATGTTGCCTGATGAAATGAAGTAAGCGGAAAAGAAAGCGATGAATCTGGACAACATTTCTTTCACCAAAACGGAACAGATGAAAAAAGTGACACTCAGGTCATGTAGTCCTGCTCCATGATTCAGTTGGGAGAATGGATAATTTGTTAAATCGTGCATTTTTCCAGAGATTAGAAAAATACATGTCCTCCGTGAGTGGAGATATGGGAACCAACCAGTATTTTTTTTTTTTTGAGTTATGTTGCAGGATTGAAGGTAAGCAGTGCGGGGATTATTATATCATTTTTAAGGAATAAAGTATGCTATTCAATAAACCGCGGAACTGAGCTCCGAACAATATTGCTTTAAGAACCGATCGACATTCACCAGTCATATTTGTGGCAAAAATGTTCATAGTCGAACGCGCAACTACAAAGTTCCGTTCCGCTTTCGAAGCTCTATTTAACAGGAAAGGTTCTCGTTAGGCCAAGGCCACGGACATTTTTGAGCTAATTTGGCCGAATTGCAGCTCCTGCTTGACGAGCAACCTCTGAGTCAATATGGTATCCGCGGTGTGATATGATATGCTTTGCCAATTTTTTAAAATGCCAGTTGGTTCATGGGCTAAAAAGTCTGCGCTCGCTCACTGGTTTTGCCATCGATTCACTTTCCAGTCCCACCGCAGAAAGTAACCAAGGCTATTACCGACGAAAGCGACAACACTAAGTTCAAGCGCACGATCGGGTGTACGCGCGCAACAGGATGGGGATACGGGTAGAAGGCGCGTTCGCTTATGGGCTGGATTCTTAACCAATCAGAATGGTTTTCAAGCCAGCCAGCCGGACGTCCTTTCACGACATTCGTCATGATATGATTAGCAAGAGATTAGGTTTTACATACTATGATTCGTCATCCAGCTTGAGTGCTCACCTCACCATTGGAAACCATGGGAACACTGTGCAGCTGTTTCATTTCTGTTAGGAACCACCAGAAGTGCACATCCACCAAGATCCCACGGGGACTCGAATCAGAGGTGAACGGTTGTGAGTCGAGCATCTAACCATCAGACTATCCGGGTTGGCTCTCAACAGTTTATTGAACTTATGCTCCACATGATACAGCACCCTTCTAACTTTGCCTTTGTATGTTGGCAGAATATTTCCTGTACAGCAAGGGATTCCTAGAATGGACAACTTCGTTGTAAGGGCTTAAGTATGACAAAGGCATTCCGTTAAACGACCTACAGAGTTTAGTAAATATATGAGTAGCAGTTTAGGTTTTAGTTAACGAGAATCGTCCTGCAGTTGCAACGCTCAGATCATCATTGTCAATCCGGTTTTCTTTTGATAAACAAGGTAAGCGCCAAAAAAGATGAGTAGGAAGCTGCGTGACTGAGTGTCCAGATGTTCCGGGTATACCCAGGGCTGAAACAAAAAGCCGTAGTTTGTGATATTTTGGGTTTGTCTCGCAGCTCACCTTGCCAGATTCCCGGCCTCTTGGACTCTCAGTTGTGTGGATTACTCAGTAGAACAATGAAATGGGTAATCGTTGTTTAACCACAGAGCAACTGCAAAGTCATTTGCAATCAGTAGTATAAGAACATGTTTATTTGATTCGAGAAACATTTATTGTGATCCTTTGATGTATCTGCTTTCTGGTGGGTCAAAATGTACCACAAATTTTTGTGTCCATTATGGGCCGATGAGGCCTTTTTATGACACTTCTGGAAAGAAAGACCAAGTGGAATAGCGTTTATTTGATGAAAAAAAAAATCATTTTCCTTCCTCCACAGTGCGTATGTCTCTATGGTTACCAGATTGACTTTTTCCGTTTCAGAAATATAAACACCGAGCTTCCAAGTAGAACTCAGTCGGTCAGTAGGCTACCATCGGCGTATGAGCTCACACACACACAAAAGGACGATTAATTTTATTCTTCATTCACAAACAGTAGGGATCCTTTGGTCTGCATCGGTGTTAGGGGCGCTGAAAGATGAGTTAAATATAAAAAAACGGAGAGCACGATGACACTTCAAATAAACGGAGTAAAGTGGTTCCATGAATTTGTCTGACTGTACACATCACAAGGCAATCCATCAAAGCAATCTCAGACATCGATGAAGACAGACAGTTCAGGATTGACAGCGGAAATCTCAGTTGCGGTGCCAACAAACAATCAATATTAGCTTGCATTTTTGTTCTACGTGGTTCACTGATATGCATCGGTTCGAGAAGTGGCATAAACATGAGCGTTCTCGGTTGGCAATAAGCGTACCGGTAACTCACTTTAAGGATTGTATTATATCGATTGGAAGGTGTACACTATGCTTTCAGCACAGTTTCACTGCATCTGTGTACGTGCTCACTGAACTCAGTGTGGTTTCTCTTCTGTCCCACGACGTTCAGCGAGAGGGCTATTCTGCCCTCGAATCATCTCGGTTTATTGGTACAAAGTATCAAAGATATGTAGTGACCCTAACCAAGTCCTTACCTGCAGACATATCGGCTCAGTTGGTACTGACGAGCGACTCTTCTGACTAGCCAGTCTAGTTGAAATCCGTTTGGCTGATTTGGCTGCCGGTTGGCCAAGAAAACTATCGATCACTGATCAGTCCATCACCTGGCTTCGCTGACCCCAATCTTGCCCTGGATTCTGGACAAGCGATGACGTACTGTCTGCCTGCCAAATCATTGATCTGCTTCGGTGAGTTTAGCTTTGCCCTTGATTCTGGACAGGCGAAAGCGTGCTGTCTGACCACCGAACCGTGGATTCTTTGTTCGTGTCTGCCAACACCCTCGCAAAGAGGTCACACACAATACTACAAACACGAGGTAGCTCAGATATACGAAGGCCATGACCATCCTAAATTTTAAACCCGAACTGTGCAAACAGCGCGAATGGTACAGGAAATATTCCATTAATACTGAATTCCATATATTTCATCTTGTTGTAAGACAGTTAATTTGTATGCAAATTAGAATAATGGGAAAACATATTAGTATGAAGCAATTCCTTAATTGCTTTGTTTGTGAAAAATGACCAACAGTTAGGTATTTTACTGCAATAACAGGAATTCACTGAAGGTCTTTCGTTCTACTCTGTATGCAAACTTCTTTTAAAACCGCAAATAGGCAGAGTAAAATTTGATTGACTAATTATTCAGCGATATCTTACGTAGAATATTAGGTTAGATTACAATGATAATAATTTTAGTTTATCTGTTCATCTTCTGCCTCTAGTTGCTTTATTCGCGCGCGCAGTGTCGCGATGGAAAATATGATGCAACAGTCAGACCATGATTTAGTGCAGGGGTATGAAGACGCTAGTATTAACACTATCCTCGACTGACGCTTCGCGCCTTCCTGGTTAGGACCTAATGAATGAGAGTTGTCTTTGGTTAAATGTGTCCACTCATATGGTTCATGATGGAAGCCAGTAGCGTGAACAGTGCACGGCTTGTTGGTTGAACTTCTGTAAAAAAGGGCAAATTGAATTCGGAGTGGAAGACAAAGAACAATTATTGTAATTTGCTAACCTGTTGCATCCCCGTTTGTAATTCTGGTATTTCCCCGCGTCGTTGCTTCGATATTTCATGTTAGATTTAAAGTTTATATATATATATATATATATATATATATATATATATATATATATATATATATATATATATATACGAATGTTGGACGACAAATCTTCCAAGGAATATTCATAAACCCGAGTTGCAGGCGAACATATGTTTCCAATGATTTCATTCCCAAGCCATTACGATCATATTTATGTGAAAACGAACTAGTAGGAATGACACATCATGAAAAGATCAAACAGGGAAGACGGAAAATGGAATTACAAAACACTTTCGTAGTGGCCAGAGTAACTGAGTTTTGGATACTAGCAACTGCTGAGGCAATTATTATCAGCCTGTCGAAGCCTGAGCTTTGCGAGCAGCGGAAATTAGTCCAAGCACTTCAACTTCCATGGCCAACAGTCAGCTGTGTTACACATTAGGGCGTAGCGGTGACGTAAGCTGATTAGCACCGGTTAGATAATCCAGTCATCCGGACGGGTTTTTCTTTCCCCCCCCCCCTCCCCCTCACCCATAGTCATCCAAACCGGCTTGGTGCGACTTTTTCCAACTCTTCTTATTTATTCGTTTTCATTTAAACTTTCACCTACAACTCGTGTTCTGATAACTATAATGGGCTTATTTCGCAATCCGAAATATTCATGACCATTCAGAGAATCTCTACACAGGTGGGTTTCTGTTCCATAAAAGGTGGCACAAGATCAGGCCATTGTGAACTGAAGCTATGTGGCAAAGATCGGATGACTTAACTGTTCAGTTGTGATAACGACCAACCTGTTTGCGTGAAATAAACGAGTTTTTCCGTGGAATTTCCAAATGGCTCTGACAAACCTTAAAATAACTTTGATGCTCAAAAGCTTTTTAAATTTTACACACGGTAGATAGTGCTTATGTGTATACTTCTGTGGAGAATATGGAATTCTGATGTAGTTGCGGTGTACATGTACAATGGTGAACTGCTTTGTTCTCTTTTTCTGGCATCCGTTCATCTCTCGTAGAATTAAAAACACTGTGTCCCCCTCATCCAGTCAGATCAGAAAGAGAACATACACGGCAAGATTTAGGCATTTTCTTTCACGTCGTCCTCCACAAACGTGAAGCATGCTAGTTGATATATGGTGCAGAAGGAAGAAATTACCAGCGTGGTCTGTTGGCTCGGTGCCACGGTAAGGAAATATTTTGTGTTAAATATTTTCGTGTCCACAGCTCTGAATAAACCTCTTGATAATTATCAATTCGTTAAACTCCAATAGCTATTGTTATGAAACTGCGCAATATCAGGCCAGTTCAAATGGGTAACCTAATGCAATCGAGTGTTTCGCAATCAAAGAAACTGACGACTTCACCTCACTTTGTTCTGCTACAGCGGATCGAGTTGTCTATTTTGACAAACTTTTGACCATGCTGTCCGACACAAGGTTGAGCCAAGTAGTGATCTGCTGTACCACTGCCAGTGAAACCGCGACTGCAAATGAACGGATATTCCGATAGGTGTGAGACACTGGGGTCGACAAGGCTGGGTTGAGTAACTCTGAGAACTTGATCTTTTGATCGTCTGCAGCAAACGTAACTTTGTCGATCTGTACGTGTGTCTTATGGCTGATTTAGAATTCCAATTCATTTCTACAAATAAATGATAACCTTTATATGGTAAGGTAATAAAAATTGCTTTCTTTGTAGCACGTATTCCTTGGTTTCTGAGGAAAGTTCTTTTACGAGCCCTCCTTTACTCTACGCATCATTCTTTTTGTATACTTGTCTGAGCTCTGTTAAAGAGAGCCTTGAATAATCCGCTTATTGGATATGAACCAAAATGTCTCAGGTTCTTTATCGTTCGCAACGATAGAAGTACCCGCTTCTTGATATATATATATATATATATATATATATATATATATATATATATATATATATATATATATATATTCTTCTGAAGAATTGGTCTAGTTGTCGCTTGGTATCATTAATTAAGAACTTGAAGTTATCGATGGACACGAATAAACCGAAAGCCCATGTTTTCGTTTAAACACTGACTTACTACTCTTGGTTCCCGAGTTTGGTTTTAGATCCAAATTTCCGTGACTTCAATCAATCAATCCTACATTCAGCCAGTCAATGAACCCATCAATCTCAGTAATAGGCACCTGTTCATTTTTTCAGTTTGCGATAGTCTGAGGGTTCTGACACATTCACCAGAATCTGGTTGATCGCTCACAGAGATCGAGATATTTTCCATCACGTAGAGTATTTGATCATAAGGTCCTTCATAATGTTGCAATTTTCTGTGCATTTCACTCATCGTTCAAAGGAAATTTCGCTTTGCGAGTCTCCTTCGCGGTTTCTTTTGAAATCGGTTAGCTGTGAATGATCGAGACTCAAATAACGTTTGCTAGTTTATCCCTGTTTCAAATTTCATTTTTTGTTGCACTTTATTGTTATATTGATTCATTCAAACGTTTACTACACGCTAGAATGCTTTTGTCCTGGATACGCTTTCGTGCGCACGCGGTGTCACTGATGTTTTTCGGCTGTGAAAACCATCGCGGAATGCTTTCGTATTACCGCCTCGCTACTCAATTTGCGTCTCATTTCGCACACAAATCCACCATTCCGTTTTCTCCAGAATCAGTTGGATAAGGGATGGACATTCCCCGGTTGTGATTTGGTGATCACAAAAGTATACACTCATTGCACTTCCGATTTTCTGCTTTTTCCGGTTATTTTCCTGATTTTGGACATCGTTCTGCTAACATTGAAACTAGCTGACAAGATAAAGGGGTCACTCTTTGAAGAACGTACGAATTCCGGACTCTGCATTCTCTAAATCACAGTGATATATGAGTTCAATATAGGAAATGTTTGGGATTGAGTGATGTGAGTGGAGGTTCTAGTAAGTGGTTCTTGGGTTTTACGCACTTCACTGGGAAAAATAATGATTTACTGAATTCGCGAACCCTAGATAAATTCATTTCATTGAAAATGTGATTGGTAGATCTTCACTTGGCCATACTGAAGTGGAGAATGCCGTTTTGCCAACAAATATTGAACAGCCGAATAACATGTCGTGACTAGGTCAAAGGACGAAAGAAAGAAAGAATGTTATCGCAGCAGAACTAGGACGGGCAGAATGATGGCCCAATTTCGCGATATAGGCAAACACAGTGAAGCTTAAAGTGCAACACTGTTGATCGGGAAAATAACCTCAACAGTTTCAAGGACATGGCCATATATGAGCCGAAATTCATGCCTAGCATAACAGTGGTTCTTAGTGGGCATCGGGCCTGGAAATGGCTAGTTTGATTGTCTTTTTTGTTGTCTATTTGAATCTTCTGGCAAGATCGGCGTAGCTTTTTATACTTAGTGTTGTTGCTTGTTACTTATCTGATAACCTTATTTTGGTCACCCCCTAGCATTTTTCGTACCAACGGGTTTGTTGAAGTAGACACACCTGACCATCATGTCGGTGACTTTCAACGCATTCGGCAGATTAGTCGGACGCTGTTCGAGCATTTTTGAAGAAGAAATTCTAAGTTATATTCAGGCAAACCCTAATGAACCGATAATCATTGGCATATTGTTATCTGCAGCGCGACGAGCACTGGGCCAACGGATCGATAATCAACCCGGCAAACGCTTTTTATCAACCTAATCAGCTCAACAGGGTCTGAACCTAACTGGAAGCCCTAGTGCGGGAATGTCCGATTTTCGCTTTAAATACCGCGTAGTAATTTACGTAAAATCACAGTCGTTTTGGCGATCTGAGTTATCATCTTTTGATTTTCCATAGCAGGCTGCAGCGATCGGAGTCACAGACTAAGATCGAGTGCACAGGTTTCCATTTAGGCCGTAGAAAGGAATCCGTGAATCGTAACACTACCTCCATCTAATTCGTGTATCTAGAGTGAGAGTGGGTACTCTTTAAAGAGAGGTTCATTGAGGAACATCAACGGTGATTCGCTGAAAGTTTTATACGGGTCTGTTGTGCTTAACTTCGAGAACGATGATTTTTCGGTTGCGAGTTAGAATCTGTGATGTAGTTAGTAACTACCGAAGGGTGGTAGGGCACAACTGGCTTCGTTGTCATTGCTACTCGTCTAGTACGCGTATCCAGTATTCTTCTGTCATTCTGTTCTCTAGGATAATTTTACACTCTTTGTGTTCGTTCATGGCAGTTTACTTAAAGGCTGAATTCCACATTCACAGTTTCATTTTCTTTTGTAATTCTTTTTATAAAAATAGACCAAAATGCGAAACATAAGGAATTTGTTAACCCACCCTGAACCCAATTACGTATTGCTTCGTCCAGATGTTCAGACCATTATAGACGCTACAGTATCTCGTGACCTTGTTCAAAAGGCCTTGCAGCTGTTGATATTGTTCAGGTAAGTTGATATCATGCCAAAGTCGTTAGAAGGTGTCACCTCAATAAACAAAGACGAGACCCTTGCACAGAAAATCATTATCGCGCTTGGCTCTCGTACAACAATCTCTGAGGAAAATGATCCCTAAGAGTGTTCGAAAAGAGGGAAACGATTGCTAGTACTAATCAGGACATATAAAATCTCTAACAACTTTCGTTGTCAGTATCGGGATGTATCGGAGAATCGACGCACCATGAAGTGTACTTCACGTCAAAGCTCCAAAGTCAATAACACTGCATTGTGGGTGGAAAAATTATGATTAACCTACATTTCGGTGACCTTGGATAACCTTTCTCAAGGCGAATTTAATATCAAATGATTTCGAGAAATCTGTTACAGGTCAGTGAACGTCCGATAGCTTGTGGGTCTAATCGTTCGTTGTTAAGATTGATTGGTTTTCAGACGTACCTGCTCCCATTATCAAAGTCAGTGTTGACGAGGTTAATCAGTATTATGACCGTTTGGTATCCCTTCGGCTTGTGATATCAGAGTGGTCACCTTTTGGACACACTCGCATGCTATCGAAAATCCACTGACCTGTAACTGATTCCTCTGATAATGAAAATAAAAAACAAGAGATTTTTTGAGCTGTAAGTATTTCGTTTCCTCTTGTTGATTGATACGCAAACCTAGTCACTTTATACGTGATACTGTGCATGGGGTACTCAAGACATCGGGTTGACCTGAAGTGTGCATTCAAAGTACGATCACATAAACGAAAAGCAAAACTGCCGACGCTTAGAGAAACTATACGGACCAATACAGGCGTCCCCTTTTCTGGTTTATCAATTGTTTTACTGCAACAGTTTGTTTTTCTCGGAATCACTGACAGTTCTACAAGAGGTGTTGATTTATTTGTGATAGACATTTGCCTCATTATGCCATGCTGTGCAGCGCATATTGTTCTAGGTGCACGATCGATGAGAATGAGCGAAGTATTTGCAACTAGCAATCGATGCCTTTGCGTTCTTATTAGCTGGATTGAGGACACTACGTTTCATGATTCATCGGAATCGCTTTATCCCAAATTTGTCTTCAGAAAAGTTATCCGCGACGAGAAAGACAGGATAACTCTAACTTTCACGGGCAATACCATGTTTTTGACAAATATTTAATACTTCTTGCGAAAATACGATTATCATAATTTTAATCACTCTGGCTTGAACACAATTTCACGGTGCTTTTCAATCGTCGAGGAAAAATGAAAAATAAACGTTCCGTTATCCAAAACGGGGTTAATGGTTCAAATAAAACTGCATCCGCGTTTGTCAAACCGCGAGCAAAGGAAGGAATCGCTCATTTTTCTTTAATTCCGGTTATTTTGAACGAATTGGTTGAAACCTGGAATGGTTTAACGAATGTGATCGGCTAAGTGAAAAGCCGCAAAGCTTTGATTGGGAATAGTCATCAAAAGTCTTCTCGGCAAATGAAATGGATGCTATTCTGTGCTCAGCCCACAAGTCTCAAGGCTAGGCCAGGAACAAGGCAGATGGTGATCAGACTTCTACAAAAAGTGATACAGTCCTTTTTCATCCGACCAGGGAAAATTACGGGACAACACTGAGTAATTATGGAAAATATACGCTGGTATATAAAGAAAGAAATAACAGACTACGGAACACTGAATAGTTGCTGTTGACGAATTTGGTAGGACAATGGACGCAGTTATCCAACAGTAAGCTCTGTAAGCAAAGACCAGTTTTGTTACGTTACTAAATGTCATTTGTATCAAATGATTGACAAAACAGTTAGAAAGCTTAACTTATC